>JALAZF010000450.1:2667289-5114578 GCA_022829125.1 Lathyrus tuberosus
GATTACCCCGTACACAGGGTGGTTATGATTTGATTTGGGTAATTGTGAATCGGTTGACGAAATCTGCTCATTTCTTGGCCGTAAAGACTACTTATAAGGCGAGTTATCTCGCAAGGTTGTTCATTTCGGAGATAGTGAGATTGCATGGTATTCCTACTAGTATCGTTTCGGATAGAGATCCAAAGTTCACTTCGAGATTTTGGAGAGCTTTTCAACAAGCTATGGGAACGAAGTTGTGTATGAGCACGTCGAATCATCCACAAACGGATGGTCAGACGGAACGGACAATACAGACCATGGAGGATATGTTGAGAGCTTGTGTGTTGGAAAGTGGCAGAAATTGGATAGAACTATTGCCATTGATTGAATTCTCTTACAACAACAGTTATCACGCAAGTATTGGTATGGCTCCATATGAGGCATTATATGGGAGGAAGTGTAGAACGCCATTGTGTTGGGCGGAGGTTGGCGAAGATAGGATTTTGGGACCCGAGATTATTCACGAAACTACAGAAAAGATTAGAATGATTCAGGAAAAAGTTAAACAGGCCCAAGATCGCCAAAAGAGCTATGCGGACAATCGGCGGAGACCTTTGAAATTTAATGAGGGTGATCATGTATTTTTGAAGGTTACTCTGAGATTGAGATTGAAAGGACCATTTAAATCGCGGAAGTTAAGTCCAAGATACGTGGGACCGTATCAGATCTTGGAGAAAATTGGTGAAGTAGCTTACAGATTAGCCTTACCGCCTTCTCTGTCCGAGATGCACGATGTTTTTCATGTATCTCAGCTTCGGAAGTTTGTTCCAGACGCTCTTCAGCCAATTCTACCCGATACTATTGAGATAGAAGCAGATTTAACATTTGAACCTCAACCGAGTCGTATCACCGGAAGAGAAACTAAAGTGTTAAGGAATAAAGAGATTCCTCTGGTTAGAGTTCAGTGGGATGAGACGCATCCGGGAGATGCAACGTGGGAACTAGAATCAGAGATGCGAGACGCTTATCCTCACCTTTTCAGGTAATTGTTTTAAATTCGTGGGCGAATTTCTATTTAAGGGGGGGAGGATGTAATACCCCGTAAATTATTTTGCTCCGGATAATATTAGTGGTGATCAACTGAGTCCCAGTGTGCTCTGAGAAATTATCTTTAGAGATAATTAGAGTAACTGTTGAACTTAGAGTAAATCCAATTAATATTATCTGACTCTGAGATATTTTAATTGTTTGAATTTTAGAGACTTCTTGGACAATAAGTAGTATTACAATTGATGATGTCTTACTATATTATTCTTTTCCACTCTTTTCCACTTAGAAGAAAATAATAAAAAGATAGCAAGGAATTTGGAGAGAAAGAAAAGAGAAGGAAAGGAAGAGGAAAAGAGGAAAAGCTCAAGAACACAACTCATCAAGAACTTCATCAATCATCTTTCAATCTTCACCATCTTCATCTATTCAAGGTGGGTTCTAGATAGATGCTTTAGAGGTAGAATTCCATGTGTTTTAGAGTTAGGTTGGAATTGTGAGAAAATGAGTAATTATGCTAAAATCATGAATTTAACGGATGAAATGCATGATAATTGTTGTTAAATGCTTGTTGTTATGATCATAATATGTTTTGATGGTTATAATAAGGTTTGGAGGTGTTTTGATGGGAAAATTATTGATGATGGGTTGAAGAACAGCGCTGTTGGGAAGTGGAATTTTCCAGGCTTCGCCTAGCGAACCTGGGGCGAGTTGCAGCGAACAGATTTTCGAGGGTTCGCCTAGCGAACCCGTCAGCGAAGGTTAGTGAATGTTCGCTAATGATGTTCGCCTAGCGAACTTTGTGCTTTTTCAGTGTTGTTTGTTTCTGCCTTGCTTCGCTGAGTTGTTCGCGAAGCGAAGGGCGAGACGAATGCTCGCCAGGGAGTTCGTGAAGTGAACTTTATGTCTGTTTTGTTCTGTTTGTTCATTCGCCAGTGGCTTCGCCTAGCGAAGGCTGGAGCGAATGCTCGTTGGGACATTCGCCTAGCGAACATGGCAGGCTATGTAATTTTGTTTCTCTCATAACTTTTGACTCGTTTGTCCGTTTTACGTATTCTTGATATCGATGTGAAACTCTGAATATCCTCTATATAATGGAAGGAAGAAATACTGGTTTTGATGCCCGATTAAATAAATCGGAGGGAACCGTAAATTTGTAAAATTGGGGATATGTGGAATTATGTGTTTCCATTATGTGATTGATGACTAATTGCCTATGTTCTTATTGTTAAGCATGTTTGAGTATGAATGCATGTTAAAATATGAAATAGGTAGAGTGAGGAATATCACCGTAAACAATTGTCGGATAGTGCAAAATAATATAGTGACAACGCTCGTGCAGAAGAGGCCGAGGTGTGTATCTAATAATCATAACCGGTTTATCTTGCGGTGTAGTTTCATGAGACTCGAGCACCTCCTATGAAACATATGCACAATTACTTGGCAGGTTTGATTCCCGTGGATAGTACGAATGGAGCCTACGGGTAAAGAGACTTGTGATGGTTAACAGGCCATGAGAAGTGACGGTTCATGGTTAACAGGCCGATGATCCCGAATCCATTTCGTATGCCAAGTAAATGCGAGGATCCATGACTCGGGTCGTCTTATAGACGTAGAAGCGGACGGGAACAGGGGATACCTTGGTACGGTTATTGATTAGCGAGATTCTTGAGTTAACAGGCTCAAAACTTACCTTAGTGCTAGTGTGAGTTAACAGACTCACGAGTGTGAATGCGTATATGGCGTGTGTGTACTCAAAGTCACTTCCCTTCCCTTTTGACTTGAGTTAGGATGTTAGAACCTTGTAAAGCCGAGAGGACTATAAGATAGCGAACTCACTGAGATTTGATGTATCTCACCCCACTGATGTTGTTTACATCACAGGTTCTGCAGGTTCGGCGAAGGGTAAGGACAAAGTGGTTTGACTTTTCCTTACGGATCGTAGCTTTTGAGATGGCATGGCTTCCGCTATGGCGTTTATTTTTGAGATCATTGTATTGATCTAGTTCTTAGTGCCTTTTGGACATCTTGTATATGTTGTGCCGTGGACTTTAGAACTTTGTATTTAGGGCATTTAATGTATACAATGTGTTAACTAGGAACTTGTATATATATATATATATATATATATATATATATATATATATATATTTCAGTACCAAACGTATTATTCATGTATGATATATGCTTTGATGTATGTATATATATATGGGCCTTACAGTGGTCATGACAGTTTGTGTACTATGGATGTTGATCATTAAAATATCAAGTGTACTATTTTTACGATGTAGTAATAATAGGGGTTATCCCCAGGATCGATCTCAAGGACTGCGCGTTATTGTAAGTGCAGATGCAAATTCAATTAAACAAAAGTTCCTTGGGGTTTGATTGTTTAAAAATTATAACTAAGAATAATGAAATGAACAAAATTATAAACTTGACTTAAGACAGATATTATGAAGCATGAACCCTACCGATTCTTAAGGTTATTTTTCCCTAATTCCTTAGCAGAAAAACCTTTGAGATTCTATCTCTACCCTAATTCCTTAGCGGTCAAGAAAGAATCACAAACATTATATTTGATCAAGAATAATTCGGTTATTACAGGGTATCCCCATTCCTAGGCAATATCTGCTGTAATATTGTTATGCAAAAGCGTTAGGTTGGTTGGTCCGACCTAAACCCTAACCGTAAATCAATTTCAATTTGTCCGATCCAAAAAGCATTAAAAACATTGCATAACTAAAGATTAAGGGAAAAAGTAATATCTCATAGAACAATGAAAATCATAGTCATTACAATTGCAATTCAGGGACACCCCCTAGCATTGGGGGGTTTAGCCGCTCATAGTACTAAAAGAGATTACAACAATAGAGATAGACATTACAAGAATTTTTACGGATGAATTTGATCTTCAAACGCTATGGCTCATGAAAAACCTTCATTCTCCCGATCACTTGATAGCATCCACCCTTTCACGTAAAATCATTCGTAAAATCAAAAGTCCCCTTTCCCCTTCTCATAAAGTGTCTAAAATATTCTCAGGTCCAATACATTAATGGGGAAATGCCCAAAATACCCTCATGGAACACAAAGGTAAAAAATCCAAGAAAATAAGAAGATGAAGCGTCCAAGCCAACACGGGCCGTGTCAGCTGACATGGGCGGCCGTGTTGGCTCCCTGTTATTTTGATAAAAAAATTCTTCAGTGCCAGACTTGCTGACACGGGCAATGTCAGCTGACACAGGCAGTGTCAGGAGGTGACACGGGCAGAGTCAGGTGACACGGGCACCCGTGTCAGCCCACTGTTTTTCTTCATATTTTCATTCTCTTGGATTCTTCCTGACACGGCCAGTGTCAGGTGACACGAGCGACCGTGTCACGCTGCTGTCTTCATTCCAATTTCATCCCGAATCTTGCGATTTTTTTTTTATTTTTCGCTCCGATTCCTCCTGAATGTTTATGTGAACATGAAAACACTAAAGAACACAACCAAGGCATAAAATGCGGTAAAAGAGATATAAAACAAATAAACAATAAGAAAATAGTAACTAAAAAAAACAGTGAAATAACATATGAAAACCACTTATCAAACTCCCCCAAACTTAAACCGTTTCTTGACCTCAAGCAACAAGCTTGCATAAAGATTTTTCAGATTAAACGGTACATATCAAATGAAATACTTGTGAAGATAAGGTGTGTCGATACTCATACGTGAGCCTTTGTTCCGATCGGCTAAAACTAGTTCTCTTGGTAATCGTTCGTTAACGAAGGTATTACACAAACACATACCGCGGTAAAACCACGGACCTAAATCCCCCTTTCGGTTACCTCTCCAACTATGCTTTGGGCTTAAGTCTTTTCTTCGATTTTCTACCCCTTTCATTCGGATAATCAGATTAAGGCAATTTTTTTTCGTTTTCCCTCACATGTACAAGATTGATCGAAACTTTTTCTAGGCACCATTATCTCTTCTTTTCTTCTTGCTCATTGGCGTTTATTAGTCCACTTTGGGACGATAATTGAGACTCAACCGCCGTTAGGCTAAGTAACCGGGTGAGGGTTACCCAACTTAGAAGGACTAGTTGTCTTTATCTCCATTATTCACTTTTTCGGTGCCTTAATTCATTCTCTCAATCAACCTTATACATGCAATTCTTTTTAGTCATGTCGGACTATCACTAAGAACTAATCGGGGAATACTTCTCAAATCCGAGTACTATGGCACAAATCTACACGTTGGACTCGTTTTCTTACTCCGGGGAATCTAGGGTGTTCGGGTCATTCCTAATTTTTCAAACTTTCCCAATGTCCCTAGTTATAACTTTTCTTTCCTCGAACTCTATATACTTTCCTGACTACCTCACACATCACATAACTTACAAGCAAAAAATTTCGGCTCTAATTCGAGGGGAAATTCAGAGTGGTTTTCATAAAACAACACACAAAACAGACTAGACCCGTACAATAAGGAAAAACTAAAAGCAGTAAATCCTCCCTCAAACTTGAACTACATATTGGCCCCAATGTGTTAGAACAAGAGCGAGAGAGGTTACTCACAGAGATCCTTCTCGGGATGCTGACGGTAATGCAACACCGCTGCTACATCATCGTTTGCACATGTAGGATCCAGATTATTTCCTGCAACCAAAACAAAACAAACAGCAAAAGAAGGAAACTAATCAGACAAGCGTGGGTTACCTCCCACGTAGCGCTTCGTTTAACGTCGCATGGCTCGACGGGTTACTCCCTAATGCTATGGGGATACTTCAGCTTACACGTTTTATTGCTTGACCTTTTCGCAACAGAGCACTGGTCAGATTCAGGAATAAGAGCTACATTGTGATTTAACTCACATCCAACTTCCACATTCTTCCTTTGATGTTTTTTTCTCTTCTTTCTTTGATGTTTCTTCCTCTTATTGACTTCTTGACTGGATTTTAGAGTCTTGCTAGGTGCAATAGATGACTCAGATGCTGCAACCTGATGGATTATTCTAGAGACTTTTTCAAGAAGTGGTTTTGAGCTTTTGCCTTTTGCCACTGTTCGGATCATTCCAACTGAGGGGTGATTACTTTCCTCTTGACCTTGCTTCTCGAGCTCCAACACTTTTAAGGTTCTTTCCTTCTCAAAATATTTCAAAGTTAGAGTGCCAGCTTCAATATCTACACTGCACCGACTGGTCATCAAGAATGGTCGACCTAGTATGATAATTGTCTCCTCATCCTCGGGAAGATCAATGATCTCAAAGTCCACTGGGTTGGTGAAGTTATCAATAGTCACAAGCACATCTTCTGCTAGCCCGTATGACCACTTGGTAGTGTGGTCGGTAAACATCAAATTTGTTCTCGTTTCACTTATTTTTCCTATATCCAGCTTTTTGAAAAGTGAGAGGGGCATGAGACTCATGTTAGGTGCTAAATCGTATTAATATTTAGTTTTGTTTTTAGCACCTTTTTGTGATCTTTATTTGATAATCGATGTTTTTACCCATTGTTTCCGGTTAATAACCGTAGTATAATTAATTATATTATTAGACTTATTTATTTAACTTTTGTGTTTTAATTGAAGGTTTTTACATGGAAAGGTGTAGCTTGGAGCAAGGAAGGCTCCCTAAAAGTAGTTTTTGAAGAAAATGATTTTTGGAGCATGCTTGGAGCCCGCTAAGCACGCTCCTAGCGCGGGGATGGAGCTAATTACAGAGAGTAGCCCGCTTAGCGCGGTCCTGAGCCCGCTAAGCGCGCTTTTAGGTCAGTTTCGCCATAAATGAGACCGCGCTGCGCAATCCTCTGCCCCCTTATAAATAGACTTTTCTATATTTTTCTTGGGATCCTTGATACTTTTCAGAGTAAAATACATTGTAAACACTGTAGCATCTCATTTTGGAAGATTGGAAGCATCATCCGTCGAGAGATCGTCATTGATGCTTGATATTCTTCTTCGTCTTCTTGTTTGTTTAGCTTCCATGATAATGGAGAGCTAATTTTCATTTTGTGTCAAGGTTAGATGGTAGATAAACCTTCCTTTTGCATGTATATGTATTGATTCTAGCTTGTGAACTCTTGGATGATGAATGTATGATGATAAACTTTGTTTCTATGGTTTATTCTTTGTGTTGGTTCATGATTGAGAAATGTGTTCTTACTCTTTACCTAGATTTTTCATCCATCAATGCACATTGGCTAGAGATAGTAATGTGAGTTGATGTTCACAAAATATTGAGCTTGAATGTTGTCATTTTGATAATTTGAGTGAGACATCATCAAAGGATCAAAATGGTAAAACTCACAATATGTGTTAGAGATAAACATATTGGGAGAATATGTGATTGTATTTATCGTTTAACCGAGTTCGTTAGCTTTATCGATTATATACGTACAAAATGGTTTGTCGAACCCTAATCTTGACATGGTTTTTATAAATCGTTAAAACAAATCTTTTTACCGTTATTACTTAAATTTGAATGCAAACGTTCCGATTAAAAAACAACCAAAACCCCTTGTTACTTTGAAGTTTAAAACGTATACAACTGTAGGACAGCTGCGATATCACGAACAATCTCTGTGGATCGATAACAAAACCCTAACTCTATTTGTATTTCAACAACTCACACTATCACCCAAATCAATCAAGACCTTCTTAAAAGTTCTGTCCTTTATGGTAGAGGGAATTGATACAGAACCAGGATCTTTCCGTTTGATTGGAATTCTCCTACCTTGTGATCCCCCACTGCTCTCCTCAATTATACTCTTTAGCTCCTCTCCACTAGGTTTCTTTTTCCCAATGACCTCCTTCATGAATTTATTATATAGAGGCATTTGTTCAAGTGCTTCAAAGAAGGGCATATTAATCTCCAATTTTTTTAACAATGAGCTGAATTTCTCAAAGTCTTTTTCTTGTGTCTCCTTCTTTGTCACTCTTGAGGGGTACGGTAACTTGATCTTAGGTTTAACCGCTTCTTTTATTTTCTCGTCGGTTGGCTTTATTGGTGACCTGGCTTCTTCTGGCTCTCTCTGACTTTCTCGCACTTCCAGATCCACCTTTATACACTAATACTCATTGGCTGCCCTTTCTTCTTCTGCAACTTTCTGGAGTTTTGTGGTAATAACATTGACATTCTCATGATTCTTCGGATTGGGTATTGTGGCGCTTGGGAGGGCATCTGGTGTTTGAGAACTTGCTAAGTGTTGTGCTATCTGGCTCATCTAAACTTCAAGATTTTTAATGGAAGCACCTGTGTTCCTTAGATTACTTCTTGTCTCTTCTTGAAATTGGAAACTTTGAGCGGCCATCTTCTCAATGGCAATCTCCCATTGTGCTTTTTGGGGTGCTTGTTGCTGTTGTGGGTACTGTTGTTGATTATGATCTTTCCAGGAGAAGTTAGGATGATTCTTCCACCCTGGATTATAAGTTTGAGCGTAGGGATTATTCTGCTTCAGGAATTTTATCTCTTCAATTTGTTACGGAGTCGCAACACAATGTGCAGTATAATGGGGTCCACTACAAATCTCACAACTCATGGGTTGACCAGTTTGAACTTGTGCCACACTTTGAGTACCAAGATTCATCTTCTTAAGTCTTCTTTCTACCTCAGCTGCAATTTGGTCTTCCATCTTTACCACTTGCTCAGTAAGCTTCAAATCAATCATTCTCTCTGGTTGGCTCACACTGCGATCATACAACTCCAAATGCTCATTTGCGGCTATGGCTTCAATGATATTTTTGATACCAGTGGCTGTTGTAAAATTAGATGAGCCACCAACAACTGTATCAATTAGTTGCTTAGTCTTCAACTGGAGGCCATTGACGAAGTTTTGCATCTGTTCGGTTGCATCCATGTTATGAGTAGGACATGCAACCAACAATCTCTTAAATCTCTTATATGCATCTCCGAGTGACTCTCCCTCCTTCTGCTTAAAATTTACTATATCATACCTCTTTCGAATGTACACCGAGGCGGGAAAGTACTCATTCAAAAATGTTGTCTCCATCTCTTGCCAAGTGGTGATACTCCCGGCAGGTAGGGAATAAAACCACTCTTCTGCATCATCTGACAAGGTAAAAGGGAACATGACCAGCTTTTTGGCTTCTTCAGAATGTCCCTCAATTTTTAGTGACGTGCTCATAGTTAGAAACCTTTGGAGGTGCTTATTGGCATCTTCATTAATTTTTCCAGAAAAAGGTCTCCTCTAGAGCTGTCGGGTGGTGGATGGATGCAACTGAAAGTGGTCAACATTAACCGGTTGATTTACGATGGTCAACCGGCCTGTTGGAGCATTTGGTCTTCCATAATCCCCCAGAAGTCTCTCTGCTGGAGGTGGATCGGCAACCATGATAACGGTTTATGGCTCTGCCTCTGTGCCTGAATCAGTATGCTCAGAATGAACTGAAACTTCTTCGTCTTTTTCTTGATCTGAAATTACCGTTCCTGAAACTGACGCTGCCAGTCTTTCTTGCTTAGGTTGACGGCGTCTAGCGTGCAATGATCTTTCGGTTTCTGCGTTAAAAGAAAATTCCGCTGAGGTATTGCCTCGCATACACAGGTTAGACAGATAATAGTAATAAACAAAAATTATACAAATAACAGAAAAATAAAATTTTGGTTGCAGAGCAACAAAATTTTAATTGAATTAACGCAACTTATAATTTAGCAGTCCCCGGCAACGGCGCCAAAAACTTGATCGTTAAAATAGCAAGTGTACTATTTTTACGATGTAGTAATAATATGGGTTATCCCCAGAATCGATCTCGAGGACTGCGCGTTATTGTAAGTGCAGATGCTAATTCAATTAAACAAAAGTTCCTTGGGATTTGATTGTTTAAAAATTATAACTAAGAATAATGAAATGAACAAAATTATAAACTTGACTTAAGATAGATATTATGAAGCTTGCTAGAGGAAAGTGTATGAATTGCACTGCAAAGACCCTCAATCCTTATTCTAGGAAACATTACTCTAAACAAACCACACCCATTCTTAAGGTTATTTTTCCCTATTTCCTTAGCAGAAAAACCTTTGAGATTCTATCTCTACCCTAATTCCTTAGTGGTCAAGAAAGAATCACAAGCATTATATTTGATCAAGAATAATTCGGTTATTACAAGGTATCCCCATTCCTAGGCAATATCTACTATAATATTGTTATGCAAAAGCGTTAGGTTGGTTGGTCCGACCTAAACCCTAACCGTAAATCAATTTCAATTTGTCCGATCGAAAAAGCATTAAAAACATTGCATAACAAAAGATTAAGGGGAAAAGTAATATCCCACAGAACAATGAAAATCATAGTCATTACAATTGCAATTCAGGGACACCCCCTAGCATTGGGGGGTTTAGCAGCTCATAGTACTAAAAGAGATTACAACAATAGAGATAAACATTACAAGAATTTTTACAGATGAATTTGATTTTCAATCGCTATGGCTCATGAAAAATCTTCCTTCTTCCGATCACTTGATATCATCCACCCTTTTACGTAAAATCTTTCGTAAAATCAAAAGTCCCCTTCCCCTTCTCAGAAAGTGTCTAAAATATTCTCAGGTCCAATACATTAATGGGGAAATGCCCAAAATACTCTCATGGAACACAAAGGTCAAAAATCCAAGAAAATAAGAAGATGAAGCGTCCAAGCCAACACGGGCCGTGTCAGCTGACACGGGCGGCCGTGTTGGCTCCCTGTTATTTTGATAAAACAAATTCTTCAGTGCCAGACTTGCTGACACGGGCAATGTCAGGAGGTGCCACGGGCAGAGTCAGGTGACTCGGGCACCCGTGTCAGCCCACTGTTTTTTTTTTCATATTTTCATTCTCTTGGCTTCTTCCTGACACGGCCAGTGTCAGGCCGCTGTCTTCATTCCAATTTCATCCCGAATCTTGCGATTTTTCTCGATTTTTAGCTCCAATTCCTCCTGAATTTTTACGTGAACCTTAAAACACTAAAGAACACAACCAAGGCTTAAAATGCGGTGAAAGAGATATAAAACAAATAAACAATAACAAAATAGTAACTAAAACAAACAGTGAAATAACGTATGAAAACCACTGGTCAGATGTATTGGATGAGTTATGTGGAATTATGGTGTCTTTGTTTTCTTTTTTTGAATTTTGTAATTTTGTAATATATTATAAATAAAAGAAAAATGGACTCTATATTTTTAAAATGATTTTTTAACACAAAAGAAAATAATTAAATGAACAAAAATTAGATTAACTAAATTAAGAAAAATTAAGAATTAAAAATAAACTAAATTAAAGTTAAAACTTAATTAAAAAATTAAACTAATTATAATTAGAATTAAAATTAAAATTAAAAATAGAACTAAACTAGATTAATAAAAATTAAACTAATCAAATTAAATTTAGATTAAAAGTAAACTAAAAATTAAATTAATCTAATTTAAACTAAACTCAAATAAAAAGCTAAACTAAAGTTAAAAATTAGACTAAAGTAAAAGAAACAAAGCTAAATTAAAAATAAACTATATTAAAAATATAAACTAAATTAATTTTAAATAATCTAAGATAATTATCTAAATAACAATAAAATAAAACAAAAAAAGAAAATGACATGGAATGATAAAATCAACTAAAAAATGCATGATTAATGAGTTGTTTAATTGAAGATGCGAAAAAGCTGACTTAAAATGATATGACAAGGGCCAACGAATCCGAGGGTAAAATTTGGGGTATGACAGAATGCATAAGTTGAATAGATGTTTGCATGATTGTTTGGTGTGAGTTCAATCCCTCATATTAATTCTTCATCCTTTGATGAAGTTGTGTGTTAGGAGTGATTCACTTTTGAAAAATTTGTTGCTTTAGAATGTTTGACATGTGTTTTTTGCTTAGACGTTGTTTCATATTCGTTGTGTCATTGTAGTTTAGTAGTAAGCATTTCTTTCTTTGTACTTTTGATAATTAGACCATACATTTGTTTCCGTTTGTAAAAAATTGTTGAACATAATATCTTGGCGATTACTTTTGCTCTTTAGGTTGATTGATTCTTATTTGAAGACAAACAAGTCTAATTTGGTGAGAGTTTGATGAGAGTTAAATTGTTGTTAATTTGAGTGTGAATAATTAGCACTCATCGGCTTAATTCGTTTACTTTTCGTCAGTAAACCTCAACTTATATGTAAATATGTACATATTGTGTATACCGTCTGTTATCGTGTAAATATCATATATCTTGATATTTTTTAATCTCTTTTTGTAGGTATTCAAGCTGGTATTTAGTCATTGTCTTATAGGGCATTGAATAAGTTTTCCAACGCTTCTGACCGTGCGTAAATTGGAGTTACAGTTCTCAAGTTATGGTCGAAACAAGAGCTAATTTTTCTCATATCTTTCATGGTCGTCGGGCGAGCCCTAGGTCGTTGGGCGACGACGGGATTTCAATTTTGCTTATAAATTCATTTTTACAAAATTTTTAGGTATGGTTTTTGGATTTTTTGCTCCCAACTCCATCACCATCATTCTTTTGTATAGAGAAGCTCAGAAACAATTTTAGAAGCTACATCTTGACGATTCAGAGCTGGATTTTTCATAATCGTCCTGACACCGCAAGAATTATCGGTTCATTTTCGCTATTCTCTTTGTATTTTATATTTATTGGGGTTTTGTATGTAAGTTTACCTTGATTGTATGTATATTTATTGATCGTTGTATAAAATCTTTTTTACAAATTTTTATCGATGTTATCTTTGATTTCAATATTTATCTTAATCGGTTTGGATTGTTGCAAACATGAATGGTTCAAACTTGATCTAAGATGAACATCTGTAAGATTCTAAACTCTAGAAATATATTTAGGCTTAACATTTACTTGGGTATCGATTCTTAATACTCCGTATTGTTCGATTGGATGAGAGATCGTCGATTGGATAATACGGATGAAGTCTCATCGGTGTTGCACAGATGGACACTGATGTGAGCGATGCGTGATTATATTGACGAGTGATTTAGGTTGCATACAACTGATCCGTAGATTTTTTTAGTATTTGATGGGTGAAAATAAGTACAATTCCTAAAGAGTTATTTCCTATACTTTATTTACTAGTTAATATCTTTTATTTTCTGCACCCATTCAAATCCAACCTTAGAGACGTAGAAACCGTTGAACGACATTCTTTCCCTCACACCGATCCCTGCGGAGAGGCTAAAACCTAAATAGAATTCTTCCAAATATTTTGCTACTTACCTCTATAGTGCAGCTCGAACAAAAATAGCAAACAAATTATGCTAATAAGTTATGTGAAATGCTGTAACAATTGGGAAAATAGAAAAAGGTGAAGGAAATTTGTGAATACTTGAGATTGTGAGAAATGATCACTCTCATTTGATTAGGCATGTTGTTTTTTTCATTTACCTTTAGAAATTGACCATTCCTTGTTAGCCAAGCCATATTACAAAGCTTGAAAGCCCTTGTGATTCTTTCTTTTGTACTTTCGATATGATTTGCTTGATGAATGCATCAGTTGAATTGATGTTTGCATGATTGTTGGGTGTGAGTCCAATCCCTCATATTTATTCTTCATCCCTTGCTGAAGTTGTGTGTTAGGAGTGATTCACTTTTGAAAAATTTGTTGCTTTAGAATGTTTGACATGTGTTTTGTGATTAGACTTTGTTTCATATTCGTTGCGTCGTTATAGTTTAGTGGTAAGTATTGCTTTATTTGTACTTTTGATAATTAGACCATACATTTGTTTTCGTTTGTAAAAATGTGTTGAGCATGAATTCTTGGTGATTACTTTTGCTATTTAGGTTGATTGATTCTTGTTTGAGGACAAACAAGTCTAATTTGGCGAGAGTTTGATGAGTGTTAAATTGTTGTTAATTTAATTTTGAATAATTAGTACTCATCGGCTTAATTCATTTACTTTTCGTCAGTAAACCTCAACTTATACGTAAATATGTACATATTGTGTATACCGTTCGTTATCATGTGTTGTACCCCAAATTTTACCTCTTAGATGTCATAACATCTTGCATAGAAATTTAGGATCAGTCATTTATGTGAACTATGTTAACTAATACCATTATCTTGCTAGTTTGTTCTTTTATGTGAAAGCCAGGTTTGCACAGGGAAGGGAACCAAAGGCAATAAATCAGACTTTCATGTTGTGCAGTGTCTCCTGAGACATTCTTTGGCTCCATACAGTCATCACAAATGTTCACCAGTTTGGGTGAGTTTCTTATGAGAAGCCATTTGTTTAAGAAAGATAACTAAAACTCCAAAGTGCAACCAGCTGATCTTGAAGGCTGATTATGAAGTCCTCCGGCCATATGCCACGATCTTAATGAGATTTGGTCAAGAGAAATCAAGGAAATATCATCTGGTCAAGAGTTGTGAAATTAGGGTTTTAACTTGAAGAATCATTGAAGAGCCTTGTTGTGACCAGGGCAGTAGTTTAGAAGGTTCGTCAACCATTTGAGCTCACATACTCTCAAAAGAGCCCACTCAACAAAAATCAAGTGTGTTTGGTTCCTTACAAGTGCCTTGAAGCACATGATTCACCGTGACTCAAAACTAGGGTTTTATCAGCATCCTTCAACCAGTGCCTTTGATTTTGATCAAGACCGGTTTCCAAGTTTTGGAATACGATTTCACCTGATACTGGGCATCCTTAGAGGCCATCTCTGGACCTTGGAAGAAATTGAAAAAAAATAGGATCCTCAAAGATCATCCATTGGAATTCCTGAGGAAATCAAGGTTTTGACCGAAGAAACCAAGCCTCTGATTCTGACGATTTTTGGACCAAAGAGAAGCATCTGAGCCATGTCTCCTTTTAATGTGATCGACCGTTGGCTAAGGACACAAGGAATCGACATTTGTAATTTTTATTTTATTTGAAAAAAAGAAAAGAAAAAGGAATGAAAAAAACAAAGAAAAGAAAGAAATGAAAAAATCAGAAAAAGAAAAAGAAAAGGAAAAAAATTAAAAAAAAAAGGAAATGATGTGGTGGCGCCCACCACACTAAGGTGACGCCCACCACCACCACACCTTAACTATGGCGCCTGCCATGTTAAGAGTGTGGCACCCGCCACATAAACCATGGCACCTGCCATGAAATAAAAGAAAAAATGTGTTTGCCACCATGCCTTTCTTTCTACACTTCAGAACTTTATTCCAATTTAAATAATACATTTTTTACAAGGCACTGCAAGTTGGCACAATATCATGAATAAACAAAGGCTTTTCAGTAAAAGTGGGTTTACGTCTCTTCAGCGCAATCTACCTCTGAGCCTAGTTCTGAAAACAAAGACTTTCTCAACCAAACAACTTGCACTTGCACGATCTTTTGGAAAAAGTGAATCCTCGACCATACTGCAAGCTTCACATTTTTTCTTATAAATAGGGCGCCACACTTCATCAAATCTTCACACAAGCTTCACCGAAAAATAATGAATGCTCTCATTTCTTTCTCTCCGTTATTCTGATAAAATATTTTGGCAAGTGTTTTTTCGGTTCGAAGTTTCCACTACTGTGATATTTTGAAGAAGAAGTTCATTTTTTTTCTTTTTAAGAATGTATTGAAGAGGCAGTGGACCGTCTCCACTAGGTAATGCTCCATCCTCAGTTTTTATTTTTCTTTACTGCATGTTGAAAATATCATGACCGATTATTCATACCATGTTCATCTTTTTTTATTAAAGTATGATTAAATGTTACAGTATTATGTGTGTTTTTATTTTCATGTTTATGAAAAGATTTTATTTTAAAAAGAAAATTGAAATGAAATGAAAGAAAATATATTAAATGAAAATGTGGTGGAGTTTTTGTTTTAATGTTGTTTTTAAAAGAAAAATAAAATAAAATACAAGTGGGAAAGTGTGGCACCTGCCACACTAGGGTGTGGTGCCTGCCACAACCCTTTGTCCCTTCATGTGGCGCCGGCCACAAAGGAGTGTGGCACCTGCCACCTCCCACTCTCCCATGCTATGGCGTGTGCCACAATGTTGTGGCACCTTTAAGTGGTGACCGCCACCTCACACTTTTTCCTTCTTTTTTTATTCAGATTATTTTATTTATGTCAATGGCTATTTTATTTAAAAATAACAAAAGCTTCAAAAGCAAGAAAATATTTATTATTTTGTTTCTAAAAATTTCAAAAAAAAAGGCAAAAACACACTTTACTGTAAATTTGGTCTTTAGTTTTTTTATGGAAATGTTTTTTGAATGATATGGGGTATGTGAAATGTTTGATCGTGATCTGTTTCTGTATTCTGAATAATATCATCTTATTAAAACGTCGTCTGTATGTTTTGGCCTCTATTGTTTTGGGCATAGCTTAGCATGTTTCTGAAACCTTGGTGATGTTATCTCTGCCATACTCTTGTATTTATCCATGTTTGCAATGTCCATGCTTGGAATTTTGTTTTTGTTAATGTTTACCGTCTTTTGAATCTTTGAACTCATATTGTTCATTTAACTTCAATCTCATTTCAATTTTTCCCTGTTATTCCAAAGGAAAGTCTCTCTATTGACTTCATTGTCATAGATAGCTCATTACCCCTTGGCCTTCTAAGAGCCATCTCCAATCCTCCTAAGGATCATCCTCGGCCTTACTTGAGTACTATCCTCATAGCACTCTCTTTCCCCTTGGCCTCATGAGAGCCATTTACCTCATAACTTAGAACTAGGATAGATTTCTTAAACTCTATGTGATTCTCATCATCATGAGTACTCACTTCCCTTTATAACGTAGACTTAGAGAGTTCCTCAACTCTATACGAGCTTCGCACTCGTTCCCCTTGGAACTTTGGCCATAGTCAATGGTTCCTCTCTCACCCTTAGTTAGGTGAATTACGGTTGCTCTGATTCTTTAGTCAGATACGTAGGCACAAGATGCGACGCCTTGGCGAGAAAACTTAGTGTACATACCCTTAGGTCTTTACCTTCACCTTAGCATAGATATCTTAGCAAGCAAACATAACATAACACAAACTAAACAAGAGGTTCCTGTAGAGTACTACAGATATTAAGGGTGCTAATACCTTCCCTTATTATAACCAACCCCCGAACCTTAGATCTCCCCCCTTTAGGTTTTCTCGATCTTGAACCTTTCCTTTGGATAAATCAAAGTCGGTGGTGAATTTCAAAGTTTCACGATGCAAGTTAATTAATAGCTTATTATCCGATTCTCACCGCAACAGAAATGGCGAATTTACTGGGGAAATAAAATTTTGAGGGTTAAACCCACCTTGTTTATGCTTGTTTTGTTGTATGTTTTGCTTATATATTTATATATATATATATATATATATATATCTGTACATACTTGTATATTTGCTTGGTTTCTTCTGTTTGGCAGGGTGTTCTTGAGTGGTGAGATAAGTCCTAACCCGGACTTGAGTGCACTTATTATAGGACGATGGTATATTCAAGGAGGCTTTGAGAGATTCGATTTCTGAAAAAATTGACTTGAGACACCATCACTCAGTTAGGCCCTCTTGAGAGTTTAGTCATGTTAAATGAGTCCATTCGTGAAAACGTGCTACTCTCGATGTAGGTGCCATCGATACTGAGAACCGTAGTTATTTCCAAACCCCACTTAAGCCTTTTTAGGACGTAGTGCGAGGACTATGATGGAGTCTATTCCTGAATTGGTTGCTACGCGATACTACACTTAGACGAGATTCTCTTGAGAATTTTATTGACTACCAAGTCATTTGGGAAATCGATAAAATCCAAAAGATGGGTTGTCGACTCTGGGAACTTCTTAGAACCCTATTCTATAGATGAAAACCAATAGTACATACCAATTTGGGAGGGTAAACCATAACTCCATGCTCTTAACCCAGACCTTTTGCTTGTGTGCTTGTATGTTTGTGAATATGTGTATATGTGCTTGTCTTGCATCCATACATCATAAACATTCATTTCATATCAGTTTCATGGAACTCATACTTCTCTTTTTGTGAATATCAGAGGGATACCATGGACAATTCAAGAAGGAATACTGTGAAATACACTTTCAAGAGTCCTAAGTTGGATGGCCTAAGGAGATTGGGAGATTTGCTAACCGACCCTGAAGGATTCAAAGACAGGTATGGGAAGTTGTGGGTCTTGTTGAGAAAAAACATTGATGAAGGACTCCTCACACTCTGCTTCAGTTCTACGACCCAAAGTATCACTGCTTCACATTTCCTGATTATCAACTCTTGCCTACCCTTGAGGAATATTCTCAAATAATTGGTTTGTCTATCAATGATGAGTCCCCGTTTCCTATCTTCGAGAAGAACCCTAAAGAGGAAGAGATAGCTAAGAAGACTCACTTGGAGTTAGTTGATGTCAAAAGCAACTTAACTTCCAAGGGAGGAATTTTTGGGTTAACTGCTGAGTTTTTGTTTGAAAAAACCCATTACTTTGCTAAACACTCCAACAGGGACGCCTTTGAAGTTGTTTTTGCCTTACTCATCTATGGACTTTTCTTGTTCCCAAATATTGACAACTTCGTGGATCTGAATGCAATCAAGATCTTCTTGAAACAAAATCTTGTACCTACTTTGCTTGCTGAAGCTTATCACTCAGTCCATACAAGAAATGCTCGTGGTAAAGGGCAAATCACTTGTTGTGTCCTTGTGTTGTATAGATGGTTTATTTCGCATCTACCAAAGGCGGGCGCATTCTGGGATTCCAAGAAGGGATGGTGGTCTAAAAGTATTATGGCCCTTTCTCATGCGGACATTGACTGGTATAATCGTGTGTATGATGGAATTCTAATTACAAACAGCTGTGGAAACTATGGCAACGTGCCTCTTCTTGGCATCAAAGGTGGAATTAGTTATAACCCTGTATTGGCACGACGCCAATTAGGGTACCCTTTGAAGGATAAACCTCATAGCATTCATCTGGAAAGTATCTAATTTGAAAAATATGACAAGAACGAAGAGCAGAAGGAGTTGATCTTAAGTGCTTAGGGTAGCAGGCACAAAAGAGGAAGTAGTGCTTTGGGAAAACCTAACTGTGTTTCTTTGGAGCCCTATCTCCAATGGGTCCGAAGAAGAGCCATTGAGTTGAAGATGCCTTACAACAGGCAGGAACCAATTACCTTGAAGAAAGAACCTGTGCTATACTTTATGTCAAGGGAAGAAGAGTTGGAGATTTCTTTAAAACAAACCCAGCAGTCAGAGGAAGCCTGAAAACTCTAATATCAAGTGGTTGTTGAAAAAAACCTGGAACTTCAGAAGCAACTGCAAAACAAGAATGAAGAACTGCTCTCGTACAAGAAGATAAAAGTCCACGAAGGTCCAAGTTCCTCTAGTGCTCAACCAACTGCATGGAAGTCAATAGTTGATAACCTCATCACAGAAAGAAACCAGATGGAGAAAGAGATCAGAAGGCTCGACATGAGGCTCTTAGTAGAATCTCCTTAGGTTTTATTTAGCTTCATGTTTAGGACTCTTGGAAGTGTATCAAATTTTTTAATGCACCTTTTTATCAATGAAAATGAGGTCTTTTGATATCCTTTGATATTCCACAAAAGTGCCTGAATTCCATGAAACTTTGCATTGCATTTACATTCTCTGCTAAACTATCAAGGTACTAACTTTATTTTGCAGATTTTGTAGACATGGACGCTACAAGAAAAAGAATCTGGCCTTACTTCTTTGAGCTCCCAGAGCTAGAGCAATTGTTGTGGTTGGGAGACATGGTTGAAGACCAATCAGCCTTCGCTGATAGATATGGGTGTCTCGTTCCACTGATGAGAGTCTCGGTAACTGAAGGGCCCCTTGAGATTTTGGTCCAGCTCTATCATCCTGCATATCGCTGCTTCATGTTCCCGGAGTTCCAGCTGGTGCCAACCTTAGAAGAGTTCTCCGCTATGATAGGGATTCCTGTCAGGGGAACTCCTATATTTTCTGGGATTGAGGAAATGCCTTCTGCCAAATACATCACCAGAACAACGAAGATCAGATTATCTGACATCCGGGCTAATCTGACTAACAAAGGAGGACGGCGCAGACTGCCCGCCTAATTCTTGCTGGAAAAGGCTCTTTTCTTCAGGAACAGAGGAAATACCACACTATTTGAATCAACTTTCGCTCTACTACTCTATGGTTTGTTCTTGTTTCCAAATGCAAAGAACTTTGTGGATGTTCAGGCCATCCAAATACTCACGATCAACAATCCAGTTCCAACATTGTTAGCGGATGTCTACCATGCCGTTCATACCAGGTATACAAGAGGTTGTGGGCACATCGTCTGTTGTGTGCCCCTTTTCTACAAATGGTTTATTTTCTATTTGCCAAAGACACCGGCCTTTTGGGAAGTTGAAGACAGTAAGATCTGGTCGAAGAAGCTGATGGAATTGGAGCACATTGATATCGAGTGGTACAACTCAATTGATGAAGGAATCCTTATGATTCACAGCTGCGGGGACTTCCCCAATGTACCCCTCATGGGTAGGAACGGCTGCATTAACTATAATCCGGTACTCGCTCGCCGCCAGCTACGCCATCTCAAGGAGGGACCTCTTGGTTACGAGAACCTAGAGATGTTTTATCTCGAAGAAGAGGAAGGTTTCAACACCAAAGCCAGAATTGAACGCGCCTGGAACTAAATCCACACACAATTGTGGACTGTTGAATGTGTTGTCACTGAGACACACCTACAATGGTCTCGTGACATAGCTCGTGTGATGAAGAAGCCATTTCCACGCCACGAATCACCCCCAAAGGCCAAACAGAGGATGATGGATGCTTTAACAGATTTGTTTCTTGAGAAAGAGAGGGTCAAGGAACACATTGATGAACTGATGAAGAAGATCAATGGAGGATAAGGGACATCAACTAGTGGGTCCAATTTTTAGTTTCCTTGGTGTTGCTGCTATTTCCCTTTTGTTCTGATGTTATTTCCTTTTGTTGTTGTTGTTATTTCCCTTTTTTGTTGTGGTTGTAGTCCCACTTATGTACTCGGAGTATGAAGATGCACTGCTCCTAATGTAATATTCGCCAAATTTATTAATGAAGAAGTTCATTTTAATGAAGATTCCATTGTCTACATTATTTGCAAAATTTCTTTGGTTCCTTGATAGTTTAGCTTGCATTTACATCTGCATTATCATTTGCATCATGTCATTACATGTGCATTTTTCTTCTTTGTCCTTATCTTATGTCACCATGTTCCCACCAGAATCGTCACACTGAATCCCAGACACAGCTACAACACTCGGGCCCAAGCTCGATTAAAGATGTCAGAACAATACGGAGAAATGGATAGGGTCAACAACGAATTGAATGAGATACGAGGAGGGATGGGACAGATCCTCGAGGCTATCAACGTTATGAGAGCAAAAATGGACACACAAGCCACTGTGGTCTCTGAAATTATCACTACAACAGTGGAACCCCCTGTTATCCCGACCGTAAACCCTACCTTGGGCATGCCCTTTGACTTTATCCGTGCCACAGTTCCTTTGTCTACTCAGCAAACAGTCCCTCTGGTTAATGAGACTCTACAAGCTGTTCCCACATTCACTCAAGCAGCGGTACAAACACAGATACACCCGGTTTTCCAGAACCATCATCCTTATGATTACATTGACGTGTCAGAAGAAGGGGATGATCAGAATGAAAAATTGAAAGTGAGTGTCGAGACGATGCAGAGAAAGATAAAAGCGATGGAGGGAAGTAATGCATTTAGCACTGATGTTAAGGATATGTGCTTGGTTGCAGACTCAGTGATTCCGTCCAAATTCAAACTGCCAAATTTTGAGTTATACTCAGGTGCCACATGTCCCAGGTCTCATCTGATCATGTACTATCGAAGAATGGCTGCACATGTACGTAATGACAAATTAATGATCCATTGTTTTCAGGACTGTTTAAAAGGGGCTGCTGCTAAGTGGTATTTAAGTCTGGACCAGTCACAGGTCCGTTGTTTTCAGGATGTGACTGATGCTTTTGTGAAACATTACAAGTACAACAAGGATTTAGCTCCTGACCGCAAGCAGTTGTTAAGTATGACCCAGAGCAGTACTGAATCCTTCAAAGAATATGCACAACGATGGAGAGAGACAACATCTCAAGTTGAACCACCCTTGACTGAGAAAGAATTGGCCGATTGGTTTGTATATATGGTGAAGCCAGAGTTCTATGAGAGAATGATCAGTAGTGTCAGTGCTAACTTCGTTGATATTGTTGCAGTCGGCGTAAAAGTAGAAGCATGGTTAAAAAGTGGAAAGGTATTCAGTTCCTCAGGCAGCTCAATTGGCACCAGCACCAAGAAAGCTCTCAGCCACTTCCTCAAAAAGAAAGAGGGAGAGACCAATGCCATCATGGCAGGAAAGAGAAACAACCCAAGGTGGAAACAACCAATGTACCCACAACAGTCGGTTCTAAACTTTACTCAACAACCGATTTACCCTATGCAGTATGCTCAGCAACCTTATATAGCAGTTGTAACGCCTACCTTTAATCATCAAGCAGCGCCAGCCTATCAATAGCCAGCCTATCAGCAATTGCCAAAAAACCAGAATTACCAACAACAGAGACAACAAGCTCCACAACATAATGCTCCCCACAGAAGACAAGGGGGAACGACCATATTTCCACCCATACCAATGTCTTACACTGAGCTCTATCCTTCGTTAGTGCAACAAGGACTGATTCTTACCAGACCTCTGGGTCCGCCTACAGAAAAATCTTTTCCATTCTTTAATCCTAATGTTAAGTGTGCGTTTCACCAAGGGGGGGCCAGTCATGACCTTGAAGGGTGCCTTGCATTGAAGCATGTGGTAAAGAATTTGATGGAAAAGAAGATCTTGTCTTTCGCAGATAATCAGCCGAATGTAAAAAGTAACCCATTGCCTACACATGGAAATACCAATGCCATTGAAGATGAGAGTGATGAGGTGTTAGTATTGGATGCATCAAGGATCAAAACTCCTATCAAGACTTTTCATGCTAAGTTGTTTGAAGCTGGATTGGTAAAAAGTTGTCATGGTAGTTGTGAAGAATGTAATATCAGTGTCAAGGGTTGCCCATTGATCCAAAACGACATTCAGAATTTGATCGACGGAGGATTTCTACAAGTGTTCATTAAAGAGAGGAAGGATGAAGTTGCAGTGATTGAGCCTGTGTTTAATCTGTCAAAATCAAGAGAGTAAGGGCCTGTGTTCAACATACCAAAGTCTGGTCCTGTGGTTCCTATGTTTAACAAACCAATACCGATTTTTGACAATTCTGAGCCTGTTGTTGCTTCCAATGCTAATCACTCGAAGCCAAGCGACATCCGACAACCTATCCCGTTCCGGTTCAGAGGTTCGAAAGTGGTGTCGTGGATTTACGATAATATTATGGGTAACAAAAGACGTGAAGAAGTGGTTCTAAGGAATGAGGTGGGAACCGCTGTTGAAGAGGAGGTTCCAAGGAATGAGGTGGGAACCCCTGTTGAAGAAGTGACAAACATAGTTGGAACAGGAAAAATGACCCGAAGTGGTAGGGTTTACACTCCTTTATTCAAAGAAACTGTACCCAAGGAAGCCGTTGTTCCCATACCCCCTAAGGACAAAGGAAATGAGGTGATTACCAAGGAAGAAGATGATGAGTTCCTAAGAATTATTAAAATGAGCGATTACAAGGTGATAGATCAGCTTCATCAGACTCCGTCCAAGATCTCAATTTTGTCTCTGCTAATAAATTCATCCGTCCACAGAGCAGCCTTGCAGAAGATACTGGCTCAAGCACATGTAGCCCAAGATATTACTACTGGATAATTTGACCACATCGTAGCTAACATCACGGCCTATAATACACCCAGTTTCAGTGACGATGAGTTGCCTCAAGGAGGCCGAAACCACAATCCCGCCTTACACGTGTCAATAAAGTGTCAAGAGGATACTTTGGCCAGGGTTCTTGTAGATACCAGTTCATCTTTGAATGTTCTACTGAAGAGAACCCTTGAAAAGTTGTCTTACCGAGGAGCTGTAATGAAACCCACTTCACTTGTTGTTAAAGCTTTCGATGGCTCAAGAAAATCAGTGATGGGAGAGGTTGAATTACCCGTTCTAATTGGTCCTAACGTTTTCAATGTTGTTTTCCAAGTCTTGGACATCAATCCTGCTTACAGTTGTTTGTTGGGTAGACCCTGGATCCATGAGGCCGATGTTGTAACATCAACCTTGCATCAAAAGATGAAATTTGTAGTTGATGATAAATTGGTTATTATCCATGGTGAAGAGGATCTGATGGTCAGTAACCTGTCCTCCTTTCGATATATTGAGGCTGACAAAGACGCTTTGGAAACCTCTTTCCAAGCTCTTGAGATAGACAATGCTGTTATGCTTGATAAAGAGCTAGTGGCCTCAAACTGTCTGTCTTTTGCTTCTTACAAGAGCATCCAATTTGCCCTACAAGAAGGTGTGCCAGAAGGCTGGAGCAAAGTCATCGAGGTTTAAGAAAGAGAAAGGTACCAAGGGTTGGGTTACAAACCAACTCTTGAGGAAAAAGCTGCTACAATAGGACGACTGAAGACTATTCAGGAAGTATTTGTCAGTGGAGGGAATTAAGTCCATACCATCATTGAAGACTCTGAAGACGAAGACATCAACCACTTGGTTTTTCAGTGTGACGCTGCATTGAGTAATTGGGAGGCTATTGAGCTCCCTGTCTTGTACCCTGTTCCAGAGTAATTTGCTTGCTTTTGTTGTTGTTTTCAATTCCGTAGCCTTGCCCAAGGCTATCGGATTATTTTGTATGGGCTGCCACTTTTAATTAATCAATGAAAGTTATGTTTTGGTAAGTTCTTTGTCTTTATTTTACTGTTTTTTACTTTTAAGGAAAAATGACAATCTTTTCAAAAACTACAAAAACATTTTCTTCTTGCATTCAATTTTTGTGCATTTTAATAAAATAAGTCCCTCCATCATGCAGAATAAATCCCTAACCCATTGTATTAAATGACCTTGCTCTCACTATTGACTTTGATTCACCTATCTATCAAGCTGAGGATGAGGAGGATTATGAGGTCCCTGATGATTTGGCAAAAATGTGTGATTATCAGTACACGGATCTTCAACTGCATGAGGAACAAGTTGACACCATTAATCTTGGTACTGAAGAAGAGAAGAAAGAGGTCAAGGTTGGGGCAACACTTGGGGCAGAAATTAGAAGACGTTTAGTACTGCTTCTTGAAGAGTATATGGATGTGTTTGCATGGTCGTATCAAGATATGCCTGGTTTGGATACAGATATCGTGGTTCACAAGCTACCACTCAAGGCCGAATGTCCTCCTGTGAAACAGAAGCTTCGTAGAAGTCGACCCAACATGGCTCTCAAAATCAGAGATGAGGTTAAAAGACAACTGGATGCATGTTTCTTGGTAGTTTCAAAGTATCCTGAATGGGTGGCTAACATTGTGCCAGTAATGAAGAAGAACGGTAAAGTACAGATGTGTGTAGACTACAGGGATCTCAACAAAGCCAGTCCTAAGGAAGATTTCCCTCTATCGCATATTGACACCCTTGTGGACAATACAGCTCGATTTGCAGTGTTCTCATTTATGGGTGGTTTCTTAGGCTACAATCAGATCAGAATGGACTCGGTTGATATAGATAAAACTACATTCATCATTCCATGGGGAACTTATTGCTACAAAGTCATGCCCTTCGGTTTGAAAAATGCAGGGAAAACCTATCAGAGGGCTATGGTGACCTTATTCCATGATATGATCCATAAAGAAATTGAAGTGTATGTGGATGACATGATTGCTAAATCTCAGAGTGAAGAGGAACATTTGGACCATCTTCTGAAGTTATTCAAGAGACTCCGGAAATATCAGTTGAAACTGAATCCTGCTAAATGTACTTTCGGTGTCAGATTAGGAAAGCTACTTGGTTTTATTATCAGCCAAAAAGGAATTGAAGTAGACCCTGATAAGGTACGAACTATTCAAGAAATGCCAGCTTCACAGACTGAGTCTCAAGTAAGAGGTTTTGTGGGTCGTCTGAACTACATCTCCAGATTCATCTCCCACATGACTCCCACTTATGAACCGATCTTCAAGTTGCTCCGCAAAGATCAGACCGTAGAGTGGAATTCTGATTGCCAGTAAGCCTTTGAAAAACTCAAGAATTATCTGCAAGAACCACCGATCTTGATTCCTCCCGTTCCTGGAAGACCTCTTTTCATGTACATGAATGTGTTAGAAGGATCTATGGGTTGCGTATTGGGCCAACATGATGAAACTGGTCGCAAAGAGCATGCCATCTATTACTTAAGCAAAAAGTTCACCAAATGCGAAAGCCGTTATTCACTGCTTGAGAAAACCTGTTGTGCTTTAGCATGGGCCGCCAGACGTTTAAGGCAGTATTTGATATGTCACACTACTTTGTTGATCTCCAAGATGGATCCAATAAAGTATATCTTTGAGAAGCCTGCCCAAACAGGCGGACTTTCTCGTTGGCACATGTTGTTGTCAGAATATGATATCCAACATGTCACTTAAAAGGCTATCAAGGGAAGTGTTTTATCAGAGTATCTTGCAGATCAACCTGTTGAAGATTATGAACCTCTCAAGTTTGATTTTCCTGATGAGGGTATCATGGTGGTAAAAGATTGTGAAGAGCCAGGCCCTGATGAAGGTCCTGAACCTGGCTCTAGGTGGAAGATGATGTTTGATGGTTCTTCCAATTACAAAGGACATGGTGTGGGTGTTGTATTGATAAACCCTTAGGGTGGTTACACTCCGTTCACGGCAAGGTTAGACTTTGGATGCACAAACAATGTTGCTGAATATGAAGCGTGTATCTTGGGTTTGGAAGCTGCAATTGATCTTAGAATCAAGATTCTAGAAGTCATGGGTGGTTCTGCCTTGGTTATCTACCAAGTCAAAGGCGAATGGAAAACTAAGGATGAGAAACTAATCCCATACCGTGCTTATATTGTGGAAATGATCAAGTACTTTGACGAGATTACTTTCCGTCATGTTCCGCGCTCAGAAAATCACATAGATAACTCCCTAGCCATGTTAGCTTCAATGTGGAGAGTTAACTTTTTTAATGAAGCACCGCTCATCAGTATCGAGCGCAAGACTGAACCAGCTTACTGTCAGTCAATTGAAGAAGAGATAGATGGGAAACCATGGTTTCACGACATCCTGAATTATTTGAAGACTCAAGAGTATCCTGCTAATGCTTCCAGTCTTAACAAGAAGACTTTACGAAGATTGTCATCCAGATTCTTCCTCAGTAATGATGTACTTTACAAGAGGAATCACGACATGGTCCTGCTAAGATGTGTTGATAAACGAGAAGCAGACCTGTTGGTTCACGACATTCATGAAGGAGCTTTTGGTACTCATGCCAGTAGGCATGCTATGGTTAAGAAGATCTTGAGAGCCAGTTATTATTGGTTGACTATGGAGGCTGACTGTATCCAGTACACCAGAAAGTGTCATAAGTGCCAGATCTATGCTGATAAGATGCATGTTCCTCCAACACTACTGAATGTTCTGACATCCCCATGGCCTTTCTCTATGTGGGGCATCGACATGATTGGAGCTATTGAGCCAAAAGCCTCCAACGGTCATCATTTCATTCTAGTGGCCATTGACTATTTCACCAAGTGGGTTGAGCCTGCTTCTTATGCCAATGTGACCAAACAAGTGGTTGCCCGTTTCATCAAGAATAATATCATCTGTCGTTATGGAATCCCTAGCCGAATCATAACTGACAATGGGACAAATCTGAACAACAAGACCATGAAGGAGTTGTGTGATAATTTCAAGATTGAGCATCACAATTCTTCACCCTATCGTCCCAAGATGAATGGAGCCGTCGAAGCTACTAACAAAAACATCAAAAAGATCCTGCAGAAAATGGTCAAGACTTATAAGGACTGACATGAAATGTTACCATTTACTTTACATGGATACAGAACTTCAGTTCGAACTTCGACAGGGGCAACTCCCTTTTCTCTGGTATATGGAATGGATGTTGTTCTTCCTATTGAAGTGGAGATACTGTCTTTGATAATTTTGATGGAAACCCAGCTTGATGAAGCAGAATGGGTCCAAGAGAGATATGACCAGCTGAACCTCATTGATGAGAAGTGACTGACTGTTATGTGTCACGGTTATTTATATCAAAAAAGAATGAAGAGGGCATTTAACAAAAAGGTCCGTGTTCGAGAGTTCCGAGAAGGAGAACTTGTAATCAAGAAGATTCTGCCATCTCAAGGGGATGCACGAGGAAAATGGGCGCCTAACTATGAGGGTCCATTTGTGGTGAAAATTGTGTTCTCATGAGGCTCTTTATTCCTCACAACGATGGATGGTGAACAACTCACACACCCTGTGAATGCTGACTCAGTAAGAAAATATTACGCCTAAAAAAGTCCGCTAAGTCGAAAACCAGAAATGGCGACTTAGGCAAGAAAAGGGTATCCCGGTGGGTCATAACCTATGAAGGAAACTCGGGCAAAAGTTAGGGAATAAAAAAAAAGAGCTCGCTAGGTTGAAAACCCGAAAGGGTGGCCTAGGTAAAAAAGAGCGTCCCGGTGGACTGAAAACCTGAAAAGGTGGTCCAGGCAAAAGTTAGGGACAAAGGTGTTTCACTGTGTCAGAAAGGGTTGTCACCTACATCAAGGAATTCATAAATAAGTTCAAGATCATTTGCCCTCATCAGCATCGAAGATCTTTAGGACTCTTAGTCATTAAGGATATGATGTAACCTTTTCCCAAATTGCCATTTTTCAATTGTAATGTTCCATGGAACTTCGCTATTGGCAAGTTACCATTCTAATGAAATCAGTTTATTGAGCCATTCTTTGTTTGATATTTACCAATGTTCTCTTATTTTCTTGTTATGCAAAACTTCACTTATTCATTAATAACGGTTTTTGAAAGCGGAAAATGTTTTGAAAAATTATTTTAAGAAAACACAATGAAAATATAATTTTTGCTTTGGCACTAGGGACGATTCAATGAAATCAATTGCTTCCCTCAAAAACTCTGGTTGTGACGAAAACACTGATAAACCATCTGGCATAAGCTCATCATGAAAGAGAAATTGGCAAAAATTCCCTGAATCAGACATGTCAATAATGACTGATTACCAATACGAAGGACTTCTCCCCGGTATCTCCATAGATGTTGTTTGAATGTGGGAAATTTTACTTCTTCAGTGAAAGAAAGACAGTCCCGGTTTGACTCCAAAATGTTGTTTTCTTTTCAGATTCAATGTGACTCCTTGCAGTGGATGTGTCATCTGTCCACTCTTTGTTCCCAGTCTATCGTCTCTCGTTAGAGTCGTCTCTTGCATATCATTGAGCATTCACATCATACCATATTATCCTGCATCTTTGCATCCGGGTTTGTTTTTGCTTTTTTGGTCTTTACCTCCCTTGACTTCAATTTGTGGTTTTTGGGTCTTTATCTGTGACCATCTTGAGTCCAGTCTTCACCTGCGTGCGCCATATTTTGCTCATTATTCATTTCCCCAAGAAGTCTAAATCTTCAATTATGCAACCCGGTATTGACCCATCTGATGCTCAATCTCCTCATATGGATACCCTAAAGTCCAGTGATTGTTGGCATTGTTTGTTTCAGGTCAAATGTGAACCTAAACTCTGGTTAAATATGAACCTAAAGTCTAGTGATTGCTGGCATTGTTTGTTTCAGGTCAAATATGAAACTAAAACTCAGGTCAAATATGAACCCGTTGTTTGAAAACCAGGTCAAATATGAACGAAAACTCAGGTCAAATATGAACCTAAATCCAGGTCAAATATGAACCTAAACCCAGGTCAAATATGAACCTAAACCTCAAGTCAAATGTGAACTCGTTGTTTGAAAACTCAGGTCAAATATGAACCTAAATCCAGGTCAAATATGAACCTAAACCCAGGTCAAATGTGAACCTAACCTCAGGTCAAATGTGAACCCGTTGTTTGAAAACCAGGTCAAATATGAACCAAAATACCAGGGCAAATATGAACCTAAACCTCGGGTCAAATGTGAACCTATTGTTTGAAAACCAGGTCAAATATGAACCAAAACCAGGTCAAATATGAACCTAAACCCAGGTCAAATGTGAACCTAAACTCTGGTCAAATATGAATCAAAACCAGGTCAAATGTGAACCTAAACTAGGTCAAATGTGAACCTAAACCCAGGTCAAATGTGAACCTAAACTCTGGTCAATTATGAACCAAAACCAGGTCAAATGTGAACCTAAACTCAGGTCAAATTGGTATCCACTCCAGCTCATATTGGCATTTCAAACCCAGCTCATACTGGTACCCAAAATCCAAACTCATACTGTTATCTTAACCGACTCATTTTGATACCTGAGTTCAATCATTAGTGGCTCGTTAATCTTTTCCCCAGTTAAAGCCTTGTGATCTTCATCATATGGCGCACGCAAAGTTCATCTCTATCTTTTCTGGCTTTTCTTGAAGATCCCGTTTGAACTCTTCAGTATAAGAAATCCCAGAAAATCTTTTATCAAATGTCTATCCTTTTATTTCAAACTGATCCCCAATGGAGATCATGTCCTCTTTCTCGTTTCATGGCCAGTAAGAATGTGTATTTTTTCCCCCAGCGTCGTCCGGTCACATATGAACTTGTCGTCCATCTCCCGGGATCTTTCCGCAATGGAGAACACCTCTCTGGTTCCTATCCCCAGTAAGGATTTGTAGGGTTTTCCCCTTTATTTTTCCATCCCCAGTGTTTCCTCAGAGTCTCTCCCGTGAGTATTTTTTGTCGGTCAGCCTGTATCCCCAGTAAGTTTTCCTCATGGATACTAACCTTCATCCTTCCCCAGTGTTACTCACTTGCGTTTGTTCGCTCTTTATCCTTTGGTGTCTGGTCTGTCTGCATCTTTACACTATCATGGCATCATATCATCATACTAGAAGTTCATGGCATGTCAGCATTTGCATGTCCGTCGCTTGTCCTTGGCATCTGCATTCCATCTAAGGGCAAAATTTTTGGTTTGCTATATTTAAATACCTTTCCACCTTGATGTCCCGAGGATTTCCTTTCCTCGTGCCATCCGGTAAAGCTATTTAAATAGGGGCAACTGTTGTACCCCAAATTTTACCTCTTAGATGTCATAACATCTTGCATAGACATTTAGGATCAATCATTTATGTGAACTATGTTAACTAATACCATTATCTTGCTAGTTTGTTCTTTTATGTGAAAGTCGGGTTTGCACAGGGAAGGGAACCAAAGGCAATAAATCAGACTTTCATGTTGTGCAGTGTCTCCTGAGACATTCTTTGGCTCCATACAGTCATCACAAATGTTCACCAGTTTAGGTGAGTTTCTTATGAGAAGCCATTTGTTCAAGAAATATAACTAAAACTCCAAAGTGAAACTAACTGATCTTGAAGGCTGATTATGAAGTCCTCCGGCCATATGCCACGATCTTAATGAGATTTGGTCAAGAGAAATCAAGGAAATATCATCTGGTCAAGAGTTGTGAATTTAGGGTTTTAACCTGAAGAATCATTGAAGAGCCTTGTTGTAACCAGGCAGTAGTTTAGAAGGTTCATCAACCATTTGAGCTCACATACTCTCAAAAGAGCCCACTCAACAAAAATCAAGTGTGTTTGGTTCCTGTTATAAGTGCCTTGAAGCACAGGATTCAGCGTGACTCAAAACTAGGGTTTTATCAGCATCCGTCAACCAGTGCCTTTGATTTTGATCAAGACCAGTTTCTAAGTTTCGGAATACGATTTCACCTGATACTGGGCATCCGAGGCCATCTGTAGACCTTGGAAGAAATTGAAAAAAAACAGGATCCTCAAAGATCATCCATTGGAATTCCTGAGGAAATCAAGGTTTTGACCGAAGAAATCAAGCCTCCGATTCTGACGATTTTTGGACCAAAGAGAAGCATCTGAGCCATGTCTCGTTTTAATGTGATCGACCGTTGGCTGAGGACATGAGGAATCGGCATTTGTAATTTTTATTTTATTTGAAAAAAAGAAAAGAAAAAGGAATGAAAAAAACAAAGAAATGAAAGAAATGAAAAAATCAGAAAAAGAAAAAGAAAAGGAAAAAAAATAAAAAAAGGAAATGATGTGGTGGCGCCCACCACCACCACACCTTAACTATGGCGCCTGCCATGTTAAGAGTGTGGCACCCGCCACATAAACCATGGCACCTGCCATGAAATAAAATAAAAAATGTGTTTGCCACTATGCCTTTCTTTCTACACTTCAGAACCTTATTCTGATTTAAATAATACATTTTTTACAAGGCACTGCAAGTTGGCACAATATCATCATGAATAAACAAAGGCTTTTCAGTAAAAGTGGGTTTACGTCTCTTCAGCGCAATCTACCTCTGAGCCTAGTTCTGAAAGCAAAGACTTTCTCAACCAAACAACTTGCACTTGCGCGATCTTTTGGAAAAAGTGAATCCTCGGCCATACTGCAAGCTTCACATTTTTTCTTATAAATAGGGCACCACACTTCAGCAAATCTTCAAACCAGCTTCACCGAAAAATAGTGAATGCTCTCATTTCTTTCTCTCCGTTATTCTGATAAAATATTTTGGCAAGTGTTTTTTCGGTTCGAAGTTTCCACTTCTGTGATATTTTGAAGAAGAAGTTCATTTGTTTTCTTTTTAAGAATGTATTAAAGAGGCAGTGGACCGTCTCCACTAGGTAACGCTCCATCCTCAGTTTTTATTTTTCTTTACTGCATGTTGAAAATATCATGATCGATTATTCATACCATGTTCATCTTTTTTTTATTAAAGTATGATTAAATGTTACGGTATTATGGGTGTTTTTATTTTCAAGTTTATGAAAAGTTTTTATTTTAAAAAGAAAAATGAAATGAAAGAAAATATATGAAATGAAAATGTGGTGGAGTTTTTGTTTTAATGTTGTTTTTAAAAGAAAAATAAAATAAAATACAAGTGGGAAAGTGTGGCACCTGCCACACTAGGGTGTGGCGCTTGCCACAACCCTTTGTCCCTTCATGTGGCGTCGGCCACAAAGGAGTGTGGCGCCCGCCACCTCCCACTCTCCCATGCTATGGCGTGTGCCACAATGTTGTGGCACCTGCCATACATTGTGGCACCTTTAAGTGGTGACCGCCACCTCACACTTTTTCCTTCTTTTTTTATTCAGGTTATTTTATTTATTTCAATGGCTATTTTATTTTTTTAAAAAAAACAAAAGCTTCAAAAGCAAGAAAATGTTTATTATTTTGTTTCTAAAAATTTCAAAAAAAGCAAAAACACTCTTTATTGTAAATTCGGTCTTTAGTTTTTTTATGAAAACCCATTAACTGCCTCCTGAAAACTTTAAGTTTTTTGAATGATATGTGGTATGTGATGTTTGACCGTGATCTGTTTCTGAATTCTGAATAATATCATCTTATTAAAACATCGTTTGTACATTTTGGCCTCTGTTGTTTTGGGCATAGCTTAGCATGTTTCTGAAACCTTGGTGATGTTATCTCTGCCGCACTCTTGTATTTATCCATGTTTGCCATGTCCATGCTTGGAATTTTGTTTTTGTTAATGTTTACTGTCTTTTGAATCTTTGAACTCATATTGTTCATTTAACTTCAATCCCATTTCAATTTGTCCCTGTTATTCCAAAGGAAAGTCTCTCTATTGACTTCATTGTCATAGATAGCTCATTACCCCTTGGCCTTCTAAGAGCCATCTCCAATCCTCCTAAGGACCATCCTTGACCTTACTTGAGTACTATCCTCATAGCACTCTCTTTCCCCTTGGCCTCATGAGAGCCATTTACCTCATAACTTAGAACTAGGATAGAGTTCTTAAACTCTATGTGATTCTCATCATCATGAGTACTCACTTCCCTTTATAACATAGACTTAGAGAGTTCCTCAACTCTATACGAGCTCCGCACTCGTTCCCCTTGGAACTTTGGCCATAGTCAATGGTTCCTCTCTCACCCTCAGTTAGGTGAACTACGGTTGCTCTGATTCTTTAGTCTGATATGTAGGCACAAGATGCGACGCCTTGGCGAGCAAACTTAGTGTACATACCCTTAGGTCTTTACCTTCACCTTAGCATAGATATCTTAGCAAGCAAACATAACATAACAGAAACTAAACAAGAGGTTCCTGTAGAGTACTATAGATATTAAGGGTGCTAATACCTTCCCTTATTATAACCAACCCCCGAACCTTAGATCTCCCCCCTTTAGGTTTTCTCGATCTTGAACTTTTCCTTTGGATAAATCAAAGTCGGTGGTGAATTTCAAAGTTTTACGATGCAAGTTAATTAATAGCTTGTTATCCGATTCTCACCACAACATCATGTAAATAATATATATTCTAATTCTTTTTATCTCTTTTTGTAGATATTTAAGCTGGTATATAGTCATTGTCTTATAGAACATTGAATAAGCTTTCCAACGCATTTAACCGTGCGCAAATCGGAGTTACAATTCTCAAGTTATGGTCGAAACAAGAGATGATTTTTCTCATATCTGTTATGGCCGCCGGGTGAGCCAGGGGCGGCCCAGAATCGTAGAAAAGCACTGTAGAGGCAGTAGAAAAGGCTGCCATGGTCGCCGAGCAAGCCCTAGGTCACTGGGCGATGACAAGATTTTAATTTTACTTATAAATTCATTTTTACATCATTTTTAGGTATGGTTTTGGGATTTTTTGCTCCCAACACCATCACCATCATTCTTTTGTATAGAGAATCTCGGAAACAACTTTAGAAGCTGCGTCTTGACAATCCGGAGCTGGAGTTTTGATAATCGTCCTGACACCACAAGAATTATTGGTTCAGTTTCGCACTTTTCTTTGTATTTTCTATTTGTTGGGGTTTTATATGTAAGTTTACCTTGATTGTATGTATATTTATTGATAGTTGTATGAAATATTGTTTACAAATTTTTATCGATGTTATCTTTGATTTCAATATTTATCTTAATGAGCTTGGATTGTTGCAAACATGAACGGTTCAAACTTGATCTAAGATGAACATCTGTTAGATTCTAAACTCTGGACATAAATTTAGGTTTAACATTCACTTGGGTATCGATTCTTAATGCTCTGTATTGTTCGATTGGCTGAGAGAGTATTGATTGGATAATACAGATGAACTCTCGTCGATGTTGCAGAGATGGACACTGATGTGAGCGATGCGAGATGATATTGACGAGTGATTTAGGTTTCTTACAATTGATCGGTAGATTTTTTAGTATTTGATGGTTGAAAAGAAATATAATTCGTGAAGAGTTATTTCATGTACTTTATTTACTTATTAATATCTTTTACTTTCTGCATCCATTCAAATCCAAGCTTAGATACGTAGAAACCGTTGAACGACATTCTTTCCCTCGCACCGATCCATGTGGAGACGATAAAACCCGGAGGGAATTCTTCCAATACTATAGGTCAAGCAAAAATAGCAATAAATTGTGCTAATAAGTTGTGTGAAATGGTGTAACAATTGGGGAAATAGAAAAAGGTGAAGGAAATTTGTGAATGCTTGAGATTGTGAGAAATGATCACTCTCATTCGATTAAGCAAGTTTTTTTTTTCATTTACCTTTAGAAATTGACCCTTCCTTGTTATCCAAGCCACATTACAACCCTTGAAAGCCCTTGTGATTCTTGATTTTGTACTTTTGATATGATTTGCTTAATGAATACATAAGTTGAATTGATGTTTGTATGATTGTAGGATGTGAGTTCAATCCCTCATATTTATTCTTCATCCCTTGATGAAGTTGTGTGTTAGGTGTGATTCACTTTTGAAAATTTTGTTGCTTTAGAATATTTGACATGTGTTTTGTGCTTAGACTTTGTTACATATTTGTTGCGTCACTGTAGTTTAGTGGTAAGCATTGCTTTGTTTGTACTTTTGATAATTAGACCAAACATTTGTTTTTGTTTGTAAAAACTTGTTAAGCATGAATTCTTGGCGATTGCTTTTGCTCTTTAGGTTGATTGATTTTTTTTTAAGGACAAACAAGACTAAGTTGGGGAGAGTTTGATAAGTGCTAAATTGTTGTGAATTTGAGTGTGAATAATTAGCACTCATCAGCTTAATTTGTTTACTTTTCGTAAATAAATCTCAACTTATATGTAAATATGTACATATTGCGTATACGTGTGTTATCGTGTAAATATTAGTTATTTTGATTGTTTTTATCTCTTTTTTAGGTATTCATGATAGTATTTATTCATTTTCTTATAGAGCATTGAGTAAGCTTTCCAACGTTTCTGACCGTGCGTAAATCGGAGTTACGTTTCTCAAGTTATGGTCGAAACAAGAGCTGATTTTTCTCATATTTGTCATGGTTGCCGGGCGAGCCAGGGGAGACCCAGAGGCGTGAAATAGCATTGTAGAGGCAGTAGCAAAGTCGTCCATGGTTGTCGGGCGAGCCCTAGGTCGTTGGGCGACGGCGGGATTTCAATTTTTCTTATAAATTCATTTTTACAACATTTTTAGGTATGTTGGTGGAATTTTTTGCTCCAGACTCCTTCACCACCATTCTTTTTTATAGAGAAGCTCATAAACAACATTAGAAGATGGATCTTGACGATCCGGAGCTAGATTTTTGATAACCATCCTGACACCGCGAGAGTTACCTGTTCAGTTTCGCTATTCTCTTTGTATTTTCTATTTGTTTTGGTTTTGTATGTAAGTTTACCTTGATTGTATGTATATTTTTTTTATCGTTGTATAAAATCTTTTTTACAAATATTTATTGATGTTATCTTTGATTTCAATATTTATCTTAATAGGTTTAGATTGTTTCAGACATGAATCGTTCAAACTTGATCTAAGATGAACATCTGTTAGATTTTAAACTCTAGACATAGATTTAGGTTTAACATTCCCTTGGGTATCAATTCTTAATGCTTTGTATTTTTTGATTGATTAAGATATCGTCAATTATATAATATAGTTGAACTCCCGTCGGTGTTGCAGAGATGGACACTGATGTGAGCGGTGCGTGATGATATTGACGAGTGATTTAGGTTGCGTACAACTGATAGGTAGATTTTTTAGTATTTGATGGGCGAAAAAAATTACAATTCCTGAAGAGTTATTTCATGTACTTAATTTACTTGTTAATATACTTTACTTTCTAGCAACCCTTAAACAATCAAGCTTAAGAACGTAGAAATCATTGAACGACATTTGATGTCGCACTAATCCCTGTGGAGACGATGAAACCAGATATTTACTTACTTTTGCTTGCTGCTTTACTTCTTCAACAACTAGTTTTCAAGCTTCCAAACAAATAAGCTTTTGCCACGGGCTTAGCTTTAACCGAAACTTGGTTTTATCATGGGCTAACCAATAACATGGTAGATTTTATCACGAGATAATCTCGAACCTTCGAAAGCTTTTGTATGGGTTAAACTTTCGAACCTAAAGTGAGGCTTGATCGCACAATCCCCAAACCAATGATTTTTTACAGGTTTAGCTTCGAAACCCAAACAAACAATCCCTAAATGGATAAATGTTAAACCAAGTTAAAAACAAATATTTCTTTGTGAACTTGCAAAACTACCCTTCCAGAGTTACAACTTCCTCACTTGCAAAATGAATTTCTCGAAAAGCATTACAACTAAACTTTTAGTGAGAGAAAGTAAACAAGAGAATTTTTTAAAGAAGGAGTGAGAATTGAGAATTATATCTCATTTTATAGATGTAACAATATATGTGAATGGACCTTTATTTCTAGACTACAGGTTAACACAAAAAAGGGAAAATTATTTAGGACCATTTATGAGTTCCGGATCCATTGGTAACATACACCATTTGATTGGATGCCTTTAAATTAATCGATTATTAAGTTAAAAATGGAAAGGAAAGATATTTATTCGTTACACTTAATTAAGATGTTATCCTAACCGCTCAGGGCACATTTTTGAATTGTCTCAATTGATTGGAAGAAGTGTCAATCGATTAGTAAGAGCAAAAACTTGCTCATAGCTTTTCTGACAGTTCCTAACTCATCTGGCACGAATTCAAGGCATTTTTGAGAATGTTTTCTTGATAACTATATGTTTGAAAACTTGTTTATGTGTTTGTGTATATGTGATCAACCATTCACTTTTACGAGAAAGCCCTTATGCTTTCATAATATGTTCACTTAGACGTGTTAAGGCACTCTTTCACACTCTTCAAGTCTTGTCAGATGTTTCTATATTGTAGACACTTGCTTGAGTTCACTTGATATGAGGATTGAGTTAGGTTCCATTTGGTTTCTATCATCAGATAGTCAAGTCCATCAAACCCTAGTAATTTGGTTTGCATCTTTAACTGCTTTAATTGCTTTATGCTTGACTTTAGTTGTTATCATTAAAAACTAATTTTCATCATTAGACATTAGTTGTATTCATCAAAAGTTGTTGTCTTCATTAAAATCATGTCACTTAGAAGGAAACTGTTTCTGACATGACATTGAACATGGTGCAGACTAAAAACATACTTGAAACTTTGAAATGTAAAAGTCTCATAAATATCTCAAATATCAAGCAAGTACACAATGTTTGTGTCCGAAACAACAAGGTGATAAAAGGGGATAAAACTGAAATGCAACAATTGTTGAAACTTCTGGATGATAACTATTATGTAGGGACGGAACTAATAAAAGGTTAAGATGGAAAAATGGTCAAAGCTAGCGTGATACTAGAAAGAATAATGGATGGATGGAATGTTATAATAAATTCTTATATGGAAGAATTATACGTCAATTTTGTTATACTTTTCAGTAAGGTGTGTGAGAAACATCCAAAATTTTTAAAATATGTTGTAAATACAATTATAGACCAGGTGAAAGAGAATATTATTCGTGCTTAAACCGATCAAGTTAGACACTTTGGAAATACAACAACTAACTGAGTTGAATTTGTCAGTGTTGCATTGAAGAATTGTTTGGGAAATAGTAAAGGTGATTTATTTAGAGATTGAGACTCAGTAAACCAAATGATATAAAATCAGCATAATGAGATACAAGCACCATTTGGTTGTAGCATTACAGTATTGGAACGCAGATTTAGAGACAATAATCTTTATTGAAATTTAGTCAGTAACATATCTCGAGAAAGATTGAATTTTATTTTTCACAAAGTCAAACGAGCTGAGAAAGTAGGTTCTGATAGCTCAAAGTGTGGTTGTATGCTATGGAAGATGTATGGTCTCCCATGTGCTTGTCTAATTTTAAAGAAGGTGAAACTTGATAACCCAATAGGAATGGATAAGATTTGCACTCACTTGAAAAGGCTCAGGTTTGATGATGATGATGGTGTGATGAAGGACGGTAAATTGAATATATGTATCTTTACTGAATGGGAAGTGATACAATAAAGATTTTAAAAAGCCGATGACAACATGAAACTCCACATCAAAGACAAAATAAGGAAGATTGCTTATACAGAAACCACAAATTTGAAACCACCATCCCAACCAGTAAAAACAAAAGGTGCTTCTAAGAAGGTCAAACCAACACCAAGTGACAATTCAACGATGCGGTCTCCTTCCTATTTTGATGTTGACAAACTTTTTCCAGATTCTCCAACTTCAAAATCTCAAAAAAAAGTGTTTTCAAATGAGCTCGTACTAGTAAACCATCTCCTTCACCGTCATTACCAAAAATCCAATATATCGAAGAGATGTCAGTTTTTATACATAAATACATTGAATGAATTATCAATGTTAAGGGTGACTGTAACTTTGGTTATTGAGTTATTTCTGCTTTTCTCGATAAAGGAAAGGAGAATCATACATTTGTCAAAGAGTTGAAAACGCCTAAAGAATCATACACAACACTATACGGGAAAAAAACCATTTTGATGCAGTTCGTGAATCTTCTATTCCTTGTGTTAGCAGTCCGACACCAGAGGAAAAATGGACGTGCTTCCCTGAAATGAGTCATCTTATAGAAAATGCATATAATAAGACGTATATTGCTCTGGCAAGATACGGGTTCTCGGAAACATTTTTTCCTCTATGAATTGCCCCACCTCAAACTCCAACTGAATGAATTATGTGTATTGGGTGGATTTCTAAATAAATTCATTTTGTTCAAGTTTACTTGAAACTAGGATGCCATATACCACTGACATCACCAGAGTGGACAACTCATTCAACAAAGGAATTCACCATGTTGAGCAAAATTGAAAGAGAATAAAATAAACAAATGTCAAAGGCAAAACCACCCATAAATATAGATTTAGACGGTGACAGATGTTTTGATTCATTTTAGTTTTTCTCCAACAATATATTTAGGTGGTTAGACATGTTTTGTATGTAATGTTGGATTAATATTAACAATATCAAATGTATACATTTTCATATATTTTAGTGTATGTTTCACTTTTCCAAAATTTTCAACATTGTTGTGTTTATAACAAGTTTTGTTTCTAAAACAAGTTTTGTCTGAACAGTAACAGAAGAATCCATAAATACATTTTCGGACCCACCCCATATTGTTTGAAAAAAAGATAATAGAGGTTTATTCGGAAATAAATTTCTGGACTCACCCTAATTTCACTTAACGAAACAGGGTGTATCCGAAAGTACATCTCTGGAATATCCCCTAAGACAAGATTGGGTGTGTAAGGTCCATATTGATCCAAAACTTGTATAAATATGAGTGTCACTAAACTTGTTAGCTCATACACACAAAGAACATACACAATGTCCTAGTATTCATATTTTGTCTACTTCAACGGCAAGAAACCCCTTCTTCAATTTAGATTCTCAGAGATCAATGTCTTGTCGATCTAAAATCAAAGAGTTGTGAAGTTCTATTATCGTTCACCCTCTATTGACACCAATGGAAAGATACATTCCAATGAGTTTGAGCTGAAGATGGAAGAAGATTTATCTGTTATATGGAGTTCAGTTCATTATTACGAAATAAAATGTCTGATCGAGCTGGATGTAAAGATTGCGAGATCGACCGAAGATATTCGGAAGATATTGAAATGTCCTATTTGATGATGAAATGTATTGTTAAATTTACATTAACGACTATCTATGTGATATTTTGTTTTTATTTATATCATAATAATTGTTGATGTTAATTTATCTCTGTTTCTACATATATTTTGTGTTTGTATTTGTTTTTAGTTAAGTAGGTTTCAGAAGTACACTTCTAGAGATTATACAAAATTACATATTCTTAATATTTTCTGACATAGACTTAAAATCTAACTCATTTACAAACGAATTGTATGTTTTTTTTCTTCTGAAAACAAGATGGAATTGAAGAGAATACAAGGGGGTATTCAACCCTTACAAGACAAAATCCAATAAAAGAAATTCCCTACCAACACAAAACTAGCTTAAGCTCTTAAGGGATCCATGCAAAAGTCCAGAAAACTAGAGTTGGAATAGGGAATTTCTTCTACACTATACCATTTCCAAGCATAGAATTTAACATTCCAACAAATGTCATTAAAACTATAAGCTACATTCCTAAAGATAAAATCATTTCTAGCCTTCCATAAACACCAAATAATGATCATCCAAATAGAACCATACCTCGAATTGCCTTTACTATTACTTCCCAACGCACACCAGTCCACGAAATACGACCTAATACAACCTGCAAAAGATCAACTACAACCACACCAATCACCTAAACTACTCCAAATTACTGCAGCCAAAGAGCACTCAAAGAATGAATGTATCAAATTTTCGTCCACAGCTGAATAAAAAGCACAAGACCTCTCAATGATCCCAGCTCCTCTTTTTAAAAGAAGATCCCTAGTTGCTAATCTATTCCACAACAATCTCCATCCGAAGATTTTGATTTTCGCCGATAATTTAATCTTCCAAAGAGCTTCAAAAGCTTTCACCTAGTTTGTTTGAACCAAAGCTATGTCCCTCCCCTCCCTCAATGATTGATAAACTGATTTTGAGTTATACTCCTTTGCATTTCCTAATTTCCATTGCACACCATCTTTTGAGTTATGAACCGGCCTGAAATTCCGCAGCAGCGCCTGCAAAGCTTGGATATCGGCTATTTGCGAGAACAAAGTCACGATAGGAAGGCCGAGATCCCCCCACAACCAGCAACCGTTGCTCCAAGTACCCATCGAAAACACTGACGCCTCTTTAAGAGAGCTACAAACGTATAAGTCACGAAACTCGACAGCTAGTGGAGAGGAATTAACCCAGTTTTCCGTCCAAAAGAGGATCGATTTGCCTTCTCCAATAGTGTGAGAAATTGAACCTACAAAAGAAAAACCAAGGTTAGTTGTAATTGTTAGTTCTTGTGATTGGCTGAAATTTTGGTAAAACAATGTTAATGTCATGGTTGATGTTTCAACATGAGCTTCTAACATTATTGTTATGTTTATTTAACATTCTGGTGTGTTAAAGGTGTAAGGGTTGCAGTTGTGTGCTGATGTTAAACCCGATGTCTTGACATCTGTTGTGAACATCAGTCAGAGATGATTTATTAGGGCTGCGCGTGTTGCTGGTTTTAATAAGATATTCTGCTGAAGAGAATCAGAGATTACAGGCGAATATCATGGGTTAGATATATTCTGAAGAAGATTAGTTTGTTGCTATTTAATACAAAAAGATATGGAGAATAATTAGAGTTAATTATGAAGGTTGATTGAAGATTTAATTGAAGATCTATTTTGTAGCAGAATCTTTTGCAGATTTGTAGCAGAAGATTTGTTGTGATTTGAAGGCCCAAATCCAGTTGGAAAAAATTATAAATAGAATAATTGTAATCAAGAATAGGCACGGGTCCAAGATGTAGATCATTAGGGCTTTGTCTAAGTAAACCACTCGGGTTGTGACATGGTCACTGTGTTCTTACTCAGAAACCTGTAGGTAATGAGTTTTGTATTGTTCTTGGAGGAAGCTTTGAAGCAACTCCAAGGTGTGTCATGGAAGTGTGACTTCAACTTTTCTGTTTGGAGAGTTTTTGGAAATCAAGCTGTTGATGCAGTGACTGAGATGTTGACTGCTAGACATCATTGTGATGATTGGGAGTGAGATGGAGTCTCTTATCTAGGGGGGACTTAGATAGAAGGGTCATTGGGTAGTGATTAAATTAGGTAGATTGTCAACTGGTTTGTTGAGTCTGTAATTTGATACTACTAATAGTGGACTTCCTTCCTGGCTTGGTATGCCCCCAGATGTAGGTTGTTAGACCGAACTGGGTGAACAATCCTTGTGTGTTATTCAGTGCTTTTATTGTCTTGTTCATACTGTAGATATTGATGTTGTGACATCACACTTAACATCACATATCTGATACCAGAATTTCAATTGGTATCAGAGCAGGCATCCTGTCTGTTTCTGGATGAGATCTAGGGAAGATACTTTCTGGTTCATGAGCAAGGAAGATAGTTTTGCTGAGCTATGGACTTGGTCAGTTCATATAGTTGTTTGTTTGATCCCTTAAAGTGAAGGATGGACTATTCATGACAGGGTATGTATTGGACCTGTCTGTTGTTATCAGGTGTGTAGCTTTGGTGGAGAACTGCTGTTGTGAGTTTGATTTATTTTCAAACCTTTTATTGGCACTTGGATTATGGTGATGGTGTGCAAGGATTATTGAGTAGTGCCTGAAGGGTGTTGAGGAGTTGTTGTGTGTTCTGCTGCATGGTATCTGATGTAACCCTGGTTGGTTCTTGTATCTCTGGTGGTGAGATTCTAGGAAGGTATTCTCTTGGAAATACATTAGGGTTTGGTCTCCCCAGCAGGATATTCTATGATGTTGTAGTTTATGCAAGACAGCTTCAACCATTTGGTTAGAGATGCCAAAGATACTTGAGGATTATCTCATATCTTTGTTTTGGGAGAGAAGTGATCATAAGGTGAATGGATCTTATTAAAGACTGTTTGACATGGAAGTTTCAGAAGAAGAATATATTTCAAATCAGGCATTGAAGACCAATCTGTCCAGAATAGTGATTCCTTCTTTATCAATTTTCTTGATGGTGAAAGAAGAGGATGGAGCCAAAGCAAAAGAGTATCACTGTCAAATCTTTCATGCGGGAGTGAAGATCTTGATAAGTTATCTCTTAAGCTTAGTTGTGGTGACCTAATTAGGAGGATCTTCCTGGTTATGATAAGATACATGTTTCTGATTTTCAAAATCATGAACTGGAGGAAGTTTCGTCAAGAAAGAAGCTGAGCTTAATATGTCAATTCTAATGTCTCGACATCGCGCTACACATCAGCAGTTTATGGTAAATGCTAAGTCAAAGAACTATTAGATTATAGCTATTTTGAAGGATCACTGAAGCTGTGAAGTTGAACAATTTTTAGATGCTAATGTCATAGCATTTCAGCAGGAGCTGGTTGAAGAAAATGTAGTAATCTTGATAGCAGAAGAGAAGGAAATGATCCTTGTTTAAACTAAAATATCTGAGGATAATTCTATAGGGAAAATGTAGTAGCAGGGTAAATCAGCCTGTGGTCAATTGGTGTTTGCATGAGCTCTTTCAGTTTTGTGCCTTGAAGGATTCAAAGTAGCAGATTGTCTATGGTATGTTTATGCAGAAGGATGGCAGTTATCACTCTTAAGTTAGACAAGAGGTCTGAACCTTGTGCTTATAAGAAGAAGCTTCTGGAAGAGTGTGTTATGCAAGTTACTGCAGTTGTTGGTCTAATCTTGGAAGTTGATCAGATGTTGATATGTTCTCGTGTGTTCCCTACAAGAGATATGTGTGGATTAATATGATTGTAGTCTCCAAATCCATAGGAGATGTTTAATGTGATTTAGACTAATGTCAGAATTGATGTTGAAACATCATTTCAGTTCTTTGCTTAGGGTGAAGTAAAAGATCAAGACACTGACCTAACCTGGAAGGCTTTTGTGGTATGAATGATTGTCATGATGGTTTGTTTTGAAGAAGAATCAGCAGATGTCGGTTGTGTGAGAAGGTTACCTTGACAGGAGTTGAGTATTTGTCTGTTTTTGATAAGGTTGTGCATTTAACTAATGACAAAATACATTGACGGGAGACTATGTATATGTCTGATGTAAAAGTGCAGGACTGTTGAAGTGTTGAGAATATACTTTTCTCTATGTGGCTGTTTATTTCTCTTCGTGGTGTGTTGGTGTGTGAGAACTCTGTGAAACAATCATGATGGTTAAAAGAATCTTGAGATTATAACAATAAGTGGCATTATTTGGTATAGTTATGGGGTAGTCTTGGACTACTTATTTTCTGAAGATTCAGATGTGGTAGGTTTGAAGTCTTTGGAGTTTCTAAGCAGGATGGAGGTTGTCAACTCAAACTTGATTGTTGAATCAAGTCTATAAGAGCATGGAAATCTGTTTCTGCAAAGGGAGGAGGTTCTTCTGAGTGGCAGAAGGCAGAACTGAATTCAACAGTTGGATGAAATAATGTTCTGACATCTAGCTTAACAGCAGGAGTCTCAGCTGGTGATGTGGCACATCAGCTAATGATAGGGTGATCTACAGGAATGAACAATAGGATGCTTCAAAAAGATCATTCTCATGGCAGTTTGCGGGAGCTGCAGGAAGGAGAAGATGTTACATGACCATGGCTTAGGGAGTCTAAGTGTGTTTTCTTTGAGCAAGTGGAACATGTGACTTGAAGATCAAGTTTCCTTGGGGGATCAAGATATCTTTGTGAGACTTCTGACAAACATGAAAAGATCAAACTGTGGCATCTGGTTGGTCTCAGAAGTGGATTTGAAGAATCAAGATAATCAAAGTGTGGCAGCTGGTTATTATTGAGAAGTGTCTTGGAACAAGTTACTCTTGGGCAGAAGGGTGATGAGTTGATGACTCAAGGAGATTATTCTTCTTGAAGGTGGATGAGAGTTTATTTCTCTAGTTCTTTGGATTACTATGTTGGTAGAGCATATCAAGAATCATGGTGATGATATCTTGGTGTGTAGCAGATGTTCCAACTTGTGTTAGGACATTATCTGGTTGAATATCCTTGGTGAAGGATGATTTTGCTCTGATTCAGGAGCTTGGTGCCTACATTATGCCTAAGGAGCGTCTACATAGTCATACGGGAGAATGATGAAGTAGAAGGTCTGCCTTGGATGGAGATTGTAGAGAAGACTAAAGTAGGTCAGGTACTGATTGAAAATCTGAAGGTGAAGAGTATGATAGAGAATGACTGCCTTTGGAGAGTTGGGTGATCTATGTGACTTTGATCTTTATCTAACTGTTTGTTTGAAGGAGGTTGGTGATCCTTATGAATAGCCTAATTGTAACTTCATGTGTGAGTGACTGCTGTGTATGGTCATAAGGGATAGTGGTACCAAAATGGATGTGCTCAGCAAGTGTGCTTAAATGTTTATCTCCATCTAGAGCATTAGTTAACCATGACAGGGGGAGTACGTATCTATGCATCTTGCTACAAAGGTGCATATATTGTGAAGCTTGCATAATCTTCTGTGGAGTCTTGGGTTAATAATGTTGTGAGAAAGCAGACATTGTCTGATAAGATGTCAGAACATGGTACAGGACATGTTTTTCTTGAGCCAAACAAGGAAGTATCCTGGACGGTGGTGTAAGGATAAGGTGAAACACGTGTCTTCGACTATGCATGGAACTGTTTTGGCACAATTTATGGTAAGAATCAGTTAAGAAGAAATAAAGACGGTCAAGGCTGTTTTGGACGGTAGACATTGAATGTGGATGGAGTTTTTTTGTTCCTAAAATAGCGTTTCCGTGACCAAGAACCTTGACTATTCAAAGCTCGTTAATTCCAAAGTAACTGGTCAGCTATTTATAGAGGTTATTCTTTGCTCCTTCAGCCAGCGAGTGTTCTTGGTTCATAAGTCTTATGGCTTTTGTTCATTTTTTGGTGAGCACTACTTGGGTCTGGTTCTGTGAGGGCTTTCTTTGCCAATTTGTGGCTAAAAAGGGGGAGAAAGGAAAGGGTTCTGCTGCTAAATGGTTTGCGCAGATGCTATGTCTGGAGTCTGCAGTTCCAGATGTGGTTCAGAGATGTCGAAGAGGATGTCCTATCCTTAAGTTGGTGTTGAGTCTTTGTGACTTGTGTCCTGAGTTATGAACACAGTTGTGACTTGTGTTCTTAGTTACCTGGGTTGGCAGAATGGCACTTCTTAAGGTTCTTCTTATGCCATAGGTTGACTAGGGGTGTCTGACAAATAAGGTGTGTAGAAATCTCTTATGCCACCATTGGTTAATGTATGTATAGACAGACGTTTCTTTTCGGGAGGAGTCTTCTACATTTGTTCTGGGTCTGTCCTGGAAGGAAAAAGAAATGTGTTGTATTCCTCATGTGCACCAAATGACTTCAGGACTTTCTACTTCTTAGGTCCTAATGTGCTGCCTGAAGTTGTTGTGTTGTGGTGCTCGGAGGTGATGTTATGGAGCTTATAGAATATGCTGGAAAGAGTTGTCAAACATGATGTCCTAACATCGTTCAAAATTTCCCAAGAAGTTGATTCTCCATGGTTGCTGCAGTTGCTGATAACTACTAATAGTAGTATAGGGTTGTAATTGCTGTTGTAATCTTAGTTATATTATTTATATATTTGTTTTAGCAAAAATTAGCTAAAGGGGGAGATTGTTAGTTCTTGTGATTGGCTGAAATTTTGGTAAAACAATGTTAATGTCATGGTTGATGTTTCAACATGAGCTTCTAACATTATTGTTATGTTTATTTAACATTCTGGTGTGTTAAAGGTGTAAGGGTTGCAGTTGTGTGCTGATGTTAAACCCGATGTCTTGACATCAGTTGTGAACATCAGTCAGAGATGATTTATTAGGGCTGCGCGTGTTGCTGGTTTTAATAAGATATTCTGCTGAAGAGAATCAGAGATTACAGGCGAATACCATGGGTTAGATATATTCTGAAGAAGATTAGTTTGTTGCTATTTAATACAAAAAGATATGGAGAATAATTAGAGTTAATTATGAAGGTTGATTGAAGATTTAATTGAAGATATATTTTGTAGAAGAATCTTTTGCAGATTTGTAGCAGAAGATTTGTTGTGATTTGAAGGCCCAAATCCAGTTGGGAAAAAGTTATAAATAGAATGCTTGTAATCTAGAATAGGCACGGGTCCAAGATGTAGATCATTAGGGCTTTGTCTAAGTAAACCACTCGGGTTGTGAGATGGTCACTGTGTTCTTACTCAGAAACCTGTAGGTAATGAGTTTTGTATTGTTCTTGGAGGAAGCTTTGAAGCAACTCCAAGGTGTGTCATGGAAGTGTGACTTCTACTTTTCTGTTTGGAGAGTTTTTGGAAATCAAGTTGTTGATGCAGTGACTAAGATGTTGACTGCTAGACATCATTGCGATGATTGGGAGTGAGATGGAGTCTCTTATCTAGGGAGGAATTAGATAGAAGGGTTATTGGGTAGTGATTAAATTAGGTAGATTGTCAACTGGTTTGTTGAGTCTGTAATTTGATACTACTAATAGTGGACTTCCTTCCTGGCTTGGTATGCCCCCAGATGTAGGTTGTTAGACCGAACTGGGTGAACAATCCTTGTGTGCTATTCAGTGCTTTTATTGTCTTGTTCATACTGCAGATATTGATGTTGTGACATCACACTTAACATCACATATCTGATACCAGAATTTCAGTAATCACCCCACTTCTGATTAAGTCCTTCCACCAATAAGACTCTGCTCCTTTCGCATTATTAAACTCCGACAACATCTTATTCTTAATGCCTCCATATCTCCCTTTTAGAACCTCCTTCCAAATTGAAACTTTGTCTTCCATCATCTTCCACTTCCATTTGGTTAGAAGAGCAAGGTTGAATTCTTTCAAGCTTAAAACACCCAAACCTCCCTTCTCCTTAGGTTGACAAACTACATCCCAACTAATCCAGTGAATTTTCGATTTATCTTGACAGCCTTGCCACAAAAATTTATTCCTGATTTTGTCAATACTGCTCAAGACCGCAACGGGAATTTTATAAAAAGAAAGCCAGAATATAGGTAAACTAGATAAAATTGAATTAATCAAAATCAACCGACCCGCCATTGTTAAAAGTCTCCATTTCCACGAAGCCAATCTAGAATTGAACTTTTCGACGAAAGGTTCCCAAGTCTTAACTCGACGCGAATTGCACCCAATGGGAATTCCCAAAAAGCTAAAGGAAGGTTTATCAATCCTACATGATAAAAAGTTCGAAGCCGCTGAAAGGAAATGAGCTCTCACATTCAAACCCATTAACCTGCTTTTACAAAAATCCAACTTCAAATCCGATATGAGATCGAAACCTCTCAAAATGGACTTCATACTCCAAAGGTTTTGCCACCCTCCTTCTCCAATAATAAGCGTGTTGTCTGCAAATTGGATGATGTCCCCTGAAAAACTTGGTCCCACTGCATAAACCTTAAAATCTCCTCTGTCAACCGCCTTCTTCATTAACTGAGACAACCCTTCTGTGACCAAAACAAATAGAAAGGGATACAAAGGGTCTCCTTGTCTAAGACCTCGTTCCGCTTCAAAATCCAACGTAGGACTACCGTTAACCAAAATAGAAATGTGACTTTTGAAGATGCACGCCTCCATCCATCGCATCCATCTTCTCCCGAAACCCATTGAGTTCATAAAAAACCGAAGAAAATTCCAATTTACGCAGTCGTGTGCTTTCTCGAAATCGACTTTAAAAAGCATATACTCCCTATTCTCCCTAGTAGCCATATCAACAACCCCATTCGCTATAACGACCCTTCCAACATAAGTCTTCCTGGAACGAAAGCAGACTGACAAGGAGAAACTAGACTGCCAATTACCTTTTTCAACTTTGCTACCAAAATCTTGGCCAAAATCTTGTACAAACAACCTACCAAACAAATTGGTCTATAATCCCCAAGGAAAAAGGGATTATTGACCTTAGGGATGAGAACAAGAAAAAAAGACGTATCAACTTTCGGAAGGTAAGCATGCTGCTGGAAATCTTTCAAAAATCGGGAAATATCATCTTTAAAATCGACCAACACTTCTTGATAAAGACAAAATTATAACCATCTGGGCCAGGGATTTTAGAACCATCGCAACTCCAAAGGGCGTCTTTAATTTTAGCATCAGTAAAAAGAGCCTCCAGAAACTCCACGTCTGCTCCAGATAATGAGTTGAAATTGTGACCTTCCATACTTGGTCTGCTTAATTCTGGTTCAGAGAATTTCTCCTTGAAGAAAATTCTCACTGCTTCCTTCACCTCTTCCACTGCATCCACCATTCTGTTCACCCGTATTCATCAACCCTATGAATTTTCTCTTAGATCTCCCCTTGATCAGGTTGAGAAAAAACCTAGAGTTGCTATCACCTTCTTTATTCCATCTAACTCTAGTCTTCTGGATGATCATGTTATCCTTGATATGCATATTCCTCCACATGTCACGACACGCTGACGATCTTCTAGCTATCAATTCCTCTATATCGACAGCTTTGCACAAAGACAATTTAAGGTCTAGCTCGTTAATCTCCTCCACATCCTTCTCAATTTTAAGCTCTTGTCATCCAAAAACTTCCTTGCTCCAAACTTTTAGCTTACCCTTCAAAATTTTGAATTTCTCTTTAATAACATAATCACTCTTACCACTAACAGAAATCTCTTTCCATTCCTTCTCAATGAACTTAATAAACGCATGGTTATCAAACCAGGAGTCATTAGATTTAAAAGGTTTGAATCCCCAATTAACTGCTTTAATCTTCACCCAAATCGGACAGTGATCCGATATCTCTCTCTTGCCAACTGATTAACCAATCATCCCTCATTTGTTAACGATATACCCGTCTACTAAAAATCTATCAATTCTACTCATTGATTTACCGTCCCCTCTATACCACGTAAAACAGTTACCTGTAACAGAAAGATCAATCAAATTAAAAATATATTTCTAACTTTTTAAATATAGTTTTAGTTTTTCAGTATGCTGAAGGAATCATCCTTAGTAATTCTCAAAATAAATTATAAAATATCCTACAAATAAAAATTACATATTGAAATATTGAAGTATGGTGTTAAAAAAAAAAAAAGTTGTTCTAGATATTATATCCATAGATAGATACAAGGTCCATTAATATGTGAGACACTGAAACAAAAACCACCTCATTGCTGTCAACTCTTTCCCTCATTTTTTAAATTAAAAATAAAACGGTTTCCCTTTAATGTCAAGGGCTCATTGCAACTAGCCATGTGAGAAAGAAACTAAAAAGAGAAAATGAGTGAGAATTAGTTATCATGTGTCAGAATCGATATGGAGCACATGAATTATGATCAATTTTCAATATCTTTTCAATATCTCTGATTTGATTATTAAAAAATATGATCAATTTTATTCGAAAGTAATTAAATATATTTAAATTAATTTTACTAATTCATATGCAATAGTGTATTCTTAAACTCACACTCATATGCAATAGTATATTTTAAATTATATTTAAATGTGAAATCAAAGACTCACGGATAAACGCACACTCAAAAAGGAAAGAAAAAACAGAATTATGTGTATTCTTAAAATAATTTAATAGTTATTGTTTTTTAAAATGATTGTTGTTTTAATAAATAAATTGAATTTTAAAATAAAATTTATTTTTAACTTTGAAAATAAAAATGTTTTGTATTTTATAATTATACTATTGTATTATTTTTAGGTGCACAATTTTCAATATTTAATAAAGTTAAATAAATAAAATCATAATATTTTTGATAATTTTATTGCATTTTTAATCTATGGAGAAAAACTTTAAATCACGTTCATTTTAATTTTTTTTAAGAAAGTAGTGATATAAAAATGAAAATAAAAAAGTGGGGACATAAACCAACTCAATGTTTTTTTTTTATAATTGTGACAATTTTTTGTCAAATATGATACTAAAATTTATGGAAACCGGGGAGTATAATATTATTTTAGTTGCTATTAAGTTTTTTTTTACCCATGTGATTTGGGATTTTTTAGACACAAATAATCAAGAAAAAAAAGGTACGGGTAAGTCTTCCACTCTCTGATACCAATCTGAAAGTTCTAACTGCATTGTGATGTGTCTTGGGAAGATGAATTTGAAAGTAAAGAAAGTGGGACCCTTAGGAATCAAACATTATATGCACAAGCACAATAATTAATCAATGATTTCAAATATCATTGTGTAGTGTTTTATAGCAAGTTCTCTAACTCAAGTATGTGTAGTGTCTTATAAATAGGAGTGTTCGCGGGCCGGTTTGGTTCGGTTTTGAGTGAATTTGATACTCAAACCGATCAAAAATATATGGATTGATTTGGATTGGATTTTCACATTTTTTATATAAAATCTAAACCGAACCAAACCAAAAAATAACGGGTTGGTTTGGGTTGGATTGATCGGATACATTAGAAACAAATATGCAAAAATATTTTTAAAATTTTCTAATTTATATCAACTAATTTTCTATAATAATATAGTTTTTTTTATGTATTTTTGTATTTTTATATGGATTGTGAATGTCACAAATATGTTTTATTTTTCTTCCATCTTAAAGTTGAATATCTTATACTAATTTTCGTTATAATGATATAAATTAGTTATAAGTTCTTTAACTCAAATATTTGGTAGTAGATATGAATCTGAAAGAGTCACTAATAGCTTTATTTTTTTTACAAGTCTAAAAAATAAAGAGACTAAATTCTTAGATAGAAAATCTTGTTTTTGTTAGATGTTAGGATGTGACTAAATTTTAAAGAGAAGAAGTGTAAATCATAAAGTCTTGTTAAAAAAATATGTTAAATTTGAACATGAAATCAATATATTGGTGATATTCGGTAGAGTCTGATAAATTTGATCATTTAATATGAGTGAATTTTTAGAATTTTTTTTAAAATAACATAGTAATTTAAAAAAAAAAAACTAAAATAACAGAGATTTCAAAAATATTATCAAACTGACATAGTTTCTACATGCAAGCGCCATATGATATGGCGACAGTATTAAAAGAAATTGACATTTTACTGAGTCGCCATATAATATGGTGCCACTATGTATTTGTGTCCTAGATTTTTCAGAGGAGGCGCCATATATGGCGCCTCAGTACAATGCCTTTTTTTAAAGCCATATTTTATGTTTTTTTATTTCTAATTAAAACGGTTTTTTTAATGGTAGATACACTATTTCATCTTTCTATATAATAAGACTGCATTCTCATTTGTTACTCCACAACAATTATCACCAATATCCTCAACTCTCCACAACAAGTATGTCTGAATTCTTAAATCGGTGTTCATCATCATCATCATCGGAAGAAACGCTTCCAACATTTTCACTTATGAAAAAAATGCCCTAATTTGTTTTTCAGCAACAAAGCGTCTGATGAAGGTCCTAGTCTGGAACACGCAGACCTTGGAGCATTTGCATAGGGAATTAAATCGCCGGCTAGAAGTAGAAATTACTGCAGGTGAAAAGATCGGGAAAATTGAGAGGCAAGTTGAGGAGTCAAGCTAAATGGAGTTACCCGTGCTTGGAGAAAAGTGGAAAATGATGTTGGTGTCCTTATGATGATGTTAACACCAAAGAAAATTAGCTTGATGGTTGTAATATCCTAGATAAGTTGATGCATGAAGTTGTTTTATTTGGGTATGTGTTGTCTCATAAATTCGACGCCTGTATTAAGTTGGAGGAATTAGTTGGTGTTAAAACTCTTTGAAGAGGCCCAAAGGAGTGTTCGACTGGATCTTCATATTGAACTCATGTCGAAGATGCTTGTATAAGGAAAGGATATGCTTGGGACTAAGAATTATTTCCAAGAATTTGGAAATAACCTTCGACCGATATTACTGATGATGTCCGACGCTAAGGGATTCAAATTCAAATAAAGGAGGGAGTAGTTATTCTGGTCCGCTCCTGAAAAAGACAAGTGGCACACATCCAAGGGACAGAAGCATGCAGCGAGACACTTGTCATGTGTTAATTGTTTTAGGAAGTTAACAGCAGTTAGTTTTATTATTATAAATAGGAGTTCTAGCAATAGGATTCGGGTGTTGTGTTCACTCTGTACAAGTTACTCCAAATTTACTCAAAGTATCCGCGTGTAGAGAAAAGAGTCTTGTGAGAATGTACGTGATGTAAACACCATTTTCTTTTTCAATGCAATTTACTTCAGCCTTTCATTAAGAATTTATCTTTTACTTTACTACAAGTTACGTTTCAGCATTGTGTCTTACCTTTATATTTTCAACCTTTATATTTTTAGCCTTTCGTTGATGCCTTTAGCCTTTTCGACTTAAAGTTCCTGTACATCTTTTAGAAACCACATCTTAGATAAACTTCTCTTTATGAACACTGTCGAAGTGTTTAGTTATTTAGAATTTACTTTAGATCAATTGTTAGCACATGTCCTAGGATCAATCTGATCGATTCTGTGAGTCACCAAAGTTAGATTTGGAAGATCAGCGGTTGTTTACCAATTTTCACGGTAAACAAATTGGCATGCCCAGTGGGACAGTGCTAACTTTATAAAAGACCTTTCTAAATTTTGAAAATCTATATTCATCAATCTTTTCCTTCTTAAAAAACTTCGTTGCATGTTATTGAGAAGTGGTAAGGTAGCCACTATAAACGAAGAGAGACCAAGGAGAAGATACACAAGAAAAATGACGACGAACACTAGTCAGCCAAATAATCCAAACCCTCAAGGGAGTGGTTCTAATCCTCAACCAAGTAATTCAAATGCCCAGCCTAGTAACACTAACCCTTAAAATGTGTCTAGGAATGATGTGGTGCCACCCCCAGTCCCTTCGACAGGAGAGCCAATACCATCTCCTGTTATGTCTGAACCAATGCCATCAATGGCAGGTTCAGGGTCGACATATACAAGGTCTTACACTCAACCCATTTTGGAGTACATTGGGCCACAAGGATCTAATCCCCAGACTCCACCAGGAGGAACTTCGACGTTTAGGCATTTTCCCCCTCCAGGATTTTCACAACCATTACCAAGGAATCCACCTTTTGGAATGCCAACGCCAGTAATACAAAGCCTCTAAAATGCCCCCCAGTATTCTCAGAAAATGTAATGTCTTCGCCATTACAAGGGTCAGGATCTGGGATAAATGTGGGTCGAAACAGTTAAAATGTAGGTGTGGGATATTCCACTCAAGGTCCTAGTCTAACAAATACTTCTATAGCATGTTTAAGACAGCAAATGGATGAGAGTAACCTATAAATGGTACAAACCTTGTCCCAAACTATGGGGGAAATTTTCCAGCCCTTGATCCAGAACACTACCCAAACTAACCAATAATTAGCAGCGCAATTGGCACGCATGGCAGAATTTATGGGTGTACCAGTCCCTGTACGAGGTGCGACTGTTGTGGAGAACATTCCACGGCGGAACCTAGGGAATATACCTGAGGCGAATCTAGAAAACCAGGGGATAATCGAACCCCCTAGAGTCGAACCTCCTAGAGTCGAACCACCTAGGAACCAAGTGCAAATTCCTGTAGAGAGGGAACAAGAGGTAGTTATAGTAAATAGAAACCAAGACGCTGACCATGTTGAACAACAGGTTCGACGTAACACGTAGCAGCAGATAACAACCTAGCAGCCATGGTCGAAAGGATAATGGCTCAAAATGGGGTAAATTTTGGTTTTACTAGGCCAAACTATACATCACCGATAGTAGATTACATTCTCCAATAAGAACTACCTCCTAGGACGAAGGTCCCAAAGTTTACCAAATTCTCAGGAGATACCACTGAATCTACTGTCGAACACGTAGCCCGGTATATGATCGAGGCTGGAGAGATCGCAAATGATGAAAGTCTTAGGATAAAGTATTTTCTAAGTTCTCTCACCAAAAATGCTTTTACCTGGTTTACAACCCTACCTCCTAACTCAATCTGTAATTAGACCCGGTTGGAACGTTTATTCCATGAACAATTCTACATGGGACAAACCAAGATTAGTTTGAAGGAATTGGCTAGCATAAAACGAAAGTTTACTAAGCCAATAGAAGATTACCTAAATAGGTTTCGATTACTTAAGGCTAGGTGTTTTACTCAAGTGCCAGAACATGAATTGGTTGAAATGGCCGCTGGTGGCCTTGATTACTCTATTAGAAACAAGTTGGATACCCAGTATTTAAGAGATATGGCCCAACTGGATGATATGGTTCGACAGTTAGAACGTTTGAAGGACGAAAAGGCTAAGTTTAATAAGAGTAAAAAGGCAGCCTATGTTGAATATAATGAGGATGTCGAAGGTTTGTATGATGAACCGTTGCAGTTCGACGAAACTGAGATAGATGTTGCTGAATTAAAGCAGGGTCCTCCTTATGCTTGCAAAATGTTAGCCCATTCCAATGGGAAAAATCCTGTCGAATTTGAAACGAATGATAAGTTTCCAAAGAAAACATATACTTTCGATATCACTAAGTGTGACAAAATTTTTGATTTGTTAGTTAAAGATAGACAAATGATAGTGCCTGCTGGCGCTAAAATGCCACCTTTAGAACAAAGAAAAAAGAGAGGATTTTGTAAGTACCATAATTTTCTAGGTCATAAAACTTCTCAGTGTTTTCTTTTCATGGATTTGGTGCAAAACGCTATTCAGGAGGGTAGGCTGAAATTCGGAGAGAAGGTCAAAGGTCAAATGAAAATTGACTCTGACCCGTTGCAAACAGTGGATGCCCATTATGCTGAGCCCACAGAAGTACATATGGTTGAAGTTGCTGATGACTTCGAATGTCCAATCAATATGGTGGAAATTACTGAAGATTTCGCCAATGATGTTGTTTTAGCCAAGCTTACTAAAGACCTTGACATCAATACCATGGAGAAACTCATAAGTGAGGCTGCTGACGGCTTCGACAAAGCTACTGATGGCTTAGATGATGGGATCACTGAAGATTCCAACATGATGCTGGTTACCAAAGAAACTGCTGATAGTTTCGTTGAGATGGACAAGGTTGCTGAAGGCCTTGATGTAGACTTCTACAATCTGAATCTTAGTGTTTATGTCGACATGGACATAAATATGGTCGAGATTACACAACATAAGACCATGGAGGTTGATGAGGCAAGCTGTCAAGAAGAGCGTAACAAAGTGGCGTATCCAAAACAGGAAGAGACTATCATTGAATTCCTTCACCGTTGCCAGAAGAAGGGATCAGGTGTCATGCTATGCCCCAGATGCAGTGCAATCTTCGACCATAAAGTTGCCCATAATATTGAGGGCTTTAGGAAGGATAAAGAAAGAAGGGAGAAAAGAACCTCTCAGGGTCAAAGGAGTTTCGATCCTAGAAGGTCCTCTTCAAAACAAGTGGGAGGAAAAACACAGTTCCCAGGGGCCAGACCCAACACCTTCAAACCAACAAGTAATGCACCAATGGGAAGCTGGATGAAACCTGTCGAATGAAGGGAAAAAGGTAAAAAAAAATGGCAGAAGTTTGATGTGGACAGAGGCTCTTCAATAGAGTATTGAAAGGAGGAGAGAACCCGATGTCGCAATCTCAATGGAGGAGAGAACAACGTAGAAGGAAGGCTCTCAGGGAGGCTCAGTCGAAGGACCAAGGAGAGTCCAGTACTAATGTCCCTACTGATAATAACGGGGGGAATCAAATAAAGATTGCTGAAAAAGTGCCCGTGGGGCAAAAATTATTTTCCTCTCAAGAGGACAAACATGAAAAGACTGTCGAAGATGATGAAGAAATGACAGACAACTTCGACTTTGAGTCTGATGCTTCTCTTGACATCATAGTCAAGGTGGTGTCTGTAATGCCAAGGGAGTTCGACCAAATTACAGAGGTCAAAGATTTAGATGCTTGCACTGAAGCAGAGATGGCAGCACGCAAGCATGTGTGCTACTATATTATGAATAATGGGTGCGTTGAAGAGCATAATGCCTTCTTCGAGCAACCTACAAAGGGGATGAAAGGCCACCTAAAGCCTCTCTACATTACTGGAAAAGTGGAGAACGTACCAATAAACAAGATATTAGTTGACTGTGGTGCAACAGTAAACCTGATGCCACATTTTTTATTGAACAAGATTGGCAAGTATGATACTGATACTAAGCCACACAATATGGTTCTTTCAAACTACGAAGGAAACGTTGGCTCTACACTTGGTGTGATACAAGTTGACTTGACAGTTGGGACAATCACTAGGCCTACTGTCTTCATGGTAGTGGAAACAAAAGCCAACTATAATCTGCTCTTAGGACGAGAGTGGATACATGGCATTGGTGCAGTGCCATCTTTGATGCATCAACGAATCACCATCTGGAGGCCAGATGACATAGTCGAGAACATTGAAGCTGATCAGGGGTATTTTAAAGCACCAATAAATCATGTCGACAGAAGACAGTTCGACAAGCACTTAGCTCATATTGCCCCTTCTGGCCCAGCAGATTTTGAGTTTGTCCCAGATGATGAGACATTTTGCTCTTTGCACCTGCACCCCGTTGATGGTTTCCATTGGGATAAGGAGGTGCCAGAAGAAAGGCTCTCATACCTTGGTGAGCCTGCAGTAGACCCCACAGGGTGGGGAAGTGAATTCAGTGACAATGACTGAGTTCGAAGTATTGAAAAGAATTTCGGCCTATGTGGCTGAAACCAAACTACAAGCGGCTTTGGAAGCTGCCAATGAATACATGGCTGTCGAAGCCAATTCTGGATTGGTAAGGACTTCGACCCAGAGCCACCTGATAAGGTTCAGGGTATAGAGCAAAGCCAAGGGCTAGATGCCATCTATGACGATGAGCCTTTGGGATTTGAAAAGGATCCGGCGGCAAATAACATTAAGATGCTAGCATAGGATCCACTAGAAGAGATCGACCTGGGAGAGGGAGCAACTAGAAGGCCAACATACATTAGCGCCAACCTCGATCCACAACTCAAGGTCGAAGTCACCCAGTTGCTAAAGGAGTTTAAAGACTGTTTCGCCTGGGACTATGATGAGATGCCTGGTTTGAGTAGAGAGTTGGTCGAACATAAGTTGCCAATCAAGCCTGGGAAGAAGCCAGTCAAACAGAATCCAAGACGGTTTGCCCCAGAAATTCTCTCAAAGATAAAAGAGGAAGTCGAAAGACTCCTTCTATGCAAATTCATTTGCACTGTCAGTTATGTCGAATGGTTGGCTAACATTATACATGTTATTAAAAAGAATGGTTCTTTAAGAGTTTGCATAGACTTTAAAGATCTAAATTTTACAACTCCAAAGGATGAATATTCCATGCCTGTGGCAGAAATGCTAGTCGATTCCGCCGCAGGACATGAATATCTTAGTATGTTAGATGGGTACTCTGGTTATAACCAAATATTCATTGCTGAAGATGATGTCCCCAAAACGGCTTTTCGTTGTCCTGGAGCCTTAGGCACCTACAAGTGGGTAGTAATGCCTTTTGGCCTCAAAAATGCTGGGGCAGCATATCAACGAGCAATGAACTCAATCTTCTATGATTATATAGAGACTTTCATGCAAATATATATTGATGATATTGTGGTTAAGCCTGTTTCAGGGAAGAGTCACTTAGACCATCTTCGACAGTCCTTTGAAAGGATGAGAAGACATGATCTCAAAATGAATCCTCTTAAATGTGCGTTTTGTGTGCAGGCAGGGGATTTTCTAGGCTTTGTGGTCCACAAAAAGGGGATCGAGATCAACCAGAATAAGACCAAAGCTATCATGGAAGCGAAAGCGTCATCAACAAAAAAGGAGTTGCAATCACTGTTGGACAAGATTAATTTCTTGAGAAGGTTCATATCGAACCTAAGCGGAAAAACGCATGCCTTTTCACCATTACTTCGATTCATCAAAGATGGTTTCGAATGGGGGCAAGAGCAGCAGGAAGCCTTCGACAAGATCAAGGAAAATTAGTAATTAGGGTTTGAATGTCATTTTTGAATCAATTGTTACCATTCTGATTTGTAAAAAAAAAATATTATATTAGAAAATCTAAGATTCAGTCGAAGATTCTCATAGTCAGAAAGGACTTATTTTTCAAACAACAGTGGATACACAAAACCAAAATGTTTATATTACAATGACGGTTGCAAGGATGGACTAGTGATACCATTGTGAAGAACGTGTTAAAATAAAAATGTTGTTTTTATATAAAAAATTTAAATGTTATTATCTTTACATTTATTTTTATTTTAATTAAGTTAGTTAATTAATAATTATGTGCAAACATAGTGAATATAGGCTCTGTTTGTTAAAAATAACGGTTGACTGATAAGTTAACTGATAGCTTATAGCTTATGACTGATAGCTGATAACTGATAGTTTATCACTTATAACTGATGTCTGATGATTTATAGCCGATAAGTTAATTGAAGTGTTTGGTAAAATTAGCGGTTTAATTATCTGATAAAATAAAATGACATAAAAGATATTTAATAATTATTATTTTATTTGAAATTATAATAAATTGTAAAGGATAATTGTGGGTTTTAGTTAAAATAATAAGGGTAAAAATGAAAGAAAAAATGATAAGCAATAAGCTATAAGCTAAAACACTATTTGGAAAATAAGCTACAAGCTAATAAAATAAGCTATAAGCTCGTTATAAAAGACTGTTACCAAACAAGTCTTTTATAATCATATGAGCTTATAAGCGATATGCTCAAATAATTTCTTACCAAACAGAGCTATAGTGGAAGGGAGAATATTATAAAGAGATTAATCGGAATACTTTATGTAAAGTTATTTTATATTGTTATTCGATTAAAATCAATCATTTTAATATATAAGTAGATATTAGAATAATTTAGTTAAAATATATTATTTTAATTTTAATTCAGATGTTTATTTGTAAAAAAATTAATTTTAATTGAATGACAGTAATATTAGTGTATTTCAATTAGTTTCTATAATAAAAGTGTATCTGAATTAATTTTTATTTTTAATTCAGATGTTTATATTTAAAAGGATTAATTTTAATTGAATGATAAGTGTGTGTCACTATATTCAGATTAATCTCTATTATAAAAATTATTTTTATTATAATAAATAAATAAAAATTAGTCTAAGACATAACTTGTTTTTACGTCATAAAAGCATTGTGGGACAGGTTTTCTGTAAACAAGAGTGTGGGATGTCTAACAAAATATTTGGCACCTTACACGTAGGGCATGATGGGAGTTTTACCTAATTGGGGAACATCAATGCATGAACCAGTTATGTAATTGATCTAAAAATGTCTTAAGGAACGCTCCAATGTAATTGATCTAAAAATGTCTTAAGGAAAGCTCCAAAAGATATGAGAAAGGGCTATATATATATATATATATATATATATATATATATATATATATATATATATATATATTGGAGAATGCTACAATACACCTACTTATTTTTATTAAGGTGTGTTTTAGCAAACTTTAACTAAAAAAATAGTTAAATGCACCCTAAGGTGCATGTTACTAAAACACTCTTTCTAAAAAGTAAGTGGGTGTACGTTAGCATCTCCTTTAGGCATTAACTATATACAATACACCTATTAATTTTTTAGAAGGAGTTTGTTAGCAATTAATAACTAAAAATTCATTAAATACACTCTAAGGTACATGTTGCTAAAACACACCTTCATAAAAATGAATGGGTGTGTTGTAGCATTTCCATATATATATATATATATATATATATATATATATATATATATATATATATATATATATAGACGGAGCCAGAGAATTTATGTTGTGGGGGCAACATATTGGCGTAAACAAAAATTAATTGCATCCAACAAGATTCTAATCTAAAACCTTGCGAGAAGCGTGCTCTTAAAATTCAAACTTCTACCATTAGACCTACCTTAGAGGTTATGGGAGACAACATATTAATATATAAATTGTAGCATAATTTATCTACAATGAATAGAATTTAAATACATAAATATATATTATAAATTATGAAATTTATTTTAAAAACATATTTAATAAAATTTTATTTTTTCTTTATTTATATAATATTTTTAATTTTATTATCAACAACAAAATTTATCTATTTACTTTTATATATAAAATTGTTATCTTACTATTAAAATAAAAACATATAAAGCAAATTTTTTAAAAAACCTTTTAGTAAAAAATGTTTTAAAATTAAATACAAAACAATTTAAATATACTTTAACCGAACACATTTTAAAATCAAAATTAACTTTCAAAATATATAATTCACAAATTAAATCCTAAACAATTATTCATATATTATATAGGTCAAATTACATCAAGATCGTTTAAATTATTTATTATTTGCGTAAGAAGTTAGTCCTTTAAGTTTTTTTTAACAATTTGGTCATTTATGTTTTTTTCTACATCCTTTTATTCACATTTAGAACATTTAAAAATTTGTGACTGCTGTATTTTTTGTTGCACTTTATCATTTTTATATCACTCAAAATAATTGCATCCACAATTATCACATTCACTCTGCTAAAAAAGGCAACGGTGCACACATTTAATAATTTAAAGGACCAAATTATTACAACAAAAAAAACTTAAAATAACCAATTCATTACACAAAAATAACTTAAAAACCTCTCATATAATTTTGCCTATCTATCATATAATTTTACATATAACTTCTAATAATAAATTCATAGCAAAAATACACTTTCAATTATTGTATAGGTTATTATATTTAAAATAAATGTTTTTTTATCAATTGCTATATAAACATATAATGAAATTCAAATTTTATTAAAAATATAGTGGGAGCATATGCCCCCTTACCACCACATGTGGCTCCGTCCCTATATATATATATATATATATATATATATATATATATATATATATATATATATATATATATATATATATATATATATATATATATATATATATATATATATATATTGGTGGCAAAGAATTGTTGAATTTTATTTCTTTAGATCCACTACAACAAAAATGACTTCCGGCAACAACGCAAAACCGCAACCTAAAGTGCAAAAACCGTAGCCTAAGGCTTTAGGGGGCGGTTTATCAAACGTGGAATAAACGGCCGTTGCCTATACCTTTAGAGCGCGGTTTTTTAATTTTTACCCACGGATTCAAAACACCGTCGCCTAAATCATCAAAGTCCACGGTTTTAGTTGTTGTTTTAGGCCGCGGTTTTCTAGTGACAACATAAAATAACCGTCCCCAAAATCAGAATATGCAACGGTTAGTAAACAACAACAAATGAAAACCGTAGCTAGTTTATTATTTTATTTAAAAAACCGCGCCTAAAACTTAGGAAAAGTTCACGGTTTTTAATAAGCAACACTTAAAAACCGTTGCCTATGAATTGGAAAAAATCAGTAAATCTTGTAACTTTTATGCTGAACTTTAAATTTTAAAGATATAGTTATTAAAGAATTTCCTATTCATTTATATGATGATACATTTCAACCATAAACCTTCATTTTATTCTAATATATTATATGTCAATATTATTAATTAAATGAGAAGAAACACATGTATTAATTAATCAAAACATATCATTATGAAGTATTAATAAAATGAAGTGTAATAAACACGTTGAAATGTAAAAAGAAATATTTTCAAAATAAATCCAAACTCTTTGAAATATAATAAACTAATTAAGTGGTTTATGTAACTCCATAAATCCAAACTCTTTGAAATATAATAAACTATTTAATAAGGTGGTTTATGTAACTCCATAAAACAAAAAATAATTGTCCATATTTGAATCAATGAAGGACTTCATCATATTCATTGTATTGAGGATCATGAGAATCATCATCTTGAGAACCGTCAACTTGATCATATTGAAGTTCGTCATCTTGATCATATTGGAGATCGTCATCTAGATCATAATGAAAATCGTCATCATCTTGAAGATTGTCGTCATCTTGGAGATCACCATCTTGTTCATCTTGAGGATCATCTTCATTTCTAACCTGTAAGTATGAAGAAAATTTTTTATAAATTAATATAAACACTAAAAAAATCACCTTTTTAAAAAACTAAATATATTTTATTGTTTGATATAATGTATCTAAAAGTACAGAGCTATATCGCTATCGAGCATAATGTTACATATAATAGTTATACAGTTTAATTTTACTAAAATTTATAGAATGCATCACAGCACCATGTCATATATTATAGTTCCTTATCTTATTATGCATACTTAATTAGTGAGCCCCAAATGTCAAAGACTCATAAATATTATTATTAGCTTCAGTATTTTATTAAAACTTATTAGCTTCAGTATTTTACTAAAACATATTAGCTTCAGTATTTTACTTAGTGCCTTATATTTTACTAAAACTTATAGGATAGGTATGTGGAATGGAAACGAAGACCAAGACTAGCTAGTACCATACACACACGTGCCTCTTGACTTCTTCTACAATATACATCACTATATTACATAGTATTATCTATAATTAAAAATAATTAAAATATTTTTGTTTAAATTAAAAATAAAATCTACAAAAAGTTCATGAGGTAAATTCTGAGGGATGTTTTTTTATTGAATCAGTATAAAGTTCATGCCAAATTTATACAATTACACATGAGACTTAATTAAATCAAATCAACAAGATATAGTGGGTAGGTAGCTATAACACATATCTCACTTTATAATTTTCAACTTAACAGTACAGGATAAACACATACCTCACTTTAAGTCAAATTTGGACATTTTTACTTTGACCATAAAAATTGACAAAACTCACGTACATATACATAATAAACACATAGTAACACATAACACACAATATTAAACTAAATAAACATGTTTCATTTCATTCTTTAAATATTCTAAGACTATGTCAATAGAGTTAATTACTTGTCATCACTGAATTCATCTACACATAATTTTGAATTTTTCTATTTAGAAATTCTTAATAAAAAATTGATAGATGAAATATGTATATCCTTCATATTTGAGTTATATTAAAAGTAAAAATTAATTTTCTATAAATCTATGCACAGGGGTATAACCGGCCCTGCCTATTACTAAATTAGTTGGTAGGTTCAATTCATTGAAGCTATCATATACCAAAACATTCTTCATTGCAGTATAGACTATATAAGTTGTTAATCGCCATAGTCAAGATATTCTGTGAATTCTGAGTAGGAAATTAAAAGCCATATTGAGAAAATGGTCATAAAAAATATTGGAGAAAAAGAAGCCATATTAATGACTTTGTTAGATAAAGTAGCTTTTGATAATAATTATAGTATATATATATATTATTTGAAGTTTTAACACACACATCACAAATATATATATATATATATATATATATATATATATATATATATATATATATATATATATATATATATATATATATATATATATATCATTATTAAAGTGATAATAATAACATATTTTGGTGAAATGACATAGCATAAGATTGAGTTATAAACGAATTGCCCTTTCTGTAACTTTTTGGATGAAACAATAAGCAATTTATATATATTATACTACTTATAGCTGTTCATTGTAAATGACACATATTTATGTTTAATATTTTACAATTTATACACATTTTACATTTTAAACATATTTTGTACATATTTTATAAATGGTACATATTTTACACTTTAAAATAGCCATATCAGTAGAACCACACACACCAGAAACAATTCCACCCACCCATTTGACCCCTAACCCCAAGCACCTAATACAAGACTAAACTAAGGAAAACAATCCATCAGAATTACACACACATGCCTCAAACCCCAAACCAGACCCGATCGGAAATGCTGACAAAATTATCAGACTACTGCTCCTAGAAATATATTGATCAGCATCAAACCCAAATTATTAAAGTATGTTTCATAAAAAGCGAAAAGCAATGGAGATAATTTAGCATACAGAGATGCAATAAGTCATTTTCCTAAAAGTAAAAGAAATTAAAAATAAAAGCAACTTGGAATAACATATCAATTCTACCCCCTTAAATCTAACTGAAAAGTAGACAACAAGACCTTGATATGGCAACTAGTTGAAAATCATAAAAAGCCAAAATGAAACCTCTATCAAACAAGAACAAATGTGGCAGTATTGAGTTAGTTGTAAGCTTGTACCAGTAGTAATGATATAGTAGTAGTTAACCTAATTATAAGTATAATTAGTAGGAAATTTAGATTAACTTATAACTATACCTCCTGTAAAAAAGAACAACTTATAACTATACCTTATATCAACCATATTTTCAGTTAATTAGAGAAAAACACATTTCCTCTCTTCTCAGTATTCTCTAAAATCCAAAACTATGAGAGAATATTAAATATCTATGGCACCATAACTTGTTTGTGTTTGTGTTTCTGGATAATTGAGTTCATGGAACTTTTAGTATAAGCTCGCTTTTTTTCTCCTTGTAAAAACGGCCATGTTTAGGAAAAAGATATCACAGTTCGGTTCACCGTAAAAACGGTCTTGTTCATGGAAAAAGGTTTAATAACAGTTCAGTTTATTTCAAAGTTAAGAATCGGTTCAGCAAACTATTAATTCATTTTGGTTTGGGAATACTATAACAGTTTGTTTCAGTTCTTTTGAACTATTGTTCGGGTTCGGTTCAACATTATTACTACAATGTCTATTGTCGGCTTATTTTCAGTTTTATTTTCTGTAACGATTTGTTATTTCTAAAAGACTATGTCATTCAACCTTCAATTTAAATGGAAAATCCTTATCTTCCCTTACATATTCTGTAATTAGATTCTAATTACGTTTCTATTGCAAATGGAAATAAATATGTAACATGAACAAAATTTAAATATCTGAGTATTTTCAGGAAGAATGAGACTCACCTTGAGAAAAATACAGCACGGCGGTTTGAGGGTCTGAGAAGGTTGTCTTGTCCAACCGTTTCTATTTTCACAAATAAGAAAAACAAAGGTACTCAAAACAGAGAAGTAAATGAAAAAGAAGAAGAACAAATGAGTGTGGTGGTCGGAGGTCTTCATGAGGAAGATTATTAGCGTGAGAATCAGAATGAGAAACTTACAGTTGAGAGGTATCGCAACAAATAGGACCGGGAGCGATGGGAGGCGCACAGTGGTGGCGCACGGTGGCCGGTACGAGAGAGTGGACGAGTGAGTTGTAGGAGAGAACAAGAGAGGAAACAGAGCAACTGTAGAGTAGAAAGAAAACAAATTTTAGGGTTCCAACTTCTAAGTTTTTTCACGAGACTAATTTTGAGAAAATTTTATAAAAATAAAAACATTAAATATATTTATTTATTTGAGGTTCAATATATTACAAGAAAACTAATGTGATGTAGTGGTAGTGAATATTGGTAGTGAAGGCAAAAATCTGGGTTCGATTCCCAGGTTTTACATTTTGAATAAATCATTTTTTCATATTTATATTAATCTAATTAAATTAATATAATACAAATAAAATAAACCTTCAAGGACAGTGGTTCGAACCACATATTCTACATTTTATATTAGTGTAAATAACTTAACTTATAATAGGCCACGCTTTAAAGTTGTTGTCTTCTATAAAATATAAGACCGCACTTTCATAACCGTGGCAATAAAGGAATACGCTACGGTTATATTCTATCCACGTTTCAATAACCGTTGCTTATTACGAATAGACAACGGTTACGTTATGTCCGCGCTTCTAGAACCGTGGCTTAAAGTAAATAAGGGACGGTTTTCTTGCTGTTGTATAGAAACTCATCAACGCGTATAAAACCGCAGTCTATTATACCTTAAAGGACGGTTTTCCAGCCGTTGCCTATTCTTCCGTTGCCTAAAGTCAAAAATGATGTAGTGATCTTAGATCATTGATTGGATATTTAGATATACTAGTTAAATAATCATTTAAAACATATAAAATAGGACTGTTTGTTTTAACTTTAAAAAAATGTAAAGTATATATATATTTTTTCAAAAATTAATTTTATAAAACTATTATTTTAAATATGAGAGCAAAGGTAGTGCACTGACATTGTAAACTTATTTTACACCATCATCCAATAGAATTATAACATTTCGTCATGTCATATGAGTATTTGAAAATTAAACTTGTGATTTGGCGGGATACACGCCCGTGATTGGTTGACGGTGTAAAAATATTTTACACTGTCGGTGTATAATCTTTTTTCTCTTAAAATATAACAATTTTTTTTTATTTTTGTATTTAAATTAAAAGACTAATTTTAACTTTCAATAATATAAACATACATTATTGAAAATCAAAACATAATCGAAATCGCAAAAAATTGTATCTTAAAAATAATTTTCAAGAAAAACTATTTAAAATTAAGTGTTTTTTTTTTAAATTTTAATATCTAAAAAAGTTTTAATAAAATTATATAATATCTAAAATAATTATTCAAATTAATTTTTCATTTAAATCTTCTATGAATTTTTATTTTGTAAATTTTCTTTACATAAATTAGTTTACATTATTTAAAAAAAAAAAAAGACAAAACAAACGGACCCATAATAAATTTCGTCAATTATATGACCATGAAGACGATAAATATTTTCATGATTTTGAAAGAAAATGCAGGCAATGTTATTACTTTCAAACAAATTTATAATGTACATCACAATTACAATAAATATATCAATTTAATTGATATGCAGCAATAGTGTAAAGAATTTTTACATTATTAATTAATCACAATCGTTGATTTATTTTAAAAATTTGATTTTTATTTTAATTATTTAAAAATTAATATAAACGGATGGTTGTGATACATTGATAATGTATAACTTTTTACACTATTAATGCATAATAATTAATCTCTATCCAAAATTAGATATGTAACATATGTTGAAATGCTTGGATGATGAGAAATACATTTCTTCATATATAGAAATTTGGTGATTCTAAACACTTAAGAAGATATTTATTTAATCCACTGTTCATCGAGTTATTTAATACTTTTTCACAATATTGTTGGTGTTACGGCTACATAGGACATATATATTACATTTTAGGGGTAATAGTCATTTACCCCCTGCAATATAGGTGACTTTTGATTTACCCCTTTTAAAAAAATAATTTTAGATTATCCCCTTAAAACTCATCAATATTGCAAGGGGTAAATTACTATTAACCCTACATTTTATTATATGGAGTGTGAAAATGACAAATATGTTACTTAACTTTTAAGATGTGTCTTAATTTTTTTATGGGTTGGATAATATGTCAAAAGAAAATTTTATCCCATACTCCTATAATTATACTCACATCCCTACAATTTTGCAAATATTCCAATTTTAACCTTTTAATTTTTACTTTTTTACTGCGCAGTCAAATGAGTCAAAAACGAATATTTGGAAGTACACGAAGAGAATCGGATAACTACATGTAAAAAAATCCAGTTGGTATTATTATCAAATCAAAAAACTTGATTGTTATACATCCGGTGTGTTAATTTTATTTAACTGGATAACTTGTTTACAAGTTATCCAGTTTGATCTTGAATGTCCGAAGAACTCCGGATAACTTGTATGCAAGTTATCCGGTTTGAATTATTTATTGTTCCGGAAAACTTATGTTGAAGTATTTCAGTTCATTAATTTTCTATATCGGATAACTTTCACATAAGAGTTCCGAAACGTGTTTTTTTTTTAATTTATTTTATTTTATTTTATTTTTTTAATTTTTGTTACTTCTGTTAGGAGACATGGATATTCCTTCAACGATATGCGACAAAAATCAGACATTTGTAGATACGACGAAGATATTCTCTACTACAGAAAAGTTTGTTACACGAGAAGAGACGACTAGGTGGATTAAGGAGGTTGGAATAAAAAATAAAGTCAGTGTTATAATAACTCGTTCGGACATCAAAACTGGCAAGAGAGGAAGAAGTGACAAAGTCCTATTTGGTTGTGATAGAGGTGAAAAATACAAAGAAGGAGATAGTAAAACACAAAGTGCTACCAAGAAATGTAGTTGTCCATTCAAAGTTAGGTCAACACCTTCTAAAGATGGTTTTGGTTGGAATATTGACGTAAAATATGGACTTCACAACCATGGTTTACCTGATAGATTTGAAGGTCATGCGTTTGTAAGTCGACTTAATGCTGATGACCAACAACATATTACTGATTTGTCAAAACGTCATGTTTCACCAAGACACATATTGTTGTCATTGCAAGAATGAGATCCGAAGAATGTGACTCGAATAACTCAAATATATAAACATAAGAGTAAGATTCAGAAAGACATCGGGGGTCCTAGAACGAAAATGCAACAATTGTTTAAGTTGATAGAGGATTCTGATTATGTTTATTGGAGTAGGAAAAAAGATGAGTGTGAAGTTGTGAGAGATATATTCTGGGCGCATCCAGAATCAGTGAAGTTGTTGAATATGTTTCCTATTGTGTTGATTATGGACAGTACTTACAAAACAAATAAGTACAAACAACCTTTGTTTGAAGTAGTTGGTATGACATCAATTGAGTTAACATTTGATGTTGCATTTTCCTATATGGAATATGAACAAACAGAGACTTTGTGTTGGGTATTAGATAAGTTGAAATAGTTGTTCACTAAGCAAGGGTTATGGCCACAAGTGATTTTAACAGATAGAGATCTTTCTTTGATGAAAGCAATTGAAAAAGTATTTCCAACGACAATTAATATGCTTTGTCGATTTCACATCAACAAGAATGGGAAAGCAAAGTGCAAGAAGTTTGTTGTGAATGATATGAGAGAGTCGATAGAGAATAAATGGCATGAACTTATAAGGGCTAATGATAAGGTGGAGTACCATCAAAAGTTGCAAGAGCTTGAGCATGCCTGTGTGGATTTTAGACCATTTTTTGATTATGTGATAGACACATGGTTGACGCCTCACAGACATAGATTTGTTGAAACTTGGATCAATAAAGTGTTGCATTTGGGTAACATCACAACTAATAGGTAAGGTGTTTGATTTTAGCCATAATTTGTTTATCTTAATATTCATTATACAGAACCTTTTTTTAGGGCTGAGTCTGGGCATTGGAAACTGAAGCAGATGCTGGAGAACAGTTTAGGTGATATGTGCAAATGTTGGAAGGCTATGAATGGGAACATCAAAGTGCAATTGAGCAATATTAGAGCTTCATTTCAGAAGAGTTTTTATGAAGTTGAGCATGCGCACACTAGTCCATATTATGCGAATTTGCGTGGATCAGTATCTATAGCAGCTTTGAGACACATTGCTGAAGAGTGGCGCAGGGTTAACATGGTTGGTACAAACACCTAAATGTGTGGGTGTAGTCATAGAAAAGTATACGGGTTACCTTGCGCTTGTGAGTTAGGAAGATGCGCATTGAGTGGTGAATCAATACCAATTGATGTTATTCATATACATTGGAGGAAGCTTGGCATGGAAGGTGAACAAGAGGTAGATACAGAGGATGAAGCGGAGGTGGACATGACCAATGCAATTGATGCATTGTGGAAAAGGTTCAGGTCATTAGATGTGGCAGGAAAGAGAGAACTAAAAAGTAGGATGTGTGAAATTGCTTACCCCACTACAACAAAGATGGTACCGCCGCCTGAAAAAATAAAGACAAAAAGAGGAGTGAAGAGAAAAAGGAAGAAACCTATTGGATATGATGTTTATCGTGATCCTTCATATCATGAGTATGTTGATCAAGCACACAGTAGTTCTAAAAAATCTTCAAAGAGACCATGTTCACAGTTATCCCAAACGTCAAAGAAGAAACCATTTTATAGGTACATTAAACAATTTCCAGAACATATCAGACCATTTATTGGACATTGTTGATGTTAAGGATGATGGAAATTGTGGGTTTAGAGTTATTGCATCATTGCATGGATATAGCGAGGATGGTTGGTCAATGGTTCGTCATGATTTGGATAGTGAAATCAGAGGTTCCCGAAATAGTCTCTATGAGAAGTTATTTGGAAGTCGCTTAACAAAAGTGAGAGAATCCTTGTTGATATCATCTTTCGGCTCCTAGCCAGTAGATAAATGGATGACACTACCAGAAATGGGTTATGTGATAACAAATCGGTATAACATTATTCTTGTCTCATTAAGTGCTCTTAGTTTGAGTTACTTCCCTATGAAGACTTCATATAATCCTAATGTATCCATTTACTGCATTGATTTTGTAAACTCATATCATTGGGTTCAGGTAAATATTGTAGTTTTTTATATTAAATACTTATCTATGATTTACGTCTTACTTATTAATTTTTTTAACAGGTAAACATGAATGAAGGATTTCCCTTGCCATCGGTCACAGTAGATTGGAAGAAGCATCGCACAACAGATGCAACATCTTGGATAATAGGATTTACTGGACGGTTACAACATTGGCAAAAACTTACACCTGTGGTCCCAAAACATGCTATTTTATGATTGTAATTTTATTTTTTATATTTTGGATTGACGATTGACTTCATGTTATTTTTTGGTTTGTGTTGACGATTGACTTCATGTTATTTTTTGGTTTGTATTGACTATGTTTTGTATACAACATCGACCATAATATAAGACTGAATAATACTACATCAATATAAATCATAATAAAGCTGTACATAAGGCTGACTAATATGATATAAGTCTGAATATAAAATAATACATCAAGCATTATCGTCATCACTAACATAAGTTCCTGGTCTACCCTCAGCTATACGCAGTGCTCGAAAGACCTCAGCAAAATCATCGCCATCCTCTTCTGCCTCGTGACGATGCAGATAACGACAAAGCTCATGTGAAATATGTAACAACCTCGGATCTGACGGTCCAACATCAAACGCAGGAACATAGACCTCTCCAACCTCTCTGGCCGCCCCCCGAGGTAGTGGTACCAACGGAGGATGTGACACTCTGTAGTACCAATCCAAGTAATCGGCCACCATATCAAATGGAGTATCAGAAAACTCGGCCGGACGAATCACCTCCATGACGCTCGTATGGTATATAACCCACTCAAAATCCACATTAAGTGTGTCAAGATCAGGAGGCAGAGATGGTATGTACTACATGTATCCAAACTGACACAAACATATGTCAGGTAAATAAAGAACAGTTGTATCATACCATTTCAGGCCACCCCTGTACATGCAAATATCATCAAATGGTCGATACTGTCTGTGATCCTGAAAAGGGCACCAAATGACATCCGCAGGTGTCAATCCATCCAACACAACCCTCAACACATCAACCTTCTGCGTTCCTTGCTTGTACATCGACTTCATCGCCCTAGGATGTGGACTACCAATACTAGCAATCTTCGAAAATCCTCTCTTCCCAACAGTTGGAAAATACTCATGAATCCATCACTGTTACACAACATGAATATTATCAGTTAAAAGTATTATAAATATGCTAATACAGGTCTAAATGAAATTAAAATAAAATATTTGTACCTGTAGTAGAGAGGCATATCCCCCAAGCTGTCTGCAACTATAAAAGGAGGCATCTCCGAGATATCTGTAAAGTGTGACAAGTGCGGCTGCCCCCAACAGTATCTACCACAGTTAGACAAGTCCTCAAATAGTGGTAAATACTTTGTCTATACAAGAGTAAAGGTCTTATCGGTAAGAATAGTGCAACCTAGTAACAACAACATATATGCTCTTGCTGCACAATCATATTTTCTCTCAGCTCGCAAATGGACAAATATCTTCTTCAACCAATCCAGCCTATAATAGGGACCTCTGCAAACACGGATCTCTTCAGCTGCCTCGGCCAGTGGAACACCCATCAGACGAATAGCCTGAGTAATAGCATTCGAGTCACTGAACCCTTCTTCAGGGTTACAGAAGGTCCTCCTACATGGTATATGCAGCAGGCAAGAAACATCGTCCAGCGTAATAGTCATCTCGCCAAACGACATATGGAAGGACGGTGTTTCAAGGTGCCACCTCTCAACAAATGCAGATAACAAGTTCTGATCTATCCTCGATAAACTGGTTCCCTGCAGAGAGGATAGACCAAAAGCAGATACCCACGAATCAATAGCTGGTGGGAGACTATGCAGAACCCATCCAATCAATTTGTTGCCATGTGCAGCAACCTTAAGCACTTTCTTCGGAGATCTCTCCTGAAAATAATTCATCATATATGTCATCATACATAAATAATTAAAATTAAATTTTATTCAATGTTGAAATGTTATAGATTGACTTACTTTGCCGTCCCACAGATGACGAGTGACGTGGTTCTGAAACCTCACCAAAAGTGACATATCAGACGGTCCTCTGGGAAATGGTGGATGCAGTGGAATAGGAATAGGAACAGGTGCAAGTGCAACAATCTGGTCTTCCTCTCGATTCTACTGCTGTCGAACCGTCCTTCCATAATGATATCGTCAATAAATGTGCGCGTCGCTCCCTCTAAAGTGAGCCACTAAAAAAAATTATCAAGAACAAACCGGAAAACTACTGATGAAGATTTCCAGTGAAGACTTCAAAGAACCGGATAACATTACACCAAGTTATCTGGTGTGGAAATCATGAAAATCGGATAACATGACATCAAGTTATCCGATGTGGAAATCATGTTTTCTGGATAACATGGCACCAAGTTATCCGGTGAAGAAAATATATAAACCGGATAATACGATGAGAAGTTATCTGGTGCAAAATAATCGAAAAAAAAACTGAAAAACCCACTTGTTAGTTATCCGGTGTAGAAAGCTGCGAACCAGAAGTCTTTTGCGTGAGTTTTCCGGGAGTAAAATTTGCTTTCAAACTTTTAACCGTTGTTGCTGAGATGAAATGAGGAAAAAAGTGAAAATTGAAATTATTGATATTTATACAGGGGTATTTTCGTCCAAAATTTTATTTCGTAGGGGTATGGGGATAAATGTAGGGGTATGGGGTAAACTTTTCTGTCAAAAGATAATTTTCATCAATCATAATGTTACACTCCTGAAATTTGTTTTTTTTTTTAAATAAATAAAAAATCTCAATTGTGCTTGTGTAGTATGTCAAATCGACATTGTCAAGATCATATTTTAAAAATGTGAGAAATAAATGTAAGTTGGATTTCCAAATGAAAAAAATCAAGGTTAAGAATGCAAATGCAAAAGAGTTTAAATAGAAAGTGTTAGAACAACAACAATAATAAAATAATGAATACAAACATAAATTGAAAATAACAAAACACAATATTTATATATGCAATTTGACCTAATTTTCTTACATCTACGACAAAAGAGCAGTTGCAACTCTCGAATTAATTGGGCCTAACTCATTTTTGGACAAAACCCATAAGTAGGCATAATTTCTTATTGCACCCTATATGTTTCTATCTCACTGTTCGAAATTCCACAAATGCTTCATGTTTTCGAAGATACATCTCCGAACGCACCCCATTTCTGAGTAAACGTTGACATATTTCGAAGATATATCTCCGAAACAATTTTAAACTTTAAGCATACAAAACATGTCACCCCTAACCCATTTACAATTTAATATAAGACTAATATTACGCGTGTCAAAAATAATTTAGCAATATAATAGTAAAATATCGTACAACATGAGATCCAAAATGTAGTAACAATGTCAAATGTCAGAAATAAACTACAAACTATAATACAACATCAAAATAATAACAGGCTACTACTGGGTGTGGCTGAAAACCTCTTCTCTACCTCCTCTGCCTACTCTGTCTGCTCTGCCCCCTTGCCCATCAATCCCCATTCTCTCACGATTTCACTGGTACAACAGTGTCCCCTGTGCCTCCTCCACCATGGCATCCAGGACTCGCCTGACAGCAGACCCCTCAAAGAAGATACCCTCGTTAATTCCATTCCGCACAATCTTAATTATGCGACGAAACTAAGGCAAGACATCCTCATTATGATCTAGCTGAGCCTGCTCCTCCTCTAGAATCTCTTGATGAGCTGGTCTCGACGGATCTCCTGGAGCAGTCTGCACCATGTACGGATGTGAGACCCTAAAGAACCACCTGATGTATTCGTCGACGTAGCTCCATTCGTTTGACGCTATTGTAGCCCGAGCCTCATTAATACCAGGTGACTCTGAAAATCAGGAAGTATCTCCGCTATCTGTCTATGAGACAAGGTAGAAGGAACAGAGACAGCAGGGTGTTTGGGGATGGTCTGGGTGTACCCGAACTGCCGCATGACGCTCTCGGGCAGATGAGGAGCAGTGATACGCGATTCGCATGCTAACCATCCGGAGTATAGAGCTATGTCGTCAAATGGTCACGTCTGACAGTGATTTACGTAGCTGTTGAAGTGTATGTCCTCAACAATCAAACATTAAAGGTACACTCTAAAAGGCTCGACCGCCTGGTTCCCTCTCAACGGGATAAAAGCACAGACATGGGGCATGTCCTCAGTGTACTCATCCACACTCTCCCAACCAGTGATGCGCGGGAAGTGCTGAAGGATCCAAGCCTGAAATGAAAATAAAAAATAAACATTCAAGGGTCAAGAGTTATCGGAAATATGAACCGTGAATGACAAAAAATCATTCAAGGATTAAGAATTATTACCACCAGTAGTGTCACGTTGCATGTGACCTGCTTTGTCTTCCACCGACATCCATCTCTCAACTTCAAATATAGGTAGGCCAGGCAAGCTGCCCCCCAGTTGTACTCATGGATCCGAGTGATATCCAAAATGTACTAAAGGTATGCAACATCAGTATAAGTGGCACTCGTGTCCACAAAAATGCAAGTGCCAACCAAATAAAGAAAATATGCCCTTAAAGCATGGGCTCTGTGTACCGCCACCTGCTCAACATCACCATCAGCCTGCTGTGTAGCAACGATCTCATCATCATATATCTCCTTCAGAAACTCAAACCTTGCATGAACACCCCTGGTCCTATCCACCTCAATTGCCTTCCCTGGATCACCCCCAGATGCTCTACCATTATCTCGACTGTCTTGTATTTGGTCATCCTACCATGATTAAGGAATCTCCCCATGATCGTAAGATGTAGCAAACACGAGACATCATCCAGTGTGATAGACATCTCACCATGCGAGAGATGAAAAGAAGAAGTCTCAGAGTGCCATCTCTCAACGAATGCATTAAGCATCTCGTGGTTGACCAGAGTGTAACCAGTCATGCATAGGTCCTCCAACCCAGATAAGGTCAAAATCGGCTAAAACCACTCCTCATCAGGCTGAGGTAAGCCAACAATCTTCCTCCCATGGTTAAGAAACTTATGGGGATCACGCACCTGAAATTATCCAAAAATAATCAGTGTAAGTAGGAATCAATGTTAGAAATAATCAATGTCAACAATTTAAATGAACATAAAAAATAAATAAAAAATCCAACTAATGCTACCTCTCCGTCCCAGATATGTCTGGCAGTGTGGTCTAGATACAGAGGAAGTAGGGACATATCAGATGGACCTCCGGCAAATCCCTATGGCTCGACATCCTCAACAACCTCACCCTCTAGAGGTGGCACTAGATCAATAGGATCATCAGTGGGAGGTGGCACTAAATCGGTAGGAGGTGGCATTGGTGAATCTTGATGCTTACGGCAGGATGGGGGAAGTGACGCGTCAGTTGGTGAATCCCGTCTCCTACGAGAAAAAGAAGAAGATGGAGTGGTCTGAGATGAAGGTGGAGTGGCCTTACATGAAGTGGCCTGAGGTGAAGAACGAGCCCCAGGAGTAAACTGCGCCCCAGAAGTCGACACCTTTGACTGACCAAAAGTACCTGCTGCCTTCGTAACCTACTTGTTATGCTCCCGCCGGACGGATGCCTGCTGGGCAACCCGACTATGTCTTAGTTTGTCGACTTTGTCAGCCATAATACCTGTAAGGTAAATTACAGTGTATCATTAGTGCAGACAAACAACATAAACATACAAGAAAATTAAAAAAAAAAGACTGCAGACTATTTCGGAGATACATCTTCAGAAACACTATATACCAGTTACGTTGAAATATTGCGAAGATGTATCTCTAGAAATTCCCAAAGTTTATGAAACATTGAACTATTCAGAGATGTATCTCCGGAAATTATTGCAACTCTAAGGTCACAACAATGGCGTAATGTGGCTTAGGCATATTGAAAAAACATGGCATGATTGTCATTTTAAGACAACAAATAACTCATATACTAAGTCTAAACTTTGTTACATACGATTCCTACACATTTCTATCCCTAATCATTGATTTCTACACATTTACCCAAAAACTCAAAATTTATCCGAAAACTAAAAAATTTACCTGAAATTTATGGTTTTGATGATGTTGAATGTTGTTATTGATGATGTTTGATATTCCTCTAAGCCTTGTTTGATGAAATTTGATGTTGTGAAGAAGTTGTGAAATTTGATGTTGAGAGAAAAGTTTGAGAAGAGAGAAAAGTTTGAGAAGTGTGAGGGAGGAGAAAAGTCTGGCGCGTTTTAAGTTCTAAAATGTTTCAGAGATATATCTCCAAAATATTCCAACGTTTAATGAACTTTGGGTGCGTCCGGAGATGTATCTCCGAAATCAGGGGGCATATGTGGAAATTCACATGGTGTGTTAAAAGTATATATGGTGCAATAAGAAATTCACTAAATAGGGGGAAGGTTGAGCTTTATGCTCTCCCGTTCTCTGCCCCTCATCATTGATTAAAAATTAGAAAGCTTTTTAATGCACCCTATATGTTTCTTATGCACCACGCAAATTTTTAAAAATACCTTCAATTTTCGGAGATGCATCTATGGACGCACCCCAACACACTCAACAAGGTCATTCTGAATTACGCCCTATTTTTTTTATTTACTTTATTTCAGAGATGCATCTCTGGAATGTTTCCGTAGTTATATTTAAGTAACACAACACATCAGTAGCAGAGCCAAAATGTAATTTTCCAAAATATGCATAAAATAAGCATTACATAGATGATTTCAACGTAAATGGCAACATTACACTTCAAGATCCAGGTGGTGGATGCTTCAACATCTTTGCAATATCTTTGACCGATCTTGAAATCTTCGCTTCCAACTCGAGTGGAACTTTTGTTTCGAAACAGAAATACGTATTCCACATAGCCCTTATATTTGCTTGCGTCTTGAGCTCAAATTTGCTGAACTCAATCTTTCCTTCATTGTCAAATCGACGATGAACGATACTCGAGCTTCACAATCTTTTGATTGTCTACGTAAGGTAGGAGATGGTGGATTTCATCTTTGATATCTTCGAGGGAGGTGAAATCAGTGAGCGTAAACGTTCTCCCGGGTATAGAGCTGGAGAAAGAGACATTTGCGACATACCAATTGATGTTTATTTGTGAAATTTGAGACATTTTCAGTTTGTGTGAAATATAACATAAGAACGCCTTAATTTATAGAAGATATATATCAATATGGACCACTCAATAATTGGCATATTGATTCCAGAGATATATATCCGGAACCGCGCCATATTATCTTGTTCCAAAGATACATCTCCAGAACCTCTCCTGGACCAGTTTCAAAATGAACCTTAAAACAAAACCTATTTTTTCATTTACAAAAGAATAAATGTTGATAAAAAATGCATTAAGACACAATATGAACAAATAGTGAATACATAACACTTCATTTATATTGAGATACAAACATATACACTTATTTGTTTGGTTAAACAAGAAATTAAAACGAATTAAAACATATGTCACCGGCTAAATCTATGGGTGGTACACCCTTGGACTTTTGTGCATTTGATTCTTTTTCAATTTCTCGAATTCTTGAATCCTTTCCATAAAATGATCCGGCAAACTCTCGGCTTTTGTGGTTGAATGAGCCGTCCACTCTGGTGATGTAAGTGGTATAGGACATCTTGGTTTCAAGTAAACTTAAACAAAATTACTTGATTTTGAAAGCCATCCAATACACATGATACAATCATTTGAATTTTGAGGTGGGACGGTGCGCAATGGGAAAAAGGTTTCCGAAAAACTGTATCATGTCAGGTCAACACACACTCTATCATATGCACATGCTATTAGGTGACCCATTTCAAGGAAGCGCATCCATTTGGCCTCTGGTGCCGGACCACTAAGGCAAGGAACAAGAGACTCATAAATTCATCCAATTTTTATTTCTTTCCGTACAACCGTGTGTATAATTCTTTATGCATCTTCAACTCTTGGATAAGTTGATGGTGGACAAGTGTATGATTATCTTCTCATTTACCGAGTAAAGCTGAAACTGCTCGATAACCGTAATTACCATCCCCCACAACATTGATGATCCGCTCGATGTATTTGTGCATAAAATCAGGTATCTCGTTGATGAATGGAATCTTTGGTTGAGGCGGCGTAGGAGGTGGTTTGCTAATGTGAGCTCCTTTGACAATATTTTTTTTAATATTTTGGAGTTGGTGAGTCGGGAAAAACTTTGTCAACATGTTCAAAATATGAAGGAGGCAGTATAGTCGAATTTTCATTCAGTGTAGGCTTCATTTTCTTTGGAGCACCTTTTTTTTACCAGTTGAGAGGGCGATTTCATGTCGTTGGTTTCCGTATAGGCAATCTTCCTCAATTGTTTTTTGATGTGGAGTTTCATGTTGTCTTCGGCTTTCAAAAATCTCTCTTGTATCACTTCCCATTCAGTCAAAATAGAGATATTCAATTTACCGTCCTTCATGAGACCATTATCATCATCAAACCTAAGTCACTTCCAATGAGTGCAAACCTCATCCATGATTATTGGGTTACCAAGCTTCACCTTTTTAATGATAACACAAGCACATGGGAGACCATATGTTTTCACAATTGTGCATTCACACTTTGCACTATCGAAGCCCACATTATCTGCTTGTTTAGCCTCGTGAAAAATATAATTCAAACTCGCCCGAGAAATGTTACGGACCAACTGTGAATATAGAGCATTGTCTTTAAATATGTGTTCCAAAACTGTGATGCTCCGACCAAATGATGCTTGTATCTCATTATGCTGGTTTTGAATCACGTGGTTCACGGAGTTGCAGTCTCTACACAAATCGCCCTTACTATTTCCTAACCATTTTTTCAAAGTAGCATGGGCAGACTCAACTCTGTTAGTTGTTGTATTTCCAAGGTGTCTAGCATTATCAGTCCATGCACAAACAATTTTTTCCTTCACCTGGTCAAGAATTGTGCTTTCAATATATTTCAACAAATATGGATACTTTTCACACACTTTCCTAAAATGCATAGAGGAATCGGCGTATAGTTCTTTTGTGGAAGAATTTATTATACGATTTTTTTGCATCCTTTGTTTTTTCTACAACCACACCCACCTTCACCATTTTTACATCTTCAGACTCTATCTATTTTGTCCATATTGCAGGTTTAACCTGACTTCTCACATTCTTTGTTATGTGATACCTACAAAGTAATGCATTAGAAGAAGGAAATACCTTTGTAATTGAATTCATCAATATGGTATCGCGATCGATAACAATCACTTTAGGCATCTCACCTTGGTCCTTCAATAGTGTCCGACACAACTCTAAGGCCCAAGTAAAATTGTCCTCTTTTTCACACTCAAGAAATGCAAAACCAACAGAATATGTATTATTAGTTGAGGTAACACCAACCATCTCTAATAATGAAATTCTATACTTTTTGGTCTTGTATGTTGAATCAATTATGAGCAATGTAGAAAACGTGTTAAACAACTTTATGGAATCATGACGAGTCCAAAATATATCTCTAACGGTAACTTCATCCTCACAAGTTCGGTACCTAGACACGTAACTGCTATCATCCAACCGTTTCAAGAGTTGTTGCATTTTAGTTCTATCCCCCCTAAGTGCCTTATTAGTAAGGTACCGAATAGTATACACTTGCTTGATATTTGATATACTTTCGGGTCGTTTCTGTTTTAATGTTGCAAGTATATTTTTCGGTTGAACCAGATTCAAGGTCATGTCAACAACGCATTCATTCTCTTTTGGCGTAAGCCGACACACACTAGGATGACCGACTGATTTTTCACACAACTCATGGTTATGCAAACCACATATCACATTAAATCTCTAATTTTTGTTTGCCAACATATAACCACGCACCTTAAACGCACACTCACATTTTCTTGAACCGGTGTCGTCTCTTTTAAAACTCCAGAGATGAGTTCTATATGACCCGCTTCTTTCGCACGTCATTGTCACAAAAACACATCTTCTATCCCAACCATTATCGAACCTTCCGATGACCACACCAAATCTAAGTTTAGAGGCATCCATATGAATCCATTGAAGCATCTGATCACAAGATTCAAACTCTTGCATTTTTTAAAATTGGTTGCCAACATCTACCGCTTTCACAACAATGCCTAGGACATTCGGAGAAACAAGTTATTTTGGGAAAACATCGAGGTGGATCATATCTAATAAAAACAATTAAAACCATAACAGTATATAAGTGTTACTGCTGAAAACAGACTTGGAAAATGAACACAGGCAACTTCCGGAGATGCATCTCCGGATAAGTTCATACTTGTTCTAGAGATACATTTTCGGACGCGAAACTTTTTTTTTCCTTCAGAAAAAAGCTTGATTAATGTGAGCAATGCAGTGAGAAAAGAAGGATATTTACATGAAACTCTATCTTCTTTTTCTCCCTATGATGTGATGAACCAAAAGAATGAATATTTGGAGTGAAAAAGTGGATTGAGAATGAAGAGTTTTTTGGTGAAGGGTTTGGTTAAAAAATAACAATGGCAACAATGGCAACAATGGATGTATGATCATGCAGCTGTTTGCCTGTATCTTTTATCAGATTATTCCGGAGATGCATCTCCAAAAATATCTGACATGCAAAGGTCACACAAAATTTCAAAACCCTGCCCATATTTTCGAATATATAACTCCAAAATTTCTACTGAATTGATTAAAAATTAAGCTATTTCTTAAAATGTTTCGAAGATACATCTTCGAAATAAAATAACTCATCTTATAGAGCGCTCGGAGATACATCTTCGAAATAAAATAACTCATCTTATAGCGCGCTACTCAGAAAGACTTAGGTTGAGTGTGTAAAAATGTTAAGGATAACATTTTTTTAAAACATAGGGGTATAATTTTTATATTTCCAAACCAAATCCATTGTATCCTTTTGATATTGTCAATTAAAGTTGCCAATGTTTCATTTTTCTATTGAAAGAGAGTCTTTAAATTTAATAATGAAAAACATTTGAAATTATCATTTAAAGAAAAATTTTAGAGCGACTTAATATTAAACCTTAAAGTTTATAGAGAATGAATATTTACAAGAATTTAAAATAATTTTAATTTTAACGAAATCAACAACACCTCCACTTATTTTTTCAATTTCTAGAAAATTTAAATCATTTGTCTTTATTTTAAAAATTAAACTTTTTCTCTTTCACAAAATTTGTAAGCAATTTTTTTTAATGATCAAAATGTAAAAAATAGTAACTAATGTAACAAATTTTGTTCGAAGTTCGGAAATCAGAGACTTTTCCTCCCATGGTAATGGGGATAGAGGAAAAAGTTTTTCTGATGACACTTTGGGGTGGGGAACGAGGAAGTACCCTCTGTCCTGTAAAATCCCCGACTCGATCATATTATTTAACTTTTTATAATATATAATTATATAATTTTGCATGTTTTTTTTTATAAAATTTAATTAATATATTAGGAAATAAAAAGTCATTGCTGGATTAATTTATTTTATTGCATAATATTTTGTTTCACTATCCAAGTATCCAACTCTGAAAAAGTGCACCCATTAGATACAATGTACACACTGATCCAAGTATGTACATTGTACCCATTAAATACTTGTTTCACTATCCAAGTATCCAACTCATCATCATCACAACAATAATTATATTTTGTTCATTGTATTTATGGTAATTACTCTTCAACTTCACTATTCTTCAATTAGTAACTTATTTTTCATTTAATTAGTAAATTAATGATTGTGTTTTCGTAACTAAAAGTGTTTTTTCATTTGTTTTTTCTTATTGATGCAAGATGTTTTTTTAATATTCAAAAAATAAATGCAAAATGTATGTTTTGTTTTTTTTAAAGTAATAATAATAACGAAATATTTGTGTCATAGTTTTGATTGAAAAAAATGTTTTTTTAAAGATTCGATCTCTACGGATCTCCAATTTTCCATGGGAATTTATGGGGATGGGGATGGGAAAAAATATTCTCTTGTGGCGAGGATCAGGGGCGGGGATGAGGAAAACATTGGGGGAGGGGAGGGGGGCAGTTCCGGGAGCGGGAAAACGTCATTCACATAATCTCTACCCCGTTGACTTCCATAAATATAATAGTAGATTATTGGCACAATTTTATTTTTCTTCATTTTAGTTGTGGGCTGTTAATATGAGAAAGTGGTTCTAGGCCTTATATAATTAAAAGAGTAATGTTATTTTGACACCCAATTTTTGTTGGGTTTGGGCTCCCTTTTAATATGGAGAAAGACTTAAATGTGATAAACTCATTTATCTCACTTATTTAAATGGAGATGATCAATTTATGCTTGAGAGAGAGAGTGAGAAAATAAGGATTCAAAAGAGAGAAAAGAGGAGAGAAACCTATTCCCGTTTTATGCAACCAGTCTCACTAAATCTATGATCCCCGATTTGTTAACCGTCGGATCGAGTTCAAATTTGGAGGGCAGGTTAGCAACACATGTATTTAACTTTTGACTGTTCAGAATTTCAAGACAAGGTCTAAACTAAGAGATGTCTGCTTTGCACTGAAGCTGCAGATTTGGGTAATTTTTTTAGCTTTTTGGTTCTTATTTGTAAGCTAGTTTGCTTTGTGATTTGTAGTTGTTAACACTAGTTTATGAATCACTTTAAGACTCTCTTTTATCCTTAATTGATTATAGTGGAGCTATTTCTTTGGTCTCGACAACTCGTGGTTTTTGCTCGCATATTGAAGGGGTTTCCATGTTCAAATATCAGTGTTCTTTTGTGTCTTTATTTGTTCGATTTGTCGTCTTATATTTGTTGTTGATCCTCAAGGTTCCTACAAGTGTGGAGAATTTTGTATCCACTGCGTATTGATTTGTTAGTGTGTTTTACACTACAAGAAAAATTGTATTTAGCTAGGGGTTTAACCCCTCATTAAAGCAAAAAACCCATCACAAAACTTAAATTTGCGAGGGGATATGACCCCTAGCTAATCAGGGCATCGTAAATTTATGACTTGGGGATAAACCCCTCGCAAATTTAGCTAGGGGTAAGCCCCTCGCAAATTGTAACTCATAAAATTCAGCCTGCTACACAACAGGCATATGAGTAGACTAGAGACACAGAGTGGTATAGACTGTGAGAACAAGATTTGGTTCTGCAATTTTATCTCTAAGTTTTGATGATATCAAATGTGTATTTATGTATGAACAATTTTGAACAACTAATGTTTGTTATTTGTGAGAACTTAATAAACAGGTTATGCTTCCATAAATTGGCGCGAACACAATGCTTAAAGGAAAATACTCCGCATGTACTCTTGAAAAGCAGAACTCGTTTTAAGATAATAAGAAGCTCTCAAGACTCTGATACAAAAGGAAAAGAGAACGAGTTCTGAAGATCTGAAGACATAGGTTCTGATCGAACGAAGTCCAGATGCTGAAGACTTAAGCTCTCTGATCAAGGTTCTGAAGACCTAAATCAAGTCTCTACTCATGCTTCAACCAAATACTATCAGAAGCCTCTGAAGATATAAAGACAACGCACCAAGCGAACAAGGTTCTGAAGACCAAGTGCTGAAGACTTTGAAGACGCTGCTCTGAAGATTCGAAGACTTGAAAATCTCAAGAACCGAGCGATGTTTTCCCTTCTTACTCATGCTCGTAAAAGCCTCTGAAGTTGAGAAGTCAAGAAGACAAAGCTACTTAGTACAACTGTACCTCAATACAAAGTAAAAATATCTTGGTAACAGTGCAACGGTACAATCAAAGATATTCTGACAACAATAGGACGCGCAACACACAAGAGTTTTTATCTGTCCTCACGCTTCTAGCCGCCAGCCTAGTTAAGCTATCATGATTACATTTCAAAGGCTTTTTCTACACGGCTATAAAAGGAAGCAAAAGACTTGAAGAAAGATACACTAGAACGCTACTGCAATATTCTTTCCATCTGAAATCTTTCTTAAGTCATTCTGGTCGAAACTTGTTTACATTATCAACTTGTATACAAGCACTTATTTGTAAACGAAATTTATTCAAACTTAGGTTTGTGTTCCTTGAGAAAGACCGTGTGGTTGTATTTCTTGAGAAGTCTAAGACGTGTAGTCTTAGAGGTTGTTCCTTGAGTAAGACCTGTGAGGTTGAATTACTTGAGAAGTCTAAAACTTGAGAGTTTTAGAGGTTGTGTTAGTCACCTGCATTTTGGCTAGTGCATTGTACTGTTTCGATTGAATAGTGGATTAAGACCTCGTTGAGAGAGGCGAAATCACCTTGGCGGGTGGACTAGACTAACTTGAGTGTTTCTCAAGTGAACTAGTATAAACATAACGTATTATCGTGTTGTGATTCAGAAAGTTTTTATTGATAAACGAAAGAGTCTTATAAAAATAAGTTTTCCTAAAAGAAACAATTTTATTTTGAAAAACCAATTCAAACCCCCCTTTCTTGTGTTTTTCACACCTTCAATTGGCATCAGAGCTCCGGTTCTGTGGTGATAAAAAGGTTGAATTTTTATCAAGCACTTAACAGTGTTCAGTATCGATCCAAGTGTGAAAAACAATGTCTATACCAAATGCTGAGACAAGTGTTATTGTAAATGAAAGAGATTCTTATAGTGCAAAACCTCCTATCTTTGATGGAGAAAAAATTGACTATTAGAAAGATAGAATTGAAAGTTACTTTTTGTCATTTGACATAGATCTATGGGATCTAGTAGTTGATGGCTACAGTCACCCTGTAGATTCTACAGGCAAAAAGATTGATAGAAGTGCATTTACAGATGTGTAGAAGAAAACTTACAAAAATCATCATAGAGCAAGAACGATCCTGTTAAACGCAATTTCTTATACAGAATATGAGAAAATTAAAAAAAAAAAACTGCAAAGTCCATCTGTGACTCTCGTCGTATGACTCACGAAGGCAATGCTCAAGTCAATGAGACGAAGGCTCTTGCATTAATTCAAAAATATGAGGTCTTCAAGATGGAAGATGATGAATCTGTGGAAACCATGTTCTCAAGATTTCAGATGCTTGTTGCAGGACTCAGAGTTCTGGACAAAGGCTATTCTACTGCTGATCATGTCAAGAAAATTATCAGAAGTCTACCTGTCAAATGGAGACCAATGGTGACTGCCTTGAAATTAACAAAGGATCTGAATAGTAAAAGTCTTGAGGAACTAATCAGTTCTTTAAGAAGTCATGAAATAGAGCTCCAAGAAGATGAACCCCAAAAGAAAAGCAAATCCATTGCTCTAAAAGCTAAATCTGAAAAGAAAAAGGCGTATCAAGCAGAGGAGGAAGTGGGAGAATCTGAAGAAGAATCAGACGAAGATGACATATCTCTCATATTAAGAAAAATCAGTCAACTATGGAAATACAGAAGAAATAAGTTCATAGGACCAAAAAGAAGATCTGAGTCTACATATAGTCAAAGGAGAACTTATGGAAAAGACATTACATGCTTTGAATGCAAGGAACCTGGACATATAAAAAATGACTGTCCAAAGGTTAAGAAAGATGAAAGACCCAAGAAAACTAAAAAGGGTCTTATGGAAACTTGGGATGATTCAGAGTTCAAAGATGATTCTGATGGAGAACGTGCTAACATAGCATTCATGGCTAAAACCACTGATGCTCTATCAGAAGGAGAACCTTCAGATTCTGACGATGAAAGAGAGGTACTTTCTTCCCTGTCTCCCTCTGAACTTGAAATAGGATTATATGAACTTATGGAAAGATATCAAACTCTTCGAAGAAAACAAAAAACTCTGAAAAAGACTCTTATGGTTCTTTCAGAAGATCTTACTGAAAGCAAACAAACCATCTTTGAATTAAATGAAACACTACTTTCTCTAGAAAATTTAAATACTGCATTAAAAAGTAAAATCTCTAGGTTAGAAGAAGAAATCACCTCTAACATAACCAATACTAATGAAGTAGCCAAGTATGATAAAGCTTTTCAACACTTTCTCGCTAAGAGCATAGACAGAAGCAAAATGGCTTCAATAATCTATGGAGTCAGCAGAAATGGTAACAGAGGTCTAGGATACTCAGGAACATCACATCCATATGATGAGACTAAGAGTATCAAGATAATACCTTTGTCCAAACATTTTGTACCCTCTGGCACTATCTTGAAATGTTCTGAACAAAAAGGTTCAAAATCTATCACTACACAACCACAGACACTAAAGAAAACTCCCAAACTTAAACACTATGCACAAATTCCACACTATTATTCCAATATAAGGAAGTCCAAAGGTGTCAGAACCTCTGGAAAAGCTAATGTGAAAGGACCTACAAAATGGGTACCTAAGAATAAGATAATTTATGTTGCAGACATCCTTAATGGCACCATTGAAACACCAGTCATGGTACCTGGACAGTGGATGCTCGCGACACATGACGGGAGAAAGGCATATGTTCCAAGATCTGAAACTTAAACCCGGAGGTGTCGACGGTTTAGGAGGAAATCAGAAAGGAAGAATTATTAGTTCCAGAACTATTGGAAATGGTACGCTTTCTTCTATTAATAATGTTCTGTTAGTTGAAGGTCTAATGCATAATCTATTGTCAATTAGTCAACTTAGTGACAATGGTTATGACGTTATTTTTAATCAAACATCCTGTAAAGCTGTAAGTCAAAAGGATGGATCTATCCTGTTCAACGGAAAGAGGAAGAACAATACGTACAAAATTAAATTATCAGATTTAAAACATCAAAATGTAAAATGTCTTCTTTCTGTAAATGAAGAGCAATGGGTCTGGCACAGATGTCTTGGTCATGTTAGCTTGAGAAGAATTTCTCAACTGAACAAGCTTGGACTTGTCAGAGGCTTGCCAAATCTGAAGTACTCTTCAGATGCTCTTTGTGAAGCATGTCAGAAAGGCAAGTTTTCAAAAACCTCTTTTAAAGCAAAGAATATTGTTTCCACCTTGATAAGTGCACAATGTACCTATTTTTGTATATAAGTTTTGTTGCACTTATCAGTACTTTTTGTCTATATCGGTTCAAATAAACCCCAATTTGTTTATAAATACGTTTACTTTACGTTTTAGTGTATATATTGCGTATTGTTTAAATATTACTTAGTTTAATTATTTTTATCTCAATTTTATAGGTAGTTAATAAAGTCTATCTTACCATATTCTTGAAGAGCATTGAATAAGCTTTCCAACGCTTTCGACCGTGCGTAAATCGGAGTTTCAGTGAAGAAGTTGTGGCCAAAATAAGGACTGGTTTTCTGTCATGTTCGCACTGTGAACTGGCAGCGAGCATTCGCATTGCGAAGTCCAGCGAAGGCCAGCGAAGGAGTCCAGAATTGGGCAGGGGCGAAACAAGCTAAAGTTCGCACTGCGAACCAGTCAGCGAGCATTCACATTGCGAATGATTCGTTCGCACTGCGAACCAACGAAGGAAAGCAAAGGCGGTTTAGCAATCAGAGGCACTTGAAGTGCCATTTTTTGAGTCGTTCGCACTGCGAATGATCTGTTCGCACTGCGAACAGTGCAAAATTTGAAATGTATATAATTCATTTCAGTTACTTTTTATGGGATGGTTTTGGGGATTCTTGCTCCAACTCCATCAAACTTCATTTTTTTAGTAGATTAGCTTAGAAAACAACTGTGGAGCATGCATACGGATGAACCGGGGTGGATTGATCGTCGACCGGCTCTGACAATCCACGGGATGTTTGGTTCATTTCTCTTTTTCTTTGTGTTTTTCTTTATGGTTGGGTTGTGTATATGTATTTACTGTAAACTCGTGTATATTTGTCGCCCATGGTGTTATATGAAACTTGCTTTACAAATCTCTATTGGTGATTGTCTCTGATTTTTACTTTATGTGCGGGGTTTGGGTTGTGTTAGAGATAACCGTCACAAACTTCGATTAGGGATGATTGTCTGTTAGTTTCTTGATTCTAGAGATAGATTTAGGGCTAGCAATCTTCAATAGGCGTCGAAACTTAATGCCTCCGTGCCTTGAGCTAGCGTACGAAAGTATCGGCAATGGTAACACGGTTGTTCTCTCAACTTTGCGTTAGACATAACCTGTGTTGTGAGCGATGTTGGGTGATATTGAGGAGTATTGTAGGTTGAGTATAACTGGTCGGTAAGTTTAAGTTTGTGAGAAGTCGATTATGTGCACGCCTGATAAGTTTGTCTTGCTGAAGAATGAATTTCTTGTTATGTTTTAATGTTTACTTTTCTGTTTTCTTGTTTTAAACCATTTTAAACCCAAACTCATTAACGCGAGAGACTGTCGAACGACATTCTTTCCCTCGAACCGATATCTGTGGACACGACATAAATCCCGGAGGGAATGCTTTTGAAAATAAATATTTTTGCTTGCTCGCCCAATTCTGCATTCAACAAAATGGCGTCGTTGTCGGGGATTGGTTTTGATATTGAATCACATTGCGATAGTTTCTTTGTTTTTGAGTTTTGTATATATCGTATATATTGCTTGTTTCCATTATGTTTGTTCAAGTGTTGTATACATTTTGTTCCCGTAACATTTGTTCAAGTGTTTGGTTAGGACGCTTGCTTTTGGTTGCGCGGTGAGACATCACTATGGCATGAAGAGAGGAAGTTTCTAGCTAAGCATTGTAAAGGCGTCGAACTTACGACGTAAAACAAGCATGTTTTATAGTTTTTCTTTTCGAATGTTTTTGGTTGTTGTTTGCTCACAGATTTTGATTGACTTATTTGAGGATGCTTTTGTGATTTTCCAAGTTGGTTTGTTTCAACTTGCGGATGTATGGTAATGATTTTGTTAAGTTTTGTACACGTCCGAGGTATGTATTTATCGCTTTCTATACTTTAGCATATTCATGATACTTAGGCATTTTACAAACTTCCATGCCATCCATTCTTTTGTATACTTGTTCTATTGTGAATCACTTTAGTTCCCAACCTTTTTGTGAGGTGGCCTTCCATTGTTCATATATGCGCGGAGTACCAGCATTCTTGTTCTAACTGGATTTTATTATGTTGAGTCTGTTGTTTGTGTTATTTATATGAATGCATGAAAAGGATCAAGGAAATTGTTTTATTTTGAGCACAACCACCTTAGCCAAATAGTCAATTCACCTTGTGAGTGTGTGATCATTTGTAACCCCTTTGAGCTTTTTGATTCATGTTTTTATTTGAACTTAATGCTTGTCTATGAGTATTTAGTTCACTTATTTTTGAATGGATTTTGTTTTTTCTTAGACCTCAATTTTGTGTTGTTGTATGGATTTTTTCCTTGCCTTAGAAAGTAGGGAGTATTCACATGATGGTGCGGTTGAATTCAAGTTAGGGAGAGGATGATTGTATACTCATTGGTTGGATTCTATGAGGATTGAAAAAGAAAAGAAAAAAGAGAAAAATTTGTGAAAAAGAAAAAGAAAGAAAAAAGGAAGAAAAAAGAAAAATCCTTGAAAAAGGAAACAAAAAGAGTTTCAATAATTGTGCTAAAGAAGTATTGTGTGTTGTGTATCACTTGGGATTTTGGAAGAAGTTGGTTGAAATTTTGTGTGTGAATCTTTGTGAGTTTTCACTCCCTTAGGTTTAGGCAAGTTTTTGTTTCAATTACCTTTAGAAATTGCCCCTTGTTTGTTTACCCGACCACGCTACAACCTTGAAAAGCCCTTGTGATTCTTGCCTTTGTATTTTCAATGTGAATTTGTGGATGTATGCATAATTTAGTCTTTCATTTGCAAGAGTGTTGTGTGAGTGTAAAGAACCTCATTTTGTGTTTTTCATCTACCGATGATTATTTTTGCTAGGTATGATTCACTTTGGAACTTGTGTTATTTTAGAATTTTTGGCATGATTTTTGTATTTTGCATTTGTTTCGTGACTATGTTGTCGTCGTAGTTTAGTGGTAAGTATTTACTTTGTGTGTACCATATATCATTTGAACCATTCATTCGTTTCCGTTTTTCAAAACCTGTTGATTCGTCTTTCTTTGGATATTGCTTGTGCTTTTTCAAGTGTGTTTGATTCTTGTTTGTGGACAAACAATTAGGTAAGTTAGGGAGAGTTTGATAAGTGCACAATGTACCTATTTTTGTATATAAGTTTTGTTGCACTTATCAGTACTTTTTGTCTATATCGGTTCAAATAAACCCCACTTTGTTTATAAATACGTTTACTTTATGTTTTAGTGTATATTTTGCGTATTGTTTAAATATTACTTAGTTTAATTGATTTTTATCTCAATTTTGTAGGTAGTTAATAAAGGCTATCTTGCCATATTCTTGAAGAGCATTGAATAAGCTTTCCAACCTCCGACCGTGCATAAATCGGAGTTTCGGTGAAGAAGTTGTGGCCAAAATAAGGACTGGTTTTCTGTCATGTTCGCACTGCGAACTGGCAGCAAGCATTCGCATTGCGAAGTCCAGCGAAGGCCAGCGAAGGAGTCCAGAATTGGGCAGGGGCGACACAAGCCAAAGTTTGCACTGCGAACCAGTCAGCGAGCATTCGCATTGCGAATGATTCGTTCGTACTGCGAACCAACGAAGGAAAGCAAAGGCGGTTTAGCAATCAGAGGCACTTGAAGTGCCATTTTTTGAGTCATTCGCACTGCGAATGATCTGTTCGCACTGCGAACAGTGCAGAATTTGAAATGTATATAATTCATTTCAGTTACTTTTTATGGGATGGTTTTGGGGATTCTTGCTCCAACTCCATCAAACTTCATTTTTTCAGTAGATTAGCTTAGAAAACAACTGTGGAGCATGCATACGGATGAACCGGGGTGGATTGATCGTCGACCGGCTCTGACAATCCGCGGGATGTTTGGTTCATTTCTCTTTTTCTTTGTGTTTTTATTTATGGTTGGGTTGTGTATATGTATTTGCTGTAAACTCGTGTATATTTGTCGCCCATGGCGTTATATGAAACTTGCTTTACAAATCTCTATTGGTGATTGTCTCTGATTTTTGCTTTATGCGCGGGGTTTGGGTTGCGTTTGAGATAACCGTCGCAAACTTCGATTAGGGATGATTGTCTGTTAGTTTCTTGATTCTAGAGATAGATTTAGGGCTAGCAATCTTCAATAGGCGTTGAAACTTAATGCCTCCGTGCCTTGAGCTAGCGTACGAAAGTATCGGCAATGGTAACATAGTTGTTCTCTCAACTTTGCGTTAGACATAACCTGTGTTGTGAGCGATGCTGGGTGATATTGAGGAGTATTGTAGGTTGAGTATAACTGGTCGGTAAGTTTAAGTTTGTGAGGAGTCGATTATGTGCACGCCTGATAAGTTTGTCTTGCTGAAGAATGAATTTCTTGTTATGTTTTAATGTTTACTTTTCTGTTTTCTTGTTTTAAACCATTTTAAACCCAAAATCATTAACGCGAGAGACTTTCGAACGACATTCTTTCCCTCGAACCGATCTCTGTGGACATGACATAAATCCCGGAGGGAATTCTTCCAAAAATAAATATTTTTGCTTGCTTGCCCTATTCTGCATTCAACACACCTCCAGACCGTTAGAACTTCTTCACATTGATCTTTTTGGACCAGTGAAAACTGCTTCTTTCAATGGTAAGAAATACGGACTAGTCATCGTTGATGATTACAGTCGGTGGACATGGGTGAAATTCTTAAAACACAAGGATGAGTCACATTCTGTGTTTGCTTCCTTCTGCACTCAAGTTCAAAATGAGAAAAATTGCAAAATCATCAAAGTCAGAAGTGATCATGGTGGAGAATTTAAAAACAAAGACTTTGAAAACCTTTTTGATTCACATGGGATATCCCATGTTTTTTCTTGTCCTAGAACTCCACAACAAAATGGAGTTGTAGAAAGAAAGAACATAACTTTACAAGAAATGGCTCGCACCATGATCCAAGAAACTGACATGGCTAAGCACTTTTGGGCAGAAGCAATTAACACAACATGTTATATTCAAAATAGAATCTCTATTAGACCTATCTTGAATAAAACTCCCTATGAATTGTGGAAGAATAAGATTCCCAATGTTTCTTACTTTCATCCATTTGGATGTACTTGTTTTATGCTTAACACTAAAGAGAATCTTAGCAAGTTTGACTCCAAAGCACAGAAGTGTCTGCTGTTAGGATACTCTGAACGCTGAAAAGGATATAGAGTTTACAACACAAAAACACAGATTGTGGAAGAATCAATTCATGTTAGATTCGATGACAAGCCTGACCCTGAAAAGTCAGAGCTAGCTGAAAAACTTGTAGGTTTGGAAATTAGCTTCTCAGAACCTAAAGAAAAGGCAGATGAAGTCAAGGATCAGCAAGATCCTACGTCAGATACCTCTGATGTAACTTCGAATACTCCACAGCAAAAGAAAAGAAGAATGTCTACATCTCACCCTGAGGAACTAATTTTGGGTAGCAAGGATGCTTAAATCAGAACCAGATCAGCTTTCAGACCATCAGAAGAAACAATTTTGGAACTGTGTAGTGGCAAAATCGTGAGTGTAAGCTATTGATTAACTTAACTCGAAAAGCAAGAGTCGCCACCACACTTTTATTTTATCCAAAAAGGAAAGGAAAAAGAGCGAACAAAACCTACACAAGCTCTACAACAACAACAAATGAACAGAGACTGAGTAAGGGGGGTTGGTTACGCAATGGGAAGGTGTTAGCACCCAAAATGTCTATAGTACTCTATAGGAACCCTTTGAAATATCTACCGCTTTTGGTCTGAAAAGGTTTGCTTGAAAAATGATTGAGGAGATGAGAAGAGAAATTGTTTTTTAGATTTTTGTGTTTGGAGAGACTTGTCGCCTCATGCCTACGTACCCACGATGTGCAATGTAGGATCAAAACCCCGTAGTTCATGGTACAAAGAATAAAAATTGTTTGTTTTGGTGGATTTTAGATGTAAAGACAAGTCGTCATTTCCAAGCGAATAATTCCGCTTAAAGAAATGAATCATGTCTAAACTTATGAAAAAGTTAAAGGAAAAAAAGTGCACGAGGGCACAAAAAGAGAGTGATGAGTTTGATGTTTTTTAAGTCTATTGAAAAATGTGTCAATATGCTTATGTAGTTTAGCATTTGTTAAGAAATGAAAAGAAAAGAGTAAAATCAACTTGACAAAGTCAAGGTTTGATTATGAAAGAAGTGATAGTTTGAAATCAAGAAAGTTTTGAAAAAGGGAGAGAGTTTTGAAAATTGAAGAATGGGGAGGAGTAGAAGTGACTATCCTAAAGCACAAAGTAAAAGCTAAGGATAAGAATAGCCTAACCACACAAGTAAGCTCCAAAGTCTTCGAACCATAATTCCAAAGCAAAGGGAAAAGGTCCTAGTTCTAAGTCCAAAGTTCCAAGATTTGCATTGGATGTCCAAGGTCTAGGTGCAAAACTCCATGTCCATTGCAAAGGATAGTAATCATAGTCCAAGATTAGAAGCACAATTTTTTTAGAGGTTTTGGCCTTTATTAATGTTTTTGGTCCAAGTGGACAAAGAGAAAAATTGCGAAAGCATAAACATGTGTTCAACGGACAAAGGAAAAATTGCGGAAGCATAAACATGTGTCCAACAGACAAAGGAAAAATTACGGAAGCATAAACATGATATGATAATGATAATAATGGAGCATACAAGTAAAAGAGAGATAGGGAGCGAGAAGGAAACATAAAGTTAGAAGTTAGTAATTAGTAGCACAAGGCTCTAATGCCATAAGCCTTCACCGAATATTCCGTTTCGCGTCTTGAACTATAGTGATTAAACAATGTACTTAGGTCAAGGTTAATGAAGACTTGTTAGAAGATTGATAGAATCAAAGCCTCTACAACAACAAGCTTCAAAGATTTCGAACCTAATACACAAGATTAACCAACATTGGGTTGATGCGACCAATCAAGGTCCGGACCACGAAAGTTCAAATTCCGAATTGGATAAAGAGGGACAAATGTTGCGCTATGTTAAGCAATCGCCGAGTAATTTACGGAGTAATTACCCTACAATGAGGCCGGTCAATAGCTCTTTGTGCTAATGCATCCTAGATGAACGATATGTAGATCGTCATCCGAAAGCAATACCGCACAAAAATAAAAGAAGGTAGCGATCTCGTCTTGATCAAAATTCAACAAAGGAATTCCATGATCCATAAGACTTTCATCGATCAAAATAAAAGAAGAAATAGATAAAGAGAAAGCCAAATTAAATTACAAAATTATGTGATCTAAGGCTAAGGACAAAGGGAAGGGGTTAGGAATAAAGAAACAACCAAAATAGTCCCAAAAATAGGTGAAAAACACCATTATGCTTCTGTGCAATCGATTGCACCAATGTGCGAATCTATTGTACAGCAGAAAAATCAGCAATTCTTAGGCAAAAAATACACTGTGCAATCGATTGCACAGAAATGCAAATCGATTCCACACTGACAGACAGCACTAAATTTTTTGAAAAATTCAGCATCATGATCCAATCATTTCTTCAAGCACCTCATGGCCATGGATGAAAATTAGCACGAAAAATCAAGTAAAACAACAACAAATAACACCAATGGATCACAAATTGCAAGATCCAAAGATCAAGCAACAATAATTATTAAAGGATCACATTTTGGAAGATGAATCAAGAACAACAATGGTGGAAAATGAGATTACCACTCCAAATCTGAAAATTGCTTCATATTACTCCAAGATCCAAACACCAAAGGCTTGTGTCGTACCTCGAAAAATACGATCCTCACGATGGACGCGGAAAAAAACTGTTCGAAACAGAGTCGCCACCGAACTTTATTTATCCCAAGGTAGGGAAAGGAAAATATCGATAAAACCTTTAAAGGGAGATAAGAACGTGGTCATCACAACCAAATTCTAGGTTCGGGAGTCGATTACGCAAAAGGAAGGTATTAGCACCCTCTACGTCCGTTGTACTCAACGGGAACCTCTTGATTCGATTCGTGAGAAAGTTAGCTAAGTTTGTTTGCTTATCTTCTAAGGTGTATTGCTTTCTAAGGGGGAAATAGGGTGGTTTTTTGTTAGGGTGCTCGGCAAGGATTAGAACCCTTGTGCCTACGTATTCTCTCATGCAATGGGAAAGTCAGAGCATTCGTAGTTCATGGGACTACAGTTGGTTGGTGTTTTTTAAGCGAACGAGTGTTTAATTCGCATTCTAACTGCTAAACGTTGGCTTGTCGGCTCGTCATGGGAGGCTGAAGCACTTAGTTCATATACGCGGAAGAATGGACTAAACAATGTTCATTTTGTGAAAGTTGTTTGAGTATGAATCAAATGTATTAGACATTTGATTGAGAAAAATATTTGATTTGGACGTGTTTTAGGCGAACGAGAGTTTAGGTTACATTCTAACTGCTAAACATTGGCTTGTCTGCTCGCTAGGGGAGGCTAAAGCACGAGTTCATATGCGCGAAAGAATGACTTAAACAATGTTCTTTGGGAAAGGTGCTTGAGTTGTGGATTAAGTATATTAGAGGTTTGATTGAGAAAGAGGTTGATATGTGTATGTTTTAGGGGTTTCGGTCACGCACGGCGAGAAATGAGAGTTTTTTAGTCGTGTTGGATATTTTAGATGTGACAATTGCCCACACACGAGTAAGAGAACTCGCACCCAAACAATTGAGGAGAAGGGTCAAAGACTCGACCACCCTCACTTCACCTTTAGTAAAATGTGTTTAGATAGAGATTAAGTGTTTTAATGATTACTTGGAAAAAGGTTTGAATGTTGTCGAGTTGCAAGTGTTTTAGTGGTGTCAATTGTTCACACACGAGTAAGAGAAATCGCACCTAAACAATCGACAGGTTAAAGCTTAAGTTTTTTAGAGGCGTCAATTTTTCACACACGAGTAAGAGAACTCGCACCTAAACAACCGACAAGTTAAAATTTAAGTTTTTTAGAGGTGACAATTGTTCACACACGAGTAAGAGAACTCGCACCTAAACAATCAACATGTTAAAGTTTAAGTTTTTTAGAAGCGTCAATTGTTTGCACTCGAGTAAGAGAACTCGCACCTAAACAATCGACATGTTAAAGTTTAAGTTTTTTTAGAGGCGTCAATTGTTCGCACACGAGTAAGAGAACTCGCACCTAAACAACTGAGGAGACAGATCAAAGACTCAACCCACCTCACTTCACCTTTTATAAAAGTAATCTTTGAATATAAATTACGTGTTTTAAGCGGCAAGTGATTATAAAAAGGTTTGAATAGTGTATGAACAAAGAAACAGAAAGGGGGTTAGATGAACGAGTATGAATATGATATGAATAATATGGACAAAAATATAATCAAGATAATATGAACAAAATATAATTTTGACATAAAAGTAAATCAAGATAATATTGACGAAAATGTAAAGTTAGTGGTTAATCGAGTGAATCGGGTCCAATGTAGCGCTAAGCCATCGTAGCACAATCTATGACGCAGATCATACTATAGGAGGATGAGCATTTGATTTATGTGTTAAAACACGATGGAGAAATGATATTGAGGATCATTCTCCAATGAAATCGTGCCACAGGAAAAGAAAGGATGAAGATCTCATCTTAATCACAAACTTTCGTCGATTAATCGAAGGTAACCTATCACGATCCCAAAGTATAGAAAGAGATCTCGATGATCACTCACTACATATTTGAAATAATGAAGGTTAATCGCTTCAACAATCAACATTCATGAATAGAAAGACTTCATCGATCGAAGATAAGAAAATGAAAGAAGATAATAGAAAATGAAATGGAAATAGAAAATAAATCGAAGTGGTCTCGTCTTAATCAAGATTTAATTGAGAAATCGACAACCAACGATATTTGACTTTCATTGACCCACAATGGATAAAGATAGTGAAAGGATGAAATAAAATCCAAAAGAGGTAAGAAAAAGAATAAAGGTCTCACCTTTATCAAGATTTTAAATCGAAAATCGATAAATCATTGATATTTGGTTTTCATTGACCCAAAAATGAATAAAAATAAAAGTGAAAATAAAATCGGTCTCGTCTTAATCAAGATCTTTAATCTTAGATCGATAAGCTATGATTTTTTGACTTTCATTGACCGATAAAGAAAATAAAGAAATGAGCCTCATACATATCAAGACTTTTTGTCATTTTGAATAAATCAACCAAGTCATGATTTTTTGTAATATCATTAGCCCAAAAAGAAAATCAGAATCTAAATGGAAATGGAATAAAATTGAAATAAAATGAAAAGTAAACCAAGGATCTATATCAAATGGCAACAAAAAAAAGTTTGGGAAAATAACCAAAATAATTATCAAAACTATAAACAAAGTTATTAGCAAATAAAATTTGTTGGAAAAAGGATTAACAAAGATAACTAACCAAACTTACTAATTGACACAAATTAATAAAGTGTAAAAAATAAAAGGGGAATAATGTGGGCTTAAGGGAGAATGGGGCGCATAGGCCCATTGTGGAAGCTGGATAGGCGGGTCGACCACCATGACCCGCTTGAGTCTTATGCGGAATTAACCTAAATCTGTGAAAATGAAACAAACGGCTGATGCAAAGGAAACACACTATAGGATGCACATTCTCAGAAACAGGTTTTTCCATTTCTTTTTCTTTCGTGAAACCTGAATAAGCTTCAATCTCTCTCTTTTTCGATTGTGATTCGTCTCCCTTTCGCACGCGAAATAGCCATTCTCATAACCTCGCTCTCTTTGCAGTACTCGCGGCCTCACGTCTCATTCAGTTTCTGCGGCCACTTTGTTGACGACGCTACCCCCCACCGTCTCAGGTTCGTTTCGTCTCACTCAATCTCTCTGCTCGGTTTCTCGATCTGTTCTTCCTTGTTTCGTTTTCTCAAACGATTTCACAGTGGGAATGATTTGTGGTTGCAGATGGCGGCGGTCCTAAATCGTGAAAGCAAGGATTCGGTGGTGGTCGGGAACGCCGGAGATGATTGTTGGTTGGGAAGAAAACATAGTAACGGTTCATGAAACGAGGTGGTTTGTGGTTTTATGGTGAGCTGTGGTTGAAAAGGTGGATTCGTGGTGTCTTCGGTTGTGAGCAGTGAGTGTATTTGTTTTGAATCCAATGAAGATTGATGGTGATTGAAGCGTGGTGGTGACGCTAATGGTGATGGCCGTGAAGGGAAGATGATGGTTCTGTTGATGAGAAAAAAGTTGTGAGGTGTTGATGTTGTGGATGTGGTTTACGTGATGTAGCAGAGGAAAAAAAAGTGAGTTGTTTTTATGTTAAAATTTTTTGTTACATTCTGCTGTTGTATGGTTTTGGCTGTTGGTTATGAATGGAAAAAATTTGAGAGGGTTGATTGTGTGAAGAAAACGAAGGTGGTGGCCGGTGGTGCTTTCCGGCGACGGTTATTTGTGATTGGAAATTAGAGGTAATGGTTTTTTTTATTGAAGCTTAACAGGATGAAATAGAAGAAAAAGATGGAAGAATCGTTCCTCTTCTCCTTTTCTTTTGACTGTTTTTTCCCTCTGTTGTTATGGTTCTCTCCTTTTTAACCTAGATCAAAACTTCTTGGTTAAGTTTCTAGTACAAATTAAATTTGTCTTGATGCTCATGTTCTGTCCCTTTCATCTTACAGGCTGAAGAGTTGTTGTTGTTGCTTGTGGGAAGTGGGTGTAGCAGCGTGAGGTGCTGCGGTTTGCTGGTAAAGGGTTTTTTTCTGCTCAAAGCTTGTGAAGAGTTTTTGTATTGTAGTGACATGCTGTGGCAGACCTTTTTGAATAAAGTAGAATGTTAATTATTTCTTTTTTCTTTTTTTTTTTGTTGTAACATAAAAAATAAATACACATGGGCTATGGACTTATAATAGAAAGAAAGGTGATTTGGGCTTTGACTAATAAAATAAAATGAGAAGTAGTTATTGTTTTTTTGGAATAATTTTGTTTATTGTATGAATATGGATAAAAAGAGAAAATTTGGCTAATTGGTATAAAATCTTTATGGATGTCAAAAGAATGGATAAAGTTGGGTAAATGAATTGGACACTTAAAAAATGGATTTGGAAATGTCTTGTTTTTTTTTAATGTGGATAAATGGATTTAGCAAATGGATAGTGAAAAAATGGTTTATGGATTAATGAAATGTGATTAGAACAATGAACAATTGGAATGCATTAATAAAAATAATATGGACATTAAATAGATTGAATAATTTGAAATTGGGTTAGAAAAAAAGGATTACGGATAATGGATTTATGGTAGAAATTGAATATGGATTATGGTTTATGAAAATGGAAATGGATAATAATGGGTAACTGAATATGAATAATAAGTGGATAATAAGTGAAAATGGATATGATGGATTTGGTTAATGAATGGGTAATTATGGACATTAAAAATGAAGTGGATTAAGGTAAATGGATTTAATGGATGAAAAAAGGAATATGGATTTTTTTTGTAATGAGAATTTAGAAGAAGAACTTAAAATGGGTAGATGGATATTGGATGGATGTATAAATGAAGATTATATACAGGTAGGACAAATTTGGGGTATGACAGATGCCCCTATTTAATTGCCTTGAACCGAGAGAGTGAACGACACGGCGTTCATTCTAAGGGTAGAAGTCAATTAGATATAAGAATGCCCCAATTTTGTCTCACAAAAGGTAAAGTGTTGTAGAGTAAGAGCTAACAGAATGAAGTAGCAGGGTTCAAACTGAACAACATAACAGACAATTCTCTGGGTCGTCGAAGCAGTACCTTATCCATTAAGGTTCCTCGATGATACCAAAGCAATATCTCTGAAAGCAGAAGATTCTCTGGAATATCGAAGCAGTACCTTATCCGTTAATGTTCCTCAACGATACCAAAGCAGTATCTTTGAAAGCAGAAGATTCTCTGGAATGTCGAAGCAGTACCTTATCCGTTAAAGTTCATCGATGATACCAAAGCAGTATCTCTGAAGGTAGAAGATTCCTCGGGTCGTCGAAGCAGTACCTTATCCGTTAAGGTTCATCGATGATACCAAAGCAGTATCTCTGAAGGAAAAAGCAGAGGATTCTCTGGGTCATCGAAGTAGTACCTTATCCATTAAGGTTCCTCGATGATACCAAAGCAGTATCTCTGAAGGTAGAAGATTCCTCGGGTCGTCGAAGCAGTACCTTATCCGTTAAGGTTCCTCGATGATACCAAAGCAGTATCTCTGAAGGCAGACGATTCTCTGGGTCGTTGAAGCAGTCCCTTATCCATTAAGGTTCTTCAATGATACCGAAGCAGTATCTCCGCGGTAAATTTGCCAAAGAATAGTTGAGTAAGATTCTTGCTGAAGGAAATGTGCTGGCTTTGCAGGGGAAAGCTCATAAGAAACTTTCTAGGATTTCCTCTACTTGGGGAGTAAGAATATCAACAGCTGTCAGGGATTATTATTATCAACTGCAGGGCTGAAGAATGACTTGCTGGGGAATAGAATTCCTTGAGTATGTGCGGGGTACCAATTTTTTTTAGAAGAATACTGCTGACTTTGATGGAGGACTGGCCAAGATGCTTACGAACTGATCCTGGATCCTGTTATGCTATGTTGCTGGGGATGGAAATGCCATGCATTGCATGATGCACTGAAACATATGCTAAGACGCAACTGCTGGGGAATCTAATGCACCTATGAATGCAAAAGACTAAAATGTTCGATATGATTATGTAATGTTATGCTAGCATGCCATGCACATGACGATGCAAATGATCGGGCGCGCCGGGGATAGGTTTCCTTGTCGAGGGTATCACCAGGGATTGGATTTGGTAGTTGCCAAATGAAATTGAACTTGGTTATTTTGGTGTTATGAGGATGCCAATGACGATGGACTCTTAATGGTTGCCAATGAAGACTAGACTTCAAAGGGTAGATTCGAAGGTGCCAACGAGTGTGGAATTTTGAGTAGTTGCCAATAAAGGATTGGGCTTTGGTTATGCGCCAAATGAAATTGGACTTTAGGTTGATCTTCCAGACTATAAATGTATTGGAGGATAGATTACCAGAAGAGAACTGGTGTGAAAAGGATATTCTCCAGACGAGAACTGGTGTGAAAAGGATATTCTCCAGACGAGAACTGGACCTTGAATTGGTTTGCCAGATGAGAACTGGGCCTTAAAGTGATTTGCCAGACGAGAACTGGACCTTAAAATGTTTTGCCAGACAAGAACTGGGCCTTAAAAGATTTTCGAGACGGGAACTGGACTTTAAAAAGATTTGCCAGACGGGAACTGGACCTTAAAAAAATTTGCCAGACGGGAACTGGGCTTTAAAATGATTGCCAGACGGGAACTGGACCTTAACAGGATTGCCAGACGAGAACTGGACCTTGGATTGCCAAGCTAAGTTGGACTTTTGGGTTGCCAAGCTAAGTTGGACTTTGGATTGCCAAGCTAAGTTGGACTTTGGGTTGCCAAGCTAAGTTGGACTTCGGATTGCCAAGCTAAGTTGGACTTTGGGTTGCCAAGCTAAGTTGGACTTTTGTGTCAAGTCTTGCGGTGTCAGGCTTTGAGACGTCAAATCTTGTTGGGAGGTTAGGCTTGAGGTATGATACACATGTCTATGCAATGAGCGAAGCGAAATGACCAATGCATATGAGTGATTTATACAACGATATGAAAGTTTCCAAGGATGCCCCAGTAGAGGATAAGGTATGGGTAGGTTCCTTTGCAGCAAGGTTTCTTGTCAGAAGGAAGGTAAAAGGTTATCTGGTGGGGTGATAGCATGATTCCCTGACACTCGTCTTGAACTCAAAGGTCACTTGATGAAGTTCGCTTGAGCAGATTGAAAGCAACGGAGGGATTTGCCCCTGTGCAGCTCAGTTTTCCCCAGTCTGGGTCTATGAAGAATTTTTCCTTGATAGGAAATTGGAAACAACCGTACCATGAGATGACCTCGAGATGGCTTGCCCTAGAATTCCAAGTCGTGAAAGGCTTTGTCCTTGAAAGGAAGCTGGAAGCAGTTGTACCATGAGATGAACTCGAGATGGCTGGCCCTAGAACGATTGTACCATTAGATGAACTCTAGATGGTTTGTCCCCGAATTCCAAGCCATGAAAGGATTCTTCCTTGATTGACTGGCTCTTGGAGTATTTGGCTTCAAAGTACCCTTGAGGTAGCTTGCCCCAGAATGAGCGTTGGAGCGACTTAACTTGCGTTGATTGAACATTGGAGGGGTTTACTCTTAATCAAAAGAACCTCTGGGTAGCCTGCCCCTGTTTGGTAGAGTCTTGAGATAATTCACCTTGATCAACCTGTTCTTGAAGGATTTGCCCCATTATCAACTAATGCTTCAGGGACTTGCTTTATACTGACTGATTCCATAATTATTGGATGTCAATGCCCCTGTTCCATAGGGTTATGAGGTGTTGTCAATTCCAGCCAACATTGTTGAATGATCTAGCTCTCTTTGATTGCTCCTTGTTGGAATTTCCTTGATGTCAAGTACTGACTTGCAATCAAAATTGTTTGTTCACAAATGGTAATTTTAATGCGATGCTCATGCAAGTTTTGAAAATCAGTCATTATTAGAATGATGTGATAGTGTGTGACGGATGGACCATTAGTCCAAACGTAGTGCTGATTTAGCTGGTGTGAAAGATATAGCAAGAATATGACACCAATTCAGAAGATTAGCAAATCTCTAGGAGTCAGTTTACGCAACCTTGCTGTAGTATGCTTTCAGAATAAACCCCGCCTCAATTAGGTCTTTTGAGGGTTGTAACATGGTCTGGTTCACGGTTATTTGAAACAAAGGATATTAGGCTCAAAGTATGATTTGTACCCATCCATTCTTCGTGATGATCTCCAGTCCTACGTTCAGTTAAATTGACACACATTTTGTCTCTTTAAAGGGTTGACGGTATAAGAGTGATGATTCAAGGTTTGCTCGAAATGGCAGTCACCTTATTTTGTTTTTGTTAGGGATGTCAGCGACCCTCTGGTTTTGATTATGGTGGTCACTGGATCTTATTTTGTTTTTGTTGAGAATTCGAGGACCTCTTTTGTTTTTGTTTGATCCCTATCTTTTGCATGGACTGATTTTGCTTTTCGAGTCCATCAAGGTAGCCTTGATTTTTACCTAAGTCTCCTTTGAGGTGCTTGACTTAGCAGGCTTTTGATTGTTGTTTTTTTTGTTTTGTTAGATGATTATGACTGCCAAGTCATGGTTATTGATGAACAACCGTCATGTCTTGTGGACTTTGCTTTGGGATTTGAGTGCGTAATTGGATTAACTGAACACTACCCTGCCCCAGGTTGAGTGTAAGGGTTTGAATATCTGAAGGAAACTTCTACTTCTCGGCTCGAAGTGGTTAACTAAGGATTAACTCCTTATCTCTCTAGTGTTTGGGGATTTGAAACAATGCCTGTACATCATCAGCAGGATTTTATCTGAAAGCATACCATCAACAATTATGGGTATTTTGTTTTCATCATCCTCCCTCCAATCTTTGCTAAACAAAAGTTTGATAAAGAGAGTGGACAAGGAGTATATGGAAGAATTTTGTTGTTTTTGTTTTTTTTATATATAAGTAAAGAAAAATGAGCGAATGCGACATGATTAATTCAGAAAATGCATGATCACATCATTAATATTACCATTCAAAACAACAATATTCAAAAACAAGTAGCATTTAACATAACAAAATTACAAATGCAAATGATAAATGTCCAATGGTGGCCAGTTCTGAGGACGTCTCCCTGTCTGAACCTCTTGAAGTCTTGGAACTCATTTGGGCGAGAAACTGACGTGTACAACCAAGCTTCCTTCAGGAAATGATATGTGCTTTTTGTCAATCAACTGTTGCACCTAGGCTTGAAAAGCTTTGCAATCCTCAGTTGAATGCCCCATTGATCCAGCATGATATTCACAATACGCATTGGGATCGTACCCCGGCGGGTATGGTTTTGGCAATGGCTTGATAGCTTTAGGCTCTACCAGTGAGTTTCGGACCAGATGCGGAAAAAGTTGACTGTACGACATAGGAACTAGGTGAAGAGGAGCAGTCCTTCTTTCCAAGTTGTTTCGAGGCCTATGTTGATTCTGATGATGATTATGATATCCTCGACCACGGGCTCGTTGATTTGCACGAGGAGAAATCATGGGTTTCTGGTATGACGCCCTAGGATTGACAGGTTGCCCATAAGGATGATATGGCGCTGACAATGATAACTGCCGAGAAGCTGAGGGACCATAAAGTTTTGCTGGTGCACCTTGAGAATACTCAACATTTGCTATGACTGCATCAATTTCATTATCCTCTTCCCCATGGGGATTGCTGAAGGATTCAGTCTCACCAGCTTGATTACTCAAGACGTCTTGGACTTGTTTAGCTTTGAGGTAACTCTCGATGCGTTCTCCAACTATTATAAGGTCAGAGAAGCTTGAGAATGAACTGCCAGCCATCCTTTCAAGATAGGTGGCATGCAGACTGTCCAAGAGCATGTCAATCAGTTCTTTGTCCAAGAGTGGTGGTTGTACCCTGGCTACGAACTCTCTCCACCATTGTGCATAGGTCTTAATGGATTCACCGCTCTTCTTAGATAGGCTTTGCAACTGCATGCGACTGGGAACCATGTCCAAATTGTACTCATATTGCTTTAGGAAAGCATTGGATAAGTCTTTCCATGATTGGATATAACTTCTTTCTAAATCCATGTACCAATTCAAAGACGCACCACTTAAACTGTCTTGAAAACAGTAAATCATCAACTTGTCGTCGCGGACATGAGAAGTCATCTTTCGGCAGAACATCACCAAATGACGCTTTGGGCAATTGAGACCAGCGTACTTCTCGAAGTTGGGTACTTTGAATTTTGGAGGAATTACCAAGTCTGGCACTAGGCACATATCAACAGCATCGAGTCCAGAAACATCGCGCGCTTTCATATCTTGAACTTTCTCTTCGAGGGCACAAAACCTTTTCTCCATGGACTCTAATATCATCTGATACTGAGCAGGGATGTTCACTTGTGGAGTATGGTCACCAGGTAAATGATCAAATAATGGATTAATCGACACAGCAAAACCTGATGGGGTGTCAGAATCCTTCATCCCAACATGTTGAAAGCTATCCTCTGACATAGCCATCACAACTTTCAAATTGTCTATGCTCCTCTTATCTCCGCTTGAACTTGCTTTAAATGCTTTGCGGCTACCACAGGTTCAATATGAGCGTCGGGGAATCAGCTGGCAGGAAATGGACAGAGGATCAGATGAGTTCGGAAAATGATATGCTAATGTCATGAGTATGCAATGCAGGGTTCCAGGATCAAAACAACATCTAATTCTGAGGAAGGAGTTAGACACAGGGTATCTCTAATCACAGGACCCCCATAGGTAGGCTCTAAACGGGTAAGTGCCTAGAGTTATGGATATCTTTCAAAGACATTATAGCCATGACGAAGGAACATCAGACGATAATATCCTTGAAAGAATCTCGTCTAGGTGAGGTCTTCGTTTCTTCCCCACGAGAAAGACTCCTCGGAGGCGCCCACTACACAACCATCGACACACGGGTTCTAAGCAGGGTTCTCAGAATCCTAGATCGAGGTCAAAAATATTACTGTCAGAAAGTAATACGTTCGAGGGATCTCATCTGATTGTGGCATTCACATTAACCCACAAAGAGTTAACACTACCGACCACCATGGATAAATGGGTTAATGGTCCTTGGGATCAAAGATTCAGGCTCAAAAATATTACCGTCGTGACGAAGTAACATCAAAACGATAACATTTCCAAGGGAATCTACTCCAAGCGGGGTCTTTGCTTTGGCTCACGCGAAAGAGACTACGCAAGCCTCCACTACACAACCACCATCCTAATCCTAGGGTTATACTCGGACTTGGGTATAGAGCCATCTCACAAAGTTCCCAATGATCAGAGAACCCCACAGTGTCACAAGAAAGAGTAATAAGATATAATAATAATGAGTAAGCAAGTAGATAATAGATAATCAAATAAGCAAGCAAACAATCAAGAGAAAATAAACAAACAAGCGAATCTAACACTCACGAATCGAGTCAAGTTAGGCTTGATTATCTCTAGCATAGGGCAATGCATTTCCCCAGCAGAGTCGCCATCTGTCGTACCTCGAAAAATACGATCCTCACGATGGACGCGGAAAAAAACTGTTCGAAACAGAGTCGCCACCAAACTTTATTTATCCCAAGGTAGGGAAAGGAAAATTTTGATAAAACCTTTAAAGGGAGATAAGAACGTGGTCATCGCAACCAAATTCTAAGTTCGGGAGTCGATTACACAAAGGGAAGGTATTAGCACCCTCTACGTCCGTTGTACTCAATGGGAACCTCTTGATTTGATTCGTGAGAAAGTTAGTTAAGTTTGTTTGCTTATCTTCTAAGGTGTATTGCTTTCTAAGGGGGAAATGGGGTGGTTTTTTATTAGGGTGCTCGGCAAGGATTAGAACCCTTGTGCCTACGTATTCCCTCGTGCAATGGGAAAGTCAGAGCATTCGTAGTTCATGGGACTACGGTTGGTTGGTGTTTTTTAAGCGAATGAGTGTTTAATTCGCATTCTAACTTCTAAACGTTGGCTTGTCGGCTCGTCATGGGAGGCTGAAGCACTTAGTTCATATGCGCGGAAGAATGGACTAAACAATGTTCTTTTTGTGAAAGTTGTTTGAGTATGAATCAAATGTATTAGAGATTTGATTGAGAAAAATATTTGATTTGGACGTGTTTTAGGCGAACGAGAGTTTAGGTTGCATTCTAACTGCTAAACATTGGCTTGTCTGCTCGCTAGGGGAGGCTGAAGCACGAGTTCATATGCGCGAAAGAATGACTTAAACAATGTTCTTTGGGAAAGGTGCTTGAGTTGAGAATTAAGTATATTAGAGGTTTGATTGAGAAAGAGGTTGATATGTGTATGTTTTAGGGGTTTCGGTCACGCACGGCTAGAAATGAGAGTTTTTTAGTCGTGTTGGATATTTTAGAGGTGACAATTGCCCACACACGAGTAAGAGAACTCACACCCAAACAATTGAGGAGAAGGGTCAAAGACTCGACCACCCTCACTTCACCTTTAGTAAAATGTGTTTAGATAGAGATTAAGTGTTTTAATGATTACTTGGAAAAAGGTTTGAATGTTGTCGAGTTGCAAGTGTTTTAGTGGTGTCAATTGTTCACACACGAGTAAGAGAACTCGCACCTAAACAATCGACAGGTTAAAGCTTAAGTTTTTTAGAGGCGTCAATTGTTCGTACACGAGTAAGAGAACTCACACCTAAACAACCGACAATTTAAATTTAAGTTTTTTAGAGGTGACAATTGTTCACACACGAGTAAGAGAACTCGCACCTAAACAATCGACATGTTAAAGTTTAAGTTTTTAAGAAGCGTCAATTGTTTGCACACGAGTAAGAGAACTCGCACCTAAACAATCGACATGTTAAAGTTTAAGTTTTTTTAGAGGCGTCAATTATTCGCACACGAGTAAGAGAACTCGCACCTAAACAACTAAGGAGACAGATCAAAGACTCAACCCACCTCACTTCACCTTTTATAAAAGTAATGTTTGAATATAAATTACGTGTTTTAAGCGGCAAGTGATTATAAAAAGGTTTGAATAGTGTATGAACAAAGAAACAGAAAGGGGGTTAGATGAACGAGTATGAATATGATATGAATAATATGGACAATAATATAATCAAGATAATATGAACAAGATATAATTTTGACATAAAAGTAAATCAAGATAATATTGACGAAAATGTAAAGTTAGTGGTTAATCGAGTGAATCGGGTCCAATGTAGCGCTAAGCCATCGTAGCACAATCTATGATGCAGATCATACTATAGGAGGATGAGCATTTAATTTATGTGTTAAAACACGATGGAGAAATGATATTGAGGATCATTCTCCAATGAAATCGTGCCACACGAAAAGAAAGGATGAAGATCTCGTCTTAATCACAAACTTTCGTCGATTAATCGAAGGTAACCTATCACGATCCCAAAGTATAGAAAGAGATCTCGATGATCACTCACTACAGATTTGAAATAATGAAGGTTAATCGCTTCAACAATCAACATTCGCGAATAGAAAGACTTCATCGATCGAAGATAAGAAAATGAAAGAAGATAATAGAAAATGAAATGGAAATAGAAAATAAATCGAAGTGGTCTCGTCTTAATCAAGATTTAATCGAGAAATCGATAACCAACGATATTTGACTTTCATTGACCCACCCACAATGGATAAAGATAGTGAAAGGATGAAATAAAATCGAAAAGAGGTAAGAAAAAGAATAAAGGTCTCACCTTTATCAAGATTTTAAATCGAAAATCGATAAATCATTGATATTTGGTTTTCATTGACCCAAAAATGAATAAAAATAAAAGTGAAAATAAAATCGGTCTCGTCTTAATCAAGATCTTTAATCTTAGATCGATAAGCTATGATTTTCTGACTTTCATTGACCGATAAAGAAAATAAAGAAATGAGCCTCATACATATCAAGACTTTTTGTCATTTTGAATAAATCAACCAAGTCATGATTTTTTGTAATATCATTGGGCCAAAAAGAAAATCAGAATCTTAATGAAAATGGAATAAAATTGAAATAAAATGAAAAGTAAACCAAGGATCTAAATCAAATGGCAACAAAAAAAAGTTTGGGAAAATAACCAAAATAATTATCAAAACTATAAACAAAGTTATTAGCAAATAAAATTTGTTGGAAAAAGGATTAACAAAGATAAATAACCAAACTTACTAATTGACACAAATTAATAAAGTGAAAAAATACAAGGGGAATCATGTGGGCTTAGGGGAGAATGGGGCACAGAGGCCCATTGTGGAAGCTAGATAGGCGGGTCGACCACCATGACCCGCTTGAGTCTTATGCGGAATTAACCTAAATCTGTGAAAATGAAACAAACAGCTGATGCAAAGGAAACACACTATAGGATGCACATTCTCAGAAACACGTTTTTCCATTTCTTTTTCTTTCGTAAAACCCGAATAAGCTTTAATCTCTCTCTTTTTCAATTGTGATTCGTCTCCCTTTCGCACGCGAAATAACCATTCTCATAACCTCGCTCTCTTTGCAGTACTCGCGGCCTCACATCTCATTCCGTTTCCGCGGCCACTTTGTTGACGACGCTACCCCCAGCCGTCTCAGGTTCTTTTCGTCTCACTCAATCTCTCTGCTCGGTTTCTCGATCTGTTCTTCCTTGTTTCATTTTCTCAAACGATTTCACAGTGGGAATGATTTATGGTTGCAGATGGCGGCGGTCCTAAATCATGAAAGCAGGGATTCGGTGGTGGTCGGGAACGCCGGAGACGATTGTTGGCTGGGAAGAAAACATAGTGATGGTTCACGAAACGAGGTGGTTTGTGGCTTTATGGTGATCTATGGTTGAAAAGGTGGATTCGTGGTGTCTTCGGTTGTGAGCAGTGAGTGAATTTGTTTTGAATCCAATGAAGATTGACGGTGATTGAAGCGTGGTGGTGGCACTAATGGTGATGGCCGTGAAGGGAAGATGATGGTTCTGTTGATGAGAAAAAAGTTGCGAGGTGTTGATGTTGTGGATGTGGTTTACGTGATGTAGCAGAGGAAAAAAAAGTGAGTTGTTTTTATGTTAAAATTTTTTGTTACATGCTGTTGTTGTATGGTTTTGGCTGTTGGTTATGAATGGAAAATATTTGAGAGGGTTGATTGTGTGAAGAAAACGAAGGTGGTGGCCGGTGGTGCTTTCCGGCGACGGTTATTTGTGATTGGAAATTAGAGGTAATGGTTTTTTTATTGAAGCTTAACAGGATGAAATAGAAGAAAAAGATGGAAGAATCGTTCCTCTTCTCCTTTTCTTTTGACCGTTTTTTCCCTCTGTTGTTATGGTTCTCTCCTTTTTAACCTAGATCAAAACTTCTTGGTTAAGTTTCTAGTACAAATTAAATTTGTCTTGATGCTCATGTTCTGTCCCTTTCATCTTACAGGCTGAAGAGTTGTTGCTGTTGCTTGTGGGAAGTGGGTGTAGCAGCGTGAGGTGCTGCGGTTTGCTGGTAAAGGGTTTTTTGCAGGTCAAAGCTTGTGAAGAGTTTTTGTATTGTAGTGACATGCTGTGGCAGACCTTTTTGAATAAAGTAGAATGTTAATTATTTATTTTTTCCTTTTTTTTGTTGTAACATAAAAAATAAATACACATGGGCTATGGACTTATAATAGAAAGAAAGGTGATTTGGGATTTGACTAATAAAATAAAATGAGAAGTAGTTATTGTTTTTTGGAATAATTTTGTTTATTGTATAAATATGGATAAAAAGAGAAAATTTGGCTAATTGGTATAAAATCTTTATGGATGTTAAAAGAATGGATAAAGTTGGGTAAATGAATTGGACACTTAAAAAATGGATTTGGAAATGTCTTGTTTTTTTTAATGTGGATAAATGGATTTAGCAAATGGATAGTGAAAAAATGGTTTATGGATTAATGAAATGTGATTAGAACAATGAACAATTGGAATGCATTAATAAAAATAATATGGACATTAAATAGATTGAATAGTTTGAAATTGGGTTAGAAAAAGAGGATTATGGATAATGGATAATGGATAATGGATTTATGGTAGAAATTGAATATGGATTATGGTTTATGAAAATGGGAATGGATAATAATGGGTAACTGAATATGAATAATAAGTGGATAATAAGTGAAAATGGATATGATGGATTTGGTTAATGAATGGGTAATTATGGACATTAAAAATGAAGTGGATTAAGGTAAATGGATTTAATGGATGAAAAAAGGAATATGGATTTTTTTTGTAATGAGAATTTAGAAGAAGAACTTAAAATGGGTAGATGGATATTGGATGGATGTATAAATGAAGATTATATACAGGTAGGACAAATTTGGGGTATGACACCTTGATCTATGAGAATTTATGAAGAAAACAAGCATGGATGAAGGTTTAGCTCAAAGTTGAACAAGATTCAATGTGAATTCTTGTTAACTTTCAAGAGAAGAAAAGTGAACTTTGAGTGAATTTTGGTAGTTGGAGAAAATTGAGAGAGTCAAGAAGAATTTTGACAAGGTGAATTTGGCTATCAAAAGCTTCAAGAGAAATTTTAGTAAGGTGAATTTGGCTCTCAAAAGCTTGAAGAATGAATGAAATGCGGGTTCTATTTATAGAGTTTAGGCTTGGAAAATTTGGTGGATTGGAATTTGGTTTGGAAATGAAAATTAGGCTTGGAATTTGAATTTGGAGGGAAAATCAAGATCAAGTGGTGATTAGTGAAGGTGTATGGTGGGAATTAATTGTGATCATGTAGGAGAATTATTTTTGGGTGATCTAGAATATTTTCAAATGATAAAATTGGTGCCAAATGCTTCAAAATTTGAAAAATGCTGATTTTGGCCAATTCCGTCTTTGTTCAGTCGATTGCACTGTAGCGCGAATAGACTGCACTGCTGAAAACTTCAAAATTTAGGCAAAAAATGACTGGTGCAATGGATTGGACCAATAGTGCAATCGATTGCACGGTTGAAAAACTTGAAAAATGGCCATGTTGGATGGATTGTTCTGGCTCTGGCTCGATTTTCTTGATTTGTCAAAGAAGGCATGGAAACAAACACATGAACCTTGGAGTCTCTTGAATAATAATTAATTAAATCTTGGAAACTCTTGATCAGATAATTTTGAATTGTTTGCAGATCAACTTTGACTTTGTTAAGATGAAATTCATTCGAGCTGAGGGACTGTTTGATATCCTTGATTCCCTTCCTGAAAAAGTTAGTGAAGACAAAAACAAACATATTTTTGGATTTTGATTAAAGGTTCGTAAACATAAGCAAATAAAGGCAGATAAGAAATACATAGATGATCAGTGATCCCTGCAAGGCATAAACTCAAAGAAGAGAGGGATAAAGGAATCAAAACATGATCTTGTTTGTGGTATAAGACGCAAAATGAGATGTGAATGATATGTGGAATCTTAGGGGGTCAAAAACTAGGCTCTTACAGACTGGTGTCGTTGATCGAACCAGCTACAGTTGAAGAAGCTCTTATGGACAAGGACTGGGTTCTGGCTATGGAAGAAGAACTGAATCAATTCTCAAAGAATGATGTTTGGGATCTAGTTCCAAAACCTAAGAATGTTCATGTTATTGGAACCAAGTGGGTATTCAGGAACAAGCTAAATGAGAAGGGAGAAGTTGTCAGAAACAAGGCACGACTTATTGCTCAAGGATACAGTCAACAATAAGGAATTGATTACAACAAAACCTTTGCTCCAGTCGCCAGACTTGAAGCAATACGGTTACTAATTTCATTCTCAGTAAACTATAACATCACCCTATATCAGATGGATGTTAAGAGTGCATTCTTAAATGGTTATATATCAGAAGAAGTCTATGTCAAACAACCTCCTGGTTTTGAAAATTCAGAAAAATCAGATTTTGTTTTTAAACTTAAAAAGTCACTTTATGGCTTAAAGCAAGCTCCCAGAGCTTGGTATGATAGATTGAGAAAATTTCTTTTAGAATACCAGTTCACCAGAGGAAAGGTTGACACAACTCTCTTCTGTAAAACATATAAGAATGATATTCTTATAGTTCAAATCTACGTTGATGATATCATTTTTGGTTCTGCTAACTCCTCTTTATGTGAAGAATTTTCAAATTTAATGCAAGCAGAATTCGAAATGAGTCTGATGGGTGAGTTAAATTTCTTTCTGGGAATTCAAATAGATCAGAAACCACAAGCCACCTACATTCATCAAAGTAAATACACAAAAGAACTTCTGAAGAAATTCAACATGATGGATTGTAATACAGCCAAAACACCAATGCATCCAACATATGTCATGAGAAAAGAAGAAACAGAAGTTAAGGTTTATCAGAAGCTCTATCGTGGTATGATAGGCTCTCTCTTATATCTAACGGCTTCTAGACCTGATATATTATTCAGTGTACATTTATGTGCTAGATTCCAATCAGATCCAAGAGAATCTCATTTAACTGCTGTTAAACGAATTCTAAGGTATCTAAAAGGATCAACTAACCTTGGCTTGATGTATGAGAAAACATCAGAATATACTCTTTCTGGTTACCGCAATGCAGATTATGCTGGAGACAGAATGGAAAGAAAGAGCACATCTGGAAACTGTCAGTTCCTAGGGAACAATCTAATCTCAGGTCAAGTAAGAGGCAATCTACAATTGCTCTCTCTACAGCAGAAGCTGAATACATCTCCGCCTCTCTATGCAGCACACAAATGCTTTGGATGAAAAATTAGCTGGAAGATTATCAGATATATTAGAGTAACATTCCTATCTTCTGTGATAATACTGCTGCTATTTGTTTAAGTAAAAATCCAATTCTACATTCTAGGGCTAAACACATTGAAATAAAACACCATTTTATCAGAGACTATGTTCAGAAGGGAACCTTATGCTTAAAATTTATTGATACAGACCATCAATGGGCTGATATTTTTACAAAACCCTTAGCTGAAGATAGATTTCAAATTATTTTAAAACATCTAAAAATGGAGTACTGTTCTGAATGAGATTATTTCAGAACCCAATGTGTTTAAGTATTTTTAAATCATCAGAATCACTTTTGTGAGACGTGTCTCAGTTCTGATAAATTTTTGTCAGTTCTGACGTGTCATTAGAAAATAATTTTTATATGTGATTAGATTATATCTAATTCATTATATCTATTCAAATCAAACGAACAATAATTTTCTTGGGATTGACTCAAAACCTTATCACATTTATTCACTTATCCCCTGTACGATGTCAATTTCTTTAAATTTTCAAAAACCATTCCTCTTCCCACTCTCACTCAAAAGGAAATTCTAAATTCCTAAATCTCTAAATCTCTCTATCGAACCAACTCAATCCTTGTTCTCATCTTCTCCGATCTTAACTATCATCAAGATGAACATCATTCAACAAGAAAATGCTCCCCTCTCCAAAGATTTTGAAGCATCACTGAATCCCTCTCAAGAGCTACCATCTTCATCTATCACATCTTCTACCACCTCCACAACCACTGCGACGACCGTTTCAACTCCATTATCTCTTCCCACGATCAATGCAGCCCATGTAACACAAAGTAATTCCTCTGTTACTTGTGTTGTGCATGCAAATGAACTGATTGTTCTGAAAGAGTTGTTTGTCGACTTCGACAATCTTTGCGATAATGGGTTTAACCTAATTGATCAACTTAATACTCAAGGATGGAAAAGTTACTTTGAAAGACTTAGAGGTCCAACCTTTGATGACCTAGTAAAGGAATTCTGGAGGCACGCTGAAACAAACGATCTTCATGTTGTATCTTTTGTTATGGATCAAAATATCATTATCACTGAAAAATCCATTTCAGACCTACTAGGGATGCAACTCTTGGAAGGAAAACGAGTTTATGGAAAAAGTGAAATATCTGACTCTATCATCAATAAAGCAATTTTAAAAAATTGTCAACCTGGGACTTCAGAGTACAAAACCAAGAATCTGCGTGACAATCTGAGAATCTGGCATAAAATTATTCTTGGATGTATCAATCCAAGACCTCCAAAGAGTGCTGCAGATTTCTTCAACACAAATCAAAAGTACATGTTGTACTACTTGCACAAGAATGAGAAAATGTGTCTTCCATCCATTCTATTCTACTACCTGAGAGATATGGTGCGCAAGACAAGAACAACAGCTTCACCAGATAGGAAGATTGTAAACTACATTCCGTTTGGAAGACTTCCCTCTGACATCTTTGTTGAAAGCGGCCTAGTGAAGTAGCTAGTCAAGGAAGCTAAGTACACATATTATCTGACTGCCAAAATAGGAGAAGCTTTCAATGTTGTGAACCTTAAACATATGAAAATGCTTACAAGTGTTGATGTGAAACCTACATACATCCCTCAAGACACTGTGATCGAAAACAAACATCCAGTAACGAACTACCCCTACTATCGCAAAGAAGATAATCCAACAACAATTGTGGCTATAATGAGAGAAGAAGGGCATGACATGCCAAAATCCAGAGTTGAAGAGGTTGCTCCCAAATCTAAATACATCACGAGGAGTAAGAGAAAGCAAACTAAAGAGGATACTGAGCCTAAGAAGAAGAAAAAGGATGAAATTGAAACCTCCAAAACCTCTAGACTGGAATCTCTTCTTCTTGAGAAAATCAATAAATCGACTATCAATTCTTCTGGGTCCATGAATGTCACTAAGACCGTCACTACACCATCATCATCTCAAACCACCTTCATCCCTACCTCCAATCCACAAGTGAAGTTTAAACCACCATCTTTTTCAATTCCTCCTTCAACTACCACTATCCAATCTTCACCCAACTCATCAATCAGTACCCCTATCTCGTCTGAAGCCATACCTACCTACACCTCGTCAATAACCTCGTCAATCATTCAGCCAAATGAACAAAGTTCCATGAACCTAATCTCTGAATCTCAAGTCCTCAGTATTGAGTCTATCTCTGAGGATACAACCTCCAAATATCTAGAGATCGTCACCCCTGAATCACTCATAGACTCAGACACTATAGAAGTATCATCTCCTGCTGAGCAACCAACCAATCAACATCCTTCTACTGAGACTGCTTCATCTCAGCAAGCACCACCTAAAACAAATTCTGCCAAACCTGACCTTGCTTTGGTTATCTATAATGTACCACCTCCAAAATCTTTTGAAGAAAGCATAGGTCAATTCAGTGAAAAGGCATTAAACAAGTTTGCTAACTTGAGAAAAGACTTTAACACAAGTACCAAGCCTATGGAACTTAAAAGATCTTGTCAAAACTTCCAGAAATGGTTGGGCAGTGAGCTTGCAAGAATTGTAAGCTTCTCAGATGCAACCATCGCTTATGGAATTCAAAGGGCAAAGGAGAGAGCAGAAGCTGAAGAGCGGATCAGGATACTTAAGTTTTTGGCTGCAAAGCAGAAAGAAGTTGAAGAAAAGGCTGCTGAGGAAGCAAGACTTCTTGCAGAAAAGGCTGCTGAAGAAGCCAGAATAGCACAAGAAGCTGAAGCCATGGAAAAGGCCAAGCAAGCTGCTGCAGTTGTTTCTACATCTGATACTGCTATAAAGCATTTGGAAGACGCAATTGGAGAAATCAGACAAGAACAACAGAAGTTCAGAGATAACTTTGAGGAACAAAAGACTGTCAATGCTAATCTTCAGGGCATGCTTCAGAAAATATGGGACAAGATGTCCTCTATGTCTTTGTTGTCCTTAAGACTTTAGATATTTGTTTTTCACCCTTGCACCACTAATCTTTTTGATCAATGAATAAAAGGGGGAGAAGTAATATGAATGTGATATTTTGATTCCATAGTCAATCTCTGAAAAACAATGTTATTTACATGTTAACATATAAACTGTTATTTCTTTTAGAGTGTTTTTCTTTTCAGGAATTCTGACCCAAATCAAGATTCATTAAGAAAATCAGAACTCTGCTGAAAAGAGAATCAAGACTAAGATCTCATGACTTATTAAGTCAGGGGGAGCCCAAGCACAAGAATTCATCAAGTCTAAGACTCAGGGGGAGCACTTCATATGAAGGATAAGCTATCTTTAGAATATATTATTTTCCCTGCATCTTATATAATATTAAAATTGTGTCATCAAAATACATAGTTTTGTCATCATCAAAAAGGGGGAGATTGTGAGAACAAGATTTGGTTCTGCAATTTTATCTCTAAGTTTTGATGATATCAAATGTGTATTTATGTATGAACAATTTTGTACAACTAATGTTTGTTATTTGTGAGAACTTAACAAACAGGTTATGCTTCCGTAAATTGGCGCGAACACAATGCTTAAAGGAAAATACTCCGCCTACACTCTTGAAAAGCAAAACTCATTTTAAGATAATAAGAAGCTCTCAAGACGCTGATACAAAAGGAAAAGAGAACGAGTTCTGAAGATCTGAAGACATAGGTTCTGATCGAACGAATTCCAGATGTTGAAGACTTAAGCTCTCTGATCAAGGTTCTGAAGACCTAAATCAAGTCTCTACTCATGCTTCAACCAAATACTATCAGAAGCCTCTGAAGATATGAAGACAACGCACCAAGCGAACAAGGTTCTGAAGACCAAGTGCTGAAGACTCTAAAGACGCTGCTCTGAAGATTCGAAGACTTGAAAATCTCAAGAAACGAGCGATGTTTTCCCTTTTTACTCATGCTCGTAAAAAGCCTCTGAAGTTGAGAAGCCAAGAAGACAAAGCTACTTAGTACAACTGTACCTCAATATAAAGCGGAAATATCTTGGTAACAGTGCAACGGTACAATCAAAGATATTCTGACAAAAACAAGACACGCAACACGCAAGAGTTTTTATCTGTCCTCACGCTTCTAGCCGCCAGCCTAGTTAAGCTATCATGATTACATTTCAACGGCTCTTTCTACACGGCTATAAAAGGAAGCAAAAGACTTGAAGAAAGATACACACGAACACTACTGCAATATTCTTTCCATCTGAAATCTTTCTTAAGTCATTCTGGTCGAAACTTGTTTACATTATCAGCTTGTATAAAAGCACTTATCTGTAAACGAAATTTATTCAAACTTAGGTTTGTGTTCCTTGAGAAAGACCGCGTGGTTGTATTTCTTGAGAAGTCTAGGACGTGTAGTATTAGAGGTTGTTCCTTGAGTAAGACCTGTGAGATTGTATTACTTGAGAAGTCTAAAACTTGAGAGTTTTAGAGGTTGTGTTAGTCACCAGCATTTTGGCTAGTGCATTGTACTGTTTTGATTGAATAGTGGATTAAGACCTCGTTGAGAGAGGCGAAATCACCTTGGCGGGTGGACTAGACTAACTTGAGTGTTTCTCAAGTGAACTAGTATAAACATAATGTGTTATCGTGTTGTGATTCAGAAAGTTTTTATTGATAAATAAAAGAGTCTTATAAAAACAAGTTTTCCTAAAAGAAACAATTTTATTTTGAAAAACCAATTCAAACCCCCACTTTTTTGTGTTTTTCACACCTTCATAGACATGGCAAGTAATTTGCTAGGGGATAAACCCCTAGCTAAAGCATCTGCGTTTTGCATTTGGTGAGGGGTAAAGTCCCTAGCTAACTGTGTCAGACATTTGCGAGGGGTAAAACCCCTAGCAAATTGATTTACGTATTGGACTTTGTGAGAGGTTTAACCCTAACTAATGTTTATAATATTATAATAAAAAAATATAATTATATACTTATACAATTTAATTCATATTTTCTATAAATATATTACTAAAATATATTAATATTTCAAAAAGTGTATACTTTTTAAATAAAAAGTGTATATTAATATATAACAAAACTATATTACAAATTATATACTTTTTAAAAAGTGCATACTACTAAATATATTACAAATTATATATTTGTATGTTTTAAATCATACTTTTAAATAAAAAGTGTATATTAATATATAATCTATTCTTTTATAAAAATATATAATATGTTTCTTAAACTACTTTTATAAATATTCTTTTACAAAAATATTTAATATATATTTAATGTTTTCAAAATAAATATATATATTTTTTCTTACAAATTTACATGTTTTCTAAATATATATTAAATATAAATAATTTTTATAAGATTTAATTCATTTTTTCTATAAATATATTTCAAAAATATATTACATATTTTATAAATAATATTAAAATATAATATGTTTTTTAAACAATATTTTCTATAAATATATTACTAAAATACATAAACAATATTATTTTTTATATCTATGCACTAAATAATATAAACAACATATACATATATTTATATATAACACATATAAATAACATATACATATTTATATACTAAATAATATAAACAACAAAAACATATCTATACAATTTTTTTCAATTTTATTCTAACAAATATTTTATAAATATTATAATATAAATCCTTAAAATTTAAGAAATAAGAATTTAAGAAATTTAACACCTTCATATGAATATATTTATACATGTAACACAGAAAAAAAATTAGTAAATATAAATTATAAATTCATAAAAATTATAGTAAAACAATAATATTTACCTAATTTTAGATTGGTAGAATATTTGAAAGAAGAAGAAAGGGGATATTTGATGGAAGTTGTTTTTACTTAAAAAATGAGAGAAGAAGAAGGGTGGTTAATGAGAAGAAAAATGAGAGAGAGCAGAAAAATGAGAGAGTAGAAAAATGAGAGAGAATAATGTGTATGGGAAAGAAGAAGGAACCTGCATTTATGATATGCAACTGGCGAGGGGCTACCCCTAGCTAAATGAGTGAATATAATTGGTGAGAGGTTGCCCTAGCAAATGTTGACATGTTGCATACACCATTTTGTCATGTAGCAGGCTTTAACAGTTAGAATAAATGTTTTTTATGACAGATTTGACTTAACCCTAACAATTGGTGAGGGGCTGCCCCTAGCTAAATGAAGGAATATAATTAGTGAAGGGTTATTCCCTCGCAAATGACAATATTTTCCAGCACATTTTGGCGCTATTTCTTTTTTACGAGGGGTGACCCCTAACAATTTCCAATTTCAAAGTTTAAAATATTTTCTCCCATATTTGCGAGGGGCTGCTCCACGTGTTTGATTTATATATATATATATATTAATATTTTGTGCATTGCGAGGGGTTTAACCCCAAGCAATGTTGTTTTTTTAGGGAGGGGATTTACCCCTAGCAAAATTCCCTAGCTATACAAGGTTTTTTTTATAGTGTTAATTTTCCATCAAAGTGACATTAGAGCTATTTATATCCAATTTAGACAAATACTGAGTATGTGGGGGCAAACATGAGTAATTTCCAACTAGTGTAGACAAATCCTAATATCTAGGTACTATATGGAAAATATTGAATGTTTCCCTTATATTTAATTAAAGAAAATCTTGAATACTAAGTACAATAATATAAGATAAGACTAGTAATAATGTGTATTATGAACTAATGGTACATTTTATAAACTAATGAAGCATGTTATTAATTAAGGATGTATATTTCATTCAAGATTATGAAAAGAATGTGTAGTGTTATATCTTTACTGGGCTTTAAAAGGGGGTAACTTAGGCAAAGGTGAGGAAGACCAACAAAGGGGAAAGGGGTGAGTCATCCGACAAAGCCTCCGATCGCCTGAAGGTTAGGCGCCATGGCGAGGGATGAGATACCTTGCAAATTCAGGGGTCGCCATATGAAATCATATGGTCGCCCGAAAGGGATAGCGAGGCCGTCGAGAGCGGGCCCTCATATCTATTAAACGTGAGTGATGACGTGGATCCACAATGGCTAATTGACAAAGAGTAAGTCAAAGGGAGAAACCACTCTCTCCACAATCCTTAGAGACTAAGTCCCCCCATAACCATATTCCTTGGTCACTGAGCAAGGCTAAGTCATTATCTGGATCTCTAGTCTAGGCTTAAAGGCCTTTATATATATAGTTCTCCTCTAACAGAGGAAAAGAGATCATTCTTACAGACTCTAAGTCATACATACTCTCCACAACTAAAACAACACTTCGCTCGTTATTTTTTGACCAGTATAGTAGCACCCACCGTAGAAACTAATCTAGGCCTCAAATTTAATTCGCTCTTTTGTTAGCAGCGACGACGAAGACATCATTACGCTAATTTGCATTCCAATCGTAAACATCGTAGACTGGCAAAGCTCATTCAAGCGCCATATTAAATAACATTCTTTCTGTACCGGTCGCCACAACCGCAATGTTAAGGGCGACATAAAATATCAAGGTATGTTTAAACAACAATTGTTCATGAAACTATTGCTTATGTCAATTTTAATTCATGAAACTATTGCTTATGTCAATTTTTTTCGTAAGAGTCTGAGTTAAATGTATACTTATTTATATACTTTAAAATAAAATAACAAGAAGTAAAGTGTATTTATGCTAATGCAATATAAAGCAATGACCAGTCTTTGCAGAAATGTTAGAGCATTGCTCAATAGGTATTATATTAGTAAATTTTTTTTTTGAAAAAGCCAAATTTCATTAACAGATGCACAAGTTGTGCTAACGGATACAAATAACAGACTTGGGACAGAAAACTACTAAAATACACCAACACCAATACAACCCACAAAAGGGCTGCTACAAAAACAGACACCAGTATTGATAACAGACACCTATCAAAACCTCCAAAATCTCTAAAAAAACGGAATGTTCCAACAATGAATTAATAAACTTTTGCCAACAAAAGGCCAACAATACCAGACTAACTGCCAGCAACAAAAGATCAAAAGAATAACTAATAACACCTCAAACAACTGCTGCTACCACTCCCAAAAGTTGTTATCTAAATCTCGATTTTGAAGGAATCCAATCTCGATTAAAACTGTAAGATGAAGCAGACTTATGATACTCCACTAATAAAACTGCAAAAACTCTAAACTTGATATTTAATAGAACCAAACACTAGATGGCCTTCTACATTGGGACATTAAACCATCATCAACTAAACCCCGAATGCCGGCAAGATTGAACGTCTGCATAACATCTCCAACTTGATCAAAACAAACCCCCAACACAACATCTCCACCTTTATCATACATAATAGCCAAGTGCAACCAACTATCCAAAGCCAAAAACCATTTTTCAATGATCCTGCTGTCAGAATTACCACAAGACAAATGAGGCTAAATGCATCCAATGCATTAAGTGAAAATTGCAGTAATAACGGCCAATACCAGAGAGCAGGCAGGATGCGATCACCACATTCAATCAAATGGACTCTACGACCTTAAAAAGAACCCGCAAAAATGATGACAGTTAAAACTTGTATACTCCTGATTCTACTCCTTGCTAAGGACCGAGACTCCAAAAACCGAGGCCAAGGAAGGCTTTAACACAAACTGGTACCTGACCAAGCAAACTTAGAATAACGCCTAATAATTCATTCGATCTGCCAAACCATAACCAGCCGATATGAAGAATTCTAATATAGAGATACAAGAGGCCTCAAGCTCGACGAGGCCCGAATACTGACACCACCACTATTGGAATCTCCTACAAACTCTAAGCCCAACTTCCTCGCGAAACACTCCTAAGCAGAAAAATCTAAGCCTCCCCGCTGCTACAAAACTGATTGACCTCCCATTAGAAAATAGAAGTCAAGGAGATCCAATCTATGCAATTTCCTGGAAACTATCACTGCTTCTACACCCCTGCCATTGATGATCACCGACGACCCCAGACAAACTATTATACAGCAGTTGCGAATCACTTACGAACCCAAAGATATCCTTGCTACTCCTGAGATAATCCCTGCAAACTACACTCATTTTCCAACCCAGCCAACATTCCCAAGGTGGTACACCAATTACCAATTAGGGATGCATATGAACTTGATAAAACGCCTCTGATGCAAATACAGATGATGTATCCTATAGTCCCACCAAAGCACCAAATACAACATCAACTGAAATCAAAATGATGAAAATTAACACAGAATAGATTACTCCTGCAACCAATCCTCGACCAACACCCTTCTCCAACCAACCGAAACTAAATCTAACCCAATCACCCCCAGTTCTGCTCCAAACAGAAGATTATGCTGCTCAGCTCTAGAATGACCTCCAGAAACTGCTAAAATACGCCAGTCCGCCCCTACCACTCTCACCATACCAGGAGCCAGAAATTAACACCAGGAATTCCTAATGCCAACATCAATTAACTTCACCAGAACACCAACTTTAATCATCTAAAACCCCTAGAACTGATCTAGGATTCATACACCACCAGGATATATCGATATTCGCGTCTTTTGCCTTAACTTTTAACCACTTCCAGGCGTCCAATTTAACCTTCTCTACAAGATTGCCTGGATCTATATGCTTGTTTTTAAATAATTTCTCATTCCTCGTTTTCCAAATGTTCCACACACATGCGAACCAGATGACTTGGGATTTTTTGCGAGTTTTATAATCTCCATCTATAAGCCCTTCAAATTGGTTCAGATGCGATAAACTATCGTTATGCAGCACCGTTGCTATGTTTAACCACCGACAAATTCCACACCAGACCTTTGAAAATGCAGGGCACTCGAAGAAAATATGGTTGACAGACTCTACTTTTCCACACTCCCCTACACACCAACCCTGATCATTACTAATAACTCCTCTCCTAATTAAATTATCACTAGTAGCGATTCTGTTTTGGAAGATTCTCCACACAAAGCAAGCTACTTTTGGCGGGACAGCGTTATGCCAAGCTTTAGCACATGCCGGATCAGCCGGATTATCAATTTGAGACATCAACCCCTTATACATTTCCTTAACCGAATATTCAAACTCTTGAAACCACTCCCCCTAGTAAATAATCTCATATTGTGGGTAAGAGGACCCAATCTCAATTATTCTTGCTCCCTGCCGTATGCGTCACAATATAACGTGGTCTTGCGCCTCACGTGAAAATAGGTGATACCGTAGAACAAAGCTGTGAGTTGATAATCTGTTGTAGCTTTATTTCTCATTTAATTAATAAAGATAGTGATAAAAACTTACGTGACATAAATTACATATGCGGAAAAAAGTTTGAGTGGTTCTTATATTCAGGATCCCACTACAAGAAAAACGAGTTTTCGCAGCGACAAAAGTTGTTCAGAAAAACACAAAGTTGCTGCAAAATGTGTTTTTTGCAGCGAAAAAAATGTCGTTGCATGTCGTTGGTATAAGTGTCGTTGCAAAAAGTTGTGCAACGACATTTGATGTCGCTGTTATAACTAATTCTTTTACAACAATAATTATTGCTGCCTTATTTGATAGATCGCAATGACATAGTCGTTACGAAAAGATACTTTTGTCAACAACTAAAAATGCTGTCAAAAATTATTTTTTGTCAACAATATGAGTTGTTGCTATATCTTTTATACCACAACTAAAAAACTAGTTGGAGTAGATTAGATTTTCCAATATATTATATGATTAAATGAGAATATAATTATATTTTTTTAACTCTTTTTAAAATTAGTATTTTTCACATTTTTAATTAAAATTGTCATTGCTATTTAAAAATAAATAATTTTACAATATAAATCACAACATTGTTGGTGTAAATTTTTTTTAATAATCGTAAACAAATAATTAATATAACATTAAAATATAAAATATCATAAATTATTCCAAATAACATAAAATTTAAATACCTAAAAAAACACCATAAACTAAAAAAATAATAAACGATGTTGTTCCCATAAAAATTAAAATGCATATTCAACAATAAAATCACGACTTCCGCCATCATGAGTATTCGCTCTTCTTCACGTCTTTGCTTCGAAGCTTTCTCTGCGAAGTAGTTGAAACGTTCATATTCGACCTACAATTTCAACACAATTGAAAGTTATTGAACATGTTTGATTTCAATATATATTTTTTACAAAGAAAAAAAACTAATATATTAAAAAGCCACATCTAAGTACAAGATGTGCAAAGATGCACAAATCTACAAAACTCATAGTTACAAAGAGACACTTTTCAATTACTCCTAGAGTTACAATATTGCTCTCAACCTTTTCCATAAAACATAATTAACATCTCATAACACTATATATCAATAAAAATTCTAAAGAACACACATAGACCAAATTATCATTAAATATAACTCTTCTAACAAATGAATCACACTTAACCAGTCTAAGCAACATAAAAACAAAATAAGAGAAATTTTATTACAAATATAATGAAATGCAATACATTTGATTTCAATTCCATCTAAAAAATTCTAGTACTAAATTTATCTCAAATTTCAATATTTAAAATATACAATCATGTGAAGTATTTTAAAATTAAGAAAAAGTAGTGGTTTGTAAGAATACGGGCACACGGTCGTTACTCTCCTTTATGAAAGTTTCGTATCATATAACACTATTCATTTTAATAACATAATTAAACATCTCAACTCCAAATAAAATTCATATCACATACGCGAGAAGTTAGAAAAATTTACTTACAATTTGTCTGTAGTCATGGTATTAACTTTGTGATCAGGTTCAGGAGTTATATTTAGTGTATTAGAAGATTGTCCACCCTATAAAAGTATTCAAAATAACACCAATGACATATTCAATATAGTAAATAAAAAAAATCGTATTATATGAAACTACTAATTTACTATATTTTATACTAAAAATAAAATTTTATATACTTACTTGAAAACTCGCCATTTGATAAAACATAGTTGCCAATTTTTCTTCAAATTTTTTCTCCATTTTTTCTTCGAGTTGTCTTTGACTATCTTCAAACTTTGAAGTCATTTCTTCCCTCATTTTTTGCTCTTCTTGGAGTTGAGTCTGTACATCCTTTAGTTTCATTTCTATATCATGCCTCTTTTCACACTCCTTTTCTAATTCTTTATGTAAGCTAGTAATAGATTTACCCTTTTGCGGTTTGATCCCAGCTCCTAATCCACGACTATATCCTGATCTTTCTCCTAGAACTGATTTAAAAGCAATGTTTATAAGCTCGTCTTTATCATCGTTCACATATCCAGCTTCTTCAAAATCAGAATAAGCTTCTCCAACCTTCGTCTATTTAAAAATATCAATGATAATTAGTAATAAAAAATTAGTCACAATTATATATATATATATATTACAAATCAGATAACAAGTCATACATGAACTTCCTTAGAAGCATCATTTATCCATTCTCCATTGTTATTTGTATGGGTCATTCGCCACAAATCTTGAAAGTTTGGCTCTTTTTGAATTTCTGGATCTCTCTATAAACAAATTTATATCATCACAAAATATTAGTATCTATTAGTCATCAATTAAATGAACAATATACAAAAAAAAAAGATTTCATAATGATATTGTTTACCGCATCATAGCTAACAGCTTGAAATGATTTTCTTCCACATCTATGATTGATAACTTGATTAGTTTTATTTAATTTGTTCCTTTCACTGATTGCCTGAAAAATACTACAAAAATAAATATAGCACTTTTTACATTTAAGACTAAAGCATTCATATTTATAGTAGATTTAATAGAAACATACCTTATACTCAGCACTTGAAAAATAATTTACTAAATACTTCCAATCTTCCTCACATACATCATCTGGTTTATGTTCTAAAGCTGTCTCATTTGTCTTGTATTGGCTAAAGTGTTTGTGAAATCTACATCTATGATTTCGATAGAGTCTTTTAGCCGTATCAAGAATAACATCCCTATTATGTAGTGTATTATCAATGTCAAAAGCATCCTACAAGCAACATTTAAAAAAAGATTGTTAGTACTCCATATAAGAAATCAAATAAAATAAAAATGTACAATATTACAATTTACCAAAACTTTTGAGACTATCTTGTCATATATAGCTTCTGGTATGTTTCTCCACTTTTTGACATTAAAAGGAGCATTCTTTAGGACAACGATTGAAATCTCAGTCACAAAATTTGCAGCTCCTGGTCCAACAGCCACCATTTTATCAGTTGGAATAACAACTTGTAGTTTTCCACTAGCATTCTTCTTTTTCTTTTTTGCAACACCTAAGCCAATAGTTCTCCCTCTTCCAATTTTTCTTGTATTTGTACATTCTATTGTATTTTTACCCGAAAGAAAAAATTATGAGAATTATAATGTGAACTTTTAATATAAAAATATGAAAACAAACATTATATGAATACAAAAATTAATATAAACAAATCAATAAGTACCTTTTTGTTGCTGACTTATGATAGTATCCGATGAATTTGGAATTTGTAAATCTGAATCATGATTTGGGGGCGCCATAACTAAATAGAGTAAATGAAAAACATAAAAAATGAAAAGTTTAGGAATAAGTCAATCACAGAACAAGATTCTAATCAAAGTAAAGTTAATTTTAACTTCGAAGATTAATGAAACTGTATAATAAGAGAGAACATTGGAAGGGGAGAGAGATAAATTCAACATAAGTACTTAGTAACTATAAGAAAATAAGTATCAGATTAAGGCTTTGGAGACATGTTTTTCCCACAAACGGTACAAATAATCCTTATATATATATATATAACAAGCCCTCAAAAAATTTTATGCAACCAAATATTTTATCAAAATTGACCAAAATAAAAATGAGTGAAGTGTTAAAACATAAACTTACCTTGAGGAAGAATAAACTGGTTTGCAAAGAAATTGAAGTTATTTCTGAAAAAAATTGAAAGGTAATGAATGATGAGTTTTCACAAAAGAACATAATGGGTAACAGATACTCAAAAGAAAGTGCAGGCAAAGTTTGTTAATTTTTTAGCGCTAAATTTTACCACCAATTTAATTGCTAAATAATTTAGAATTGAATTAAAAAAATAAAATAATAAAAAAATAAAGGAAAGTTCATTTGAAATGTAGAGTGTATTTCGTAATCATTGATCATGTGGGTGTGAACATGGTTTAATATGACTTATTCTTTCTTCCTTATTTTATCATCATATCATAAGCAAGCCACATTAGTACATTTTCAACTTTCAATCCAAAAATCTCAACCTCCTCCCTATAAATGCTATAAATATTGTTAACTTTATTTATTTTTTACTTATTCTTATTACATCTTTTTCTTCTCAACGGTTATTTAATACTATTAACTAGTAATTAATATTTGTTTTAATTATATATTAATAATTAATTATCAGAAAAATTGGCTAAAAAATAGAAAATTTTAACTCCAGAAATTTTATAAGGTCGTTACTATCACACCCAATTATGATTTAATAATTAATTAATTATAAAAATGACTAATAAATAATAATATGAAACATAGTTTTTTTTTTAACATCCCAAGTTGCTTCTAATACAAAAATAATATGGTTATAATAAAAAAAAAATCTTATTGTATTTATAATTGATAATTAATTATTAAACACATAGGTTAAATTAAAATATATGAGAATATTAATAATAAATAAAGAAGTTCTGGTTGTACCAATTCTTATTTTTGGAAGACTATATTTTTAAAAGCAATCTTAAAAAAGCAATTAGACAAAATATATTTGTAAAAAATAACACTGAAAAAATATTTTTATTCTAAGTCAGATTCTTCATTCTCTGAAGAGTCATACTCATTTATAGAAGATTCATATTCGTAATCATCAGTATCGTAGTCACTTGCATCATCTGATACTTTGAGCTCTTCTTCTTCAACAATAGTATGTTCATAACTTGTTCCACAAATATCATTTCGATTTAAAATCTCTCTTTGGTCCACTAATGATGATTCCAATGTCATATGTGCATTGTAAATGTTGAACTCATTCAGTTGATATGGCTCTGAGTCATCTTCATCGTGTGGAAAATCAAAAACATTTCTTGGTTTTACTTTTACCACAGTATACCAAATTTCATTGCCATTCTGCTTGACATAATAAACTAACCCAGCTTGAGAACCTAAGATAAATGGATCATTTTTGTAAAATACCTTTGTGATATCTAGACTAATAAATCCATACTCATCTTTTTTATATCCTCTTCCTTGATTTCGAACTTGAGAAGGAGCCTCAAACCAATCACATTTTAATAATATCACAAAGTTATTATCCAAATACTTTATTTCAATGATTTTTTTAATCATCCCATAATATTCAACATGTCCTGTTAACTCATCTCCTTTCACTACCACACCACTATTTTGGGTTTTTAAGTGTTGCTCCACACTTTTTGTGCGAAATTTGAAATTATTAAGGATATATCCATTGTGAATGAGTACCCGAGAATCTGGCCCTCTTGATAATGCAATAAGTTGATCATTGATCCTTCCATCTTGTAATTGTTTTAATCTAATAACCTACATATATAATAATGTTGGAGAAAATCAATTTATAAAACAATTAACAATATAAATTAGAGCCATCAATTTTTATTATAGATAATTCTTACTTCATTTTCAAACCACTTGTGAAACTGCTTCATATGTCTCTTTTCAACATTTATATGACTTTCATTCCTTATCTTTGTCATGTGCTCCCTCATATTATTAAAAATATAAACTTGTTAGAAATTAATATGGTTTGTTATAATTTTTTTTATTAAAGTAAAGTTAAAGTAATTATACTTACTCGATCCAAGGTCTCACTTCTTCACAATTTTGTAATATGTAAAAATGAGCCTGATAAATTTCAGAAAGACTCATATTTTCCCAAGAATCTCCTCCTATAGGTCGACCATTCTTTTTAAACACCGATAAACTTGTGTAATTATCACTCACACAATCCATATATCTATCGGGTTTATTTAGTCTAGAGTCCATATCAACCAAATATTTGGCTCAAAATATCATACATTCTTCAGCTAGATACCCTTCTGCTATGGAACCTTCTGGACGTGCTTTGTTACGCACATAATCTTTTAGTACTCGTCAAAATCTGCAAATAAATATATAATTATTATTATTTATGTGTATCTGTATTCATTGATTGAAATTAAAATATTTATAATTTAGACATTCAAATATTGTGTTAACTAACCTTTCAATAGGATACATCCATCTATATTGAACCGGACCTCCGAGTTTTGCTTCATTTGCCAACTATATTGGTAAATGAACCATAACATCAAAAAATGACGGTGGAAAAATGTGCTCTAGTTTGCAAAGGGTTATTGCAATATACTTCTCTAAGTGGTCCAATTCATCCACTTTTAACTCTCTAGAGCACAAGTCGCCAAAGAAGAGTGATAATTCAATTAATGGGTCACATGCATCTTTTGGAAGTAATCTCCTTATGGCAAGGGGAACAATTCTCTCAAAAAGTACATGATAATCATGACTTTTAAGTCCTGAAATCTTGCACTCCTTTGCATTTATACAACGACCTATGTTTGAGGCATATGAGTCAGGAAATCTAACATCTTTCAATACCTGACAAAATTTAGCCTTTTCTACTGATGACATTGTGTAACGAGCTGGGGGAATTATATACTTATCTCCATTTCTAATAGGATGAAGTGACTTTTTTAGTCCCATGTGTTTCAAATCTAGCCGAGACTTTAAAGTATCTTTTGTTTTTCCATCAATATTCAACAATGTCCCAATAACACTTTCACAAATATTTTTTTCTATATGCATCACATCTAGATTCTGCCTTAATAGTAAAGTCCTCCAATAGGGTAATTCAAAAATATATACTTTTTTTCTTCCAATTATGCTTTTCACCTTCATTCCGCTTTCGTTTTCTTATAGTTTTACCAAAGATCGCTGTCTCTATATTTTCATGTTGTGCTATGACATTATCTCCAGTCAATGGTTTTGGTGCATGTCTAACCTCTCTTGTATTATCAAATGAGCTCTTATTATTGCGCCAAAGGTGGTTACTAGGTAAGAATCTACGATGACCCATGTAGCATTGCTTGAAACTATATTTTAAATGACGTGAGGTAGTTTCTTTATGGCAGCAAGGACATGCTAATGCTCCTTTAGTACTTCATCCAGATAGCATCCCATAAGCTGGAAAGTCATTTATTGTCCATAACAAGGCCGCGTGTTACTGAAAATTACAGCTTGAAGAAGCATCATAGGTTTCAATACCCACTTCCCATAATTCTTTTAAGTCATCAATTAGTGGCTGAAGGTAAACATCAATATCATTGCCAGGACTATTTGGTCCAGAAATAAGTAATGATAATATAAAATTGGGTTGTTTCATACATAACCAAGGAGGTAAGTTGTAAGGAACTAAAACCACAGGCCACATACTATAGTTGGGGCTCATAATACCAAAGGGGTTAAAACCATCTGATGCTAGGCCAAGTCTTACATTACGCGCATCTGCAGAAAAAAATTTATGTTGATCATCAAACCTTTTCCATGTAAAAGAGTCAGCTGGGTGCCTCAAAACTCCATCATTAACTCTTTTATTTTTATGCCATTTCATGTCTTCTGCAATTTGTTTTGACATAAACAGTCTTTGTAGTCTTGGTTTTATGGGAAAGTAACGAACTATCTTATTAGGGACATTATTTTTCTTCATGTTTTCTTTCCATCTACTTTTCTCACAAATAGAACACTTATCAAGATTTTCGTAGTCCTTTCCTCTATACAAAATACAATCATTAGCGCAAGCATCTATCTTGACATAATCTAGTCCAAGATCCTTGATAATCTTTTTAACCTCGTATATTGAGCCGGGAAGCACGCTACCTTTGGGAAAAGCTTCAATCAATAACTTTAACAGTGAGTCAAGTGAGTTATTGCTCCATCCATGAAGACATTTCATCTGAAAAGTCGCATAATAAAAGATAACTTGGAGAATTTTTTACAACCTGGATATAGTTTTTGTTCAGCGTCTTTCACTAATCCATAAAATCTTTTAGCTTCCTTGTTTGGCTCTTCATTGATCTTATTTGACATAGGATGATCAAAAATCTTTTCACTATGTGCGTTAAATGATTGATGCATGTCATAAAGCATTGTGAAGGTTTGAGCATCATCACTTCTTTCATGCTCAACATCAATGCTAATATCATCATCCTGAAAATCATTCTCACTTGATGAATCACTTGAAGATTCTCCATGATACTCCCAATTCTCATAACTTGGTTCAAATCCCCACTCATGCAAATCATGACCCACATCATCTCTTGTCTTAAAATTAATGTTGTTGCATCTACAACACGGACACCTAATTGTCTTTGGAGGATTAGTCCCAGAAAAAGAAAAATCTAAAAAGTCGTCCATTCCTTTTAAATATTCTGGTAAGCTTCTATCTCTGAGTTTAATCCATCTCTTATTTTGTTTAGTCATTATCACACGTTCTTGTGATTCTAAAATAAAATATGAACAATGTTAGAACCATATGACAAATTAAACATTCATTATAAATAAAATTATATTTAAATTAAATTGAATAAAATTCATGAAAATATTTACTAAAATTACAAATAGGAAATAATGCTATACTTCGCTTTAGATTTTATTTGTAAATAAAATATTTTAGATTCTTTCTTCAAAAATTTTAAGGTTACCTTCTTCAAAATTATTTCTATTTTCTTCCAAACTAAATGATGAAAAAAAAAGTTATACACATCTTTAGAGTAATAGTTCTATTTAATTAAGAATAAAATATGATATTTTCCTAATTCACTATATTAAATCATTCTATCATACACATAATCAATAAAAATAAATTGTCTCTTTTATGAAAATAAAAATTGTACTAATAATTAGATAATATGTTAATATTCAAAGGGATGTGATAGTTAATAGATCTAAAATAATAATAAAATTTTACCTATCTTTCTCAAATAAATGCTGGTTTATTTTGCACTAGTGCTACTTTTTTTTCCTCTTTGTATCGCATGAAATTTCTTGTTTGTGGTAAATGATGGTTGTTGTTCACTTATGATCGTTGTATCGCACTAGTGCTATATATATAGTTATTAAATTAATATCTTTTTGTGTAACAGTTTTATAGTCACTCTAAATTTACTATAAAATAGAAAAATCTAAAAAATATTTTTTTTTTCAAATTTGAATATCTCATATATATATATATATATATATATATATATATATATATATATATATATATATATATATATATATATATATATATAAACAAAAACTGGAAAAGAAATAATTAAGGAGTCATAATTGTAGATATATTAACCCCAAAATTTGGAACGGTTAAACATGAAAATAGGCACACAATATTCAATTTCCATAATTAGAGAACCATCAAAATTTGGTCTGTTTAATAGTAGAAAAATTTGCCACATTGAAATGTTAAAGTGGATTTATGATCTCTAATAAAACAAACCTACCTAGAAATTTGACCATAGCTATTTAATAGGAGAAAAATTCGCCACATTCAAATATTAAAGTGGATTTATGGTCTCTAATAAAACAAATATTCAAACCTCCTTTTTCATAAATTTGCAAATGATAGCTATTTTCATGGAAATATTTCCTTCTTCAAATAACTTCAAAGCATTAAAATAAATAATTATGATGTCACCAACTTCTAATCACAATAATTCACTAAGATCAACAATATTATTTAGTACAGTAACTATTATGGAGAAAAACATGGAAGAAGTAGTTATTAAAATAGTTTAATTATAATTTATTTATTTTTATTTTTAATTTCATAATTATGTGTTAAAATGATTCATTCTAATTGGATGTCAGTGTAAAATAGTTTTACACTAACAGTGTATTCCAATTAATCCCACACTAACAGTGTATTCCAATTAATCCCATATATATATATATATATATATATATATATATATATATATATATATATATATATATATATATATATAAGTTAAATATCTTAATGAACTATATATTGCTTCCATCATATATCATTTTTTTTACTTTATTTATAACACGTTTTTTTATTAATTTTTGTCATAAATATCTCAACAATTTATTTAAAAATAATTAATTTTTCCGCGACAATAAAATTGTTGTGAAAAGTAATTTATTACAATGACTTAAATTAGTCGTTGCTATATATATTAAAAATTTTATTATGTTTAGCAACGATAGTTATTGTTGTTGGAGATAAGTTATTTTCTCTAATAATAATGTGATACTTGAAAGTGAGAGTAAGTTATAACAACGACTTATATTAGTTGTTGCAATATGCATACTGAAAATTTGTATAATTTGCAGCGACAATAATAATGGTTGCGATAAGTAACTTTTCCCAACGATAATAGAATTGTTGAGAAAAAAAATAATTTATTACAACGCCTTAAATTAATCGTTGCTATATGCATTCTTTTGTCAGCAAATTGAAAGTCGTTGCAAAAAAATCGCTGCGAAATATCTTATTTCTTGTAGTGTCCTAAAATCATATATAGAGGAGGCATGTACATGCATCCTTTAGTTTAATGCCCCTTTATTATTGACGGAATTAGGCTTTTGTAAGACTTTATTTCATTCATCTATATTAATTCTTGTATAGTTATGCAATCTAAAAAGTCATATTGGACATTAATTTATCTTGGTAATTCCTTTCAAGCAATTTGATGGAAAATACACTATGATTAATGACATTGTAGTCGTGTGTGAATAGGTCATTACAATAATATATTTGATCATGTATTCGATTACAGGTATAAGTACTCGTTTCCTTCGTAATATGTTGACTTTACTGGGGAGGGTAGCGAGTTGACCACAATTCAGGGTCCTAGACAACAAAAGTGTAATAATGGTTTTGTATTCAGATCATTTATCTTTTCCATATTATGGAACAATTTGAATAGTCAATATTTTAATTTATTTATTATGACTCGACGAGCCAACCAACGAGCGGATTCGGCGAGTTAATCGGGCGGATAAGGCATATCACATGGTTGAGTCTATAAACATATTTGGCAAAAGCATAAATGCTCAAAAATGACTGAGTTATCACGCAAAAAGCTAAAAGATAGCAAGATGCCCGCAATTGGAGAGACGTGTCACTCTACCTCACGAGTGTCAAAATGCAAGCTGACGATTATGATCTATAAAATATGGATTTACCATGAGAGATTTCCGGCATAACCAAGAAGCTGGACAAATGCGAGTTTAGGATGTAATTAATAATTTCTATTGCTGGATAAGGTGAACTACTGTCTCTGCCGTTTATAATTTATTCAAGAACTCTCTAAGTCTCCTTTGAATAATAGGGGACACTCTTTCCCCTACGTGGGTGTGGTCTTTCATGAGGCACACCCTTTCTATCTTGTTTCAGTTTTTGCAGGGTCATTTGTTGAAAAGAATCGGTAAAACATTGGAGAAATATTAGACTTCCATTGCTAGATCTTTGTCGCCCCTCAAGGCGATAATTTGTGTTGGCCTTCTAAACGAAGATCCTTGTCGCCCCTCAAGACGATACTTTGTGCGGGACTTCTCAACGAAGGTCGTGATATTCCGTGTTGGACTTCTCAACGAAGATCCTTGTCGCCCCTTAAGGCGATACCTTATTCTGAATTTCTACGCAAAGGTCGTTACGGCCCCTTGAGGCGATACCTTATAACCAAAATTCTTGACAAAGGTCTTTGTCTCCTGTTGAGGTGTTATTTAGTGCATTGAACCTCTCCCTGTATGCCATCTGAGGCTTTTCAAATAACTAAGCTTTTTCCAAAGGGACTTAGTGTCCCCTCGGGCGGGACCATTTTCAATAAATACGCCTAAGAGGCGTTACCCATATCTAGCCTCAGAGACTGAATCACCAGTCTTTCTTGAAAGTTCGATAGAAGTCCCGCTCAAGAAGTAGAATGCCTCGCCTGAGGACTTAGTCTCTCTTCATCCAGACTATACATTATTATGCCTAACGAACTTAGGCTAGCTAAGTTGTCGCCTGAGGGACTTAGTGTCCCCTCGGGTATGATAATTTCCAATAAATCATGCCTAAGAGGCGTAACCAATATTCAGCCCCGAAGACTGGATCACCAATCTTGCTTGAGGGCTTAATAGATGTCCTACCCGAGAAGTAGAACGCCTCTCCCGAAGGACTTATTGTCTCTTCAGTTGGGATATACATTATTATGCCTGGAGAACTTAGGCTAACTAAAATTTCACCTTAGGGACTTAGTGTCCCCTCGGGCGCGATCATTTCCAATAAATCACCCCGAAGAGGCGCGACTCATATTTAGTCCTGGAGACTGGATTATCAGTCTTGATTGAGGGCTCGATAGAAGTCTTGCTCGAGAACTAGAACACCTTGCCTGAGGGATTTAATGTCTCTTCAGTCGAGCTATACATTATTATGCCTAGAGAACTTAGGCTAACTAAGCTTCTTCCTTATGGACTTACTGTTCCCTCAGGTGGGATCTTTTCCAATAAATCACACCTAAGAGGCGTGACCTATGTCTGACCCTAGAGACTGGATCACCAGTCTTGCTTGAGGGCTCAATAGAAGTCCCTCTCGAGAAGTAGAATGCCTCACTTGAGGGACTGAGTGTCTTTTAATCCAGGTTATACATTATTATGCCTAGGAAGCCTATGCTACATATTACTCGCCTGAGGGACTTATAATTATCAGGCTATTTAAACTTTCCGCCTGAGGGACTTAGAGTTTCCTCAGGCGGGATCAAGATATACAAATCTTGCCCATGATGTGCGACTAAAGTCTTGCCTAAGAGACTTAGTCTTAAGCCTTGTTTGAGGGCTTGATAGAAGTCCTACCCTAGAGGGTCAATTCCTCGCATGAAGTACTTTTAGTCTCATCATCCAGACGCTCTAAATAACTCAACCTAGGGCACTTAAAGTCTCATCAGAGAAGCTTAAGCAAACTTTCTGCTGAGAGAATTAGAGTTTCCTCGGGAAGGATCTGGTATAAAGTCTCGCTTAAGAGATTGACCATTAAGTATTGATTAAGAGACTCGACCATTAAGTCTTGATTAAGAGACTCGACCATTAAGTCTCGCTTAAGATACTCGACCATGAAGTCTCGCCTAAGGGACTCGACTATAAAGTCTCTCCTAAGGGACTCGACTATAAAGTCTCGCCTAAGGGACTCGACTATAAAGTCTGGATTGAGGAACTCAACTATAAAGTCTCGTCTGAGGGACTTGACTATAAAGTCTCACTCGAGGGACACATTATAAGACCTCATTAAGAAAAAGTCCAAATGGGATAGATCCGTACAAGGGAGCCTAAGAATATGAGCACTCTTAACAAACCACTTCGCCCTTTTCAAGCCCCCATGTTTGAGGAACTATGTAGTGTTATATTTTTACTGGGCCCCAACAGGGAACAACTTTAGTAAACACGAGGAAAACCAATAGAGGGGAAAAGGTCGAGTCATCCGGCGAAGCCTGTAACACCCTAATTTTTTATTATGTTATTTAATTGAGTTTTTGAGTGTTTTGAGTTATCTAATTGTTTTATTTAAATTGTTTAATCCGGGTAGGGTTTTATTATAATTTTATTCATTTAAAATAATAGAAAAATGTGAGATAATTGGGTTTGGGGAGAAAAAAATAGAATTATAATGAAAATAGGGAAGTGGATGGAATTGGTGACAGTTGAGGGGAATTGTGGAATTAATTAAAATAAAATAGAAATTTGGTATTTATTTATTTAAATAAAAAAGTTGAGAGAGTTTGGTTAGTACATGTTTTTGGTGAAAAGAGGAAAAATAAGAGAAACCCTAGGAGATCTTTTGGGAAGGATAAGAAAGAATCTCCCTAGCCAAAGCTTCAACCTTTGTTGCGAATTCGAGGTAAGAGGGCAACTTGATCAATATATTAGCAAGTGTACTAATCCGCCAATATAGTAATAAGAGGGGAATTCCCCAGTATCGTTCTCAAGGACTGCTTGACGATACAGAGTTCTGAATTCAATTCAACTAAACAAAAGCTTGGGGGGTTTTGTGGTTGTTTGGTAAACTTATAAAAACAATTGCACATAAGATAAAGAAAGTACTTGAACAATTTAGAAAATATATGAGTAAAATATGCTACAGATGGTGTATGATCCGATTCAGTAACAACTTTGAATTAACACTACAAAAACTTATTTTAACTAATTAATTACCAGTTCTTTAGGGTGTTTACTCCTAAGTCCTTAGTGAGAAAACCTTTAATCGTCCAACCTAATTCCTATGTCCATAGAGAATTAAAGATGAAATTAAGCATTCAAATATCAAGAATATTCTGGTTTCTATAGGGTATCCCTAGTCCTAGGTGATATTTACTATTGAATAATCTAAAGCAAATCATTGACAATGGCGGTTCAGCCTAATCGTTAATCGTAAATCAAACTTGTTTGTCCGACAGAGCAAGCATTAAGAACAACAAAAGATTAAATCAATTATGGAAAAGAGATTGTCATTGCAAAAATAATATCAGAGTCATTACAGATCCAAATCAGGGACACCCCCTAGCATTGGGGTTTAGCTACTCATAATGTTTGATAAAAAGAAAATACAAGGTGTAGACATTACAATTACTAGGATGAAAGTGGATCTTTAATCGCTTCTGATCATGAAAATTTGCCCTTCACCAAAGCTTTCGTGTTCTTCGATTTTTCTCTGTATTTATTTCGTTCCAAGAAGAAGTCCCCAAATAAGATCCCAAAAAACGCTTAAGTAGAAAATATCTCCCCTTATTTTCTATTCCCTTAATAAATCAGATTTATTCTCACAATAAAATCAGGTCTAACAATAGCCAAATCAACAATTAGTGCCAAATCTCGCCGAAAAAGGAAAGAAATAAAATCTCCTCGCCTGCCTGATACGGCCAGTAGCATGTGCTACGGGTGACTGTAGTGTCTGCCACGACCAGTAACATGTGTTACGGGTGGCCGTAGCAGACCACGGGAGTTGGTTTGCACATTACATGATTTGGGGGCTCTGGTTGCTACGGCCAATAGCACGTGCTATGGGTGGCAGTAGCATACAATTGTTTCCATGTCTTTTTCATCTAAAAACTGGGGTTTTTGCTGCACCTCTACTACGACCCGTAGCACACACTATAGGTGGCCAACAGGCCACTGTTCCTTGGGTTTTCCTTCTCGATTCTTCGCGAAATTAGAATATGGGTTGTTCTGCTTCAAATTTTTTATCTCTTTAATTTATTGCGCAGTTGCAACACAGTGTATGGAAAAATAAGGTCCACTACAAATCTCACAGTTAATAGCTTGAACAAGTTGAACTTGGGCTACATGTTGTGTACCTGAATTCATGGCTTTGAGTCTTCTCTCTACTTTAGTAGCCACTTGGTCCTCTATCTTCACAACCTGATTTGCAAGTTTCAAGTCGATCACACCCTCGGGTTTACTCACACTTCGGTCATACAATTCTAGGCGTTCATTTGCAGCAATGGCTTCTATGATCTTCTTGATACCAGTGGCTGTTGTAAAATTTGATGAGCCACCAGCAGCTGTGTTAATAAGTTGCTTAGTCTTCATTCTGAGGCCATTCACAAACATCTGCATTTGTTCAGTCTGACACAAATTATGAGTAGGACAAGCCACCAATAGCCTTTTGAACCTCTTGTATGCATCACCTAGTGATTCCCTTTCCTTCTGTTTAAAATTCATAATGTCATGTATTTTTCGAATATAGACAGAAGCAGGAAAATACTCATTCATAAAAGTTGTCTCCATTTGCTCCCAATTTGTAATACTTCCAACAGGTAACGAGTAGAACCACTCTTCGGCATCTTCGACTAGAGTGAACAGAAACATCCTTAATTTCTCCGCTTCTTCAGTATGCCCCTCAATCTTGAGTGTAATGCTCATGGTAAGAAATCTTTATAGATGTTTATTTGCATCTTCATTGATTTTTCCTGTGAAAGGTCTCTTTTGCAACTGACCGATGGTTGATGGGTGCAACTGAAAGTTTGGAACATTCACTGGTTGATTGACAATGGTCAAACGACCCAAAAGAGTGTTTTCCCTTCCGTAATCCCCAATAAGCCTTTCTTGTGGTTCAGCCATAGTTGGTTCTTCTAGCTCTTTGTCAGATTCTATGTCCGAGTTCACTAAAACCTCTTCCTCTCTTTCTTTTTTCGATTGTGATTTTTCTCCTCCCGACGTCGCCAGTCTTGCTCGCCTAGCTTGTTTGAGCCTATCATGCAAATTTCTCTCTGGTTCTGTGTCAAAAGTAAAATCAGTTGAGGGTTTTCCTCACATACAATGGTTAGTAAAAAAATTATCACAAATAAAAAAACTGAAAATAAAAACTTTAGTTGCGGAGCAACAAAATTTTAATTGAAATAGATCTATGAACTCTATTATCTTTGGCAGTCCCCGGCAACGGCGCCAAAAACTTAATCAGTAAATTAGCAAGTGTACTAATCCGCCAATGTAGTAATAAGAGGGAAATTCCCCAGTATCGATCACAAGGACTGCTTGACGATACATAGTTCTGAATTCGATTCAACTAAACAAAAGCTTGGGGTTTTTGGGGTTGTTTGGTAAAATAATAAAAACAAATGCACATAAAATAAAGAAAGTACTTGAACGGTTTAGAAAATATATGAGTAAAATATGCTAAAGATGGTGTATGATTCAATTCAGTAACAACTCTGAATTAACACTGTAACAACTTATTTTAACTAATTAATTACCGGTTCTTTAGGGTGTTTACTCCTAAGTCCTTAGTGAGAAAACCTTTAATTGTCAAACCTAATTCCTATGTCCATAGAGAATTAAAAATGAAATTAAGCATTCAAATATCAAGAATAATCTGGTTTCTATAGGGTATCCCTAGTCCTAGGTGATATCTACTATAGAATAATCTAAAGCAAAGGCTTAACAACGGCGGTCCAGCCTAATCGTTAATCGTAAATCAAACCCGTTTGTCCGACAGAGCAAGCATTAAGAACAGCAAAAGATTAAATCAATTATGGAAAAGAAATTGTTATTGCAATAATAATATCAAAGTCATTACAGATCCAAATCAGGGACACCCCCTAGCATTGGGGGGCTTAACTACTCATAATGTTTGATAAAAAGAAAATACAAGGTGTAGACTTTTTAGTTATTAGGATGAAAGTGGATCTTTAATCGCTTCCGATCATGAAAATCTGCCCCTCACCAAAGCTTACGTGCTCTCCAATTTTTCTGTATATATCTTTCTTTCCAAGAAGAAGTCCCCAAATAAGATCCCAAAAACCGCTTAAATAGAAAAGATCTCCCTTTATTTTCTATTCCCCTAATGAATCAGATTTAATTTCACAAGAAAATCAGGTCTAACAATAGCCAAATCAACAATTAGTGCCAAATCTCGCCGAAAAAGGAAAGAAATAAAATCTCCTCGCCTGCATACTACGGCCAGTAGCATATGCTACGGGTGGCCGTAGTGTCTGCCACTGAAGTTGGTTTACACATTGCAGGGATTGGGGGCTCTGGTTATTACGGCCAGTAGCACGTGCTACGAGTGGCCGTAGCAGACCACTATCTCCATGTCTTTTTCATCTAAAAACTTAGGTTTTTGCTACACCTCTTTTACGTCCCGTAGCACACACTACGGGTGCCCGTAGCAGGCCAACGTTCCTTAGGTTTTCCTTCCCAATTCTTCGCGATTCTTCCAGTTTTTTGCTGACATCTTCTTGAATACTTATTTAACTCTGAAAACATTAAAACAATACAACCAAGCATAAAATGCGGTAAACATAAATAAAATGCGAATAAAAACATGACAAGATTATGCTAAATTAACGGTAAATGAAAGCATAAAAACCACCTATCACAACTGTTCATGATATGGGTGTAATGAAGCATAAAGGATAGAAAGGATTCCTTATCCTCTTTCCCTTTTCTTTTAATTTCTTCCATTGATGTAATGCAAAACCTCTCTTGATTGTTGTGACATGTAATGAATTTCGTGTTGTATTGGTGACTGTTTTTCGTATGAAATTGTATGTGCAATTTTGGGTTTGGATGTTCATGTTGATATGCTTTAAATTGATGAACATGTTAATGGTTTTATTGTCAATTAATGATATAAATGGTTGATCTGTGCGAAATCGATGTTCTTAATGTTGTATAAGTGATGTACGATGATTTGTTATGAGTTTTGATTTTTTTGGGATCGAAATCAGAGCTTTGAAAGTGCTCTAATGGAGAAAACACAGAAATACTCGTTCTACATAGTGATGATGGGTGTAACCTTTGTGATGAGCCAACGGTCACTACATTGGGACAAGCTGGCGAAAGTCATGAGGTGATAGACCGAATGGCATGGCTTCAAGGATGGGCTACTTGCCTAGGCATCAACATGATCAAAGTTTTGTGAGGGAGAGGGTTGACGGGCAGGTGTGACGGTTTTCATGCTTGGAGGGTTAACCGTCATCCCTTGGTTGACCGATTTTTGGTCATTTGACTTGATTTTTCAAGTGGATTCAGTTTTCGATGTTTACCCGATGCCATTTTGATGTTGTTGAGGAGTATTGATGAGAAATTACATAATTTAATTATTATGCTGAGTTATGATAAAGGTGTTGAGTTATGATGAGATGTTTGGTTTAGAGAGGAACCATTTTTGTGGCCTTGTATTGGCGATGTTCACGCTAAGTTTTAGGTTCGGAGAGGAACCAATAACGTGTATTGGAGATGGAGGTTTGAGATGAGTATTTCATTTGTTTGTTGAATTCATGCATCATGTATATCGGAGATAGGTAGAACTTTGGTCTAGTGACGAGTTTTAGGTTCAGAGGGGAACTAATGATGAGTTTCAGCTTCAGAAAGGAACCAGTGATGAGTCTGAAGTTCTGAGAGGAACCACTGACAAGTTTAATAGTTCAGCAAATAACTAGGCTTATAAAGGTATCAGTGATTAATGGATGAATAAGTAACATACATATGATATCCAAGACCTTGGTGCCACATGCATTGGAGTATAGGAGATTAATACATTGCATACATAACTGCATTTATGATTGATTACTGTTGTGGATAATTTATGTGCTTGATGATTGATATTAATTGCATTATCCTTCCTGTTTTATGCACCACTAACATATATGAATGTATTATCACCCCCTTTTTGTTTCTCTGTGTTCTTCTTTACGCCTGTGGTGCAGATACTCAGGTAAATAAGCCTTAGTTGATGTTGTGTTTTTGGAGGATGGCGTAGTGGCCTTCTTTGTCATTCATTGCTTTTGAGTTTATTTTAGTTTCCACATGTCATTCTGATAGTTTAACACTTGGACATGTTACCTTTCGATTTTTTGTTCTCAGAGTTATTGAGCTATTTTCTTTTATGATTTGAAATGAAGTTGATCTTTAACTATGCGATAGTAAAATTTGAGTTGTTATTATTTATTTCCAATGCTATAATTTGATAATTAAGAAAGATGTTTATTCTGAGAAAATGTGACGCCCTATTTTGAGTAAATTTTTTGCATGATTTTTTATTAAATAAGTGTTTAGGGTTTAGAGTGTTACATTAGTTGGTATCAAGGCCTGGTTGGTTCATCTGGCCTAGGTGTGTGAACTTATTTATTCTCTTGTGTGCAACATATGTGTTAAACACTATCAGTGTTGTTGGTTCATGTAACATTTATTTTCTCTACTGTTATCGATCAGTTAACCTATCTTGGTTAGTAGTGCATAAAAGGTTGATTTAAAAGAGGCCCTTACTTGCTTCCCTTTTTGACATGCATCACATAACCTGTTCTTTTTAAAACGCAAGTTTGGCAGTCCCTCTACAAAATGTTTTCAAACCAACTTATTTAAGTGGTCCATATGGATTTGTGCTAATCTCCTATACCATAGCCAAGATTTGTCTTCGTTGCCTAGGAGTCATACATCATTTGAAGGAATTTCCTTTTAATTTACTGTGTAGGTATTTCCACTTCTTGAGCTAGTAAATATAGTTTTATTTGATTTTGATTTTATGACCCTGCAACCAGAAGATTTAAATTCTACATTGTCACCTTTGTCACACAGTTGACTAATGCTGAGCAAATTATGCTTAAGTCCTTTTACCAATAGGACCTTCCCAATCCTTGGATTTGGGAGCTTACTGATGTTAACTTAGTATTTTTCCTTTATTCTCATATCTGAATGAAACAAATCCTCCTTCTCTGGGAAAAAAGATGGTGAATAAGGTTTGGTTACTTGTCATATGCTTTAAAAAACCGTTATCAAGATACCATTTCAAGTTTGAGACTGTAAAGCATTTCTGTAGAGAAAATGTTTTTTCTTAACTTTGGGTACCTGTATCATCTTGGGTCCTTGTTTGTTATTTTCGTGAACATTTTTCTTTCTTGGGTCCTTTTGTATTCATAGTGTTTCTTATAAAAGTATGAAGGGGTGTCCTTCTTTACTTTCATGGCTTTTCTTAATAAAACAAAACATAGCTATGTGACCTTCCTTTTGGCAATATTTGCATTTTAAAGCTTTGCAATGAGATGTATTATTGGTTTTACATGTGATCTCAAAGCTCTTTCTATTGTTTGTTGGTTCATGAACTAATCCATATTTGTTGTAGGAGGCTTTTTGATTTCCTAACAAGAGTTCTAGAATATTTTTCCCTTTGGTGAATTTGACAAGTATTTTCTGAATATCGCATACTTCATTTTTTAACTTGTTGCAACTATTATACATGTCAAGCTCTTCTTTTGAGGTGGAAGGATTATCTTCTTTCTTTCTAAGGCGTTTTATTTTTGGTTTCTAGAGAGGAAATAATATCATTGGATGTAGAAATAATTTCCTCCAGTTTGGTTGTTTCTTTCGTTAATTTCTTACATAGTCTACATAAATAATGATATGAAAATTGAAAAGTTGCCTCGTCATCTTGATGTTTTGTCATGAGACATATGTTGGATTTTTCTTCTTCATCATCTGAGGATTCCATATCATTGTATTCCCATGCAACATATGCTTTCTTCTTTCTCTGATTCTTTTTGAATTTTTGATTTGCCTTTTTGAATAGACGATAATATGGTTTGATATGCACTTTCTTTCCATAGTTGTAAAATGTTGGAGTAAATGATTTTTCTTCATATTTTCCTTTTCCTTATTCTTCTGCTTACTTTTTCTCATTCAGTATAAACCTCTTGAAGTTTTTTACTATGAGAGCCATGTCACCATCTGAGTAGGATTCTTTAGCTTTAAGTGCCAGACTTTTGTTTTTCTTCTTTCCTTCTTCATCTAAGGCAAGTCTTTTGAGTTCCATTTTATGTTCCTGCAATTTTCCAAAAAGAGTGTGTGTGTCCATAGTTGCTAAATCCTTATATTAAAAAATCGCAATGACTTTGAGTTTCCAGCCACGGTTCAATCATCTAATAATTTGTATGACTAGTTTCTCATTTGAGAATGTTTTTCCCATAGTTCTCATATGACTCACAATGCGAGTGAATCGTGTTTGCATTTGATTTATGTTCTCTTTAGGTTTCATTATAAAAGTTCATACTCATGGATTAATGTGACCAACCTTGCCCTATATACCTCAGTAGTACCTTCATGGGTAATTTAGAGGATGTCCCAAATTTCTTTAGCAGTTTCGCAGTGAGAAACTTGCAAGAACTCATCAAGACCGAGTGTGGTGGTGATGATGATATTCTTAGCTTTCAAACTGTGTTGCACATTCTCTTTATCTTCTTTGGACTAGTCTTTTTCAGGTTTGTCTACTACAACACCATTAACATCGTGTGTAGGGACAAATGGTCCTTCTCTCACAACCTTCCAAATACCACGATCTGCCCCTTCTATAAAAAATTTCATCTTTTCTTTCCACAAACTGCGCCCTTCTCTATTAAAGGATGGATGTTTTTTTAGTGAATGGCTTAAAGACATTTTTTCTCCTGAGACGATTAGACCTTAACAAGAGTTGGCCTCTGATGTCACTTGTTAGACAAGTTAATTTAAGCACAAGAGGGGGGGGGGGGGGGTCAATTGTGGTATTCCAAATTTGTGAATAATTAAAACCTTTCTCACTTAAGATCGTATTAGTAAATTTTGGTTAAGTAATCGCAGTGAAAAAAAAATGTTTAAAGAAAATTGCAGAAAATAAAGAGATAGGGTTAGAAGGATTGCACTAGTGATTTATACAGGTCTTTCCAAACGTTAGCCTATTCTTGTCCCCAAGAAGTTTTTTTGAGAGTTTCACTATAGACTATGGGCTTTTAAAGTTTATGCCCACGAACCTTAATAAAATACAATATTGAGATTTTAAACATGCTTATCCTCAACCAAATGATAACTTTTATCCTAGTCTAAACTATCGAACCGTTTAGAGATTTATGGTTGATCTTAATAACCAAAACAAAGCTTTTTTCGGAAAAGCTTAATAAGCCAAAAACATAGATTTTATGACTGGTAGATATGAAGAACCAAACTTAATCTCTTATAGTTACCACACCCTTAAGAATATAAACGACCCAAACAACCACTTACAAAAGAAAATTATCTTTCTCGCAAGTAAAGTTTCACTTAATAGCACTAAGGAAAATTGAAGTGAATAGAAATATTTTCCAAATAGAGAGAAAGAAATAAATTCCAAAGAAATATGAAAATGTTGGAAAGTTGGGTGATTTGAAGTGAGGATGACCCTCTCTTATATAGTAGTTGGAGCCACCAAAAAAGGAAATGACCCGTGGGCTAAAATGAATTTGTAATCGATTGGAAAAGCTCCAATCAATTCAACAACTCAAATACAATTGATTTAATATCTAAAAAGGAAAGTTTGGATATAAACCCGTTACAAGACTTTAGTGTGTTGTTCATATTGATTTTACAATCGATTATCATAGTGTCACAATTGATTGGCTGGTTACACATTTTCTCCAATCGATTGGCACATTTTTCCAATCGATTAGAAATTTTTTGAAAAATGTTTTAATCATTTAGAAAATCTCTTTAAGTGTGTGTGTGTGTGCGTGTGCGTGTGCGTGTGCGTGTACGTGTGCGTGTGCGTGTGCGTGTGCGTGTATGTATGCATGTGCCTGTGCGTGTGCGTGTACGTGTGCGTGTGCGTGTGCGTGTGCGTGTGTGTGTGTGCATGTGCGTGTGCCTGTGCGTGTGCGTGTGTGTGGTGTGTGTGTGTGTGTGTGAGATTTGCCTTAGTACTCTTAAGTTACTTCTTTACTTTTACAATACTTGGTCCACTTAGACATACTGACAGACACGACCTGGCGAGCTTTCACACCTTTATTCATAGAACTTCAAGATTTTTTTAGATAGTTTATGATTTGTATAGGCACTTGGTATTTTGTCCTTATTTTAATGGTGCTTATCAAGGTTGAAGGCTATTTCGATGTGCTGTTGTCATCAAAACTTCAGAGGCTGGTCTTTTAGTACCTGCAATCACATAGATCCACAAAACTGTCAAAATTCACCACTTCCTCATTTTTAAGCTTAATTCCAAAGTTATCTAACCCTCAAGGTCTTGATGAGTACAATCTCATATGTTTAATTAGTTATTTATACAAAATTATGTCTAAACATTAGCTTCCTGGTTGAAAAGAGTCTTGGATTCTTCGACGTCTAACTGCCAAACTGCTTTTGTTATGGGAAAACACCTGTTGGACGAAGTCTTAGTAGCCAATGAGGTTGTGGATGCAGCCACAAGATCTAAGAAGGATTGTTTTCTTTTCAAGGTCGACTTTTAGAAGGCATACAATATAGTGAATTTGAATTTTCTCATATACATGATGAAGAAGATGGGATTTGGTAGTAGGTGGATTGGATGGAGGCCTGCATCTTTTCTAGCCAGATGTTTGTTTTGGTTAATGGGAGTTTAACTCTTGACTTTCAGGTTGTCAGGGGTTTAAGGCAAAGCGACCCTTTATCGCCTTTCCTCTTTGTCATCATAGCTGAAGGTATTATAAATTGAGGAAGATAGGTATTATCAATTATATTCATGAATTTTTCTATGTTTTTTTTTCAAAAAGAAAAAAGTTTGAATCACTTATTCTTTCATTGGCAAGTGATTAAGAAAATTTAGTTGAAAATAGAGATGGAGATTGGTTTACTCTCGGAGAATGAAGGTCTGGCGTGGAGGAATTTTTTTAAAGTGGATTAATAATTTGAAGAGGAAGAAATTAAAAGAAGTGGAGGGGTTTGGAAACTAAAAGAAGTGAAGGAAAGAGTAGTGTGGTTTGGAAACTCAGATACGACACTTTGTTTAATGATTCAGTTTGTAATGTACCAGACTTAGGGTGTGTTTGGTTCGGGGTAAATGGAGGGGAGGGGAGGGGAGGGGAGGAAATATTTAGTAGTTTTTGTGTTTGGTTCAAATTTTAAGAGGGGGAGGGGAGGTAGATGGAGGGGACCAAAATCCCTCCTGACTCACTTTTTCCTTCCCCCCAATTTGGGGGGATTTGGAGGGGAGGGGAGGTGTTTCACTTTAATCATAATTATATTTACATTTTTATCTTTATTATTTATTTAAATATAAATTTAACTTATTAAAATGTTAAATGTTATATTTTGAACAAATTTTATCTTCCTTTTATATTATTTATACTTTTTATATAGGTAAAATATCCTTTTTGGTCCTTTAACTTTACCGCGGGTTCATTTTGGTCCTTTAACTTTAAAAAGTGTCATTTTGGTCCCTTAACTCTTCAAAACGTTCCATATTAGTCCTTTTCGTCTTATTAGCGACGGAAAAAAAAAATACAAAAATCAGTCGCTAAATTCGTCGCTAATAAGATAAAAGGACTAATATGGAACGTTTTGAAGAGTTAAGGGACCAAAATGACACTTTTTAAAGTTAAGGGACCAAAATGAACCCCGAGGTAAAGTTAAAGGACCAAAAAAGATATTTTGCCTTTTATATATTATTATTATTATTATTATTATTATTATTATTATTATTATTATATGTGTTTAAATCCTTTTATTTTATTTATTATCTTTTATTATTACTTTTTAATTATTGAAATGTTTTTGTTTATAATAATTTTTATTAGATTTTATTATATTTGATAATCTTCTTAAAATTATATATTATAATTGTTATAATTTTTATAAAATTTTTTAAGATGCTCTCTGATTGAATACTTTATATTTCATTAATGAATTTGTATTTAAATTATAAATGATAAATATCATGAGTTTTATGATAAAATTAGAAGGATAAAAATGTAAATTAGTTTTAAAATACCTCCCATTCCCTTGTGAACCAAACATATTTGTAAATAAAATGTCTCCCCTCCCGTCCTCTTTCCTATTTTGAATCAAACATATATATATATATATATATATATATATAATACCTCCCCTCCCCTTCCTTTGATAAAAATCCCTTCCCTCCTCTCGATTGAACTAAACGGACCCTTAATTTCAGCTATTAAATTGATGGCGTTGAAATAGTTAATTAAAAGAAATATTTTATATTCTAACTACAACTTTTATTAGTTTTGTATGACCGCTTTAGATGACTATTAGTTTCGGTTGGTTTAGAATTTTTCCTTCTTTCTGTTTTTTCAACTATTGCAATAAGGTAAATCTTTACTTAACAACTACTATTTATGTTGGGTAAAAATATTTTTATTGATATACTAACTTTAATAGACAATGCAAACATTAATAAAAAAAACTTTTTCAATAATATAAACTGATATCACCAAAAATACTATTAAAATTCTTTTACGAGAGAGTTTTGTTATCGAGACGAAAACCATCTTGAATCATTAGACATTTCTTATGACCATTTCTTAACACACCACCCATGTTTCTTATACATCCCGTAAAATTTCGTTTTTGCCCCTCAGTTCCGGATGTGCACATCCGGACGCACCGTTTTTTTAAAAACGTTGCCTTGTTCCGGATGTGCAAATCCGGAATGACAAGTTACGCGTATTCCGGATGTGCACATCCGGAAAAATAGCTGAAATTTAAAAGGTATATTAATTTTAAGAAATAATAATAATATGTATTTTAACAGAAGGTTAGAGGAACGAATATGGCAGACATCCTTTAATGATAACTTCAAAATATTTATCAAAACGCATGATGGTCACTTGTTCCGTATCCAAAAGCTGTCTAGTAGTTCTAACCCATATTTAAACAAAATAACGGTCATCCACCTATGGTGACAAACATGACCTCTGTAACCATAAGTTATATATCCTAAAACGACACTGTGAATATCCGAACTCCCAAATCTATCCTCGAAAATTGTAGGACAAATCAAGATCAACAGTAAAACATTAGTTCTTTGACGTTATCCAAGATAAATGGCAGCAGAGTGACACAAAGTTGGTAGTACTCCTATTACCATTTGCAGAACCAGAATCAAAATTTTCGACTTCACTTATGTAGTATCGAAGGTGGTGCCTAATTGATACATGTTGATGTATATTTATGTATATGTATATATTATAACTTGTTTTAATTTTATAGTTGATTTATTTTGCATTGTTAATTTCTGCTTATCAGAGATGGAGTAAGTGAGGGTCAGTTCAGTCAGGTTTTGCTTTATGAGATGGATGCAATTCGGAAGGTATGCCATAGCTAACTTTAACTTTTTAGTTGTTATCATAGTGGCTAAAACCGGGGAACACTTGGTAGCTTTCCGCGCTCGATACTACATAAGTGAAGTCGAAAATTCTGATTCTGGTTCTGCAAGTGGTAATAGGAGTACCACCAACTTTGTGTCGACTCTGCTGCCATTTATCTTGGATAACGTCAATGAAGTAATGTTTTACTGTTGATCTTCATTTGTCCTACAATCTTCGAACCTGGAAAATATAATCCTTTTAGGCTTAAACCCAGTTGATTTATAGAAAGTCACACGCCACTCCCTGAAAACCAAAATGGTAAATAGTAATGAATTATTTATGGATTCAAACACTTTTCTTGTATCGTGTAAGTTAGTAACTACTCTCATTCTTAACCTTTCTTCTCCACAAAGCTCAGTCTTTTCGGTGCTCTGTGCCCTTACAGGTAGATAATAATGCGTTTTTTATATGCATACAAACTTGTTTTTTATTCATCAACGTTTCACTCTATAATGCATGTTTACTCATTGACATTGACTGAAGATTAATGGCTACACCGAAACAACACATTGAAGAGATACGAAGAACAAAGTTTTCTATTGGAGAGATACGAAGAACAAAGTTTTCTATTGGAGAGATACGAAGAACAAAGTTTTCCATGGGCGGGAAACCTAATCCCTTGATTCAAGATCTTCATCATGCTGTTAAGACCTCCTCCCTCCCCTCATTCGAATGTATATTAACTTGCGATGATATATTAACGTATGCGACCAACCGACAAAACCGATTTAAAAAAAAAAATGCTATTTTCCAGATTTGCAGATCAGGAATTTTAAAAAATAAAGTTATACTATGTTTCCGAATGTGCACATCCGGAACACAACAGCGTTTTTTAAAAAAACAGTGCGTCCGAATGTGCACATCCGGAATCAGAGGGCAAAAACGAAATTTCACATAGTATATAAGAAACTTGGATGGTGTATTAAGAAATGGTCTTCCTTATTTAGTATGAGTCAGTCTAATTAAAATAACCTAACTTTTATTTTATCAAAAAAAGTAAAATTAAATCGTTGCCAATTTTATCTAGCAAGTTTAATAATATCAAAATGATAAATCATTGAAAATTTTATAGTATTTTTATAAAAAAAAAATTAAAAATATAAAAAAGATCTTCATCTTGCTTGTTTTTTTTTTCTCATTGATTTATCTTTAATTACACTATAGTTTAAAAATAATTAATCCCAAATGAACAAAAAATAAAATAAAAACAAAATAACAAACTCTACTATTTTTTAAGTGGTTGGAATCCAAATCATGTAAAGTTCTTTCTCACAAAATAGCTCGATCATGTAATCTTTGCAATTGCAATTTAATTTTAGTATTTTCTGCATGATCCCTAACAAACAACACATAGAAATTAAATGCAAAGAGAAACAAGATATGAGAGGGAGAGAATAATTCTTCTACCTATAAAAAGAAAACATCATCCTTCACCCAAAAAAATTATTTTATTAAAAGGTCTTCCTTAGAAACATATTTGTTGAATTGGAAATTTGATAGGTATTACTAGTTTAAGTATTTGTATCAATTAGTTAATATACATTACGTTTATAGAGAATTCTAATGTGTTACATAAGAAATGAGAGATATAAAATTAAATATAAATATTAGAGATAAATGTCTAAAATTCTAAGAATGTTTTTAATAAAAGCTGTTTGTTTAAAACTTTTTTAAAAAAAGAGAGGGATTGATCAGAAGTCCTAGTAGAACAATTTTTACTTTCCTTTAAAGTTTAATAAAATTTAAAATAAAAATATTTATAGGTAAAAGATTTTTTTAAAATTATTACCGTTACTATAAACATATATATTTTTAAAATATTTAGAATATTAAATATTTAAAATATTGAGTATTTTGTAATCATTTATAAATTAAAATAAATAAATAATCTTTAAAATTCTTTTTATTTTTAATTGAAATTTTCCCTTTTCGTCTTTGATTCCAACAGTAGATTTAATTAAAACATACCTTCATCTCTTTTATTAAAATTCTTTATAAATATTCATGACTAAATGTCTGACAATTTTTTTTAAGACTATACTTTTCTTTGACGGGTTTAAGACTAGATTGAAATAGATGTATTTATAATAAAATGAAATTTATTTTATTAAAATATAATGTTTAAAATGTAAATTAAACATTTACAACCTTTATGTTTCGTTACCGTAATACATATATACAGTTTTTAATTTACTTTTAAAATATTTTTTACATGATTTCTAGAGTTTTATAATAAAAATGAATTTTTTTTAATTATATGGATCTAACAAGTGTAATCAATTATAAATATTTACATAAAAAATTAAATAATTATTTAAATTACTGAATATTAGAAACTATAATGAGTTATGTTATTGTCAACTTAAAAATAGACATAATATCTGTTGGTTTGAATTCATGATCTATATAGTCGAAATTAAATTAAAAAAAAAAGTCTATGCGATAAGGAGAGTAACCTCGTTTATAAGAGTATCATTCCAATTTAGATAGACATGAAGTTTGCTAAATATTTGAAAAATAAAAAAAAAACAAATAAAATAACACAAATTGATGATCGTGAGTGAGAATATAAATAAGATTAAAGGTCTATTTTTCAAGTTTTTAAACTGCCGAATAAAATATCCAACATAAATATTTTTATCATTTATTAGCATGCCATCCAATTTTTTAATAGTTTGACTCATCATTGTCAAATTATCTCTTAGATTTACCATTGTTATATATAGGTTAAACAATGTATTTAAAGCTAATTTAATAAATTTAATAATTTTTATCTTAATATAATGTATATATTGCCTTATATAATGTACTTTGATTTTGAATACAACTCATTCTTATTCTTATAAAGTAGGTTAATATTATCTCAAAAATATAACTACTACAAGGTTATATCTTCTTAACCCCACACATTTAATGGGTTGTACTTACAATAAAGGCAAATGAAGTGATATCTTAAAAACTTAGCATAAATTTGTCTTAAGATGTAGTAGTTTGGTCCTTCAAGTAATTAACTTAAAATTAAGTGATTGTTTAGCAAAAACATCAGTGAACAAATTGGCGTACTCATTGGGATATTGTTTGTGAAATTTTGAGTTTATTTTGAAGAGTATTCGCATTTCAAATTTGTTGTGATTTTATTTTGTATTTAATAATGTTTTTTGCAATTGGATTCATATGTGCTTGAGGAGTGGTAAAACTTTACTCTAAATGGTTCGTCCTAGAAACACATCACTTTCCTAAAACAATACTCCTGAGAATGAACATCTTATCACATCGATAGTTGGAACGACAAGAAATACTAATCCCATAGGGATTAATGAACCAGACCTCAATCCAGTAGCGAGTACGACACTGATGCCAGGGTGGTGGTTGCTTTGCCCGTGGCAATAAGTATTCTGACTACTCCCAAGCCGACAAGTGTTCCCCTGGTAGACCCTAGGCCTTCCAATGTATCAAGTTTCACTATGCCATAAGTGTAGAGAGATTTTCCATATGGTATGTCACTGAAATGATGGCAAGATTACAGAGCAACATTTTGACGTTCACAGATAATAACACAACGATAACACCCCCTTTGAATCCATACACAGCGCCAGGGTCTTCTATTAGTCACCCGAGTCGAGCAACACAACATGGAGGGACTGTATTTGTTCCCCCAAACATGCATGCTCTTACGACAAACTCCATGCTTTCCTTAAGACAACAAATAGATGAAAATAACCACGAGGTGGTTAATATGCTTACTTAGCAAATTGGTACGTTGTTTAATCCCCTAATTCATAACACTAACCAGAGTTACTAGTTGTTGGCCAATCAAATGGGTCAAATAGTCGATTTTTTCGGCGTCCCTCAAGCCCAAGCACAACTAATCCCTCAAATTGTGCCAGTTAGGACAATTGGGATGCCTGACAATGAAGGCGTTCCTCTTAATCAAGGGCAATAACAATAAGAGATACCTTAACCGCTCGGGTCCCCTATAGTTATGATAGGAGAAGAAAGAATAGCTCAGGCCAACCCAGGGGTAGTCATGGTGTGTAGGAACCAATATGTTGAGGAGGTAGTAAGGAACGTTCGACAAGATAACCTGAGGGGCCAGAATAATCTAGCCCACATAGATGAAAATATCCTTGCTTAGAATGGCCTTAATAATTTCGTGTCTCCCTTGACTGAATATGTTCTGCAGACAAAACTTCCTAGGGGGTGGAAAGTCACTAAATTCACCAAGTTTGCAGAAGACACAAGTGAGTCGACTGTCGAACATATTGCTCGATACCAAACTGAAGCAAGCGATATAGCAAACAATGAGAATTTGAAAATGAGGTTCTTCCCGAATTCTCTAACAAAAAAATGCCTTTACATGGTTCACGACACTCCCTCCTTATTCCATAAATAATTGAAATCAATTAGAGAGGGTATTCCATGAGCAGTTCTGTATGGGGTAGTCAAAAATTAGTCTCAAAGAATTGGCTAGTGTGAGGCGAAAGGAACCCGAGTCGATTGATTATTACCTAAATAGGTTTAGATTGTTGAAGGCAAGATGATTTACCCAAGTGTCTGAACATGAGTTAGTCGAAATGGTTGGTGGGGGTCTGGATTATTCTATTAGAAAGAAACTAGATACTCAATATTTGAGAGATATGGCTCAGTTGGCCGGCACTGTTCGATATGTCAAACGCCTAAAGGCTGAGAAAGCCAGAACGAGCAAGATCCATAAAAAGGAGAAAGTTGCCAACATAGAGGCAGATGAGAGAGACCAGGATTATAACTTAGGATATGAGGGGGTCGAAGAGAACGAAATAAATGTGGTTGAACTTAAACTAGGACCTACCTACGTTTGTAAACTTTTGAAACCATCCGATGAAAATAATCCGGTCAAACCAAAAAATGATAAGTTTGTTTCCACAATGTATACTTTCGATGTAACGAAGTGTGATGAGATCTTTGACCTCTTAGTTTTTGATGACCAAATGTTAGTCCCTAAAGGACTAAAAACGTCGTCTTTAGAGAAACATAAGAAAATAGGGTTTTGTAAGTTTCATAACTTTCTGGGTCATAAAACCTCTTATTGTGTCCTTTTCAGAGATATGGTTCAAGGAGCATTGAATGTAGGAAGGCGGAAATTTACTGACCAAGCCAATACCTCAATGTAGGTTGACTCTAATCCTTTAAAGATTAAGGACGCTAACTATGAAGATCCAATCGAGTGCCTAATGATCGAGGCTACTAAAAGCCCCTATGTAGAGATGAATGTCTCTGAGTCGAGCTATGCTGAGAAGGTTAATGCAGCCTACCCTACCACTAAAGAGGAGCTTGTCGACTTCCTCAACTTCTGCAAACTGAAAGGCTCATAAGTGATGTTGTGCCTTAAATACAACGCCGTGTTCGACAAAAAGGCTATTGAGTGACTTGAAAAGTGAAGCCTCAACTATCCAGAGGAGGCAAATGGCCCCAACAAAGGTCAAATTATGCTCTTACCAAGAGGGGTGTCCCCTACATGATACAAAATGTTACCCCATGCCACAATTGTATTCTACCCAAGATCTTTACGCCTCAATCGAAGGCACATGTGGGAAAGTGGATGCACCCCCTCTGAAGAAGCAGACACTAACCAAAATAAGAGAGAGGTGATGGCTTTAAACACAACTTGGAAATTCCTGGACAATTCTAAGGTCACTAATAACCATGCCTACAATCCCAATTATAAGGGGAAAAATCCAATGATTTGAACGCAGTGGTGCTTGTACCAGCGCCAAAAGAATGTGTTCCGAGAGATGCAGAATTGTGAGAACAACCAGGACCCAGAGTCTAACAACAAAATGGGTAAAAATCCAACCAATGAAAGAATCCTCCCCAACCTTTACATGTCGAATCAAAGATTGAAGTGGCGAGAAGGCCACCAAAAGAGAAGGTGAACCCATCATCTTATATCCAACCCAAGGTTGAACTAGCTAAAAGGTGAAGAAAGGAGATAATATATCTATTTTTATCTGGTGATAAGGAAGGAGATTAGGATGGAGACTGGGAGATGATAGAGATAAATTTTCAGATTCATAGGATGAATTTGACATATTTTGTAACGTGATGTCGGTGTTACCAGTCGAATACGACGTGGTAACTGAAGTGACAGATGCAGAAGAAGAATTTTCTGCTGAAGAAGTGGCTGATCATAAGCAAATGTTCTATTACATAATGAATAACAATTGCGTCAAAGAACAAAATTTTGTTTTTGAGAAGCCTGATTTAGGAATGAAGAGCCACTTAAAACCACTTTTCATTAAAGCAAAAGTTGACAACTGTAGTGTCAACAAAGTCTTGGTCGGCAGTAGCACAACAATCAATCTGATGTTGCATTCACTGATGAGAAAGATAGGGAAATTCGACACAGACCTCAAGCTGCATTATATGGTACTTTCAAATTATGAGGGTAAGACTAGCCATTCCCTGGGGAAATCCAGGTGGACTTTGCTGTCAGGACTACCATTCGACCAACCTTGTTTATGGTCGTATCCTTTAAAGCTAATTACAATCTACTGCTAGGAAAGGAATGAATACATGGTGTCAGTGTTGTACCATTTTCTCTTCATCAGAGAATATCTATATGGTGGAAAGATGGCATAATGGATAATATGGAGGTAGACCAAAGTTACTACATAGAAAAAGTAAACCATGTTAATAGGAGGACATTCCATAAGAACCTGGCAAACATAGCACCATGTCCACCGAAGGATGAAGGTTTCAGGACTCAGGAGAATGTGTTCCATTCTGTAAGACTTCACCCAACCCATGGTTTCATGTGGGAAAGAGAAGTTTGTGGAGAAGAGCCTTGTGAAGATGGTGAAATAACCCTAATAGGATGGGGTGATGATGAATCCTATTATGTCTAAGTCGAATGCTTGGACCAAGATTACAACTTATGTAGCCGAAACCTGGATAAAAATGGCCCAAAAAGCTAAAATGAAAAGTGAGTTGGCTAGAAGAGCCAAAGATAGAGCTATGTCGGACGCATGAACTTGAATCACGTCCTACCTGGCTGATAAGAAAGAAAAGACAGGCCAAGAGGCTAAGTTACACCATAATTGGCTAGTGAAGCCAACATTGTGAGAGTTGTATACCACACACTCGACCAGAGGCTCGATTTCATTTATGACGATGAGCCTTTAGGCTTTGAAAAAGAACCAAAGTTTTTGAATGAAAAAATCCAAGCACGTGATCCTTTGGAAGAAATTGACATGGGAGATGGATCGATAAAGAGGCCTACATACATCATTGCTAAGATAGATCCAAGTATGAAGAACCATGTAGTACAACTATTGAAGAACTACACAGTTTGCTTTGCATGGTACTACGTAGAAATGTCATGCCTTAGTCAAGAATTAGTGAAGTTGAAGTTGCCCATTCAGTCGGGAAAGAAACTTGTGAAGCAGTTGCTAAGAAGGTTTGCTCGAGCTGTTATGTCGAAGATAAAAGAAGAAATTGAAAGGTTGTTGAAAATCAAGTTCGTGAGGATAGCCAGGTGTGTCAAATGACTTGCTAATATAGTACCAGTAATTAAAAAGAACAGAACTTTAAGGGTATGCATAAATTTTAGAGATCTTAACAAAGCTACCCCTAAAGATGAGTATCCTATGCCAGTCGCAATGATGCTTGTCGACTCGACGACAAGACATTAATATTTAAGCATGTTAGATGGCTATTTTGGGTACATCCAGATCTTCATTTCTAAAGATGATGTGCCTAAAACAACATTCAGGTCCCCAGGCACTTTAGGGACCTACGAATGGGTCGTAATGCCCTTTGGATTAAAAAATGCTAGCGCAGCATACCAAAGGGAAATTAATCTTATTTTTCATGAATTTATAGAGGATTTTATGCAAGTCTATATAGACGACATTTTTGACAAATCCTCATACAAAGATGGTCACATCGACCATCTTCGATAATCCTTCGAAAGGATGAGGAAACATGGTCTAAAGATGAACCCTCTGAAATGTGCCTTTTTTTTGTTAGTGCATGAGATTTTTTGGATTTGTAGTCCATAATAAAGGAATCGAAATAAATCAAAATAAGACTAAAAAAATAACCTAAGTGGCAAAACTCAAGCATTCTCGCCACTACTTCGACTAAAAGACAAAGAAAGATTCTGATGGGAATTCCAGCATTAAAAGGAATTCAATTAGATAAAAGCCTACTTGACACAACCTCTGACCTTGATGCCTCCTGCAAAAGGGAAGCCAATGAAGTTGTACATATCAGCGTCAGAGTTGACAATAGGTAGTTTGTTGGCTCAATAGGACGAGAATGGCGTCGAAATGGACATTTAGTATCTGAGTAGGGTCTTAAATGACGCAGAAACTAGATATAGTGAAATAGAAAAATTATGTTTATGCTTGTATTTCTCTTGTACAAAATTTAAACATTATATAATGCCCGTTGATATTTACATTTACTCTCATTTTGACATTATCAAGCATATGCTCTCTAAACCCATTCTACATAGTCGAATTGGGAAGTGGGCTTTAGCCTTAACTGAGTATTCCCTAACATATGCACCTCTGAAGGCCATAAAAGGGAAACCCATGGATGACTTGTTAGTCGATCACACAATTGTCAAAACGAAATAGAACTACATAGGTCTAAAACCTTAGGAGTTGTACTTCGAAGGTTCAAGTCATAGAGAAGGAACTGAGATTAGAGTCTTGATAGTTTAACCCAAAGGGATCCCAACCAAGTTTAAGTTTAGAATCAAGGACCATTGTTCTAATAATGAGGCGGAATACGAAGCATTGATAGCTGGCCTTGAGATTCTACTCGACTAGGGGGCAAAAAGAGTTGTAATCAGAGGTAAATCAGAGTTGGTGTTAAAACAATTAACCAGAAAGTACATGTGTATCAAGGATAATTTAGTGTCATATTTCACCTTAGCTCGATCTTTATTAGAAAAGTTTGATTCACTCAAAGTCAAATACGTACCCCGGTTAAAAAACCAAGAAGCAAATGACTTGGCTCAAATTACTTCTAGATACAAAGTTTCTAAGGAGAAACTAGAGGAACTAATTAAGGTCAGGGAGAAATTGGTCTTGACCAACATCCCTTCGTCAAAGGCACTAGTGCCCAAAATTTAAATGGAAGAAAGGCTAGGGGCGATGAAGTACATGAAATCTAAGGAATATGATGTTCTGGCCATCGACAACATGTCAAATGGTCATTAGCATAAACCTATCATGAAGTATTTAGAAAATCCTACAGGGACAATGAATAAAAAAGTCAAATATAGGGCACTAAGTTACACCATCACGGGTAACACATTATTTAAGAAAACCCCATAGGGAATTCTTTTGAAATGCCTTAGTGAAAACTAGGCATATTGGTAGTTTTCAACGTCCATAGTGGATCTTGCGGTGCGCATCGGAAGGCCACAAAATAAAGTGGCTTTTGTTTCGACAAGGGGTCTATTGGCCACCATGTTGAAGAATTGTATAGAGTTCGCCAAAGGATGTCAGGAATGTCAAAAACATGTCAGAGTCCAACACGTCCCTACAAGAAAGTTGCATTCAGTGGTGAAACCATGGCCCATTAGGGGATGGGAATTAGACCTGGTTGGTGATATTCAACCATTATCTTCCAAAGGTCACAAATACATATTGGTAGGTATTGATTACTTTATCATATGGGTCGAAGCGATCCCGTTGGCAAAATTTGTCTAGGATGCAATAATAAGCTTCATACAAAGTCATATCATTTGTAGGTTTGGAATACCTGGAACTCTGACCAGGAATCAAGGTTCTGTTTTCATTGGGAGAAAGATGGTTGAATTTGCTTCAAAAGTGGGGATCAAACTCCTCACATCTACACCTTAATATGCTCATGCGAATGGACAGGTCAAAGCGGCCAACAAAATAATAATTGGTTTGATCAAGAAACATGTGGGCCAAAAACCTAAGAATTGGCACAAAACTTTAGACCAAGCGTTGTGGGCTTGTCGTACATCTCCAAAAGAAGCAACAAATGCAACTCCCTTTCGACTAATGTTTGGGCATGATGATGTGTTGCTTGCTAATATATACTCGCAATCATCAAGAATTCAAAGGAAAAATGAGATACCTTCTGAAAATTTATTGGATATGATGTTAAACGAGTTATTCGTTTTGGATGAGGAAAGGTTGACAGCGTTGGACATGCTCATAAGGAAAAAAGAAAGGGTGGTCAAAACTTACAACAAGAAAGTGAAACATAAGACTTTTTTGGTTAATGACTTAGTCTGGAAAGTTATTCTGCCTATGGATATAAACGATAGAGTCCTTGGAAATGGTCACCTAACTAAGAAGGTCCCTTTTGAGTCATCCATGTATTTTTTTAAAATTCCTACGAGATTGAAGAAACTGACCTAGAGTGTCGATCTTTGAGGATCAATGGGAAGTACCTAAAAGCGTACAAACCTATGTTGCATGAGATTCGAATAACGGAATAATTAAATTAACAGAAGTTAAATGGTATTTCTAGAAAGGTTGTCAAAATGGAAAATGTCATCACATGAAAAAAAATTAAAATCATTACCTAGAAATCCAGATAGAATGGATAAAGATAAATTGCTTAAACAAAGGTATTCTTGAGATTTTTGAGGCGTTCTTTCAAGAAGGTGATTTTTTCATTGATCTGAGAATCCTTCAACCTTAACACCTTTATCTCTTGGTCTAGCTGAATGACAGCTTCCACATGTCGGATTTCGACATGGGCCTCCCGATCAATATGGGCTTTAGTCGAGGATAGCACTGAAACTTCAAGCTGTGTTTCTTTCTTTTTGAGGTCTTCAACTTGTCTTGTCAGCTGAGTGATTTGTGCTTCATATACAACAATTTTCCCTCTTTAGGCTGATGGTTGGTTTGATCCTTTTGAACTTTTTCCACTAGAGCATACACCTTTTGTTGTGACGCCACACTAATGTCTCATTCCTGGCTCGACTTATCTACTTTATAGCGAATACTACCCACAAATTGCTACTTCTCTGCAATAGAGTGACATACCTGGTTGAAGATCGGTTCAAAGTTCAACATGAATGGGATTGCAAACTCGGGTAATTTTCAACCACTGCGTTTCTTTAATAGTTTCCTAATATCAGACGTTGTGGAAGGATAAGCCTTTTGTTGTTCGACTAGCTGACACACAGAGTCCTCATTGAGGTTGCTGTCAATAGAAGAAGAGCTTGAGGAGCGATTGGAAGAGCTCATGCCACGACTCTTGACCAGCCTTCTCAAAGCCTCAACAGGGTTCCGTGCTTTAATGGCAATGATCTCTTCTCTACTGAAGGAGGTGTTGAATGAGGAGTCTCTTGTGGGCGGATTAGCGATGGATGTAGTCCCAAATGACTTGGTTGCACCAGGTTGTGATTTGGTACCCAGGGCATCCGCTGTATTGTTAGTTTCTTCCTTCAACTCATGTATGACCTCCTCAAAGTTTTCATCGTTTTTTAAGAGAGTTTTTAAGTCCCCATAGTCTTCACAATCCTCAAAGTCCTCAAAGAAAACATAAGTCTTCTTCTTCTTAGAAGTATCTGGACCTCCAATCGAATCTTCATTATCATAAAATTTGTCGAATTGTTGATCTTCTTCAGGAGGTGGTGCATGGTTGTTTTCAGGTGAAGAGTCGCTTATGTGATCACCATATTCAACCATAACATCATCTTTTCTGTCCTTCGTAGCCTCAGGGTCATGGTCCCCAATCATAGTCAGATGCATTGATGAGCTGGGAGGGTCGTCTAGTCTAAACTAGAGAGCGTAGAGGATTTAAGATCCTTGTCGAGCAGAGGACCTCCCTGAAACAAAGAATAATTTAGCTAAGTCAAGATAACTGGAAAAATCAGTATGAAATTACCTTAGGGAATCCTCTACGTACCATGGTTCAAGCAAAAGAATCGTATGAAGATTGTTTCTCTGAGGCAATATTCCCCATTGGGGGTAGGAATATGTTGGGATAAACTTCGACGCTACCCCCTCCAGTAGGAGCAACACCCTCATCTTGAGATTTTGGCTGAGAGATAGTGCCAAAACTCGAAAAGAAGGTCTTTTTGAGTTTTCTCTTCTTCTTCTTCTCAATCTTCCAAGACTCAAAGGTGACAGCAGGAGAGGGTTTGGGTGTGAGAGCTTCTTGTGGGATATTTTTGAGTGGCGGCTTGACGTCATCATGTTCCTCCGTGATTCGGGCTTCCTGGAAGAAGGAGGAAAATAAATTAAGACCATATTGGATAAGCAATAATCGAAGGAAGAACATAAAGATAAGGTCTCGAACCTGAGGTTTCTTCTGCATTTTGGCAAGCACCTCCTTCTTAGTTTTCTTCGATGGAGAAATAGTGGTTGCAGTAGTTGCACGCTTCCGAATGTGGGAGAGGAAAGTGTAAGTTAATTGAGCATATATGAACTTCGACATTAGAGGGGAGAAAATGTTAAGCATACCTGTGTTGTTGCCTCTTCTTTGACAGTGGCGCCTATATGTTGCTTTGCCTTCTCTTTTGGGGTAGTAGCAATCGAAGTGGTCTCCTTTCTTTTGACCCTGTAAAAAAGATATATATATATATATATATATATATATATATATATATAAAAGTTAGATTTCCTATTATCAAGCAGAAAGGCATGGAGGAAGGTTGATATTGAAGGTGAGAAAAGTACATAAGAAGGGGGGTTGAATTGTGTTTTTCGTTTTCTTAGTTTGCATCTGAACAGAGTTTAGAATCTAAACTGGTGTTCATATTCTGGTTAATTCTTAGCAGCGGAATGTTAACAGAAGAAAATAAATAATAGCAGAAGACACTAAGATTTATACTGGTTCCTCCCAAACAGAGATCAGTCTAGTCCAATTGCTTCACAAGAGATTTTCATTATAATCAAAACTTGATTACAATCGCTTATGAATTATGCATAAGACTTTTACAAATGCTTAGACCCAAGGTCTAAGACTTCTACTTAAGCTTCTCACTCGAGACTTCCTGCTCATGTTCCACGAACCCAAGACTTCCTTGCTCAGGCCCTCAGCCCAATACTTCAGCTCCAAGTCCTATGAAACGAGCCTCCCTGCTTGAACCCCTCTGGTCAAGACTTACTGCTCCAATCCATGTACCGAGCTCTCCTGCTCAAGCCACAATGGCTCAAGACTTTCTCCTCTAGGTGCCATGAAACGAGCCTCCCTTCTTGATCGCTCAGATATAAGACTTACTGCTCCAAATTTCATGCACCAAGCTAACCTTGCTAAATTAATCTACTTGATTAAGACTTTCACTGCTCAAGCACATAGCAAGAGACTTACGTGGCTCAAACATCTTGGCTCGAGACTTCCTTGCTTGTATCCTAATGATGCAAGACTTATGCTCAACCAATCCACTTGATTAAGACTTTCACAACTCAAGCATATAGCAAGAGACTTATGTGGCTCAAGCATCTTGGCTCGAGACTTCCTTGCAAGTATCAGAGGTACGGGAAATCACCATAACAAAGACCTAAATCACTTAAGATTTCTAAGATATTCAATGTGTAAGAAATCTTAAGGCTTTTTCAATTACAACCTACATCAGAAAAATATGCATATACAATGTGTTGATAATTGCTGATTGAAGATTCAGTTTGAACCTTCAGCCATATTTATAGCCTTTTCATAAACTGGTTGTTGAAGAGGTAACTTGATCAAAAGTCTTTGGTGTTACTCCATAGTACAAGAGTCGTTGAAGATATATACACCAGAAGATCTTGATCCAATGTGTAACATGTTTAACCTTTGAGTCTTTAAGAGTTTATGTACTATTAGAGCCGTTGAGAGTAGATATGCATAAAGCATCTCAGCCTTTCTTGAGCCTTACAATCTGTAGACTCTAGCTGACAAAATGATTTGACAATATAGTTTGCTTTATGCAGTACAGACAAATTCAGCTTTATCACTAACTCTGAATGGCACCAGAAGCCAATTTGCATTCAATAAGTGTAGAGACAATTATGTTGCTTCTTCTGATATTGAGACATTCAGCTTCAGAGTCTACGCCAAACATCACTTAGCAAGTGTTCTTCAGATTCTGCCACAAGAAGCTAGTAATTCAGAAACGCTCAAAGTGTGCTTAATGTAACATAGATTCTGACTATATTATTTACAAGTATTAGAACCTTCACACCATTAACACACATCAAATAAACCATTGTTTTTTCAGTTCTTTGTTATCATTGAAACCCAAGGAAGATATGTCATGGACAAATCCTATTCTAACAGATATTACCTGTGATGTCGGACCAGCTTGGCCGCTGACAGTGGCATCCTTAGTATTTTTCTTGATGGGGATAGCTGCGAAGAAAAAACAACATAGTTAAGCAAAAAGATAGTAAATGGAAGGAATTTATGATCCAATGAAACTTGATGCCTCACCATTAGTAATGTCGCATAGAACTTCGACGTGATTGATGTTAACATGAAGGTGCTCCCGATAGCTGTGTACGTCGAACTTGGTCGGAACCACTCTCCAGGTAGGTTTTTTGTATGAGTTTTTTAAGTCATTCAAAGAACTTCCATAAACGAACCATCTTGGACATGGAGGAGAGAAGTCCAGGGCCATTTCACATGAAGCTAAGGGTGAAAATATTGGCTTGTAGTAAAACAAAGCAAAACGATACCAATCCTCCACATATGAAGGAATCTTTAGCTCTGGTAGTTTTTCGAGAAGCTTTTCCTTCAAAATGGTCGTTGCCCCAGAGATAGTTCGACGAAGGTTGTGAGGATCATGCATAGTCTCGAAGTAACATTGGAAAGCGCAATTTTTTTAACATGCATGCTCGTACCTTTTTAAAATTTTGTCTACAAAGGAAGGAAAGCTATGTTTAGATGAGTCGACTTGGTCATCACATCAACAAACTTGATGGTGTAGTAGTATTTACACCAGGTGTCGAATTCTTGGGTGTTGTAAAAAGACCTCTAGAACTTGAAAGGGTTAAGATCCAAATGATTTTTGGCGTGCTCAGATGAAAGTTCAAGATACGTCTCCTCGGTCATTCCGAAAGCACTCAAACACAAATATTTCTTGAAATAGAAATAAGAGTTATGTTTGAATTGGCAGTGGCAAAACTGTCGATCCACGAGGTTGGGTTGATACATAACAAGGCCTACTTGAGTCTTCTTAGAGTAAATCCTAGTCGAAAGCAGCTTTGGTGTGAGGAAAGCTTTCCAGATTTTGATGGATTTTGCTTGATGAGCTGGGTCATGTGCAGGGAATTCTCTCTTGAACCACACATGTCCATAGCGCCTATCCACAAAAGGGGCCATGGGTGCAGTAAAGTTGTGTCTTTTGCAAATATCATATAATACTTAGTGAAGCTTTCTTGTGTCGAAAGTCCCTTATCAACAGACGTAAGAAGGGCTAGTAGTCTCACTTCAATGGGTCATTCCCTAGGTCTTCCAGCAGGGTGATCAGTTTGTTGGCCATGAGAGAGGTCTCAAAAGTGGTAATCAACCAGAGTTAAATAAGCCTGAAAGCACCTGTTAGGAGAAGTGTACCCTTGGCATTTTTGGTCGAACTAAATGTTTTCATGGCACTAGACGTTAAGCTTGAAGACTCATAAAGTGAGGTTGAATTAATTGGCTGAGGCAGACATTTCTCCCAACATGAAGTTGATCGGCGAGAGTGACAAAGGATTTCTCCATATGTAGAGACCTCAAGCATAAAATTAAATGTGACAGCCATAAAGACAAGAAGGTCACATGCTCTTCGTCAGAGACTTCAGTGGTGGCTTCATAGAAGTGATCAATAATGAAGTTGGTGAAGCTAACCCATTTCAAGTTGAACCCAATAATGTCATATGTGTCGACAAAAGGGTCAAACAGTTCTCCTGTTGGTCGAAGACCAGTGATGACGGCTATGTCAAACAACGTTGGTGTGAGCATACCACAATGCAATTGAAAGGTGTTCGTCAAACCCTCCCAAAAATGGAGTGCATATAACAACATGTTTTGGTTATATGTGAGGCCTACCCTAAATAATTAAATCAGGTCAAAAAGACCTTAATCCTTCCAAAATGGCTCTTTCTAGGACTCTACCTTATTCAACTTATTGGGGTAATTCGACTGGTTAGGCCGCTAAGGGTTTTTTCTGATGATAAAAAGGAAAAAATTCACTAATCCTAGCCACATTGGTGAGTAAATCAGAATAAGGACCAGAAAAAGCAGTGGCAACTTCAGTAGTGGTGAAAGGAATCAATACATGTGATTTCCAAATGAGTTTTTTTCCTCTTGAAGAGGAGGCTCAGGAACATATATCTAGTTTCCAGTGAGAGTGGGCGTGGTGATGGATGCAGCCACGGGGACTTAAGGCTTAGAAAATGATTTGCGAGCCATTTGTGTGAGAGAAAGTTGAGTTTTTGTAATAGAAAAGTTTGAAAGCTTCGTGAGAAAATGAATAAAGTTGGAAGAAAATGTTAGAAGAAGAAGAGGAGGAAACTATTTATAGTTTCAGAAGAAAAGAAATAGTTCAATTTTAATTTTTCTTCCAAAAGAAATAAAAAATGAACTTTTTGACACGTGTCCCACTAAAATGTGATGTAATGGGAAGTTGGATCTCTAGCATGGCCCATGGTTTCCTGGGAACTCAAATCCATGATGGCTAGTTTGAACCTACAAGTCTCGAAAATAGGTTATAGGGAGTAGCCATGATGATGTTGACATCAGTGCACGATTTCAAACAATTTGAAATTTCAAAAATGCCACTTGTCTCTTTAAAAATAAAATAAAAAGTGGCATTTTTGGGGGGAAATTTGTTTGCCAAGAAATTCCAAAAGAGGAAATTCGACAAAGAAGGCAACTAGGAATTTCTCAAAACATAGGGTAAGGTCAAGGTGCTTTGACCAAAAGACCTACCAAGGGAACGACAATGTTCGGCGTCAAAGAGTCTGATTAAGGACTTAGTAAAATTCCAAGAAATTCAGTGATGCGTCAAGTTCCACAGGTCGAAAGGGTTCAACTGGAGGTAAATTTAAATTTCAAACTGAAGTAACTTCTTTTTGGTCTTATCCAAATTACGAAGGACGCGTGAAAATCAATCGAGGATCAGTCACACATGCAAAGATGACATGTCGGACGGAGGAACATTTGAGCACTTGAAGACCATTAGTTCATATCATTATAAATATAGATTCTATTGTTAGGATCTGGGGTGACAAAACATTGTAACTTTGATATACACTCAAAGTACCCGTACACAAGAGAGAAACGAGTTTTCCTGAAGAAAATGTGCACGCCTACCATTTTTTAAATTTATGAAAAGACACCTTTTTTTCTATTTAATGTCCTTTCTGTACTTAAGTTATGTCTTTTAGCATTCAAAGACTAATTTCGATACAATCTAAATCAGTTTCTGTTCTAGACTGGACTAACGGCTAGGCATAGCCCAATCCGCTTCTGTTCCCAGAACGGCCCAATTGCCTAAGTCCAATCCATAAAGGGGAAAAAGTTACCTTTCTGCCCCCCAACCGGGCAAGGAGTGCATCACTCCTCCCCGGTACTGCTGCCCGTTTCGCACGGCTTCATCAGTCCCCGAACGGCTAAGGGCACGTGCCCGAAACTACGCCTTTGCCCTACATAACGGCTAGTTTTGGGCACCCTGCCCGACATAACGGCTAGTTTGGGGCAGTTACCTGGGAGGGGAAATACACCTTTCATTCCCCATCAGGTCCAACATCCGTGAAGACATCCCCGGTGAAAGTAGCAAAGATGGACTCGTGCTCGGCAGGCTCAGCCGCCAACCACTCCTCAGCAGGATTCTCTTCGAGCTCCTCCCCGACTTTGCTGGGGACGGTTGATGCTTCCGTGCTACTGCTCTTCGAGGAACTCTCCTCGGATGAATCTATTATAATCTCCCCGTCTGGCCCTGTCGCCATATCGATCACCTGAAAAACAGAGAAAAAAGTGAATTCGACGAAGAATCAAATCCACCCTTCCACCGCTAGTCAAGTGAAAGGGCGCGCAAAGGGCTGAGGACGGCATCCCCGGCCTAAGCCCTAACATTGAACAAAATCTCAACAGTCTCCTACGAGGAGACGCCCGGGACAGACCACTCCCGAAACGAGGAACCTCCTTGAGCCGCTTCCCAGTTTCCGTCTGAAGCTTCACCGAAAACTGCAAATGCTCACCGGAAACTCCATCGAAGCACCGAAAACTGAGTAAACGCCACGGTTACCTATACGTCACCATCGCGACGCCGCCGGAAACCGCCTTATTCGCGAGTTATCTAAGAGGTTCCAGCAACCTCGTCTGCGGCAGAAAACGGCTTAGCCACCGTCCACCACCAACAAACCCAGAAAAACTACCTTATGTCGTCTAAACCTAACCTAGCCATATGTAATCTAAAACCAGAGTGAAAAAGATGAAAGAGCACGAGATCAGAGAACTTACGTGGTTAGAAAAGCTGAAAAACGGATGCACGAAGTTGGTGGCGGCTGTTGAAGTAGCGGACGACGACGACGGCAAAGCTTTCTGAGGAAAACGAAGAAGAAAAGAGAAAAGCGAAAGTTCCAAATGGCCTTGGTCCTTCTCCTTTTATACTGCTGAGGAGCACGTGCGGAGGCACGCTCACGTAGGTCATAATGGCTGTAGACTAACCATCATTGTTTAGTTACTGCAGCACAGGGCTCGAGGCACACGTGGCGCCCCAACGTTTCAATTCTTCCTGACCATTAGCCTCCCCGTACGACGGGCAGACCAGACACGGTCATGGATCTTACGAACACCAGGGCCCACGGGCACCACGAGACAACTTCATCCGTCACCAAACGACGACTCCACTATGGTTCCCCGGAACAACGGGCTATCCTTAAGTCATCACTCCCATACTCGGGAGCAACGACTTAGGGGGCTCCTGTTCTGGACTGGACCAACGGTTAGGCATGGCCCAATCCGCTTCTGTTCCCAGAACGGCCCAATTGCCTAAGTCCAATCCATAAAGGGGCAAAAGTTACCTTTCTGCCCCCCAACCAGGCAAGGAGTGCATCACTCCTCCCCGGTACTGCTGCCCGTTCCGCACGACTTCATCAGTCCCCGAACGGCTAAGGGCACGTGCCCAAAACTACGCATTTGCCCTACATAACGGCTAGTTTTGGGCACCCTGTCCGACATAACGGCTAGTTTGGGGCAGTTACCTATTCTTCGGGAAAACGGTTATTTCGCCCAGAAAATAGGACCGTTGGCCACGCACCGGGGGCACTATATAAACCCTCTCACTTGAGAGGGTCAGGTATCCAATAATCACCCTAAGAACTCATACTTTGTACTTGCCCCTTTTCTCTGACCATTTCTTACTTGAGCGTCGGAGTGTCTTGCAGGCACACCCCCTCCTCCTCATCCTACGCCCATCATCACAAACGTTCTTGGTGGTCCATCACAGGATCTGATCAAACCTTCACGATCAGTTTGTTAGTTTATTTTCATAACACAATTGTTTTACCGAAAATGCTCAACATTCATTGCAAGAAATCCGACAATATCGAATGCTTATTTTCTCTTCTTAAAAACTTTGCACAAATTTGCCATGTGATTTACTGGTTTGATCCATCAAGTAATTAACTTAAAACTAAGTGAATGTTTACCAAAAACACCGATGAACACCTCAGAAGACAAGTAATTATATATAATATGTCAACCATTTTTAAAATTTCTCCACCAATACCCACCTTTCTCCACCAATATACCAATATATCTCATTTTTTATATTGAATTTCAAACTACCCTACTTTCAAACAATTTTTTTGATAGGTGTCTTAATATTAATGACGCTCCATTCTTATTTTAATAGGAAGTGCCAATAACGCAAAACCCCCTTTCTATTTTTTGTTTTCATTTATTTATTTTGTATTAAATTAAAATTTTAATTATTTTAAATTATTATTTAATATGATTAATTAGTATTTTCGGTTAGAATATATATATATATATATATATATATATATATATATATATATATATATATATATATATTATTTAGTTAGAAACTCACTTGTTGCTTATGGGAAGCAAAAAGTATGATAATTTATTCACGCTAGAAAAGTTGTGCAGCTAGAAAAGTTGTGCACGTCTACCTTTGTGATTTTTGACAAAGATCTATAAAGATCGGCTAAACAAGTTCAGCCTCACCTATATTTTCATATTATATCTATATCTTGTAACAAAGGTAACTACATTATAGTTACACTGTTATCCGAAGTGTATAGAAATAAAAAGACCTATGAGTAGCATAATATAAACTCTAGTTTTACATATATTATCTTCCTTGGAAGACATTTCAGTTAATACTAAATGATTGTATATATTATTAAACCAAAAAATTTAATACCATGGCCCTCCTAACTTCTTTTACCATGGTCATACTAAATTAGTTCATAGGCTATTTGACCATCTATGTTGGTTGGGTCATTTAATGCCTTATCTTTCACACGGAGACCCAACAACATGTGCATGTCCTCGATTGTGATGGTGCATATGCTGGTTGATAGATAGAATATGTGTGTCTCAAGTTCCATCTTACTAGAAGAGTGAGGATAAACTTGTTATAAATGACATATAAGGTGAAGTTGATATCATGACCAAAGCTAACACGCTCCAAAATAAGGACGAATGATTACATCATGTAGGATAATCCGTCGTTGTGAGTTCGAAATATTTTTGTATCTTAGAATGAATGAATAAAACATGATATGAAATTGATTATAAAGTATAGTTAAAATGATAAAATATGAAGCAGTATGAAATAACTTACATAAAATGCAATGGTTGTGGGTGTTCCTCTATGTCATTCGCCCATGGTTAACAAAAACTTTTTACCCTATGAAATAAGTACAATGCAAGAATGTTTAGTATACTTGATAAGTTTGGATGTGTGACAAATGAAATGATATGAGTTGGTATTTATATTGTAAATATGAAATATGGTTGAGGGAGTAACTGAGGTAAATTTAAGAGTGAGTAAATGAATTGAATAGTAAGTAATCCTTGCATGCGTTCCACGTAATTGGTTAAGGGAATCAAGTCTGCATACAAGCAATCTAGGTAGGTGTTCCTGCTATTGGCGCATACTCCTCTTTTTACATATGCTTATGCTTGTAGTTTGCGCTAACTTTGGAATTTAGAGGAAGTTGTGCCTACTATTGGTGCCCCCAATAAAAGTATACAATACTATTTGTTGATTCAATGTGTAGAGGTGTGACTACTATTGGCGCTTTTATACCAACGTATAAGCATGCACGAATAGCATTACAAGATTTTACTAATGTTGTCCTATTAAAGGGATTTTGGAATATCAAACCATTGCATCTTACTTCGGGCCGGCCAAAGATCCAAATGGTTAAGGTTCAAATCAACGCAAATCCACTTCATTTGACTCAAGGTATAAAATTCATCTCACTAGGAAAGTAAGACACACTTTTATGATCTTCACTTTTCACTACAACCACCTGGAATCTCAAACTAAATTGGGCATTGGAGTGCTAATCTTGCAGATCCACCTTGCGACTCCGTATCAAAGATCAACACCACTAGTTCAAGATTAATCACCACGTACTTCAATTATTTCTAGTTCCACTACAGAACAATGGCGTCATATGTGGGATTCAATTTTTAATTCTTGCATTCTCCATGGTTTCACGCTCTCTATTCGATCCACCAGTTTGTAACTTTTATATGTCACCTAATCAAGAGCATGAGCATGAATGAATCATCCTAGATCCAAATTCAATTATGTATTATATTTGATAAAGAATAGAGGTAGTTGTTTCTAATATCCTATAAAAAGTTCTTGATCAACCTCCTAATTGGGCCTCACTTCAATTATCCATCATCAACACGATTCTTGTCGTAGCGACTTGTGGCATAGATCTATGATTGAAGTGGCTTCTCCAGAAAGTGAAGATCCTCTGAGCAATGAACGAAGATCGTATCACACCATAATTACTAGATTGCGATGGAGCAAACCAAACGCCAAACATATAATTATCAACGAGCAATTACCATTGTGAACCGTATTGTCCATTGTTACAGTGTAGAATACCAAATATTCTGATTTTATTCCATACCTCATTGTCACCACCGAGATCCACAAAGCTCGTCTACTCGATGGAGATCTATTGACTAAAATACCTATTCCTCCTAGCACGATGATACTACACAAAAATTTAAAATCCAAACGCACAAATATTTTTGAAGGACGAGGAAGTTCCATAGATTGCAGATACAGATCTGTCAGTGGTCACGGCAGTTTCTGCCTTTGACGGAAATATTTGTGAGATACTTCATATGCAATGTACTCTGAGAATCAATTCCCAATCCAACATGAGTAAATGGCCACCTCTCCATACCCGAACAAACAAGATAACAAAATTCCATTGAATACGTACGGGGAAAAGACACATCGGGCTCCCACTAACGCTAAAGAAAAATGTCATTGAAAAAGTCTCTGATCTGCACTCTTAGCAAGCCTCATGCCCGATTTTGCAGACCAGTAAGGAGACAACAAGGGGAAGGAAAAAACCATGTTCGAACCGTCGGAACCGGGGAAAACTTCAACAAGGGATCCCTTAAGAAATCTTACCTTTATTCCTTAAAGCTCTTGGCACGATTAAAATCCAATCAGACGTCAAGTAATAGAATCTCGCGTTTGTCGTAAACACGTTATTAGCCACGCTTTGAAGAATCGGGAATGAGATATCATAGTCCTATTGTTCAAAAGATATAGTGCCAGACTATCCCTAGAGACAATTTCGTGGCATCAGAGTATCAACGATCTTTAATAGCCGACAGTCCCATGGTTCTTATTAATCAAGAGCTCACAGTTGCATTCCAAGCGGACCATCACCCAGTCATGCGAACGAAGAGGAAGCCATATCTGTCGACACCATAGTTGGCCAAAGAATATAGAATAAAAAGAGAGAGTATTGTATCTCCACAACTCGTTCTATTAGTAGATACTCTTTTAAGATGTTTCCCGGTTCCAATAGTTGATATACTGATTTTTAAGTGTTATGACCATTGAGAAATATTGTGAGTTCCTTACAAGATGGGGTTAGTCTTTCTTTTAAGACATGTTTTATGTTTAAAAAGCACTTTTTCTCCATGTAGATGGCGTACTCCCTCTTAGGAATTAGCCATTCCAAGAGCGTAGGAAGTGGAGCTCTGAGGCGTCCACCCCGAACCAGGCCAACCCTGGGGATATAGACGTGAACATTGTCTTTGGATGGGGACGGTTCCTAATGACATGGATAAAACACAATAACTCTTCTCAATCGGGGCTAGTAATAATGAAACTTTGATTGAGACTACATAGTTCAATGTAAAGCAAAGTTGTGAAGTTTATCACACCCAAAGCGAACAACATTTTGCATTTGTTGTGATGAAGACTTGTAACCCACCGGTGAACACCAAGCACCGTGACTCAACGAGGGATCTCATTCTTATTAAGAAAGCTGCTAGGGTTTTCATACCCAAAGCGCGCAACATCTTGCACCTGCCACAACATATACTTATGATCGTCCAATGGACACCTTTGATGCCTCATAGGTAGAGAAAGTCTAAATTGTTCACGAGGAAAATAAATTTTAAATTGCATGGATTACAAGCAAGCTCTGGAACTGCAGCAGATCACAATTAATCAGAAGTTTAATGCAACAAAAAAGAGTAGCAAAATACATGGTCGTTACACGAAGTCAAATACATTCCAAATTACTAGGGTAAAATATGTTTATATAAATATTATTATCCATCCAAGTCACAAAAGCCTGGAAAATATTATAGGAAAAACAAAAGGAAGAAATAATCAAGGATTAGCACTCATAGTCGAAGCGCTCGGATCACCCCCGAAATTAACTTCTCGAGCAGCCTTAAAAGGGTCTAACTCCTGGATAGGAATAAAGACAGTGTGACAAAATCCCCTCAGCAGTTCCACGACTTGATCATAGACCTTATACATTCCTTGCATAGCTCATTGTAGGGAATCATAGAACTTATCCCGAATACCGACAACCTCGCCTTCAAAAGAATTCAGAGCCTCAACATGAGTCTCAACTTCCTGTTGAAGAGTTTTTCGATCCTCCTCCACCCGGCGGTTCACATTAGCAACAACATCAGAAGCTTCTTGACACCATTTTTTCTCTACCTCAAGAGAGGACACCAACTCTGCAACCTAGGAAATTAGAGTTGACGAAGTGTCGTGGATTTTCTCCTCCTTTTGTAACGATTCAACATGTTTGGCCTTCTCCTGCAAATCGGCCCATTCCTTCTGGTAGGTCATGAACTTATGCTTCAGGGCTTCATATTTTCTCTTTCAAGTGTCCCCTCCTTGGTAGGGTTTCCTAAATCCAAGATGTCCCATCTTCCAGCAGCGACAAGAGAGAACAAGGAAGCAACCCAGTATGTACTAAAGGTGACCTTGGAAATAAGCTTCATCTTCTCCACCTCATACATGCTCTAAACAAAGGATAAATCATTAGTCGATACAGAAGCAACAACTTCCTCTAGAGTTTGAGGAATCCGAGATGGCAGAATGGTAGGCAGTCAGAGGAAGAGAGTCATCGCCCCTAAAGAAGCGCCCCTTGATAGACGAGTTTATTTAGGAGAACTCTCTTCCAATGGGGAATTTAGGTCTTCATCCCGACCCCTCTTTGATGGAATATGAAATGATGGCGTATCTTCTAAAGTTAAAGTAGATGCACCACTGACAAGTTGGTCGACCTTGAGGACATCAGCAATAATCTCGATGGCCATGATAAGAGCAATGATCATAGAAAGAGCAGTGGCCATAGGAAGGGGCATCACATCCTGGCCAAGATGACCAGTCTTGATTCCTTGATTGTTGGCAAATCCGTAGACCAACTCTAATTTATCCATTTTATCTGCAAGATGCAATTACACATGTAAAAAAACTATAGAGCTCTTTCCTCACCAAAGATCTCTCTCCTCTCCGCGCGACAAAATGCACTCAAAATCACATAAGTATTACTTCACTGGGGCCAAACCCTTCTTCATACCCAAATCCTTGAAACCAAAAGCGTAGGTCCTCTTTCATCATTACCTCATAGTGGGAAGATAACCTGACTTGTCGTCGTAGAAATTGATAGTATGATGGAAGTGAGACAAAGACTAATACTTCAAGAATCTACTTTTACAGAAGCGGGAATATTTGGTTAGAGATTAGCAGATGGCAATATGGGGCTTCAAAGTGAGGGAATTCACTAGCAAGAAGCACCTAAGAAAATCTCCCTTATCCTGGGTGAAAGGACTGAACCAAGGATCATCCAGGTGGAAAGTAACAAGCCTTTTGTCACGGGTGTCGTCCTAAGAGGTACACACCATATAGAATAGTTCAAAGAAAAACCTCGGGGAAGGCCTCTAAGAATTATGCTTGATACAAAACTGGAACACCTTCACATAAGCTCATGCCTCGAATGAAGTTGGGAAGGGGTGACCTTCAAGTGCTTCAGGATGGCCACCTCAAAGTTAGATAAAGGTAGGGAGAGTCTTGTCCTAATGAACAGGCACTCATAAAGCGGTACCAAGTTGTCGTCAAAGGATATACATATCCTATTCTCCGAACCCACAAGAAGAACTGACCAATCTAGAGGCCCATCGATCGCGATATCAAATAATTAATAGCCAAATCACTATTATGAATGGACGAGCCCCCACCACTTCTACAGCCACCTATCCGTACTTGACCATGTCGGTTGGCTCCACTAGCATCACTCCCCTTTAGGATAGTTCATCAACTTTAAAATGTTCTCTAGGTATGATCTAAGAAACAACATCTAACTTATAATTGTACTTCAGGTAGGCTCTAGTTCACAGTTATTGATTCACCAGTAAACATGAAGGAAATTATTGTTGAAGCTAGAATAGCAGCAAGCAAAAATATATAAGTAACCCAATTTATCTTTCTCCACAGGGATCAGTGCGAGGGAAAGAATGCCATTCAACGGTTTCTACATTTCTAAGCTCATGGATCAAAAGTTTTGGTTTAAGACGGAACCAAAAGCAAATGCGGAAAACGTAAAGACGAAAAATATAAAGTAAAGACTGAATTATAAACGGAGCCTTGTTGGAATTGGATCTCATCAATTGATAACACGTGTATTCTTCTAATCAAGTAAACACAAATCAATCATTCGCCTAATATTCTCGTGTATCACTCACAACAGAGGTTATGTCTAACGCGACATCGAGAGAACAATCGTATTGTCTCATTGGTGATGTCTCACGCAACTCAACAACACAGAGAAGTAAGAACTGATACTCACGCAAGTGTTAAGCCTAAATCTATGTCTAGAGTTCAATCCTAACAGATATTACTATAACATCCATATCAAATAAATGATTTCATCGTATTTAAGCAAGATCAAAATACGTACATACGCTTAACCCTTTTTACATGTATTCAACTAATTTGCCCAATGAATGTGAATATTCTTCTTCATCACTATTATCACGCATCCTCGCGATACTGTATCGATCCTACTCATGCTACCCATGCTACTTAATCAACACAACACAACAAAAGATAAAATGAATATCAACTCACAAAACCATGTCAAAAGCTTGCTCATTGATAGATGAAAATCTAAGATCAAATATTTGTAAAGGTTTTGTCAAGACCACAAATAATCAACCAAAGACAACAACAATAGAAAATCAGAATTCAATTCACAAACATACATTAGATGAAATACATAAGGTATTAAGAGATTACATCCAACACCAACAAGAAAGCAAAGATCCTACCTTTTCTCCCTTGGAAATGAAAGAATACAAAGTTTCTCTATTTGAAATTACAACAACATAACCTAAAAAGTGTGAAAATTGTATTTATACAGTTCAGGAATTCGCAGGTTCGCTAGGCGAACCTATTCATTCGCTAAGCAAATGGTTAAAAATAGGCACTTCAGGTGCCTCAAACAGTTAAACCGCCCCAGAAATTCACGTGCATTCGCTAAGCAAAGGAGTCGTTCGCTAAGCGAACATTCGCTTTCCAGCTCGCAAAGCGAATTTTAGTTCCTTTTTCCTCTGCCAAAATCTGGGTCCATTCGCTGGGAGCTTCGCCAGCGTTCACGAAGCGAACGTTTGCTGGGACTCGCCTACATGTTCGCTAGGCGAACTTACTGATATCATTCTCTTTTCTTTAGCATCTTGCACCCTTTCGTGTGTCTTACTACATTTGATGTTTTATGCCTATTTTCTGCACAATAGCACACATATTACAAGCACCAAAGGTATTTTTAATGTTTAGAAGAATAACATCAATCATGATTAAAATCAATGAAAACATGAGAAAAAAGATGAAAAAGTGCAAAGAAAGATAGGCCATTTTTAGGTCAAATCTGCACCTAACAACTCTCCCCAACTAAACTTTTGCTTGTCCTCAAGAAAAGTACCCCTCATTGAAAACAAGAGGATTTGCTCAAGCATAAGAATCAACCAAAACAAGATAAATACGGCAAGCATGAAAATGCGCACAAGCAACGTTCACCACTCAATAGAATCGAACAATGATAAAGAATTAAGTTCTTAAACAAATATCATAATTGGTTCAAAGAACAACTAAGTTTTCATACTTGAATCAGTCTAACACTCCTCTTCAAAATAAGAATGAAGAAATTGACGTGTTTACAACCGCGGGGAAATTTCACTCACCCGACAAACAATGCAAATAACAATCAATTCATACAACATCTAACAATCAAAAATGAAAACATGGAAGCAAAAAGATCACTAAGGGCTTTTAAGGTTGTAGCTTGGTCGGGTTAACAACAAAGGGACATTTCTAAAGGCCATTGAATCGAAATTGCCGATAAATAGTATTTACACATTACAACTTCATTCACCATTCTCATTCCTTTATAACAAACCTTCTCAAACTTCCTTTTTGCACAATTATTTCGCTCTATTTTTCTCATCAAACAAGCATTCTTTTTCTTATGTTTTTCACATTGATATTTACACTTTTTCATTTCATGCTTGTTTGAAATTTTTCAAAAGTTGAAAGCAACCTACCATCTTCTTTTTCATTCTCCCCAACTTGAATGCAACCAAACCTCAAGTGAATGCTCCTTACTTTTTAAGGCAAGGAAATGAAAGTAAAACAATGTTCAAAGGTTCAAGAAGAAGTTTTTAGAAACTCACCAAATTCAATGATGAACAAACTTTCAAATTATGTACATAAACCATGTTCATCACTAAAATGAGATCTTGACTGTTTAGGCTCAAAGGGGTTAACGAATTCTCACTACTCACGGGTAAGATACTTTTGGATCCGGTTGTGCTCAATATAAACAAATGCCTTGATCATTTCTAATGCTTCCACAAAATCACAATAATCAAAAGATAAAGCATGAATCAAACGAATTAAACAAAGTTATCAGTCATCCTAGCATATAGTAAACAATGGAGGTTTACTCACAATTTGTGGCTTTTGGACCTAAGTGAAACAAGCATTCAAACAAGTTGAAAAATGAAACAAGAATACACATTTGCACAAAGCACAAAATTCTTAAATCATTCTAGCAATCTATAAAGCAGTACAATTTACCAAGCATACTTTCAACGCTCAACATCCATCCAGACTTGGTCGAAGCGTCATTGAATACTTTTATACAATTAGCAACCAATCTTGGAGTTCTCATCATTCCTGATTCACACTAGAGAAAAACATAAAAGAAGACAAATAGATCTAATATAAAAAAATGTACAAAACTTAAAAATATAGAAACTATGCGATGCGATTCAATATCTAAACACCGATCCCCGGCAACGGCGCCATTTTGTTAAAGCTAGAATAACAGCAATTAAAAATATATAAGTAACCCAATTTATCGTTCTCCACAGGGATCAATGCGAGGGAAAGAATGCCATTCAACGGTTTCTACATTTCTAAGCTCATGGATCAAAAGTTTTGGTTTAAGACGGAACCAAAAGCAAATGCGGAAAACGTAAAGACGGAAAATATAAAGTAAAGACTGAATTATAAATGGAGCCTTGTTAGAATTGGATCTCATCAATTGATAACACATGCATTCTTCTAATCAAGTAAACACAAATCAATCATTCGCCTAATATTCTCGCGTATCACTCACAACAGAGGTTATGTCTAACGCAACGTCGAGAGAACAATCGTATTGTCTCATTGGTGATGTCTCACGCAACTCAACAACACAGAGAAGTAAGAACTGATACTCACGCAAGTGTTAAGCCTAAATCTATGTCTAGAGTTCAGTCCTAACAGATATTACTATAACATCCATATCAAATAAATGATTTCTTCATATTTAAGCAAGATCAAAATACGTACATACGCTTAACCCTTTTTACATGTATTCAACTAATTTGCCCAATGAATGTGAATATCCTTCTTCATCACTATTATCACGCATCCTCGCGATACCGTATCGATCCTACTCATGCTACCCATGCTACTTAATCAACATAATACAACAAAAGATAAAATGAATATCAACTCACAAAACCATGTCAAAATCTTATGACAATCTAAGATCAAAGATTTGTAAAGGTTTTGTCAAGACCACAAATAATCAACCAAAGACAACAACAATAGAAAATAAGAATTCAATTCACAAACATACATTAGATGAAATACATAAGGTATCAAGAGATTACATCCAACACCAACAAGAAAGCAAAGATCCTACCTTTTCTCCCTTGGAAATGAAAGAATACAAAGTTTCTCTATCTGAAATTACAACAACATAACCTAAAAAGTGTGAAAATTGTATTTATACAGTTCAGGAATTCGTAGGTTCGCTAGGCGAACCTATTCATTCGCTAAGCGAATGGTTAAAAATAGGCACTTCAGGTGCCTCAAACAGTTAAACCGCCCCAGAAATTCACGTGCATTCGCTAAGCAAAGGAGTCGTTCGCTAAGCGAACATTCGCTTTCCAGCTCACAAAGCGAATTTTGGTTCCTTTTTCCTCTGCCAAAATCTGGGTCCATTCGCTGGGAGCTTCGCCAGCGTTCGCGAAGCGAACGTTTGCTGGGACTCGCCTACATGTTCGCTAGGCGAACTAACTGATATCATTCTCTTTTCTTTAGCAGCTTGCACCCTTTCTTGTGTCTTACTACATTTGATGTTTTATGCCTATTTTCTGCACAATAGCACACATATTACAAGCACCAAAGGTATTTTCAATGTTTAGAAGAATAACATCAATCATGATTAAAATCAATGAAAACATGAGAAAAAAGATGAAAAAGTGCAAAGAAAGATAGGCCATTTTTAGGTCAAATCTGCACCTAACAATCATCAGTGTGTTCTCTTATCTGCTTAGTAGCTTGCATTTATTCATATTTCAGAACGGGATGGGCATGGGAACCTCAATGCGATCCTCCTCACCACCGTCATCTAATAGAAGAGCCTCAAAAGAATCCAACAAATAAGCCCTCTTCTCGAGGGAGTTCCTAGATACCCTTCATAAATTAGAGTAATTGGTCAAGGACATGACTTCATGACCTACTTAATCGTGGGTAAGGTGATAGAAGGTAAATGCATCATGTTTCTTGCTTGTTTTTCCTTTGATTTCAGGCGTGTTTTAAACATTTTAGTTTTTTTACGCATTTGTGTCTCTTATGTTTGCTTTAACGAAATAAGAAGTCAGTGGAGCGAATCGGGACGAAAAAGGCAGAAGATCGTACAAAAGGAGCTTTTCCACTCCAAATTTCTGAATTTAACACGGTCAGGCCATGTTTCATGACACTAGCCGTATTCCCCCTTTGGAGGCACTCCAATTGAAGGAGCTAGAGGCTGACATGGCCAGCTTGTGTCCACTGACACGACCTGTGTAAAGCCTTAGGTAGTTGCAAAACCTTTGGCTTTTTTATGGCCTTTTGGACCTTTTGGCTTATGTAACTCCCATTTTCTTTATGATTAGTGTTAAAAGTCAACTAAGCACAAAATTAGTGCTAGCAATTAGTGACTTAGGCCTTGAATTAGTATAAATAGGAGCCTAAGGATCCATCTTTGGCATCATCTCTCAATATCACGACTCTAAACAATTGTTGTTTCTCTTTGTTTTTGCTTAAGTTCTGAATTTTTTATTGTAATTTATGCACTTTTAATATTTTAATCTTTCCTTCATCTTCATATTTAGTTTGTTATTGTTTTATTTCCATTTACTAATTTTTCATGCAATGGTCTTAAACTTATTCATAATTGATGTTCATCTCACCATGAGTGAGTAAATCCAAGGGACATAAAATACTTCTCATGAAAAACCCTACTAAACTATTTATTTTGAGGTTGTGATGTGTAAGTTAATTTATTTTAGAATTCAAGTGTCAATATATGTTTACGCCAATTGCGAAAGAAAAGTCAAAATAGATGTCAATCATGTATCGAAAGATAATGATTCAACATCTGATTGCGAATTACTAAACAACTAAGTTTGAGTCGGCACTGACAAGGCGATTTGATCTAATTTGAGAAATAATCAAGAATGTGGCATCGCGTGACAAGGCGTATGCTCTTGATTTCTATAGATAGATGTGCCTGAAACACTTTTAGATGTGCATGCCATGAAAGTGGGTGTCGTACATCTTTATCTAATTTTCTATAAAAAAGCTTTGAACTTCTCAAAATTTAAACATGAATAGTCTTAGGGGTGAGTCTAGATGGATAATCATAATCCCAATCATGTTTTTAATCATTTATTAATTTACAATTTCAATCTGCAATCAAACAAAACATTTTCAATCGGTAGTCACATATCTCTCTGTGGGTTCGATAATTTTTACTAATTGACACAACCTTGCACATGTGGTTCACACACATCAAGTTTTTGGTGTTGTTGCTAGGGAGATTTTGTGATATAAAATTTTTTATTTCAATGGCATTTAGATTAAATTACTTTTATATTTTTGTCGCACCTCAAAAAATACGACCTTCGCGATGGGACGCGGAAGAATGGTTCAAACAGAGCCGCCACCAAACTTTATTCACTCCAATGAAGGAATAAGAAAATATCGAGAAAACCTTGAAGAGATAAGAACATGGTCATCGCACCCAAGTTTTGGGTTCGGGAGTCGATTACGCAAATGGAAGGTATTAGCACCCCTCACGTCCGTTGTACTCAATGGGAACCTCTTAGTTTGATTTATGATGAATGTTAGCTAGGTTTGTTTGTTTTCTTCTAAGCGATTAATGTGAAAAATGAGAGGAAATGGTTTTAGTTTTCTAAGGGAAAATGGGTGGTTTTTATTAGGGTGCTCGCCAAAGATTGGGGCCCTTGTGCCTACGTATTCTTGAGAAGTCAGAGCAACCATAATTCAGAGTACTACGGGAGAAAGGTTTGGATAGTGAAGGTAGAAGGTAGGAACAAAAAGGTGGAAAAAACAAAAGGTACCTCACCAAGGATTAGGGCCTTTATGCCTACGTATCTTCATTCGGACGAGAATGAAGAATCAGAGCATTCGTAGTTCGTGGAACTACGGGTTGTTGGTTTGTGTTTTAGAAATGAAAGATTGAATGACAAATAACCCAAGGCGTGCGCCTCAAGAGCAGTCATTCAAGGTTTCAAGGAATGCTAGACTCCAAGAATCCATTTCCTTCGTAATTTGATTGCAAAAAAGGTTTGAAAAGTTTAAGTGTTTTAAAGTCGAAGTATTGAATGAAAAATAACCCAAGGCGTGTGCCTCGAGAGCATTCATTCAAAGTTTCAAGGAATGCAAGACTCCAAGAACCTTCTTCTTTCGTAGTTTGATTGAGAAAAAGTTTTGAGAAATGATTGAATCGGATTTGAAAACGTTACTTAGTATTGGACCAAGGGTTTGCAGAAAAGGTGAAGTCGATCCTAGTCCCTAAGGGTGCTCCTAGTAACGAAACCACAACCAAAGAAAGATACAAGTGTGTGTGTTAGGTTGATGGCGATGCTAAAAAGCAATCGACTTACAAGGGTGTTTTGAAAAAGGGCTCGATATCAAATCGAGAATTAGTTTAAAAATGGTTTAGTCTATCCTAGTCCCTAAGGGTGCTCATAGTCAACAAAAACACAATAAAATAAGAACAAGTAAAGTGCATACTGTAACACCCTGAATTCCCCTGCATAATTTAATCGAATAATCAGAGTAAAATAATACAACTCAGAAATAAAGGGCATTACTTATAACAAAAACTTGCTAATAAATAGACATGTAACATAAATTAAAGCATACTTTAATCCAAAAATACTCTTTATTACGCAGCGGAAATGAATCATTCGAGTAATAAAACATAACGGTTTCAATTTACCAAAATTTAGTTTTGTAAACGGTAAAGGCAACCAAAATTCTTTAACCAAAATAAAACATGCATAAAAACGTTCCCGACTCCCAATGTTACATATCAGAGCAGACGCCACTAAAGTGAAGCACCTCGTCTTCACCGACCACGAATTCCAACTACTCCTGATTATCTGCAGGATGCTGTATAAAGCATCACCAAACATAGAATGGGTGAGATTCTCAAATCAACAAAAGAAGAAGATGATATAAATATAAAGGCATAAATCACCAAGTCATTCACCCATATCACAACTACCAACAAGAATCACAAACCTCAACACAACCACATATCATCAATTAAAGCATAACGCAACACAACTAACAAGAGGAACACAATGAGACACCAACTAGACTCAATGCATGTGGTACCAATTTCGATCCCTGTTTCATGATCACAATTCCCTTCGGAACGTCTATCTAGTTGCTCACACCCCACATGGGCACACGACAATCGTGATTGCTCAAACCCCACATGGGCACACAATCACCTCACCAACAACAACAACAACATCGATTTCATTAAAGGAATACGGATAGACGCTCACACCCCACATGGGCACACGTCATCCCTCAACTCATGTATCATGCTATGCACCTTCAACGACAACATGTAACAACGACACAAATGCATAAACATAGCATATCATCATTACTCGATTCACTATTTCACAACAACACACATACACCTATTCGAACATGCATATTCATAACAATTCTCCAAAATACATCATCTAAAGAAATCATTAACGAAGCAACAAGAAACTACGCGAAACAACAAGAAATAGCAAAGAAACAACAAAAGTTGCGCAAGCAACATTGGTGCGCCTCCTTGCACTGCCCGGCGGTGTACGGGCGTTGCTCCCCCCCCCCCCCTCAATTCTAACAAAATCCAGTAGCGTTCCATGTTGCGCCTCCCGATCACCACCCGACACAGCAGCAGCATTGTTACACCTCTTTGCACCACCCGGCGGCGCACAGGCGTAGTTCCCCCCCCCCTCAATTCTAACAAATCTAGTAGCGTTCCATGCAGTGCCTCCTAATCAACGCCCGGCACCGCACTGCCCGGCGCTGCTATTCCACCGCCCGACGCTACGAGCGTGTAACAGATTCTCTGAAATCCAAATTTCTGCTACACCAGACCCAATTTCTTCCCCAAAACTATCCTCATAGTGCACGAAAATTATATCAAATCTCAGCAATGTTTAGCAACAATCACATGCATTATTTTATAGACAACATCATGAGCAAATATTAACATCCTAACTCATTAGAACCTATCATTTTCTCATCAAACCCCATCAAAACCCCAAACTACCTATCAACAAAAATTCAACATTCACATGAATTCAACCTAGTGATTCCTACCCAAATACATACATCATCCAACCCTTGAGAGATTAAAGAATTCCCACCCTTACCTTGTATTGATGAGCTTACTTCTTCTCTAATGGATTCACTCCTTCACCTTGCCCTAGCCTCTTTTCACCTTTTCTCCCTTTGCTCTCACTTTTACGTAGAATGAAAAATAACTTCCTTATTCTCTAACTCTTTACATAACCCCCAACTATGATTTACCCTATTTTCCCTCACTAAACTTCGTATAATTACCACAATGCCATTCCACTCACTACACATCTAATTATTTCTACTTATTTATCCCATTATATTATTATTAATATTTTTTATCCAATCTTACTAAATAATAATAATAATTCTCATCACTCATATACTTCTACTAATGTCTGTTTTACACTATGGTTAGTAAATATTAATTAATTAAAAATAGGTTAATTAATCTTACTCTCCGCACCACCGATTTCTACTCTTTTAGTCGTACACTCCTACTACCCCCAAGACTTACCTCTTAAGGCCACTACCTCTTACTAGGGGTACATGAAATATAACGAATACAACAAAACACACCATCAATCACAACAATTCATAATTATTCACAAATAAAAATTAAAAGGAAAATGGGGCGTTACAACTCTCCTCCACTTAGAATATTTTCGTCCTTGAAAATTTAGCTCACGCGAATAACTCCTGATACGACTCTCGCATCCTGCTCTCTAGTTCCCAAGTCATATTTCCACATGCAGCGCCTCCCCACACTACCTTCGCGGTCTTCAATCCGTACTGGCAAGACTTCAACCGTAAGGTTATCCCTTACTTCCACATTATCCATCGGAATCACATGCGACGGATCCGGAACATAGAAGTTGTGACACATGGAACACGTCATGCAAATTCAACAAATTGGGTGGCAACGCCACTCTGTAGGCAACAGGTCCAACTCTTGCAGAAATCTGATACGAACCAATAAACCGAGGAGTAAGCTTCCTTGACTTCAACCCACGGCCAACACCGATCACTGGAATGACTCTCAAAAACACATGATCTCCTTCTTGGAACTCATGATCTTTCCTCCTCTTATCATGGTAACTCTTCTGCCTACTCTGCGAAGCTTTCATCTTTTCCCGAATCAGCTTCACCTTTTCGGTAGTTTGCTGAACAATCTCAGGTCCAAGTACTACACTCTCACCAGATTCGTACCAACATAAAGGCGTCTGACACCTCCGACCATACAATGCTTCGAAAGGCGCCATTCCAATACTGAAATGATAACTGTTATTATAAGTTAACTCGATCAACGGTAAATGGCTGTCCCAAGCACCTCCTTGTTCAAGCACACAAGCCCTCAACAAATCTTCCAAAGATTGTATAGTCCTCTCCGTCTGCCCATCCGTCTGCGGATGATAGGCCGAACTCAATCTCAGCTTCGATCCCTAAGCTTCTTGCAAACTCCCCTAAAATGTGGAAGTGAGCCTTGGATCTCGGTCCAACACAATACTCAATGGAACTCCATACAACTTCACAATCACCTGAATGTAAATCTCTGTCAGCTTCTGCAAAGGAAAACTGATATTAATCGGGATGAAATATGCCGACTTCGTCAGTCTATCCACTACTACCCAAATGGAATCATGTCCTCTCGGCGTATTAGGCAACCCGGTCACAAAATCCATAGAAATACTATCCCACTTCCACTCTGGAATATCTAATGGTTGCATCATACCAGCAGGTTTCTGATGTTCCTCCTTCGACTTCTAACAAGTCAAACAAGCATACACAAACTGAGCCACATCACGTCTCAATCTAGGCCACCAAAATATCTTCTTCAAGTCTTGATACATCTTCGTAGCTCCTGGATGGATACTCAAACTACTCCTGTGACCCTCTTCTAAAATCATTCTTTTCAATTCAGGATTATCAGGAATACAAATCCTATCACGGAATCTCAACACACCTTGTCCATCCATCCTGAACTCATTACCTTCCGCTTGGTCATTTCTAATCATCAAATCCACTAGTTTCACATCCAACTTCTGACTTTCTCTGATACTATTAAGAAATACATTATTAATCGTCAGCATACCTGTAGCGGAAAAATCGTGAATGTAAGCTATTGACTAACTTAACTCATAAAGCAAGAGTCGTCACCGCACTTTTATTTTATCCAAAAAAAGGAAAGGAAAAAGAGCGAACAAAACCTACACAAGCTCTAAAACAAGAACAAGTGCACAGAGACTGGGTAAGGGGGTTGGTTACGTTAAGGGAAGGTGTTAGCACCCAAAACGTCTATAGTACTCTATAGGAACCATTTGAAATATTTACGCTTTTGGTCTGAAAAGGTTTGTTTGAAAAGTGATTGAGGAGATGAGAAGAGAAATTGTTTTTAAGATTTTTGTGTTTGGAGAAACTTGTCTCCTCATGCCTACGTACCCACAGAGTGCAATGTAGGATCAAAACCTCGTAGTTCGTGGTACAAAGAATTAAATTTGTTTGTTTTGGTTGATTTTAAATGTAAAGACAAGTTGTCATTTCCAAACGAATAATTTCGCTTAAAGAAATGAATCATGTCTAAACTTATGAAAAAGTTTTAAAAGAGAAAAGTGCATAAGGCACAAAAAGAGTTTGATGAGTTTGGTGTTTTTTAAAGTCTTTTGAAAAAGGTGTCAATATGCTTATGAAGTTTAGCATTTATTAAGAAATGAAAAGAAAAGAGTAAAAATCACTTGACAAAGTCAAGGTTTGATTATGAAAGAGGTGATAGTTTGAAATCAAGAAGATTTTGAAAAAGGGAGAAAGTTTTGAAAATTGAAGAATGGGTGGAGAAGAAGGGACTATCCTAAAGCATAAAGTAAAATTTAAGGATAATAATAGTCTAACCACACAAGCAAGCTCCATAGTCTTCGAACCATAATTCCAAAGAAAAAGGAGAAAGTCCTAGTTCTAAGTCCAAGGATCCAAGAATAACATTGAAGTCCAAGGCCTAGGTGCAAAACTCCATGTCTATTGCAAAGGATAGTAACCATAGTCCAAGATTAGAAGCACAAATTTTTTAGAGGTTTTAGCCTTTATTAATGTTTTTGGTCCAAGTGGACAAAGAGAAAAAGGCATAAGCATAAACATGTGTCCAACGGACAAAGGAAAAATTGCCGAAGCATGAACATGATATGATAATGATAATAATTGAGCATAAAAGTAAAAGAGAGATAGGGAGCGAGAAGGAAACATAAACAAGATTAGTACAATAATAATATTGTTAGTAAGTTAGTGATTAGTAGCATACACCGATTATTCCATCTCACGTCTTGAACTATAGTGATTAAACAATGTACTTAGGTTAAGGTTAATGAAGACTTGTCAGAAGATTGATAGAATCAAAGCCTCTACGCAACAAGCTTCAAAGATTTTTAACCTAATACAAAAGATTAACCATCATTGGGCTTACACAACCAAAAGGTTTGGGCCATGAAAGATCAAGTTTCGATTCGGAGGAAGGGACAAATGTAGCGCTATGTTAAGCAATCGCCAAGTAACTTATGTAAAAGTCACCCTACTCGAGGCCGGTCAATGCACTTTACGTGTTAATACATGTTAGAGAAGTGATATGTAAATCACTCTCCTAAAACATGCCACGCAAAAAGAAAAAAGGGAATGGTCTAATCATAATCGAGTTTTCACATTGATTTATCAAAGGAAATCTATCACGATTCCAAAGTATGGAGAATGATCCAAATGATCATACATCCATAGATTTGAAATAATGAAGATTAAACCTCTTCATAAATCAAGAATCTTCGATCCTTAGATTTTCATCGACCAAAATGAAAAAGATGAAGAAAAGTGGATCTAACATGTATGATCCACCAACAACCAACAAAAAAATAGAATTCAAAATGAAAACACATGATTTTATAAAAGAAATTAGTAAAGAAAGTTGAATACTAAAAAAAAACAAATTATAAAAGAATATTAGAAAAAGAGATAGGAGGTTTATTAGAAATAATGGTGTGGTGAGTAGCACAAAGGCCCACACGGCCCCAATCTTTTTTAAAGAAAAGAAATAAAAAAAGACTAAAATAAAAACAAAAAGGGAAAGAGAAAGATCAGAAAGATGAAATTCATCATCTTCTTCACTCACGACGGTACTATTCACATGAAGCTAGCAAAATGGAGCTCCGCCATATCGGAGCGGTGGAGCTCCGTTGTGGTACCGTTTCGCTCAGAATCACGAGGGCAACTCAAATGTACCAATGATTTCAATTGAAATTAACTATGCCAAGCGAATTTTGGATCCGAAGTTTTGTTGGAAAAACTCCAATACCTTAAAAAATGGCGAGTTAGCTTCAATTCTCTTCTCTTTTCTTCTTCTGAACTTGTGTTGTTGTTGTGTGACTGAAGAAAGTTGAAAATGGAGAAGGTGATGAATATATTTGGTTGTTGAAGGTTAGTGTTGAGAGATTAGTTATGGAAGGTTGTATGAGATGATTGAAGGTTATTGAAGAGGATTTAAGCTTGATGAATTTGTACAGAATTTTGGTGGGCTTTCCAAGCTTGAGCAATTTGAATGAGCAAAGCTTCTATTTATAATGAATGAAACGAAATTGAGCTGCGAAATTAAAATTTCCGTTTATGTATCTTCTTCTGCGTTTTGCTCACGAGTCGTATGCGTGATTTTTTTGCTTAATTTTTGATGCTGTTTTGATTGCTTGCGTCTTGTGAACGTGAAGTTGTTTTTACTTGTGCGAAGCCATTTTGTAAGTAGCAGCTTGCGTTTTGAATTTTTCGTTTGGTGCAGGTTGGTTTCAAATATGACACGTATTGGCTTAAGTAGCTTGGCTTCAAAAAGTTTGGTGGCTTGAAGTTTGTTTGGTGAGGCTTGTTGTAGTGAAGGCTTAGGCTTGTATTTTAGTCCGTGTGGTTTCAAGTAGTAGCTTGGGAATAACTTGCAAGTAGCATGAAAGATGTGGCTATGTTATTCCAGGAACCCAATTTTCTAACTTTTGGCATTTTTGTTGTAATGAATTTGGACAATGGATTTTGGAATTAAGAATGGATATTGGTTATGAATATTTGATATTGTGGATATTGAAAGGTGATATGGATGTTAGAATGGATATTTGAAAATGTAATGAATAATCAAAATGGATTAAAAAATGTTTATTGAAGTTAATTTGGATAATTGATATAAGATGGAATTTGGTATGGATAAAAAATGGATATCCATAAAATATGGATATGTGAAAAATAGAAATGGATAATGAAAGGATTTGATATGGAAATTGGATTTGAGAAATGAATTAAAATGGTGATAAAAAGAAAAAGATATGGACTTTTATGGACAATGGGAAATGGTTTATGGATATGGATATCAAACCTTGATTTTATCCCAAAACCAATCTTAAACTTTTTCCACAAGCCTCTGATAAAGTGCACACAACCACTACTGAACAATTTGCAACCAAACAACAACCATCTGAATCAATCATCTTCTGAATCTATGATCAAATGAATCCTGAATCACTTTGAATTTGATTGAATTAATCTCTAGAAAAATAAATCCATAGATGAACCCAATTTGGACTGGTGAGCTCAGATAAACCTGATGGACAACACCACATAACAACTTAACAATCACTGCTTGAGAAATAGCCCACCGAAACAGATAACTTACACTTGAAAAAATCGCTCGATAGTTTGACCAAGATTAGGTCAAACATCCATCTGAACTTGATTATAGTTGAACAACCATACTCGATTTGAAATTATGCCTTGCTTGGACAAACCTGTGAAACCTAAACACACAGAGAGAAAAACAGGAAAACTGCAACATATTTTTGGCAATTTAATCAGAGGTTAGTAAACAGAAGCAAATAATAAAGCAAGTAAGAATAATATACAGATGCTCGGGAGAAAAAAATATTGTGATCTTGTTTGTGGTACGAGATGCAAATGAAATGTGAATAATATGTGGAATCTTAGGGGTCAAAAATTAGGGTCCAACAGCTGCCCCTATTTAAGTCTCTTCTATCGGGAGATATGAAGGTACTTAAATACAAAAACCTAAATTTTTAGCCCTAAGACGTCACAAGATGATATGAATGCAAAGGATAAGACACTCTGCGGGGAAACTTAAAATAAGGGATTTACGGTAAATTGAGTGAGAGATGACGCGAAAAGATACGCCGGGGAACACAAGCTATTTCTGGAGATCTGTCAAGGTGACAAGAAGTATCCATCAATAGTTAGAAAGGGAGGGACAAGACCCTGGGAAGACATGTAGTGACATCCAAGAATAGCATTGGATGGAAACTACGAACGAGACAAAAGTATGCCAAAAGATGTCCAAGAATGGCATTGGACAACAACAAGAATGTTTCTGGTAAAAACAACAGCGTCATCCAAGAATATCATTGGATGGAGATGAAAAACACTCTATTGGGGATAAGATATCCAAGAATGGCATTGGATGAAAGGAACTACAACATTCAAGAATGGCATTGAATGAGGCAATAGTAAATATCAGAGACATCCAAGAATGGCATTAGAAGGAGAAAAACTTCCATTTAAAACTTCACTGGGGACATCCAAGAATGGCATTGGATGACAATGGTGAACATTAGAGATATCCAAGAATAGGATTGGACTTGGCTGGGGAAAAGGTATCCAAGAATGGCATTGGACAAAAAAGGGGTAAACATAAAAGATATCCAAGAATAACATTGGACTCTGTTGAGGAAAAAATATCCAAGAATGGCATTGGATAAAGCGAAAAGAACTTTCAGAAATGGCACTGAAAGTAGAAACTACATTCAGGAATGGCACTGAATGAACAGATAAAACTTTCAGGAATGGCACTGAAAGTAAAGGTAAATCACTACATTCAGGAATGGCACTGAATGATAGTGAGAGAGACATCCAGGAATGGCACTGAATGCAAAGGAGAAAAATCATCCAGGAATGACACTGAATGAACAAATAAAACTTTCAGAAAGATATCCAAAAATCTGTTAGGGGATTATAGAAGAGAGGCAAAACTTCCAGGAATAGCACTGGAAGAAACAAAAGGAATAAAAATATCCAAGAATGGCACTGGAGATCAAAATGACAGACATCCATGAATGGCACTAGAGCGAAAGAGTACAAAGATCCAGGAATAGCACTGGGATGAAAGAAGACAAAGACCCAGGAATGGAACTGGATGCATAGGGAAACAATAACATTCAGGAATGACACTGAATGAAAAGACATGTAACTATTTTGGTAGGTGCCAAGTAAGTTGGACTTTGATCACAAGGTAAGTTGTTGAAAGCAACAGGACCTCGGGAAATGCATATGAGCCCGAAGCATACTTCGAGCTATGAAAATATTTCTATGCAATGATACATGAATGATTTATGTATGCAATGCATATGATTGGGACAACTGAGATAAACTCTTTTGTGAGGGAAGAACGAAACTCTGATTCCTCAACACAGGGAACACTGCCCACTCTGCTTGGAGAGAAGATGTTGAACACATATATGTCACACTTATGAATTGTATCATGATGATGGTCTTTTAAGGAAAGACATCTTGAGGATTCTTGAAGAAGACTTCCCCAGAGTAATTGACGGATGAGAATAAACTGATCATGGCTTCAGTTTGACTGATGTAGGGGAAAATTGATCATGGCTTCAATTCTTGAAACGAATGCTGAGGATAAACTGATCATGGCTTCAGTTGGACTATTGTTGGGGATGAACTGATGATGGCTTCAGTTGGACTATTATTGGGGATGAACTGATCATGACTTCAGCTCTTGAAATGAATGTTGAGAAGGCTAAACTCAGTATGGGTCTTGAAAGAGATCTTCTGGTTAACCAATTCTGAGAATAACTTGCACTGAGCAACAAATCTTGGACTAATTCAAAATAGGATATGGAAGTAATGTGCCCCTGATAGGATCACTGACTGAGTTTCTCAACTGTTTGAAATTTCTTGTTGAGGAAAGTTTGTCTGCAAATAAAATCATTCAAACATGGTAATTTTAATGCAAAGCTCATGCAATTTTGAAATCAAAATCATTTTTGGAATGATATTATTGATGTAAAGAAAATGAATCACTTGTCAAAACACGGTGATTTAGACATACAAAGTGAAAGAGAAAGCAAAACAAATGATTGGCAACAAACTTAGGAGTCAGTTTACGCAACCTTGCTGTAGTATGCTTTCAAAAGAAACCTGGCCTCAATTAGGTCTTTTAAGGGTTGTAACGTGGTCTAGTTCACGGTTTTTTAAACAAAGAATATAGGCTCAAAGTTTATTTGTACCCAACCCATTCTTCGTGATAATCTTCAGTCCTATGCTCAGTTAATTCAACCTATGCATTCAGGTTCCAAGCGATTTCAGAACTGCAACACTGTTATGATGATGGCTCAAGGGCAAAGATTTTTTTTCAGATGGCAGTCACTTTTTCTTACAACATTTTGTTGTTTTTTTTATGAGGACCTTAGTCAACTAGTTTTGTCTTTGAAGATTTTGGTAACCTCTTGATTGATTTTTTTTTATCCCTAACTTTTGCCTGAACTGTGTCATTTGAGCTTACAGTCAGTGGGATGCCCCGATTTTTGCCTAAGTCTCCTTCATAGGTTTTGACTTAGCGGGCTTTTCATTTGATTTTTTCCATTTTTTTTAAATATAGTGACTACCTAGCTTAATGATTACAATGAACCATCATTGGCTTTTGATTTGAAAGACATCTTTGACACTTCTTTGATGTGTGCGAAGGAAAGTTTGTGATTGCAATGATTCTCTTTTGTTTAAATACACAGTCAAATTAACTGAGAACTACCCATCCACTGGTTAAGATTGCGGGTTTTTTCGTACAGAAAGAAACTCCAACTTCTAGGCTCGAAGGGGTTGACAAAGGATTAAATTCCTTATTTCTCCAGTGTTTGGTTGTTGAAACAATGTTTGTACATCATCAGCCAAGTTTTAAATTGAAAGCATACAGTTTATCAATTTCAGCTATTTCGTTTTCATCATCCTCCCTCCAATATTTGCATAAACAAAAGCTTGATAAAGAAAGTGAACAGGAGATATATTTTTTGTTTTTGTGAAAAATAAAGCATAAAGATGCACACAGTGGATATAAATGAATTGAATCAAAATATTGCAATGCTCATTTCATTGAAATTACCATGAAAGTACAAATAAATTTTGAAATCAAACAGTTAATACAATCAAAGAAAAAGGCAAACAGAAAGAAACAAGGCCTAGTGACTAATCAGCAACAAGGATGAGTTGTCCTGTCTGAAACACTGGCTTTAGGAGATGATTCGTCTAAACTGATTCAAACTTCACTTAGCATGCTCTGGCAAAGGATTGTTGACAACATTGGGATTATCATTAAGAAAAGTCAGAATCTTTGAGTTCACCAATTCTTGTACTCTAGCTTTCAATGCATAGCAACCTTTTAAGTTATGACCTGCCCCACCTTGATGGAACTCACAGTGAAGATCAGCCTTATAGCCGGCTGAGAGAGGGTTTGGAGGAGGAGGTGGAGCCCTCGTTGTAATAAAATCTTTCTTTACAAGACATAGATACAACTCAATGTAGGACATCGGGATAGGATCATAGTTAACCCTATTGCGATTCAGATTTTGTCTAACAGCCTGATGAGGAGCTTGAACTGGTTGACCATCGACAACAGGAGCAACTGTAACTATATATTGTTGTTGCTTGTGATGAGGTTTCCCTTCAACTAAAACATCATGGGTATCACCATCCTTTTTCTTTTGAAAATTCCCAGCATACTTTTTAGCACCACTAAAGGCTTTCGCATTGGTAATCTTTCCTTTCTTGATAACATCTTCTAGTCATTCTCCAATAGTGACTAGGTCAGCAAAATCAGATGATACACTGCCTATCATCTTTTCCCAAAAGAGTGAATGAAGAGTGTCCATGAACAATCCAGTCAATTCTTTTTCAGCCAAGGGTGGCTCAACCTGAGCAGCTAGCTCTCTCCAGCGCTGAGCATACTCCTTAAAGGATTCTTTTTCTTTCTGAGACATGTTTTGCAGTTGGCGGCGGTCAGGTGCCATGTCCAGATTGTACTTATATTGCTTTAAGAAAGCATCAGCTAAGTCCTTCCAGCTTTGGATACGGTTCTTATCAAGTCCCATATACCATTTCATTGAAGCCCCACTCAAGCTGTCTTGGAAACAGTGAATGAGCAATTTGTCTTTTTGTGTATAAGCAGCCATCTTGCGGCAGTACATCACCAAGTGGCTTCTGGGACAGGTCTGCCCCTTGTATTTCTCAAAATCAGGAGTTTTGAATTTTGCAGGCATAACCAAGTCTGAAACCAACACATGTCCATTGCAGCAGAACTAAAGACATCACTTCCTTTCATGGCTCTTACCCTTTGTCCAGAGTTTGCATTGCTCTCTGACTTCTTCAATGTATCTAGGTTCTCCCTGACTTTCAGATTATGGACCAGCAGCATGGTACATGAAAGGAGGATTCTCAGGAATAGCTTGAATAACAGAATGCACTTCAGGCTGAGGTTCAGTGAATAATGGAGCTGAAGATACTGGCAGCACAGATGTGACAACCACATGAGTAGTTGCAAAGGGTGGCGAGTAATTCGGAGGTAAGCCAAATTCTGGCCAAGTAGAAGCTGGTTGCTGAATCAGTGGAGGGTCAACAGCAGCAGTTGAGATTTCAGAGATCACGGCCCTCTTATGTGGTTCACCTCTAGCAATCAGAACTTGCATCATTTCTGTGAGTTTGGTCATGTTGGCCTTCAACTCATCAATTTTCATTCTGACTTTGGCATTGTGTTGTTCTTGGTTTTCCATTCTCAATCTAACAGCAGCTCTAGTTCCGTAGTTGTGTTGAGGAAATCAAAAATGGTGAGTTAGCTTCAATTCTCTTCTCTTTTCTTCTTCTGAACTTGTGTTGTTGTTGTGTGACTGGAGAAAGTTGAAAATGGAGAAGGTGATAAGTATATTTGGTTGTTGAAGATTAGTGTTAAGAGATTAGTTATGGAAGGTTGTATGAGATGATTGAAGGTTATTGAAGAGGATTGAAGCTTGATGAATTTGTGCAGAATTTTGGTGGGCTTTCCAAGCTTGAGTAATTTGAATGAGCAAAGCTTCGATTTATAATGAATGAAACAAAATTGAGCTGCAAAATTGAAATTGTCGTTTATGTATCTTCTTCTGCGTTTTGCTCACGAGTCGTATGCGTGAATTTTTTGCTTAATTTTTTATGTCGTTTTGATTGCTTGCGGCTTGTGAACGTGAAGTTTTTTTTTACTTGTGCGAAGCCATTTTGTAAGTAGCAGCTTGCATTTCGAATTTTTCTTTTGGTGCAGGTTGGTTTCAAATATGACGCGTATTGGCTTAAGCAGCATGGCTTCAAAAAGTTTGGTGGCTTGAAGTTTGTTTGGTGAGGCTTGTTGTAGTGAAGGCTTAGGCTTGTATTTTACTCTGTGTGGTTTCAAGTAGTAGCTTGGGAACAACTTGCAAGTAGCATGAAAGATGTGGCTATGTTATTCCATGAACCCAATTTTCTAACTTTTGGCATTTTTGTTGTAACGAATTTGGACAATGGATTTTGGAATTAAGAATAGATATTGGTTATGAATATTTGAAATTGTGGATATTGAAAGGTGATATGGATGTTAGAATGGATATTTGAAAATGAAATGAATAATCAAAATGGATTAAAAAATGGTTATTGATGTTAATTTGGATAATTGATATAAGATGGAATTTGGTATGGATAAAAAATATATATCCATAAAATATGGATATGTGAAAAATAGAAATGGATAATGAAAGGATTTGATATGGAAATTGGATTTGAGAAATGAATTAAAATGGTGATAAAAAGAAAAAGATATGGACTTTTATGGACAATGAGAAATGGTTTATGGATATGGATATCAAACTTTAATTTTAGCCCAAAACCAATCTTAAACTTTTTCCACAAGCCTCTGATAATGTGCACACAACCACTGCTGAACAATTTGCAACCAAACAACGACCATCTGAATCAATCATATTCTGAATCCCTTATCAAATGAATCATGAACCACTTTGAATTTGATTGAATCAATCTCTAGAAAAATAAATCCACAGATGAACCCAATTTGGACTAGTGAACTCAGATAAACCTGATGGACAACACCGCACAACAACTTCACAATCACTGCTTGAGAAATAGCCCACCGAAACAGATAACTTGCACTTGAAAAAATCGCTGGATAGTTTGACCAAGATTAGGTCAAACATCCATCTGAACTTGATTATAGCTGAATAACCATACTCGATTTAAAATTATACCTTGCTTGGACAAACCTACGAAATCTAAACACACAGAGAGAAAAACTGGAAAACTGCAACATATTTTTGGTATTTTAATCAGAGGTTAGTAAACAGAAGCAAATAATAAAGCAAGTAAGAATAATATACAGATGCTCGGGAGAAACAAATATTGTGATCTTGTTTGTGGTATGAGATGTAAATGAAAGGTGAATGATATATGGGATCTTAGGGGTCAAAAATTAGGGTCCAACAATACCCATCATCACACTATGCGGTGTCTATTCGCAAACCAAACTCATATCTCTGAACTGTTCAATCAATTCTAACTCTTTAACCATCATAGCAGATACATGCAAGGACTTTTGACTCAGAGCATCAGCCACGACATTAGCTTTACCGGGGTGATAGTTCAAGCCAAAATCATAATCCTTTAAGAATTCTAACCATCTTCTTTTCCTCATATTCAGTTCCTTCTGGTCAAACAGATACCTCAAGCTCTTATGGTCACTATACACTTCAAATCTGGAACCATAAAGATAGTGCCTCCAAATCTTCAATACGAACACCATTGCAGCTAACTCTAAATCATGAGTCGGATAATTCCTCTCATGTACTCTTAGTTGTCGTGAAGCATAAGCCACAACCTTACCATCTTGCATTAACACACCTCCTAAACCCATCAAAGAAGCATCGTAATACACCACAAACGGTTCATTTGGTTCGGGTAGAATCAACACGGGAGTGGTAGTCAATCTCTTCTTCAGCTCAATGAAACTCTCCTCACAATGAACATCCCATACAAATGCCTTACCCTTGCACGTCAACTGAGTCAACGGAAGTGCCAACTTCAAAAACCCTTCAACAAATCTTCGGTAATAACCAGCCAAACCCAAGAAGCTTCTAATCTCGGTCGCCGACTTCGGAGTCTCCCATTGTAGAACGGCGTCTACCTTGGACGGATCCACAACAATACCATTACCTAAAATAACATGACCAAGAAAACTTACCTCTCTCAACCAGAATTCACACTTAGACAACTTAGCATAGAGCTTCTTCTCTTTCAACACTTGCAGTACAATCCGCAAATGCTCAGCGTGTTCCTCTTCCGACTTAGAATAGATTAGAATATTGTCAATAAAGACAACCACAAATTGGTCCAAGTAAGCATGAAATATACGATTCATATACTCCATGAATACGCCGGGTGCATTAGTAACTCCGAACGACATCACCACATACTCATAATGTCCATATCGGGTTCTGAAAGCCATCTTCTGAATGTCTTCATCTCTTACCCGTATCTGATGATAGCCCGACCTCAAGTCAATCTTCCTAAACACACGGGCACCCGCTAATTGATCCATCAAGTCATCTATTCTTAGAAGTGGATACTTGTTCTTAATCGTTACTTTATTCAGCTGTCTGTAATCGATACACAACCTCATACTACCATCCTTTTTCTTTACTAACAACACTGGAGCTCCCCAAGGTGATACACTCGACCTCACAAATTTCTTTTCTAACAAGTCTTCCAATTACTTCTTCAGCTCTAATAATTCTGATGCTGACATCCTGTATGGTGCCATAGAAATAAGTCTGGTACCAGGGACACGATCAATAGCAAACTCTACTTTCCTCTCTGGTGGTACCTCGCCAATGTCATATGAAAACACTTCAGGAAATTCACGCACCACTTGCAATTCTTTAATCACCGACTCACTCTCCACTGACAAGGATGCAAATAATGCAAGTACCTTAGCTTCTTCTTCCAATAACTTTCTTAACTCTATAGCATACAGAAAACTGTCTTCTTCCTCTTCCTCAGGAGCAAGAAATCGAACCGACTTATTGAAACAGTTAATATGAACATGATTGAACTCCAACCAGTTCATACCCAAAATCACATCGAGACCTCCCAACGGTAAACAAATCAGATCCACACCAAAGTCCTTATCAAAGATTGATAGTGGATAATTCAAACAGACTAAAGATGTGGTCACCGATCCCTTTGCAGGAGTTTCGACAACCATCTCTCCCTTCATAGGAGAAACAACAAGGCCTAGCCTTCTTACACAATCAGCAGCAATAAAAGAGTGAGTAGCACCAGTATCGATAATAGCAATCAAAGGCGTATTTTTAATATAACATGTACCTCTGATCAGTCTGTCATCACTGGAAGTCTGAGTCCCTGTCAACGCGAACACCTTTCCTCCAGTCGAAGCTTGCTTTGGTTTTTGACAACGAGTACTAATATGGCCCTGTTCTCCACAGTTGTAGCAAGTCACCACATTAACTTTGCAGTCAGCAATCAGATGTCCCGCCTGTCCACACTTGAAGCATTTCTTCACATCACTCGTGCACTCACTGACACGATGACCCAACTCACCACACCTGTAACACTTAAGAGGAGCAGGGGAACCTCCCCCACTTGGCCTCTTGCCATCAGCATGCTTCGGTTTACCTTTCTCAGCTGGAGCTGCATAAGGCTTCCCACGGTTCATCGGTTGCTTTCCTCTTCTCTCGGCCAACCCCTTATAGTGAGCCGATCCAGCCTTGTTGTCTTCTTCAAATATCCTGCAACAATCCACCAAGTCTGGAAACCTTCTGATCCGCTGATAACCAATTGCCTGTTTGATCTCAGGCCTTAATCCGCTCTCAAACTTGACACACTTTGAGAACTCGGCAGTTGCTGCACTGTAGTGAAGATAAAACTTAGCCAGATCTGAGAATTTGGCAGCATACTCCGTAACCGTCAAGTTACCCTGCTTCAGTTCCAAAAACTCAATCTCTTTCTTCCCTCATACATCTTCAGGAAAATACTTCCTTAAGAACTCCCTACTGAATACAGCCCAAGTGATTGCCTCTCCTGTTGCTCCCAACAGTTGACGAGTGCTAACCCACCAATCATCAGCCTCCTCAGCCAGCATGTGAGTACCTAACCGCACCTTCCGTGCTTCAGGACATTCCATAACCCAGAAGATTCTCTCGATTTCCTTGAGCCAAGCCTGCGCTCCATCCGGATCATGTCTCCCCTTGAAGGTAGGCGGTCTGTTCTTCCGGAACTCGTTATTCTCGTTAGCATGTGGCGTGTTCTGCACCGCTTGAGCAACAGCCTACAAAGCAGCAGCAATCGCAACATTGTTCCTTCCAGCCATTCTAAATCTGTTACACACCAACAACAGAACATAATGGTTAAGGAACCGATAACGAAAATGATAACTTGTCACACGACAACGACTCGACAACTTGGCCGGACGGACCGACCTGCTCTGATACCACTATGTAACACCCTGAATTCCCCCGCATAATTTAATCGAATAATCAGAGTAAAATAATACAACTCAAAAATAAAGGGCATTACTTACAACAAAAACTTGCTCATAAATAGACATGTAACATAAATTAAAGCATACTTTAATCCAAAAATATTCTTTATTACGCAGCGGAAATGAATCATTCGAATAATAAAGCATAACGGTTTCAATTTACCAAAATTTAGTTTTGTAAACGGTAAAGGCAACTAAAATTCTTTAACCAAAATAAAACATGCATAAAAGCGTTCCCGACTCCCAATGTTACATATCAGAGCAGACGCCACTAAAGTGAAGCACCTCTTCTTCACCGACCACGACTTCCAACTACTCCTGATTATCTGCAGGATGCCGTATAAAGCATCACCAAACACAGAAGGGGTGGGATTCTCAAATCAACAAAAGAAGAAGATGATATAAATGTAAAGGCATAAATCACCAAGTCATTCACCCATATCACAACTACCAACAAGAATCACACACCTCAGCACAACCACAGATCATCAATCAAAGCATAATGCAACACAACTAACAAGAGGAATGCAATGAGACACCAACTAGACTCAATGCATGTGGTACCAATTTCAATCCTTGTTTCATGATCATAATTCCCGTCGGAACGTCTATCTAGTCGCTCACACCCCACATGGGCACACGACAATCGTGATTGCTCAATCCCCACATGGGCACACAATCACCTCAACAACAATAACAACATCGATTCCATTAAAGGAATTCGGATAGACGCTCACACCCCACATGGGCCCACGTCATCCCTTAACTCATGCATCATGCTATGCACCTTCAACGACAACATGCAACTGTCATACCCCAAATTTTGACCACTAATATTTCCCATCATTGTGTTAATTATCATCACAATATGGATGTGCCTCTTTGCCTCATCAGTCTCGCCAAAGATGGGTGAGTATTCATTACTATCAAAATTAGGGTTTCAAGCCCTCTTTGAGTTCTTAGACAAAGGATCAATCAAGTAATGACATGATCTTCAACTTGTCTAAACCTCTCAAACATCTACAAAGGATCAAAAGGACTCCCACTTCAAGGATCAAGCACAAGGCTGCTCCCTTCTAGGTGGATCAAGCCTCAAGATCGCCAGTATCACCAAATTAGGGTTTTGGTCGATCAGGGCCTCCAAAGGGAAATTTTCCTCTGGGGATGAGCCAAAGATCCAAAATATAACCTAATATGCCCCATGGAACCTCATGGACCCAAGCATTAAGTCAATTTAGACACAGGGGATGCATTCATCAAAAATCAGGAATTAGGGTTTCTTGACCTAATTCACCCCTAAGTTGACTTTTAGGGCAAATCATGAGCCAAGACCTCAAGAGAGGGTTCGAGGGTCTCTAATGAACTATATTGATCCATTTGGAACAATGGATTAATCCAAGATGTATGATTTGAATCATCATTCATCAAGAAAAATCAAATAAATTGGTATAACTTGTAAAAGGGGTAACCATAAAAACTTAGAAATATTTCTAAGTTATGGAAAAAGTGACACTAATGTGCCAACTTTGGAGGACCATAACTCCTAAACCACAAGGCCATTGTTCCCCATTCAAAGCTTGATTTGTAGATCTTATTGCCCCCTACAAAAGCTTCATACTGACCTATGTCCAAATTTCTCATGGATTTTGAGTTATGGAGTGATCAAAATCAAGAAAAGTCATTTTGTTCAAACACTTAGTGAAAATTTCACTAAGTCAGATTTTACCCTACTTTTTGCCAAATGTAGGGGGATTTTTCACTTGGATTCAAAAGAGATCAAAACCAAACATGTTCAAACAGTTGTTGTATCATGTAAGGGCTTTCCAAAATGGCCAAGAACATTACCAAATTCAATTTGAGTCATGAGATATGACATTGGCAAGTTGCCTCGCTGAAATCTACCAAGGCAAGGCAGATTTTGCACTTTTGGTCGATTTACCAAAATCAGCCAAATTCAAATGCTCCTATCCACTTGGACACATCTGAGGATTGAATCTAAAGGGGACAATCACTGAGCCAAGCCTCCAAAGTCTTTGGAACAAGAAATAGCATGTTGAACCTTGAATGGCCAAAATAGGGACAAGACTCCAATTTTGGATTGGACCATTCAATGGAAGCATCAAGGTGGCATGGACTGAGTCATTCTCAACTGAATTCAGTCAAGACTTATCCAAGACCAAGGGAACCAGCAGCCTGTGCCCTAACCTCTAGTCAATAGCTAGAGGAGACTTGGATTTTCATTTGCCAACATTGGCCAAACCTACTCAGCAGTTGCCATTCACTATTCCTTGGAAAACAAACTTGCTCTACTATAAATATAGCTCAATTGTGATCAGTTTAAGTACACCAAAGCCATCAAACAGATGCTTTCCTCAAAATCTCTTCTTTCACTCCAATTTTGCCTTCTAAGGCAAGTCACTATCGGGTTTTGAGTTTGAGAGTTTTTCCAACCAAACCAATCACTCACACACCTCATATACATCATATAGAAGTGATCCAAACACTCACATAACATCTGGAACACATATTTCACAAAATCACCAGCCAATTGCTCAAGTTCTTGACAATTTTGCAGTTGAGGTACCATCTTCAATTCCAAACCATTTCAATCCATTCCAAGCATCCATACACACTCCATGGTACCTAGGGAAGCTATCCAGATCATTGGAACCTAGCTGTAACACATCCAACACAAATCACGATCACCAGCTGCAAGTGGTAAACATGAGCTCTTCTAACTCTATGATCCATGCAATTTTTGCTGCACAATAATTTGGCCATATGTTCATAATCATGCATGGAATGTTTCCCCTCAATTAATTGCATTGTTTGAATCGTGTATCAAAAATCCTAGCCTTCATGCAGAAATTAGGGTTCTTGAGGATTTTTCATTATTTCTTGTTATATGTTTAATTTAAATGAAATTAATTGTCATAGACACGATCGTGAGGTTAAAACGAGTTGATTGGTATGTGGATTGCATGATATAATCAAGTATTCAGTGAGATTGGAGAGAAAATGCAAATCTGGCCAAACCCAGAACACGCGCGTGTTCTTGGTGTGTTCTTGGCGCCTTTTTTCAAAATTTGAATATTTGAATTTTGTGATTTTATTTAATTAATTCAAAAATTAATTTCTCTCTGAGTTTTAATGATTTTGAGTTGATTCTTTTTTTAATAATTCACAAAAATGTTAAAATATTTTATTTTCCCAAAAAATCCCAAAAATATTATTTATTTTATATAATTGATATTTTTGCAAAGAATTAATGTTTTAATTACTTTTAACATTTAAAATATTTTTTCCACCTTGATTTTGCAACTTTTAATGCCTTCTAATTATTTTTTAGGTCAATACTTAATTTTTGAAGCATTAATCCAAGATCACAATTTGTTTTCCATATGTTAAACAATTTTGATCATTTTAATTGAATTTTTATTCAATTAAATACATTTTTGAAAACAAATTAGGGTTTTTGGATTAATTCAACCCTCATAAATCATTTTCAAAACATTTTGGGCCTCTAATAGAGTGTAAGACCCAATCATTTTTTGACCAAATCATTTTTGGGCCTCAGTGTATTGTATAAGTCCCGATACCGTCAAAAACAAACGGCGCGATCGCCGCCTTTTCAAAACAAACCTGGGCCTACCCTCGAGTAGTAAGACCCATTTCTTTTCTTAAAACTCATTTGGGCCTCTATTAGAGTGTAAGACCCAATCCCCTTTTAACCAAAACGTGTTGGGCCTCAGATATTGTATAAGCCCCTTCGCGTTAAAAGAAAATCTCGGCGCAACCGCCATTTTAAACGAAAAATCATCTGGGCCTACCCTCGTGTTGTAAGCCCCACTCTTTTTCTTTAAACCTTTTTGGGCCTCTTGAGAGAGTGTAAGACCCATCCCTTTGTACAGAAAACCTTTTTTGGGCTACAGTCACTTGTATAAGTCCCTCTATACAAATTCGAACAATGCGCTCACTGATAAAACCCTGGACCTCTCCTTGAGCTGTAAGCCCCAAATCTTTCTTTTTCAAAGCACTTTCTCTTTTGATTTTGAAATATACTGTTGTTTTCAATCTTTCTTTGTTGAACAACTAACCAAACAACATGGAAGCTCTACAACCGAGTAAGTGGTTATTGCTTTCATTTACCGCTTTCATATACATATAACTTGTATTGTGGGGCTGTTTCACTGTAAGTCTTCTTTCATAAACTCATATCAACTGTGTAATAATAGTATAGATATTTAGAGTTTCCCCGGCAACTACGTCTAGAACTAGGTGACGCCGTTTCATTTATTCGTAGAAATAGACAACTAGATCCCCAATAGGATCACCAGATACAGTCTTCTTTTCGGCTGTCCTCATTAGGAATTGTCAAGAAACTCTACTCCCAGAGATGAACGTATTCTCCGTGAATGGCATCTTTGAGTTTCTTCGAAATTCTCGAACTTTCCTGGCTTGATCTATTCCTCGTGAATAGCCTGTCTTGAACTTCTCGGGGTTTGGGGACCCATCGGCTTCTTAAAAGCATCGGCCTCCTCTTGGGCATCGTACAAGGACCCACAGGCTTCCTAAAAGCAACCCTCGCCTCCTCTTGGGCTTAGTACAAGGACCCGTCGGCTTCTTAGAAGTATTCACAGCCTCCTCTTAGGCTTAGTATAATGATCTCTTCCTCCGGGAATGATAGCCTTCTCTTGGGCTTCGTACAAGGACCGATCGACTTCTTAAAAGTTTCCAGCCTCCTCTTGGGCTTCGTACAAATTGTCCCGACGACCTCCTAAAGGTGTAGGAACAGAACTTTATCATCTCCATAGAACATTCTTTTCAAAGAGTCTACTACTGTTTCTCAAAGCAAAGTACAAAAGATGAAACTCTAGACTTGGACAGTCTAATCTCCTTGAGTCTCAAAGACATTCTCAAGTGACCCCTTCGTTAAATAGGAAGAAAACCTGTAGACTCGGACACTCTCAATACCCTTCGGATTTCCCGCTTCCTTGAAGAACAGGAATAACCCAGATCCTTGAATCAAATCCTTGAGTATAGTGTTGCTCATATAAGAACTGATTTTCTCTTTCAAAATCAGTATACTGGACCTGTCACTCAACTGAAACAGTCACCACAGCCTCCTCTTGGGATTTGTACAAAGATTCTCCCCAGCGGAGTCAAATAACATTTAGCCTCCATCTCGGGCTTTATACGAGATACAAAAAGGTTCTTATAGAGCCAAACAAATTTTAGCCTCCATCTCGGGCTTCGTACGAGATTAAAAAAAACTCTCTTGTTGAGTCAAGTAGCCTCCATCTCGGGCTTTATACGAGATACCAAAAGACTCCATCGTCGATTCAAAACCTTTTAGCCTCTCTCTCGGGCTTTGTACAAGACACATATTAGCCTCCTCTTAGGCTTTGTATAAGAAAACCACTGGTTAATCCAATCAACCTTTTAGCATCAAAGCTGTGCCTTGTTCACAGTACACAAACATCAACAACTCCTTCCCCTTCATCTAATCGCTGTAAGCGGCAAGCCTCTGGATCATCTACATCCATGCCACTGTCCCTCTTTTAGCATGAGAAATTCCTAAGGAAAGATGGCATTGCTCTACACAGAGTTAAAGTCTTCTCCTTCAGGTTAAAACCCCCTATAAAGGAAATTATGGCATTGCTAGGATCCGCGTATCCCGGTTAAAGTAATCCTCCTCTAAAGTCAGTCACCCAACAGTTGTGACAAACAGACCCCCTTTAGAGATGACAAATTCTCTCTAAGGTCAACACCCTTTCAGCTTCACATCTTGGGCTTTGAACAAGATACAAATCACCTTTTAGCTTCACGTCTTGGGCTTTGAACAAGACACCAAAAACATCCATTTCCTCCCATAGAATAGGAGGAACTACGGACGCTCTGATTTCCTTGTTTCGGTAAACGGGAATACGTAGGCATAAGATTGAAAGAAAAATCTTAGTAAGCACCATAAACCAAAAACCCAAAATCCCATATATCATAATCTGAAGCAGTATCCTAACAAAATCCCAGAGAGAAATCAATATTGGCGAAAATACAAATAACCAGTACAAAGGCCCCCCCACATTGATAGCATCTGTAACCTAACAGACCGCTGTTTAAACTCAGTATGCAAGCAGGGTTAATTGGAGACATCTATTTCCCTTCCTTCATCAGCTTTAATAGGATAAAAAATGAATCGACCTGTAGTAAACTCAACCGCAGAGAGCGGCCGCGCTTAAGAACCGCGTCCAAAATCGCTCGCTACAGAAAAGTGGCGCCCACCGTGGGGCCTTTCTTTTAAACCTTTTTTCTCTTCACTTATGTGAAAACCACAGATTGGGGCTTCCGCCGAGGAACCCATTTTCTGTCAGGAACTTAGGATTCATAGCTTTAAAGGTCTAGGATGTTTAGGACAAATATATATACTGCTTTTCCTAATTGCTATACATGTTTGTTTTTCTGCTAATGGGAATGCGTGTGATGTCGCATGTGGAAAGATTGAGTATACACTTAAGATAAGTGATGGCGACGAGGTCGACCATCAACCTCAGTGGAGGCTGATCAATGCAACCCATTCTCTCACCTAGACAATGGGTTGATTGTGATGTCTGAGAAGCTGAGGAGCCAAACCCTTTTGTAGTGCGGAAACTATCGGGAATAGTTGTTACGCGATACTACCCTCATTTGAGGCTGGTGATCTATTCTCGGTGAATGGCACTTACTCTAAGATTGCTCTACAACTCGCTGGCTATCCGCTTATTGTTTTGCTTTCCTAGGAGGAGCTGATGATAATGAGTACAGGTACAAAAATCACCTTAGAATAAACCTTTGGGGATGGGTAGAGCCTTGACTTCATGACAACGACCCTTTGACCCCATGTTTTTCCTATGTTTTTGTGTGCTGCATTCATGCATTCATTTAAAAAAACATTAAAACATTCAAAAAATTTCTCTTCTAGTCTCTCTGTTTTTCAAATTAAACTAAGACTGTGATTGCAAATATCAGAGAAAAGGATTGCACTAATAGATTTCGGTAGAAGGAGAACCCATAGGTATACCTTCAAGGTTCCAAAGCTAGAGGATTTAAGAGGTTTGGCGAGGATGATCATAAACCAAGAGGCTTTCAGAGCCAAGCACGGAGGTTTGCTACCACTGTTAAGAGTCCATGTGATTGAGGGAATCATGGATGCGCTCATTAAGTTTTATGATCCGGTTTATCACTGTTTCACATTCCCAGATTACCAGCTCACACCAACGCTGGAGGAATATTCTCATCTGATTGATCTGCACATTACAGATCAAGCTCCATTTTCTGGACTGGAAGAAATTCCAAAGGATCAGACCATTGCAAGTGCAATTCATTTGGACGAGTCTGAGGTCAGGACTCACATGACCACTAAGGGTGGCATACAAGGTTTGCCAGCCCAGTTCTTGACAAAGAAAGCCCTGTATTTTGCCAGTATATGAAACGTAACTGCTTTTGAAAGCATCTTTGTCTTGCTCACCTACGGGTTATTTTTGTTTCCCAACATCAATAACTTCGTCGATATTAACTCCATTAAGGTTTTTCTTATTGGAAATCCTGTGCCGACTTTGCTCGCAGATGCGTATCATTCTGTACACTTAGGAAATTTATACAGTGGAGGGGAGATCACATGTTGTGTACCTTTGCTTTATAAATGGTTTATCTCCCACTTGCCCAAGTCTGCTGCATTTTGGGATCATAAGAGTGCCTTACGTTGGTCACAGAAGATCATGTCTCTTACCAACTCTGATATAGATTGGTGTAATAGGATCTATGATGGAATCAGGATCATTGATCATTGTGGAAACTTCCCCAACGTACCCCTCATAGGAACTAAAGAAGGAATCAACTACCATCCGGTATTGGTTCGCCGTCAGTTTGGATACCTGATGAGACACGTCCCACGGGGTGTTCATCTGGAAGGTCTTTTCTTCAAGGAAGGAGAAAACGACAGAGCACTAAAGATGGAAATAGTGCACGCTTGGAAACACGTTCATAAGAAAGGACAAGAGTCTCTAGGAAAACCGGATTGTGTCTCGGTGGAGCCTTATCTCCATTAGGTACAAACTAGAGCTCTCAAGCTAAAAATGCCTTATCCTCATTACGGAATTCTTCTGCCGAGGGAATCTGTCATGTACTTCATGACGGAAACTGAAAAGCTTCAGGTTACTCTCAACAAAGTTCAAAAGGAGAGAAGGTCTTGGAAGAACAAGTACCGTACCCTCGACGTAGAGTGCATCAAAATACAGTAATTACTGAAAGAAAAGGATGCTCTAATTGAGATTTTGGAGCAACATGCTGTGGAAAATCAAGATGACCAAAGGAATTTGCTCACTCCTTTCACCTGGCAAAGGAATGACAACCCGACAACGGCCCAAGAGCCCCGGTCAAAGAAAAGGAAAATACCAGAGTCAGCACCCGATTTCTCTTCAGAGAGGACTCGGGACCCATTAGCTTAGGTTTCTGTTTTTGCACCTTGTAATCTACTGTATTTCCATTTCTGTAATCCTGTGAATTCAATAAAAAAGGGGTTTCCCCACTGTTTGATATTTGCAATCTAATTGTCGAAGTTTATTTTGATTAAACAAAAGAACAATTAATATAATCATTGCATTCATCATTCTCACATCGCGTATTCTTCTTCCCTAAGAATCTCACATTTGTGTCTCGATTCTAGAGTCAAACTGTCTCATTCGTATAATACTCGGGCCAATCGTCAGAAAAGGATGGATGATCTTGAGGAAGAAAATAGAGAGTTGAAGGAAGAGATCGACGCTCTGAGAGAGGATATGATAAAGCTTCGTAACGACATGCAAGCCATGGCAGAAGCTCAGCTACAAAGAACTGTGATCTCAGAGATCACCTCGACGCCCATAGTGGAGAAGTATGATCCTAGGTATCAAATGTCGAAAGATCGTCCCTGGGGCATGCCTATTAACTATATCCCGGAAGAATTTGTTCCGCCGATCACTGAAGATCAGGGAATCACAACAGAAGCCGATGGGCCTGAAGGTTACAAACTTCGGGAAAGCGAAGGTGCCAGGGGCATACTGAAGACTCCTGAAGGTTACAAACTTCGGGAGACGCCAAGATTCACTGCCGTAGTCACGGTACCAACCCCTGTGGTGCACACTATCCTGGAAGGACAGGTTCCACCAATACCTTCTAGTAAGAAGGAAACTATGTTCGATAGAATGGATGAATTCCAGGAACAGTTCTTGGAAATGCAAAAGGAACTGCAAGCCATCCGCGATCAGGATCTATTTGGAAAGGATGCCGCAGACCTCTGCTTGGTCCCCAATGTGAAAGTCCCGCACAAGTTCCAAGTGCCCGAGTTTGAAAAGTACAAGGGTAACTCTTGCCCTCAGAGCCATCTGGTGATGTACGCTCGGCGGATGTCAGCTTAGACGGAGAATCAGGACCTACTGATTCACTACTTCCACGATAGTTTAACCGGTGCCGCATTAAAATGGTACATGGGTTTAAAATGTACTACGATCAGTACATTCAGAGATCTTGGTACTGCCTTCGTCCAACAATACAAATACAATTTGGACATGGCACCCGACAGAGATCAACTCAGATCAATGTTGCAAAAGGGCAAGGAAACCTTTAAGGAGTATGCTTAGAGGTGGCGTGAAATTGCCGCTCAAATTTGTCTGCCTCTTGAGGAAAAAGAGATGACAAAGATCTTCTTAAAGACCTTAAGCTCATTTTATTATGACCGAATGGTTGCCAGTGCACCTAGTGATTTCGCCGAGATGGTGGGCATGGGCGTACGTCTTGAGGAAGTCGTCCGAGAAGGACGTTTGGTAAAAGACACTGGATCGACGAGCGGTACTAAAAAATACGATAGTGCCCTCCCTAAGAAAACAGAGCAAGATATTGGGAATATCTCTCTCGAAAAGCAAAGGCGACGATATCAATCAGTAGCAACTGTGACTCCTGCTATCAGCCCCGCGCCTATTCCTACGTATCAACCTCAGGTTGCGCAAAGCCAACCTAATCAGCAAAGGACACAACAGCCTCTTCAGCAGGCTCGTCCTCCATATAACAACAACCGTACAACACGGCCACCAGGGTTTGATCCTATACCCGTGTCGTACGCAGAGCTGTTTCCATTACTACTGGCTAAGGGGCACATCCAGACTAAATCCCCTCTTACAGTACCGGAAAATCCGCCTTTTTGGTTTAAGGTGGATCAAACTTTCCCTTACCACCAAGGAGGATCAGGGCATAACATTGAGACTTGTCTCAATTTCAAGTCCTACGTGCAAAAACTTGTTAGGAGCGGGGTCTTATCCTTCAAGGATACAAATCCTAATGTTCTTATGAACCTGCTGCCTCAACATGAGAAGGCTGCAGTCAATCTGATTGAGAAAGAGACTAACAATGTCTATCAAATTCACGATGTACTCTTGTTAAAGACCAATCTGGTCAAGATGCATTGTAGGCAGAGCCAATATGGCCATGTGCCACCTCATAGCTATCACCAGTGTGATATCTGCTCTAAAGACAACTAGGGATGTTCTGTGGTGCAAGCAGCTCTACATGAACAAATGGATCTCTGATGGATCCAAGAACACCGAGTTCGTGGAGTTAACATGGTTTACACGAATCCCAACGTCATTCAAAACCACGACATCCGTTCGATGAATGTCAACTTGGTGGCAATGCACTCAAGGCAAAGCCATTATCATAATCTGCTGCGGCACGATTACAGTTCTTGCCTGACTTGCTCGGTAAACAAACACGGATGCTCTTTCATACAAGAGGCCCTCCAGCGTCAGATGGATCTTGGATGGATCCAAGACTACCATGATAGGAATTCTTATCAAATCAACATGGTTCAGATCTTTGATATTCGCGTGATGAATACCAACCTGGTAGAGTTACATGCTGAACAGGTCCGACTCGGATTCCTGATATCATATGACTATCAAAGCTGTAAAGCGGGTTGCGAAAACGATCAAGGTTGTACCCTGGTCCAGGAGGCACTTCAGAATTTGTTAAATCATTGGTGGATGCCAATTTATATGGATGAAGATACTCAACAAATTAGTATCAGTAACAGGAATCCTACTCGGCATCAGAGTCAGGATGTCCGATCAATGGAAGCTAATCTAGTGAGGCTACATTGTATTCAAAGTGGGTGTGGCCAGGTGCCACCACACAATTACGACCGTTGTAGCGTCTGTTTGGAAAGTAACCAAGGGTGCTACCTTGTGCGAGCAGCTCTTCAGGGTCAGGCGGATCGTGGAGAGATTCGTCCATATCCGGGTTCCGAACCCATCAACTGGACGCCGAATTACCTTGCCGATCAAATTGAGGATGTTGTCACCATTTCTGGTCATCATAGGACCAGGGATGTCTTTGCCATCATACCTCTAATTGACGAATCTAAGGTTCCCAACCGGGAACGGATCGAGATTACTTATGATGGTCAGAAAAATCAGAAGGTTCTCGTAGTCATCTATCTGCCGGGACCATTACCGTATGAATCAACTAAGGCTATCCCTTACAAATACGGTGCAACAACCATTGAAAATGGAAAAGAAATTCCATTGCCCTCCGTCGTGAATATTGCAGACATCAGTCGAGTAACACGGAGCGGCAGAATCTTCAACCGAGGGGTTGGGGAACCTAACAAAGAAAGGGAACTTCAGACAGAAGCTCCCGATCCATCAGTCGGTCAATCCAGTAATCGCGACCTTTCAAAAAATGATGATGAGATGCTGAAGCTCATCCAAAGGAGTGAATACAACATTGTTGATCAGCTATTACAAACTCCTTCAAAGATCTCTGTGTTGTCACTTTTACTCAGTTCAGAAGCACATAGGGAGTCTCTACAGAAAGTCTTGGAGCAAGCCTTTGTGGAACATGATGTAACAATTAGACAGTTCGATAGTATTGTCTCTAACATCACTTCCTGCAACAATTTGGGATTTAGTGATGAGGAATTACCCGAAGAGGGTCGCCGTCATAACATGGCGCTCAATATCACATTCAACTGCCAGGACGATGCTTTAGCCAGCATACTGGTAGACACAGGGTCAGCCCTGAATGTTATGCCAAAGTCCACTTTGATGCAATTATCATTCAAAGGCCCCCCGATGAGAACCAGCGAGGTCGTCGTCAAAGCATTCGACGGATCCAGAAAAACGGTTATCGGCGAAGTTGATCTTCCCATAACTATCGGTCCTCATACTTTCCAAGTCACTTTCCAGGTCATGGACATCTGGGCAACGTACAGTTGTTTATTAGGAAGACCTTGGATACATCAGGCTGGAGCGGTTACTTCAACCCTCCACCAAAAGCTAAAGTTCGTTCAGAACAATCAACTTATCACAGTTTGTGGGGAAAAAGCCTTGCTTGTGAGTAACTTGTCATCATCTGCTAGTGTAGAGCCCGAAGAGATTATTGGAACGCAGTTCCAGGCACTGTCGGTAAGCAAGAACAATCAGTTCAAAGAAGGAACTTCGATTTCTTCATACAACGATGCTATCAAAGCGGTCGAGAGTACTAATACAACCGGATGGGGACAACTTGTCATTCCTATTGACAATAAAACAAAGAAGGGTCTTGGTTTTTCTGCAACCTGTACCCAGACAGCTGCCAATGACGAAAGTCTTCATCCCCTTCAAAACTTCTTCCACAATGGAGGTTTCCTTCACCCAGTGTCTCAAGCAGTACATGCTATTAATGAGGAAGATCCCTCTGACCCAGATGAAGAATGGAAGTCCTACCTTAACGAGGACGGTTATATGTCTCAGGAAGAGGTGCCTATGCCATTTTGCTATCCCACACAAAACCCTAGATTTATACCAAGGTCAGATGTCGAAATGATCTATGGAGATTGTGATCCGGAAGGATGTCGTGCTCCACCAAATTCATTAGGGGAAGACACTTTGATGAAAGACCAATTTGACTATAACTACTATGGCCCAATGGATGGTCTGCCAATGTGGCAACCTTATCCAGGAGATTTGGGGCAAGAAAGTCAGCCGAGTAATGAAACTCAGCTTAGCATCATTGACCAGAATACCTGTGTCCCCACCATGTCATGGGATCAACACTCAGGTCATTCAGAAACTACTCAACATGAAGATGAATTCACAACGCTTGCAGGACTTGAATTCATCAACTATGCTTTTCCCGAGGTCAACGTCATCGAGAGAGATGACTCCTCCAGTTCCAGAGAAGTGTGGGACACCTTGGGACAACCGAGTGGAAAGTTTGACTATATGGTCAAGTACACTGCTCCTGAAAGCTCTCGTATCAGGCTCGAAGACATCCAGCCAACTGGATGGGGAGATGTAGCTGAGAGCACAAATACTATGCAAAATGCAACAGAGGAATTCTCCTACGACAAATCTGCCTGGGAGACAGATTCCAATGATCCTGCTTCACTAGAAATCAGTGTTATTTCTGAAAACAAATCAAGGAAGGTGCCAACCTTTGTGATTCACCGAGGAGTTCGCCGCCAATGGGTTGCTGTCGATGTTCCGAAGGTCGTTCACCAGTCAAAGTAATTGCCGTCTTTTAACCTTTCACCCTGCCTAGGTGAAACATATGTTTTGATAGGGCTCGCTTTCTGTAAATTTCCCTCTTCGCTTTGCCCGAAGTGACAGAATTTTGTTTTATAGGGCTGTAGTTTCAAGAATCGACTTGTTCATTAATAAAATAACGTCGTTCTGTAATTTTCGCATTAATTGCTATTTTCTCTTTTTGCTTTTCTTAGAAAATGGTAATCCTGAAAAACAAATAATAAAAACAAGCAGTAAAATAAAACACTGCACACACTTGCATTTTTCTCTATCTCTTCTAAACACGAATCATACCGTCATGCAGATTGCTTGTTTTAAACCCAGTTGAAACATACGATCCGATGCCATCTCCCAACTTTGAGTTCCCGGTATTCGGGGCTGAAGAAGAAAATGACGACAAAATTCCAGAAGAGATCTCCCGATTACTCAGACAAGAGGAAAGGTCCATTGAACCTCAAAAAGAACCGTTGGAAACGGTAAACTTGGGTTCAGAAAAAGAGAAAAAAGAAATCAGGATTGGGGCACTGCTCAGTCCAACTGCCAGAGAAGGTTTGATAAAGCTTCTCAAAAAATTTCCCGATGTATTCGCTTGGTCCTATCAGGATATGCCAGGGTTGGATACCAGCATCGTGGAACATCACTTACCGTTGAGATCGGAATGTTCGCCAGTAAAACAAAGGTTGAGACACACTCACCCGGACATGGCCATCAAAATCAAAGAGGAGGTACAGAAACAGATTAATGCGGGTTTCCTCGCCACATCAGAATATCCTCAATGGTTAGCCAACATCGTACCCGTTCCCAAAAAGGACGGAAAGGTCAGAATGTGTGTTGATTACAGGGATCTGAACAAGGCTAGTCCAAAGGACGACTTTCCTTTACCACACATTGACATGCTGGTAGACAGTACAACAAAGTTCAAAGTTTTCTCCTTCATGGATGGATTCTCGGGCTATAACCAGATCAAAATGGCGCCGAAAGACATGGAGAAAACTCCGTTCATCACCCCATGGGGCACCTTTTGTTACAAGGTAATGCAGTTCAGTTTGAAGAATGTCGGGGCAACCTATCAAAGGGCCATGACTACTCTGTTTCATGACATGATACACAAAGAAATCGAGGTATATGTCGATGATATGATTGCAAAATCAAAAACAGAGAGTGAGCACGTTGAACATCTGTCAAAATTGTTTGAACGTTTAAGAAAATTCAAGCTCCGCTTGAATCCCAACAAGTGCACATTCGGTGTCTGTTCAGGGAAACTACTAGGGTTCATCGTCAGCCAGAAAGGAATTGAGGTTGATCCTGACAAGGTCAAGGCCATTCAAGAAATGCCTTCTCCGAAAACTGAAAAACAAGTCAGAGGATTCCTGGGACGTTTGAACTACATCTCCAGATTCATATTCCTTATGACCGCGACATGCGCGTTGATCTTCAAATTACTCAAAAAGAACCAGGATTGCGTTTGGTCAGAAGATTGCCAAACCGCCTTCGACAGTATCAAGGAATATCTGTTGAATCCTCCAATTCTATCATCTCCAGTGGAAGGAAGACCACTGATCATTTACCTCACAGTTCTAGAGGACTCAATGGGATGTGTACTTGGCCAACAGGACGAAACTAAACGGAAAGAGTCTGCCATTTACTATCTAAGCAAGAAATTCACCGACTGCGAAACTCGGTACACGATGCTTGAGAAAACATATTGTGCTTTGGCTTGGGCAGCCAAACGTCTTCGCCAGTACATAATTCGTCATACTACTTGGTTGATCTCCGAAATGGGTCCAATCAAGTACGTCTTCGAAAAACCTGCTCTCACGGGAAGGATTACCCGTTGGCAGATGCTGTTATCAGAATATGATAGAGTACCACGCTTAGAAAGTCGTTAAGGGAAGTATTTTAGCCGATCATTTAGGTCATCAACCGATTGACGATCAGGAATCAGTCGGGTTTGACTTCCTAAACGAAGATGTTATGTATCTAAAGATGAAAGACTGCGATGAACCGCTACCCAGTGAAGGGCCAGAACCAGGTTCCCAATGGGGACTTATCTTTGATAGAGCAGTTAATCATTATGGAAATGGAATTGGGGCAATCATTGTTACCCCTCAGGGTACCCACATTCCTTTCACTGCTCGACTTACGTTCAAATGTACATACAACGAGGCCGAATACGAAGCATGTATCATGGGTCTCGAAGAAGCGATTGATTTAAGGATCAAGAACTTGGACGTATACGGCGACTCAGCCTTGGTTATCAATCAGATAAAAGGAGATTAGAACACATACCAGTCAGGATTGGTTCCTTACAAAGACTACGCAAGAAGGTTGCTACCTTTCTCCAACAGAGTCGAGTTTCATCACATCCCTCGTGAGGAGAATCACATGGCTGATGCATTAGCCACTATCTCTTCCATGATTAGTGTAGGTCAATGGAGTGACATACCTAAAATCGACATAATGCTCCTTGAACGGCCCGCTTACATCTTCACGATTGAAGCAGTCATAGACAACAAACCTTGGTATCACGATATCAAATGCTTCCTTCAGAAACAAGAGTACCCACCTGGGGCATCCAGGAAAGACAGAAAAACCCTCAAAAGATTGGCTGGAAACTTCTTCCTGAGCGCTGACAATCTCTATAAGAGAAATTTTGACATGGTCTTGCTCCGATGCGTAGACAGACCAGAAGCAGAAATGCTGATGAAAGAAATCCATGAAGGATCCTTTGGCACTCATGCCAATGGACACGCAATGGCGAGATAAATTTTAAGAGTAGGGTACTACTGGTTGACCATGGAATCTGACTGCTACAAGTACATGAGGAGGTGTCACAAGTGTCAGATATACTCCGACAAAATTCATGTACCGCCATCACATCTCAAAGTTCTCTCGTCCCCATGGCCATTCTCGATATGGGGAATCAACATGATTGGCATGATTGAGCCCAAGGCTTCAAACGGACATCGGTTCATCCTAGTAGCCATTGATTACTTCACTAAATGGGTCAAAGCAGCGTCATTCGCCAATGTAACCCGACAAGTGGTGGTCCAATTTATCAAAAACAATATCATCTGCCGTTATGGTGTGCCAAGCGAGATCATTACAGATAATGGATCTAACTTGAACAATAAGATGATGAAAGAGTTGTGCGCAGAGTTCAAGATCGAACATCATAACTCATCTCCCTACCGACCCAAGATGAACGGAGCGGTAGAAGCGGCCAACAAGAACATCAAGAAGATCGTTCAAAAGATGGTTGTAACCTACAAAGACTGGCTCGAGATGCTACCCTTTGCTCTTCACGGTTATCGCACATCTGTCCGCACTTCAACAGGGGCTACCCCTTTTTCTCTAGTGTATGGCATGGAAGCAGTGCTCCCCATAGAAGTAGAGATCCCGTCAATCCGAGTATTGATGGAAGCTAAGCTTACAGAAGTTGAATGGTGTCAAAGTCGACACGACGAACTGAATTTGATCGAAGAAAAGTGAATCACGGCACTATGCCATGGTCAGTTGTATCAACAGAGAATGAAGAAGGCGTTCGACAAAAAGGTCTGACCTCGCGTCTTCAGGAAAGGAGACCTCGTGCTCAAGAAGATACAATCATTTCTCACTGATTCTCGGGGCAAGTGGACTCTGAATTACGATGGCCCCTACGTCGTCACGAAAGCTTTCTCAGGCGGCGCCTTGAGACTTGCAACCATGGACGGAGAGGAATTTGCCTACCCCATGAATGTTGATGTAGTCAAGAAATACTTCGCCTAAACTAAAAAAAAAAACGTCTCGGTCGATTGAAAACCCGAAAGGGCGGTCCAGGCAAAAGTTAGAGACAAAATAAAAAAAAATCATCCCGGTGGATTGGAAACATCATAGTACAATCCAGGCAAAAATTAGGGATAATGGCAAGTAACTATGTTCAACAGAGGCGAATCCCTCAGCAGTAGCAGTTACACCATCATCTGTCAAGAAAACTCCAGCCAAGGTCATCTTCGACAAAGCTCAGGATGCCCTGAATTCAAAGTTGGTAGAAGGATAGTGGTCGTTATGTTTCAATGTAGCCCTTTTCCCTGTAAATTACCATTTTCTAACTTTGTAATTACTCTTTGGAATCACGCGCTTGACTGATTTCCATCCTATCAATAAAATTTGAGCCTTTGTGCTTTTGTTTGTAATTCTTATTTGTTTTAGCTTTACAGAACGACGTTGTTAACATGATTAACGATTCTTGAAATAAAACAAAAATGAATTTACTTGTTAAAACTTTTTCTGCTTTTAAAATAAGGTCAGCAATTTCTTTTGACTGTTGAACATCAAAGGAACATCACCCGCTTCTCCAGAAGTAAGCGAACTTCAAAGTGTAGAATCAAAGTACTCCTTCTAACCCAGTATGCCTGAATGAAGGGATCAACTATGTCAGAGACCTTGTTTCGTCTGATACGCTACGGCAGAGTTCTTACCTCCTAAGCCCGACCAACGGTAGCTCCCAACAGGGACTATCTCTCCTAAGCAAGGTGGAATTGCTATCTTGAACCAGCGATATTTCTACACGCCCCGCGATGCCGAGTATCCAGTCATGTTCACCCGTCAGTTTGTATGTCGCGTCAGTTTTGTCAGCATAAACATACATACATCATGCATTATTGATTTGCATTCACATTTCATATTGCATCACTATCACTCCAGTCGGTCTTGTCCCGTAGTGGTAACAATCCTCTCAATCGAGTTATCTGTTCTTGTCTCGTCAAGAAGCGCGGCGCCCGAACGATCTCTTTTCTCCCGTTTATTTCTGGATTGAAATTGGCCCTTGACCACTTTGATATCTTGAACCTCTGAAAAACCAGAGGAACCTTCAGTCAGCATCACTCTTCGCCATTGAAAATGATATCCTAGCTTTCCCGGATTAAGGAAAATCCACAGAGAAAGCCTCGTAATCAGAGATTCGGCAGCACGCCAGTTTCGCTCCGAAAAGATCGCTGATGAAAATGTCATCGGCACCTCAAAATTGGACCCCATCGTATGGCATTTCTCCGAGAAGATCCCGAGAAAAGTATGATGTAAGATCCCACGCAGAAGCAGCCTCTCAAGAGACTCGCTTTCCCCAGATATAGTCGACAAATGGCGTCTCCAACAGAGAAGTTTGTACAACTCTACAACTTAGATGACTGGGTTCCCCAGCAAGTCTGGCATCAAAACTTTTTCCACTCAAATGGCATCTCCCCAGGAAAATTCGGCGAGAAGTTTGAAGGAAAACCGCTACAAATAGCGTCCCTTGTCAATAAAGTTTATTGACAAAAGAAACTGAGACCAGTTCCTTGGTAGGAAACCAGGATCGAGGGGAAGTTTAAATAAGAAACTGAGACCAGTTCCTTGGTAGGAAACCAGGATCGAGGGGAAGTTGACAAAAGAAACTGAGACCAGTTCCTTGGTAGGAAACCAGGATCGAGGGGAAGTTTAAATCAGAAACTAAGACCAGTTCCTTGGTAGGAAACTAGGATCGAGGGGAAGTTTAAATCAGAAACTAAGACCAGTTCCTTGGTAGGAAACCAGGATCGAGGGGAAGTTAACAAAAGAAACTAAGACCAGTTCCTTGGTAGGAGACCAGGATCGAGGGGAAGTTTTACCTTTTCTAAGCATCATCGCTTGGCTAAAGAAGATGAATGCGTAAGCTACCATTCATAACCACCATCAAAATTTCAGGTATTCCAATATTTAATCCTCTTGCACCCCGAATGCCCGAATACCTTTGTCATTCACACCTTCGGGTCCAAGAAGATTAAATAGAGGCATCTGTCATACCCCAAATTTTGACCACTAAGATTTCCCATCATTGTGTTAATTATCATCATAATATGGATGTACCTCTTTGCCTCATCAGTCTCCCCAAAGATGGGTGAGTATTCACTACTATCAAAATTAGGGTTTCAAGCCCTCTTTGAGTTCTTAGACAAAGGATCAATCAAGGAATGACATGATCTTCAACTTGTCTAAACCTTTCAAACATCTACAAAGGATCAAAATGACTCCCACTTCAAGGATCAAGCACAAGGCTGCTCCCTTCTAGGTGGATCAAGCCTCAAGATCGCCAGTATCACCAAATTAGGGTTTTGGTCGATCAGGGCCTCCAAAGGGAAATTTTCCTCTGGGCATGAGCCAAAGATCCAAAACATAACCTAATATGCCCCATGGAACCTCATGGACCCAAGCATTAAGTCAATTTAGACACAGGGGATGCATTCATCAAAAATCAGGAATTAGGGTTTCTTGACCTAATTCACCCCTAAGTTGACTTTTAGGGCAAATCATGAGCCAAGACCTCAAGAGAGGGTTTGAGGGTCTCTAATGAACTATATTGATCCATTTGGAGCAATGGATTAATCCAAGAAGTTTGAGCAATAAGTCTCAATTTCATCTGCACCACAATTAGGGTTTCGCGAGGAAAGTCAACTGTAACTTTGACTTTTGATCAGGACATGCTCCCAAGACCTAAGACATGATTCAATATACCCTATTACACCCATGGAACATGTCCATCAAGTTTGATTTAGGTCAAGGACATGATTTCATGAAGAATTGCACAGTTTGAAATTCATCTGATAAAAAGTCAACTGTGCACAAATGTCAACTTTGACTTTTTGAGATTTTTCACCAAAATGGTTTTTTAACCCTAAAATGATGTTAATGTATGATTTGAATCATCATTCATCAAGAAAAATCAAAGAAAGTGGGATAACTTGTAAAAGGGGTAACCATAAAAACTTAGAAAAATTTCTAAGTTATGGAAAAAGTGACACTAATGTGCCAACTTTGGAGGACCATAACTCCTAAACCACAAGGCCATTGTTCCCCATTCAAAGATTGATTTGTAGATCCCATTGCCCTCTACAAAAGCTTCATACTGATCTATGTCCAAATTCCTCATGGATTTTGAGTTATGGAGTGATCAAAATCAAGAAAAGTCACTTTGTTCCAACACTTAGTGAAAATTTCACTAAGTCAGATTTTACCCTACTTTTTGCCAAATGTAGGGGAATTTTTCACTTGGATTCAAAAGAGATCAAAACCAAACATGTTCAAATAGTTGTTGTATCATGTAAGGGTTTTCCAATATGGCCAAGAACATTACCAAATTCAATTTGAGTAATGAGATATGACATTGGCAAGTTACCTTGCTGAAATCTGCTAAGGCAAGGCAGATTTTGCACTTTTGGTCGATTTACCAAAATCAGCCAAATCCAAATGCTCCTATCCACTTGGACACATCTGAGGATTGAATCTAAAGGGGACAATCACTGAGCCAAGCCTCCAAAATCTTTGGAGCAAGAAATAGCATGTTGAACATAGAATGGCCAAAATAGGGACAAGACTCCAATTTTGGATTGGAGCATTCAATGGAAGCATCAAGGTGGCATGGACTGAGCCATTCTCAACTGAATTCAGTCAAGACTTATCCAAGACCAAGGGAACCAGCATCCTGTGCCCTAACCTCTAGTCAATGGCTAGAGGAGACTTGGATTTTCATTTGCCAACATTGGCCAAACCTACTCAGCAGTTGCCATTCACTATTCCTTGCAAAACAAACTTGATCTACTATAAATAGAGCTCAATTGTGATCAGTTTAAGTACACCAAAGCCATCAAACAGATGCTTTCCTCAAAATCTCTTCTTTCACTCCAATTTTGCCTTCTAAGGCAAGTCACTATCGGGTTTTGAGTTTGAGAGCTTTTCCAACCAAACCAATCACTCACACACCTCATATACATCATATAGAAGTGATCCAAACACTCACATAACATCTGGAACACAGATTTCATAAAATCACCAGCCAATTGCTCAAGTTCTTGACAGTTTTGCAGTTGAGGTACCATCTTCAACTCCAAACCATTTCAATCCATTCCAAGCATCCATACACACTCCATGGCACCTAGGGAAGCTATCCAGATCATTGGAACCTAGCTATAACACCTCCAACACTAATCACGATCACCAGCTGCAAGTGGTAAGCATGAGCTCTTCTAACTCTATGATCCATGCAATTTTTGCTGCACAATAATTTGGCCATATGTTCATAATCATGCATGGAATGTTTCCCCTCAATTAATTGCATTGTTTGAATCGTGTATCAAAAATCCTAGCCTTCTTGCAGAAATTAGGGTTCTTGAGGATTTTTCATGATTTCTTGTTATATGTTTAATTTAAATGAAATTAATTGTCATAGACATGATCGTGAGGTTAAAACGAGTTGATTGGTATGTGGATTGCATGATATAATCAAGTATTCAGTGAGATTGGAGAGAAAATGAAAATCTGGCTAAACCCAGAACACGCGCGTGTTCTTGGTGTGTTCTTGGCGCCTTTTTTCAAAATTTGAATATTTGAATTTTGTGATTTTATTTAATTGATTCAAAAATTAATTTCTCTCTGAGTTTTAATGATTTTGAGTTGATTCTTTTTTTAAAATTCACAAAAATGTTAAAATATTTTATTTTCCCAAAAAATCCCAAAAATATTATTTATTTTATATAATTGATATTTTTGCAAAGAATTAATGTTTTAATTATTTTTAACATTTAAAATATTTTTTCCACCTTGATTTTGCAACTTTTAATGCCTTCTAATTATTTTGCAGGTCAATACTTAATTTTTGAAGCATTAATCCAAGATCACAATTTGTTTTCCATATGTTAAACAATTTTTATCATTTTAATTGAATTTTTATTCAATTAAATACATTTTTGAAAACAAATTAGGGTTTTTGGATTAATTCAACCCTCATAAATCATTTTCAATACATTTTGGGCCTCTAATAGAGTGTAAGACCCAATCCTTTTTTGACCAAATCATTTTTGGGCCTCAGTGTATTGTATAAGTCCCGATACCGTCAAAAACAAACGGCGCGATCGTCGCCTTTTCAAAACAAACCTGGGCCTACCCTCGAGTAGTAAGACCCATTTCTTTTCTTAAAACTCATTTGGGCCTCTATTAGAGTGTAAGACCCAATCCCCTTTTAACCAAAACATGTTGGGCCTCAGATATTGTATAAGCCCCTTCGCGTTAAAAGAAAATCTCGGCGCGACCGCCATTTTAAACGAAAAATCATCTGGGCCTACCCTCGTGTTGTAAGCCCCACTATTTTTCTTTAAACCTTTTTGGGCCTCTTGAGAGAGTGTAAGACCCATCCCTTTGTACAGAAAACCTTTTTTGGGCTACAGTCACTTGTATAAGTCCCTCTGTACAAATTTGAACAGTGCGCTCACTGATAAAACCCTGGGCCTCTCCTTGAGTTGTAAGCCCCAAATCTTTCTTTTTCAAAGCACTTTCTCTTTTGATTTTGAAATATACTATTGTTTTCAATCTTTCTTTGTTGAACAACTAACCAAACAGCATGGAAGCTCTACAACCGAGTAAGTGGTTATTGCTTTCATTTACCGCTTTCATATACATATAACTGTATTGTTGGGCTGTTTCACTGTAAGTCTTCTTTCATAAACTCATATCAACTGTGTAATAATAGTATAGCTATTTAGAGTTTCCCCGGAAACTACGTCTTGAACTAGGTGACGCCGTTTCGTTTATTCGTAGAAATAGACAACTAGATCCCCAATAGGATCACCAGATACAGTCTTCTCTTCGGCTGTCCTCGTTAGGAATTGTCAAGAAACTCTACTCCCATAGATGAATGTATTCTCCGTGAATGGCATCTTTGAGTTTCTTCCAAATTCTCGAACTTTCCTGGCTTGATCTATTCCTCGTGAATAGCCTGTCTTGAACTTCTCAGGGTTTGGGGACCCATCGGCTTCTTAAAAGCATCGGCCTCCTCTTGGGCTTCATACAAGGACCCACAGGCTTCCTAAAAGCAACCCTCGCCTCCTCTTGGGCTTAGTACAAGGACCCGTCGGCTTCTTAGAAGTATTCACAGCCTCCTCTTAGGCTTAGTATAATGATCTCTTCCTCCGGGAATGATAGCCTTCTCTTGGGCTTCGTACAAGGACCGATCGGCTTCTTAAAAGTTTCCAGCCTCCTCTTGGGCTTCGTACAAATTGTCCCGACGACCTCCTAAAGGTATAGGAACAGAACTTAATCATCTCCATAGAACAGTCTTTTCAAAGAGTCTACTACTGTTTCTCAATGCATAGTACAAAAGATGAAACTCTAGACTTGGACAGTTTAATCTCCTTGAGTCTCAAAGACATTCTCAAGTGACCCCTTCGTTAAATAGGAAGAAAACTCATAGACTCGGACAGTCTCAATACCCTTCGAATTTCTCGCTTCCTTGAAGAACAGGAATAACCCGGATCCTTGAATCAAATCCTTGAGTACAGTGTTGCTCATATAAGAACTGATTTTCTCTTTCAAAATCAGTATACTGGACCTGTCACTTAACTGAAACAGTCACCACAGCCTCCTCTTGGGCTTTGTACAAAGATTCTCCCCAGCGGAGTTAAACAACGTTTAGCCTCCATCTCGGGCTTTATACGAGATACAAAAAGGTTCTTATTGAGCCAAACAAATTTTAGCCTCCATCTCGGGCTTCGTACGAGATACAAAAAACTCTCTTGTTGAGTCAAGTAGCCTCCATCTCGGGCTTTATACGAGATACCAAAAGACTCCATCGTCGAGTCAAAACTTTTTAGCCTCTCTCTCGGCCTTTGTACGAGACACATATTAGCCTCCTCTTAGGCTTTGTATAAGAAAACCACTGGTTGATCCAATCAACCTTTTAGCATCAAAGTTGTGCCTTGTTCACAGTACACAAACATCAACAACTCCTTCCCCTTCATCTAATCGTTGTAAGCGGCAAGCCTCTGGATCATCTACATCCATGCCACTGTCCCTCTTTTAGCATAAGAAATTCCTAAGGAAAGATGGCATTGCTCTACACAGAGTTAAAGTCTTCTCCTTCAGGTTAAAACCCCCTATAAAGGAAATTATGGCATTGCTAGGATCCGCGTATCCCGGTTAAAGTAATCCTCCTCTACAGTCAGTCACCCAACAGTTGTGACAAACAGACCCCCTTTAGAGATGACAAATTCTCTCTAAGGTCAACACCCTTTCAGCTTCACATCTTGGGCTTTGAATAAGATACAAATCACCTTTCAGCTTCACGTCTTGGGCTTTGAACAAGACACCAAAAACACCCATTTCTATGGGAGGAACTACGAACGCTCTGATTTCCTTGTTTCGGTAAACGGGAATACGTAGGCATAAGATTGAAAGAAAAATCTTAGCGAGCACCATAAACCAAAAACCCAAAATCCCATATATCATAATCTGAAGCAGTATCCTAACAAAATCCCAGAGAGAAATCAGTATTGGCGAAAATACAAATAACCAGTACAAAGGCCCCCCACATTGATAGCATCCGTAACCTAACAGACCGCTGTTTAAACTCAGTATGCAAGCAGGGTTAATTGGAGACATCTATTTCCCTTCCTTCATCAGCTTTAATAGGATAAAAAATGAATCGACCTGTAGTAAACTCAACCGCAGAGAGCGACCGCGCTTAAGAACCGTGTCCAAAATCGCTCGCTACAGCAACAACGACACAAATGCATAAACATAGCATATCATCATTACTCGATTCACTATTTCACAACAACACACATACACCTATTCGAACATGCACATTCATAACAATTCTCCAAAATACATCATCTAAAGAAATCATCAACGAAGCAACAAGAAACCACACGAAACAATAAGAAACAGCAAAGAAACAACAAAAAATGCGCAAGCAGCATTGCTGCGCCTCCTTGCACCGCCCGGCAGCGCACGGGCGTTGCTCCCCCCCCCCCCCCTCAATTCTAACAAAATCCAGTAGCGTTCCATGTTACGCCTCCCGATCACCGCCCGACAGAGCAGCAGCATTACTGCGCCTCTTTGCACCGGCCGGTGGCGCACATGCGTAGTTTCCCCCCTCAATTCTAACAAATCCAGTAGCGTTCCATGCAGTGCCTCCTAATCACCGCTCGGCACCGCACCGCACCGCCCTGCACTGCTATTCCACCGCCCGGCGCTACGAGCGCGTAACAGATTCTCTGAAATCCAATTTTCTGCTACACCAGACCCAATTTCTTCCCCAAAACAGTCCTCATAGTGCACGAAAATTATATCAAATCTCAGCAATGTTTAGCAACAATCACATGCATTATTTTATAGACAACATCAAGAGCAAATATTAACATCCTAACTCATTATAACCTATTTTTTTCTCATCAAACCCCATCAAAACCCCAAACTACCTATCAACAAAAATTCAACATTCACATGAATTCAACCTAGTGATTCCTACCCAAATACATACATCATCCAACCCTTGAGAGATTAAAGAATTCCCACCCTTACCTTGTATTGATGAGCTTCCTTCTTCTCTAATGGATTCACTCCTTCACCTTGCCCTAGCCTCTTTTCACCTTTTCTCCCTTTACTCTCACTTTTATGTAGAATGAAAAATAACTTCCTTATTCTCTAACTCTTTACATAACCCCCAACTATGATTTACCCTATTTGCCCTCACTCAACTTCGTACAATTACCACAATGCCCTTCCACTCACTACACATCTAATTATTTCTATTTATTTATCCCATTATATTATTATTAATATTTTTTATCCAATCTTACTAAATAATAATAATAATTCTCATCACTCATATACTTCTACTTATGTCCATTTTACACTATGGCTAGCAAATATTTAATTAATTAAACATAGGTTAATTAATCTTACTCTTCGCACCACCGATTTCTACGCTTTTAGTCGTACACCCCTACTACCCCCAAGACTTACCTCTTAAGGCCACTACCCCTTACTACGGGTACATGAAATATAACGAATACAACAAAACACACCATCAATCACAACAATTCACAATTATTCGCAAATAAAAATAAAAAGGAAAATGAGGCGTTACACATACATCCAAAAGGGAGCGGGGTACATGTAAAGTACACGGGATTGCAAGAAATAAATGGGGTCATTGTCAGCTAGCCCAAGAGGAAGTCGTGTGTGTGCAAGGTGTCATAAACTAAGCAAGTGTAAGAGTACATACAAAATATCCTATGCTAGGGTTTCTGTACAAGGTCTAAACTCCAGTGCTCGAGATAGTAACCATAGTCCACAGATGTTTTTTAGGGTTTTCGATCGTTTTATCATGTTTTTGTGTATTTGAATAAGATGAACAAGATATGAATAAGATGACAAGATGAATAAGATGACAATATGGTATGAACAATGATAATATGAACAATATGATGACAATGATATATTGACAGAAAGATAAAGCAAGAGAATAATGAAAAGAAATTAAAGTCAGTTGTTAGTTGTTAATTGTCATTGATCTGGTGATCACTCTTCGAATCGGGTCCACTTTAGCACTAAGTAATCGTAGCACGATCTATGAGGAAGATCATGCAATAGGAGGTCGGTCAATAATAATGTTTGTGCTAAAACACGATAGGGAAATGATATGTAGATCACTCTCAAAAGAATCATGCCACACGAAAAGAAAAATAGAACGATCTCGTCTTAATCACAAACTTTCATCGATTAATCGAAGGTAACCTATCACGATCCCAAAGTATAGAAAATGATCCAAAGGATCACTCCCTACAGATTTGAAATCATGAAGGTTAAACAACCTCATTCAACCAATATCCATGATATTTAGACTTCATTTACCAAAATGAGAAAAAATCAAAATGGAGTAAATCAAGATAAAGATAAAATAAATAGATCAAGAATAAATTCTATCACAATGAATCAAACAAAACGATTGCAAAACTAATATTAAAAAGAAAAATAAAAAAAATAAATAAGAAAAGAAAAAAAGAAAAGAAAAAAAAATAAAAGAAGCATAAGGGAATGGTGGCATGTGATTCATGAGGGTCTGAATCCAAATGGGCTACAAAGCCTAACTCACAAACAGTAATGAAGGAGATCTCTCTTTTCAAGAGATGTTATCAGCATAAAGGAAAAATCATAAAAAACCTAATCACCAGCCTCTTTCAAACCACAAAACAATGTCATGGAAAAAATATCATCGTCTTTCACTTTTATAAAACCAATTGCAATAAAAAGAAAGAAGAAAAGTCAAAGCTAGCATTAAAAAAACAAAAAGGAAAAAAACGTTTCAACACGCAACAGATTCACATCAAATGAAAAGAGAAACACAACTAAAAACACAGAGAAAAACAATGTCAAAGTAACATTTGGGATCAACCTTCTTCGTCTTACTTTCACTCTGTCTCAAATCGTTTCTTGCTTTAGATTTGCTCGATTGGCTTGACTCAGGTTTGTGAGTTCTTATTCATTTTGGTTTGAAGGTTTTGTGCTTTTTCAACTCGTCTCCTTCATCTACTCTTTTGTTCTGGGTTGTTTGGCTTTGAAAGGTTTAAGGAAGGATTGATTGTTGTTATTGGGTTGAAGAATGAAGGTTTGAATGGTTGGGTTGAAGGAGGATTTGGGTTGATTGTGGTTGTGAGAGGTTTTTTAAAAATTGATGAAACTTGCGTAGGGTAATAATGACTGTCCAAAGCTTGAGGAAAATAAAGAATAAGGCTTGGTATTTATAGAGGAATTGAGGTGAGATTGGAATTGAAATTTAGTTTTCCGTTATGGTAATTTGCTCGCGTTTTGGATTGTGTCGCTTTGGAATTTGTTTGCGTATTGTGCGTGTATTTTTTCAGCTTGTTGCGTTATTACGTGATGACACTTTTTGTGGTGCGTAGGTCGTTATCAGGTGTGTGGTGTTATTTGCGTAGGAGTTTTTTGGACCTGAATATTATTAACACACCCTCCATATCTTGCTTGAGCCCAAACTTTGCATCCAAAAGCTTGAATTAAATCTCGAGACATGACTAAAAGTGAATCCACCTCTGATTAAATGGCCTGCCTGACTTGAACCAAAAAAATCAACCTTGAAACAAATTTTTTCAACATCTTGAAATCTTCGTTTGAAAATGAAATAACTCAAATCGATCCTTGACAAATGAAACAACACATGAATCCATTTTGAATTTGAAACGAATATGGATCCTGAATCAAAATGAATCCATTGAAATAATCCTTGGACTTTGTCACTTGCGCTGGTAAACCAAAGAATTCACTATGAACCTTCTTGATCAAGAATTATGCCTTGAAATCATAGGAATTATGAATTGAGATATGAGCTTTAAAACTTTGCACAAAACCCTAATTGAATCCCGATGATCCTTAATAATGAAGCACTGATAACTTGCCACAGGCTGACAACTTGATCCACACACAGGTAACCTAAATTAACCCAGAAACTCTAACTGAAGCCTCAGACGCACACCACTCAAATCATGCACACCATGGCCTGGATGCCCTTGAATGAAACTTAGACTTAGGCAAAAAGAAAATGAAAGCAACATATTTTTTTAGATTTTTTTGAATAATGGTTAGTAGATGAAAATACAGATGAAGGTGATGTACAAGTAGGACAAATTTGGGGTATGACAATTTTATGCTATTTTTTCTGCATAAAGTCATTTATCTCAAAATGATTCTCGCAAGAGGATCCTTGCAAGAGATGGGCAATCACATGACCAATAGCTTAATAAAAGTATATTTCGAAGCCTATAATCCAAAATGGGGCAATCACATTTTTTTTACATTGATTATTCTCAGCAGGCCATGGGACCAAATGGTCCCTAATATGGAGCTGTTATTACCTTTGTGGATTGTAATATTGATATATTAATGGAAAACTTTGTTGTGGCGCAAGAGCGCCAAAATGGAGATTTTATAGACAAAAATCTCCATATTGGTGAAACTCTTGAGCAACTAATGTCTATGTTTGAGCCCCTCGCTACTCAAAGCCAAACTTTAGAGACTCGAATCTCCCAATTGACATGTGTTATACCCTAATTTTTACCCCTAAGATTCCATATATCACATCATTTGCATCTCATCACACTCACAAGCATGGATTCTCTTAGCTTTCACCCCTGTGGGTTTGCCCTTGTGTAAGAGATAACCAAGCACTCATTTGTGTTTCTTGTTACTTTATGTTGATTATGTTTACTAACCTTTATTCAAAAATCCAAAAATATGTGTCTTTTGCTTTTGTTTTCTTGTAGTCTAAACTCATGTCTTGCAAGGGTGAATCAAGACTCATTCAATGTTGTCAGGTCAAATGTGTGTGGATGTTCATTAATGGTTGAGATTCATGTAAAAGTTTGACCTAATCTTGGTCAAACAAAATAGGATTGTTTCATTCTCAAGTTGTCTTGGTCATGGATTGTTTTGAGGCCAAGGTTGTGCTAAATTCAAAGGCTCTATGTTTGAGAAACATCAAGGACCATATTATTTCCAATTAGGGTTTTATGCAGATTCAAGTCTAGTGCATTGAGGCTCATATTTCAAGTCATGGTTCTTTAATTTCAAGGCATGTTCATATGGTCTATAATATTGTCCAAGAAGATTCAAAGATGTTGGAATTAGGTTTCAAATGTGTTTTCTTATTCAATTCAAACATGGCACCATTCAAACTAAATATTCAATATTGTCCATTTTGGTTTCACTACTCAAGTTTGACTTCTAATTTTAAGACATGATTCCTAATTCTTTTTTCATTTTCAAGTTGATTTTAGAAGTTCAAGAACGATTGTGTGGTTTTGGATTCAAATGCAAATGACTTCCGTTCTTACTTCCATCCATGGAGAAGCATGGTGTTGCATAACTTTGATCAAGAATTTCAAGTGTCAATTATCATCACAATTCAAGTTTCAATCATCATGGTCAAGCAATTCAAGCATGGTTCAAATAAATCCAAAGGGTGCAAATAATATTCAAGACCCAAGCAAAAGTCCAATACAAAAAATAAGCTACACATGGAGGTGCAAGTAACAATTACATAGCCCCAGTTCAAATTACAAGTTGGCCAATTACATTACAAACAAAAAAAGAAGAATACACAACATGAAGCACACGACCAGTAAGCATGAAACGAGGGCAAACAAATTGCAAAACTCAGCGAGAATGCCTTCAAAACGAAGCTGCAACAAATTGTTCTACAATTTCACAATCAAATTTTCACAATCCAATTGCCAAAATCACCCTTCAAACTTCCTATAAATTGAGCCATCCACTTCACATGAAATCAAGTTTTCATAAGCCAAATACACCCTGCCAATTTTCACCTTCATAACATCCAAATACACCCTGCTACTTCAATTTTTAAACCTTCATCAATAAAAAAACACAAAAACCAGTTTCAATTTCAAACACAAATTTAGCCACAACAGCAACATTTACAACAACGATCAAGAACAACAACAACCAATTCACGCATGCAAAGAAGAGTATGAGCAAGAACACTTCGTATATGAATTCATTTTAGATCCGCTTTGAGTTCTTGATTCGGTTTGCGAGTTCGGCGAAAAATTGCAAAGAAACGTTGCTGGATTTAAGTAGAAGAGAAAGAGGAGAACGATTCTGGTAGAGGGGGAGTCGCCGCCGCCGCCGCCGTGAGACGTGCCGGCGCAGCAATGACTTGCTTATTTTCCATCGGTGACGCGATATAGGAAGGAGAAGAAGAGGAATACTTTCCTTATTGTTACTATGATGTTTTCTTTAAAAAAAATTCTCATGTCCTCATGTTATGTTTGGACTAGGCCCAATCAAATTTACTCCACATACCTCCTATGTCACGGATGCAACCTCCCTTTACTTGTTTTTTAAAAAAAAAATCTTTACTTTTTTTTAATTGTTTTATGCTAATAGTTTTCTATTGCTCTTTGCATTTTTTTCTTGATTCATTTTTATCCATTAATATTTTGCTCACCTTTTGATTTTATTTTTATCATTGGTTGATGAACATCTAAAAATCATGGAGTGATGATTTAAAGGATGTTTGAATCTTCAATATTTCAAATATGTTGATGAATGATCATTAGATCACTTTTGACACTTTGAGATAGTGATAGGTTGCCATTGGTTGATCATTAAAACACTTGATTAAAGATAAGACCATTCTGTTTGCTTCATCTTTTTCTTTTTGTGTGGGATAGCTTTAGGAGAATGATTCTTGTATCATTTTTCTAGCATGTTTTATTACAAAGATTGTTATTAACCAGCCTCAGATAAGTGTGACTTCTACATAAGTCCACTCACGATTGCTTAACATAGCGCTAAATTGATCCTGATTAGAGAAATCGATCATTCAGTCGTTAACCATTTACAACTAACTTCAAACATCTAACTTTAATTTCTTGTACTTTATTTTTCCACAATTTATTTCTCGTCATTTATTTTCCGCCATTTACGTTTTTGTTCATTTATCATTCATGCACTTACTTTATGTCATCTTCTTTCGTCTTTGTCATTTATTCTTCATCTTGTTAAAAAAATACAAAAATATGATAAAAATGATTAAAACCCTAAAAAGACACTAATCCCAGACTATGGTTACTATCCCTTACATGGAGTTTTGGACCTTGTACTTAACCCTAGCAAAGGAGACTTGGATTGGATTTCTTTATTTCATTGTCTTAGCTTAAGACACCTTGCACACACACAACTTTATCTTGGGCTACCTGACAACGAGACCCTTTATTTCTTACATAATTCCCTTGTATTTTTCATGTATCCCTCTCCCCATTTTGGTGTACTTCCTTTACTTTTCTGCTTTCCTTTGATTGTATTTTTTTCTTTCTAGTTATCCTTAGGGACTATGATCAACCTCACCTTTTCTCTTAACCCTTGTAAGTCGATCGCTTTGTGCGTCGCCATCAAAATTTCCCTTACACCACTTTCTAAAGCCCTCGATCCAACGTCAAGTAGAATTTTCATTAATAAAACCCTTGATCCAACGTCAAGCGGAATTTTCTCAATAAACTCAAAAACACATTAAGATACGATTAGGATTAGGCGCCACGAGCCTTAAGTGGTGGAGAAGGAGTGAGAATGGAGCTTTCCTTCCCTCACTCTCAGTATTTTAGACACAAGACGCTTGGCTTGGTAGTTTGAAATATTCACCTCTACCCATAGTCTTTAGTGCAATTCTAATCAAGAACAATCCTTTCAAAAACCATAAAAACAACATCAACTCGTCAAACTCTTTTTGCGTCTCAGGGCATCTCCAAAAACCCTTTTTCAAGGTAAAATCAACCAACAAACACTTATTTTCTACTCCGAACTATAGAGCTCTGATTCTTCATACCACAACGGAGATACGTAGGCACGAGGACCCCAATCCTTGGCGAGAACCCTAATAAAAAAATCTTCAATTTTCTCTTTAGCAGGTATCCTTTAGATAACGTCACCCATTCACGCTTAGACAACCTAGATGGTTCATGTTGAGTACAATGGATGTGAGGGGTGCTAATACCTTCCCCTTACATAACCGACTTCCGAATCTGAATTTGGTTGCGAGACCATTTTCTTCACTTCTAGGGGGTTTTATCGATATTTTCCCTTTCTTCAGAATAAACAAAGTTCGGTGACTCTGTGCATTTTTCGCGTAGCGACAAGATGTATCCCTTCCGGCGCCGATCTTGCGGGACATGTGAGCACTGTAACAACTAGAAAGGAGAAATATATCAAGAGTTCTAAAAGGGTAGAAACAAGTAACAGTGAGGAAAATATAGAAATTGAGAAAAATTGCCGACACCAGCTGAAAACGAGGTAGTCGAAGAGGTAGAAGGGGAAGTGCCTTATATTGCCTTTCCTCTGTAAAAACCACATATTCCTTTTCCCCAGAAATTTGTGAAGGCTAAGGTAGAAGAGCAATTCAAATTTTTTTAGAACTTTTGAGAAAAATCCATCTCGACGTGCCTTTTACCGAAGTTGTGACCCAAATTCCCGCATATGCCAAGTTTCTAAAATAAATTCTGGTTAACAAAAGAATTTTAGAAGGGAATGAAACCATAACCATGACTTCCGAAAGTAGAATGATGATCAAAAATATGATGCCTACTATGCTTAAAGATACAGGGAGTTTTTCAATTCCCTGTTCCATAGGCAACTTGAATTTTGAAAAAGCACTCTGTGATTTATGGGCTTGTGTAAGCCTAATGCCCCTGTCGGTTTGCAAAAGGCTTGATATAAGTGAAATGAGACCCATTGACATATAACTACAACTTGCTGATAGAATGATCAAACACCCCATGGGTATATTAGAGGGTGTCCTAGTTAGAATAGGGGAATTTTATAAACATGTGGATTTTGTCATAATGGACATTGAGGAAGATTATGAAATTTTTATAATCATAGGAATACCCTTCTTAGCTATAGTTGGGCCATCGTTGATGTTAAAAGAGGAAAATTAACTTTTGAGATAGGGGACAAAAAGGTTTAGTTTACGTAAGCTAAGATTATGAAAAATCCTTCGATATTAGATACTTATAATTTGGTCGATATTATCGACACTTGTGTTAAAGAGAGCACATTTGAGTACCTTTCGATCGATGACTTGAAGGCATGTTTGCTCGGTGGCACTAAAATTAATAAATTCACCGAAGTAGAATATTATGAAGAAGTATTGTACAAAAGTCTCATTTCTTCTGATCAAAGCTTTTTAAATTCTCATGACACAAAGCAACAAATCTAAGCAACAAGAACCACAAATAGAACTGAAACAATTACCTCATACCTTAAGATATGAATTCCTTAATGAAGGTTCAAATCAACCAGTGATGGTAAATGCAAGTTTAGGAGAGCCCGAAACTGCGCAATTACTAGTTGTTTAAAAAAATACCAAAAAACCATAGGATATACCATTAATGATTTGAAGGGTATTAGCCCCTCGGTTTGTATGCATTAGATTTTGTTAGAGGATGATTATAAGCCCTCTAGAGAACATTAGAGGAGGATAAATCCCAACATGAAAGAAGTAGTTAAAAAAGAGGTGTTGAAACTCCTTGAGATAGAGGTAATTTATCCCATCTTCGATAGTAAGTGGGTTAGCCCAATTCATGTGGTACCTAAGAAGGGGGGATTAACGGTAATTAAGAATTAGCAAGGAGAACACATAACTACTAGGATAATAAGGGGTGAAGACTGTGTATTCACTATAGGAAGGTTCAAATCTACCAGGAAAGATTATTTTCCTCTCGCATTCATTGACCAAATGCTTGAGCGTCTTACCAAGCACTCTTAATTTTGCTACTTAGATAGGTACTTGAGGTTTTTCCAAATACTCATTCACCTTGAAGATCAAGAAAAAATGACGTTTACTTTCCCTTATGGTACATCTGCCTACCGACGAATGTCGTTGGGCTATGCAATGCGGCAGGCACATTCCAATGTTGCATGATGTCTATTTTCTCTGATTTCCTCAAGGATATTATGGAAGTCTTCATAAATGACTTCTCGGTTTATGGATTGTAAGTTTTGTGTTGGCAGCAATTTTGGTAAAACATACTGCTCTGTTAAATGTCATGAATGATGCTTTGACTTGTGAGTAGAACATCTCTGCAGGGTTTACAGATGTCAAAGCAGATGCCTTAACATGTGTTTCCAGAACTGAAGGTGTTTCTGTTTAGTATTATTATGCGTTGTCTGTTACTTCTTTTGGAATATCTGATTGATTCTTTGATGACGCAAAATAAGGAGAAGATTTTCTAAGTCCGGAGAAGATTTTCTAAGTCCATAAATAGTTCTGTTACGATTTGTTGGAGATCTTCTGTTCTACTTTTATGGAGAAAATCGTAAGATGTTTAAAACATTAAATTGATTTGATTTAGCCCAAGCCCATGCTGCGTGTTTCTTTTTAAAGACCTGCTAACCCTATTTGCAAAACAGAGAGAATTGTGTGAATTGTGCACTTTGTTTTAAGGATTAGGGTTTCTGTCTTTTGTGATTTGTGAGCCACTCTTGTATTGTTCTAATACTAGAGTTGGACTGTTAGTTGAGTTATAATTTGTTAATCATCAATAAGCTTTTAAGCAAGGATGATTATGTGTCTTTGAAGTGTGTCTTCTATCTCTTGTGATTTTTGTATTTGTCACTATGTGTGATTGAGGGGGAGTGAGAAGGGTCTCATATCTAAGAGTGTCTTAGGTAGAAATTGCACGGGTAGAGATTAGGTGAGAAGATTGCAAACCAGAGGTTGTGTGCTGAGAATCTTCAAACTAATTCTATTTAGTGAATTTCCATCCTGGCTTGGTAGCCCCCAGACGTAGGTGTGTTTGCACCGAACTGGGTTAACATTTGCTTGTGTTATCTCTCTTTTCATTTACTGCTTTTGTTACATTGTTTTATGTGGATCAGTTCTCAAATATTTGTGTCATAACATCTCCTTCGACAACACATATCTGATACCAGAATTTCATGGATCCTATTTTAATGATTGTTTGAAAAACTTAGATTTTTTTTTAGAAAGGTGTGTTAATTCTAACGTGGTGCTAAATTGGGAGAAATGCCACTTCATGGTGAAGGAAGGCATGATCCTAGGACACATGGTGTCCGCTAGAGGAATAGAGGTTGACTAGGCTAAAATTTAAGTAATAGAGAAGTTAAATCCTCCCACCACTATGAGGGAAATAAGGATTTTTCTTGGACATGTGGGTTTTTACCGTTGGTTCATCAAGGACTTCTCTAAGATTTCTAAACCCCTAATCAAGCTGTTAATGAAAGATGTTGAAATTTATTTCAATAACGAGTTCCTTAAATCCTTTCAAACCTTGAAAAAAGCACTGATCTCTGCCCCCATAATTCAGCCTCCCGATTAGAGTGCTCCCTTTGAGATCATGTGCGACACCAACGACAACACAATAGGCATGGTGTTGGGTCAGAAAAAGGATAGGAAGATGCATGTCATTTACTATGCTCGTAGGACTCTAGATGAGGCACAAATTAATTATGTGGTCATAGAGAAAGAACTATTGGTCGTGGTTTTCGCTATAGATAAATTCTTCCCCTACCTTGTGGGTCTAAAATAATTGTCTATACAGACCATGCGGCCATCAGATATCTCCTAAGTAAAAAGGATGTTAAACCTATGCTTATTAGATGGATTTTACTGTTACAAGAATTCGATATTGAGATAAGAGATAAAAAGGGACTGGAAATGTGGTCACTGACCAACCGTCTATATTAACTAAACAAAAAGGGAAGATTTACCACTTGATGACTCTTTCCCGGATGAGAAGTTATTTCCGTTGGTTCAAAAGGAAACACCTTGGTATGCTAAATATGTCAACTACCTTGTCGTTGGAGTATTAGCTCCGGATATGAACTACCAGCGTAAAAAGAAATTATTCTCTGACCTTAGGCATTACTATTGGGATGAGCCTTTACTCTTTAAGAGAGGCACTGACAGAATTTTTCGGAGGTGTATCCCACAAGTGGAAATTGAGAGTGTTATGGTTCATTTCCATGCTTCCGCCTAGAGTGGACATGCTAGTACCAACAAAATTGTGTTAAATATCCTGCAAGCTGGCCTTTATTGGCCGAATCTATTCAAAGATTTCCATGCTTTTTATAAATAAGTGTGACCAGTGCTAACGCACAGGTAACATTTCAAATAGGAATAAAATTCCTATGAAAAAAATCTTAGAGGTCGAGATTTTTGATGTCTCGGGGATTGATTTTATCGGATCATTTCCCTCATCTATGGGAAATGAGTACATACTCGTGGTTATGGATTATGTATCAAAATGGAGTGAGGTCATCGCCTATCCAACAAACGATGCCCGAGTTGTTATAAAAATGTTCAAGAAAATAATTTCCCCAAGGTTTGGGGTCCTTAGGTCGGTGATAAGCAATGGGGGATCACATTTTATAAACATGAAATTTGAGAGTCTTCTTGAGAAACATGGGGTTAGGCATATGGTTGCTACACCATACCATCCCCAAACAAGTGGGCAAGTTTAGGTTTATAATAGAGAAATAAAAGTGATTTTAGAGAAGACAGTGTCCATTTATAGGAAAGACAACTCCTCTAAACTCGACGACTCACTTTGGGCATACCGAACTGCTTATACAAATCCTATTGGTATAACCTCATTCAAGCTAATATATAGGAAATCCTACCACCTCGCAGTAGAATTAGTACACAAGGCTTATTGGGATATCAAGACCCTTAATATATATTATAAGGTAGTAGAGGAAAAAAGAAAATTATAGTTGACTGAGTTGGAAGAATTACGGCATGATGTGTATGAAAATACAAAGCTTTATAAAGAAAGAACTAAGAGATGGCATGCTAAAATAATCCTTAAAAAAGATTTCAAGGAAAGAGAGCTTGTATTATTGTTTAACTCTAGACTTAAATTGTTTCCTAGGAAGCTCCGATCTTGATGGTCTGGACCCTTTGTGGTAAAAAGAGTGACACTGTATGGAGCAATTGAAATTTGGAGTGAGCCCACTGGCTCATTCACATTGAATGGTCAAAGATTAAAACATTATGTCTTTAATGATGTAGTAGATGAAGAAATGCATTTGATTCTAAGAGAACCACCATGAGTGTTTGCACTCGTGAATCGTCGAGCTAAAATGACGCTAAACATAGCGCTTCGTGGGAGGCAACCCACACTTTTAATTGCTAATATCTTTCGTTTCGCTTAAATTTTGGAGGATTGCTTAGTTTTATATAAAGAAGAAAAGTCCAAAAAGAAGAAAGCAATAATAGAAGATCATTTCCAATTCCTCTTGTTGCGCTTCCCACCTTCTTAATGAGGCACTTTGTGAGTGTTTCTATATCTCCCCCTACTTGGATCGAAACATTGAGGCCAATATCTGAATTACGTTTGGGGGTTATTTCCCTTATTTTACCGCATTTTTTGTTTTGTCTTGATTGTGTGTGATTTTTTTGCTGGTAGGATAGTTTCAATTGAATAAGTTGCATATACTATTGTTAAAACACCCAAAAATTGAACCATAAAATTTTTTATGAAAAATTTTATGATTTTGATAACTTGTTGAGAAATTATATAGGACTATTAGGAAGATTGGCTAAGTTTAGGAGCCTGTGGAAAACCAGTAAAATTGGTATTACTCGAGCACCCTTAGTTTCCCAAAAGAGTAACAAGTTTAACACATGTTTTGCACCACAATACTCGAATTTTGAGAAGTATTTCCTGATTAATTTATTATGATAGTCCGACACACTTTAGATTCACATGTATGTATGATTGGTTGAGAAATAAAAAAATCTTAGCATAAAAAATGATGAAAAAAACGATTAAAGGCAATTGCAACTTCTAAGTTAGGTAACCCTCACCCGATAATTCAGCCCAAAGGTGATTGAACTCCAAACTTTGTCCTAAATAGGATAATAAATAAGCACACAAAAATGTGTAATTTCATCAGTAAATAAAGATAACAATTGTTTCTTATCTGGTGTCTAAACAAAAAAAAATTCTCAACCAATCTTGTGCGCGTGATGATTATCATAATTCAAAGTACCTTAAATTGATGGTCAAAATGAAAAAGGTAAGAAAATATATAATAGACTTAAGTCCAAAGCGTAAATATAAAGGTGAACAAAATGAGAAACTATTGACTGTATCTGTTTTATGGTTTTATGTTCTGGTAATGCCTTTGGTGTTATTGAGCACAGGGGAACTTGAACCTTAGCCGGTCAGAGTGATACACCACATATGAGTAATGACAAAGCTTTCATCTTTTTTAGTTTTTGAAGAACTGAAAATTGCTTGATCCTAATTCTTTCTAAGCAAGCTTGTTGCTTGAGGACAAGCAACAATTCAAGTTTGAGGTATTTGATAGGCGGTAAATGTATAATGTTTCTTGCTTGTTTTCCCTTTGCTTTCAAGTGTGTTTTAAGCATTCTAGTTTGTTTTTATTATTTTTGTCTCCTATGTTTGCTTCTAGGGAATATGAAGTCAGTGGAGTGAATCAGGACAAAAAAGGCCGAAGATCGCACAAAAGAATCTTTTCTAGTACAAATTTCCCAAGTCGAACATGGGCATTCCGTGTTTCATGACACTACTTGTGTTCTCCCTTTGGACGCACGCCAATTAAGGAGACAAAGGATGACACGACAACCTCGTTTCCACAGACACGGACAGTGTCAGGCCTTAGGCAGTTACAAAACCTTTGGCTTTTGGATGGCTTTTTAGACCTTTTGGCTTTTGTAACTCCCATTTTCTTTAGATTAGGGTTAAGTGTCAATTATACACAAAATTAGTACTAGAAATTAGTGACTTAGGCCATGAATTAGTATAATTAAGGGCCTAAGGATCCATCTTTGGCATCATCTTTCACTATCACTACTCCTAACAATTATTGTTTCTCTTTATTTTAGCTTAAGTTCTAAATATTTTCTTGTAATTTCTGCACTTCTAATATTGTAATATTGCCTTCATCTTTATATTTAGTTTGTTATTATTTTATTTATTATCTGTTTGCTTATTTTTCATGAAATGGTCTTTAACTTGTTCATAGTTATTGTTCATCTCACCATGAGTGAGTAGATCCTAGGGACATGGGGTTATAAGAATCCTTCTCAAGAAAAACCCTACTAAATTTTTTATTTTGAGGAAGTGAGAAGTGTAAGTTAATTTATTTTAAATTCGAGTGACAATATATGTTTACGTCAGTTGCGAAAGTAAAGTTAAAACAAATGTCGACCATGTATCGAAAGATCATGATTCGACATCCGATCGCGAATTACTAAACATCTGAGGTCGAGGCGCCTCTGAAAATGCGACTTGATTTCAGTTGAGAAACAATAAAGAATGCGGCTTTGCATGACAAAGTGTGCACTCTTGATTGCTATACACAGATGTGCCTGAAACACATTTAGATGTGCATGCCGTGAAAATGGGGGTCACACATCTTTATCTAATTTTCTATAAAAAAGCTTAGAACTTCTCGCAATTCAAAAATGAATAGTATTAGGTGTGAATCTTGATGCATAATCATAATCCCAGTCCTATTTTTAATCATTTCTTAATTTACAATTTCAATATGCAATCAAACAAACCATTTTCGATCATCTTAGATAAACATTGTTGAAGTAAAAATTGGTAATCACATATCTCTCTGTGGGATCGGTACTTTTTACTACTTGACATAACAGTGCGCTTGTGGTTCACACACATCATTAGGGAAGGGGAATGTAACTGAAAAACTACCGTCATTACTGTGGCAGAAGAAACACTACTTTTAGAATCATTGTCTATGCAAATACTATTATTACTTAGTTTGACCAGAAAGTAGGAAATGATGAATGTAAAAGCTTGAGTTGAGAAGGGTACCTGGTTATGAGAGGTGGATAAAGTGAAGTAATGAAGAATGGAAAAAGCTTTAATCGAACAACCACAATCGCTGATAAATGCTTTTGGGGAGGAATAAAAGAAGATGTTTGCCAATAAAAACGCTAATGGACAAAATTTATTGTCAAGGATTGTGAAAAGTTTCCTCAGTTCTCACCTCCTCTTATATATAGGCAAAGATGATTGAACGATCCATATCAGCGGTGAGAAGGAGTTACGAAATCAAAGGCTGTATTTTTTCCTTAGAAATGCAAGCAAACTCAAGTGCACCATAAGCAGCGTCATGCCCTAACTAGTCACGCCAGTCCACGTGTCATAAGGAAGCTATGAAACGTTTCAATGATGGAAATGCATTTAATACGCTTGTTCCACACTATTTTTTAAATAGACTCCAAGCATTTCACTTCTATCTCGCGTCAGACAGCATCCTTGGAGGCCGGCCTCAACCACTAAAGGCTTCCCCGACTCTCTAAGTTTTCGCCAAGCTTTGAGGGGGAACTATTCTGGGTCGACCAAAGGCCCAGATGGTTAAGGCCCTAATCAAATTAAAATCCACTTCACTTAACCCAAGGTATAAAAGTCATCTCATACGAAAAGCAAGGTACACTTTTCTGATCTCCACTTTTCACTTCAACTACCTTGAATCTTGAACTGACATAGGCGTTGGAGTGTTAACTTTGTAGATCCACCTTGCGCCACCGTATTGGATATCAGCACTACCAGTTCAAGATTAATCACCATCTACTTCAACTATTTGTGGTTCTAGTATGGAACACATCTCTTAAATCATTTCATCTCCTAAACCATTTTTCAAAACCAATCTTCCGCTATGTCTCTTATACAAACTTATACCATTAACACTTACTTGCAATTGATAATAGATCAACTCACTTTTTTCTTTGAATCAATTACAGAAAAATAACTTGGATTGGTCCGGTGAAATTTTCCCATAGAAGTGAACAAACAAATGGAGCATCTAAATTGGAGAAAAAATTTTATCAACTAAGCAAAGGAAACTGTGAAATAATTGTTGTTGGGACTAAGGCATGAAATCTTGTGACACCATAAAAAAGTTCACTATCATTTATAAACATGGTTGAGAATGCTTCAGTAGTAAGGGAATTTCTCAATGGAAGAAAATCCCCGATGTTATGGTTGATAGAGTATGATATAAGAAATTGAATGTGCTCTTACAAAAGTATGAAACACCCTTTTGAAATCAAGTGGAATAACGTTTACGCTGACCTAACTCAATCACTTGTTGTTGATATTTGAAGTGGTAATTTGCTTTTTTTTTATATTTAATAATATTTATTATGTGCATATATATTAATTTTCAAACACTTAACATTTGATCTCTAAATGACAGACAATGGACTTTTTTCTTTTTGAAATTGCTAGAGAGAGGAACGATTTGAACTTTCTATGTTTACAAATGAATGAAAAGGTTCCATACTTATTCCTAACCTTTTTTGTTATTCTTGTTACTTATCATGTTTTTTTTCTTTAACCATTAATATATTTTGCAGCTTGGATTGCGTTGTCTTGATTCTAATTAACACTTTGTCATAAAGAATGGGTAATGTTGTTGTTTAACAGTTTGTTTAACTTTCTAAGCTTTGCTTTCTGTTGGGTACAAATGTGAGTGGTTAAAGTCCCACATTACTTATGAATGGGTGGAATGTTGGATTTATAAGAGAGAGAACCCATTTATCTAACACTTTAAGATTTTAGGTTGAGATGTAGTGCTCTCCCTCTCTCCTCCTCTCTCTCTTGTGGTCCTAGAGCATTAGTCTCATTGGTGCTTCCAACTCTTTTGGACACTCTCCAACAGTGGTATCAGAGCCGTGGTTTGACTTTATGGGGAAGCAGAAGTTGGATTCGATGTTGGATCCTATTATAGGATGTGGGGGGACTCTCACTTGTGGGGGAGAACGTTGGGTACAAGTGTGAGTGGTTAAAGTCCCACATTGTCTATGAATGGGTGGAATGTTGGATTTATAAGAGGGAGAATGCATTTACCTAACACCTTAAGGTTTTGAGTTGAGATGTGGTGTCTCCTTGTCTTGTAGTCTTGGAGCATTAGTCATATTGGTGCTCTCGACTTCCCAGACACTCCCCAACAGAGATTTAAGATTATCGACCCTGAATCATGAAAGTTGGCTTGATAGCTTTATTGGAGCAAATCCCATTAACTAAGTTTAAAAATGGTGGTCTTCATGAGTTCTTGCTACTCATACATTGTTAAGGAGAGTGTTCTTGAGAATCTAGCTTCGGAGTTGGATAAGGCTTGCATCTTTTTGTGGGCAACTCAGGTCCCTATGAAGATTAAACTTTTTGGTTGGAGAACCTTCTTGAATAGACTGTGCCTAGTAAAGGTCTGCTCAATAAAAGAGGGATTATTAGATCAATCCATGATTTCCCTTGTGTTCTCTACTTCAACTAGGAGGAAAATCTGCAGCACTTGTTTCTTAATTATTGCGTTGCATATAAGATTTTGGAAAGCTGCCAATAATTGGATCAACTTTAAATTCTCGGAAGGTGAAGACATTGTCATCAACTTTTTGTACAGCAGGAAGAATTTTGCTAAGAAGGTTAGAAAGAATAGAGAAGGAATTGTTTCGTGGGCAATTATTTGGGGTTTATGGAAGCTAAGAAATGATATTCTTTTTAATGGCTAGTTTTGTACTCCCTTTGTCCTATATTATAAATCATTTTGCCAAAAATATTTGTCCCAACTTATAAGTCATTTTATAGTTCCAATGCAATATTAATGACTTTTTCTCAACATACCCTCTATCATTTATTACTATTTCTTCTTCCAATTCTTTAAATTTCTCTTTCATCTATAATAAATGAAGGACAATATTGTAAAGTGATACATAATTTGTCTTTTTCATACAACAATCATTATGTTTTTTAATTTGCGTAAAAGGTACAAAACGTCATATAATTTGAGACGGAGGTCGTAATATCAATAATGTAGTTTAGTCGATTAAGTTTTTTTTTTTTTGCTGGAGATGATTCCTAATAAGAGATATATTAAACACCAATTTTAACTTTTATGATTTCTGTTAAGCCCTTTTGATTTGTATGTCATAATCTAAATGGTTTGATATCTCCTCTTTATATTTAGGTTTGAATACTCCTTATACTCATTTAATGAAATCTCTTGTTTCTAAAAATATATATCTAAAAAGTCTTGATTTGTTTATTTATAATAACTAAGTACTTTCTTTCCTTCTAACATCATTCTAAATTTGTTATAGTAGAACATATTGATTTCATGTTGCACATATAATATTTAGTTATTAGGGGTCAGTTTGTTTCAGCTTAAAAAAATAGATTTTTTTTGTATTTTTAAAAATAGATTTTAAAAAATCGTTTTTAAAAATATTACAATTTTTTTTATATTCGTTTTTTCTAAAATGAACGACTAATTTTGACATTCTATAACATAAACATACATTATTGAAGATCAAAAGATAGTCGAAATCGCAATTTTTTCAAAAAATTGTATCTCAAAAATGATTTTTATGAAAATCTATTTAAAATAACTTTAAAATTAAGTGTTTTTTTTTTTGAAATTGTAATAACTAAAAAAAATTTCAATAAAATGATGAAATATCTAAAATAACATTTTAAGAATAACTATTTACACTAAATTTTCATTTGATTTTTCATTGAAAGTTTTTTTGTAAATTTTTTTTACATAAAATTATGTTACACTATAAAAATCATTTAAAAAAAAACTAAAACAAACAGGCCCTAGATTAATAAGAAGTTATTTAATGACAGTATACATAAAATTATATTTATATATGATTAACCAAATCATTCATGAACCAAACGTTTCTATTAACCAAACAAAAGAGTCGTGTGAATGCATATATTAGCACCTCTGTTTTTTTAAAAAAAGCAAGGATATCGATTAAACACAACGAGTACAAGGGGTACTCGAAACCCTTACAAAATAAAGAACATTAGGAGTTTGAAATGCAATACAAAGGATTGGAACTCCAATCAGAGAAACTAGAAGAAGAAAGAGGAAAATTGGCTAAACAAAACCATTCCCAAGATAAAAGCTTAGTTTTAATCCAACATTCTTCAAAGGTAGAACAAGATCCTTTGAAGATGATTCCATTATAGTATGTCCAAATTATCCACGAAGCAGCTAACCAAATGACACCGACCATCCTTTGCACCTCCTTCACCAAGGGTGAGTTTACCGAAAAGGGAAATTCAGCTAATTCCTCCCATCTCATGTTGATGATGGGAAATTAAGACACAATAATAGACCAATGCGCAACGGATATAAAACTCCCCCAAACTTGTAGGAATCTTGAGGATAAAAAAAAAATATAAGACGACAAATCGAACAAAATAAAGGCACAAAAGACACCGATATTTTTAACGTGGAAAACCCCTCAATATGAGAGTAAAAACCACGAGTCGTCGAGACCAAAGAAATAACTCCACTATAATCAATTAAGGGTACAAGAGAGTCTTAAATTGATTCACAAACTAGTGCTAACAACCGCAAATCACAAAGCAAACTAGCTTACAAATAAAAATAAAAAAGCTGAAATTTTTTCCCAAATTTGCAGCTTCAGTGCGAAGCAAATAACTTTCACCTCAGACATTGTTTTGAAAATCTGAACGGTCAAAAGTTATAAATATATGTTACGAATCTGCCCACCAAATTTGAGCTAGATCTAACGGTTAACGAATCGGGGATCGTCGATTTAGTGAGACTAATTGCAGAAAAACGGGAATGAGTTTCTCTCCTCTTTTCTCTCTTTTTGAATTCTTATTTTTCCCTATCTCTCTCAACCCTAAATTGATCCTATCCACTTAAATAAGTGAGACAAATGAGCTATTCATATTTGGGTCTTTCTCCACATAGGAAGGGAGCCCAAACCCAACAAATCCCCCTCACAACTATGTGGAGGAAATCGCCAAACCGACAATATCACAACAAGCTTCAAATTTCCCTCTTAATAATGCTTTAGTCATCATATCAGAACCATTATCATCTGTATGAACTTTAGCCAACTCCAACACCTTAGCATCCAAAACATCATATATCCAATGATATCTCACGTCAATGTGTTTGGACCTATTATGAAAAGTAGGATTCTTACCAAGATGAATAGTGCTTTGACTATCAACAAATAACACATATTTGTCTTGAACAAAACCAAGCTCCTGCAAAAAATTTTTCAACCATAGTAACTCTTTGCATGCTTCGGTAATTGCAATGAACTCAGCCTCTGTAGTAGATAGTGCTACACACTTTTGCAATCTGGACTGCCAAGCAACAATTCCCCCTGCAAATTTAATCATGTAGCCTGAAGTGGACTTTCTGGAATTAATATCTCCAGCCATATCAGAGTCAGAGTACCCCACTAGAGTAGGATTATCTCCTCCAAAACAAAGCCTCATAGAAGTAGTACCGCGAAGATATCTTAAAATCCATTTTACAGTATTCCAATGCTCTCTACCTGGATTTGACAAAAATCTACTGACTGTACCAACAACATGTGCTATATCTGGTCTTGTACACACCATTGCATACATTAAACTACCCACAGCAGATGCATAAGGAACACGTTTCATATCAAACGCTTCATCTTCACTTGAAGGACTTTGATTAGAACTCAACTTGAAATGAGTAGCAAGAGGAGTGCTTACCACCTTAGAAATTTCCATATTGAACCTTTGCAGCACTCTTTCGATATAAGTTTCTTGTGACATCCAAAGTTTCTTCTCTTTTCTGTCACGCATGATTCTAATTCCAAAAATCTGCTTAGCTGCTCCCATGTCTTTCATGGAAAATGACTCTCCCAATTGCTTCTTTAACATGTTAATGTTAGAAATACTTTTCCCTACAATAAGCATATTATCAACATATAACAACAAGATTATGAAGTCATCGTTAGAAAATTTTCTAAAAAAGACACAATAATCTGAAGTAGTCTTCTGGTATCCATGATCACACATAACAGACTCAAACTTCTTGTACCACTACCTTGGAGCTTGCTTCAACCCATATAAACTCTTTCTCAATCTACACACATAATCTTCTTTACCTTTAACTTGAAAACCATCAGGTTGTTTCATGTAGATCTCTTCCTTCAAATCACCATGAAGGAAATCCATTTTCACATCCATTTGCTCAACCTCTAAATCAAGAGTAGCAGCCAAACTCAACACGGTTCTAATAGATGGCATCTTTACAACATGTGAGAAAATATCATTTGAAAGCTCAAATGTTTTTGAGAAAATTTTGGTAAAACTCAGCGCTGAAGAAGATGTTTTAACATGAAGGCCAAAGCTGAAGATTTATGCCTAAGAACAAAGATGTCGAAGAAGATGTCTCGACATTCTGGACTGTTATAATAGATTGTTTCCAATCTGTTCAAAGATCCTAGGTGCGCTCAGGAGTGAATCAAGGAAAGATTTGAAGCCCAACTGAAGACTATAAAAGGAGACTTAGTCCTAGGGTTTGATAGGTACCTTGAGTGTAACAATTGTAACCTAGTTCTCTTGTGTAAAAATAAGGGTATAGGGTTTTGAGAGTCTTAGGCTCTAAATTTGTAAGTCTCCCTCTGTATCGGTTTGATACATTATGGAAGACATAGGTACTGCACAGATCCAGAAGCCTTTAGGTAATGGATTGTGTATTGTTCTTGGATGAAGCTTTGAAGCAAATCCAAGTTAGCGTGTTGGTCAAGAAAGCTTGACAGAATTCTGTATTGACAGGGATGATGTAGATATCACAGGTTGTGATTAAGGGAAGTGAGTGGGGTATCTCGTATCAAAGAGGATGTTCTTTGACAAGGATTTCATTGGGTAGTGATCGGAAAAATAGCAAGTGTACTATTTTAACGATGTAGTAATAAGTGGGGTTATCCCCAGAATCGATCTCTCGAGGACTGTGTGCAATTGTAAGTACAGATGTTATTTCAATTAAACAAAATTGACTTTGGGGTTTTGTTTGGTTTGAAAATAGTTATAATGACAATATAGAATAAGCAGAACAATAAAAATGCTTTTAACGAATATGATGAAATATGCTAGGGAAGGTGTAAAAATTGCTCAGTAAGAACCCGAAATTATCATCAGAGAGACATGCCTCAAACCTTAATTTTACCAACCCTCAAATAATTTTCTTAAATTCCTTTAAACGAAAAACCTTTGATATTCTCCCTTGACCATAATTCCTTAGCAATCAAGAAAGAACATCAAGCAATAGTTCTGACAAAGTTTTTTAGTCACTACAGGATATCCCCATTCCTAGGCAATATCTACCGTAATGTTATTATGCAAAATCAATAGATTGGTTTTTCAGGCCAAATCCCTAATTATAAATCGTTCCCAGTTTAACCGATCGATAAATGTTAAATAATTTGCATAACAAACGATTAACGCAAGAAAACATAATCTCATCAAATAATTCCACAAAGGTTCATTACATCACAATTCAGGGACACCCCCTAGCATTGGGGGGTTTAGCCTCTCATAATATTCAAAATAAAAACAACAAGATAAGGAATAGACATTATAATAGTTATCGGATTACTCTGATCTTCAATTGCTTCCGCGAATCGATGATCTCCCTTCTCCAGGAACTCTTGAAAGCATAAAACTCTACCGTCAATTGTTCGTCAAATTAAAAGTGTTTCTTCTCTTTTCCCAACCTTGCCTAAGTAATTCCAAAACAATTATAACCGTGCAAAATCCCCAAAATACCCCTCAGGGCACTAAACTCAACAAATGAGAAAAATCACAAATTTGGTACTCCCAGGCTTGCTGACACGGGCCGTGTCAGCTGACACGGGCACCCGTGTCAGCCCTCTGTTTCCCTGCGCAAACTTTTCCACTTCCAGGCCTGCTGACACAGGCCGTGTTAGCTGACACGGGCACCCGTGTCAACCCTCTGACTCTTGGCCAAATTCTCCAATTCCATCTCTTCTCCTGACACGGGTGGCCGTGTCAGGCTACTGACTTCCTACTTAAAACTCTTCCGAAACTTGTGAATTTTATCGTTTTTTTGCTCCGATTCCTCTTGAATGTTTGTATGAACTTGAAAACACTAAAGGACACAACCAAGGCATAAAATGTGGTAAAAGAGATGTAAAACAAATAAACAATAACAAAAGAGTAACTAAAACAAATAGTAAAATAACGTATGAAAACCACCGATCAGGTAGAGATTAGGAGATAAAGTTGTAAACGGGGGAGTTTAGCTTTATGATAATTCTACAGATAGTGGAGTCTTCTTCCTGGATTGGCATCCCCCAAATGTAGGTGAATTGCACCGAGCTAGGTTAACAATTGCTGTGTCTTTTATCATTCTACAGATTTACACATTCTATTAGTGGTATTGATTAACATGTTGGATCAGATGTCGTAACATCTGTGTTTCTGCAGTTCTGATATTCAAGGTATCAGTCTGTTGTTTTACTTCTTTGTTTAAATGTAGAACAATATCTTGACATATGTTAGGACATCAGTTGTCTGCTATGCCAGAATTTCAATTGGTATCAGAGCAGGCATCCTGTCTATTTCTGGATGAGATCCTTGGGAGATACTTTCTAGCGTTTAAACAAGGAGGAGTTTTAAAGATCAGATCAATCAACTCAGACATACTCAAGGGTATTAATGGATGGGATAGATGTTTTGGATCAAAGGTAACAACCTGGTGGTTGTTCATGTTGCTGAGGAGGTTCTACAACAACTGCAGGAGAAGTGGCTAGTTCTCTTGTTGTGGTGTCTTATAAGATGTTCTGACATCTTATTAGGCCAAGCAGAATTTGTTCCTTGGTGGTTCTGCTGCATATGTTTCTGATGGAAGAGCTCTAGAATTATGGGATTCTGTAGTTGTTGCTGAAGACAAATGATGGAAGGTCTCAATCGCCGGCCTCTATTTGTAAAGATATCTGCATCTTTTTATTCCAAAGTCGGGAGCAAGGGAATGGAAAGAGTTGTTGGAAGATGTCTGTTATGGTGACTTGGTACTTGGAAGTTTGGTTCCATGGTGCAGTTTAAAGTCAGTTGAAGAGGAGAGGAGTTGAGTATAGGTTTATCAAGTTCTTGCTCCGGGAGTTTGATAAATTATTGATCAACTAGGTTGTCAAAGATACTTGAGAATTCTCTCAAGTCCACTCATAAAGGCGTCTCAATCGTGCATCTGGAGTCTTCTAGTTATTCTTCTGACTAGAGGGTGTTTTTATGAAACACAACCTGAAGAAAGTGGAAGTGATTTATTTTCACTATCCAAAACAGTAAGGAAGGATTCATCTCTCTTAATCCTAAGGGTGGATCCAATCTGATTGGAGTTTTCAAAACTGTTAAGGTAAATAGGATTCGTTCAGAGAGAATCTTAATTACTTGAGTCAAGGGTGGCAGCCTTGGTATCTCAACAATTGTTGTCAAAGAAGATACTTGCAAAAGATTGAATACTTGACAAGTGTTCGTGAAGTGATCTGCTGGAGCTTAGCTTCAATAGTGAAACAGGATTATTAGACAAGGATTTAAGATTAATTGTTATTTGTGGAATTTCACAAGTATTTAATTGATTATCCTTGAAAGTCAAGATTGCTGATGTTCAACAAGATGTTGGAACATCTCTTCATCTGGTTTGTGCAGAATCATGGGAGGGGTACTACATAGGCTTGTGGTTCTATTTCTCTTGGGTGGTGACCTAAGAATCTGCTTCAGTTGGTGTGGCAGAAGCATCTGATCTCTGGATAGTTTCCTGGCAAGAAACTGGTCTAGACAATGGTGATGTGGAAGATGAAGAAGAAGACATCATAATCTTGATGGATGGTTCTGGATCAGTTTATTTCTAATTTAAGAATATTGGGGTGCAACAGGTGTGTTTAAGTTGTTACTAGAAGCATCTGGTGGTAGCACAACTTGGATCAGTTTATTTCTGATATAGGTACTTTGAAGCATGAGATCTTGCTCATTTTGAAGGTCAAGGTTAAGTGGAAGTTATCTCTGACTTTCTACAGACTGCTTTACTAAGGAAAGTGGTATTCTTTGGTATGGCTATGGTGTAGTCTAGGACTACTTTATCTTATGAAGATTCAGACATGGAAGGTGTGAAGTCTTTGGAGTTTCAAAGCAGTTATTCATCAAGGTGTGAGCTTGTATGGAATATCTGTGATTTGTCTAAGTAGGATGGAGGTTGTTTACTCAAACTTGGTTGTTGAATCAAGTCTATGAGAGCATGGAACTCTTGTTTTGTTAAAGGGAGAAGGTTCTTCTAAGTGGCAGAAGGAGGAGGTGAATTCAGCAGCTGGATGTCATATTAGAATGTTCTGACATCTAACTTAACATCAGAGTCTCAGCTGGTGATGTGGCATATCAGCTTAAGATAAGGTGATCTATAGGAGAATGGAAGTTATGGATGCTTCAAAAAGGTCTATCTCATGCAGTTTGCGGGAGTTGTGGATTGAGAAGATGTTACATGTCTAGAGGCTTGGTGGATCCGAGATGTCTTGCTATGGAGCAAGTAGTTCATGTGACTTGAAGATCAGATTTCATTGGTGGATCAGTGTATCTTGTGGGAGTTCTGAAGAAGAGTGAGATCAATCAAAAGGTGGCATTTGGTTGGTTTCATAGTCTGCATTCAAGCAGGGTGCTTGGAACTAATTACTCTTGGGCAGAAGGGTAGTTGGTTGAAAATGTAAGGATGATCTGGTTCATCTTGGAGCTTGTGGTAGAAGTTCTAGGTTGAGGATGGAAGTATGCCTTCTTTTGGTAGATGAGAGTTTATTTCTCTTTGTGGTTATCTGGAGTTCTTGTTGATCAAGCTGGTGGCACATTATTGTTTGAAGATCTTCAGTTGGATTACTATGTAAATAGTAAGTTCAGTGGTGGGGCATATCTAGTACCATGTTGATTGGTGTCTATGATATGTGAAGGATGTCCTAACTGATGTTAGAACATTTCCTGGGTTAGTTATCCTTGGAGTAGGATACTAAGTTCTTAGTGTAGAACTTGACACTCACATCTTGTCTAAGAAGTATTTATTTTATCATACGGGAGAATGATGGGTAAATGATTGTCTTGGAAGTCTGATGTGAATGGGACATGCTAGAAATATATCAGTTTGGTGCTCGTGGAGCAAATGGGCTAAAGATTTCTGGAGCATGTATACGATATCTAACATCGTTAAGAAGATAACAAGCTAAGAAGTATCGTATCTCTTTAAGGAATGTGGATCATTCCAGATCAATTGGATTTTATCTCAAGGAACATGGAGGTCTGTACATGAGAATTCAAGAGGAATTAGTGTGGTGTATAGATGTGGTCAAGAAGAGAGGGATTAATGGATCTTTGATCTCAATCCAAGAGTTTGTTAATTTAGGATGGTGATCCTAATGTGACCTCACGGGAAGCATGATGGTGTTCGTGTGTGAGTGATTATTGGTTCTTGTCAGAAGAATCAATAAGTGCAGTTGATGATTGTGTTCACCAGGTAGGTTGGACAGAGGGTGCGCTCTTGAAGACATGAAGATGCATCTTATGTTTTCCATTCATCTACATAAGTGTTCATTGGAGGAGCACTGGTTATCTTAGATAGAGGGAGTTGCTCCTTGATCTAAGATGTTTTACTGCAGGGTGCAGTTCTGAATCCAGGTTGCTTGGAGGTCAAGCTAACTGTGATTATTATGAAGATGAGATGTCAAGAAGGATGCCTTGACATTACTCTGCTGCTGCATACTGTGGGGGTATTGATCAATACATAAGTTTTTTATAGACAATGTCTGACATGATGTTAGGATATGTGATAAAAGTAACTAGTCTTGTGGTAGGTGAAAACATGCGCGTGCAAAACATGGTTTTTGGGTTTTGCAAATTCTTTGGACGGTGTTCTTTAGAGGAGAAACAATCATAGCATTCTTGGTCGGTGTACTCTCGTTGTTGGAGAAGTCTTAATGACCTTGTTGAATTGACCATTGGATCGTTAATTGTAACACCCTAAACTCCCGTGAGAATTAATAATCAAATATTGGAGTAAGTTAAAACATACAATCAGTTAGGATGCTACATTCAATAAACACCTTCTTATGCATACGATATATAACCATCGATATTATCAATAAAAGAATACTTGATTAATCTTATCACATGGCAGCAGAATTCAACTAAAACATAACGTACTTAGTACCACATAATTCTCATCAAGTAAATAAAACGATGACACATAATAAAATAAACAACTTCAAGTGTTCCGACAACCCAGTGTTACAATCAGAGCAGACGCGACCCAACGAAATAAAAGAGAAGACCTCGTCTTCGTTAACTCCAACTCCGCACTAATCCTGCTTATCTGCACGTTACCCACATAGAGGCAACATTCTAACAGAAGGGGTGAGATTCTCAAATCAATATAAGAAATGCATAATATAAGTATGAAAGCATAAAAACATTACACAATCTACCCTATCATCATAACATCAGCACAATTAGCATTTCCCAAACAAGTAAATAATCAACACAACACAATGCAATGCAATGAGACCCACGACTCGACTCGATGCATGTGGTACCAGTTCGATCCCTGTTTCATGATCATAATTCCAGTCGAAATTTCCATAATAGTCGCTCACACCCTACATGGGCACACGACATCCATGATCGCTCACACCCCATATGGGCACACGATCACCTCAACAACAACAACAACAACAATACAATTCTTTTATCAAAGAATCCCGATAAGATGCTCACACCCCACATGGGCACACGACTTATCACACAACTTATGCAACATGGCATGCATACAACGACAACTACATGCATATGACTATCAATATGTTAATACATCATACTAAACCTATACAACACGTAGTCTTTACCTGCCAACACATACAACAACAGCAATCCACGACTATAACACGGATACACACCACCGAATCCATCATTTCAACTTACAACACATAACAACATACACAAAACCCAATAACGCGTCAAAGGGTTGGAATTCTGGTATTGAAATCAATTTTTATAAATAGAATGTGAAACCAGCTTTCCAATGCTTCGAACGACGACTGAATCGGACCTACGGATTAAAAGATACGGATTTTTAAAGTTTTAGAAAGTTCGATTCGTCTCAGCTCTGTTCGCCTGATGTTCTCCTAGCGAAGCACCGGAGAATCCACTTTCGCTTGGCGAAATCCTCCTTCGCCTGGAAAATTCCCCTTTCGCCTCATGCTCGCCGGACGGAGCAGTGGCGAATCTCCTTCCCCCATACAAAATCCAGAAATCCCTATTTTCAACCCTTCGCTCGCCTCTCGATTCGCCTGGCGACCATCAAGCGAAGTCACTTTCGCCTGGCGAATCTACACGAATCAGCAATCCTGCGATTGCGATTCTGCACGACTCAGACCCCAATCCTTCTCGATTTCACTCCCAATTCAGTCCAAAAACACACATATAATCACATATTAACATACAAACAAGTAGGAAATACAGAAATCACATTTCAACCGATAAATTTGTGCATTCTTCCCCTTATCAAAACTTCCGACACACAAAAACCCCAATCCCCAAATCAACACAAACAACACATAGGGATGATCCTAATGGTTTATCTACCCTCATACAAACAATATGAAACCCTTAAGAGATTAGAGAGCCTCACCCTTACCTTAGAGTTCTTGAAAATCTTCCCTCTAGCAATGGAGTCTCCTTTCTCTCACCCTAGCTCTGCTCTTCCTCTTTTCTTCCCAAAAACACGTACTGAATCCCTTTCCTCTTTTCTAACCCCTTTTCTATTTATATTTATTATTATTATTATTATTATTATTATTATTATTATTATTATTATTATTATTATTATTATTTAAATATTATTATTATTATTACTATTATCTCACTAATTAAATAATAATAAAAATATTCCTTAATAATTTAAAATAATAATATTAGCCAAATAATCATTCTCACCACATGTTTCTATACAATTTGTCACACACCCTCCGATACCTTATTTCCTATAATTCTAAGGGAACTACCCCATACTAAGGGCAACCCAATCTCAACCAAAACACACCAATACACAACATCATTCAATTTTAATTACGAAAAATAATTAAAATAAATCGGGGTGTTACAACTCTCCCCCACTTAGAATATTTTCGTCCTAGAAAATTTACCTCATGCGAACAACTCCGGATACGACTCTCGCATCCTGCTCTCTAACTCCCAAGTCATATTTCCACAGGCAGCGCCTCCCCACACTACCTTCACAAGAGCGATCTCTTTACCTCTCAACTGCTTTACCTCGCAGTCTTCAATCCGTATTGGTAAGGCCTTAACTGTTAGGTTATCCCTTACTTCCACATCATCCATTAGAATCACATGCGACGAATCTGGAACATACTTCCAAAGCTGTGACACATGGAACACATCATGCAAATTCGACAAATTGGGTGGCAATGCCACTCTGTAGGCAATAAGTCCAACTCTTGCAGAAATCTGATACGGACCAATAAACCGAGGAGTGAGCTTCCTCGACTTCAACACACGACCAATACCGGTCACTGGAGTGACTCTCAAAAACACATGGTCTCCTTCTTGGAACTCAAGATCTTTCCTCCTCTTATCATAGTAACTCTTCTGCCTACTCTGCGAAGCTTTCATCTTTTCCCGAATCAGCTTCACCTTTTCGGTAGTTTGCTGAACAATCTCAGGTCCAAGTACTACATTCTCACCAGATTCATACCAACACAAAGGCGTCCGACACCTCCGACCATACAAAGCTTCAAAAGGTGCCACCCCAATACTGGAATGATAACTGTTATTATAAGTGAACTCAATTAGCGGCAAATGGCTATCCCAAGCACCTCCTTGTTCAAGCACATAAGCCCTCAACAAATCTTCCAAAGATTGTATAGTCATCTCTGTCTGTCCATCCGTCTGCGGATGATAGGCCGAACTCAATCTCAGTTTCTATCCCAAAGCTTCTTGCAAACTCTCCCAAAATCTGGAAGTGAACCTTGAATCTCTATCCGACACAATACTCAACCCAACCCCATGCAACTTCACAATTACCTGAATATAAATCTCTGTCAGCTTCTGCAAAGGAAAACTGATATTACTCGAAATGAAATGTGCCGACTTCGTCAGTCTATCCACTACTACCCAAATGGAATCATGTCCTCTCGGCGTATTAGGCAACCCGGTCACAAAATCCATAGAAATACTGTCCCACTTTCACTCCGGAATATCTAACGGTTGCATCAAACCAGCAGGTTTCTGATGTTCCACCTTCGACTTCTGACAAGTCAAACAAGCATACACAAACTAAGCCACATCAGGTTTCAATCCAAGCCACCAAAATATCTTCTTCAACTCTTGATACATTTTCGTAGCTCCTGGATGGATACTCAAACTACTCCTGTGACTCTCATCTAGAATCATTCTTTTCAACTCAGGATCATCAAGAATAAAAATCCTATCACGTAACCTCAACACGTCTTGTTTATCCACTTTAAATTCGTTTCCTTCTGCCTGTTCATTTCCAATCATCAAATCCACTAGTTTCACATCCAACTTCTGACCTTCTCTGATGCTATTAAGAAATTCATTGTTGATCTTCAGCATACCCAGCATCATACTATGCGGTGTCTGTTCGCAAACCAAACTCTTATCTCTGAACTATTCAATCAATTCTAACTCTTTAACCATCATAGCAGACATATGCAATGTCTTTCGACTTAGAGCATCAGCCACGGCATTAGCTTTACCGGGATGATAGTTCAAGCCGAAATCATAATCCTTTAAGAACTCTAACCACCTTCTTTGCCTCATATTCAACTCCTTCTGATCAAACAGATACCTCAAGCTCTTATGATCACTATACACTTCAAATCTGGAACCATAAAGATAGTGCCTCCAAATCTTCAATATGAATACCACTGCAGCTAGTTCCAAGTCATGAGTTGGATAGTTCTTCTCATGGACGCTTAACTGTCGTGACGCATAAGCCACAACCTTACCATCCTGCATTAACACGCCTCCTAAACCCATCAAAGAAGCATCAAAATACACCACAAATGGTTTATTTGGTTCGGGTAAAATCAAAACCAAAGTTGTAGTCAATCTTTTCTTCAGCTCAATGAAACTCTTCTCACAACGAACATCCCACACAAACGCTTTACCCTTGCACGTCAACTGAGTCAACGAAAGTGCCAACTTCGAAAAGCCTTCAATAAACCTTCGGTAATAACCAGCTAATAACACTATTTTAGTGTGTTACTTTGGCCCATATTATGTGACATTTTTAGTTCATAATTTACTGATGTGGCATGAGTTAATGTATTTCAGCATGTTTTAAGCTTCAAGCACACTAGGTGCTTCTTTTATGTTTTCAATGTGTTTGTGCTCTAAAAGGAAGCTAGATGATGATGAGAGGAGGCATGACTCCGGATGACAGATTCTCGATCAGAACGAGGAGCTTTTGAAAAGAAAGTAGTTGATAGTTTAATTAACTATTTCACCAAGAGAGTTGGAGATTGGTGATGGAAGCCAAGGATGATTAGGGCTCACGTAGCAGTGTTTTGAAGAGCATTAGAGCAAAAGGAATGGATAAGATCAAGGAAGCTAGAAGACAAATGGTAGTACAGTGGGGACCACGCTGCAAAAGAGCGCCCAACACCAACACCACCAGCCGTCTGCGCTGCTCCACCACTCTGCTACAGCCGCCTGCAAAAAGTAGCTTTGTCTCCCACCAACAATCGTACCAGATTACTTGCAATGGAAGGATTGAGGGACAACTGGTCCACATAAGGATTTGATTTGGGACTAACCTTATTTTTATCAAAGACCCACGATCCAAGATAGGAGCAACTACCACTTCCACTCATCACTATATAAAGAGAGCTTGTACATTGAAGAAGAGAGCGGGAGATTTACACAGATTTACACACAACAAACAGTTTATTTTAGTTTTATGTTTTAATTTTATTTTCCAAGAAGTTAGAAGCATTAGTAGAGGGTATTCTATTCTCATCCAGACCTGTACACGCTGCTGAGAGCTGTCGTGACTGAAGAGAGCTGTTGCTGTTTACTCAATGCAAGAGATCTCCAAGTTATTACTAGGTTGGATTTCTCTACTACTTTTTGTAAGATAATGTTTCCTATTATTTTCACTCCAGTAGTTTGTACTCAGCTCACTATGAGCTAAACCTTTGTTTGATGAGACTAATGAAGTTAGTATAAAAGTTGTTTTTATATTGATATGATGTGTTGACTAGTGTCTTATTTTGTTATGTGTTTTTATGCTATAAACTTGGTTCTTAGAGTGATCAACTAGGAAAAAGGTAAAAGCTTGTTGTTGAGAGAGATCCAATAAACAAGCGGATTTCATAACAAAAGTGGTTAATAAAGTAGGATAAAGATATTCACTTAATTCAACTTGCTTAGAGATAAGAAGTTGAGACCATAAAGATTTTCAGAATTACAACCAGACGTATTTTAGGGTTACAAGTGAGACTTATAGATTTGTTCCCTTGCCCTAGTTATGCATGTTTTTGATGTTGTAGAGATACACCACTAAATCACGTTCTGACCTTTCGAGGCACGACACTTCACATCATAAAAGCATTCTAACAACAACTATACTAATGGATTTAGCTCATCAACTACTCTCTCTGATATTTTAACTCCTTTTTAGTTATAAATCTTATTTTAGTTATTTGTGTGTTGCTCCCGTTCTTCATTATTATTATTTTGTTACCTTGCTTATACTTTATCTTAAACAAAGAGATTAATACTAGTATTTCCATTCCTTTATCACTTCCCTGTGGGTTCGACCTCTACTTTACCACTTGCTACATTATCAAGCATGTATACTTGCATGTGACACCATTTCTCTAAACAATCACAAGAAAAGCATTATATAAAGTAGAGAAATTCAAATCATAACAACAAGTTTTTGGCGCCGTTACCGGGGAAGTGTATAAAGTTTGAACCACTATATTTATTTTTGTTTAAGATTGTATTTGAGCTTTTAACGTTTGTTGTGATTTGGTGATACGATAAGCTTAAGCTATTGCATGTGCAGGTCGTTACAACCAGTTTACAGTGGTTATCCTGAACCTAAAAGAATTCTTAAAGCACGAAGGAGACTTGTACGTGCTCAACAAATATCTGGATATTCCTCAACCTCAGTTGTGGCTGAACTTGAAGGAGTAATGTACGAGGAGGACACAGACGAAGAGAGTTCATCGTCTTCTTTAGACGAGTCATTGCACGAGACAAACATGGCAGAACCAGATATCATTGGCATTGCCAATGACCGAGAGTACAACATCAGGGACTATGTTGTATTTGATCCTAATGCTATGAATACTTGCATTGCTAGGCCAGCCATTACAGTACCACAGTTCGAGTTAAAGCCTATGATGTTCTAAATGTTGCAAGCTGCTGGTCAATATTCAGGCTCTCCTCATGAAGATCCTCATTTGTACCTAAAACAATTTCTGGATGTTGCTGACAACTTTAAAATCCTTGACGTGCCAGTGGATACCTTTAGGTTGAGGTTGTTTCCATATTCTCTAAGGGATAAAGCCAAGAGCTGGCTTAATTCTTTGGAACCAAATTCCATTACTACATGGAATGCCTTGGCAGAAAAGTTTCTAGCCAAGTATTTTTCTCCTTCCAAGAATGCTAAAATGAGAAATGAAATTACATCATTTAGACAAGGAGATGACGAGACGTTGTTTGACGCATGGGAAAGATTTAAGGAGCTGTTGAGACAATGTCCTCATCATGGGATACCCATCTGCATACAACTTGAGACTTTATATAATGGATTAATTCCATCCTCAAGGAATATGTTAGATGCATCCAGTGGTGGAGCTCTTTTGTCTAAATCCTATGATGATGGTTACAAGTTGATTGAGAGCATTAAGGCCAACACTTATCAATGGCCAGTCACGAGGGCCACTGCTAGTTCAACTCAAAAGAAGCCTGCTGGAGTTCATGAAGTCACTCAGACCACATCTCTTGCTGCTCAAGTGGCTCAGATCCACCAAATGATGAAGAATCTGATGAGTCCTGAAGTGATAAAGCCTGACCCTGTTAAGGTGGTTACTGACGCTTCTGAGGTTGCCTGTGTTTACTGTGGAGGACCACATCTATTCGAAGAATGTTATGCAAATCCTGTTTCAGTTAACTATATTGGCAATCCCAACAACAACAGCAGATACAACAATCCTTACAACAACACTTACAACCCAGGATGGCGCAACCATCCTAATTTTTCTTGGATTAACAATCAAAGACAACCTAAACCGTAAGCAACTACACCACAAGTTCCACCTAGTTTTTCTAACCCTAATTATGCTGAGTGTAATCAAGGAAACAACCATCTGGAAAATATTCTTAAATCCTTTATTCAAGAAGCAAAGAATCAATTCCAAGCACAAGGAGTGAGCATCAAGAACTTGGAGAACCAAGTGGGCCAAATTGCCACGGCTCTAAGTTCAAGAAACTTGGGAAATCTTCCCAGCGCCACTGAGACTCCAAATACACAAGCTGGAGCGAAGAATGATGAAACTTTCCAAGCTCTTAAACTCAAAAGTGGCATGGAAATTGAAGAGACCGTTGCAAGGAGCAAGGAGTCAATAGAGAAAACACAAGGTTGCTACAACTTACCATCCACAAACTAGCGGACAAGTGGAGCTTTCCAATAGAGAAATCAAGAGAATCATGGAAAAAGTGGTTAACCCCGCGAGAAAGGATTAGTCCAAGCATTTGGATGAGGCACTATTGGCGTATAGGACTGCCTATAAAACTCCATTAGACATGTCTCCTTATAGACTTGTCTATGGGAAGGCTTGTCTTCTACCCATTGAATTGGAGCATAAGGCATTTTGGGCTGTGAAGCAACTAAATTTTAAATTTCAAACTGCTGGCCAAGCTAGAATGCTCCAATTAAATGAGTTAGATGAGCATAGGCTATTCTCATACGAGAATGCTGAGTTATACAAGGAAAAGACGAAAAGGTGGCACGACAGGAAATGTCAGAAAAGGGAATTAGTGAAAGGCCAAAAAGTTTTACTCTTTAACCCAAGGCTGAAGCTATTCCCTGGGAAATTAAAATCAAGATGGTCTGGCCCCTTTATTTTAGAAGAAATTTACCCCCATGGTGATGTGGAACTGTTGAATGAGAAAAGTGGAGAGAAATTTTAGGTTAATGGCCAAAGGGTCAAAACTTATTTTGGAGAACCCTCAAATAACACAAGGGATTCTCTCCATTTCATTGATTGATGGACATTTGTTTTGGTCAGGCGATAAGACCTTAAAATAGCACTACTGGGAGGCAGCCCAGCTTTATGCATTTCTCTTTTGTTTTATTTTGTACAGGATCATGATGGTTTTTAGTGGCATCAGCTCATGACAAGATGTGACATGCCAGCAAGAGACACAAGAAAAATGGAATTGGAATATTGGAAGAGTTGAAGGAATTAATTTTGCTAAGTCCAAAGAGAATAATATTAATGCTGAGTTGGCATTAAATATTTTCTTTTGGAATTCAGAAAGACAATGAAACGTTGTGTTTAAAGAGGAAGAGAGCGAATTGAAGCGCATCATAGGGATTGAGCGTCTTGGGCCGTGTGTAGTAGAGTCATGATGGCCATGTCTGCCACGTCAGACACTTGAGCCACCTAAACACGCAAACCCACTAAAGGAGTCTTTTCAGATGTCAGACCTAAGTCATTTCACTCCTTGCCTTACTAATCACAAAAACGGAAAATTTATCTCTCTATCTTTCAAAGAAATTTTATTTTATTATTTTCTAAAAACTTTTTCCAAGCACCTTTCCAACTTCCCTCCACTTCTCTCTATACCCAAACATTCAAACATCCTCTCCGTAACCCTAAAATCTTTCAAACCTTATTTCCTCCATTAACCAAGAAAAAATGACAAGAGACCCAAACACCGGCCGCCGTTACAAGACCACAGGAAAGAAGAATGTCGCCCCAACAATCGACATATCCAGTCAGGATGAAGATGAGATTTTTGTCAACGTGGAAGCACACAGACGTTTCATGGAACACTTCAGTAAGATGAGCGTGTTTGCTGAACGTGGATTCATCATGGATATGGACGATGAGAAACTGGGACTACTAGGCGACATTGGCACAACAATCTCACACTTGAAATGTGAAAATTTTTGCAAGCAACCTGGTGTGTGTAATGCTAATCTGGTCAAGGAATTTTATGCCAATCTGACTGATCCCGGACATAAGAGGTTAGAGGTTATAATCAGAGGAACAAAAGTCATTTATACTGAGTCCAACATTAACTTCTACTTCAAGCTGGGGAATATGGAAGACGAGTACCAAAACTTGGTGCTTACTTCTCAAGAAGACGAATACGACGTCTATATGGAGTCTTTGTGCATTGCTGGTACAAAATGGATTAACAAGGCTGTAAAAAGGATGGATCTAAGGCCAGAAGTCAAGGTGTGGTATCAATTACTGAAGCATTCAATCAAGCCGACCGCTCATAACGAGACGGTCTCTAGGGCTAGTCTGGTACTTCTACATTGCATCACTGGTTTGAGGGCTATCAATGTTGGGAAGATAATCGTGCAAGAGATTCATGCTTGCTCGAAAAAGAAAGAGGGAATGCTATATTTTCCTTGTTTGATAACAACAATATGTAGGAGACATGGCGTGCCTGAGTAGGACTCAGACAACTTTGGCTCTCCATAGTAGCCATTGGACAAAAACCTGATCATGACCCTAATGAAACCAAAAGGATCCAGGAAGAGAACAGCAGCAGGAAGTCAAACTTCTTCTGGGATAGCTGAGCAGCAAGACCCAACCATCGAGATTTTAATGCAAATGCAGAAAGACCAGCAAGAGTACTTTGCCTACCAAAAGGCCAGGGCAGCATGGCTAGAGAAAATGTGGGCTATGCAAGCCTCATCCAACTCACTGGAGGCCCCAAAGTTCCCGAATCACATTCTAGGAAGTATTGAACCAACTGTTGCTGATGATGAAGGAAAGGAAAAGAAGCCTACCAAAAAGGAGAAGACCAGTAAGGGTGTGTCAGTGGAGACCAGCCAGAGCCAGGTGAAAAAGAAAAAGAAGCTGAGGAAGACATATTCTTCTCCACCTCCAGAAATGGAGGGCGGCCCAAAGCAGAAGAAGTTAAAGGTAGAATGAAGAAAGAAAGAGACTGATGTAGTCATGACACCATCCGCCAGTCCCGGAACCAATGCAAACAAGTTTGACCTTAACAAATCTGATCAAGAGGGAGAAGGTTCAGGAAAATGTGAGGTCTTGGAAACCTTCTTAGCAGAAGTAGACAAAGATGCTGAAGATTTGGAAATGAACAATGAGGACGTGGCTGAAGAGGAAGAAGGGATCAAAGAGAAGGAGAATCCAGTGGAAGAAATGGTGCAGTCAGAAGGAGCTATAGAAGACAAAGAAGCAGAGCAGCTGAGGAAATATTATTCCTCAACAGAGACAGAGAAAGAAGAAGTTGTCAAAAGAGATGAGGAGGCGGATAACAAATAGACGGAAAAGATCATAGCTGACCCAGAACCCCAACCTGTCAAGGAACCTACCGTGAATGAAGAAAATATTGTTGCAGAGGAGCAGCTAGAGAAAGTTGAAGAGCAACCTCAAAAGAAGGCCAAAAGTCCAAGTAAAGCTGCTAAGAATGAGGTTACTGGTGGCACAGCTGAAGAGGGCACTGAGTAGAAAGAACTAGGAGTGCAAGAGGCAAAGGAAAAGAAGAAGAAACAAGCCATGCCAGCACCTAGGAAGAGCTCCAGGCTTAGGGCCTAAGTGGTAAGGTGAAATAGGCATGCACTGACTTGCCACCTCTCATCACTGAACAGTGAGGACACTGTCCTTACTTTAAGTTTGGGGGAGGGTATTAGTGCTTAGCCTATTTTCACCAACTCTAACCCTCTGAAATCAAACGTTTATGTATGTTGCTGTTGTCTTACTTATTTCTGTTTTGGATAATATTTTGAAAATTGTGTTTGGATGGCCGTGTTTAAGCCATATGTTTTTAATCTTTTTGTGGGGAAGCTGTAATGCCCCTAGAACATGATGACTGGTTGTTTTGTGTTTGTTTTTAATGACATGTGTGTTAGCATCTGTGTGATTGTTATTCTTCAGCTGAATTTGAGTTATTTAGTTGCATGCCATAGTTTAGAGTGAGGAAATCTAGGAAATGGTTGGATTAAACTGCACTAGGTCAGGAGCATGAAATTTCAAAAATTCTGGGCTCAAGAATGAAAAAGGGGAATGATGCTTTTATGAGTGAGCGTAGCAAAGTGCAAGAATTATGCCAAGTGAGTTTTTGACAGAGGAGACTGATGCTCTCTGTCACGACAACACTAGTCTATTAAACCGGCCAGTAATTTTTTTTTTCAAAAAGATAACTGAATTGTGGGAATCAAGAGCAAGGTTGAAATCTTAGGAATCACAAAGGGAAGGATAAAAAGATTTAAATAATGATTGAGATGATCACAGAAGGGGCACACTCCACACAACAACACACAAAAGTGTGTAAAAAGTGGCAAAGATCACCAATAGAGTTCCTGTGCCCGAAACTGGAGGAATAGCAAGCGTTTTATCATAATATGCAGTTGAGCTCATTATATGAGAATCTTCTGAGATGAAACGTTTTGCCAAAAAAAAAAGAGAAAAAGAGAAAGAAAAAGGACAAAAATAAGTGGAGAAGTGTGGTCCCAAGTGTGCAAATCAAAAATATCATTTGAGAATCAAGACAGAATTCCCTAGTGAAACCAAAAGAAAGAGACCCCACTCACGAAAGTACACAAGGAGGGGATCAAAAAGAGAGAATTGTGGCTTGTTTCCTAGAAGAGTAGGGTCGTGACAGGAGACGTCAGTCCTCCTTTGAGCTAACAACACTTTGGCCAATTGCAAAGCTGAGCAACTTTCACTAGTCATTGCTTTATAACCCTCCAATTCTAAAGCCTCGTTTCCTTGCTAACCTGACTGAAGCTGTTGAGAGCCAATTTCACTTTCCTATGAATTTCACTATCACATCACCTGGGGACAGGTGATCATTCAAGTTTGGGGGAGTGATAACACTATTTTAGTGTGTTACTTTGGCCCATTTTGTGTGACATTTTTAGTTCATAATTTACTGATGTGGCATGAGTTAATGTATTTCAGCATGTTTTAAGCTTCAAGCACACTAGGTGCCTCTTTTATGTTTTCAATATGTTTGTGCTCTAAAAGGAAGCTAGATGATGATGAGAGGAGGCATGACTCCGGATGACAGATTCTGGAGCAGAACGAGGAGCTTTTGAAAAGAAAGTAGTTGATAGTTTAATCAACTATTTCACCAAGAGAGTTGGAGATTGGTGATAGAAGCCAAGAATGATTAGGGCTCACGTGGCAGTGTTTTGAAGAGCATTGGAGCAAAAGGAATGGATAAGATCAAGAAAGCTAAAAGACAAATGGTAGTACAGTGGGGACCACGCTGCAAAAGAGCGCCCAACACCAACACCACCAGCCGTCTGCGCTGCTTCACCACTCTGCTACAGCCGCCTGCAAAAAGTAGCTTTGTCTCCCACCAACAATCATACCAGATTACTTACAACGGAAGGATTGAGGGACAGTTGGTCCACATAAAGATTTGATTTTGGCCTAACCTTATTTTTATCAAAAGACCCACGATCCAAGATAGGAGCAACTACCACTTCCATTCATCACTATATAAAGAGAGCTTGTGCATTGAAGAAGAGAGTGGGAGATTTACACACAACAAACAGTTTATTTCAGTTTTAAGTTTTAATTTTATTTTCCAAGAAGTTAGAAGCATTAGTAGAGGGTATTCTATTCTCATCCAGACCTGTACACGCTGCTGAGAGCTGTCGTGACTGAAGAGAGCTGTTGCTGTTTACTCAACGCAAGAAATCTCCAAGTTATTACTAGGTTGCATTTCTCTACTACTTTTTGTAAGATAATGTTTCCTATTATTTTCACTCCAGTAGTTTGTACTCAGCTCACTATGAGCTAAACCTTTGTTTGATGAGACTAATGAAGTTAGTATAAAAGTTGTTTTATGTTGATATGATGTGTTGACTAGTGTCTTATTTTGTTATGTGTTTTTATGCTATAAACTTGGTTCTTAGAGTGATCAACTAGGAAAAAGGTAAAAGCTTGTTGTTGAGAGAGATCCAATAAACAAGCGGATTTCATAACAAAAGTGGTTAATAAAGTATGATAGAGATATTCACTTAATTCAACTTGCTTAGAGATAAGAAGTTGAGACCATAAAGATTTTTAGAATTAAAACCAGACGTATTTTAGGGTTACAAGTGATACTTAGAGATTTGTTCCCTTGCCCTAGTTATGCATGTTTTTGATGTTGTAGAGATACACCACTAGATCACTTTCTAACCTTTTGAGGCATGACACTTCACATCATAAAAGCATTCTAACAACAACTATACTAATGGATTTAGCTCATCAACTACTCTCTCTGATATTTTAACTCCTTTTTGGTTATAAATCTTATTTTAGTTATTTGTGTGTTGCTCCTGTTCTTCATTATTATTATTTTGTTACCTTGCTCATACTTTATCTTAAACAAAGAGATTAATACTAGTATTTCCATTCCTTTATCACTTCCCTGTGGGTTCAACCTCTACTTTACCACTTGCTACATTATCAAACATGTATACTTGCATGTGACACCATTTCTCTAAAAAATCACAAGAAAAACATTATATAAAGTAGAGAAATTCAAATCATAACAACACCAGCCAAGCCCAAAAAGCTTCTAATCTTAGTTACTGATTTCGGAGCCTCCCATTGTAGAACTACATCTACTTTGGATGGATCCACAACAATACCATCACCTGAAATAACATGACCAAGAAAACTTACCTCTCTCAACTAGAATTCACACTTAGACAACTTAGCATAGAGCTTCTTCTCTTTCAACACTTGCAGCATGATTCGCAAATGTTTTGCGTGTTCCTGTTCTGACTTAGAATAGATAAGAATTTCGTCAATAAAGACAACCACGAATTGATCCAAGTAAGCATGAAAAATATGATTCATATATTCCATGAATACACCAGGTGCATTAGTAACTCCGAACGGCATCACCACATACTTATAATGCCCATATCGGGTTCTGAAAGCCGTCTTCTGAACATCTTCGTCCTTTACCCGAATCTGATGATAACCCGACCTCAAGTCAATCTTGCTAAACACACGTGCATCGACTAACTGATCCATCAAGTCATTTATTCTCGGAAGCGGATACTTGTTCTTAATCGTTACTTTATTCAGCAGTCTGTAGTCGATACACAATCTCATACTGCCATCCTTTTTCTTCACCAACAACACTGGAGCTCCCCAAGGCGACACACTTGGTCTCACGAATTTCTTTTCTAACAACTCTTCCAGTTGCTTCTTCAGCTCTGTCAATTCTGATGCCGACATCCTGTATGGTGCCATAGAAATAGGTCTGGTACCAGGGACAAGATCAATATCAAACTCTACTTCTCTCTCTGGTGGTACATCAGCAATATCATCCGGAAACACTTCAGGAAATTCACGCACCACTAGCAATTCATTAATCACTGACTCATTCTCCACTAACAAAGATGCAAATAATGCCAGCACCTGAGCTTCTTCCTCTAAGAGCTCTCTCAACTCTCTAGTAGATATAAAACCATCTTCTTCCTCTTCCTCAGGAGCAAGAAATCACACCGACTTGTTAAAACAGTTAATATGAACATGATTGAACTCCAACCAGTTCATACTCAAAATTACATCGAGACCGCCTAACGGTAAACAAATCAAATCCACACCAAAGTCCTTATCAAAGATCGATAGTGGATAATTCAAACAGACTAAAGAAGTGGTCACCGATCCCTTTATAGGAGTTTTGACAACCATTTCTCCCTTCATAGGAGAAACAACAAGGCATAGCCTTCTCACACAATCAGCAGCAATAAAAGAGTGAGTAGAACCAGTATCAATAATAACAATCAAAGACGTATTATTAATATAACATGTACCTCTAATCAGTCTGTCATCACTGGAAGTATGAGTCCCTGTCAAAGCAAACACCTTTCCTCCAGTCGAAGCTTGCTTTGGTTTCTGGCAACGAGTACTAATATGGCCCTGTTCTCCACAATTGTAACAAGTTACCACATTAACTTTGTAGTCAGCAATCAGATGTCCTGCCTGTCCACACTTGAAGCATTCCTTCACATCACTCGTGCACTCACCGACACGATGACCCAACTCATCACACCTGTAACACTTAAGAGGAGCAGGGGCACCTCCCCCACTCGACTTCTTACCATCAGTGTGTTTCTGTTTACCTTTCTCAGCTGGAGCTGCATAAGGCTTCCCACGGTTCATCTGTTGTTTTCCCCTCCTCTCGGCTAGCCCTTTATAGTGAGCCGATCGAGCCTTGCTATCTTCCTCAAAGATCCTACAACAATCCACTAAATCTGGAAATCTTCTGATCCGCTGATAACCAATTTCCTGTTTGATCTCAGGCCTCAATCCATTCTCAAACTTGATACACTTTAAGAATTCATCAGTTGCCGCACTGTAGTGAGGGTAAAACTTTGCCAGATTTGAGAACTTGGCAGCATACTCCGTAATCGTCATGTTACCCTGCTTCAGTTCCAAAAAATCGATCTCTTTCTTTCCCCGGACATCTTCAGGAAAATATTTCCTCAAGAACTCCCTACTGAACACAGCCCCCAAGTGATTGCCTCTCCTGTTGCTCCCAACAGTTGACGAGTGCTAACCCACCAATCATCAGCCTCTTCAGCCATCATGTGAGTACCTAACTGCACCTTCTGTGCTTCAAGACATTCCATAACCCAGAAGATTCTCTCGATCTCCTTGAGCCAAGCCTGCGCTCCATCTGGATCATGTCTTCCCTTGAAGGTAGGCGGTCTGTTCTTCCGAAACTCGTCATTCTCACTAGCATGAGGCGGGTTCTGTACTGCCTGAGCAACAGCCTGCAAAGCAGCAGCAATCGTAACATCGTTCCTTCCAGCCATTCTAAATCTGTTACACATCAACAACAGAACATAATGGTTAAGGAACCGACATCGATAGTAATCAACTGTCACACGACAATGACTCGACAACTTGGCTGGACGGATCGACCTGCTCTGATACCACTATGTAACACCCTAAACCCCCGCGACAATTAATAATCAAATATCAGAGTAAGTTAAAACATACAATCAATTAGGATGCTACATTCAACAAACACCTGCTCATGCATACGATATATAATACATCGACATTATCAATAAAAGCATACTTGATTAATCTTATCACATGGCAGCGGAATTCAACTAAAGCATAACGTACTTAGTACCACATAATTCTCATCAAGTAAATAAAATGACGACACATAATAAAATAAATAACTACAAGCGTTCTGACAACCCAGTGTTACAATCAGAGCAGACGCGACCCAACGAAATAAAAGAGAAGACCTCGTCTTCGCTAACTCCAACTCTGAACTAATCCTGCTTATCTGCAAGTTACCCACATAGAGTTAACATTCAAACAGAAGGGGTGAGATTCTCAAATCCCATGCATATGACTACAACGACAACATATGGGCACACCCCACATGGGCACACGACTTATCACACAACTTATGCAACATGGCATGCATACAACGACAACATACAACGTCAACTACATGCATATGACTATCAATGCGTCAATACATCATACTACAACTTTACAACACGCAGTCCATACCTGCCAACACATACAACAACAACAATCCACGACTATAACACGCATACACACTACCGAATCCATCATTTCAACTTACAACACATAACAACATACACAAAACCCAATTAACGCGTCAAAGGGTTAGAATTCTGGTATTGAAATCAATTTTCATATGTAGTATGTGAAACCAGCTTTCCAACGCTTCGAACGGTGACTGAATCGAACCTACAAATTAAAAGATATGAATTTTTAAAGTTTTAGAAAGTTCGGTTCGTCTCAGCTCTGTTCGCCTGATGTTCGCCTAGCGAAGCACCGGCGAATCCACTTTCTCCTGGCGAAATCCTCCTTCGCCTGGCGAATTCCCCTTTCACTTCATGCTCGCCGGGAGGATGGCGAATCCCCTTCCCCCATACAAAATCCAGAAACCCCTATTTCAACCCTTTGCGCGCCTCTCGATTCGCCTGGCGACCATCAAGCGAAGTCACTTTCGCCTGGTGAATTTTCCTTTCGCCTGGCGAATTTGCACGAATCAGCAATTCTACGATTGCGATTCTGCACGACTCAGACCCCAATCCTTCTTGATTTCACTCCCAATTCAGTCCAAAAACACACATATAATCACATATTAACATACAAACAAGTAGGAAATTTAGAAATCACATTTCAACCGATAAATTTGTGCATTATTCCCCTTATCAAAACTTCTGACACGCAAAAACCCCAATCCCTAAATCAACACAAACAACACATAAGGATGATCCTAAGGGTTTATCTACCCTCATACAAATAATATGCAACCCTTAAGAGATTAGAGAGCCCCACCCTTACCTTAGAGTTCTTGAAAATCTTCCCTCAAGCAATTGAGTCTCCTTTCTCTCACCCTAGCTCTGCTCTTCCTCTTTTCTTCCTAAAAACACGTATTGAATCCCTTTCCTCTCTTCTAACCCTTTTTTATTTATATCTATTATTATTATTATTATTATTATTTAAATATTATTATTATTACTATTATCTTACTAATTAAATAATAATAACAATATTCCTTAATAATTTAAAATAATAATATTAGCTAAATAACCATTCTCACCACAAGTTTCTATACAATTTGTCACACACCCTCCGATACCTTATTTTCTATAATTCTAAGGGCACTACCCCATACTAAGGGCAACCCAACCTCAACCAAAACACACCAATACACAACATCATTCAATTTTAATTACGAAAAATAATTAAAATAAATCGGGGTGATACATTAATTCCTATGAAGACCGCTTGGGTATTTATAGGAAAACCTTGGTCACTTTTGGCTCAAGATGTGTGTTCTCATGGCATTATTCAGAATTGTTCATTGGTTGTGGTGCTTCTGGGTTGGCTTGATACATTTTTGTCAATTTTTGGCAAAAAAGGGGGAGAAAGGTTTCATACCTCAGTCTCTTTTGTGTCTTGTGTCTTGAGTTAAGAATTATACCCAAGAATTTCAGGAGTCTCCAATCTCTTGAGTGTGTATGTGGATGTGTACTTCTAGATACCTCATTGCTTCAGGGGGAGTCACATCAGTACTCTAATCGTAGCCGACACTCAGGGTAAAGAGGCATTAGGAACATCCTGGTCTTATGGTACAAAGAGTTTTAGCCAAAATTTGCCAAAAAGGGGGAGATTGAAAGCTCAAATGTTTTGGACAAAATTTTGGTAAAACTCAGCGCTGAAGAATGTTTTAATATGAAGACCAAAGCTGAAGATTTATGCCTAAGAACAAAGATATCGAAGAAGATGTCTCGACATTCTGTACTGTTATAACAGATTATTTCAAATCTGTTCAAAGATCCTAGGCGTGCTCAGGAGTGGATCAAGGAAAGATTTGAAGCCCAACTGAAGACTATAAAAGGAGACTTATTCCTAGGGTTTGATAGGTACCTTGAGTGTAATAATTTTAACCTAGTTCTCTTGTGTAAAAATAAGGGTTTAGGGTTTTGAGAGTCGTAGGCTCTAGGTTTATAAGTCTCCCTCTGTATCGGTTTGATACATTGTGGAAGACATAGGTACTGCACAGATCCAGAAGCCTTTAGGTAATGGATTGGGTATTGTTCTTGGATCGATGAAGCTTTGAAGCAAATCCAAGTTAGCGTGTTGGTCAAGAAAGCTTGACAAAATTCTGTATTGACAGGGATGATGTAGATATCACAGGTTGTGATTAAGGGAAGTGAGTGGGGTATCTCGTATCAAAGAGGATGTTCTTTGATAAGGATTTCATTGGATAGAGATTAGGAGATAAAGTTGTAAACGGGGGAGTTTAGCTTTATGATAATTCTACAGATAGTGGAGTCTTCTTCCTGGATTTGTATCACCCAGATGTAGGTGAATTGCACCGAACTGGGTTAATAATTGTTGTGTCTTTTATGATTCTACAGATTTACATATTCTGTTAGTGGTATTGATTAACATGTTGGATTAGATGTTGTAACATCTGTGTTTCTGCAGTTCTGATATTCAAGGTATCAGTCTGCTGTTTTGCTTCTTTATTTAAATGCAGAACAATGTCTTGACATGTGTTAGGACATCTGTTGTCTGTTATGCCAGAATTTCATTATTAAAATCAACACTCTTTCTTTGACGGAAACCTTTCACCACTAATCTAGCTTTATATCTTGGAGACTTAGACTTGCTCTCATGTTTAACTCTATAAATCCATCTGTCTTCCAAAGCCCTTTTGCCTTTAGGCAGCTTCACTAAATCATAAGTGTGATTATCGTGCAATGATTTCATCTCATCATGCATTGCATCCATCCATTTTTTATTCTCATCACTTTCCATGGCCTCTTGGACACACTCGGGTTCACCCTCATCAGTCAAGGTCACATACTCATCAAAATTATACCTTGTAGAAGGTTGTCTCTGCCTGTTAGACCTCGTAGGTTAAACTTGAGACGACTCTGGAGTTTCACCAAGATTTTCATCCTGTGACAAATCGATATCCCCTTCACCATCATTAGTTGGAATATTTACCTCATCTCCAAGTTGTTGATCATCAACATAATCATATGGCTCACCATTGTGATTATCACCACCTATAGCATCTAGATTATGGCTAGGTAATCGAACTGGATCAACATTAGACAAACTAATATTTTTCTTGGGTGTAGTGTTCTCTACCTTATCAATATCTTTAATAGTTTGGTCTTCCATAAACACCATATTTAGCTTCGAATAAGCTTCTTCCCTATGGGATCATACAACCTGTAGCCAAACTCATCTTACCCATAGCCGATGAAGATACATTGTTTTGACTTTGCATCCAACTTGGATCTTTCATCCTTTGGAATATGCACAAAATCCTTACAACCAAAGACTCTCAAATGATCATACTTGACATTCTTTCCTAACCAAATTTTGTCTAGAACTTCACTATTTAAAGCAACAGTAGGAGTGAGATTAAGAACATGCACTGCCGTGTATAGTGCCTCGCCCCAATAATGATTAGGAAACTTAGCTTCAGAGAGCATACACCTTACTCTCTCAATTAGTGTTCGATTCATCCTCTCTGCTAAACCATTCAATTGAGGAGTTTTAGGAGGAGTCTTTTCATGTGCAATACCATGCTGCTTGCAATAGGAATCAAATGGTCCACAATACTCTCCACCATTGTCTGAACGAACACATTTCAACTTCTTGACTGTCTGCCTCTTAATCAAAGCATGGAATTCTTTGAACTTTTCCAAAACTTGGTCTTTTGTCTTCAAGGCATAAACCCATAGTTTCCTGGAGCAATCATCAATAAAGGTAACAAAATAAAGTGCACCACTAAATGATTTTACCTTCAATGGACCACAAACATCAGAATGTACCAATTGAAGCAACTTTGACTTTCTTGAAGGAGGATGTCTCTTGAAAGACACTCTAGTCTGTTTACCATCCATGTAATGAGAACACTTCTCCAAATCTACATTCTTTAATCCAGGAAGAACATCCTTTTTGGCCAAAACATTCAGCCCCTTTTCACTAATATGACTAAGTCTTCGGTGCCACAAAGATGCTTCCATGTCGATAGCATTCACACTGTCCCTAGCAACCAAAGTTTTTGTCCAATACAATTTAGAAAGCTTTCCCCTTTAGCCACAACCAAGTTACCTTTTTTGAGTTTCCACTTTCCAGAACCAAAGTGATTATCATAACCACAATCATCTAGCATATGCACAGATATCAAATTAAAGCGGACATCAGGAGCATGTTTGACACCTCTAAGCAACAATTTCATTCCCATGTTGGTTCACAAGCAAACATCACCAACACCAATTACCTTAGATACACCATCATTACCCATCTTCAATACTCCAAAATCACCAGAAGTATAAGATGTGAAGAAATCCTTCCTTGGTGTAACATGCAATGTAGCACCACTATCAACTATCCACATGCTCTTGTCTGATACAAGATTAACAGACTCATGATCACGAAGAATAACAAGATCATCACTAGTAGCAGTAGTAACACGATCATCATCATGATCTTCATGGCCTCTTTATTTAGACTTACCCTTCTTGCCTTTGTTATCTCTTTTCCACTGATAGCAATATTTCTGTACGTGTCCTGTTTTGTGACAATAATGACACTCCAGATTCTTGTATCGCGGCTTGGACTTGCTTCTGCTATTCTCTCTACCACCTTTCGGTTCCTTTTTATGACTTCTCCCCCTATTTTCAGTGACAAGTACCTCAGGTTGAGATGAAGAACCCCATGCCTTCCTTCTCATCTCCTCATTAAGAATACCACCCTTAGCCGTTTCTAAAGAAACAACACCTCTAGGAGCAGAACTTGTGATAGAAACCCGAAATGTCTCCCAAGACTCTGGTAAAGATAGCAATAGAAATAGTCCCAAAAGTTCATCATCAAATTTGATACTCATTCCTGACATCTGATCAAGGAGGCCTTGAAATTCACTCAAGTGATCTGAAATAGAAGTCCTCTCTTTATACTTCAAACTTATGAAGCTATTCAATAAGAACAATTTATTATTCCCTGATTTAGAGGCATACAAGGACTCTATCTTCTCCCACAAAGTTTTTGCATGTGTCTCATTAGCAATATGATTATAAACATTATCTTCTACATATTGTCGGATAAAACCACACATTCTTCATCAGACACAGAATCCAACTTTGCAGAACTAAAAACCGGTAAATGCTATTTCTTCATAAATAGTAAGTCTTTCATCTTGCCCTTCCATAAATGATAATTAGAACCATTCAACAATACCATCTTCATCTTTGTATTTGACTCCATCATTCAAACAAATAAAATAGCCCTTAACCAAGAGCTCTGATGCCACTCTGATGGGAAATTAAGACATAATAATAGACCAATGCGCAGCGGGTATAAAACTCCCCCAAACTTGTAGGAATCATGAGGATCAAAAACAAATATAAGACGGCAAATCGAACAAAATAAAGGCACAAAAGACACCGATATTTTTAATGTGAAAAACCCCTCAATATGAGAGTAAAAACCACGAGTCGTCCAGACCAAAGAAATAACTCCACTATAATCAATTAAGGGTACAAGAGAGTCTTAAAGTGATTCACAAACTAGTGCTAACAACCACAAATCACAAAGCAAACTAGCTTACAAATAAGAATAAAAAAGCTAAATTTTTTTCCTAAATTTGCAGCTTCAGTGGGAAGCAAATAACTTTTACCTCATACATTGTTTTGAAAATCTTAACGGTCAAAAGTTAGATATATGTGTTACAAATCTGCCCACCAAATTTGAGCTCGATCCAACGGTTAACGAATCGGGGATTGTCGATTTAGTGAGACTGATTGCAGAAAAACGGGAATGAGTTTCTCTCCTTTTTTCTCTCTTTTTGAATCCTTATTTTCTCTATCTCTCTCAACCCTAAATTGATCTTCTCCACTTAAATAAGTGAGAAAAATGGGCTATTCATATTTGGGTCTTTCTCCACATAGGAAGGGAGCCCAAACTCAATAGTTGAGACTGTTACCAAACCAACCAATTATAGCTTTGCAAAATCTGCTATCGAAATCGCAAGTGCCAAAGACATGAAGTTTTGTTTCATCCTCCTTAAAACAAAGAACACAACATTTGTCTCTGTCATGAGCCAAGATATTTCTCTTGAATAATTGGTCTCTCGTGGGGAGACGATTAAGGATCCAACGCCAACCAAATAATAAAATGTTCGACGGAGCCTTAATGTTCCACAGAACCTTCAGAGCTAATCTCTCCCTCTGCGAAATACTGATGGACGAAGACTTATTTCTCATCATCCTGTAAACTGAGTGCACAGAGAAAGAATGGGAATTGTCTGGCAGTCAAGCAACCGTGTCTATAGCTTCTTTATCCAAGCAGTTAGCCACGTTCCAATCCTGCAAAAAAAAAAAAAAACAGCAACAGCAGCATAATCATCTACATCAAGGGGCTCTGTAACATGATTATTCCAACTCCAATGGCCTTCCTCCCAGCTCCCTGCGTCTGCAACGCTGCAAAAAGGAGAGACAGTCTGCGCGAAAGCAACAGGGAAAACATCCTTCAACTGCTTTTTTCTGGCCCAAAAGTTGTACCAAAAAGACGTAAACTTTCCATTACCAAGTCTGCTACGAGTGTTCTCCACAAAGCAATTATTGCCCGAATCATGCAACGAATCGATTAACAATAGGTTACGCCACCAAATTGAATCTCCCAGGTTGATTGAATTAGGATTGCTAATGTACATCTTCACTTCGGGCTGTATATATTTGTAGTTTATCAAGCCTCTCCAAATCGCGTTCCTATCGTTGATGATACGCCACTTCGACTTCATGAGTAAAGCTTTGTTGAAATCTTCGAGGTTGATAATGCCATGGCCTTCTTCTTCCTTCGTCTTGCAAATCCGCTCCCTACTCACCCAATGAATAGCCTTCTTATCATCTAGACCTCTCCAAAGAAAGCTGCTTAACAAATTAATAAATCTTAAAGATTTATATAACTAAAATTAGTCATCATAATTCAACTCATCCAAATTTTAACTTATAAAAATAAATACAAATCATATATTATTGTGATACTTCGACTAAAATCAAAATAATCAACCATCACAAAGTTCAATGTATTTAATAAAAGAAACAAAATTTTATAAATATAAATATTACTTTTTTCCCCATTGACTTATTTTTAATTGCAATAAAGTTCAAAAATAATAAAAACCCATGAAAATAAAACACAAAAATTACAACAACGAAAAAAAATAACAAAGTTGTTCTATTTCTTTTTGGTCTCAGTCAAGGTCATGTAGAGTTTGTTATCACATAATAACTCATCATGTAATTTTTGCAATTGAATTTTAACGTCGTTTACATGAACACTAATTAACAAAACACATAAGCATCAAATCAAACGCAAAGAGAAATAAATATAAGAGAAGGAGAGAACATTTCTTCTACCTTTCCTCTAAAAACTTAACCATCACAATTAATCCCTTCAACCAATAACCATGTCCTTCAAATCTATCCACCTCACAAGAGAAAACAAAGTTTGATATGGTTAAAAACTCTATGGTTAAATATGTATGTGGTATTTTAAGTATCTTAAAATTTATTTTTAATCCTTCAAAATATTCTTTTTAATTAATGATCATCTTAAAAACTTGCATTCATACTTTTAGTTCTTCCTACAATTTAACGATTATTTTTACAACTTATCAATTGAATTAGCGACGATTTTAACCATAATTTATTACTTAGTATTTGAATTAACAATAATTTTAACACGGTTTTAATAGTAGGGACAAAAATGTGGATGCAAAATTTTAGAAGAACTAATCTTTAAAAAAAATTGAGAAAAAAAAAAACGAAATATTTTGAGAGTATCCTACTTGTTTAATTGTAAACATGATTGGTCAATTATACTAATTGTAACCTCCAATTAGTTAATAGATATTCAGTTCAAAAAAATTTATAGTGTGATATAGAAATAGATGAATAGTAGAGAGACCTATGTTAAAATATATAAAATATATATTATCTAGATGTGCGCACCTCTCTTTCTTTTTGGTAATTTATAAGGGAAATTTTCATGCATAAATTAGAATTAAAATATCCTCTCAAAAATAGAGATTATTTTTTTCTTATTCTTAATTAATCTTCCTTCGGTAACCTTTAACAACATAATAATATGATGTTTCATATGACTTTTGGGTTGATAATCCTACAATGATGTTGGTTTGAGAATGATACAATAATTTCTTTATATGTTTTATTATTTTGAAGGGAGATGTTGTGTCAAGCTTCTTATTATTTTGAAGGGTGTGTTGTGTGAACTTCTCAGATTTCCCCAACAAGCTTTCCATTAAGACTTAGATTTAGATCAATAACTCTAATTTGTTTTTATCTCTTTAAATGAAATATTATGTTTTTGTAGTGTGAGTGAAGTGGATGTAGCTACTTTTTAACATCAAAATATTTTAAATAAAAATGGAGAAATTTTTAAATTCACTAAGTATTCAAAAATATCTATCACGTCACTTTTGTTGACATAAATTGAGATTGCATATTTTTCTAATTGACATTTTGTCAGCCATAGTAATATCTATTTTGTAAGGGAGATAAACCCAATTGCTTCCTTTCTTTCATTTTGTTGAAAAAAATAGTTATTGAGCCCTACTAAAAATGATTTAAAGGAAATAAACTTGTTATGCTAAAATGAGAATTAGAGACATTTAGAAAGTGTTGTATAATTTACCAATAGTATATGTCAATGATATATATATATACTTTGATTTAAATGAATTTATGTCAGGATTGTATTTTGCTTAAAGGATTAATTCATTCTCATGTAAAATGTTGTCTCCATTGAATCTCGTTAAGTGTCACCTATAAATTCGTCACTCTAACTGCCTTTAATATTTGTGATAGTTATGCAATTGATGTATCAATATATATACAATGGCTATAACTCTCACGAATTTTTCACTGGGTATTTTTGTTTTGACGGTTATAATCGTCACAAATATGAAATTGTGACAATTTAAAATGTCTCCATTTTTTTAAGGAAATCCTTAATTTACATTTTGTTATAGTTTACTAAATATTTAATTTTATATTTTTGAGAGCAATTTCATTTGTTCTTAAATAAAATAGTTTTAACATTAAAAAATTTAAAAATAAATTGTGTATCTAAACATATGAAACAATTACATCAAAATTATTAAAAAAACAACTAAATAGTTTTAATAAGATTTAATTAATCCGTTGTGATGCTTCATTTACTTCAAATTGGTAACTTGACTCAAAATATGTCTACCATAAATGGGTTATTCTAAATTTGGTCCTTGAAAAACAATATATATATATGGTTAAAATACTGTTTTAGTTCTTTAAATTATTTTAAAATAAAAAATTAGTCTTTTAAGTTTTTTTGTAACGCTTTGGTCCTTTATGTTAACAAACGTTTGCGTCGTGCCCTTTTTAAAAATTTTGATCCGTTACAAAAATGCATATGTGGCACAAACGGAGTGTAACACCCCATTTAATTAGTTAGTCGATTTGTAATTATTTTGTGTGTTGTTTGTGATTTTATTGTCTTGGTTAAGGGTAAGTGTGTTAAAGTGGATGTGAGAGAGCTTAGTAGAATGACTTAGTCGGAAATTAAAGGCTAGGATAATGTGGTAATAATAATATGAATAAGGAGACATTATACGAATGTAATATTAGTTGTATTAATAATATTATTATTATTATGATTATTAATATTAATATTATTATAATTATTCACATTATTATTATTGAGATTATTATTATTATTATTATTAAGATAATTAAGAAATAAAACTTAATTAGAGTAATTAGTGGATGAGTTACAGTTAGTTTTGGTTTTGTGAGGGAAGTCTCTCTCTATGTACTTGATTTTAATGATGTCAAAACTATCATGCTTTGCACATTAGGTGTTCTAAGGATGTTTGATCATGTTGGCAATGTTCTAGGTGCATTAGATATGGTTAAATACCTTTAGGAAAGTCAAAAGTATGATTTTTACATGTTTGAATGGTGTGAGTCGACTCATGACCTTGTTTAGGTCGACTCATACATGTTGAATTTGTGTCTGTTAAAACTGTGTGTTGCGGGTATGCTCAGGTCGACTCTTCAGGTCGACGCATACATCCTGCATTTGTGTATATAAAAAACTGGGTGTTATGAGTCGACGCATAGACCTGTTTAGGTCGGCCGGTCGCTGTTTTGCACAAATTTTCTACTGTGTTATTCACTCTAAAATTCTGTTTCTCTCATGTATTTCTTCTAGGATATTATATATATCATTTTTAGCTCATTTTTAACCAGAACAAGAAACGTGAAAGATTTTATGCCATTTTCTCTCATCAATTTCATCTTCTTCCTTGAGCATTCAAACAACTACACATAACCAATTTTTTGTTTGTTGTGTTCATTGATTTGAAGTGATAAGGTTCAGATTTCTGGAAGTGTTATCTTCATTTCTGAGTTGAGATTTGTGGTAGGTGTTTCTTGAATAAAACCTTAGGGTTTTCTCCTCCAAGAATCTAAGGGATTTTGGGGGTTTTTGCACAAGCCGATTCGTTCTACAAGGATTCAGCTGGGCGAAGGTAACCGAAGAGATCGGTTTAGTAGCTGTAATCAGAGGATCGTAGAAGAGTGGTTTGGGTTCGAATCTTTGGTAGATTGCAATTGATCGAGTGAAGGTAACCGAAGAACGGTGTTTTCTTTCGGTTTAGTAGCGCGGGACGATAATTGAATCAACCATATTCGAAGCACTTGATTCGTCTAGAATCAAGGGAAGAGAAGGCTCTACATCAACAATTCGAAGACGTTCGAAGATTTGATTGTTCATAGTTTTCTCTTGTATAAACGTACAATTGCAACGATAATATATATATCTCAATTCCATGTTTGGAATTGGGGGCAGAGGTACCCATAGCGAGGACGATTGGGGAACTGCCTAATCAAATTGCGTTTGTTCTCTTTCTCCTTCAACTCTTTATATTTTCTGCATTGTTTGAATTTGTCAAGTTTTCAATTTGTCTGAATTTCTGAGGTGTTGTAATCTAGAGCTGAAAATCGTTTTTGTTAAAGTGATACAATTCTTTGAATTGTATCTAGGAGCAGCTTGAACTTACTAACCATATAAATTCTGCACTTAGTGTGTTTGTACACACCAAGTGTTTGATAATTTGTCACAAAGCAAACTCAAACATTGTTTGTGTCTCATTGCTTATAGTTTGCCTCATTGTTTTGGTTTATACATAAACACGTTATAATTTGTTGATTGCGTTTGAATAGATTAACACAACTGAATTTTTCTCTTCCATACTCTTTCACAATATATTCGTGCATATCCGATCCTTTTTGGTAGAAGGTTCGTTGTAGACTTTTGATCCAGTGGTAGCTTCCGTTTAAACAATTTTTAAAACAGAATTTTTGTAGTCCATTTGCGTGTAAAACTCGAAGGATCTATTCAACCCCCCCTTCTAGATCCATAGCCATAGTCTAACAAGTGGTATCACGAGCTCCGGTTTATTCTGGTGCTTCGGTAAAACTTCTTGGATCATGGCGAACGAACCTAAGGGGGCTTATAATAGAGCTCCAGTTTTTACAGGTGAAAACTACAGCTACTGGAAGGATTGTATGCGTGTTCATATTAATTCCTTAGATCGGAAGGTTTGGAACGTTATTTTAAACGGTCCCATGGCAATTATTATGACTAACGCGGAAGGCGTTGCCATTCCTAAACCCGAAGCTCAATGGAATGAGGAGGACGAGAAAAAGTACAGTTATGATTGGAAGGCTCGCAATATGATCATCTCCTCCTTGGGAGTTGATGAGTATTATCGAGTCTCCCATTGTGAAACAGCCAAAGCCATGTGGGATGCTTTACAAGTAGCCCACGAAGGCACGAATGATGTTAAGTTGGCTCGAATTAATACACTAACGCAAGAGTTCGATCTGTTTTACATGAAGCAAGGGGAAACCATTGCGGATATGCAAAAACGATTCACTCACATTATCAACAAATTGCATGTCCTTGGTAAACCAATTCCAAATGAGGTTTCTACTAATAAAATTCTGAGGTGTCTTAGCAGGGAATGGCAACCGAAGGTTACCGCTATCAAGGAGGCCAATGATCTTGCTACATTAGACCTCACAACACTCTTTGGTAAACTTGATGAGCATGAGCAAGTGCTCATTAGCTTGGATAAATATGAGAAGAGTATAAAGAAAGAGAAAGCAAAAGATACGGAGAAGAAGTCGATAGCTCTTAAGGCTTCTTGTTCAAAGTCCACACATCAAGAGCAAAGTGATGATGAAGCCAAAGATGACAAGGATGAAGAATCCGGCGATGATATGAGCTTATTTGTGAAAAGATACAATAGATACATTCGCAAGAATGATATTCAGCACTCGGACAGAAATCTTGTCAAGTTCCGGAAGCAATCTAGAAGTGAAGGACATAAAAATGGCAAAGTAAAGGGGACGTGCTACAATTGTGGAAAATCCGGGCACTACAAGCCGGATTGTCCATCCCTAAAGAAAGACAAAGATAAGGACAAAGATAAGAGTCGCTCAAACAAAAAGTCCAACAAGCCTCGACGAGCATACATCGCTTGGGAAAGCGATAGCGAGTCGGAGAAAGATGACTCATCAAGTGACGAAAGTGAATCCGTCAACCTTTGTCTCATGGCACGTCACAACAAAGGAAAAGAGGTAAAACACTCTAAATATGAAAACTGTCAAAATATGTCTCATGCTGAATTGAAAAAAGCTTTTGACACATTACACCACGAAGCTAAGGAAGCATTTCAACGCTTAGCTTCGAATAAAAAGATTTTTTCCTATTTGGAGAAAAAGGTTTCCGATTCCCAAAAGGAATTGGAAGATCTTAAAAACTCTATGGTGAATGTATCAAAAACTAATATCGATAAGGATGAATATACATGGTTTGACCTTGGGGGCTGTGGTACTTGTCACATTTGGCAAAGAGAGGTGAGAACCCTCAAAGCCAAGTTGGACAAGGCTCTCAAGCCTAAGATTACGTTTGCTATTGATCGATCACATTATCGTGAAACAATGAATAATCCGTATCAAAAATACACGTATGTGATTCGAGATAGTGATAGCAAAGGTAAACTCCAAACAAATCGTGATTGCTTATATTGTTGTAAGCCAGGTCACACTATTGCTAAGTGCCGCTTTCGGAGATATCTTGTTCCAAAGGGCATTTATCAATGGTTGCCCAAAGGCAATCTTGGTTTCACTCACCCTAAAGGACCCAACGAGAATTGGGTACCTATTTTCCTTGATTGATTATGTAGGTACAAAGTCTTGAGAACACGAAAAGAATATGGGTTCTTGATAGTGGCTTCTCGAGACATATGACAGGAGACATATCTCTTTTCATCGACTTTGTGGCAAAGAAAAAGAGGTTTGTTACCTACGAAGACAACAACAGGGACAAATACTTGGCAAAGGTAGTGTAGGTAACCCCTCATATACTACTATCTCTATTATGCCTCTTGTGAAAGGTCTTAAACATATCCTTTTAAGCATTAGTCAACTATGTGACAAGAACTATAAAGTATCTTTTTCTAAGGATTGTTGCATAATTGAAAATAGTGATAAAAAGGATGTGCTTAAAGGCTTGAGGGTTTACGATAAGAGGTTACGTGTAGTTGAAGAGTCAGTTCATGTTTCTTTTGACGAGTCTTATCCGAGAAATGTCGGAGAAGGTAGTTCTTTTCATGGTGCAGGTGTACCTACTGAAGACATACTCAAGGACACTGATAAGGGAATTGATCAGCCTGAAGCAGTGCGTATTGAGGAGGAAAAGGATCACCAACCAGTGAAAAGTGAGGATGATCATCATGCTAAGAAAGATGAACTTCCTCCAGCTTGGAAGTCTTCAAAAGACCATCCAATTGACAACATTCTCGGTGATATCTCTAAGGGAGTAACTACTCGCTCTAAACTTTGTAACTTTTTTTATTACTCTGATTTTGTTTCCCAAGTTGAACCTAAAAGCTCTAAGGAAGCGTTACTCGATGAGCATTGGTTTCTATCAATGCAAGATGAACTAAATCAATTCAGGAGAAATGAGGTTTGGGACCTTGTCCCCCCTCCGCGAGATCATCGAGTAATCGGCACCCGATGGGTGTTTAGGAATAAACTTGATGAAAATGGAGTAATAACGCGTAACAAAGCGTGGCTGGTAGCGCAAGGCTATAACCAAGAGGAAGGAATCGACTATAAGGAAACTTATGTGCCGGTTTCCCGACTCGAGGCTATACGCCTTCTACTTGCCTATGCTTGCACAAAGAACTTTAAACTATTCCAAATGGATGTTAAAAGTGTGTTCCTTAACGGATACATAAATGAAGAGGTTTATATAGCCCAACCTCCAGGTTTGGAATCACACGACTATCCTGATCATGTTTATAAACTTAAGCGAGCTTTGTACGGACTTAAACAGACCCCTAGGGCTTGGTATGAACGTCTAAGCAAATTTCTACTTGATCAAGGGTATTCAAGAGGGGAGGTTGACACAACTCTCTTCATTAAACGTCAAGGAAAACACTTAATTTTGGTACAAATTTATGTTGACGATATCATATTTGGGTCTACTAACATGACTTTGGTCAAGGAGTTTTCTAGGTTGATGCAGGGGGAGTTTGAAATGAGCATGATGGGGGAGCTAAACTATTTCCTCGGATTGCAAATCAAACAACTTGAAGAGGGCACATTCGTGAGTCAAACGAAATATTGTCTTGAGGTACTAAAACGTTTTGATATGCTGAACTGCAAAGCAATAGATACTCTTATGCCTACAAGTGCTAATCTTGATCGCGACGAAAAGGGTAAGGATGTTGAGGTAAAGAAGTATCGAGGGAACTTGACATTCTCGATATCTCGGATCGTGTTTAATATTCCTTTAAGATAGTGATCTTCACATATATATACATGCTTGTTTATTCTTTCAACTAACAATGCAAAGAAACATTTAGCTATATGTGAGGGCTCTCAACGTCAATAGTGATCAAGGTAATATCGTTCCTTTTCAAAAACCCTCTCTAATAAAATGTACCATGTTAAGTGATTACATTGATGTTTATTGCACATATTAAGCCCACTTTATCCATTTAGATGTTTGATGTTTGTGTTGGCTTTCTATTTATTTAATATCATGGCTTAAATAACACAAAAACATAATTTTTCAAAAATTTCACTGTTTGAGTCGACTCACAAATGCTTCAGGTCGACTCACTTTGGCTGCATTGTTTACGTGTTTGGTCGGGAATGCTCAGGTCGACTATTAGGTCGACTCGTAGCTTCTTTTTTCAAGATTATAGAAAAAGTTACAGTGTGCGTCGACGCACACAGACCTAGCGGTCGACCGCTCGCTGAAAAATTGTGAAATATTCCTTGAGTCTTGTGCGGTTTTGACCCATTTGATCTCTTTTTATGCTTTTTCTGATTTTCTATGTGGCATTAACATAACATATCAAGTCATTCTCTCATTTCCTCCTCTTCCCTAATTTCATCTCCATCAAAACCCTAACTTCATCAATCTCACCCAAAATTCTTGGAGTCTATAACTAGTTGGGAAATTCGTCACTATTCATCCTCCTTCAACACCAATCATTAATGGCTTCACGGAGAATCACCCGTAAAAGAGTCACAAGGGAATCATCTGTTCAAGCGGGTCCTTCTCAACCACCTCTAGATCAACCGGTAACTCTTTCTTCTCTACTTTCTCCTGAGAATGCTGATTTATTTGAGAAAACAATGAAGAAAAGGTCTGTGGTCAAGCAATTTGTGTATTATCGTCATACGGTAGAACGCATGCACTTGGAAGAAGTCATGGATTTATTGGACTTTCAAAATTTAAATGGATTTTTAGAATGTGATGTCAAATACAATGAGGATCTGGTAAGACTGTTCTATACTGGTCTAGTTGGAAAGTTTGATGATTTTATGTTCAATTGCAAACTAGGGAATAAGACCCTTACTATCCAAAACACCACTTGGCGAGATTTATTCCGTTTGTCTGTGACCAATGAGAGTCATATCCAGCATATAAATGATACCAAGCATGTTAATGATTATGAGTATAAGACAGCCTTAAATTCTATGCTCAGAAGACCATATCCTGATGCAGTTGTGGCGAGCAATCTTTTCCCTAGGGCAGTAACAACGGGAAAACTGTCTCCTATTCCTAGGATTTTGCAGTGGATCGTTGCCCATATTCTTAGACCCAAGCTTGGAGGTTATTCTAGGGTGGATCAGCCTGAGGTTCAGTTAATGTACATTTTGCTGAACAAGATACCAATCAGTTGGCCTTATTACTTTGCAAGCAGAATGTATGCTCTTCGTGAATCCGGTAGAGGGACTGCACTTGGGTATGCATCCGTTATTCAAAAGTTTTTCAATAATGCTACAATAGTTGTTTCTGGTATTCCTTATAAGTCCATTACTATAAATCAAGAGTTCTGCCAGAAAACTATGACTATGATGGGCCATATGTGGGATGTTGTAGAGAAAAGGTATAAGTATATTTTGAAAGCCAACACGGCTGTTCTGGAAGAGTCTAGTGAAGAAGATGACGAAGAAGAAGAAGAAGAAAGGGAAAATGAAGAAGGCGAGAATGAACAGGATGATGCTAACGAGAACCAAAATGACAATGCTCAATGGCACCAAATGGATACGGGGGCTGATGACAATACTGCATGGATGTATCAAGGTTCTAAAGAAAATCAAGGTTGGAATTCATGGAAATCTCCAATGGAAACTGAAGTTGACCAAGGATGGGGTCAATGGAAATATAATAGTTGGACCAATCTTGGTTCCAACTATAGGCCATCAACTCACGGGATGAACTACCAAGAGTCATATTACACTCCTCCTTCACCTCCGCGTCCTCAACAAAACAATGAAGATATTCTTGAACTTATGAGGACGATGTAACTTGATCAACAACGGTTTGCCACAGCTCAAGAGGAACGGTTCAAGTCTTTACAAGAAGAAATTCAAACTCACGCCAACAACTTTGACTCGTTTGCCACAAATTTGACTGGAAGATTCAACACAATGGCCGAAACTTCTACTAATCAGCACCGTGCTCTTACAAACAGCTTCAACATTCTAAATCGTACCGTGTTGGAGATGACCGAGCAGTTGGATGTGCAACCTCCACCACCTCATCATCCTCAACAGTTTCGCGGAATAGGCCATTCATTTAGGGGGAGGAGGCCATAAGAATCTACATTGCATCTTGCATCATGTCTCTTCATGCTTTATTCTTGCTTTGTTTATGTTTATGACTCTTCTATGTTTCCGTTTGCTATATGCACTTTCTTTTAGTGACTTTGTATTGCTACTATTTTGGCTTCTCTATGTAGTGACAATCTTTATGTTCCTTAAGCATTATGGTTTGGTTTAAATAGTTTGTTTGTAGTTATCATTATTATGTTTGTTAACTTGCATTATATGTGAATGTATGTTAATGATTATTCGTTGCAATTCGTTAAAAAAAAATGCAGCTATTCTTGATATTTTCTCTTTCTCTCTTTTTGATGTTGTCAAAGGGGGAGAAGAAATGGGAAATAACAGGTATTAACAGGTATTGAGATGATCAAACAATAGTGGATGCATAAAGTCAGGGGGAGGATACTACCTCAGTTTGACCGTTTTGCCATCATAAAAAAGGGGGAGTATGTGAGGGAAGTCTCTCTCTATGTACTTGATTTTAATGATGTCAAAACTATCATGCTTTGCACATTAGGTGTTCTAAGGATGTTTGATCATGTTGGCAATGTTTTAGGTGCATTAGATATGGTTAAATACCTTTAGGAAAGTCAAAAGTATGATTTTTACATGTTTGAATGGTGTGAGTCGACTCATGACCTTGTTTAGGTCGACTCATACATGTTGAATTTGTGTCAGTTAAAACTGTGTGTTGCGGGTATGCTCAGGTCGACTCTTCAGGTCGACGCATACATCCTGCATTTGTGTATATCAAAAACTGGGTGTTATGAGTCGACGCATAGACCTGTTTAGGTCGGCCGGTCGCTGTTTTGCATAAATTTTCTGCTGTGTTATTCACTCTAAAATTCTGTTTCTCTCATGTATTTCTTCTAGGATATTATATATATCATTTTTAGCTCATTTTTAACCAGAACAAGAAACGTGAAAGATTTTATGCCATTTTCTCTCATCAATTTCATCTTCTTCCTTGAGCATTCAAACAACTACACATAACCAATTTTTTGTTTGTTGTGTTCATTGATTTGAAGTGATAAGGTTCAGATTTCTGGAAGTGTTATCTTCATTTCTGAGTTGAGATTTTTGGTAGGTGTTTCTTGAATAAAACCTTAGGGTTTTCTCCTCCAAGAATCTAAGGGATTTTGGGGGGTTTTTGCACAAGCCGATTCGTTCTACAAGGATTCAGCTGGGCGAAGGTAACCAAAGAGATCGGTTTAGTAGCTGTAATCAGAGGATCGTAGAAGAGTGGTTTGGGTTCGAATCTTTGGTAGATTGCAATTGATCGAGTGAAGGTAACCGAAGAACGGTGTTTTCTTTCGGTTTAGTAGCGCGGGACGATAATTGAATCAACCATATTCGAAGCACTTGATTCGTCTAGAATCAAGGGAAGAGAAGGCTCTACATCAACAATTCGAAGACGTTCGAAGATTTGATTGTTCATAGTTTTCTCTTGTATAAACGTACAATTGCAACAATAATATATATATCTCAATTCCATGTTTGGAATTGGGGGCAGAGGTACCCATAGCGAGGACGATTGGGGAACTGCCTAATCAAATTGCGTTTGTTCTCTTTCTCCTTCAACTCTTTATATTTTCTGCATTGTTTGAATTTGTCAAGTTTTCAATTTGTCTGAATTTCTGAGGTGTTGTAATCTAGAGCTAAAAAATCATTTTTGTTAAAGTGATACAATTCTTTGAATTGTATCTAGGAGCAGCTTGAACTTACTAACCATATAAATTCTGCACTTAGTGTGTTTGTACACACCAAGTGTTTGATAATTTGTCACAAAGCAAACTCAAACATTGTTTGTGTCTCATTGCTTATAGTTTGCCTCATTGTTTTGGTTTATACATAAACACGTTATAATTTGTTGATTGCGTTTGAATAGATTAACACAACTGAATTTTTCTCTTCCATACTCTTTCACAATATATTCGTGCATATCCGATCCTTTTTGGTAGAAGGTTCGTTGTAGACTTTTGATCCAGTGGTAGCTTCCGTTTAAACAATTTTTAAAATAGAATTTTTGTAGTCCATTTGCGTGTAAAACTCGAAGGATCTATTCAACCCCCCCTTCTAGATCCATAGCCATAGTCTAACAGGTTTCACGTGAAAAAAGAAGGAAAAGAGAGAAGGAAAGCCAGGGCTAGAGAATAAGAGGAAATTTCTCCCATTGTTGAAGGATTAAGCTCAGATTTCAGGTAAGGGGGAGAATGAGATTCAATATAGGTGATTTGAACATGAGAGAGTAGTGAGGGGTCATTTCCCTCTTATGTTTTATGCATTTTCTTCTCTTTCTTGGTCTATTGCATGATTGTATGATGATTGTTGTAAATTCGTGAGTATGGAATGTCTGCTATGAATTCGTGTTGGATGCTGATGTTGTTGTGGAAATTCGTATGGAATGCATGTTGTTGCCATGTTGAACATAAAACCAGATCTGACCATTGGGATTTTTATGGGGTTAATGAACCTAGGTTTAATGACAGAAAATGTTAACAAATTGATGAAACAATGAAGTAGAATTAGGACTGTAAAATGGTACTGAATTAAAATTGGTTTTGGGTCTGATTTAGAAGCTTAAAAGTGCTTTAATGGGGGAAATTTTGCACTGATGCGAAATCTGAGAATTTTGGCATGCTTCTGGTCATACGCGTATGGGGGAGGCCATACGCGTTTGAGGGGACACTCTCAGGGGCATACGCGTAGAATACGCGCCCTGTCCCTAGAGCCATCACGACCCTCTACTGATACGCGTATGGGACGCGTATGAGGAGTGGCCATACGCGTATGGGCAGAGCTATACGCGTAGGGGGAGTTTTGAGAGAGAAATCACTCTCTGGTGATACGCGTACATCACAAGGCCATACGCGTATGAGGCCTGAGCAGATTGGTCATACACGTACGATACGCAGGCCTGGGGTGAGAGAATTGAGTCCATACGCGTATGGGCATGGTTTTACGCGTATGGGCAGAGCTGTAGCAGAATTTTCCCATTTTTGCGATCTCTGCCCCGATTTCGCGTGTAAAGCCATTTCACTTGATTCGTAAGACTAAGATGGTATAAATGGATATAGGAGAAACTAGTAATAACATTAAATAGGATAAAATGTGGGTTTTAATCGGATGTTTAGTTGAGACGTGTTGGATGTGTGTGGGCCAAGATTGCCGTGTGTGGACGGTCTTGCGTTGTGGTGGTAATTCCGGAGAGAATTACGGTGAGCATGTGGCTCGTGTGTGATCATTGAGGATCGTGAAATTATGCTTGAATACTTATTATGTTGTGCATAATTTGTGTCATGCATTCATGTCATGTCATGTGGAGACGATCTAGGTGGGAATCCATGATAGGTGCCTAGTCTTGTCCTGACTCTATGTGGGAGTCCTGTGGAGATAAATTGTAGTTCAAAGGAAGGTATACGACTTATCCAGATTCCGATAGGAATCGGATTCTAGGGTGAACCGTATGTGATTGTGATGGTACCGCATGCATTGTGTCGTGTCAGTTGAGTCGCATTGCATATATATATGGTGGAATGTGGGTTGTTTATGCCAAATGATGATGTGACACTTGTATGTGCTTTGTAATTGTATGATTGGTGTGTTTGTGTATGAACTACTCCTTAACATGTGTTTTTCACCGTGTATTTATTGAATGTAGTTCTCACCCCTTTTATGTTTATTGTGTCTGTGCTCCTTGGGGAGTACAGATGATCAGGTACCTGAGTAGTGCTTGGAGCATTGTGTTGCTATTTGATCGAGTCTTAAGAGTCGCTCTGATATGTAACATGTGAATGATGGGGGTTTTGTGTTTTCTTTTATTATCGAAACATTGTATTTGTTACGTATCTGGTTTCGTTTAATTGTGATAAACCACGTGTTATGTGGAGTTTTTGATGTAATTGAAGCTTTAAGGCTAAACCTTGATTTAATTTCGTTGTTTAATTAAAGTATTTGGTTTTAGTTAATGAATAAAGTATGAAGTGATTTAATACTTCATGTTGATGTTTTGTTGAATGTGGCATCCTACGTGTATTAACTATGATTTATTTTCGCTTTATTTTTGTATTTTCAATTATTAAACGAATGGGTAGAGTAGGGTGTTACAATTGGTATTAGAGCAGGTCGGTCCGTCCAACCAGTGTAGTAGTAGAGTCTGACTATAGTGTGTATAGTCGTGTGTTTCTTCTAATCTGTGTTTCCTTTGGTGTTGAGCACTATGGCTGGTAGGAATGATACTGTGATTGCTGCTGCGTTATAGGCTGTTGTGCAGGCGGTGCGGAGTAACAATCGGAGTGCTGAGGATATCGGGTTCCACAATCTGGAAAATTTCCAAAATAACAAGCCACCTAAGTTCGAGGATAGACACGAACCGGATGTAGCGCAGAAGTGGCTGAAAGATATTGAAAAGGTCTTCAGAATCATGGGATGCACTGAAGATCAGAAGGTGCAATTTTGCATGCACGTGCTGGATGGAGAAGCTGAAGACTGGTGGGATAATGCCCGTCAAAGGATGAAAGCTGTAGGTGGTCCTATTATTTGGACACTGTTCAAGGATGAGTTTCTGGAGAAATATTTTCCATAAGATGTCCGTGGCAAGAAAGAGGTCGAATTCCTAGAATTGAAACAAGGGAATCTGACGGTTGTAGAGTATGCAGCCCAATTCGAGGAACTGGTGAAGTATTGTCCACATTACAATACTGATGCTGCTATGAGTTCGAAGTGTATCAAGTTTGAGAATGGGATGCGTCCCGAGATCAAACAAGGTATCGGTTCTCAGAAGATCAGACACTTTCCTGAGTTGGTGAACATGTGTCGAATTTATGATGAAGACAACAGGGCTCGGGTTGCTCACTACAAGGACCTGAGTGACAAAAAGGGTAAGCAGAGACATGGGAGTACACCTTACAGTGCTCCGGCAGATACGGGAAAGCAGAAAGTTGTTGCTGGTAAGAAGCCAAGTGGGAGAGGAAATTCTTCCAATACTCTCAAGTGTTTTCGATGTGGTGGTACGGGTCACCGTGCTAATGAATGTCAGAATGAGGTGAAGAACGGCTTCAAATGCGGGAATCCAGGTCATGTTGTGGCATATTGTAGGACCAATATACCTACCTATTATAACTATGGTGAACAGGGTCACATCAACACCCATTGTCAGAAGTCGAAGAAGTCGTAGACCGGTGGAAAGGTATTTGCATTGGTGGGGGCTCAGCCTACCTGTGAGGATCGTTTGGTCAGAGGTACTTATTACATTCATAACACTCCTTTGATTGCTATCATTGACACAGGTGCGACCCACTCGTTTATTTATGTTGATTGTGTGAAGAAACTAGGACTTGTGCCATCTACTCTGAGTAAAGGAATGGTGATTGATACTCCATCTATTGGGTCGATCACTACATCTTTAGTGTGCTTGAATTGTCCTGTGTCGATCTTTGGTAAAGATTTCGGAGTGGAATTGATTTGCTTACCACTCTGTGATCTAGATGTTATTTTAGGGATGAATTGGCTATAGAGCAATTATGTCTACATTGATTGATATATAAAGAGGTTGCTATTTCTTACTCTAGAGGAAAAAGAGTTTATTAGTTTTATATCTCCTAAGGAATTGAGGACCTTGTTGGAGGATGAAGCTAAAATGTTTGCGGTGTTTGCGTCATTGTCTGTTGAAGGCAAACCGTCGATCAATGAATTACCTGTGGTGAAAGAGTTTCTAGAAGTGTTTTCGGATGATATTTCAGAGTTGCCTCCGCAGCGAGAGGTGGAATTTGCAATTGATCTTATTCCTGGTACCAGACCTATATCTATGGCACCATACAGGATGTCAGCATCAGAATTGGCGGAGTTGAAGTCTCAACTCGGAGAATTACTTGATAAGAAGTTTATTAGACCTAGTGTGTTGCCATGGGGAGCTCCGGTGTTGTTGGTTAAGAAGAAGGACGGTAGTATGAGATTCCGTGTTGATTATCTTCAACTGAATAAAGTGACCATCAAGAACAAATATCCGCTTCCAAGAATTGACGATTTAATGGATCAACTCGTGGGAGCTCATGTTTTCAGTAAGATTGATTTGAGATCATGTTACCATCAGATTTGGGTGAAAGAGGATGATATTCAAAAAACGGCTTTCAGGACTCGGTATGGACATTACGAATATGTTGTGATGTCGTTCGGAGTGCCCAATGCACTAGGAGTATACATGGAGTACATGAATCGTATCTTTCATGCTTATTTGGATCAGTTTGTGGTAGTATTTATTGATGACATTTTGATTTATTCTAAGTCAGAAAGCGATCAGGCAGAGCATCTGAGGGTTGCATTGCAAGTGTTGAAAGATAATAAGTTGTTTGCAAAACTTTCGAAATGTGAGTTTTGGTTGCATGAGGTGAGTTTCCTGGGACATGTTATTTCTGGTGATGGCATAGCAGTGGATCCATCCAAAGTAAGTGTTGTACTTCAGTGGGAGCCTCCGAAATCAATGACGGAGATTAGAAGTTTCTTGGGTTTGGCAGGTTATTACCACATGTTTATTGAGGGATTTTCTAATTTCGCCCTTTCTCTGACTCAGTTGACTAGAAAAGGTCAGGCCTTTGTGTGGGATATCTTGTATGAAGAAAGTTTCAGGGAATTGGAGAAAAGGTTGACTACAGTGCCAGTGTTGATTTTACCAAAGCCAGATGAACCTTTTGTGGTGTATTGTGATGTGTCTAAAATGGGATTAGGCGGAATATTGATGCAAGATGGTAAGGTCGTGGCTTATGCCTCACGACAATTTAGGGTACATGAAAGGAATTATCCTACTCATGATCTTGAGTTAGCTGCAGTGGTTTTCGTGTTGAAGATTTGGAGACATTACTTGTACGGGTCGAGGTTTGAAGTGTTCAATGATCATAAAAGTTTAAAATATCTATTTGACCAGAAAGAGCTGAACATGAGACAGAGAAGATTGTTGGAGTTCTTAAAGGACTATGATTTTAGCTTGAGTTACCATCCCAGTAAAGCTAACGTCGTAGCGGATGCTTTGAGTTGGAAGACAATTCATATGTCGACTTTGATGATTAGAGAGTTGGATTTAATTGAACAGTTTAGAGACTTGAGCATGGTTTGTGAACTGACTCCTGAGAGTGTGATGTTGGGTATGCTGGAATTTAATAATGAGTTCCTTAGTGAGATTAGAGAGAGTTAGAAGCTTGATTTGAAGCTGGTGGATTTGATGACTGCAGAAGGGTCGGATGCAGAAAGTGACTTTAAAGTGGATAATTTTGGTGTGTTGAGATTTTGAGGCAGAATTTGTGTGTCGGATAATCCTGAATTGAGAAAAATGATCTTAGAGGAAAGCCACAGGAGTAGCTTGAGTATTCATCCAGAAGCTACAAAAATGTATCAGGATCTTAAGAAATTGATTTGGTGGCCAGGTATGAAGAAAGACATAGCTTGATTTGTGTATGCTTTTTTGACTTGTCAGAAGTCAAAAGTGGAACATCAGAAACCTTCCGGTTTGATGCAAATGATGGAAATACCATAATGGAAGTGGGATAGTATCACGATGTATTTTGTGACTGGGTTTCTGAATACGGCGATAGGCTTTGATGCTATTTGGGTAATTATGGATAGACTGACGAAATCGGGACATTTTATACCGATTAACATCAGTTTTCCGTTGGCAAAGTTAGCAGAAATTTATATCAGGATAATAATGAAGTTGCACAGGGTTCCGTCGAGCATTGTGTCTGACAGAGACCCGAGGTTTACTTCCAGATTTTGGAATAGCTTGCAGGAACCTTTGGGTTCTAGTTTGAAGTTGTGTTCCGCTTATCACCCGCAGACAGATGGACAGTCTGAGAGGACGATTCAGTCGCTGGAAGACTTGTTGAGAGCTTGTATACTCGAGCAGGGAGGTGTTTGGGATACTTATTTTCCGCTGATTAAATTTACTTTATAATAACAGTTACCATTCTAGTATTGGAATGGCGCCTTTTGAAGCATTGTATGATATGAGGTGTAGGACACCTCTATGTTGGTATGAGTCAGGCGAGAGCACTGTACTCGGATCCGAGATTGTGCAAAAGACTACTGAGGTAATTTAGATGATAAAAGAGAAGATGAAGGCATCCCAGAGTAGGCAGAAAAGCTATCATGATAATAGGAGAAAAGACTTGGAATTCGGCGAAAGCAACCATGCGTTTCTAAGGGTTAATCTTGTGACCGGTGTTTGTCGTGCGCTGAAATCGAAGAAGTTGGATCCTAAGTTCATTGGACCGTATCAGATTTTGTAGAGAGTTGGGACTATTGCTTATAGAGTGGCGTTGCCACCTAAACTTTCGAATTTGCATGAAGTGTTTCATGTGTCGCAACTTTGGAAGTATATTGTTGACTCATGCCATGTGCTTCAGAGGGATGAAGTACAGATTCGAGATAATCTTACTGTGGAGGCGATGCTGATAAGGATCGAGGATCGCAAGATGAAGCAGCTAAGGGGAAAAGATATTCCTTTAGTGAGAGTAGCTTGGGGAGGAGCTGCTGGAGGAAATGTGACCTGAGAATTAGAGAGCAAGATGCGAGATTCATATCCGGAATTGTTCTCATTAGGTACATTTTTTAGGACGAAATATTTTTAAGTAGGGGAGAGTTGTAACACCCCATTTAATTATTTAGTCGCGTTGTAATTATTTTGTGTGTTGTTTGTGATTTTATTGTCTTGGTTAAGGGTAGGTGTGTTAAAGTGGGTGTGAGAGAGCTTAGTAGAATGACTTAGTCGAAAATTAAAGACTAGGATAATGTGGTAATAATAATATGAATAAGGAGACATTATATGAATGTAATATTAGTTGTATTAATTTAAATATTATTATTATGATTATTAATATTAATATTATTATAATTATTCACATTATTATTATTGGAATTATTATAGGGATTATTATAGTTATTATTAAGATAATTAAGAAATAAAACTTAAATAGAGTAATTAGTGGATGAGTTACAGTCAGTTTTGGTTTCACGTGAAAAGAGAAGGAAAAGAGAGAAGGAAAGCTAGGGCTAGAGAACAAGAGGAATTTTCCCCCATTGTTGAAGGATCAAGCTCAGATTTCAGGTAAGGGGGAGAATGAGATTCAATATAGGTGATCTGAACATGAGAGGGTGGTGAGGGGTTCTTTCCCTCTTATGTTCTATGCATTTTCTTCTCTTTCTTGGTCTATTTCATGTTTGTATGATGATTATTGTAAATTCGTGAGTATGGAATGTCTGCTATGATTTCGTGTTGGATGCTGATGTTGTTGTGGAAATTCGTATGGAATGTATGTTGTTGCTGTGTTGAACATAAAACTAGATCTGACAATTGGGATTTTTATGGGGTTAACGAACCTAGGTTTAATGACAGAAAATGTTGACAAATTGATGAAACAATGAAGTAGAATTAGGACTGTGAAATGGTAGTAAATTAAAATTGGTTTTGGGTCTGATTTAGAAGCTTGAAAGTGCTTTAATGGGGGAAATTTTGCACTGATGCGAAATCTGAGAATTTTGGCATGCTTCTGGCCATACGCGTATTGGGGGAGGCCAAACGCGTATGAGGGGACACTCCCAGGGGCATACGCGCCCTATCCTCAGAGCCAGCATGCCCCTCTCCTGATACGCGTATGGGACACGTATGAGGAGTGGCCATACGCGTATGGGCAGGGCCATATGCGTAGGGGAGTTTTGAGAGAGAAATCACACTCTGGTGATACGCGTATAACACAAGGCCATACGCGTATGAGGCCTAGGAAGATTGGCCCTACGCGTACGATACGCAGGCCTGGGGCGAGATAATTGAGTCCGTACGCGTATGGACATGGTCATACGCGTATGGGCAGAGCTGTTGCAGAATTTTCCCATTTTTGCAATCTCTGCCCCGATTTCGTCTGTAATGTCATTTCACTTGATCCATAAGACTAAGATGGTCTAAATGGACATAGGAGAAACTTGTAATAACATTAACTAGGATAAATGTGGGTTTTTATGAGGATGTTTAGTTGGGACGTGTTGGATGTGTGTGGGCCAGGATTTTCGTGTGTGGACGGTATTGCCCTGTGGTGGTAATCCCGGAGAGAATTACGGTGAGCATGTGGCTCGTGTGTGATCATTGAGGATCGTGAAATTATGCTTGAATAATTATTATGTTGTGCATAATTTGTGTTATGCATTCATGTCATGTCATGTGGAGACGAGCTAAGTGGAAATCCATGATGGGTGCCTAGTCTTGTCCGGACTCTATGTGGGAGTCGTGTGGAGATAAATTGTAGTTCAAAGGAAGGTATACGACTTATCCAGATTCCGATAGGAATCGGATTCTAGGGTGAACCGTATGTGATTGTGATGGTACCGCATGCATTGTGTCGTGTCAGTTGAGTCGCATTGCATATATATATGGTGGAATGTGGGTTGTTTATACCAAATGATGATGTGACACTTGTATGTGCTTTGTAATTGTATGATTGGTGTGTTTGTGTATGAACTACTCCTTAACATGTGTTTTTCACCGTGTATTTATTGAATTTAGTTCTCACCCCTTTTCTGTTTGTTGTGTCTGTGCTCCTTGGGGAATATAGATGATCAGATGGTGTGTTTGTGTATAAACTACTCCTCAACATGTGTTTTCACCGTGTATTTATTAAATGTAGTTCTCACCCCTTTTCTGTTTGTTGTGTCTGTGCTCCTTGGGGAGTACAAATGATCAGGTACCTGAGTAGTGCTTGGAGCATTGTGTTGCTATTTGATCGAGTCTTAGGAGTCGCTCTGATACGTAACACGGGAAGGAGGGGGTTTTGTGTTTTCTTTTATTATCGGAACATTGTATTTGTTACATATCTAGTTTCGTTTAATTGTGATAAACCACATGTTATGTGGAGTTTTTGATGTAATTGAAGCTTTAAGGCTAAACCTTGATTTAATTTCGTTGTTTAATTAAAGTATTTGGTTTTAGTTAATGAATAAAGTATGAAGTGATTTAATACTTCATGTTGATGTTTTGTTGAATGTGGCATCCTACGTGTATTAACTCTGATTTATTTCTGCTTTATTTTTGTATTTTCAAGTATTAAACGAATGGGTAGAGTAGGGTGTTACACGAAGCACATGTGACATTTAACTGAGATGATGTGTTATTTTATTTTATTTTTTATTTATTTTTGATCTGGAAATCTGGATTTTGCAATTCACCTTCTTCACATAATTTTGAAATCTGGATTTTGCAATTCGTCTTCTTAACATAATTTTGAAATCTAGATTTTGCAATTCATTTTCTTCACATAATTTTGAATTCTAGATTTTGCAATTCATCTTCTTCACATAATTTTGAATTCTGGATTTTGCAATTCATCTTCTTCACATGTTCAAATCTGGATTTTCCTCACACATGTTCATCACTTTCACAAATGTTCATCATATTTAACAATATTCATGAGCAAAAATCTGGAAATCACAAAAGCAATAAAATAAATTACAAATTATATACAGTTGAACTTGGATTTTCATCCTGAATCCAAATATGCAATCAAATTTATCAAACAAGTTATGGTTCATGAGAATCAGGGAAAAAAGTGGACGAAATACATAATGAAAAATCGTTCGATCCGACCAAAATACACAATCAAACGCAAAACTAATTACATTTTCGTGATCAGCGCGAAAAACCGGTTCAAATGATATATGAGTTTGCAATTTATTGTTGAGATTCAGAGTTTTTCCATTTTTGTGTTTATGAGGTCATGAATGTTCTTGAAATGTATTGAGTTTTAGAGATTTGACGTCCATAAATATAAGAAACAACAAAACAAAAGCCAAATCAGTAACCTTCAATGCCAACTCATCTCAGTTAAATGCCACACGTGCTCCGTTTGTGCCACATATGCGTTTTTGTAACGAAAATATTTAAAAAGGGCAACGACGCAAACGTTTGTTAACATAAAGGACCAAAGCGCTACAAAAAAAAACTTAAAGGACTAACTTGATATTTTAAAATAACTTAAAGGACCTAGACAGTATTTTAGCCTAAAAAAATTTTAACTAATACTCATTAAATATTTTTAAGAATGATATACACTATTTCAAAATTCAATAAAATTGGATGTATAAAAAATATTTTCCTAATTTTAAGGCTCGTGTTTTATCATGTTTGATGGGTCAGTCCATATGGACTATCACATTTTAACATATCTAATTGCAATAACTAGAAAATAGTGTGAAGAAATACTAAATAGTCTTTAATAGGGTTGCTCATTAGCGGTTCAGGAGCTCCTCTTGAATGGAAGAAGGTTAGGAAAAAAGTGTTCAATGGTGGCAAAAAACCTTCTCTCGGGTGGGATATTCATCAAACTTCAGTTTTGCCAGTGGGAGTAGAAGGTGTTGGGAGAGGTTCGGTTTACTTCTCTGAGTTTCCTGGGGATTTCAGGGTAGTAGATATATTTAATACTTTCAAGCCTTATGGAAATATTTTTGAAGTCGTTATTCCTCCCAAAAGGAATAAGTTCGAAAAAAGGTTTGGGGTTGCTAGATTCAGTGGCATTGATGACATCAGAATGCTGGCTGTTTCTCTGGATAATGTTTTTGTTAGGGAAAAGGAATTGCATGTCAATTTTCCAAGGTTCGAAAGGATGGTTGGCTCAGACTCGGGACAATATGGCTTTAGAAGGCAGAAACGGGGTGACGTCCCTAGCGGTGGTCCAGCCCTGGGGAGGCCGAATGCTTGGAGTAATAAGGTTGGGGGTAAGTCCTTCGCTGAAGCGGTAGGAAGGAGGGATAACGAGAGTAATATCATTCCTAACAGCAATCAGAACGTACGCCTAGTTTATTCCACCAACGAGGAGGAGATGTAGCGATTTAGGAAAGGTTTCATCGGGTTTGTGGTTAATCCTGGTACTTCGTATAATATTCAAACTCACTTTGAAATGGAGGGTTATTTCTCGATTAAAGTCACTCCTTTAGGGGCAAATATTTGTCTTTTGGAAGAAATGGAATCGGGTGAGATCTTGGACCTTATTAGAGAAGGAAAGACATGGTGGAGCCAATGGTTTTCTGAGATCAGACCTTGGCGCAAAGATGATGTCGATAAAGAAAGGGTAACTTGGATCAGATGTTTTGGTGTGCCATGTCATGCATGGAATCATTCTTTCTTTGAGTTTCTATAAAAAATGGTGGAAACATTAGTATGCCTGGACGATAACGTGATGAAGATGGAATGTTTGGATGTCGCTCGTTTTCTTGTATGCTCCAGATGTGCGGTTGTACTTAACAAAAATTTTTGTATCAAAATCAATGAGGAAATTTTTACTATTAAAATGACAGAAGATTCGTATGCTCTGATGCAGATTAATGTGCGAAAACAGGTGGAATGCTCTCCGGAGGAATCCAGTTCAGATGGTGAAAACGGTTGGGATTTCCCAATTTTTTATGGAGATATAAAGGGAGTACCGAAGCTGGTTTCAGAGCCCAATGCATCTGAGGATGGAGCGGACGTAGGTCTCGAAGAGGAGAGATTTTGGAAACTGTGCATTAGAAAATTGGTAGATAAAAGGTAGGCAAAAAGGTAGGTAGGGATTCTAGCAGATGTAGTACTGGTCCTATAAAGGTGATTAGCAAAAAGGTTAAATTTTACCAGGCAATTGTTGAAGCTACAACTAGGGTGGCGTGTCAACTTTATGATGGCCTAGGCTCTAAGGTTGTTCGCCGGGGTAACGATATTGTTAGCGTTGACAAAGAGGGTAGTCCATTGGAAGACATGGATGTATTGTTTGGTTCTAGTGATCTTGTGAAGGGCTCAAGAGTGAAAAAATTTCTTTCATATGGGCCAGCTCAGGTTTCGATGGGTTTGGATAATGCGATATTGTCTATGAGGCCCAACTTTTATCAGGGGTCAAAGATGTCCAACTCTAAGGAAGGGGGTGATTCGGATTCACCTTCCTCAGTCCCTAATAGTGTTGATACTATCTTACCTTTTACTCCTTCTCATAATCCTTCTTTTACTATGGTCCCTATTCCTGCGACAGGGGTCAATCTCAAGTCTACTGAAGACGAAGTTAGCTTTTCAGGTGGGGAAGCTTTGTGTTGTTAATCAACGAATGATTCAGATATCCGTCAGGGTAATTTGAGGTTTTGGGAGAATTTGGATTCGAACATAGGTGATAAAGTTTGGAAAACTGTTTCAAGGTTGGGATAGTTCCTAAGGATAGAAGTAGGGATTACAAAAAGAAAATTAAGGATATGGAGGTGAGGGACAAAAGGCGGATGGTGGTCTCGAAGGCGTCGATTAAAAAGGGAAAATTATTGTTAGATTATTTAACATTAGAGGGGGTGGATGTTTTTTTATTCAAGAAACTAAGCTGAAGTGCATCGACGAGATGATAACAAGTAGCTTTTGGCCTTAGAACAAAATTGGTTGGTCTTTCTCAGGCTCTGTTGGTTTCTCAGGAAGTTTGTTGATATTATGGAAGGAAGGAATTTTAGAACATATTTTCTCTTTCAAAGGAGATGGTTACCTGGGTTTGAAGGTTTTATGGAGGGGTCACTTTTATTATTTGGTCAATGTGTATTCTCCTTGTTGCTTGTCTAAGAAGAGAGAGTTGTGGAATTCAATCATTAAGTTGAAAAAGGATTTTGGAGATGACGAATGATGCATGAGGGGGCTTCAATTCCGTGGTTGATCCTAAGGAAAAGAAGGGAAGTTTCATGGGGCATAAGAATTATGAGATGCTTCTGTTCTCAGAATTCACTAAAGAAGCTCAATTCATCAATCTTCCGTTTAAAGGTAATTCATTCACGTGGTCCAGTGGTGACGGTAGAGTGATGAGTCACATTGATAGATTTCTGCTATCAGATGCTTTGATTGATCGTTGGAATATAGTATGTCAATCCATTGGCGTGAGGGAGTTGTCTGACCATTGCCTGATTTGGATTACAATCAACACCGACAATTGGGGGCCTAAACCATTTAGGTTTTTGGAATGCTGGTTTGACCATAAAGGCTTTGCTAGTTTCGTAGAAATGGAATGGAATAGTATTATTGTTTCAGGGAGGAGCGATTTCGTGATTAAGGAGAAATTCATAATGCTTAAAGTTAGTCTTAAGAAATGGAATTCAGAGGTTTTCAGTCTAGTTTTTGCGGAGGTTAGGAAGAACAGATCTGAGATTAATTGCATCTATTCTCTGTTAGGTAGTTGCAATGAGGGCGAAGTGGAAGAACTTGTATCTAGCAGGAGTAAAGCTATAAGTGATATGTAGAAGAAGCTTGAGGTCCAAGAACAGTTATTCATTCTTTAATCTAGTATTAGGTGGAAACACGACTGCGACATTAACAGTGCGTAGTTCCATAGTATGTTGAAAGGTAGGCATAGGAGGAATTTTATCGGTTCTATTAAATCTAACCGGGGTTTGTGTGTTACTGTCAAGGAAGTCAAGGATGAGGTTTGGAGGTCTTTTTCAAATAAATTTTTTATTTCCATACCTTCATCAATAAGTTTCCTTAAGCCATTGCAAGTTTAATCAAAGGAAATTTAAGAGTACATCATTTTGAGTTCACATGATCATCAATGTACCTTGAAATGTAAGAAAAGTTCAAAGGTTGCAAGATCATTCAAAGTAATTTGACCTAAAAAGTCAACATTTGAACTCCAAGTTCAAAATATCACAACTCATTCATTTTTCAACATTTTGAGTGCTTCCTTGTTCAAATGACTCTTCTTGACATCCTTTACAAGATCTCTTTACGATTCAAGAGCCAATTATGTTTGGAAGATCATCAAAAGTTTGGAAACATTAGAGGTCACTTTGTGGACTTAGTGAAATTTGACCTAAATTTAAGTGTTATTTTCCTAACTTCCAAATATCATAACTCTCTCAATTTTTCAACTTTTGTGGGTGGTTCTTTTTTCCAATTATCATATTTTATGCCCTCTTCAAGTTTTTTTCAAGGATCAAAGGCTAATTATGCTTTAAAAGTCTTGAAAAGTTTAAAGAAATTATAGGTCATTTAGCACTTAGAATTATTATGGACCTCTAATTATAGGTCATGGTGTTGACTTTACCAGTTCATAACTTTTTGCTCAGGTGTCTAAACCAATAATTTCTTTTCATATTGTATTCTTTGCTATGATGTGATCATTTTGCAAAAAGAATGAGCACTAAAGGTCAAGTGTACAAGATTTCCCATTGGTTTGAAATTCGCCTCATGGAACTGAAAATTGCTCATGGTCAGAATTTGGAAATCACAAATTACTCCAAATTGAGCCAAGCTTTGCACGTGTTTTGTCCATGATGATGTTAAGTGATACCTTAGGAGCAAAAGCAACCCAAAATATGAAGGATTCCACTGTGTTTTGGCAGATTTCATGACCAAGGATTGTCACATTTTTAGCACACTCGTTTTCACATGCTTTGCATCATTCTTCACACGTATTGCATCCTCTCATTTCAGCTATAAATAGAGGACTCTATGCACTCAAAACCAAGCTTGAAGAGCCCCCAGAAACTCTACTACGATTCAAAATTTCTTTCCAAAAAGTGTGAGATCGTGTTTTTATTACAAGCTCTTTTAGCAACATTCTTTGATTCAATTAGCTTCCTTGCAACCTCTTGAAGCTTTTGCAACAATTATCAAGCCTTGAGACCTTCTGAATCGTCCTGACCAAGTCACTTTTTCAAGAATTCTGATCAGACTTGGACAAGATAGTTAGAGGCACCATTTCTGCTCAAATAAGTTACCATGTTGTTGTTTAATGTTCACTGATTCTCATCCTTATCTTAGATTTCATTTATCTTTCGTTTTAACCATTTAATTTTGATTTTTGTTTTCTAAAAATGCTTCGTGTTTTCCAAAATTCTCTTCATACAGTTTGAATAAATTTAAATGGAACACATGGTTGGATTCGCAATGATGAAACAGTTGTAATGATGGTGGTCTCATTCTCTAATGTTACCAAATGTCACAACTCTGGTGACAAGCCACCGGAGAAGAAAATCGGAGCTATACAGTGGTGGCCTGAGTTTGTTTCAAACATTCCAGCCAATCAGCATGCTCTAGTTGTTTTAATTTGATTGGCTTGTTTAAATGAGATCTAGTGCATTATTTCCACTAATGTCCATGGTGCGCTGCTTATCCTGGTCCATCAGATCTGCTGACTGGACTTAAGTGACTCTGATCCAACACTTATCTTTTTTTCTCATTTTATTTTCTTTTTCATATTTTGTTTTAATTGGTTTTATTTTATAAAATTCATTTCTCCTCAGATTTAATTCCAAAAAATTCCAAAAAATTTCTAAAATTCTCTTTTATAATTTTACACCTTATTATTATTTTTTTTCAGAATTTTATTTTATGATTTGCTATTTTTCATTCATTTTCTCTTGTTTCAAGCATTTTAATTGATTTAAAAATAGTTTTAGGTATTTTAAAATACTCAAAATTTTATTATATGTTACTTGAGTTGTTTTTGACTTTCCATAATTTTCTTAGCCATTTATTTGGTGTTTTGAAACACTTTATAGATTTTCTCTTTCATTTTCCATTTAAAAGCTATTTAAAAAAATCATTTTGATGTTTTATTTAATTGTTTTGATGTTTCTAATATTGTTGACCTCTAGTTGCCTTGAATCATGGCTCATTTGGTCATAAGTTTCATCAATATTAATGGACCTTGGGTGTTGATAGGTTTAAAAATCCTAATCCACCAAGATAGGTGGTTGATCTTGATGATAACTTGATTAAAGTTGTGGTTCAATTTGAGTTTTCTCTCTCTTCATCTTCATCTCTTTCTTTTCTTTTTCTTTTCTCTTGATCAATTGGATGATTTAGGATCCATATTGTTCATGAAGTTTGGATTGGTACTTGATGAACTTTCATCATTTCAAATATACCTTCCTATTGATCATGGATCATTTGAGGTACTTTGAATTGATGCATAAGTTTGTCCTAAGTTATCATGAAGAATGATTGATGTAATGGGCTAATCTTCTTGCCTTTGTGCTTGATCCCTCATTAGTTTTTACTTGTGCTACATGTTTTAGGAGTATGGTTTCTATCATATCTCTAACATGTATGGTACATAAATTTTTATTGACCAGCCTCGTATAGTATTGACTTCTACATAAGTTCGTCTGCGATTGCTTAACATAACACTAAATTTGTCTTGAATCTATTCATTAACTCTAACATTAAACTAGCATTATTATTGTACTAACTTTACTTTAATGCAATTTAATTTCTTGCACTTTAATTTTCTTGTCATTTAATTTCTTGCCATTTACTTTTATGCCTTTATTTTTAGCATTACATTTCATATTGTTTATGTTTATGCTTCTTTTTCCTTTGTCCACTTGGGCATTTTCTTTTGATTTTAAAGACATTAATAAAGGAAAACCCCTAAAAAACTTGGTTCTCTAATCTTTGGACTAATTGTCATTATCCTTAGCTTGACTTGGAGTTTGACTTTTGGACCTATGGACTTTGGTTACTTTTCCCTATGCTATTAGACTGTTCTGAGACCTTGATTCATTCATCTGATACTTGAGACCTTTGGTTGACTTTTGAAGACTTGGCTATGATACATAGCTTTGACCTTATGGCTTAAGTCCTTCTTTCATCTGATGTTTGTCTTATTATGTGCTTGACTTATGTCATATGCTTGTTATATCCTAGTTAGTTCACAATGCACACACATGGCTTCCTCTTAGGCTACCTTACAATGAGACCATTTATTTCTTGCTATTTACTTAATGCAATTAAGACAGTGTCTTCATCTCCTCCCCTTCTTTAATTTTCAAAATCTTCTTCCTTTTTCAAAACCTTATTGTTTTCAAACTTGAACCACTTTCTTAATAAACCTTGACTTTGTCAAGTGATTTTCAAAACCTTTTTCTTAAATAAATGCTAAGACATCTTAAGCATATCAAAACAATTTCAAAAGACTTAAAAACACAAAACTCATTCAAATCTTTTGTACCTTTGTACCTTTGTGCACCTTTTCCTTTTAAATCTTTTCTTAAGGATAGTCATTAGTTGTGTTCTTATAGTGATGCAACTCCTATACTTCCACAATAATGTAAAGAAGTGATGACATTTTCCACTTTGATGTTGAGTGATAGACTTGTTAATTTCAATCTAAGCAAAAATCCTCCATCTCAAGATGATGCAAATGCCCCTTCCTCATTAATCGTGTGTAGTAAGTTGAGTTTTCTACTCGAATATGACAAAATGTCTATTCATTTAAAATCAACCAAAACAAACACTTTTAATTTGTACTACGAACTACGAGGTTTTGATCCTCCATTGCACTTTGTTGGTACGTAGGCATGAGGCTCATGAAGTCTTGTAAAAAAAATCTTAAAAAGCATTTATTTTTCTCATTTCCCCAATCTTTTGCAAACTGCACCCTTTTTAAGCCAAACACAGATTTTCAACGGGTTCCTATAGAGTACTATAGATGCGAAGGGTGCTAACACCTTCCCTTCGCATAACCAACCCTTGTACCCTTATTTTTTTGTTTTATTAGTTTTGTTTTAAAACTTCTGTGGGTTTCGTTCGTTCTTTCTCCATTACTTTGGAAAAATTAAAGAGCGGTAGTGACTCTTGCTTTGTGAGTTAAGTTAATCAATAGCTTAATCTAAAATTTTCACCGCTACACTTTCTTCAAAGCTCCTTGTTTTGTTTGAAAAGAAATCAGGAGCATCCGTAATAGATTCCTCTGGTCTGGAACAGAAGATTCCAAGAAGATTTATTGGGCTGCTTGAAGAGATATTTGTAAACCTTTCAAGGTAGGCGGTTAAGGGGTGAAGAAGATCGAGGATGTTAACACTGCGCTTTTGCTGAAATGGAAGTGGGGAATTATGACCGAAAATGACTCGTTGTGGATGGATGTTCTAAAGGCGAGATATGGAGACTTATGGGTGCAGTAAGGGATGGCCGCAACATGACTAAGGCGAAACACGGTTCCAATTGGTGGAAAGATCTACTGCGGACAGATTGCGATGCAGCTGGCCTTTCATGTTATTTTTTGAAAAACATCGATTTCAAAATTTGAAATGGTTCTTCTATTCATTTTTAGACAGATGCTTGGAATTCTGGTGGTGTTTTTTGCGGGACTGTTATCCTGATTTATTAATGGCCAGTAGCAGCATGGATGCTTTGGTTTGTGATATGGAAGTTTGGCATGGTAACGTGTGGCACTGGAACAACTTTAGTTTGCCTGTTTCTTTGAGTGCAGGATTGGATATTTTCCTAGAATCCCTTGTGCAGACATTGTGTAATAGCATCCCGGTTGTTAGGGCAGAGGACACAGTTCGTTGGTTGCCGGATCTCGTTGACGGCTATTCGGTTAAGTCAGCTATGAGTTTATTGAAAGATGACATATTTGGTTCAGCAGAGATCCTATCCTCTCAGTAGTCCTTTAGTAATGTTTGGGTAACATACATCCAGTTTAGAGTCCGCGTTTTCATTTGGAGGTGTTTTTTAAACAGGATTCAGACCAAAGACCAGTTAGCTCGCAGGCGTATTCTTCATTCAATCCACGATCTCCCGTGTGTTCTTTGTTTTAATGTCAATGAAGATCTTCGCCTCCTAATGGTTGAATGTAGGTTTGTTTTGGATGTTTGGAGGTATATTGCAAAGTGGATCAGGTTAGAATGGGTTCATGAGAAGGTGTTATGGAAAAGTTTTATGAATTGGATAAGGGTTGATTGTTTTAAAGAAGTGAAGTGGCGAAACCTTGGTATTATCTGGTTGACGATGGTGTGGAATATTTGGAAAGTAAGGAACGACATTCTTTTCAAGGGAGCTCGTTGTAGTATTCCGGATTTGTTGTGGGATATAAAACTGACGACATGGAAATGGTCAATTTTCGGGGAAAATTCATATTCCAACTGTAACTTTTTTTATTTTTTCCAGAAATCGTTACTTTGCATGTCTTAATTTTCCGTTGGTTTAGATTATCCACGATCTTTTGCGTTTAATCCTTTTGTATCAAGGGTTAGAGTACCCCTAGTACTCTGTTTCATTAATATAATTCTTGGTTACAAAAAAAAATCATGAATGTTTCTCCCAAATCCTAGGAATTTTAAAAAATACTCACTTCTCCTCGTTTGGATAATATAACCTGAACACACCCTTTATATATATATATATATATCAAAATGCATCCAAAGCACAAATGAGTGTGTTCGAACAATTTTCTCCAGACACACCATCCAAATAGTGTTATTCGGATGCACCCTTAATAATAAGATGGAACCATTCTCCCTCCTTATTCAATAACTTTTGAAATCAAAATGAAAAATACCCCAAAAAAACTTTTTGCGTAAGAACTATCAACATTTATCCAAAATCCCTCAATTTTTACTAGTACTCATTCAAACTAAGTTCGTTAATCAATTTCGGATATTAATTCCATCAGGTTGCACTATTTGAAAAATATTTGGTAAGTTTAACTAGTTCACGTCCTCTCATTACTTCTTGTGATTATGATGCATTCATTTTGTTTCTAGTTTTGAATTAAAATACATTATATATGTTGACCAAGTGACTCCAAATATAAGAGAGTGGAGTGAATTGTGATATTAAAAATTTGTGATTTAATTAAAAATCATTTACTTTTTGAAAATATTTATGTTAGGTTAAGCATAAGAAAGAAGAAAGAAGGAGATGAAGAGAGATACACAATGGAAATAAAATAATTGACAGAAATTAAAATGAGAAAAGTTTAGATGAATGCACCTGAGATTTATACAGATTTGGCCTAACCACTTGGTCTTCTCCTCTCCCCAAGATTTTTCTATTGAGATTTCCACTAAAATCATACTTGATATTTTACAAGATCAACCCACAAACTTTCCAAAAATAAAACCGAGCTTTTACACATGCTGAACTCAAAAACTTCACCTAATATTTGTTTTCAAGTTTATCTTGAAATCTTTAAGTCCTTTTATCATACCCTAATTTTTTACCCCTAAGATGCCACCTACCTCTTTGGCATGACATTCATCATAACATATATGTGTGTATCTTTATGCATCACTAACCCATTACAAATGCAAGATGTGTGTGTTTGTTTGCTTTACAAGTTAACTGGCCCCCCAAGGGCCCAAGTAGAGGAATTATCAAAGGATGGGCATCGTATTCAACATCTCAAGTCCCTTATTCATCCATTAAGATCAAGAGTTTTCTCTCATTAAAAATCAATTGCAAAATTGCATCCTGACAAACTCATCAAGGTTCAAATCCTCAAATACACCCAAATTAGGGTTTTGACCTAATTCAGTCCCTGGTTTGACTTTTGAAGCAAGACATGATCCAACACCTCAAGATATGTTTCAAGGACCTCAAATGCTTCATATTAGTCCATTAATATGATTGGATTGATTCAAAGAACTTGATTCATAAGCAATGCAAGAATTCAAATTCATCTGGTCCACAAGTTAGGGTTTCTGATGAAAAGTCAATTGCACCTTTGACTTTTGACCAAGACATGATCTCAAGCCTCGGGACATGATTCAAGACACTCAAAAACACTTTTGGAGTCCATCCATGGTGTTCAAATAGCCCAAGGGTTTGATTCCATTAAAGATCACAAAGTTCAAAGTTCATCTAATACAGAAGTCAATTGTGGTCAAAATCAAGTTTGACTTTTGAGAATTTTGGTCAAACACGGTTTCTTCAAGTCAAGAATGATGTTAATATGTGATTTGGATCATGATTGATCAAGAAAAATCAAGAAATAAGAGGTTACTTGTAAAAAGGGCAACATTGGAGAAGTTGAAAATTTTCTAAGTTATAAAATTCAATGGTTTTTGCCCTACTTTCCAAGGCCATAACTTCCAAACCATGTAACCATTTTCTTTGATCCAAAGACCAAATTGAAGAGCTTGTTACATACTACAACCTTATCCTTGAGGGTGAAATCTCAAAAAATGCATAGATTAAGAGATATGGAGCCATGAAGTTGGAGGTTCCATACTTTTGAACCTAGACACTTAGAAAATATTTAAACATAATCTGTCTTGTGTTAGAGCCAACTTTATGGACATTTTTATCCATGATCCACATTGATTCAAGACAAACTTTGAACATCAAAGTTGAAGTATGTTATCTCAGCTTTCCAAAATGGCCAAGAACATCCATTTATCTTATTTGGATAAGGAGTTATCAATTTCATAACATGCCTTGTTGCAACTGATTTTCCAAAGGCATAATTGATGGTACACTATTTGGATAACTTTGCAAACCCAATATCTTCACAAGATCAACACGAAAATAATCATGCACCATGTGCTATGCAAAAACATAGCAGAATTTTCAAGATTCTAGCCTTGGCATGTGAGAAAAAATCATTTCAAAAACCATGAAGTGAGGTTTTGTCCTCTAACATTAAAGTGCTATAGTGATTTTGCAAAAAAAAAACTCCAGTCTGCCCAAAGATGATCAGAACACTAAGGGATGAGATGCAACCTGGTGGAACTAAGCTCAAAAGATCAGAATTTGAGCCATGTGAAGAATATCCCATGTGTGCCTTGACATTCAAGAAATAGGTGCATGACATCACCTATTGGATAATAGGTTGCTCCTCATCCAAACTTTGTTCAAAATATCTGATATGTTTCTCTATAAATAGGATTCATTATGAACATTAAAATCACCTCAAAAACACTGCAAGAAGCTTATTTTATAAGAAACTTCTCTCTTCTCCAAAATTCAAAGTCCAAAGAGGTGGAGATTTGGAACTTCAATTCCAAGCCATTTCCAACCAAACCAATGATAAAAACACTTCACATACATCATGTGTAGGTGATCCAAACACTCATCTCCCAACTGTAATACCAGAATCATCAAGTCATATACCATTTGCTCCAAGGCTGCATATTGAATTGCCTGAAGAGTTCCATAAGGTTTCAAATCATTCTAACCATTGCCACACATTCCTTGAAGGTCAAGGAAGCTGTTAGAACCAACAAATTGCTTATGTAGCACCTCCAAGCAAGAATTCGATTTCCACTTGAGCAAGATAAGTTGCTCTAAACTGAACCCTATGATTTATGCATCATCCTTGATCATTTGAGTTACAGATATATTTGTTATGATGTTGTGATTGTTTTCCCTCAATCAATTATTATGTATCATTAACATATGTGATCCCATATCAAAGTGTTCAGTTAGGGTTCATATGGTGTTTAGATTAATTCTATTTGATACACATAATATAAATGAAATTCAATGATGCCATTCAATTCCTTGTTAAAATTCTAGCAACTTTCATGTTTACATCATGTCATTTCATTGCGTATTAAGAAAGTTCAGAATTTGAAAATGAGGAAGATGATGAAGAAGCTCATGGAGGAAGAAGATGGCCATTGCGCCATTTTTTAAATATAAAATGTATTTTTTCTATATTATTATTTCATTCCATTTTAATAACCGGATGTATCACCACCTCAGTAGTTAAAGTGTGCATTTTCAAGGGTTTGAGTGTGAGAGGTCTGGGGTTTAAATCCCCCTTGCCCTAGACCTTTTGGTTTTATTTTTTAAATCATTTTTACACACAAACTCAATATATTATCATCAGCGTGCATCATGCTATCACCACACGCACATGGCTCAGATGGTAATGTTTTAGGCCTATTACTTGGAGGGTGTGGGTTCAACCCTTGGCAAGGCCATTCCTATTTTTTTAGCACTATTTTTCTGCATTTTTCTTCACAACTTCACCTAATTATTTCACCAAGCAAAAATAATATTTTTGGGCCAATTTTTTGCACACTTCTCATTTATCTTCCCTATTTTAAGAATCTATAAAAAAATCCCAAAAATATTATTTATTTTTTTTCATTTTTATTAGGTTGAAAACTAGTACTTTTTAAGTATTTTTCATACCTTTTCTTGATTTCTTTTGATGCTTTTCTTGACCTAATTACACCTATGTGTCTTTATGGTCATCATACACTTTGTTTAAAGTCTTGTTAATATACATAACATGTTGTACTAACTTGTATATACCTTGGTTAAGTATTATTTCTTTTGAAAATACTTTGATTAAGTGTTTATTTAGTTGAAATTTTAGGGTTTCTCTTGATTGATCTTTTCAAAATCTATTGACTAGGACTTCCACTTGAGTTTGGATTTCCCAAAGACTTTTTTATTCAACCATGTTCAACTATTTTTCATGTGTTTCTATTCATAAACTTCCATTAGGGTTTTGTTTATCCTTTGCCGTATTCATCTGATCCATGATCATCTTGGATATATTACTTGCTTAAACTTCTTTGTGATTGCTCATATTGATTAAATCTTTGCTCACATATTCAAGTATTTCCTTCATAAAATCTTACCATGATGAACATATCACCTTGTCTAATGCACATTCACATGTTGATATATCATGCTTAATCATACCATGTTCTTGTCATCCTCGATGTCTACATTTGTTTAAAAGCTTAATCAATTTTGTCTTGTTAAGTTTCTCTTGAAATTTACAATACTTGCATTCATATAACTATTGCATTTCAATACTCATCCTTAGTTTAGACTTAGTTCAAACCTCAGGATTCAAACTACAACCTAATTCAAACCCTAGGATCCCGTTTGAGGTTCTCAACCTCAATAAAACCTTAGGATTCCCCTTGAAGTTTTCAACTTCATTCAAAAATCAAACCATAGCCCCTTTGTGGCTTCAAACCTCATAACTCAAGTCAAACCCTAGCCAACATTTGGCTTCAAAATTCAAAACTTTTCCCTAGAGATGAGACATGATTCATCTCTATAGAAGAGACGTCACTTCTATTCCCTACAACATTCAATCAAACTTTTTCAAACTTTTTCCATTTAAGTGATGTAAGTGGCACACTTGTTGATTCAAAAATCTAAGCTGGAGTCCTTATCTTATTATGGTACAAAAACACTTCTTTCATTTAAGTGATATAAGTGGCACACTTTTTGATTCTATATCCAAGTCAAGGTCCTTCTCTTAATATGCAAAGACTCCTTTAAAGGAAGATGTGGCATTACTCTAGATTTTCTACATCCAAGTTTAAAGCTTCTTCCCTTATTATCCTCTTTCTCAAAATGTTTGTGGTGAATAGGTGAGATATCTCCCTTAAGATGAAAAATTGTCTCTTCTCTCAAACCCAACAAACCCAATTCCACCCATTATTAAGTGGAACTACGAACACTCTGATTTCTCAATTTCTTTTTGATAATACATAGGCATAAGATTGTGAGATTTTAGCGAGCACAATAATAAGTAAAACCCTTAGGTTCCTACACCTTTATCTTAGTTCATTTCTACATACCCTACAAAAACAACAAAAACATTTCCCACTCTTATCACTCACTCAGAACATGTAAACAAATCTCAAAATAACACAGCAAATGATTCAATTAATAGTAACACAAATATACACAAGAGGTTCCTATAGGATACTATAGATACTTAGGGTGCTAATACCTTTCCTTTGTATAACCATTCCTGATTCCCGATCTCTCAAGGGCATTGTTTTGCATTGCACACACCCACAGGTTTATTTAGATTTTTTTCCCTTCCCTACCTTTGGGATAAATTAAAAGTTCACATGTAAAGAGGGCGACCTCATTTGAAAGAGTAAAATCGCTCGCGATATAGAAAAATGGCGATTTCACTAGGGAGCTAGGGATTTCACCCCCTAAAAGGATTAAGCCTACCTTGCATGCATTTGTGATATTTATTATTGATATCATCTGCTTGCTGTTGTATTCATCATGTTTGTTTGGGTTGATCTCTATGAGTGAGAAAAATCCTAACCCAGATTTGAGAGTACATACATACGATAGGATGTTGATATAATCAAAAGTTACATGTCTGGAGTAATCCTACGCATGAGTGACATATGATATAATCACACTCAGTGGAGGCACCTTTGGAATTACTGATGTCATTGCGAGTAGTCGTAATATCATTACTTTTTCCGACCTGGGAGCCTGAGAAGTTGAGGACCTTTAGTATCCCTTTACCCCACTTGGCCTTTTTAGGATGTAGTGCGGTGATTATCCAAGTGTAGACCTGAGATAGTTGATACGTAATAACACACTCAAACGAGTTTCTCTTGAGAATATTATTGATTCCCGAGTAGTCGGTGTGTCGATAATATTCAAAAGATGGACCTATAACTCTAGGAACCATATTAGAACATGTTCTACAGGTTCAAATAACCCCTAGTACATATTCTTTTGGTTTGGTTAGACCCATGACTCCATCCTCGTGACGTCAAACCTTTAAACCCATGTTTGTTACTTTGTATATGTGTACATTCATACATTCATTCAAACTTCTTTTTTTTTACCAAATATTTTTCAAGGAACTTAAAACCTTAATGGCAAATTGTCGCTCCCGGGATTTTCATCCAAGTACAAACGCGAAAGTGGCACCGAAACAGAGTCGCCAACAATGTGTATTTATCCCAAGAGAGGGAAAGGAAACACTGCGTAAACCCGAGGGAAAGGAAAGAGCATGGTCTTGTGACCAAGAGAACAGGGTTCGGGAGTCGGTTACGCGAGAGGAAGGTATTAGCACCCCCTCGCGTCTATTGTACCCGATGGGATCCATGCTTGCTGCCTCAATCAAAAGGTGTAAGGAAAGAATACTGGAAAAGGAACTGCTAGCTAGAGAACTGGAAAAGGAAAGGAGAGAGAAAGAGAAACAAATGTAGGGAAAATAAAAGAAGTGCTCGAATGGGCCCTACCCCACTGCCTACGTATCTCATCGGGAACATGAGAATCAGAGCGACATAGTTCCCCTCAACGAGGGTCGCTTTGTTTATGTTTTTTAGTGGAAACGTCAGAGTGCGCGTCCCAGCAGTTAGGTGTTGCAGCTCGCTATAGGGAGACTTAGGCGTTACCTGTTTGCGGTAGAACGAACTTGACGAGTCCTCAAGGAATGAGTACAGAGATGAGAGAAGAATTGTTTGTTTTTTTTTGTCTTTTAAGAAAGAAGTGTTTTGATTACTTTGTGTTTTGTAACGCACATTGTATTTAAGTCATTCATGTAGGATCGAATGTCTCGCATATCGACCCAAGACGGGACGTACGCTAAACATTCTAAGAAAGTGAGAGAAGACCCCTCACTATCTCATTCTCACATGAAAGGCTCAAATACAATATTTGTTATGCCTTTATTAAGTGTTTTTTACTTTTGTTTTGAGATGAGAAAAGAGAAACTCAAAGGGAGCAAAAGGTTAAACTAAAGAGGGAGACTAAGACTCAAACCCTAATTTTAACATGCATGGATGTTCCTATGGTTAATGTGGTTTAAGAAATCTAATCCTAAAAGAAAGGAGAAGAAGAAGATAGAAAGCAACTTACTTCCAAGATGGAAGTTAAGTTATTTCTAAGAGGGAAGAAAGAAGATTATGAAAGCAAAGCATCATTAAATGCTTAAACAACATAGATTGAATGATTAAAAGATGAAGGAAGAAATTAGAATGTGGATGCATATCCACACTCAAGTGACTTACCATTAGCCCTTGAAATAGTTAGTACAATTATTTACAAGTGAAGAAACAAGTTAAGATGAACAAGTAAGGCTTAAACAAGTCAAGAACCAAAGTAAAAGCATCTTAAAGGTTAAGGAAAGCTTAAGGTCAGAATGCACATTATAAGAATGTTCTCTAATGCTATGAGATCAAACACAAATCAAATGCACACAAACAATGCCTTAAACCACAAAGAAATGCATTATGAAAGAAGTAGATGAAGAATGAGTGGATATGCAAAGTGATCATGCAATAATGCTTCACAAAAGGTCAAAGTCAGAACCATATTCAATTTGTCAATGTCTTAAGATGCACATAGATCATCATACAAATCATGAGTAAAAGGATACAAGTAGGAGAAGTAAGATGAAGAAGAAGTGAGGAAGAAACAAAACATGTTCAATTAGGTGCACAAAGTGACACATTACAATTGCATAACATGTGAAATGGTTAAAGAATGCACATGGGCAGTAGCATGTTATTAATGAGATGCAAATGTAATGTATAAGATGGCATACAAAAATGCATACATGAGTCACATAGAGCATAAGAGGAAGTGAGAGATGAAAGCATGTCAAAGTTGAAATTAGAATGCACAAACTCAAACCAAATGCAAATGCAAACCAAAGTGACTTATAATGAGACAAAGAGGACCTATAGTATCATACAAATGACCTATAATATCACACAAGACAATCATAAAAGAATGGCACAAGTGCCCCATCAAAACATGTTAGAAGGAAGAAGAAGAATGTACATACAAGTAACTTCAAATGCAAGGCATCAACAAATATCAAGGCATATGATAAACTTTGGAAAAGCAAGTCCTAAACAACCTAAGTGAGAAGCACAAGCATACATCAAAGCTCATAGTAAAAGTCAAGAGAAAGCATGGCCAAAAGATTGCACAAGATCACATTGAAACACACCACAAAAGTTCTCAAATAAGAACTCCTAAACACATGCTAAAATGAATTTAAAAATGCAAAAAAATATTTTTAGATGGTTTTATGTGTTATCTAAAAAATTCAAAAAGAATGGGTGAAATATATTGTGTGAGATGGGAGAGAGAAAATGTGCTAGTTCGAGTGTCAATGATGAACATCAATTAAAAAGAAATTAAAAGAAAATTATGCAATTATGCTAAAAAATTCACAAAGTTAGAATTAAAAATTAAAAAAAATTATTTAAATGCATAAAGGACACACAGGAATTTATTTGGGATTTTTAGAGTTTATTTTCTATTTTTAAAATAAGAGAACCAAACAGATTTGGAAAAGGAAAACAAAAAATGAAAGAAATGGGGGAGGGGGTGCAGCGTGAGCAATTTTCATGTCTAAAGTGCTTGGGATTTTTAAAAAAGAAGGGTGTGAATATCAATTACCAACCCAGTCTAATTATGCGTGAGTTCGTGTGTGATGGCGTGTACATGCAGTCATATGAGGATTCAATCAAGGCCACACATCTAGTCAACATCAGATCATCATGAAAGGTAAACTAATCCAATGGTCCATAACGCACGCACACACTAATTATTACGCACACACACATGTAATTTCTGAGAGGAACACAAAGGAGCACACGTGCATGTCACATGTTTTTTTTAATGCGCTGGCAACATAATAGCCATAGGATTAGATCAACGCAGGATAATCAGGCAATCAAATAGATCTAACGTCTCATGATGCACGCATACAATAACAAACATGAACGCACTCACACACAAGCATTCAGAGTGAAAGGAGAGGCACGTGAGGGAGACACTCCTTCATTTATGCGCTGGCGATACATGAACCACACAATGAAAACGATCCAACGGCCATGATATAAAATAGAAAAACCCTAGCATTAAACCTCACCGGCTGGAGAAGGACCTCCGGTCATCTTCTCCGGCCACTCTCCACCGTCTGCAATCTTCAAGTATTCCAGAAACCACGAAACCAAATATCAAAATGAAGAGGAAGTGATGGAGATCATAAATATTCAATTATTTTCCAAACATCATGCACGTACACAACAAACCGAACCAATACATTTTGCCCTAAATTCACAACTAAGCTCCTAAAGAGCCTATAAACTAGCTAGGACTCACACATAGCTTCTAATAAGCTCTAAACACCATGAAAACAAGCTATATTCAGTGGAAAAAAGTTGAGAACGAGGAACCTGAAATGTGAAGAGTCTTGGATCCAAAGGAAAAACCAGAGAACTGCACTTGATCTGGAGCTTTGATGTGGCCAAATAAAGGCTTTGGAACTTGAAATATTGAAGAAAATAGAGCGAGATTCCAACTAAACCGAAGCTGCAAGTGAAGAATTGAATTGGTTCTCTCTTGTTCTTGATCAGAAACAAGCCATCGATGATGATGAATGATGAAGATGATTGATGAAAAGGATGAAATCGTGTGAGATCAGAGAGTGAGAGCAGAGAGAATTTGAGAGTGTTTTGGAGTCAGAATGAGAAAATGAAGTTGAAGTTAAAATTGTGAGTGAGATTTCATTATATACTTGAGGTTAGAAGTTAACTCCAATGGTTAAGTGAGTTAGTGAGTTGAGTTAAGTGAGTGCACCCTAACTAACTGAGTCAAGTTAGTTAGGGGCGAGTGAGTGAGGTTAAATCTGGTGTGGGTGAATTCCATAAAGTTTATGGTGAGGTTGATGGAGGTGAATGGTGGTGATGAGGTCACTTGTTGCAGATAGCTTGTAGTGCAAGCTTTGTTTTTCTTCTTTCATGTATGATAAAGAGTATGGCAAGTGTATGTAAGGAGAATGTTTGGCTAAATGAGGCAATGATGGACTGGTGTGGGATGTATGCGTGCAAGCTGATTATTTTTCAACAACAACACAATGTCACAACATTCTTGGTAGCATGCCAATATGGAAGTTTATGAGTGAATTTCTCTCATGTTAGTGCATGGAATGATGAGTTCTTTGTGTCATTAGAAAGATGGCACATAATAGAACAAGTTTGGTGTGAATTTTGAATTGAATAGAGGTGTGTAAGATGGTATAAAATGACTTAGAACATTGAGGTCCAAAGCTGGTACATGGGCGTGGCAGGTTGGTAGGCTGGCAAGGCAACATGACTTGGACAATTCAGCATGAACATACCAACTTGAGACCATCATATCTCCATCATCACTTGCTCAAATGGAAAAATTTCCAACATCAAAGTTGAAGAGGACATTGAGATGAACAACTTTTATGTTCAACATTTTTTCATTTGAAGCATCCTTCAATGAGTAAAATGGGTGGACATTTGGCACACCAAGTGTTTGACAAAATTATGGCGCATGGGCCAGGTCTTGCTTGGTCATGACGTGGTTTTTGACCTAGTTTTGTCAAACTTTGATGGATCATATCTCACTCAATTTTAATCCAATGGAAGAGTTATTTATATGGATTTGAAGCTTAGAATGTGAACTTTAATTGGTTAAACTTGGGCCTGAGGTTTGGAGCTTTTATCTTGGAGAAAGAGAGCCCCAAAGTAGGGTGCAAAATGGTCCAAACTTGCCATTTTGGGAAACCCTAAAGTTTCTATTTTTGGCAGTTTTATAATTTCTTGATTTTTCATGATTCCTCCATCATTTCTTGATCAAATCTTGTCCAATGAACATATATAACTTGAATTTCACGAATTTGACCTTAAAAAGTCAGGAGTTGACTTTTTTCACTGCACAGTTGACCTTTTCCCCAATTTCTTGATTATCAAGCAACTGATCAATTGAACCTCTTCTGAAATGAATCAATGGCCAATATTACATCCTTAGACACTTAATATCATGTAGAAAACATTGAGATCAAGTTTGAATCAAAATTTCATCAGGAGACCACTTGAATTCAAAACCCTAATTTTGACTGTTTTTGATAGGAGGTGATGCACTGCCCCATCTTCTTAATGAGTTCCCGTCTTCCAATGACTTGTGAGATCAATTGGGATGATATGTGATATAATAGACCCTTGAGGCTTGTTGAGAAACCCTTGGCTCTTATTCTATTGCTTTGGATGATCCACCTCTTTGAGAAACAACTGATCACATGCCCTTATGCAAGATGCAATGCAATGCTTTATGTTTTATTTTTCTATGATTGAATGCAATGCAATGAAATGAAAGCACATGCTAAATGATATGAAAATGAGAGGGCAAATTTTAGGGTATTACAGCTGCCCCTATTCAATCACTGTAGACCTGAATGGATGATAGCGATTGCTGTCAGACGATTAAGGTATGGAGGGATTGAATACCGAAAATAACCAGAAAATTTGCACTCTGTGGAGAAGAAGACAAGGGGTATAAACCCACTCAAATGAACTCTGCTTGAATAAAACTATGATGATGAATAACACTGAAGGGATGTCTTTTTGAACAACGCCAGACGACTACTGGCCTGCCACGCTACGGGTGGACTTTAACAACGTCTTTTGTACAACGCCAGATGACTACTGGCCTGCCACACTGCGGGTGGACTTTAACAATGTCTTTTGTACAATGCCAGATGACTACTGGCTTGCCACACTGCGGGTGGACTTTAGCCAATCTACGGTTGGTCTTGAACCTGTCTTTTTGAATAGAGTCAGATGACTACTGACCTGCCACACTGTGGGTGGACTTTCGCCAATCTACGGTTGGATTTGAAGCTGATTTGCCACCCTTGGATGGACTTTTGCCAATCTACGGTTGGACTTTGCTTTGTTTTGCCACCCTTGGATGGACTTCTGCCAATCTACGGTTGGACTTGCAGCTGATTTGCCACCCTTGGATGGGCTTTTGCCAATCTACGGTTGGACTTTGCCTTGCTTTGCCACCCTTGGATGGACTTTTGCCAATCTACGGTTGGATTTTAGCTTTGCCACCCTTAGATGGACTTTTGCCAATCTGCGGTTGGACTTCTGCAAAAACATTCAACACTGGATTACGCTCTGCATCCATGTCAGATTTTTCTGCTGACTTTGCTGAGGAACAATGATCAATGATTTAACCTCAAAGACTCCTTCAAGGATGGTATCTTTATTGGAGAATGAATGAACAATCTGTTTGCTTCGAATTGTCACGCTTGCCAAAAATAAATTGGACTTTGAGATGTAGGAGAGTGATGACTCTGCCAGGAATTACTTCATCTGACTGGGGACGAATTCTGGTCATAGCAACTCCGCTGGGGATGAGAATTTTCCGACTTGACTGGGGGAAGAATGTACTAACACTCTGCCAAAGAAGACAAGTCATTAAAACTCTGCTTGGGGATCTATCAAACCCGAGGAGAATATGCTAACACTCTGCTGAGGAAGAGATTCTGTTGACCTGCTATGCGGGGAAGAAAATAACTCAGCTAGGGAGTATTGTTGACAAGATTCAATGCTGAACTCTGTGGGGAGTACAACTACCAGAGACACAATCTTGCTGGGACCAAAACTACTCCGTCAGGGATACACAAATCCTAGTTAGAAGATATTCCATTGCAACATGCTGAGAAAGAGTCCCTAAAGATCTGCTGGGAAACACCAAGCAAATGTACGGTAATCTGCTGAGGAATAAAGCTGTCGAGCTTAGGGTAAGAGCCACAACGTCCCATGCTAGGCAAACCTTCTGCTCGACGACTCCACTGGGGATAATGAGTTTTCAACAAACTCTGCTGGGGAGAACCGCTTCAAAGCGTCTCTCGTTGGGGAATGCCTCTTAAGAGGATTTTACAGAAGACCACACATCTTCAAACTCTTAGACAAATTCCGCGACTTGAGCTAGACGTAATAACAGGGAGGTCACTCTACTGGGGATAATAGATCCAGGACTTCCCTGGCCGGGGAACTTCATGATGCCCCATGTTTGGGAGAGTCAACAACTTGCTTATGCTCCAGATTACGCGGTAGATCTGAAGAAATCATCCCAAGAGGATTTTACAGAAGACTTGGCATCTTCAAACTCCTGGACACTCACTGAGTCTTGCACATTAACGGTGAGGCCTGCGAAGCAACTCTACTGGGGAATTCGCAACCGTTATCGACACAGAAAAGCTTGTAGCTGTTGGAAGTACTGAATAGGAGAATCGACTTAATAAGATACAACACTACCCAGTTGATATTAACTTGTCGATATCGAATCATCGTGAGCGATCGTCGGCCGAATGATGGACCCCATCAGTAAACGTTGTGACAAAAGGGTGACATGTGAACCCTCCCCTGAACATGACTGCCCCAGTATTCTGCATGGGAATAAGTGATTATTTGTATGAAAGGAATGACTCTTGTGTTTGAAATCATCTGGATCTATTACCTGCAACAAAAGAATACACACACATGCCCCGGAATATTGCGTGGTTTGAATCCACCATCCAGGATTATTCAACATTCAAAGTAATTTTAAATGTTTTTCTGCGCATGTTATTGTAAAGCCACAATGTTTTCAAATGCAATGTTTTATCAAAAATTCAGAATTTTTTGCAAACAAAGCAGTAAAACAAAATAAGAAGCTTTTTACTGAAATTCAATTTATTGAAGAAAAGCCCAGAATAGGCAATTACATCAGGAAGCAAACCCTGGAAAGAGGAGATTGCTGTAAATTGTGAAAAGAAACTATCCTAATGGAAATGTGGAAACGGAATTCCACTGAGTTTCAATTTTGCTATGGCCAGTATGTCTTAAAGACTCCCCGACCTTGCCTTCTGGGGAATGATCAGACCGATTCCTACCCTTTGGATGTCAGTTGTTGAAATGGTGATGGAATATAGATGACTCAGACCGTAATCGTTCGCTTAAATCCCTCTTTTGCATGGACCGTCCTTTCGGGTTTTCAATCCACCGGGATACCCTTTTTTGCCTGAGTTGTCCTTGCGAATTTTCAACTCACCGGGTGTACAAATTTTCTTTATTTATTATCCCTAATTTTTGCCCGAACCTTTTTTATTCTGTTTTTGTGGTTTGCCGGGATGTCCTTTTTTGCCTGGACTTTTCTTTTTTTTTGTCCAGCGGGTCTATTCATGCGAAGTATTTTTTGACTACGTCTGAGTTGACAGGGGATGAAAAGTCTTCGCCGTCCATGGTTATAAGTAATAAGGCTCCGCCCGAAAAGACCTTCTTAACCACGAATTGACCTTCATAGTAGGGAGTCCATTTGCCCCTGTGATATGTACTAGGAGGAAGGATCCTTTTGAGTACCACATCTCCAACTTTGTAAACCTGAGGATGCACCTTTTGGTCGAATGCTTGCTTCATCCTTCGTTGGTATAACTGCCCATGACACACATCTTCCAGTTGTTTCTCTACAATAAGGATCAACTGATTAAATCTGGCACGAACCCATTCAGCTTCGTCTAACTTGACATCCATCATGACTCTGAGGGATGGAATCTCAACTTCAACCGGTAGTACTGCCTCCATACCGTATACAAGTGAGAATGGTGTTGCCACAGTGGACGTGCGTACTGACGTTCGGTACCCATGCAAGGCGAACGGTAGCATCTCATGCCAATCTTTATATGTGACAACCATTTTCTGCACAATCTTCTTAATATTCTTGTTGGCCGCCTCCACAGCGCCATTAATCTTCGGGCGATGCGGAGAAGAATTGTGATGCTCAATTTTGAAGTCCCGGCATAGCTCAACCATCATTTTGTTATTCAGATTAGAATCATTATCAGTAATGATTCTCTCGGGCACTCCATAGCGACAAATGATATTCCGTTTCAGGAAACGAGCTACCACCTGCTTAGTGACATTGGCATAAGATGCTGCTTCAACCCATTTTGTGAAGTAATTAATGGCGACCAAGATGAAACGATGGCCGTTTGAAGAAGTAGGCTCAATCTTTCCGATCATGTCGATGCCCCACATGGCAAAGGGCCAAGGAGAGGACATGACACTCAACGGATTTAGAGGAACATGCACTTTGTCTGCATAAATCTGGCATTTGTGACACTTGCGGGTGTACTTGTAACAATCTGCCTCCATTATCAACCAGTAATACCTCGACATCAATAGTTTCTTTGCCATTGCGTGTCCTCCGGCATGGGTACCGAAAGAGCCTTCATGTACTTCCTGCATTAACAAGTCTGCTTCGTGTCTATCCACGCATCTGAGCAGAACCATGTCAAAATTCCGTTTGTACAGCACGTCATCTTGATTCAAGAAGAAGCTACCAGACAACCTTCTCAACGTCTTCTTATCTTTAGTAGATGCCCCAGGCGGGTACTCTTGACTTTTCAAGAAACACTTGATGTCATGAAACCATGGTTTGTCATCAGACGTTGCATCAACAGCAAACACAAATGCAGGTCTGTCAAGACGAGACACTTCAATCTTAGGTACATGGTTCCACCTTTGCACTTTGATCATGGAAGACAATGTGGCCAAGGCATCAGCAAACTTGTTCTCATCTCGAGGAATATGGTACAACTTCACTATTGTGAAAAATGTCAACAATCTTCTCGTATAATTTCTATACGGAACCAGATTCGCTTGGTGCGTGTACCAACTCCCTTTCACTTGATTAATTACCAAAGCTGAATCACCGATGATATCAAGGGTCTTAATTCGCAAATTAATCGCCTCCTCAATCCCAATTATACAAGCTTCATATTCTGCTTCATTGTTGGTGCATCCGAAAGTTATTCGGGCAGTGAAAGGCATATGAACACCTTCCGGCGTGATAAGAACTGCTCCAACTCCGCATCCATTCATATTGACGGCCCCATCAAACATCAAGCTCCATTTGGATTCAGGGTCTGGCCCCTCATCCGGGAGTGGTTCCTCGCAATCTTTAGCTTTTAGAAACATGATGTCCTCATCAGGGAAATCAAACTTCATGGGTTGGTAATCATCAATCGGCTGTTGCGCAAGATAGTCTGACAAGATACTTCCTTTGATGGCCTTTTGAGAAGTATACTGGATATCATATTCTGTCAAAACCATTTGCCACCGTGCAACTCTGGCTGTTAGTGCTGGTTTCTCGAAAATGTATTTGATAGGATCCATTTTTTAAATCAACAAAGTTGTGTGCCTGATCATATACTGCCTTAATCGCTTAGCAGCCCATGCAAGTGCACAGCATGTCTTCTCAAGCATTGAGTATCGGGACTCGCAGTCATTAAACTTTTTGCTCAGGTAGTAGATATCATGCTCTTTCCTACCTGTCTCGTCATGTTGACCAAGAACACAACCCATAGAACCTTCAAGTACTGTCAAATACATTATCAAAGGTCTCCCTGAAACTGGAGGTATGAGAATTGGAGGTTCCTGCAAGTATTCTTTTATTTTATCGAATGCCACTTGGCAATCGTCATTCCACCTGACCGTTTGATCTTTTCTTAGCAGTTTGAATATTGGTTCACATGTGGCTGTTAGGTGAGATATGAACCTTGCAATGTAGTTCAATCTACCTAGAAAACAACGAACCTCTTTTTTTGTTCTCGGTTCAGGCATATCTTGTATTGCTTTCACTTTGGCAGGATCAACCTCAATCCCTTTTTCACTCACAATGAAACCCAGCAGCTTTCCAGAACGCACCCCAAAAGTGCACTTGTTCGGACTCAACCTTAAACGGAACTTTCTCAACCTTTCAAACAACTTTTTCAAGTTAATCAGATGTTCTTCCTCCGTTCGCGACTTGGAAATCATGTCATCCACATAACATTCAATCTCTTTGTGAATCAAGTCGTGGAATAATGTTACCATTGCCCGCTGATACGTTGCCCCTACGTTTTTCAACCCAAAAGGCATCACCTTATAACAGTATGTACCCCATGGGGTAATGAACGTGGTCTTCTCCATATCCTCAGGTGCCATCTTGATCTGGTTGTACCCGGAGAAACCGTCCATAAACGAGAACACTGAAAACTGAGCTGTATTGTCAACCAGCACATCGATGTGGGGTAGTGGAAAATCATCTTTCGCACTAGCTTTGTTAAGATCTCGATAATCCACACATATTCTCACCTTTCCGTCTTTCTTTGGTACCGGCACGATGTTGGCAACCCAGGCAGGATAGTTGGTCACAGCAAGAAACCCTGCATCCCACTGCTTCTGAACTTCTTCTTTGATTTTTATGGCCATATCGGGATGAGTCCGACGAAGCTTCTGCTTGACTGGCGGGCATTCTTCTCTCAATGGCAGCCTGTGCATAACAATATCGGTATCCAACCCCGGCATGTCCTGATACGACCAGGCGAAGATATCAACATATTCACACAACATTTCAGTCAAAGCTTTCTTCACATCCGCTTACAGGCTGACGCCAATCTTGATCTCTTTCTTAGCATCATCAGTACCAATATTGATGATCTCTATAATCTCTTGATGAGGCTGAATGGTCCTTTCCTCTTGTTTTAACAATCTGGCCAGTTCCTCAGGGAGTTCACATCCCTTCTCATCCCCTTCTTCGGCTTGATAAATCGGTTTGTCAAAGTCATACATAGCCATAGCAGAACCGTTATCAATGGAATCCGGAGGATCAAGTCTGCACGAACGGGTTCATGCTTTATTTTAGAATTTATCTTTAAAATGAAAAGAAACGAAACATTGCCATTTTATTATTTTTGTGCAAAAATAAAAAAAATGAAAGACAGAGAACAAAATTTGAGTGCAAAACGTCCTTTATTGATGATTAAAATTGCAAATGCAAACAGGGTGGCCCTACAAATGAATCTGTACGCCTTGGGCAGAGCGCAAGATGTTAACATGCATTATGGTTAGAAAAACAAAGAAAATTACTCTGTTTGAAGAGTAACTTGAATGACTTCTTCAACGGACCAGTTCTGCAATTGTTGTCCCAGAGCACGTGGGCGTACCCAATTGTCTAAGTCACAGTCACTGTCAATACCATCTTCTGTAGCTGCACAAAACTAATCTGGGTAAATGATTCCCCCACTGTTGAAAGTGATGGGTCCACTGTTCTCTGCAACTGAAGTCATAGAGGGTTGATAGCCAATACCAAACTTGTACTCCTTCATTGGTGTCTCTATCAGCTTTCCCCAGCCTTGGGCATTACCTGCTCTGACAACCTCGACAGCTTGCTTATAGGACGAAATGGATGTCCCGGCTCTATCTGGAGTAAGGGCAGATTCAGACACTTTATCAATATTCACCGCCTCGAACGACTGGCAAAGCATTTCGTGGATTTCCCCATCCATCTCAACATACTTGAACGTGGGCAAGTGACTGAAAAAAATGTCCTCTTCACCACACACAGTCACTACTTGTCCCTCGAACTCGTATTTCAGCTTCTGATGTAATGTGGATGTAACAGCCCCGGCCGCATGAATCCATGGGCGACCTAATAAATAGCTATAAGCGGGCCGTATATCCATCACATGGAACATAGACTTGAACACTTGAGGTCCAATTTGCACAGGTAATTCCACCTCACCAAATACAGATCTTTTCGTCCCATCGAACGCTCTGACCACCAAATCACTTGGCCTTAATATCAATCCATCAACCTCTAGTTTCATCAGCGCCTTCTTAGGTAAGACATTGAGCGAGGAACCAGTGTCTACCAACACGTGGGACAACACTGCACCCTTACACTCCATTATAATATACAGAGCTTTGTTGTGGTTTCTACCTTCAGACGTCAAATCTCGGCTCGTGAAACCCAATCCATGGCTGAAATTGACATTAGAAATCACATCCTCAAGCTGATTGACGGTAATTTCTTGTGGAACGTAGGCTCTCTTCAACACTTTCAGCAAATCCTCTCGGTGTGCATCAGAATACATCAACAGTGACAAAATTGAGATCTTTGAGGGCGTCTGGTTCAATTGGTCGACAATTTTGTAATCACTTTTCTTTATTATCCTCATAAACTCTTCTACCTCGTTGTCAAAGGTAATCTTGGTCTCTGTTTCAGGTACAAGCACACTCTCAGCCACCTGTTTTCCTTTAGCTTTTGCCGCAGGCTCGACCTCTTTATCACTTCGAAGGGTTTGGGGAGCAAACAACCTTCCACTCCTTGTAAAGCCACCTACACCACCCACGTTATCAATATTTGAACTGGCCGATGTCTCGACTTCTTGCTTTTTACCTTTATAATACACGTCTGCCCCATAGTGCCATGGGATTGCTTTTGTAGATGTAAACGGAACTGGTCCTGGCACCGTAATGGTAACATGACTGGATCTTTCTTGCACAACACTTGCCACAGGAGCTGTACTTGCAGGCACCTGAATTTCCGCAGGAGTATAATAAATGGTCACAGTTGACACCTCGTCAATATCTTTCACAACCCGGTCAAACTGTAGACGGCCCTCATTAATCAGACTCTGCAAACCGATTCTCAATTTATCACAGCCATTCTCTTGGCCTATACATTCAGAACAATCTTGGTCACAACCCGGGAACACATGTCCCTTCAACAGACGATCTTTTACAACCAGCAATGAAGTCTTCACCTGATTGATATCTGCCACCAAGTTCAATCTCTTTCCGTCTTCAATAGCATGCACATCTACCACGCCATGATCAGGCATGGGGTTCTGGAGAACATTAGGAGGTAGAGAGAAATTGATTGCTTTGGCATCTATCAAATCTTGCACCTTATGTTGAAATTCCCAACACTTTTCAGTGGTGTGCCCCAGAGCACCTGAATGGAAATCGCAACGAGCATTGGCATCATAGTTAGGTGGCAAGTTTCCAGCAGCAGGAGGTCTCATGGTACGAAGTTCGACCAACTTTAATTTGAGTAACTGGGGTAACAGTGATGAGTAAGTCATAGGGAGAGGGTCAATTTTGCGGTCCCTCTGCCTAGACCTTTGCTGGAAAAGAGGTTGCTGCTGTTGCTGAGCCTGCTGTTGTGGTTGCTGTTGCTAAACAGTTGGTGTTGGGATCGTCACTGCACCTACTTGGTGATAAGCCTGAGAACGCCCTCTTCCCCATCCTCTATACACAACATTTGTATCACCTTTTCTCCTTTTCTGACCATTAGCAAACGGTTTCTTCGTTCCAGAGGAACCAGCCCCACTTACATCTTGGATATTCCCAAGTTTTAACAGACTCTCGATCCTTTCCCCAGGAATCACAATATCATAAAATTCGGTCGATGGACAAGCAGCCAATCTTTCAAGAAATGCCCCTTGCAGGGTGCCCATAAACATATATGCCATTTCTCTATCTAGCAAAGGAGGTTGAACCTGGGCAGCCATTTCCCTCCACCTTTGAGCGTATTCCTTGAAACTTTCCTTAGCATTCTGTGACAACCCTTGCAGTTGAGTGCGGTTGGGCGCCATGTCGATATTGTATTGATATTGCTTCAGAAACGCTTCTGCCAGATCCTTCCAGCTTCTCACAGCAGCTCTGTTCAATTTCATATACCAGGTCAATGACGCTCCAGCCAAACTGTCCTGAAAATAATGCATCCATAACTTCTCGTCATCAGTGTGGGCTAAGATCCTCCCAAAATAAGCCTGAATATGTGTCTGGGGACACGTATTGCCATGATATTTGTCAAAAGTGGGCGGCTTGAACTTTGGAGGGATCCTGACCCCTGGTACCAGGCCCAGATTAGTCACATCAATACCCATAGAATTCTTGCACTCTATAGCCCTGATCTTCTCGGCCAGCTCATCATACCTTCTGTCACCAGGATTACCCATATCAGCATCCAGCAGGGTGAATTGGTCTTCCTGAACATCTTCCTGAACACCACCAACATTTCTGCCATTTCCATTACCCTGATTACCAACAGGAGGAGGATTGCCAACAGGAGGAGGAGTGACCCTTGTCTGTGAATTGTCAACTTGATTACCTTCAGGCGTGGTTTCTGGATGCTCGACCAGAAGTCTCAATCTCTCTTGAGTCTGTCCCATACCAGTCATGAGAGTCATGAACTGGTCCATGCGTGCCCTCATTTCAGCCAAATCATTCTGCATTTGATCCATTATCCTTGCTTGATTTCTTCGAGTTGAGTATCGGTGGACGTGATTCTCAGCTATAATGCCTGAAACCAAATAAAGGTTAGAGACCCTGCAACGAGTACCTGCAAAGTAAGCAACAAAATGCAAAATGATATGCAATGCAATGCAAATTCCATGTTTATCACCCCAGGGCATTTTACACCCTGATTCCAGTCTTAATCAGAAGAATCTCAATGATAGTCACATAATGTTGAGAGAAAAATATTGCGAAGAACTGTGCTGTGATAATGTGCTGGTGAATAGCGTGATGCCGAAGAAACCCCTTTGAATAAACCATTCATTGAATTCAACAGAAAACTAATAAGTGTCGAAGCATTTTACAATAAGTCCATAAATGGGAATTACATCAAGGAAATGACTCCATCAACAAGCCTGATGGTAGCCAACAGTACATCAACAAAACTACATTAAGAAGACGGGCAAGTAAGATCAAACATCTAACTCCAAATCTTTCAGTTTCTCACTAGAATGCTTGATTTCTTCAAAAAGGATTCTAGTGCGCTGATGACCTGGCCTTTCAATCAACTCTTTGATCAAACTGTCTCTCTTCTTCAGAGCTTCGGCTAGCGAATCCGCGTGCATCAAGAGAGCTTCATCAGTACTCACTTCCTTAAACCTTTTCACCCCCAGCTTGCATCTTGAGTCTCCCCATCTCCACCATGGCATCCTTAAGCTTTTTCTTGGAGACTGTCAGCTCATCATTAACATTCTCCAGCTGCTCTTGGCTTTTTCCAGAGTCTTCCCGATGCTTTCTCCGTTGTTCATGTGCTCTAAGAAGCTCGTCATCTTTGGCCTTTAATTGTTCCTGTAACTCTGCATTTTCGAGCCTGACCTCATCCCAGGCTTGCTGAAACTTGGTTAACATCTCTTTGGTCTGCGCTAAGGCCTGTTTGGTCTTCTTGTGAGCTTGAGTAGCAGCATCGACACCTTTACTAACTTTTTGGAAATGTTGGGCTCTTTCAGCAAAGTCCCTCTCTCTTGCTGCTAAGGTTTGTTCCGCGTCTTGAGCTCTCCACTCCAACTCTCTGTTGGCATGTAGAGCATTCTGAAGAAGACTACTCAAATCGGAATTCTCCACCCGAAGCTCATTCACCGAAGCTTGTAGTTTGTTAAACTCCTCCATGGGAACGGTTGTAGGTTGTTTCGGAATTGCTGGATACAGAGGTGGCTCTCTTGAAAAGGGCAAAAGAACTTCTTCAACCTTTCTCTGAATCCATTCTGTATACTGTGGATAGGCTCTACAATCACCTTTTCCAAAGACATTCTTCCCAATCTTATGGAGGTGCCCCCAGGCATGCACAACCCTTGTTAACACCTCTGTATCTTCATCCCCATTGAAGAATAAAGACTCTTCCAAATGTTGGTCTTCAGGAGGTTCCTTGAGGCATACCCGAATCATCTGATAGCCAGGATTGGGTTGTAGTTAATTCCCCCTTTCCTGCCTATCAGAGGCACATTCGGGAAGTTTCCTTAGCTGGTAATAATCTCTACTCCTTGTAACTGACGGTCAAACCAAACAATGTTGTCAGCAGTCAACCCCATTATCCGTTTAGACCACTTTAGGGAATCCCTCGTGTCCACAAACGCACCAGATTAAGGCAAATGTTTTAGAAACCAATCAGACAAAAGTGGAGTACAACAGTTGACAAAACCCCCCTTCTCTTCTCATTTTTGAAATGCACCGAGTGGTAGAAATCACCCAACAGAGTAGGAACGGGATTTTTCCGGATAAAAACCCTCACAGCGTGTATATCCACAAAGTGATGTTGGGTAGGAAACAGAACGATGCCATAGATACACAAGGCCAGGATAGAATTATAGACTGTCCAATTCTTGGCGTTGGCACATTCCTGAGCTTGGTCTACAAGAAATTCCAAGTGAAAACCTGTGACTCCACTCTTGCTAGCAACATTCCTCTTCATCACTGACTGTTCCACCTGTAGGGCCGTTGCAATTTCTTCTATGCTAGGGTGGTCTCCAGAAAAGAATGACACATTTGATTTGACTGAAATACCCAAGATGAACGAAAACTCCTCCAGTGTAGGCATCAAGATATACCCTGGAAAGACAAAGCATCTTAGTGACGGCTCATAGAACTGCAGTAGTGTGTGGAGGGCATCATGCTCATACTTTGTAATGTTACGGACCATTTTCACCAATCTCCCATATTTCTTCTGGAAAGTGATAAGAACACCCGGGTCAGCCATGGCTATCATTTTGTGAAGTAAATCCAACGTTGGCTCTGGAAATCTGTAAGCGACATTATTCTTCCTCTTAGCATTTGTCTCCGTCGAATCCATTGACTAGAATCAGAGGTAAAATAAGCACCTGGAAATGACAAACATGAATGTTATGATATGATAATGCAATGCAAAAGGCATGGTATCAGTGCTCTGTGTCTGTGCTGGACTGTGTGCACGGTGTCTGTACAAATTTGAGAACAAAATTGTAGATAGAAACCCACTGACTGTAATAAGTTACATCAACTGTCTGTGAAAATACCAGAGTATCAGGGTATGTAGGAGGCATGGTCACCTGCAAACCTGTAAATGCCCACCCATACTCACATGTGGGTACTAGAACATCGGTTCCTCAGTTTCGGATTCTCGATTTGAGAAGCAATAGCACATTCAGCCTGTAGGATACAATGTTATCGCCAAACAAAGAGGTCGTCCACTGATTCCCCCAAAAAAGGTCATCCTATAGCAAGTTCTCAGCATTGGGTCCTCGGATCGAGAATGTGCAATGGGTTTGCCACATAATGTGGTCTGCCACTGTCACATCTCGGGAGGAGTGCCGCAACTGAGTCCTTGGGAATGGTCGCCAGAGTCGACAGCTTTCTAGGTTAACACCCTGAAATGCACAAGACGTGCAAATCAGAACATCTCCCAAGAAAACCTCGTCTGGTTGTGAATTTCGTGTAAACCATACATAACAAGATGCTACATAGGCCACACTACCGTCCACTCTAGTCCTATGTATATACCCAAGCCTGTGTAATGGGCTTATCTCTCAGAATACCCATCCCTCCAAACAGAAAACCAGCACAACATAGTCCAGTATAGCATTATATAGCATATGAAATGACAATGCTAAAATGCGGTAAATACAGTAATATACAGTAAAGCAGTAATACAGTAAATAGCAATACAGTACAATAGTAAATACAGCAAAAAAGTAAACACCCAATGAAAGAAAAACAGACAAGCGCTAGGATTGACTCGCTAAGGAAACCAGAGATTCTGGGTTCGATCCCCAGCAGAGTCGCCAGCTGTCGCTCCCGGGATTTTCATCCAAGTACAAACGCGAAAGTGGCACTAAAACAGAGTCGCCAACAATGTGTATTTATCCCAAGAGAGGGAAAGGAAACACTGCGTAAACCTGAGGGAAAGGAAAGAGCATGGTCTTGTGACCAAGAGAACTGGGTTCGAGAGTTGGTTACGCGAGAGGAAGGTATTAGCACCCCCTCGCGTCCATCGTACCTGATGGGATCCATGCTTGCTGCCTCAATCAAAAGGTGTAAGGAAAGAATACTGGAAAAGGAACTGCTAACTGGAGAACTGGAAAAGGAAAGGAGAGAGAAAGAGAAACAAATCTAGGGAAAATAAAAGAAGTGCTCGAATGGGCCCTACCCCACTGCCTACGTATCTCATCGGGAACATGAGAATCAGAGCGATGTAGTTCCCCTCAACGAGGGTCGCTTTGTTTGTGTTTTTTAGTGGAAACGTCAGAGTGCGCGTCCCAGCAGTTAGGTGTTGTAGCTCGCTGTAGGGAGACTTAGGCGTTACCTGTTTGCGGTAGAACGGACTTGACGAGTCCTCAAGGAATGAGTGAAGAGATGAGAGAAGAATTATTTGTTTATTTTTGTCTTTTAAGAAAGAAGTGTTTTGATTACTTTGTGTTTTGTAACACACATTGTATTTAAGTCCTTCATGTAGGATCGAATGTCTCGCATATCGACCCAAGACGGGATGTATGCTAAACATTCTAAGAAAGTGAGAGAAGACCCCTCACTATCTCATTCTCACATGAAAGGCTCAAATACAATATTTGTTATGCCTTTATTAAGTGTTTTTTACTTTTGTTTTGAGATGAGAAAAGAGAAACTCAAAGGGAGCAAAAGGTGAAACTAAAGAGGGAGACTAAGACTCAAACCCTAATGTTAACATGCATGGATGTTCCTATGGTTAATGTGGTTTAAGAAATCTAATCCTAAAAGAAAGGAGAAGAAGAAGATAGAAAGCAACTTACTTCCAAGATGGAAGTTAAGTTGTTTCTAAGAGGGAAGAAAGAAGATTATGAAAGCAAAGCATCATTAAATGCTTAAACAACACAAATTGAATGATTAAAAGATGAAGGAAGAAATTAGAATGTGGATGCATATCCACACTCAAGTGACTCACCATTAACCCCTGAAATAGTTAGTACAATTATTTACAAGTGAAGAAACAAGTTAAGATGAACAAGTAAGGCTTAAACAAGTCAAGAACCAAAGTAAAAGCATCTTAAAGGTTAAGGAAAGCTTAAGGTCATAATGCACATTATAAGAATGTTCTCTAATGCTATGAGATCAAACACAAATCAAATGCACACAAATAATGCCTTAAACCACAAAGAAATGCATTATGAAAGAAGTAGATGAAGAATGAGTGGATATGCAAAGTGATCATGCAATAATGCTTCACAAAAGGTCAAAGTCAGAACCATATTCAATTTGTCAATGTCTTAAGATGCACATAGATCATCATACAAATCATGAGTAAAAGGATACAAGTAGGAGAAGTAAGATGAAGAAGAAGTGAGGAAGAAACAAAACATGTTCAATTAGGTGCACAAAGTGACACATTACAATTGCATAACATGTGAAATGGTTAAAGAATGCACATGGGCAGTAGCATGTTATTAATGAGATGCAAATGTAATGTATAAGATGGCATACAAAAATGCATACATGAGTCACATAGAGCATAAGAGGAAGTGAGAGATGAAAGCATGTCAAAGTTCAAATTAGAATGCACAAACTCAAACCAAATGCAAATGCAAACCAAAGTGACTTATAATGAGACAAAGAGGACCTATAGTATCATACAAATGACCTATATTATCACACAAGACAATCATAAAAGAATGACACAAGTGCCCCATCAAAACATGTTAGAAGGAAGAAGAAGAATGTACATACAAGTAACTTCAAATGCAAGGCATCAACAAATATCAAAGCATATGATAATCTTTGGAAAAGCAATTCCTAAACAACCTAAGTCAGAAGCACAAGCATACATCAAAGCTCATAGCAAAAGTCAAGAGAAAGCATGGCCAAAAGATTGCACAAGATCACATTGAAACACACCACAAAAGTTCTCAAAGAAGAACTCCTAAACACATGATAAAATGAATTTAAAAATGCAAACAAAATATTTTTAGATGCTTTTATGTGTTATCTAACAAATGCAAAAAGAATGGGTGAAATATATTGTGTGAGATGGGAGAAAGAAAATGTGCAAGTTTGAGTGTCTATGATGAACATCAATTAAAAAGAAATTAAAAGAAAATTATGCAATTATGCTAAAAAATTCACAAATTCATAATTAAAAATTAAATAAAATTATTTAAATGTATAAAGGACACACATGAATTTATTTGGGATTTTTAGAGTTTATTTGCTATTTTTAAAATAAGAGAACCAAACAGATATGGAAAAGGAAAATAAAAAATGAAAGAAATGGGGGAGGGGGTGCAGCGTGAGCAATTTTCATGTCTAAAGTGCTTGGGCTTTTTAAAAAAGAAGGGTGTGAATATCAATTACCAACCTAGTCCAATTATGCGTGAGTTCGTGTGTGATGGCGTGTACATGCAGTCATGTGAGGATTCAATCAAGGCCACACATCTAGTCAACATCAGATCATCATGAAAGGTAAACTAATCCAACGGTCCACAACGCACACACACACTAATTATTACGCACACACACACATGTAATTTCTGAGAGGAACACACGTGCATGTCACATGTTTTTTTTAATGCGCTGGCAACATAATAGCCACAGGATCAGATCAACGCAGAATAATCAGGCAATCAAATAGATCTAACGTCTCATGATGCACGCATACAATAACAAACATGAACGCACTGACACACAAGCATTCAAAGTGAAAGGAGAGGCACGTGAGGGAGACACTCCTTCATTTATGCGCTGGCGATACATGAACCACCAGATGAAAACGATCCAACAACCATGATATAAAATAAAAAACCCTAGCATTAAACCTCACCGGCTGGAGAAGGACCTCCGGTCATCTTCTCCGGCCACTCTCCACCGTCTGCAATCTTCAAGTATTCCAGATACCACCAAACCACATATCAAAATGAAGAGGAAGTGAAGGAGATCATAAATATGCAATTATTTTCCAAAGATCATGCACGTACACAACAAACCGAACCAATACATTTTGCCCTAAATTCACAACTAAGCTCCTAAAGAGCCTATAAACTAGCTAGGACTCACACATAGCTTCTAATAAGCTCTAAACACCATGAAAACAAGCTATATTCAGTGGAAAAAAGTTGAGAACGAGGAACTTGAAATGTGAAGAGTCTTGGATCCAAAGGAAAAACCAGAGAACTGCACTTGATCTGGAGCTTTGATGTGGCCAAATAAAGGCTTTGGAACTTGAAATATTGAAGAAAATAGAGCGAGATTCCAACTAAACCGAAGCTGCAAGTGAAGAATTGAACTGGTTCTCTCTTGTTCTTGATCAGAAACAAGCCATCGATGATGATGAATGATGAAGATGATTGATGAAAAGGATGAAATCGTGTGAGATCAGAGCGTGAGAGCAGAGAGAATTTGAGAGTGTTTTGGAGTCAGAATGAGAAAATGAAGTTGAAGTTAAAATTGTGAGTGAGATTTCATTATATACTTGAGGTTAGAAGTTAACTCCAATGGTTAAGTGAGTCAGTGAGTTGAGTTAAGTGAGTGCAACTTAACTAAATGAGTCAAGTTAGTTAGGGGCGAGTGAGTGAGGTTAAATCTGGTGTGGGTGAATTCCATGAAGTTTATGGTGAGGTTGATGGAGGTGAATGGTGGTGATGAGGTCACTTGTTGCAGACAGCTTGTAGTGCAAGCTTTGTTTTTCTTCTTTCATGTATGATAAAGAGTATGGCAAGTGTATGTAAGGAGAATGTTTGGCTAAATGAGGCAATGATGGACTGGTGTGGGATGTATGCGTGCAAGCTGATTCTTTTTCAGCAACAACACAATGTCACAACATTCTTGGCAGCATGCCAATATGGAAGTTTATGAGTGAATTTCTCTCATGTTAGTGCATGGAATGATGAGTTCTTTGTGTCATTAGAAAGATGGCACATAATAGAACAAGTTTGGTGTGAATTTTGAATTGAATAGAGGTGTGTAAGATGGTATAAAATGACTTAGAACATTGAGGTCCAAAGCTGGTACATGGGCGTGGCAGGTTGGTAGGCTGGCAAGACAACATGACTTGGACAATTCAGCATGAACATACCAACTTGAGACCATCAAATCTACATCATCACTTGCTCAAATGGAAAAATGTCCAACATCAAAGTTGAAGAGGACATTGAGATGAACAACTTTGATGTTCAACATTTTTTCATTTGAAGCATCCTTCAATGAGAAAAATGGGTGGAAATTTGGCACACCAAGTGTTTGACAAAATTATGGCGCATGCGCCAGGGCTTGGTCATGACTTGGTTTTTGACCTAGTTTTGTCAAACTTTGATGGATCATATCTCACTCAATTTTGATCCAATGGAAGAGTTCTTTATATGGATTTGAAGCTTAGAATGTGAACTTTAGCCTGAGGTTTGGAGCCTGAGGTTTGGAGCTTTTATCTTGGAGAAAGAGAGCCCCAAAGTAGGGTGCAAAATGATCCAAACTTGCCATTTTGGGAAACCCTAAAGTTTCTATTTTTGGCAGTTTTATAATTTCTTGATTTTTCATGATTCCTCCATCATTTCTTGATCAAATCTTGTCCAATGAACATATATAACTTGAATTTCATGAATTTGACCTTAAAAAGTCAGGAGTTGACTTTTTTCACTGCACAGTTGACTTTTTCCCCAATTTCTTGATTATCAAGCAACTGATCAATTGAACCTCTTCTGAAATGAATCAATGGCCAATCTTCCATCCTTAGACACTTAATATCATGTAGAAAACATTGAGATCAAGTTTGAATCAAAATTTCATCAGGAGACCACTTGAATTCAAAACCCTAATTTTGACTATTTTTTATAGGAGGTGATGCACTGCCCCATCTTCTTAATGAGTTCCCATCTTCCAATGACTTGTGAGATCAATTGGGATGATATGTGATATAATAGACCCTTGAGGCTTGTTGAGAAACCCTTGGCTCTTATTCTCTTGCTTTGGATGATCCACCTCTTTGAGAAACAACTGATCACATGCCCTTATGCAAGATGCAATGCTATGCTTTATGTTTTATTTTTCTATGCTTGAATGTAATGCAATGAAATGAAAGCACATGCTAAATGATATGAAAATGAGAGGGAAAATTTTAGGGTATTACACAAATATCATAGGATTTTAACATGGATTTTGGGAAAAGAAATACCTAGAAGTACAACTTCAAAGATCCTAATACAACATAATTGAGAAAGTTAGGTCGTTAATCTCTTGTCCAAAGAATTTTAGAAGAATTTATGGAGGACTCTTAGGTATTCTAAAGACTAATGTTGAAGAAGGAATTCTTTACACCCTTGTACAATTCTATGATCCTCTCTACCACTGTTTCACATTTCCAGATTATCAACTTACACCCACTTTGGAGGAGTATTCATATTGGATTAGTTTACCAGTACTAAACAAGATTCCTTTCAATGGCTCAGAGGAAATTCCTAAGTACTCAGTAATTGCAAAGGCCCTTCATTTGGAAACTTCAGTTGTAAAAAACAACTTCACTTCCAAAGGAGGAATCAAAGGTTTAACTTCCAAATTCCTGATGGAAAAAGCTACAGAGCTGGCTAAAGCTAATAGTATGAGTGCCTTTGAAGCTATCTTTGCACTACTCATCTAAGGTCTTGTACTATTTCTAAATATCAACCACTATGTCGATCTTAATGCCATCCAGATATTTTTAAGTGGTAACCCAGTCCTTATTTTACTTGGGGATACTTACCATTCAATTCATCACATGACTATGAAGGGTAATGGAATAATCATGTGTTATGCACCTTTGTTGTACACATGGTTCAAGTCACACTTACCAAGAACCAGACTCTTTGTTGAAAATCTAGACAAACTCATATGGTCTCAGAGACTTATGTCTCCCACTCATACTAATATGAACTGGTATGACCCAGCTTATGAAAAAGGAGTTATCATTGACAATTGTGGAGAATTTTCCAATGTACCCCTTCTTGGTATACATGGAGGGATTACCTACAACCCCGCTCTTGCAAGACGTGAGTTTGGGTACCCCATGAAAGACAGACCTAGCAGTCTCTTGGTGTCAGATTTCTTCTACCTTAATGAGGGTGGAAATCTAGATTTGATAAAAGCAGTTATAAAGGCTTGGCGCACTATTCATAAAAAGAGCAAAGATCAACTGAAAAATAAAGATTGTGTTGCTTTCAAACCCTACACTCAGTGGGTGAATGTCAGGGCTTGTGAACTCAAGATGCCTTATCTTCTTGAGAAACCTTCACAACCTTTAATTGATTTATCCTCTACCATCCTGTAACACCCTAAAATTTGCCCATATATTACCATCAATAAGTGGCTTATGCTTCACATTTCATGTGCATTTATGTCATAAACATCATACACGCATCATTGGTTTTCCCAAGGCATGGGATCAGAGGCTCTATGTCATTGTTTGTTCAAAGCAAGGAGAATGGGATTTATTCAAGTACTCAAGCTACAAAGGTTTCTCATGCCTCCAGACATCATATTTGGTTCACCATTCCATCAGAAGATTGTGATCAAGAAACTTGAAGAGGATTACCTCCTCCTATCTCTTGATCCTCCAATTGGGGTTTTGATCATCTGAGAATGTGACACATCATGAGCAAGGATCTTGAAGCTTTGACATCATCTTATCACATAAAACATCTGGGTTTAAGAGGATCTTCACTCACTTCAAAGGAATTAGGGTTTTGAAGGACAATCAACATTTCCTGACTTTTGGGGGTCCAAATTAGGGTTTTATGTAAGATCAGTTTATTTCTGATTCTTTGGGAAAGACTTGATTCCATGGATTTCTATGTGTTCTCAAGTATCTAGAGGTGGATTATGGACCATCAATTTCATTCACAGGGGTTTCAATTGGCCAGATGATTGAGAATCAGGCAAATTGGGGATAAATTCAACTAATCAATGAAAAAGTCAACTCTTGACTTTTTGAGGTCAAACTTATGTTCATCATGTCAAATATGACCAATGGGTGGAATTTGGTCAAGAAATACCAAAGGAATAATCAAAATCAAGCTTGTGTGGAAAGTTACCAATTTTGGAAAGCTAGGGTTTTAGAAACTTTCCATTTTGGGAAAGTTCTCCTTGGTTTGCAGCCAACTTCATGGCTAGTTTTCATCATGATACAGGCTCCATTCTGAATTCCATCAAACATGAAAGTTGTAGAATGATTTTTCACCTTTCCAACCATATAAAGAATGTTCCATTTGGATGTCTAGATCAAAAGTTATGATGCTTCAAAGTTAGAGCATTCAAGTTATGAAAATTGAAAATAACTTCGAAAATTTTTGGCATGTTAGGCAGCTTGTGTCACACCACTTTCTTGCCAATTTTTCATGATGTTAAAGACCTCAAATCCAATTATTTTTCACATCAAACTTGTTGTATCAAATGAAAGCTTTAATTTGGTACCAAAACCATGCCATTTGATTCCATATTCATGGAGTTATGCTCACTCAAAAACGTGATCTCATAGTTGTGAAACATGAAGGACTTAGAAATTTTTCTAAGTACAAAAACCAGCTTGTGTCATGGTATGTTCATGATCATTTTTCTTGATGCTTAAAGCTTCCTCTCAACTTGTGTCAAACATGAAGATTGCTCTATCAAATGCCACCTTTCAAAGGATACCAAGATCATGCCAATTGATGTCATATTCTTTAAGTTATGCATCATCAAAGTTACTATCATGCAACTGCTCCTCAAGTATGCCAAGCCATGCTATTACACTCCAATTTCAAGAACCATGCGTATCATATCCATTACCTTTTAAAACCATGCACAAACCCTTACATACCATGCTTTACATGACTTTTACTCCATATGGCCATAAGAGAGAGAAAAAGAAACTTAATGAGCAAGTGTTATTATGACTTGTACTATCATCACTATCCATTACCATCCATCACCATTTATTATCATGTAGTGTACACCATAAAAATGATGCACCTCACAAGCCAATCCGTGCCATAACATCCCTTTCTCATTTTTCCAATTTTCTTAACCAAACTTGCTTAACTAAATTCTAATCATGATTAGCATCTAACCATATTCTAACCAACTATATAAGAGTACCATAACCACCCTTAAGAAGTTAGTTACTTCATTTTTCACCAAAACATATCAGAAATCACATTTCACCCTCTCAAGTTCAATCAATCGAATCTCCTTCAATATTGGAGCTTTGGAAAAAATTACTTCACCATTGTCATCACCTCATTGAGCTCTAGCATTTGTTCACATTACTTTTCATATGGAATCTCTACAACACCATCCACGGCTTCACCTTCTTTCTCCATTAACTGAAGTTTCAGTCGAGATTCAAGGTGTTTTGAGCATTTATTTTGCTCTAAGGTAGATCTCAAGGCTTGCAGAAAGTTTTTGGGGTTTCTATTGCGTGTGGAAAGCACTTCTGGTCAGGTTAGATTTCTTGAATTTGCAGCATCATTTTAGGGCAATACATGAGCTTAGAGGCATGTAGGTAGTCGCATCTGAAGTCCTACACCATTGTAGGCAATGTTGGTATCCTAGTTGTGTTGATTTGAACATGTTTCAAGATGTAGGTCAAGATTTCGTGCTCTATTTTCATGGCCTTAGAGTAATTATTTTTTAAAACCAAGGGTACATTCTTGATCAACATGAACTTGCGTGCAAAATGATGTTAAAATTTGTCATTTTGGTGAGGTTTTGTTTAAACGCCGGTGAGGGTTGATCGGGGAAGACGACCGGAGCCCTAGCTCTGGCGTCCCCGTTGGCAGGTGAGGAAAAGTCAAGAGCTTGTGTGTTTTATTCCCATTGGCCAATGTAATTCATTCAGATCCATGTGTACTAAATTTGGCCAGCGTGTAGTCTTGTTCAATTCCTCCAATGACGTTTGGCCAACGCATTAATGAGGCCAGCAAATTTACCACGTGCCTCAATTCATACTCCCTTTGTATTATTCTGAACAATAATAATATTCAAATAAAATCAGAGAAAAAGGAGATAATGGGATTTGGTATGGGCCTCGTACACGCTTGCTATTGACATCCCCAGCCTGGCCCATATGGCATTTTTGAACATATAAATTACTCTGGATGCACCCTCTGGTCCTTATGTGCATTTTAATTTCTATTTTTTGTACACGTTTGATTTTTGCAATTTTAAAAATAGTTTCTTGTGCATAAAATTTCCAAGAAAATTTATGGTTATTCCTTAACCTTTTAATTAATGTTTGATAAATTTTCATTTTCATTTTGTATTATTTTGGTATTTTTTTCTGAATTTTTGATTGGAGAGTGTTCAAATTGAGCTACCTTGTGCATTAAGCTTTGAAAAGTGATCTTCCCAACTTTGGTTGGATCCCATTTTTTGTGTACAATTGGTCACTTGATTGTATGACATGTTGATGTTCAATTGATGTTGATGCCATTAATTTTGGGTCATTTTTGAATGCCTTCTTTGATGCTTGCTTGTATAATCAATGCTTGATATGATGCCTAATGTTTGCAATGGTTTGAACACCTTTGGTGCATATTTTTGAGCCAATATTTTGAACATGATCAGCCAATGACCTTTCCATTCCATGACTAATTTTCCATAATTTTCCAAAGTTTTCATCTATTTTTCATGAGGAAATCAATGTGGTCCTAACCCTTTGTGAAGTATGCTTAGAAGTAAGGTTGAATTTGATGATTGTGTGACTTTCCTTGAGCCACTTTTCTTGACATGTTTAAGCTTATTCATGATGACATTTTGTACACCATTGTGGTGCTTTGACACTGATTTTTGATCATGATTTATGTGCTTGCTTTGGACTTTAAATGCATGTCTTTCCCATTTGTGCCTTATGTGGATACTTGAGATGTTTAGAGATGTTGTTGTGCCATAGTTGTGGAACTTGTTTCTCACTTTCTCACTCTTGTTTTAGCATGAGTTAAAGCCTTTAAATACCCTTTCATAGGTCCCTTTGAATACCTCTAATGAATGTCATTTGTGTGAACTTGAGCCATGTTTACTTGTCAACTTTGACAACTTGCTTTTGGTACATTGGTATGCCATCTTTGGTTGATGTTTGCATGAATCAAAGGTGAGATATTACATGTCATTTTCTACTGCCTTGTATGCTTGGATACCCACTTGACTTGACTTGGATCATCCTTTACTTGCTTGACAATTAACATGCCTTTATGGAAGTGTTTAGGTGTTTGTTTTGACATTTGCTTGCCTTAACTTTTGAGAATGATTTTCCATGAGAACTTTTGTGGTAACTTGAGATGTTTGTACATGAATCAATTGCCTTAGCTTCTGACCTAGGTCCTATGTGAGTCTACTTCATACTTTGTTGCTCATTATGTAGTCATGATTGAATGATACATGATTAAGGTGACATCTTTGTGTATAAGTTTCAAATCTCTTGAACATGACTTGATGTGTATTTCATGATCAATTCTCAACATTTCAAGCATGCCTTTGATATGATTACATCATGTATGATACTTGAATGCATGACATGACTTCATTTGTGTGACCTTTAAAGGTTAACTTGACATAGTCTTTGAATGACAAATGTTTGTGTGCTAGTGTAGGATATAACTTGAATTCATTTACACTTTCTTAGGACATTAACATGAAGTGGATATAGTAGGTTTAACTACTTCCCCTCTTAGGTTCATACACCTTTAGGAATCATTTCACTTTGCTTATTGTTTGACATTACTCCTAGGATAGTATTAGGACATTTCCATGAGCATAAGTGCAAAGCTTTGCATATTTCTTTCAACTATCTAATAGTTGAGCTTGGTTTGAATTTGGTAAGTACTTGTATTACTTTACATTGTTGTCCACTTATGTGACTTCTCTTTCATCTCACTTCTTCTCTACTTCTCTCTTTTGTGATTGAATCATCTAATGTTTACTTGTGTATGGTCACATGTTCCCTTAGGATTCCTAGCTTGAATCTAATTTTGGATTAGGTTCAAAGAAGGAGAGACTCCCGTTAGAAGGGAAGAGAAGAGACTCCCTTGGATTGATAATCTAATGTCTCTCCTATTCCCTTTCTTAACCTCAGTTATAGGATCAACCATCGCATGACAAATTCTAGGATGGAGATCCCGTTAGAATTTTTCTTTTAACCATTTGAGTCTCTTCTCTCTCTGAAGATGAAGCAAAAACACTTAATAAAGATTGTATGTGGAGTGCGCCATGACCCTTAAGCACATGGGAAGTGACAAGCGGGAGTCCCTCCTTACCTTGTCTAGGGTGTTTTCCATACGTCCCGTCTTGGGTCGATCTTGTAACGCATTCAATCCTATGTCATAATCTTTAGCACAATACATATCACAAACAAAATAAATCAAAACACTTCTTCTAAAAGACATAAATAAATCAATCGTCTTCCTTCGAGATTCTTTTCTCATCTCACTCCCTTCAATCTAAAGGACATGCTATTTCCGCTCTACCAGAAACAGGTAAACGTGTAAGACTTCACACAACAAGCGGCAACACCTAAACTGCTAGAACGCGAACGTTAGCGTTATCCACATAAAAAACACCAAACAAAAAAAGACCTGTAGGTTGAACTACGAGTGCTCTGACTTCCTCTCTCACGTCCGAATGAGGATATGTAGGCACAAGACGGCGATGTCTTGGCGAGCAACCTTCCCCTACAATCCCGTATTCCTCCAAACTATGTTGACTCTGACTTTCCCATCCCCGAGGGAATACGTAGGCCTAGGACGACGATGTCCTATCGAGTCACCTTTTGTTTTCTTTTTCCCTCTCTTCTCCATTTCTCATGTCGTGGAGAGACATGTTATGAAGCAACATGCTGTGGAGAGACAAGAAGAACAAGAGAATTTATTTTTCTCTGGTCATATTCCTCCTACCTCAGGCGCTTGGAAAAAGATCGTCAATCAGCTTACAATGGAAAATACATGACTGAAGAGGCAAAAGAAGAAGCAACAACATGGGGCTGGATCTTCATCAACAAGATTTCCTTAAGACTCATATGCTTAGCCTTGTCATCTTTGTTCTAGATCTTTTTGAAGTTGTACTTTCATGGTTGTAATCCTTTGAATACATTAAATAAAATAAGATCTTTTCAGTTATCCGAAGTGTTATCAATTTTTATGATATTTACAACATAATTGTTAAAAGTTCCTTGTAACCAAAATCATTTGTGTTTTTCACATCATACATCATTCAAGCATTTTGCATTACCAAAAACTTACACATGTTCTCACTTTGAAGCCAAATTGTCTCATTCATATAATACTCAGGCCAGTCGTCAAAAGAATATGGACGGACTTGAGCAAGAAAACAAAGAACTTAGAGATGAAGTTACTGCTCTAAAGGACAATATAGAAAGGCTCAACAACATGATAGAATCATTGACGACTGCTGAAAATCACCTGCCAACTCCAATTCAAAGGAGTATCATCTCAGAAATTGTCTCAGCACCCATCACATTTGTTGCTATGCCACAATATTCCATGCCTCCCGGCTTTCCTTAGGGAATTCCTTTCAACTTCGTACAGGAGGGTTACAAACCTCCGGCTCCTAAAGCTTCAAAGGCCTCAACAATCATGACAATACCACCTCCCGTAATGCATACTACTCCATACATTGAAAAAAAATCTTCCATGCTCCTCCAAGTGAAACTATGTGAGTAGATGAAAGATGGGATGAATTCCAAGATATGTTCTTAAACATGCAGAAAGATATTAAAGCTCTCAAAGGACAAGACTTATTTAGAAAGAACACAACTGACATATAACTGGTTCCAAATGTCAAAATACTGCTCAAATTTAAAGTACCTGACTTTGAAAAATACATAGGGAAATCTTGCCCTCGAAGTCACTTGGTTATGTATGCACAAAAGATGTCTAGGAAAAAAGACAATCAGCAGCTACTAATTGACTACTTTCAGGATAGCCTAACTGGTGTCACACTTAAATGGTACATGGGATTAGACAGTGCGAAGATCCAAACTTTCAGTGATCTTGGCGAAGCCTTCATGAAACAATACAAGTATAACCTGGATATGGCTCCTGACCGGGATCAACTCAGGGCTATGTCTCAAAAAGAAAAAGAAACTTTCAAAGAATATGCTCAGAGATGGCGAGAAGTTGCAGCCCAAATCTGTCCTCCTATTGAAAAAAAGAAATGACGAAAATATATTTGAAAACTCTGAATCCCTTCTACTACGGCCGTATGATTGCCAGTGAGCCTAATGACTTTACTAAAATGGTAAACATGGGAGTGTGACTGGAGGAAGCAGTCCGAGAGGGACGATTGACCAAAGAGGAGGAATCATCTAAAAGACATGGAAGTGGGTTCCAAAAGAAAAAGGAATATGATGTCAGCACTATGTTGTAAGGCCAGTCAAGACGAAGATATCAACCACGACATGTAGAAAACGTGTCTCCTGTTATCAACTCGGTGCCAGCTCCGGCCTACCAGCCACAAAATTCTCAAAATCAAAAGCAGCAAAATCATCAACATCAGTAACAACAACCACAATATCAGCAAAGGCAGCAACAACCTCTATAACAGGCTCGCCCGCAATACAATAACAACAATAATCATGTTCAAAGGTCACCTGGTTTTGATCCTATACCAATGACGTACACGGAGCTATTCCCAACATTGTTGGCAAAAAGTCATATTCAAACAAAATCTCCTCCTGTTCTCCCAAAAGACCCTCCTTATTGGTTCAAAGATGACCATTTTTGCCCCTATCATCAGGGAGCACCCAGGCATGGTATCGAGAACTCTTTTAGCTTCAAAGATGATGTTCAAAGACTTTTCAAAAATGGCATTTTATCTTTCAAAGACAGTAATCTAAATTTTCAAGTGAACCCGCTAGCTCAACATGGAGGCACTTCTGTCAACATGGTTTATAGATGCCCGAGCAGCTATAAGATTTAAGACGTCTGCTTATTAAGAAGAAACTTGGTGAAAATGCACGCAAGACACAGCAGGTGGGGTCTTGTAGACCCACATGATTACGCAACATGCAGTGTTTGTTCTGTAAATAATCACGGATGCTACTTTGTACAAGCAACCCTACAAGAGCAAATGAACCAAGGTTGGATCCAAGAATACAGAATGAGGCCACACCAAATTAGGGGTGGCAAAGCGGGCAGCCTGCCCCGTTTAGGCCCTCCCCATTTAAGCCCGTCCAAAAGCGGTGCAGGCCAACTTAGGCGTTCGAGCTTAAAAGTCAAGGCCGCCCCGTTTAATAACGAGTTGGTGGGTTGGCGGGCCGGCCCGCCAATTTTTTTTTTACAATTTAATTCACTACATAATTTAAATTTTTTTTAATCATTACAAAAGAGACCGACAAATTTTAACAATGCATAGTAAAACTTTAACAAGTCTTAACGCAAATATCATATTCTTCAACATAAACAAACAATGTAACTATAATACCAAAAACTTAAAACAAACACAGTAAACCTCCAAAAATTAAAACTTTATTATCATAATGAGAAATAAACCCCTATGTGTAAAACCTTATAGCTTTAGAACCCGACTCCAATGACAACGAGCAATAGAAAATAGAAAAGAATATATTCTCTATGTTTTGCAATAAAGACTTTTCCTACTATGAGTGAAAATAAAGAACGAAGCAGAGACCAATTAATGTCTTCAAATGAGGTGTTTGTGGTTATGTGAAAATTGAATATTAGGGTTTGAAGAAGTGAGAGTTGTTTTAAAAGTATGTTTACTACATACCATGTTAATATTGTTTTAATTCCAAGTAAAATAAATAAATTTTTTAAACAAAAAGCCCGTGGGTAAAACCCGCCTCGCCCCGCCCTGGGCCCGTTTTAAAAGTTGGTTAGGCGGGGCGGGCCAACTTAAGACACCGAGCCGAAAACCTCTCTCCGACGGGCCCGGCGGGCCCTACGTGTTTTGCCACCCCTAATACCAACAAATCAATATGGTACAAGGTTGTTCAGGAGAGTACGCAATTTATGATATCAAATATATCAGGGAGTCACTAGTCAAATTTCACAAATGCTTGTGCAAACTTTATTATTTTGGTCCCATTCATCATGATCATACAACTTGTAGAAAATGTCGCGGAAGCCAACGTGGTTGTCTCCTCATCCAAAATGAGATCCAAGGGTTGTTAAACTGAAGAACCATCACTGTCCTCCATGAAAGTGAACCCATTGATAATGAAGTCGATGAGGATGTCTATACCATAACTCCTCAGTTTAACGAACCCGAACGCGTGGAAATTCATTTTGACAGTGGAAGGATTCCTAATGTTCCGAAGTTTGAACCAATAGAGATCACCTATGATAGTCGGAAGACTATCGTGACTCCTTTGGTCATTTATTTACCAGGCCCGGTCCATTACAAATCAGAGAAGGCCATACCTTACAAGTACGGTGCTACCATTGTTGAAAATGGGAAGGAAGTACCCTTACCATTAATTGTCAACATCGCTGATGTGAGCCGAGTCATCAGAAGTGGCAGGGTATTCAACAAAGAAGCTAAGGATGTGGCTGTAAGAAAAGAGAAGCAAGTGGAGAATCCTTTTGAACAGATTGGTCAATCAATTGATACCAATCAGATGAAAGATGATGATGAAGTTTTAAAGCTGATCAAGAAAAGTGAGTGCAACATTATGGACCAACTGTTAAACACACCTTCCAAAATATCCATACTATCCCTTTTAATGAGCTCTGAGGCTCACAGGGAAACTCTACAGAAGGTCTTGGTGCAAGCCTTTGTAAACCATGATGTAACGGTGGGTTAATTTGGCAATATTTTTGCTAACATTACCATTTGCAATAACTTGAGCTTCTGTGATGAAGATCTCCCAGAAGAGGGGGAAATCACAATATGGCACTAAAGATCTCAGTCAACTGCATGAATGACGCCTGGTTCATCACTAAATGTTATGCCAAAATCAACTCTTACAAGGTTAGCATTTCAAGGAGCTCCTATAAGAGGCAGTGGAATTGTCGTCAAAGCCTTTGATGGATCCAAGAAGACAGTTATTGGTGAAGTTGATCTCCCCATAACTATTGGCCCCCGTACATTTCAAATTAGCTTCCAATTAATGGATATCCAAGCGGCCTATAGTTGTTTGTTGGGTCGTCCTTGGATCTATGAAGCAGGAGCAGTCACTTCGACGCTGCATCAAAATCTGAAATTTGTGAAAAATAACAAGTTGGTTGCTGTGTACGACGAACGGACTTCGGTTGTAAGCAATCTATCATCATTTTCTTACTTAGAACCCGAAGAGGTTATTGGAACTCAATTCCAGGCACTTTCTGTAGGTAGAAAATATAGTAAAGGGGCATCTATTTCCTCTTACAAAGACGTTGTTCGAGTAGTGGAAAATGGTACCGCTAAAGGGTGAGGACAACTTGTGATTCCTACCGATAACCAGACTAGAGGAGGCCTCGGTTTTTCTCCAATATCCACAAAAGCTACTAGAAAGAATGAAGGCATCCCTCCCATTCAAAACATTTTCTACAGCGGAGGCTTTATCCATCCTTTCCCTCAAGAGGTCGACGCCATTAACAGAGACGACTCTGAAGACAAACCCTCAGATTCTAAAGAAGAATGGAAGTCCTACCTTAATGATTCCGGGTACATATCGCAAGGGGAGGCACATACTGTAACACCCCATTTAATTATTTAGTCATTTTATGATTTATTTTGTGTGAATATTCTTGGCATGGTCTTGGTTAGAGGTATGTGTGCAGGGTGAGTGTGAGATCTTAGAATTAAGTGGGAATATTTCATCATCATTATTAATATAAATGTTATTACTATTATTATAGGGAAATATTTATTCCTAATAATAAGGGTAATAATAATATTATTATTATAATTACCAAATAAATAAAACATTATTAGAATTATTATTGGGACTATTATTACTATTAAGATAATTAAAGAAATAAAACATATCAGGAGAGATTAGTGAGAGGTTACACAAAGATGATCAGTTTACGTAAAAAGAGAAGGAAAAGAGAGAAGGAGAGCTAGGGCTAGAGAACAAGAGGATTTTCACCATTTTCGAAGTATCAAAGCTTGAATTTCAGGTAAGGGGAGACTGGGTCAATAATGGTGTTAATAACATGAGAGGGTAGTGAGGGTTCTTTTCCTTCTTGGGTTCTGTGCATTTCTTCTCCTTCTTGTTTGATTTTCGTATCTGGATAATCGTTGTGTGGTTGTTGTTCAATCGTAGTTGTGTAATGCATGTATGTGTGAATCTGTGTTGTATGTTGATTTGGAATAGTAAATTTATGCAAATTAGTACTGTTGTTGCTGAGTTCTGATGTAGAACAGATCTGGAAAATTGGGGTTTTATGGGGTTAACAAAAATAGGTTCTAATGATAGAAAAGGTTAACAAAATGATGAAATAATGAAGTAGAATTAGGACCTTGAAATTGTACTGAATTAAAGATGGTTTTGGGTCTGAATCAGGAGCTTGAAAGTGCTCTAATGGGGGAAGGTTCGCAATGATGCGAAATTTGGGATTTTGATGACTGACTGGTCATACGTGTATGGGGTAAGGCCATACGCGTATGAGGGATGCCCCCATAGGCCGAACGCGTCTGATACGTGCCTTGTCCCAGAGCAAGCACGACCTTCTGCTGAAACGCGTATGGGACGCGTATGAGGGAGTGGCCATACGCGTATGGGAAGGGCCATACACGTAGGGGAAGTTTTGAGGAGTTTTGAGAGAGAAATCACTCTCTGGTGATACGCTTACAGCCCAAGGCAATACGCGTATGAGGCCTGGGCAGATGAGCCTTACGCGTACGATACACAGGCCTGGGATGAGGGAAATGAGTCCATATGCGTATGAGCATGGTCATACGTATATAAGCAGGGTTGTGGTGAAAATTTCCCGTTTTTACGATTTATGTCCCGATTTTGCGTGTAATGCAATTTCTCTTGACCCGTAAGACTAAGATGGTATAATTGGACATAGGAGAAACTAGTAATGATGGTAAATAGGATAAAACCTGGGACTTTGTGAAAAATTCTGATTGAGACGTGTTAGATGTTGTGAGCCAAGATTGTCGTGTGTGGACGGTCTTGTGCTGTGGTGGTAATTCCGGAAGGAATTACGGTGAGTATATGACTCACGTGGGATTATTGAGGATCGTGAAATTATGCTTGAATAATTATTATATGGTGCATAATATTGTGTCATGCATTCATGTCATGTGATGTGGAGATGAGCTAGGTGGGAATCCATGATGGGTGCCTAGTCTCTTCCGGATTCTATGTGGGAGTCGAGTGGAGATAAGTTGTAGTTCAGAGGAATGTATACGACTTATCTGGATTCCGATGGGAATCGGGTTCCAGGGTGAATCGTATGTGATTGTTATGGTACCGCATGCATTGTGTCATGTCAGTTGAGTCGCATTGCATATATATATATATATATATATATATATATATATATATATATATATATATATATATATATATATATATATATATGATTGAATGTGGGCTGATTATGCTGAATGATGGTGTGGCACTTGTATATGCGTTGTGATTGTATGATTTGGTGTGATTTATGTGTTAACTACTCCTTAGCATGTGTTGTTCATTGTGTATTATTGAATGTAGTTCTCACCCCTTTTCTGTTTGTTGTGTCTGTACTTCTTGGGGAGTACAGATGATCAGGTACCTGAGTAGTGCTTGGAGCTTGTGTTGCTATTTGATCGAGTCTTAGGAGTCGCTCTGATACGTAACACAGGAAGGATGAGGATTTCGTTATGTTTTCATGTTATTTATTCTTGGTCATTTGTTACGTATCGTGACAAGTTTATTGGTTGTTAAACCACATATTCTGTGGAGATTTAATTTAATTGGAGTTTAATGTTAAACCATTTGAATTAATTCCGCTGTTTAATCAAAGCATTGGTTTTATTAATGAATAAGACATGAAGTGATTTGATACTTCATGATGATTATTTTTGGTAATGTGGCATCCTACGTGTCTTAACTCTGATTTATTTCTGCAATATTTTTGTATTTTTCGATTTTTATACGAATGGGTAGTGTTACCATTGGTATCAGAGTCTGGTTCGGCCGTTCGGCCAGTGTAATAGTAGAGTCTGACTATAGAGTGTGTATAGTCGTGTGTTTATCCTAACTTGTGTTTCCTTTGGTGTTGAGCAATATGGCTGGTAAGAATGATGTTGTGATTGCCGATGCGTTACAAGCTGTTACGCAGGCGGTGCAGAGTAACAATCGGAATGCTGAGGATGTCGAGTTCCGTAATTTTGAAAAGTTTCAGAACAATAAGCCACATAAGTTTGAGGGTAGACACGAACCGGATGTGGCGTTGAAGTGGCTGAAGGATATTGAGAAGATCTTCAGGGTCATGGGATGTACTGAAAGCTCAGAAGGTGGAATTTGGCACACACATGCTAAATTGGGAAGCTGAAGACTGGTGGGATAACACCTGCCAAAGGCTAGAAGCTGCAGGTGGTCCTATTACTTGGACGATGTTCAGAGATGAGTTTTTGGAGAAGTATTTTCCAGAAGACGTTCGTGGCAAGAAAGAGGCCGAGTTCCTAGAATTGAAGCAATGGAATCTTACGGTTGCATAATATGCGGCCCAATTTGAGGAACTGGTGAAGTATTGTCCTTATTATAATACTGATGTTATTATGGGTTCGAAGTGTATCAAGTTTGAGAACGGACTGCGTCCCGAGATCAAACAAGGTATCGGTTATCAGAAGATCAGATACTTCCCTGAGTTGGTGAATAGGTGTCGAATTTATGATGAAGACAACAGGAATTGAGAACCTTGTTAGAAGATGAAGCTAAAATGTTTGCGGTGTTTACCTCCTTGTCTGTTGAAGGCAAAACGTCAATCAATGAATTACCTATAGTGAAAGAGTTCCCATAAGTATTTCCGGATTATATTTCAGAGTTTCCTCTACAGCGAGAGGTGGAATTTGCAATTGATCTTGTTCCTGGTACCAAACCTATATCTATGGCACCATACAGAATTTCAGCATCAGAATTGGCGGATTTGAAATCTCAACTCGGGGAATTGCTTGATAAGAAATTTATTAGAGCCAGTGTGTTGCCGTGGGGAGCTCCAGTGTTGTTGGTTAAGGAGAAGGACGGTAGTATGAGATTATGTATTGATTATCGTCAACTGAATAAAGTGACCATCAAGAACAAATATCCACTCCCAAGAATTGATGATCTAATAGATCAACTCGTGAGAGCTCGTGTTTTCAGTAAAATTGATTTGAGATCAGGTTACCATCAGATTCGGGTTAAAAAGGATAATATTCAGAAAACGGCTTTCAAGACTCGGTATGGACATTACGAATATGATTTGATGTCGTTCGAAGTGTCCAATGCGCCAGGCGTATTCATGGAGTACATGAATCTCATCTTTCATGCTTATTTGGATCAGTTTGTGGTATTTTTTATTGATGATAGTTTGTGTTAGTTTTGCAGCTATGCAGTATGTATGTTGGCTAAATTTTGTTAAAACCTTTATGTTAGCTCTTATGTCACGGAAGGTGTTTCAACATGCTGTATGTGTATCTGCCATAATAGTTTAATTGCAGATTGTGATATGTTAAGTGGGATGTCGTGACATTGTGCTGCACTAAGCTAGTATGAGTGCACAGTTATTTTATGGTGTGACAGAATTCCATTCTGCAGGAGTTTTCTGAGATGTCATAACAGATGTCATGACATGTTGCACTTCACTGAACCTGAAGGTTAAGGTTCTGTGACGTGGCTGTTTATGCAAGGATGCTTCAGGATTTCTGTGTAATGTATTGACTGATGTATGATGCGCATTTTCCAAGATTGAAGCAGCTGCGCATCAGATAAATACAACTCTCAACCTATGCATCAAGTGGGGATTTTGGACTGAATGGTTTTATTGTGAGGGAGATTGTTAGGTCCTGACTTGGTTGATCAGACATCAGTACAGATGTGGTTATAATACTTGGCAGAATGTCGAGTAAGATGTTGAAGCATCATCAGCTATCATGGCAGTACTAATGTCTTATGTCATAATATCTTGATCGGGTACAACAGTATGTGGTTCAGACAGATGTCATAACATCCTAATCTGGTATAGCAAGTGTTGCTGTTTTGCTGTCATGTGATGGTTAATCAAGATGTTAAAGGAGATGTCACAACATCATTGTCTGTTACAGTAGGTGCTGCTATGGTATATCTCTTGACAGATTTGATTTGATCTGATGAGATCTTTTTGGATATACCTCATCATTATACACAGGTCAAGGAGATTTATTAGGAACAAAGTGCAGATTTAATTGGATTTCATAAAAAGGATCTTGGAGACTTTTTAGGAAACTATTTGGAGATTTGTTCCTATTTTTATGGAGAAGATCTTGCAGCTGAATGTGGTACATCAAGATGTCTTGCTTGATGTCTTGACATGTGATTCTAATCTTCTGCAGGTGGTGTGTTTTTAGTATTGCAGGATTTGTGCATGATGTCAAACACGATGTTCTGACATCAGTAGACAGAACTTCTAGTTCAGATTTTTAGGTTTTATTTGCTGCACTATTTTTAGCAATCTTTTGTGTGTTTGTGTTGAGTGATTGCATGCGTAATTCTGGGAGTAAAATTATGTTGGAGTGATATTATTTGGAAGCAATCTGTTTAAAGAATAGGGTTGGTTATTTTCATGCATAAAGATTTGGAGAATAATTAGTTTTAATTATTAATGAAAACTAAGATCTGCTAATGCCCAAGCCCAATGTAAGGAATGTTTCTGGGAATATTATGTGGCGCTGTTTTATAGGTCTGGAAGATTCAAGTCAGAATCAAGAAGAATATTGAAGAATAATGACTTTCTACTTATGGAGATAAATAAGGAAGGAATTGATTGAAGACCTATTATGTAGCAGAAGTTTCTGCTGATTTGTAGCAGCTGTTATACTGTGATTTGAAGCCCAAATCCAGTTGGGAATAAGTTATAAATAGAATGCTTGTAACCTAGAAAAAGTACGAGTCCAAGATGTAGATCATTAGGGTTTTGTCTAAGTGAACCACTCAGGTTGTCAGATGGTCACTGTGTTCTCACTCAGAAACCTGTAGGTAATGAGTTTTGTATTGTTCTTGGAGGAAGCTTTGAAGCAACTCTAAGGTGTGTTTTTGAAGTGTGTCTTCTACTTTTCTGTGATTGAAGAGTTGTTGGAAATCAAGCTGTTGATGCAGTGGCTGAGGTGTTGACTGCTAGACATCATTGCGATGATTGGAAGTGAGATGGAGTCTCTTATCTAGGGTGGACTTAGGTAGAAGGGTCATTAGGTAGTGATTAAGTGAGTAGATCATCAACGGGTGCGTTGATTGTAGGGTCTATGAATTGATCTGCTGATAGTGAACTTCCTTCCTGGCTTGGTATGCCCCCAGATGTAGGTTGTTAGACCGAACTGGGTGAACAATTCTTGTGTGCACTTTACTTTTCAGCAACTTCTCTTATTGTCTATATCTTGTATATGTTGTTGATAACAGATCAGATGTCTTGACATGTTATGTCACATATGGGACTGCTATGCCAGAATTTCAATTGGTATCAGAGCAGACATCCTATTCGTTTTTCTGGGTGAGATCCTAGGAAAGATACTATCTGGTTCATGTGCAATGAAAATAGTTTTGCTGAGAAGTTGTATGGACTTGGTCATTTCATATGTTGTTTGAATAGTCCCTTGAAGTGGAGGATGGACTATTCATGATTGGGTGTGTATTGACTCTGTTTGAAGTTGTCAGGCGTGTAGCTTTGGTGGTGAGCTGCTTTGTAGGGTGATTTATTTTCAACCTATGCTGACCTGTTGCAGTTGGAGTGTGGTGTTTGTGCATTGGTTATTAAGTTTTGCCTAAAGGTTGTTGAGGGGTTTTCTTTATTTGTGTATTCCGCTGCATGGTATCTAATGAAACCCTGGGGTTTCCTTGTGTCACTAGTAAAGGAAGGGCAGTAGGGTTAGTCTCCTCAGAAGTGTTGATGTGTGATGATGTAGTGTATGCAAGACTGTTTCAACCAACTGTGTAAAGTGACTAAGGATACTTGAGGGTTGACCCAAGTCCACTCATAAAGGCATTTTCAAGAAGTTTGTTGATCAGAAGGATGCAATTTATTTTTGCTCTCTTCTCTGAAAGACCATCCACAGGTCTAAATTGAAGGTTCTCATGGTGTTGTTCTTGAATGATGTTCTACCAGTTGTTGGAACATCAAACAAGCAGAGTGTATAGAATCTTGTTAATGGCCATGGAGCAGATTCTGTTTGAAAGGAGTTATATGTGTGTACTAACCATAGGATGTACAGCTATTGGATGGGAGAATGAATAATTCCCTTAGGAGTTCTTAGCAGTTAATAAGGAGGAGTCCTTAATCTGATGCTGGAAGAACTCGAAGAAATGTCAAACATAATGCCTTTACATCTTTGTATTGAGAATTTATTTTTCTCAATATGTCTGGTGGTGTTTCTCAAAAACAGGATGGAGGTTGTTTACTCAAACTTGATATCACCATCAAGTCTCTGAGAGCATGAAACTCTTGTTCTAGTGGAAGAGTAACTCAAAGGGCTGTGCATAGAGGAGGTGTATTAATCTAACTGGTTGGCTGGTGTCTTCATTGTTGGATTGTCATCCAAACCATCTAGGATGAGCATTTCGGATTTGTGTTTGGAGCAAGGAGGAGTTGGTGTTTTTTTTGGACCAAAAGATGATGGTTCCCTGGTATTTGCATGAGAAGGTTACCTTATCAAATGTGATAAATACCTTAACAGGAGTTGAGTATTTGTCTGCTTTTGATAAGGATGTGCATCTAACCGATAGTGGATACTCTGACGGGAGCTGTGCGTGTATCTAAGGTGTTGTTCTTTCAACTAATGACAAAATACATTGACGGGAGACTATGTATATGTCTGATGTAAAAGTGCAGGACTGCAGAAGTGTTGAGAATTTACTTTTCTCTATTTGGCTGTTTATGGTGTGTGGTGTATGTGATGTGTCAAGAATGTCCTAACAGATATTAGAACATTTTCGGGGTTAGGACTCTGAGTTCACATCTTATCTAAGAAGTATTTACCTTGTCATACGGGAGAATGATGGGTAAAGGATTGTCTTGGAAGCCTGATGTGAATAGGACATGCTAGAAGTGGATAAGTTTAGTGCTTAAGGATCAATTGGGCTGAAAATTCCTGGAACTTGGATCTCAAGTCTGTTGGTCGTGGTACACGGATGGGTTCTGGGCATCCACACACTATATGATCATGAAGCTGTCATAGGATATCATGTAGTAGTTTTGGGGGTGGTTCTTGCTGAAGAAGCATATGTTGAGAAAGAAAGGGGGAGAGTAGAGAGTGTAGTAGTGTAGAATTCTGTGTGCTGTGGTGGTTGTTTGGTTTTCTGGTTTTTTGGTTCCTTGGCTTAAGGGGGAGCTTGGAGATTTTGTTTTTATTTGGAATGTGGTGTTTTTCTTAGTGCAGTTGGATTCTAATCATGATGTCAAGACTGATGTCTTAACATCTGCTGACAGAACATTCTGTTCAGAATGTTATGGTTTTTGTCTCCAGAGAACACAAGCTTCTATCTGATTTATGTACTATTGTGGTACATGGTTTGCTTGAGGGTCAAGCAGTAAGTGAATGTGTTCAGCAGGTGTGTTGAATAGAGGGTGCGCTCTTGAAGACATGATGATGCATCTTGTGTTTTCCATTCATTTTGGGTGTTCTTCTTGCAATGGAGCATTGGTTATCCATGACAGAGAGAGTACTGTAACCTGTCAGATAGTACAAGCTTCTGAGTAGGATGTGTTCTGCTACTGACTTGCTTGCTTTTGGTTGATTATCCTTAAATGCATAGTTGTTTGGTTTGGCATATTATGGCTAATAAGGGGGAGATGGTTGTAAGTTGTAGTAGAGTTCCTTGGTTGTCTCCTTAAGTGGGAGCTGGTTGTGTTATCCAAAGGTTGTATGGATATTGCTCTGGTGTGCTATTGCTTTGCCAAATATGGCTAAAAAGGGGGAGAGTGTGTGATGTGATTGCATGATGTGCTGGTGTCTCTGTCTGTTGGTTTTAGCCAAAATTTGTCAAAGGGGGAGTTTGTTAGTTCTGCAGCTATGCAGTATGTATGTTGGCTAAAATTTGTTAAAACCTTTATGTTAGCTCTTATGTCACTGAAGGTGTTTTAACATGCTGTATGTGTATCTGCCATAATAGTTTAATTGCAGATTGTGATATGTCAAGTGGGATGTCGTGACATTGTGCTGCACTAAGCTAGTATGAGTGCATGGTTATTTTATGGTGTGACAGAATTCCATTCTACAGGAGTTTTCTGAGATGTCATGACAGATGTCATGACATGTTGCACTTCACTGAACCTGAAGGTTAAGGTTCTGTGACGTGGCTGTTTATGCAGGGATGCTTCAAGATTTCTGTGTAATGTATTGACAGATGTATGATGCGCATTTTCCAAGATTGAAGCAGCTGCGCATCAGATAAATACAACTCTCAACCTATGCAACAAGTGGGGATTTTGGACTGAATGGTTTTATTGTGAGGGAGATTATTAGGTCCTGACTTAGTTGTTCAGACATCAGTACAGATGTGGTTATAATACTTGGCAGAATGTCGAGTAAGATGTTGAAGCATCATCAGCTGTCATGGCAGTACTACTGTCTTATGTCATAACATCTTGATCTGGTACAACAGTATGTGGTTTAGACAGATGTCGAAGACAGATGTCATAACATCCTAATCTGGTACAGCAAGTGTTGCTGTTTTGCTGTCATGTGATGGTTAATCAAGATGTTAAAGGAGATGTCACAACATCATTGTCTGTTACAGCAGGTGCTGCTATGGTGTATCTCTTGACATATTTGATTTGATTTGATGAGATCTTTTTGGATATACCTCATCATTATACACAGGTCAAGGAGATTTTTTAGGAACAAAGTGCAGATTTAATTGGATTTCATAAAAAGGATCTTGGAGACTTTTTAGGAAACTATTTGGAGATTTGTTCCTATTTTTATGGAGAAGATCTTGCAGCTGAATGTGGTACATCAAGATGTCTTGCTTGATGTCTTGACATGTGATTCTAATCTTCTGCAGGTGGTGTGTTTTTAGTATTGCAGGATTTGTGCATGATGTCAAACACGATGTTCTGACATCAGTAGACAGAACTTCCAGTTCAGATTTTTAGGTTTTATTTGCTGCGCTATTTTTAGCAATCTTTTGTGTGTTTGTGTTGAGTGATTGCATGCGTAATTCTGGGAGTAAAATTATGTTGGAGTGATATTATTTGGAAGCAATCTGTTTGTGAAGAATAGGGTTGGCTATTTTCATGCATAAAGATTTGGAGAATAATTAGTTTTAATTATTAATTAAAACTAAGATCTGCTAATGCCCAAGCCCAATGTAAGGAATGTTTCTGGAAATATTATGTGGCGATGTTTTATAGGTCTGGATGATTCAATTCAGAATTAAGAAGAATATTGAAGAATAATGACTTTCTATTTATGGAGATAAATTAGGAAGGAATTGATTGAAGACCTATTATGTAGCACAAGTTTCTGCTGATTTGTAGCAGCTGTTATGCTGTGATTTGAAGCCCAAATCCAGTTAGGAATAAGTTATAAATAGAATGCTTGTAACCTAGAAAAAGTACGAGTCCAAGATGTAGATCATTAGGGTTTTGTCTAAGTGAACCACTCGGGTTGTGAGATGGTCACTGTGTTCTCACTCAGAAACTTGTAGGTAATGAGTTTTGTATTGTTCTTGGAGGAAGCTTTGAAGCAACTCCAAGGTGTGTCTTTGAAGTGTGTCTTCTACTTTTCTGTGATTGAAGAGTTGTTGGAAATCAAGCTGTTGATGCAGTGGCTGAGGTGTTGACTGCTAGACATCATTGCGATGATTGGAAGTGAGATGGAGTCTCTTATCTAGGGTGGACTTAGGTAGAAGGGTCATTGGGTAGTGATTAAGTGAGTAGATCATCAACGGGTGTGTTGATTGTAGGGTCTATGAATTGATACTGCTGATAGTGAACTTCCTTCCTGGCTTGGTATGCCCCCAGATGTAGGTTGTTAGACCGAACTGGGTGAACAATTCTTGTGTGCACTTTACTTTTCAACAACTTCTCTTATTGTCTATATCTTGTATATGTTGTTGATAACTGACCAGATGTCTCGACATGTTATGTGACATCTGGGACTGCTATACTAGAATTTCAGTTTGATATATTCCAAGTCGGAAAGAGATCAAGCAGAGCATCTGAGGATTACATTGCAAGTGTTGAAAGATAATAAGTTATTTGCGAAGCTTTCAAAATGTGAGTTCTGGCTACATGAAGTGAGTTTTCTTGGACATGTTATTTTTGGTGATGGCATAGCGGTGGATCCATCCAAAGTAAGTGTTGTACTTCAGTGGGAACCTCCGAAATTAGTGACGAAGATTAGGATTTCTTGGGTTTGGCAGGTTATTACTGCAGGTTTAGCGAGGGGTTTTCTAATTTGGCCCTTCCTCTGACTCAGTTGACTAGAAAAGGTCAGGCCTTTGTGTGGGATATCTTGTGTGAAGAAAGTTTCAAGAATTGAAGAAGAGGTTGACTACAACGCCAGTGTTGATTCTACCCAAGCCGGATGAACCTTTTGTGGTATATTGTGATGCGTCTAAAAGGGGATTAGGCGGAGTATTGATGCAGGATGGTAAGGTCGTGGCTTATGCCTCACGACAATTGAGGGTATATGAAAGGAATTATCCTACTCATGATCTTGATTTAGCTGTAGTGGTTTTTGTATTGAAAATTTGGAGGCATTACTTGTACGGGTCGAGGTTTGAAGTGTTCAGAGATCATAAAAGTTTGAAATATTTATTTGACCAAAAAGAGTTGAATATGAGACAGAGAAGATGGTTGGAATTCTTGAAGGAGTATGATTTTAGCTTGAGTTACCATCCCGGTAAAGCTAACATCGTGGAAGATGCTTTGAGTTAGAAGACAATTCATATGTCGACATTGATGATTAAAGAGTTGGATTTAATTGAGCAGTTTAGAGACTTGAGCATGGGTTGTGAACTGACTCCTGAGAGTGTGATGTTGGGTATGCTGAAAGTTAATAATGAGTTCCTTAGAGAGATTAAAGAGAGTCAGAAACTTGATTTGAAGCTGGTTGATTTGATGACCTCAGGAGGGTCGGATGGAAAAGGTGACTTTAAAGTAGATGATTTTGGTGTGTTGAGATTTAGAGGCAGAATTTATGTGCCGGATAATTCTGAAGTGAGAAAAATGATCTTAGAGGAAAGCCACCGAAGTAGCTTAAGTATTCATTCAGGGCTACGAAAATGTATCAGGATCTTAGGAAATTGTTTTGGTGGCAGGCATGAAGAAAGACATAGCTCAGTTTGTGTATGCGTGTTTGACTTGCCAGAAGTCGAAAGTGGAACATCAGAAACCTTCTAGTTTAATGCAACCGACAAAAATACCCGAGTGGAAGTGGGATATTATCGCGATGGATTTTGTGACTGGGTTTCCGAATACGGCGAGAGGCTTTGATGCTATTTGGGTGATTGTGGATAGACTGACGAAATCGGCACATTTTATATCGATTAACATCAGTTTTCCTTTGGCAAAGTTAGCAGAGATTTATATCAGGATAATAGTGAAGTTGCACGGGATTCCGTCGAGCATTGTGTCTGACAGAAACCACGTATTATGTGGAGATTTGATGTAATTGGAGTTTAATGTTAAACTAGTTGAATTAATTCCGCTGTTTAATCAAAGCATTGGTTTTATTAATGAATAAGGCATGAAGTGATTTGATACTTCATGATGATAATTTTTGTAATGTGGCATCCTACGTGTATTAACTCTGATTTATTTCTGCAATATTTTTGTATTTTTGATTTTTATACGAATGGGTAGAGTAGGGTGTTACACATACTCCATTGTCCCCTCCTCAGGAGAAATGCGAGGATGTATTTGAGTCAAATGATGAGATGGATATATAGGATTGCAACACTAAGAGTTGTCCTACTTCCCTTATTTCATTAGAAGAGGATACGGTTATGGAAGATAATTTTTGCTACTCCGAGGATGATTCATATATTCCTCCAGAGGTCTGGAATCTCTATCTGGAAACTCCTGGGTATGATAGTCAACCGGAAGATGCCTACATACCATTCTATACTCCTCAACCCATCAAGAATGCAGTCGAAGATCATCTTTTTGACAAATCTTCAAAGATTGTTAAAAGAGATTTTATTCATTATACTATGCCAGAAGTGAATGTCATAGCTGAAGATGATTCTGAGAAGGATTTATCCACTTACATGGCACCTTATAAAATTCTGCAAAAGCTACCCAATTATCCTTGTGGCATGCCGCAAAAGTTTATGCGATTTGCTACAGTTCTTGCTGAACCACCAGCCAAAGAAAAGCTCGAGAAGGTGAAAAAAATTTCCAAGTACAAAATGGCATCATGTGATCTCAATATATGCGAGTGGGAACCTTATTCAGAAGACCCCGGATACATGTCTTCAGAGGACGCACATGTACCATTCCACATCCCACGATCCTTCTAAAAGACAACTGAAGACCTCCTTTTTTATGTATCCACAAAGATTAAAAATTCCATTAAACCCACTCCGCCAGAAGTCAGCGCCATTATCGAAGACAACCCTGAAAGGGATTCACAAGGCTTCGTGACACATGGGAAAGTTTCTCAAAATTGGATAGCTGTTGATGCTCCAACTGTTGTCCACATCTCTAAGTAAATATTTTATCTTTGTTTTGTCCTCTCACTCTGCCCAAAGCGAGAGATGTTTTTAGTGCCCCCTTTTAAATATTTCCCTATCGGGCTTTTGTTTCAAGAAACAATTTATCAATAATAAATATGTTGTTTTCAATTTCATGCTATTATTTTTTTACTTTTATGCTTTTTCAGAAAATGGTAATAAAAAAATAATAAACACTTTCAATGTCTGCACGTCACTGCATTTATCTGTTTTTCTAAAATCCAGCAATTAATCATATGTGCAGATTAAACATCCAAAACCAAATTGAAAAACATGACCCTATGCCCTCTCTCAACTTTGAGTTCCCAGTATTCGAAGCTGAAGATGAAGAAGAGGAAGAAATTCCAGATGAAATTTCCCGACTTCTTAAGCAAGAAGAAGCCTCCATTTATCCGTACAAAGAGCCGATAGAGGTAATCAACCTTGGTTCCGATGAACACATAAAAGAGGTCAAGATTGGGGCACTGCTTAGTCCAGCTGTAAAAATAAAAATGGTAGAAATTTCAAAAAGTTTCCATATGTGTTTGCTTGGTCTTACCAAGACATGCCAGGGTTAGACAGAGATATTGTGGAACACCACTTACCGTTGAAGCCAGAATGTCCGCCAATCAAGCAGAAATTGAGAAGAACTCCCCCAGATATGGCCATCAAAATTAAAGAGGAAGTGCAGAAGCAAATTGATGCAGGTTTCCTTGCCACGACAGAATACCCTCAGTGGTTGGACAACATAGTGCCTATTTCGAAAAAGGACGGAAAAGTCAGAATGTGTATGGACTACCAGGACTTAAACAAAGCCATTCTGAAAGATGACTTTCCACTACCACATATTGACATGTTGGTCGACAACACCACAAAGTTCAAAGTATTCTCCTTCATGTACGGATTCTTCGGATATAATCAAATCAGAATGACACCTGAAGATATGGAACAACCCTCATTTATTGCACCATGGGGAACATTTTGCTACAAAGTGATGCCTTTTGGATTGAAGAACACAGGTGCAACCTACCAAAGAGCCATGACAACTCTTTTTCACGAAATGATGCACAAAGAAATTGAAGTATATGTCGATGACATGATTACTAAGTCCAGAACTGAACAAGAACATGTGGAGTATTTGTTGAAGTTATTCCAGCATTTGAGAAAATACAAACTCCGCTTGAATCCTAACAAATGTACCTTTGGTGTTCTTTCAGATAAGCTCTTGGGCTTCATTGTCAGCCAAAAGAGAATTGAAGTTGATCCTGATAAAGTCAAAGCCATTCCGGAAATGCCAACACCCAAAACAGAGAAACAAGTAAGAGGATTTTTAGGTCTTTTGAACTACATCTCCAGATTTATCTCTCATATGACCGCTACTTGTGGGCCGATATTCAAACTTCTTCGAAAAGATCAAAGTTGTATATGTACAAAAGATTGTCAGAAGTCCTTTGACAGCATCAAAGAATATTTTCTTGAGCCTCTTATCCTGATCCCTCCAGTGGAAGGAAGACCTTTGATCATATACTTAATAGTATTAGAAGATTCCATGGGTTGTATGCTTGGCCAGCAGGATAAAACTAAAAGAAAAGAGCACGCCATTTATTACTTAAGTAAGAAATTCACAAACTGTGAATCTCGTTACACTGTACTTGAAAAAACCTGTCGTGCCCTGGCTTGGGCTGCTAAGCGTCTTCGTCAATACATGATTTGTCATACTACTTGGTTGATCTCCAAAATGAACCCGATCAAGTATATCTTTGAAAAAAACCCACTTTAACCGGAAGGATTGCTCGCTGGAAAATGCTCTTGTCAGAGTATGACATTGAATACCATGCTCAAAAAGTCGTCAAAAAGAGCATTCTAGCTGATCATTTGGCTCATCAACCAATTGATGACTATGAATCTATCAAATTTGACTTCCCAGATGAAGATATAATGTATCTGAAAGTGAAAGAGTGTGATGAACCATTGCCAGATGAAGGACCAGAGCCAGGATCCCGTTGGGGTTTAATATTTGATGGAGTTGTCAATGCTTATGGAAACGGAAATGAGGTAATCATTGTTACACCTCAAGGTACCCACATTCCTTTCACCGTAAGGTTGACATTCAAATGCACAAATAATGAAGCTGAATATGAAGCCTATATCATGGGTCTCGAAGAAGCCATTGATTTAAGGATCAAAATTTTGAATGTATATGGAGACTCAACTTTGGTCATAAATCAAATCAAAGGTGAATGGGAAACACGTCAATCCGGATTGATTCCTTACAAAGACTATGCAAGAAGGTTGCTACCTTTCTTCAACAAAATTGAGTTTCATCACATTCCTCGTGAAGAAAATAACATGGCTGATGCACTAGCTACATTATCCTCCATGATTGTTGTGAATCGATGGAATGATGTACCTAAAATCGATGTTATGCGCCTTGATAGGCCCACTCACATGTTTACCGTGGAAGAGATTGTTGATGATAAACCATGGTATCATGATATCAAATGCTCCCTTCAAAAACAAGAATACTCGTTTGGGGCGTCAAAGAAAGATAGGAAGACCCTCAAAAGAATAGCTGGCAACTTCTTCGTAAATGATGATGTGCTATACAAAAGAAACTTCGACATGATTTTGCTCAAATGTGTGGATAGACACAAAGCAGACATGTTGATGGGAGAAATTCATGAAGGCTCTTTTGGTACTCATGCCAATGGGCAAAGAATGGCAAAGAAAATATTAAGAGCATGATACTATTGGCTATCAATGAAATCTGATTGCTGCAAATATGTGAAGAAGTGTCACAAATGTCAAATTTATGCCGACAAAATTCATGTACCGCCGAATCTTCTCAATATTCTCTCATTTCCATGGGCTTTCTCTATGTGGGGAATTTACATGATTGGCATAATTGAACCCAAAGCTTCCAATGAACATCGTTACATCCTAGTGGCCATTAATTACTTCACCTAATGGGTTGAAGCAACATCTTATGCCAATGTAACCAGGCAAGTGGTGGTCCGTTTTATCAAGAAAAATCTAATATGTCATTATGGTGTTCCGAGTAAGATCTATATTGATAATGGATCGAACTTGAACAACAAAATGGTGAAGGAATTATATGCTGGATTCAAGATTGAACACCATAACTCTTCTCCCTACCGGCCTAAGTGTAGCCGCGCGAAAAAGACTCCGCCCTTTTACATGTGAACTTTTAATTTATCCCAAAGTAGGGAAGGGAAAAAATCTGAATAAACCCGTGAGATGTGTGTAATGCAAAACAAATGCACTTGAGAGATTGGGAATCAGGATTGGTTATACAAAGGGAAGGTATTAGCACCCTAAATATCTATAGTATCCTATAGGAACCTCTTGCTTATATTTGTGTTATTGTTGTTTTACTTGTTGTTTAATGGGAATTTGTTGATTGGTTTTGAGTGAGTGAATGGGAAATTTTTTTGGTGTTTTTGAATTTCAAAGTAAACTAAGACAAAGGTGTAAGAACCTGATGGGTTTGTTTATTATTGTGCTCGCTAAAATCTCGCAATCTTATGCCTACGTATTCTCAAAAGGAAGTTGAGAAATCAATGCGTTCGTAGTTCCACCTACTAATGGGTGGAATTGGGTTTTTGAGAAGAGACAAATTGTAATCTTAAGGGAGATATCTCACCTATTCACCACAACCATTTTTAGGAAAGAAGATAAGGGAAGAAGCTTTGAACTTGGATGTAGAAAATCCAGTGTAATGCCACATCTTCCTTTAAATGAGTCTTTGCATATTAAGAGAAGGGCTTTGACTTGGATATAGAATCAACAAGTATGCCACTTACATCACTTAAATAAAAGAAATGTTTTGTACACCATAATAAGATAAGGACTCCAACTTGGATTTTAATCAACAAGTGTGCCACTTACATCACTTAAATGGAAAAAAAGTTTGAAATGTTTGATTTATATTATGGAAAATAGAAGAGACATCTCTTCCATAGACATGACTCATGTCTAATCTCTAGGGAAATGTTTTGAGTTTGAAGCCAAATGTTGGCTAGGGTTTGACTTAAAGTTTGAAGGTTTGAAGCCATAAGAGGCAGTGTGTTTACTTTAGGACTTCAAAGGGGAATTCTTATCTCTTTGTTGAAGAGTTAATTCTAAAGTCTAACTTCCTTGTACAAAGCCTAAGAGGAGGCTAAGTTTCTAGTTGGAACTTCAACAAGGGAAACCTAATGTTTGAACTAAGTTTTAGCTGAAGGGTATCCTAATGTTTTTGTGTATACACCTAAAGGAAAAAGCTAAAAAAAGGGTTTGTTACTGTGCTCGCTAAGATCTCACAATCTTATTCCTACATATCCTTAAGAAGGAAATCAGAGCAATTGTAGTTCGGATGTAAGCCTGAAGTGTAAAAAAGTCAAGATAAACTTAACAAGGTAAGTTTATTTAAGCTTCTAAACAAGTGTAGTCATCGAGGATGACATAAGCATGAAATGATTAAGCATGATATATCAACAAGTGGAAGTGTATCAGACAAGGAGATATGTTCATCATGGTAAGAGTTTATGAAAGAAATACTTGAATGTGTGAACAAAGATCTTAATATATGGAAGCAAACACAAGGAAGTTCAAGCAAGCAATTTATTCAAGGTGATCAATGATCAAATGAATAATGGAGGAGGGTAATCAAAACCCTAAAATGGAATTTTTTACAGGAAAACTCCTTAGCAAGACATTCAAACATGGTTGAATTAAAGGCTTTGGGGAATCTAAACTCAAGTGGAAGCCTAAGTCAAGCATCAAGGAGGTTTACAAAAGAGGAGAAATAAGATATTTGAAATGAAACCCTAGGGTTTCAAAAGAATAACCAAGGTATCTTCAAAAGAAAACAATACCTACAAAAAGGTATGGATGAAGTATAAGTCCAAAAAATCAAGTGAAATGTTTTGAACAAGGTTTACACAAAGAGTACTATGACCATAAAGACATGTATGTACAATTAGGTCAAGGAAAAATCAAAAGAAATTATGAAAAAGGTATGAAAAACACCTTAAAAAGTCATGGTTTTCCACTTAAGAAAAATGGCAAAAATAAATATTATTTTGGAATTTTTCAAAGGATTCTCAAAATATACAAGATAAATGAGAAGTGTGCGAAACATTGGCTCAAAATAAATATTTTTGCTTGGTGAAATAAATGTGTAAATTTGTGAAAAAAATTGAAATAAAAAGTGATAAAAAAATAGGACGTCCCTCTCAAGGTTTGAACCTGTGCCCTTGGGGTGGTGAGGTTAAAAGTTTACCAACTGAGCCACTTGCGTGTGGTTGATAGAGAATGGCAAGTGATAATAATATATGAAAAATCCTTTTGAAAATGTTTTTTAAAAATAAAACCAAAAGGTCTGGGGTGAGGGGGATTTGAACCCCAGACCTTGGACACACTTAAACTCTTAAAACATGTGCATTAACCACTGGGTGATGATACACCCATTTATTTATTTGCAACGAAATAAATATATATGAAACATGCTTTTTATGTTGAAAAATGGCGCCCTCCATGATCGTCTTCTTCCACGAGCTTCATCAATATTTTGAATTTCTGAACTCCCTTAATACTCAATGAATTGACATGATGTAAACATGATAGTTGCTAGAATTTTAACAAGGAATTGAATGGCATTAATCAATTTCGATATATGAATTATGAACATATGAACCCTAAAACTGGAAAAATCAATATGAAATCCTGTACACAACAGTTTATACACAATTAGTAAAGGGACAACATTCACGACATCATGACAAACAAGTTTGTAACTTAAATGATCAAATATGATGCATGGTTCATAGAAATCAGTTTAGAGCAACTTACCTTGCTCAAGTGGAATTAGAATTCCTTGATAGGAGTGTTCCAGATGCAGTTTCTTGATGCCAATAGCTTCCTTGACCTCAAAGGTGTATGTTACAATGCTTGAGTTGGTTTGAAAATTTCTAGAAGTTCCTGGCCTATTCAATCTGCAGCTTTGAAGCAAAATAGAGCAAAAGGGGTGTGACTTGATGATTCTGATGTTACAGAAGTTTAATGAGTGTTTGGATCACTTCTATATGATGTATATGAAGTGTTTGGATGACTGGTTTGGTTGGAAATTACTTGGAGTTAAAGTTCCAAGTTTTCACCTCTTTGGGATTTCAAAATTTTGGAAAGAAGATGAATGAGAGAAAACTAGCTTCTTGCTGAGTTTTGGTGTGTTTAGAATGAAGGAATTTACCTCTATTTATAAGAGAAATGAGTATGATATTTTGAATTTGAAAGGATTAGGATGCAAGCCATTATCCAACAAGTGATATCAGGCACCTATAACTTGAAAGCCAAGGTACACATGGGTTATTATTCACATGGCTTGAATTCTGATCTTTTAAGCGTGGTTCCTCATGGTTTCATCTCATCCCTTTATGCTCTGATCAAGTTCTAACAGATTGGAGGGCTTTTGATCAAAATCACTATTCCACTTTAATGCTAGAGGACAAAACTTCACTTCTCACTTTTGAAATGATCATTTTCACATGCCAAGTGATGAATCTTTGAAAATTCAGTTATGATTTTGTTAGCTCCTAATTTCGACGTTGCATGATTTCAAATAGATTTGGCTTTTAAAGAAGTTATTCTTTAAAATATAAGATAAAGAAGAAGGTTTCAACCAAGATGTATTCGACCATATTTGTTGAAATCCTGAGTCGAAGAGAATGATTTTAAGACTTCAAACATTTCCAAGCCCAAAGCGTCAATTCGACAGGATAAAACTGCTATGGATAATGCGCTGCAGTTACAACTGGATAGTGGAGGGAATTTCTACTATTTGAATTTGAAAAGAGGATAAGTGGCGAAGATCCAGAAGTTGAAGACATGCAAAGTGCCAAGTGGCGTATTCTAGGAGTAAACCGTCAAATGGTGGTTACTTTAGAGTATTATAAATAGGTTAGTTCTAGAGTTAGAATATGTGTGTGAAAAAATCATATTTGTACATGTAACTCTATATTCACTCAAAGTATCCAGTGTGTCGAGAAACAAGTGAAGTGAGAATGTACGTGATTGTAATCACCATTATCCTTTATAGCAATGCAATTTACTTTGAAGTTTCTGTTGTAGATTCTTTACTTTGAAGTCTTTTCACAAACTTTTACCTTTCAAGTCATTTACAGTACCGAGTCTTTACTTTGCAGTTTTACATTAAAAAGTCTTTACCTTCAAGCATTTACATTTCTGCATGTTAAGATCTTTATGCATTTCTTTCCAACATTTAACTCCAGTTTTTTTTATCAAACCTTTACATTCAGTTTTTCCTTTGACGTGTTGTTCGACTTAAGCATTTCTTTGATTTTTATCACTTTTATTTACATTTCAAACACGTTCTTTTATTTATATGCCTTGTCAAAGTGTATACTTTACCTAATTGTGAGATATTCTAAATATACCCATAACACATGTCCTAGGATCAATCTGATCGATCCTGTAAGTTACTAGAACTTTGTTGTTTTAGAAGATCAGCGGTTGTTTACCAATTTTCAAGGTAAACAAATTGGCACGCCCAGTGGGACAGTGCTAAACGTGTATTTGGAAGTTTATAACTTTTAAATAACTGTCAAAAGGAAATTTTATAACTGCCCTTTTTGAATTTTTTTTGTTTCATTGGTCGAGATTTTGGCAAACTTTATTGTATGCACTTGAGAAGTGGAAAGGTAGCCAGTTCAAACGAATATAGACCAAAGAGAAGAAACCTGAGGAAAATGGCATCTGGCCAAGGGAATTCAAATCCTAGTTCTGCTGGGACTAATCCTCAACCAAGCAGTTCAAGAGTTCAGAACAGCATTGTCGCTCCCGAAAGATTCGTATCCAACGGTACAAACGCGAGAGTGGCGCAAAAGACACAGAGTCGCCAGCCATGTGTATTTATCCCAAGAGAGGGAAAGGAAACACTGCGTAAACTCGAAGAGAAAGGATAGAGCATGGTCTCACGACCAAGAGAACAGGGTTCGGGAGTCGGTTACGCGAAGGGAAGGTGTTAGCACCCAACACGTCCATCGTACCCGATGGGATCCACTCTTGTTGTCTGCATCAAAGGGTGTCGTCGTCTGGAGCTCAGCTGCTACAGGAAAGGAAAAAGAACGAGAATGGAAAGAAACGAAGAAACAAATGTAGGGAAAATAAAAGAAGTGCTCGAATGGGCCCTACCCCACTGCCTACGTACCTCATCGGGAGCATGAGAATCAGAGCGACGTAGTTCCCCTCACTAGGGATGGATTGTGTTTTTTAGGAAACGGCTAACGTTCTAGCTCAGGTGTTGCAGGCTCGCTGAATCGAGTGCGTTACCGTCTTGCCAGAGAACGAGTAGGAGCACGTTCGTACATTAAGAGTGAGTAAGATGAGAAAAGAATTCCCGAAGGAAAGACGTTATTGTTTGTTTGAAGTTTTTTAAGCAAGAAGTGTTTTTTACAGTTATTTGTAACTTGCATTGAACCAAAGTCTTAAATACAGGAACGAATACTTCGCGCATCATCCCCAATAGGACGTACACTAGGTATCCTAGAAGAATGAGAGGAAGCCCCTCATTCCCCACTCCCTACATATAAGGCTCAAGCGCAATACACGTTAACTTTTATTACGTGTTTTGAAGAAGTTTTGAGATGAGAAGAGAGAAGACTCAAAGGAAACTCTAAGGGAAACTAAGAGTCCTAATGTTATCATGCATGGGTAACCTATGGTTAGTGAGGTTTAGGAGAGACGACTACCTAAAACCTAATGCTAATCCTACTCCAAGCTTAATCAAAAATTAAGTTGGACTAGGTAGCTCTAAAGGGAGAGAATCCAAGACTTAAACAAGTCTTGAGATTCATGGGAGGAAAAGAGTGAAAGAGAAGAAAAGAGAAAGAGGAAAAGGAGATGAGATACAATAAATGGAAGCAAGCACATCATATCATAAATGTCCAACTCAAATCAACAAACATGTTTCAAAGATCAATGCAAAACAATTCAAGTAAGCATGCAAAGATAATCATGAAAGAATGCAAGCATACTTGTATGAAATGCACAATTAAGCATACATGGACTTCATATCAAAATGAAATGAGAAAGATAAGATGAAGATGAGTTCAAGTCAGAACCAAAATCATATTATCACCAATAACTCATGTGTGCAAAAGTGATTCAAAACATGAAGCATTATGATCCAAAGAAGTTCACAAAAGGAAAGGTAATGATATTCATCATATAATTCAAACCAAATGCATTTAACCATGCTCAAGTGAAATGAAAACCAAGTAAGGAGCACAAGAGGCAGTAGCATATGCATCAATATCATATCAAAACCAAACTCAAGTCATACAAGTCCAAACATCAAGCAACACCTTCAAGACATGCACCAAAGTAATCCACAAATGGAAACTCAAAGTCCAATTACTTAACACTTGCCAAACATGATCCACAAATTTCAAAATTTGGTCACCAAGGACCTCAACCAGGGGTGAACATCATACCAAAATCTCATGCAAAGAATCACAAAGGAACTCAATCAATTAGGCATGGCAAATTAACTAGTGTAAAGAGATGTCAAGATATAATCATGCATAAGTCACTTAAGCACAAATAATCAAACATATATCAAATGACATTCAACAATTGTGAAATTAAAACTCAAATGACCTAAGTCATAAGTCAATCACATGTCAAAAGATCTCACAAAAATTCACAAATTAAGCACCTCAAACAAATGAGCAAAGATCACATAGGAACCATGAATCAACATGCAAAGGAGAGGGACTAAAATGCAATATGCAAAGAGTTTAAAAATATGAAAAAAATATTTTTAGGAACTTCAACATGTCCTCTAACAAATACAAAAAGAATGAGATGCAAATCATGTATAGATGATGAGAATAAAAATCAACAAGACAGGGTGTGCATATATGAAACAATCCAAAAATAAATTAATTAAACAATTAATTCAGATGCACAAACTAGGATAAAAATGGAAAATAAAATTTGACAAAATTTTATAAAACCCTAAATATGCTTCCTAAATTTTTTCATAATTTTCTGATGCATAAATCTATTTTAAAAATTAAAAATGCAAAATGAAACAATTAAATGAAATGAAAATGAAAATAAAGAACCCAGGGGTGCAAACAGCAAACAATCACGTTTAAAAATATTAAATGGGCTGAACAGGGGGTGGGAATAGCAAGCCCAGGTCAAATGATCCAAGAGCGAAGTCAACCAAAAACCACATGGAACCCAGTCAATATCTGAGACTCATACAAGCCACATGATCAATCCAACGCTTACAAACAGGTCAACGGAAATAACAAGTACGCAAGATCAACAACACACCATAGTTATAGTGTACGCACACACATAAAGCATGTTATGAGAATTAAAAGATCACGTGAGCTGCACACACATTTTTAATGCGTTGGCACCATACAAACCGTTAGATAAAAAACATGAACGGCCAGGATTGTGTCTTCTTCGTTTAACCCTCGCCGGACTGAAAATACACCAGTGCCGGAGCCCTAGCTCCGGTCACCTTATCCGGTGAGCTCCAAACAAAATTTTACCAGAAATTGCACATGAGTACATGATCTTGACCAGAATTCAACAAGGATCTCAAATATCATGTCCATTTCACCAAAAGATTAACATACAAGTCAAATCGAAAGAAATAAGTTCGGATCTAAAAGTTTCAATCTCAAAATTCAAGCAATTCACACGTCCAAAATCAAAACCAAACATATCAGCATCATCAGTGAACATCATAGATCATCATGCAAGCTTAAAATTCAAGTTATATGATCATGAAAAGTGAGCTAACCTGAAGATTGCAGAGCTCGAAATACACCAAGAACTCCTTCCAAAAGCTGCAGATCTTCCTCTTTTGAGCTCTATTTGCAAAATAAATGCAAATAGAGGCTTGAATCTGGCTAGATCTAGAAGTTTGAAGATGAACCCTCTTGAAGTGCACTTGATGAAAATCTCACTCTAAGCTTGAAATGATGGATGATTCTTGCTCTATGGAGTGTGCTGATCACAAATATGGAAAGAAATCTCACTGAAACCCTTGGAGAAAGGAGATTCGAAGGAGAGAAAGTTTGGAGTGAAAAATGAATTCTGAGCAGAAATGAGTGCATGACCTAATTTTGGACGCATGATTTAGCTTATATACCCTCCATTAATCCTCTGATTATGATTAGAAAATGATTAAACCCTTGATTAATGAGATTGGAATGGTTTTGCAATTTTGCACTTTGAGCTTAACCCCTTAATCCTCACGTACCAATGTCATGGAATTGGTGTGATTCATTCACACTTTACTTGCTGATCACAATGGAATTGGAATTGGGCTTTGTGGTGATCTGATTTGTGAGTTTTGACCCATCTTGCCAAAATGCACTTTGTTGAATAAGTGAGGTACAAGTCATGAAATGGAGTGAAATAAAGGTAAAAAATGATCCTCATGAGATGTACTTGGATGTTGTAATGTGTCATGAACCATTAGAAGTCATTACAAGTCAATTGGAACCAAAATGCAAAAGGTGGAAAAAGTGGTACATGGAAAACCATCAAAATGCACCTTGCATTGTTTTGACCATAACTAGAGTTCCACAAATGATATGGAGATGTTCTAGTACTTTTTGGAAATGGGAGAGAAAGATCTTCAACTTTAATGTTGGAGGAAAATTGATTTGAAGCTTCTTTGATGATGAAAAGTCAAGTTGAATGTAGTGGAAAAACTGCCAAAAATGGAAACTTCTCATTATAGGTCATTTTCCAAATTTAGTAACTTTTGTACAAACCCTTGATTCTTGACAAATGGTATGAAACTTGACCCTTGAAGACCATATGAGAATGTGAGACCTTGAAAATCATGGAGAGAACCTCAAAATTCTACAGTTGACTTTCCTCCTTACAGTTGACTTTTGCTTACTTCACAAGCAATTAATCCACTGAACATCCTCTACAATAAACCACTAGCCAAGCCTTCCCCTATGTGCACTTGTAAGCATATGGAAACCATAAGAACATGCTTGAATCCCCAAAGTTTTCAAGAAGCTCTCTTGAAACCAAAAACCCTAATTTGGTCCCTCTGGTTAGGAGGGAGAGAATCACTTGAAATCCTTTGCCAGTCTTGATCTGATGATGATGAGATAAATCCCTCAAACCATCTTGAGGCTTGAAACTCTCTTTAGATTAACCAAGTACCTTGATCCCATGCTAAGAACCAATGCTATGCACAAATGCTAATGCAAGAAATGCAAAGAAACATAAGCCAGTTAGCCAAAAGTAAAAGGGCAAATTTTGGGGTGTTACAGCTGCCCCTATTCAATCGACTTGAACCTGAAGGGATGATAGCAACGGCTTTCAGACATTCAAGGTAGAAGGTGATTGAATACAAAAAGAACCCGGAAATTTGCAACCTGTGGGAATGATGAAATAACACGAATACGAGACCGGCCGAAGGCGGACCCTGCTGGGGAGATATAAAGGTGCTACGAGAATGGCCGAAGGCGAACTCGAAAAAGAAAGACCAAGCCGAGGGTGGGCTTTCAAAGAAAGGATACGAGGTCATGCCAAAGGTGGGCTAAAAAAAGAAAGACCAAGCTAAGGGTGGGATTTCAAAGAAAGACTAAGCCGAAGGTAGACTCTCAAACAAAGGATACGAGGCCATGCCGAAGGTGGGCTCGAAAAAGAAATACCAAGCCGAGGGTGGGCTTTCAAAGATAGACTAAGCCAAAGGTAGACTCTCAAATAAAGGATACGAGGCCATGCCGAAGGTGGGCTCTAAAATGAAAGACCAGGCCGAGGGTGGACTTTCAAAGAAAGACTAAGCCGAAGGTAGACTCTCAAATAAAGGATACGAGGCCATGCCGAAGGTGGGCTCGAAAAATAAAGACCAAGTCGAGGGTGGGCTTTCAAAGAAAGACTAAGCCAAAGGTAGACTCTCAAATAAAGGATACGAGGCCATGCCGAAGGTGGGCTCGAAAAAGAAAGACCAGGTCGAGGGTGGACTTTCAAAGAAAGACTAAGCCGAAGGTAGACTCTCAAATAAAGGATACGAGGCAATGCCGAAGGCGGGCTCGAAAAAGAAAGACCAGTGTAGTGAGTGATTTTTGGATGTGGTTGCGAAGCACGGTCGCTCTAGTACTACAGCTCGATTCATTTTTTATCCTATTTAAGCTGATGAAGGAAGGGAAATAGATGTCTCCAACTAACCCTGCTTGCATACTGAGTTTGAACAGCGGTCTGGTAGGTTACAAATGCTACAAAGATTCGGGGATTTTCCTAGGTTATTTTGTTAAAAAAGGGTGTTTTGAGATGTTAGGACAGACGTTTTTGATAGATATGTGAGAGTATGGGATTTTGGGTTTTTGTTTAGTGTGCTCGCTAATATCTTTTCTTTCGATCTTATGCCTACGTATTCCCGTTTACCGAAACAGGGGAATCAGAGCGTTCGTAGTTCCTCCTATTCTATGGGAGGAAATGGGGTTTTGGTGTCTTGTTTAAATCCCAAGACGTGAAGCGAAAAGGTTGTTTGTATCTTGTTCAAAGCCCAAGATGTGAAGCTGAAAAGTCTATTTGTATCTTGTTCAAAGCCTAAGATGTGAAGCTAAAAGTTTCGGACTTTAGAGAGAATTTGTCATCTCTAAAGAGGGGTAAAGGAGAATTACTTTAACCGGGATATGCGAATCCTAGCAATGCCCTAATTTCCTAACAAGGGGTTTTTTAACCTGAAGGAGAAGACTTTAACTCAGTGTAGAGCAATGCCATCTTTCCTTAGGAATTTCTCATGCTAAACGAGGGACAGTGGCATGGATATAGATGATCCAGAGGCTTGCAGCTTACAGCGATTAGATGAAAGGGAAGGAGTTGTTGATGTTTGTGTATACTGTGAACGAGGCACAGGTTTGATACTAAAAGGTTGATTGACTTAGCTAGGGATTTCATTATACAAAGCCTAAGAGGAAGCTGTTGGTCCAACAAGAGGGAGTTTTTGTATCTCGTACGAAGCCCGAGAGAGAGGCTAAAAGGGGTTGACCCAACGAGAGGATCTTTTATACTCAACAAGAGAGTGTTTTTATATCTCGTACGAAGCCCGAGATGGAGGCTGTAAAAGAGTTTGACTCTGCTTAGGGGAATTTGTATCTCGTACAAAGCCCGAGATAGAGGCTTGAATTTGCTTGACTCAACGAGAGAGTCTCTTATGTGTCTCATACAAAGCCTGAGAAAGAGGCTAAAAGTTGTTTGACTCAACGAGGGAGTCTTTTGTATCTCGTACGAAGCCCGAGATGGAGGCTGAAAGGTTTGCTCCGCTGGGGAGAATCATTTGTACAAAGCCCAAGAGGAGGCTATCGTGCTGGTGAATGTTTTAGTTGAGTGACAGGTCCAGTATACTGATTAAGAGAAAATCAGTTCTTATATGAGTAACACTGTACTCCTGGATTTGATCTGAGGATCGGGATTGTTCCCTGTTCTTTAAGGAAACAGGGAAATCCAAAGGGTATCCAGACTGTCCGAGTCTACGGTTTCTTCCTACTTAACGAAGGGGTCACTTGAGAATGTCTTTGAGACTCAAGGATATTAGACTGTCCATGTCTAGAGTTTCATCTTTTGTACTATGCTTTGAGAAATAGTAGTAGACTCTTTGAAAGGACTGTTCTATGCAGATGACTAAGTTCTGTTCCTATACCTCTAGGAGGTCGTCGGGACAATTTGTACGAAGCCCAAGAGGAGGCTGGAAACTTTTAAGAAGGCGGTCGGTCCTTGTATGAAGCCCAAGAGGAGGCTATCATTCATGGAGGAAGAGATCATTATACGAAGCCAAAGAGGAGGTTGTGAATACTTCTAAGAAGCCGACGGGTCCTTGTACTAAGCCCAAGAGGAGGCGGGGTTGCTTTTAGGAAGCCTGAGGGTCCTTGTACAATGCCCAAGAGGAGACCGATGCTTTTAAGAAGCCCGTAGGTCCCCAAACCCCAAGTAATTCAAGGCAAGCTATTCACAAGGAATAGATCAAGTCAGGAAAGTTCGAGAATTTGGAAGAAACTCAAAGATGCCATTGACGGAGAATATATTCATCTCTGGGAGTAGAGTTTCTTGACAATTCCTAATGAGGACAGCCGAAGAGAAGACTGTATCTGGTGATCCTATTGGGGATCTAGGTGTCTATTTCTACGAATAAACGAAACGGCGTCACCTAGTTCTAGACGTAGTTGCCGGGGAAACTCTAATATCTATACTATTATTACACAGTTGATATGAGTTTATGAAAGAAGACTTACAGCGAAACAGCCCCACAATACAGTTATATGTATAGGAAAGCGGTAAATGAAAGCGTATAAACACTTACTCGGTTGTAGAGCTTCCATGCTGTTTGGTTAGTTTTTCAACAAAGAAAGATTGAAAACAACAGTATATTTCAAAATCAAAGGAGAAAGTGCTTTGAAAAAGAAAGATTTGGGGTTACAGCTCAAGGAGAGGCCCAGGGTTTTACTGTTGAATTTGTACGGAGGGACTTATACAAGTGACTGTGGCCCAAAAAAGGTTTTCTGTACAAAGGGATGGGTCTTACACTCTCTCAAGAGGCCCAAAAAGGTTTAAAGAAAAAGAGTGGAGCTTATAACACGAGGGTAGGCCCAGTTGACTTTTCGTTTAAAATGGCGATCGCGCCGAGGTTTTCTTTTAACGCAAAGGGACTTATACAATAAATGAGGCCCAAGATGGTTTTGGTTAAAAGGGGGATTGGGTCTTACACTCTAATAGAGGCCCAAAGAGTTTTGAATGGGTCTTATAGCTCGAGGAGAGGCCCAATTTTGGTTTATTTTTAAACGGGAGACGATCGCGCCGTTTACTTGTACAGAGGGACTTATACAATGAGTGAGGCCCAAAGTGTTTTTGTACAAGTGGGGTGGGTCTTACAATCTCTCAAGAGGCCCAAAAAGTTTTAAAGAAAAGGAATGGGTCTTACTACTCGAGGGTAGGCCCAAGTTGGTTAATTTTAAACCGGTGACGATCGCGTCGTTTATTTTTTACGGTATTGGGACTTATACAATACTGAGGCCCAAAAATGATTTGGTCAAAAAAAGGATTGGGTCTTACACTCTATTAGAGGCCCTGAAAGTTTGAAAATGATTTGTGAGGGTTGAATTAATCCAAAAACCCTAGTTTATTTCCAAAATGTGTTTTAATTGTATAAAAATTCAATTAAAAAGGTCAAAATTGTTTAACATGTGGGAAACAAATTATGACTTTGGATTAATGCTTCAAAAATTAAGTATTGACCTACAAAATAATTAGAAAGCATTAAAAGTTGCAAAATCAAGATGGAAAAAATATTTTAAATGTTAAAAACAATTAAAACATTAATTCTTTGCAAAAATATCAATTATATAAAATAAATAATATTTTTGGGATTTTTTGGGAGAATAAAATATTTTAACATTTTTGTGAATTATTTAAAAAAGAATCAACTCAAAATCATTAAAACTCAGAGAGAAATTAATTTTTGAATCAATTAAACAAAATCACAAAATTCGAATATTCAAAAGTTGGAAAATGGCGCCAAGAACAAAGGCAAGAACACACACGTTTTTCTGGGTTTCCCAGATTTGCATTTTCCATCCAATCTCACTGAATACGTAATCATATCATGCAATCCACATACCAATCAACTCGTTTCAACCTCACGATCATGTCTATAACATTTAATTTCATTTAAATTAAACATAAAACATGAAATCATGAAGAAACCTCAAGAACCCTAATTTCTGCATGAAGGCTAGGATTTTTGATACACGATTCAAACAATGCAATTAATTGAGGGAAAACATTCCATGCATGATTATGAACATATGGCCAAATTATTGTGCAGCAAAAATTGTGTGGATCATATAGTTAGAAGAGCACATGCTTACCACTTGCAGCTGGGGATCGTGATTTGTGTAGGAGGTGTTACAGTTATGTTGTGATGATCTGAACAGCTTCCCTACACCCTATGGAGTGTGTTTGAATGCTTGGGCTTAATGGAAATTGACTGGATCACTTCATGGTATCTCAACTGCACCTTCGTTAAAACCTTGAGCAATTGGCTGGTGATTCCGAGAAATCAATGTTCCAGTTGTTGTTTAAGTGTTTGATAAACTCATATGTGATGTATATGAGGTGTGTGAGTGATTGGTTTGGTTGGAAAAGCTCTCAAACTCAAAACCCGATAGTTACCTTGCTAAGAAAGGCATTTTTGCCAAGAGAAAGAGATTTTGAGAAAGGCAAGTGTTGTAGGCCTTTGGTGTACTCAAACTGATCACAATTGAGCTCTATTTATAGTAGAGCAAGTTTGTTTTGCAAGGAATAGTGAATGGCAACTGCTGAGTAGGTTTGGCCAATGTTGGCAAATGAAAATCCAAGTCTCCTCTAGCCATTGACTAGAGGTTAGGGCACAGAGATTTGGTCCCCTTGGTCTTGGATAAGTCTTGACTGATTTCAGATGAGAATGGCTCAGTCCATGCCACCTTGATGCTTCCATTGAATGCTTCAATCCAAATTTGGAGTCTTGTCCCTATTTTGGCCATTCTAGGTTCAACATGCTATTTTTTGTTCCATGGACTTTGGAGGCTTGGCTCAGTGATTGTCCCCTTTAGAATCAATCCTCAGATGTGTCCAAGTGGATAGGAACATTTGAATTTGGCTGATTTTGGCAAATCGAGCAAAAGTGCAAAATCTGCCTTGCCTTTGACAGATTTCAGCAAGGCAACTTGCCAATGTCATATCTCATGGTGTAAGTTGAATTTGGTAATGTTCTTGGCCATTTTAGAAAGCCCTTACATGATACAACAACTGTTTGAACATATTTGGTTTTGATCTCTTTTGGATCCAAGTGAAAAATCCTCCTATATTTGGCAAAAAGTGAGGTCAAATCTGACTTAGTGAAATTTTCACTAAGTGTTGGAACAAAGTGTGATTTCTTGATTTTGATCACTCCATAACTCAAAATCCATGAGGAATTTGGACATAGGTCAGTATGAAGCTTTTGTAGAGGGTAATATGATCTACAAATCAAGCTTTGAATGGGGCACAATGGCCTTGTGGTTTAGGAGTTATGGTCCTCCAAAGTTGGTGCATTAGTGGTACTTTTTCCATAACTTAGAAAAATTTCTAAGTTTTATGGTTACCCCTTTTACAAGTTATCCCACTTTCTTTGATTTTTATTGATGAATGATGATTCAAATCATACATTAACATCATTTTAGGGTTAAAAATCCATTTTGGTGAAAAATCTCAAAAAGTTAAAGTTGACTTTTGTGCACAGTTGACTTTTTATCAGATGAATTCCAAACTGTGCAATTCTTTAGGAAATCATGTCCTTAACCTAAATCAAACTTGATGGACATGTTCCATGGGTGTCATAGGGTATATTGATTCATGTCCTAGGGCTTGGGAGCATGTCCCAGTCAAAAGTCAAAGTTACAGTTGACTTTTCCCACGAAACCCTAATTGTGGTGCAGATGAAATTGAGACTTGTTGCTCACACTTCTTGGATCAATCCATTGTTCCAAATGGATCAATATGGTATTTTAGAGACCCTCAAATTTTCTCTTGAGGTCTTGGCTCATGATTTGTCCCAAAAATCAACTTGGGGGTGAATTAGGTCAAGAAACCCTAATTCCTGATTTTTGATGTATGCATCCCCTGAGGCAAAATTGACTTGATGATTGGGTCCATGAGGTTCCATGGAGTATTTTAGGATATGCTTTGGATCCTTGGCTCATGCCCAGAGGAAAATTTCCAACTAGAGGCCCTAGTCGACCAAAACCCTAATTTGGTGACACTGTTGATCTTGAAGCTTGATCCACCTAGAAGGGAGCAACCTTGTGCTTAATCCTTGAAGTGGGAGTCCTCTTGATCCTTTGTAGATATTTGAGAGTTTAGACAAGTTGAAGATCATGTCATTCCTTGATTGATCCTTTGTCTAAAGCTCAGAAAGGGCTTAAAACCCTAATTTTTTGAAAATAGTGAATGCTCACCCATCTTTGGGGAGACTGATGAGGTATAAAGATCCATCCATATTGTGATGATGATTTGCACAATGATGGGAAATCTAAGTGGTCAAAATTTGGGGTATGACAGATGCCCCTATTTAATCCTCTTGGACACGAAGGTGTGAATGGCGAAGGTATTTGGGCATTCGGGGTGCAAGAGGATTAAATATCGGAATATCCAAAATTTTGACGGCGCCTATGAATGGTAATTCACGCATTCATCTTCTTTTGCTAAGCAATGATGCTTAGAAAAGGTAAACTTCCCCTCGATCCTGGTTTCCTACCAAGGAACTGGTCTTAGTTCCTGAAATAAACTTCCCCTCGATCCTGGCTTCCTACCAAGGAACTGGTCTTAGTTTCTGAAATAAACTTCCCCTCGATCCTGGCTTCCTACCAAGGAACTGGTCTTAGTTTCTGAAATAAACTTCCCCTCGATCCTGGCTTCTTACCAAGGAACTGGTCTTAGTTTCTGAAATAAACTTCCCCTCAATCCTGGTTTCCTACCAAGGAACTGGTCTTAGTTTCTTTTGCCAATAAACTTTATTGACAAGGAACGCTACTCGTAGCGGCTTTCCTCAAACTTCTCACCAAATTTTCCTGCGGAGATGCCATTTGACGGAAAAAGTTTTGATGTTAGACTTGCTGGGGAACCCATTCGTCTGAATTGTAGAGGTGCACAAACTTCTCTGTTGGAGACGCCATTTGTTAATACTGGGGAAAGCGAGTCTCTTGAGAGACTGCTTCCGTTCGGAGTCTTACATCATACTTTTCTCGGGATCTTCCCGGAGAAACGCCATATGATGTGATCCAATTTTGAGGTGCCGATGACCTTTTCATCAGCGGTTTTTCGGAGGAATACTTATGTACTGCCGAATTTCTGCTGAAGAGGCTTTCTCTGGGGATTTTCCTTAATCCGGGAAAGCAAGGGTATCATCTTCAATGGCGAAGAGTGACATCTGTTGAAGGTTCTCTGATGTTTCAAAGGTTCAAGTTATCAAAGTGGTCAAGTGCCAACTCTGATCCAGAGATACACTGGGGACGAGTTCGTTCGGACACAACATTTCCTAACGAGGAAAAAACTGACAACTCGATTGAGAGGACGGTTATCACTAGGGGACGAGACTGACTAGAGTGATAGTGATGCAATATGAAATGTGAATGCAAATAAAAAATGCATGATGTATGTATGTTTATGCTGACAAAACAGACGTGACATACAAACTAAAAGATGAACACGACTGGATACTCGGCCACTGCTGGGGACAAAAAAGTACCACTGGTTCAAAATAGCAATTCCACCTTGCTCAGGAGAAATAGTCCCTGTTGGGAGCTATGTTGGTCGGGCTTAGGAGATGAGAACTCGGCCGAGGCGTGTCAGACGAAACAAGGTCTCTGACACAGTTGATCCCTTCATTCAGGCGTACTGGATTAGAAGGAGTACTTTGATTCGCACTTTGAAGTTCGCTTACTTTTGGAGAAGCGACCGATGTTCTTTTGATGTTTAACAGTCAAAAGCAATTGCCATCTTTATTTTAAAGTAGAAAAAGTTTTACAAGTAAATTCATTTTTGTTTTATTTCAAGAATCGTTAATCATGTTAAAAACATCATTCTGTAAAGCTAAAACAAATGAGAATTATAAACAAAAGCACAAAGGCTCAAATTTTATTGATAGGATGGAAACCCGCCAAACGCGTGATTCCAAAGAGTATTTACAAAGTTAAGAAAATGGTAATTTACAGGGAAAAGGGCTACGTTGAAACATAACGACCACTATCCTTCTACCAACTTTGAATTTGGGGCATCCTGAGCTTCTGTCGAAGATGACCTTGACTGGAATTTTCTTTCGGATGATGTAACTGCTGCTGAGGGACTTGCCTCTGTTGAACATAGTTACTTGCCATTATCCCTAATTTTTGCCTGGATCGCACTTTGATGTTTCCAATCCATCGGGATGATTATTTTTCATGTCTCTAACTTTTGTCTGGACCGCCCTTTCGGGTTTTCAATCCACCGAGACGTTTTTTTTATTTAGGCGAAGTATTTCTTGACTACATCAACATTCGTGGGGTAGGCAAATTCCTCTCCGTCCATCGTTGCAAGTCTCAAGGCACCACCTGAGAAAGCTTTCGTGACCACATAGGGGCCATCATAATTCGGAGCCAATTTACCTCGCGAATCAGTGAGAAATGACTGTATCTTCTTGAGCACGAGGTCTCCTTTCCTGAAGACGCGAGGTCCGACCTTTTTGTCAAATGCCCTCTTCATTCTCTGTTGATACAACTGACCGTGGCATAGTGCCGTGATTCGCTTCTCTTCGATCAGATTCAGTTCGTCGTGTCGACTTTGACACCATTCAGCTTCGATGAGCTTAGCTTCCATCAATACTCGAATTGACGGGATCTCTACTTCTATGGGGAGCACTGCTTCCATGCCATATACTAGAGAGAAAGGGGTTGCGCCTGTTAAAGTGCGGACAGATGTGCGATAACTGTGAAGAGCAAAGGGTAGCATCTCGTGCCAATCTTTGTAGGTTACAACCATCTTTTGAACGATCTTCTTGATGTTCTTGTTAGCCGCTTCTACCGCTCCGTTCATCTTTGGTCGGTAGGGAGATGAGTTATGGTGTTCAATCTTGAACTCTGCGCACAACTCTTTTATCATCTTATTGTTCAAGTTAGATCCATTATCAGTGATGATCTGGCTTGGAACACCGTAACGGCAGATGATATTGTTTTTGATAAATCGGACCACCACTTGTCGGGTTACATTAGCGTACGACGCTGCTTCGACCCACTTGGTGAAATAGTCAATGGCTACCAGGATGAACCGATGTCCGTTTGAAGCCTTAGGTTCGATCAAGCCAATCATGTCGATTCCCCATATGGAAAAAGGCCACGGGGAAGAGAGAACTTTGAGATGTGATGGCGGTACATGAATTTTGTCGGAGTATATCTGACACTTGTGACACCTCCTCATGTACTTGTAGCAGTCGGATTCCATGGTCAACCAATAGTACCCTGCTCTGAGAATTTTTCTCGCCATTGTGTGTCCGTTGGCATGAGTGCCAAAGGATCCTTCATGAATTTCTTTCATCAGCATGTCTGCCTCTGGTCTGTCGATGCATCGGAGCAAGACCATGTCAAAGTTCCTCTTATAGAGAGTATCGCCGCTCAGGAAGAAGCTGCCTGCTAGCCTTCTGAGGGTTTTTCTATCCTTTCTGAATGCCCCAGGTGGGTACTCTTGTTTCTGAATGAAGCATTTGATATCGTGGTACCAAGGTTTGTCGTCTATGACTGCTTCAATCACGAAGATGTAGGTGGGCCGTTCAAGGTGCATTACGTCAATCTTAGGTAGGTCATTCCATCGACCTACGCTAATCATGGAAGAGAGAGTGGCTAATGCATCAGCCATGTGATTCTCACCACGAGGTATGTGATGAAACTCAACTCTGTTGAAGAAGGGCAACAACCTTCTTGCATAGTCTTTGTAAGGAATCAATCCTGATTGGTATGTATTCCAATCTCCTGTGATCTGATTGATTACCAAGGCTGAATCACCGTATACGTCCAAGTTTTTGATCCTTAAATCAATCGCTTCTTTGAGACCCATAATACAAGCTTCGTATTCGGCCTCGTTGTTCGTACATTTGAATGTAATTCTGGCGGTGAAAGGAATGTGGGTACCCTGAGGGGTAACAATGATTTCCCCAATTCCGTTTTCGTAATGATTAACTGCTCCGTCAAAGATTAGTCCCCGCTGGGAACCTGGTTCTGCCCCTTCAATGGGTAACGGTTCATCGCAATCTTTCATTTTTAGATACATGACATCTTCGTCTGGGAAATCAAACCCGATTGGTTCTTGATCGTCAATCGGTTGATGAGCCAAATGATCGGCTAAAATACTTCCTTTAACGGCTTTTTGAGCATGGTACTCTATGTCATATTCTGATAGTAGCATCTGCCAACAGGCAATCCTTCCCGTGAGAGCAGGCTTTTCAAAGACGTACTTGATTGGATCCATCTCGGAGACCAACCAAGTAGTGTGACGAATCATGTACTGGCGAAGACGTTTGGCTGTCCAAGACAAAGCGCAACAAGTTTTCTCGAGCATTGTGTATCGAGTCTCGCAGTCGGTGAATTTCTTGCTCAGATAGTAAATGGCAGACTCTTTCCTTTTGGTTTCGTCTTGTTGGCCAAGTACACATCCCATTGAGTCCTCTAGGACCGTGAGGTAAATGATTAGTGGTCTTCCTTCCACTGGTGGTGATAGAATCGGCGGATTCAACAGATATTCCTTAATACTGTCGAAGGCAGTTTGGCATTCTTCTGACCAAACGCAGTCCTGGTTCTTTTTCAGTAACCTGAAAATCAGCGCACACATGGCGGTCATAAGGAATATGAATCTGGAGATGTAGTTCAAACGTCCCAGGAATCCTCTGACTTGTTTTTCAGTTTTCAGAGAAGACATTTCTTGAATGGCCTTGACCTTGTCAGGATCAACTTCAATTCCTTTCTGGCTGACGATGAACCCTAAGAGTTTCCCCGAACGGACACCGAAGGTGCACTTGTTGGGATTAAAGCAGAGTTTGTATTTCCTCAAACGCTTGAACAGTTTTGACAGGTGGGTCACATGCTCCTCCTCTGTCTTAGATTTTGCAATCATATCATCGACATACACTTCGATTTCTTTGTGTATCATGTCATGAAACAGAGTAGTCATGGCCCTTTGATAGGTTACCATGGCATTCTTCAAACCGAACGGCATCACCTTGTAACAAAAGGTACCCCATGGGGTAATGAACGAAGTTTTCTCCATGTCTTTCGGCGCCATTTTTATCTGATTATAGCCCGAGAATCCATCCATGAAGGAGAAAACTTTGAACTTTGTTGTACTGTCTACCAGCATGTCAATGTGTGGTAAAGGAAAGTTGTCCTTTGGACTAGCCTTGTTCAAGTCTCGGTAGTCGACACACATTCTGACCTTTCCGTCCTTTTTAGGAACGGGTACGGTGTTGGCTAACCATTGAGGATATTCAGATGTAGCGAGGAAACCCGCGTCGATCTGTTTCCGTACCTCCTCTTTGATTTTGATGGCCATGTCCGGGTGAGTTCGTCTCAACCTTTGCTTTACTGGCAGACATTCCAATCTCAACGGTAAGTGATGTTCCACGATGTTGGTATCCAACCCTGGCATATCCTGATAGGACCAAGCGAACACATCGGGGAATTCTTTGAGAAGCTTTGTCAAACTCTCTTTAGCAGTTGGACTGAGCAGTGCACCAATCCTGATTTCTTTTCTCTCTTTTTCTGAACCCAAGTTTACCGTTTCCAACGGCTCTTTGTGAGGTTCAATGGACCTTTCCTCTTGTCTGAGTAATCAGGAGATCTCTTCTAGAATTTCGTTGTCAACTTCTTCTTCAGCCCCAAATACCGGGAATTCAAAGTTGGGAGAAGGCATCGGATCGTATGTTTCAACGGGGTGTAAAACAAGCAATCTGCATGACATAATGATTCGTGTTTAGAAGAGATTGAGAAAATGAAAGTGTGGGCAGTGTTTTATTTTTACTGCTTGTTTTTTATTTGAATTGTTTTTTAGGATTACCATTTTCTGAGAAAGCAAAAAGAGAAAACAACAATTAATGCGGAAATTACAGAACGACGTTATTTTATTATTGAAAAAGTCGAATCTTGAAACTACAGCCCTATAAAACAAAACTCTGTCGCTTTGGGAAAAGCGAATAGGGAAATTTAAAGAAAGCGAGCCCTATCAAAACATCCGTTTCACCTGGGCAGGGTGAAAGGTTTAAAGATGGCAATTACTTTGACTGATGAATGATCCTCGGAACCTCGACGGCAACCCACTGGCGGCGAACTCCTCGGTGAATCACAAAGTCTGGCACCTTCCTTGATTTGTCTTCAGAAATAACGCTGATTTCTGGTGAAGCAGGATCATTGGAATCTGTCTCCCAGGCAGAATTATCGTAGGAGGATTCCTCTGTTGTATTTTGCATAGCATTTGTGCTCTCAGCTGTATCTCCCCATCCAGTTGACTGGATATCTTCGAGCCTGATACGAGAGCTTTCGGGAGCGGTGTACTTGACCATGAAGTCGTATTTTCCACTTGGTTGTCCCAGGGTGTCCCACACTTCTTTAGAACTGGAGGAGTCATCTCTCTCGATGACGTTGACCTCGGGAAAAGCATAGTTGATGAATTCTAGTCCTGCAAATGTTGCAAATTCATCGTCATGTTGAGTAGTTTCTGAATGACCTGAGTGTTGATCCCATGACATGGTGGGGACACAGGTATTCTGTTCAATGATGCCCAGCTGAGTGTCATTACTCGGCTGACTTTCTGGCCCCAAGTCTCCTGGGTAAGGTTGCCATATTGGCAGACCATCCATCGGGCCATAGTAGGCGTGGTCAAAGTTGTCTTTCATTAGAGTTTCTTCCTCTAATGAATTTGGCGGAGCACGACATCCTTCCGGATCACAATCTCCATATATCATTTCGACATCTGACCGGGGTATAAATCTCGGACTCTCTGTAGGAAAGCAAAATGGAGTTTGTGTTTCGTCCTGAGACATATAACCGTCCTCGTTAAGATAGGACCTCCATTCTTCCTCTGTGTCGGAGGGATCTTCCTCATTGATAGCATGGACTGCTTGAGTCACTGGTTGGAGGAAGCCTCCACTATGGAAGAAATTCTGAATGGGATGAAGACTTTCATCGTTGACAGCTGTCTGGGTGCAGGTTGCAGAAAAACCAAGACCTTTCTTTGTTTTATTGTCAATAGGAATGACAAGCTGTCCTCATCCTTTTGTATCGGCACTCTCGACCGCTTTGATAGCATCCTTGTATGAGGAAATCGATGTTCCTCCTTCGGATTGATTTTTCTTACTCACAGATAGTGCTTGGAACTAAGTTCCAATAACCTCCTCGGGTTCTATACCAGCAGATGATGACAAGTTGCTTACGAGCAAAGCTTGTTCTCCACAAACCGTGACAAGTTGATCGTTCTGAACGAACTTTAGCTTTTGGTGGAGGGTTGAAGTAACCGTTCCAACCTGATGTATCCAAGGTCTTCCTAATAAACAACTGTACGTTGCCCGAATGTCCATGACCTGGAAAGTGACTTGGAAAGTGTGAGGACCAATAGTTATGGGAAGATCAACTTCGCCAATAACCGCTTTTCTGGATCTGTCAAATGCTTTGACGACGACCTCAATGATTCTCATCGGAGGGCCTTTGAATGATAATTGCATCAAAGTGGACTTCGGCATAACATTCAGGGCTGACCCTGTGTCTACCAGTACGCTGGCTAAAGCATCGTCCTGGCAGTTAACTGTGATATTGAGCGCCATGTTATGACGGCGACCCTCTTCGGGTAATTCCTCATCACTAAATCCCAAATTATTGCAAGAAGTGATGTTAGAGACAATGCTATCGAGCTGTCTGATTGTTACATCCTGTTCCACAAAGGCTTGCTCCAAGACTTTCTGTAGAGCCTCCCTGTGGGATTCTGAACTGAGTAACAGTGATAATACCGAGATATTTGAAGGAGTCTGTAACAGTTGATCAACAATGTTGTATTCACTCCTTTGGATGAGCTTCAGCATCTCATCTTTGTTCTTTGAAAGGTCGGGATTACTGGATTGACCGACTGGTGAATTGGGAACTTCTGTCTGAGGTTCCTTTTCTTTGTTAAGTTCTCCAACTCCTCGGTTGAAGATTCGACCGCTCCGTGTCACACGACTGATGTCTGCAATATTCACGACAGAGGGTAATGGAATTTCCTTTCCATTCTCAATTGTTGTTGCACCGTATTTGTAAGGGATCGCCTTAGCTGATTCATATGGTAGTGGTCCCGGTAGATAGATGACTATGGGAACCTTCTGATTTTTCTGACCATCATACGTAATCTCGATCCGTTCCCGGTTGGGAACTTTTGATTCGTCAAGCAGAGGGATGATGGTACAAACATCTCTAGTCCTCTGATGATCAGAGATGACGACAACGTCCTCAATTTGATTGGCAAGGTAGTTCGGCAACCAATTGATGGGTCCGAAACCTGGATATGGACGAATCTCTCCACGATCCACCTGACCCTGAAGAGCTGCTCTCACAAGGTAACATCCTTGGTTATTTTCTAAACAGACACTACAATGGTCATAATTGTGTGGTGGCACCTGGCCACACCCACTCTGAATGCAATGTAACCTCACTAGGTTAGTCTCCACAGATCGGACATCCTGATTCTGACGCCGAGTAGGATTCCTGTTATTGATACTAATTTGCTGAGTATCTTCATCCATATAGATTGGCATCCACCAGTGATTTAACAAGTGCTGAAGTGCCTCCTGGACAAGGGTACAACCCCGATCATTTTCGCAACCCGCTTTACAGCTTTGATAGTCATGTGAGATCAGGAATCCGAGTCGGACCTGCTCAGCATGTAACTCTACCAGGTTGGTATTCATCACACGAATATCGAAAATTTGAACCATGTTGATCTGATAAGGATTCCTATCATGGTAGTCTTGGATTCATCCAAGATCCATCTGACGCTGGAGGGCCTCTTATATGAAAGAGCATCCCTGTTTATTTACCGAGCAAGTCAGACAGGAACTGTAATCGTGCCGCGGCAGATTATGGTACTGGCTTTAGCTTGAGTGCATCATCACCAAATTGACATTCATTGCACGGATGTTGTGGTTTTGAATGACGTTGGAGTTCGTGTAGACCATGTTAACTTCACGAACTCGGTGCTCTTGGATCCATCCGAGATCCATCTGTTCCTGTAGGGCTGATTGCACTACCGAACATCCTTGATTGCTTTTAGAGCAGATATCACACTGGTGATAGTCATGAGGTGGCACATGGCCATATCCACTCTGTCTATAATGCATCTTGACCAGATTGGTCCTCAACAAGAGTACATCGTGAATTTGATAGACATTGTTAGTCTCTTTCTCAATCAAGTTGACTGCAGCTTTCTCATGTTGAGGCAGCGGGTTCGTGAGAACATTAGGATTCGTATCTTTGAAAGATAAGAGCCCGCTCCTAAAAAGCTTTTGCACGTCAGACTTGAAATTGAGGCAATTCTCTATGTTATGCCCCAATCCTCCTTGATGATAAGGGCATGTCTGATCCGCTTTAAACCAAAAAGGTGGATTTTCCGGTACTGTAAGAGGAGACTTAGTCTGGATGTGCCCCTTAGCCAGTAGTAATGGAAATTGTTCTGCATATGATACGGGTATAGGATCAAATCCTTGTGGCCGCGTTGTACGGTTGTTGTTGTTGTATGGAGGACGAGCCTGCTGAAGAGGCTATTGTGTCCTTTGCTGATTAGGTTGGCTTTGCGCAACCTGAGGTTGATACGTAGGAATAGGCGCGGGATTGATAGCAGGAGTTACCGCTGCTACTGGTTGATAAAGTCGCCTTTGCTTTCCGAGAGAGATATTCCCAATATCCTGCTCTTTTTTCTTAGGGAGAGCACTACCGTATCGTTTTGTACTGCTTGATGGTCCAGCGTCTTTTGCCAAACGTCCTTCTCGGACGGCTTCCTCAAGACGAACTCCCATACCCACCATCTCAGTGAAGTCACTGGGCGCACTGGCAACCATTCTGTCGTAGTAAAATAAGGTCAAGGTCTTTAAGAAGATCTTTGTCATCTCTTTTTCCTCAAGAGGTGGACAAATATGAGCGGCAATTTCACGCCATCTCTGAGCGTATTCCTTAAAGGTTTCCTTGTCCTTTTGCGACATCGATTTGAGTTTATCTCTGTCGGTTGCCATGTCCAAATTGTATTTTTATTGTTGGACAAAGGCAGTGCCAAGATCTCTGAAGGTACTGATCGTGGCGCGGTTTAAACCCATGTACCATTTTAAGGCGGCACCGGTTAAACTATCCTGGAAGTAGTGAATCAGTAGGTCCTGATTTTCCGTCTGAGCTGACATTCGCCGAGCGTACATCACCAAGTGACTCTGAGGGCAAGAGTTACCCTTGTATTTTTCAAAGTCGGGCACTTGGAATTTGTGCGGAACTTTCACATTGGGGACCAAGCAGAGGTCTGCGGCGTCCTTTCTAAATAGATCCTGACCGCGAATGGCTTGCAGTTACCTCTACATTTCCAAGAACTGTTCCTGGAATTCATCCATTCGGTCAAACATAGTTTCCTTCTTACCAGAAGGTATCTGTGGAATCTGTCCTTCCGGGACAGCGTGCACCACAGGGGGTGGTATCGTAACTACGGCAGTGAATCTTGGCGTTTCCCGAAGTTTGTAACCTTCAGGAGTCTTCAGTATGCCTCTGGCATCTTCGCTTTCCTGAATTTTGTAACCTTCAGGACAAGCGGCTCCTCCTGTGATTCCCTGATCTTCAGTGATCGGCGAAACATATCCTTCCGGGATATAGTTAACAGGCATGCCCCAGGGACAATCTTTCGGCATCTGATACCTAGGATCAAACTTCTCCACTATGGGCGCTGAGGTGATCTCCGAGATCACAGTCCTTGGTAGCTGAGCTTCTGCCATGGCTTGCATGTCGTTACAAAGCTTTCTCATATCCTCTCTCAGAGCGTCGATCTCTTCTTTCAACTCTCTGTTTTCTTCCTCAAGATCATCCATCCTTTTCTGAAGATTAGCCCGAGTATTGTACGAATGAGACAGTTTGACTCTAGAATCGAGACACAAACGTGAGATTCGTAGGTAAGAAGAATACGCGATGTGAGAATGATGAAATGCAATGATTATATTAATTGTTTTTTTGGTTTAATCAAAATAAACTTCGACAATTAGATTGCAAATATCAAACAGTGGGGAAACCCCTTTTTATTGAAATTCAATGATTGCGGAAATGGAAATACAGTAGATTACAAGGTGCAGAAACAGAAACCTAAGCTAATGGGTCCCGAGAGAACTCGGGTGCTGATTCTTCCTTTTCTTTGACCGGGGCTCTTGAGCCGTTGTCGGGTTGTCATTCCTTTGCCAGGTGAAAGGAGCGAGCAAATTCCTTTGGTCATCTTAATTCTCTACAACATGTTGCTCTAAAATCTCAATCAGAGCATCTTTCTCTTTCAGCAGTTGCTGCATTTGGATACACTCCACATTGAGGGTGCGGTACTTGTTCTTCCAAGACCTTCTCTTCTTTTGAACTTTGTTGAGAGTAACCTGGAGCTTTTCAGTTTCAGTCAAGAAGTACATGACAGATTCCCTCGGCGGAAGAATTCCGTAACGAGGATAAGGCATTTTCAGCTTGAGAGCTCTAGTTTGTACCCAATGGAGGTAGGGCTCCACCAAGACACAGTCCGGTTTTCCTAGAGACTCCCGTCCTTTCTTATGAACGTGTTTCCATGCGTGCACTATTTCCATCTTTAGTGTTCTATCATTCTCTCCTTCCTTGAAGAAAAGACCTTCCAGATGAGCATTCTGCGGAACAAGCCTCATCGGGTATCCAAACTGACGACGAACCAATATCGAATGATAGTTGATTCCCCTTTTAGTTCCTATGAGGGGTACGTTGGGGAAGTTTCCACAACGATCAATGATCCTCATTCCATCATAAATCCTATTACTCCAATCAATGTCAGAGTTGGTGAGAGACATGATTTTCTGCGACCAGCGTAAGGCACTCTTATGATCCCAAAAAGCAGCAGACTTAGGCAAATGGGAGATAAACCATTTGTAGAGCAAAGGTACACAACATGTGATCTCCCTTCTGCTGTATAAATTTCCTAAGTGTACAGAATGATACGCATCTGCGAGCAAAGTCGGCACATGGTTTCCAATGAGAAAAACCTTAATGGCGTTGATATCGACGAAGTTATTAATGTTAGGCAACAGAAATAATCCGTAGGTGAGCAAATCAAAGATGCTTTCAAAAGCAGTCACGTTTCCTATACTGGAAAAATACAAGGCCTTCTTTGTCAAGAACTGGGCTGGCAAACCTTGGAAGTCATGTGAGTCTTAACTTCTGACTCATCTAGATGAATTGCTCTTGCAATGGTCTGATCCTTTGGAATTTCTTCCAGTCCAGAAAATGGAGCTCGATCAGTAATGTGTATATCAATCAGATGAGAGTACTCCTCTAGCGTTGGTGCTAGTTGGTAATCCGGGAATGTGAAACAGTGATAAACCGGATCGTAAAACTGAACGAGCGCATCCATGACTCCTTCAATCACATGGACTCTTAGCAGAGGTAGCAGACCTCCGTACTTGGCTCTGAAAGCCTCTTGGTTTGTGATCATCCTCGCCAAACCTCTTAAATCCTCTAGTTTTGGAATCCTGAAGGTATACTTATGAGTTCTCCTTCTACCAAAATCCATTAGCGCAATCTTTTTCTCTGATATTTACAATCACAGTCTTAGTTTAATTTGAAAAACAGAGAGACTAGAAGAGAAATTTTTTTTGAATGTTTTAATGTTTTTTAGATGAATGCATGAATGCAGCACACAAAAACATAGAAAAAACATAGGGTCAAAGGGTCGTTGTCATGGAGTCAAGGCTCTACCCATCCCAAAGGTTTACTAATGATTTTTGTACCTGTCTCTCATCATCATCAACTCTTGTCAAGAAAACACTAGCGGGCCGGGAACCGTGCTAGGTGATGTTTTTGAAGAGTCCTCAGAAGAGGGTGGCATCGCGTGACGACTATTTCCGATAGCCTCTGTGCCACTAAAGGGGTTTTCCTAGGTGTATACTCAATCTTTCCACATGCGGCATCATACGCATTCCCATTAGTAGAAAAATAAACACATGCATCAATTAGGAAAAGCAGTATATATATTTGTCCTAAAGTCCTAGACTTTAAAGCTATGAAACCTATGTTCCTGACAGAAATGTCTTCCCGGCGGAGTCACCATTCTGTGATTTCTTTCCAAAGTAAAGGTTTTGACCTAAGATCCTAGTAGAGTCAAAAAGTCTTATCTTAGTGAAATTCCCTTTTTTTTTAAAGGTTTCTACCTAGGAGACAAGAATGAACAAACAATGCAAGAGAAAGTCCCCAGCAGAGTCGCCATTTTTCTGTAGCGAGTGATTTTTGGATGTGGTTGCGAAGCACGATCGCTCTAGTACTACAGCTCGATTCATTATTTATCCTATTTAAGCTGATGAAGGAAGGGAAATAGATGTCTCCAACTAACCCTGCTTGCATACTGAGTTTGAACAGTGGTCTGTTAGGTTACAGATGCTACAAAGATTCGGGGATTTTCCTAGGTTATTTTGTTAAAAAAAGGGTGTTTTGAGATGTTAGGACAGACGTTTTTGATAGATATGTGAGAGTATGGGATTTTGGGTTTTTGTTTAGTGCGCTCGCTAAGATCTTTTCTTTCGATCTTATGCCTACGTATTCCCGTTTACCGAAACAGGGAAATCAGAGCGTTCGTAGTTCCTCCTATTCTATGGGAGGAAATGGGGTTTTGGTGTCTTGTTCAAAGCCCAAGACGTGAAGCGAAAAGGTTATTTGTATCTTGTTCAAAGCCCAAGATGTGAAGCTGAAAAGTCTATTTGTATCTTGTTCAAAGCCCAAGATGTGAAGCTGAAAGTTTTCGACTTTAGAGAGAAGTTGTCATCTCTAAAGAGGGGTAAATGAGAATTATTTTAACCGGGATATGCGAATCCTAGCAATGCCATAATTTCCTAAGAAGGGGTTTTTTTAACCTGAAGGAGAAGACTTTAACTCAGCGTAGAGCAATGCCATCTTTCCTTAGGAATTTCTCATGTTAAACGAGGAACAGTGGCATGGATATAGATGATCCAGAGGCTTGCCGCTTACAGCGATTAGATGAAAGGGAAGGAGTTGTTGATGTTTGTGTATACTGTGAAAGAGGCACAGGTTTGATACTAAAAGGTTGATTGACTCAGCTAGGGATTTCATTATACAAAGCCTAAGAGGAGGCTGTTGGTCCAACAAGAGGGAATTTTTGTATCTCGTACGAAGCCCGAGAGAGAGGCTAAAAGGGGTTGACCCAACGAGAGGATCTTTTATACTCAACAAGAGAGTGTTTTTATATCTCGTACGAAGCCCGAGATGGAGGCTGTAAAAGAGTTTGACTCTGCTTAGGGGAATTTGTATCTCGTACGAAGCCCGAGATGGAGGCTGAAATTTGCTTGACTCAACGAGAGAGTCTCTTAGGTGTCTCATACAAAGCCTGAGAGAGAGGCTAAAAGTTGTTTGACTCAACGAGGGAGTCTTTTGTATCTCGTACGAAGCCCGAGATGGAGGCTGAAAGGTTTGCTCCGCTGGGGAGAATCATTTGTACAAAGCCTAAGAGGAGGCTATCGTGCTGGTGAATGTTTTAGTTGAGTGACAGGTCCAGTATACTGATTAAGAGAAAATCAGTTCTTATATGAGTAACACTGTACTCCTGGATTTGATCTGAGGATCAGGATTGTTCCTTGTTCTTTAAGGAAACGGGGAAATCCAAAGGGTATCCAGACTGTCCGAGTCTACGATTTCTTCTTACTTAACGAAGGGGTCACTTGAGAATGTCTTTAAGACTCAAGGATATTAGACTGTCCATGTCTAGAGTTTCATCTTTTATACTATACTTTGAGAAACAGTAGTAGACTCTTTGAAAGGACTGTTCTATGCAGATGACTAAGTTTTTTTCCTATACCTCTAGGAGGTCGTCGGGACAATTTGTATGAAGCCCAAGAGGAGGCTGGAAACTTTTAAGAAGCCGATCGGTCCTTGTATGAAGCCCAAGAGGAGGCTATCATTCCCGGAGGAAGAGATCATTATACGAAGCCTAAGAGGAGGCTGTGAATACTTCTAAGAAGCCGACGAGTCCTTGTACTAAGCCCAAGAGGAGGCGGGGTTGCTTTTAGGAAGCCTGAGGGTCCTTGTACAATGCCCAAGAGGAGGCCGATGCTTTTAAGAAGCCCGTGGGTCCCCAAACCCCGAGAAATTCAAGGCAAGCTATTCACAAGGAATAGATCAAGTCAGGAAAGTTCGAGAATTTGGAAGAAACTCAAAGATACCATTCACGGAGAATATATTCATCTCTGGGAGTAGAGTTTCTTGACAATTCCTAATGAGGACAGCCGAAGAGAAGTCTGTATCTGGTGATCCTATTGGGGATCTAGGTGTCTATTTCTACGAATAAACGAAACGGCGTCACCTAGTTCTAGACGTAGTTGTCGGGGAAACTCTAATATCTATACTATTATTACACAGTTGATATGAGTTTATGAAAGAAGACTTACAGCGAAACAGCCCCACAATACAGTTATATGTATAGGAAAGCGGTAAATGAAAGCGTATAGACACTTACTCGGTTGTAGAGCTTCCATGCTATTTGGTTAGTTGTTCAACAAAGAAAGATTGAAAACAACAGTATATTTCAAAATCAAAGGAGAAAGTGCTTTGAAAAAGAAAGATTTGGGGCTTACAGCTCAAGGAGAGGCCCAGGGTTTTACTGTTGAATTTGTACGGAGGGACTTATACAAGTGACTGTGGCCCAAAAAAGGTTTTCTGTACAAAGGGATGGGTCTTACACTCTCTCAAGAGGCCCAAAAAGGTTTAAAGAAAAAGAGTGGGGCTTATAACACGAGGGTAGGCCCAGTTGACTTTTCGTTTAAAATGGCGATCGCGCCGAGGTTTTCTTTTAACGCAAAGGGACTTATACAATAAGTGAGGCCCAAGATGGTTTTGGTTAAAAGGGGGATTGGGTCTTACACTCTAATAGAGGCCCAAAGAGTTTTGAATGGGTCTTATAGCTCGAGGAGAGGCCCAATTTTGGTTTATTTTTAAACGGCGACAATCGCGCCGTTTACTTGTACAGAGGGACTTATACAATGAGTGAGGCCCAAAGTGTTTTTGTACAAGTGGGGTGGGTCTTACACTCTCTCAAGAGGCCCAAAAAGTTTTAAAGAAAAGGAATGGGTCTTACTACTCGAGGGTAGGCCCAGGTTGGTTAATTTTAAACCGGCGATGATCGCGTCGTTTATTTTTGACGGTATTGGGACTTATACAATACTGAGGCCCAAAAATGATTTGGTCAAAAAAAGGATTGGGTCTTACACTCTATTAGAGGCCCTGAAAGTTTGAAAATGATTTGTGAGGGTTGAATTAATCCAAAAACCCTAATTTATTTCCAAAATGTGTTTTAATTGAATAAAAATTCAATTAAAAAGGTCAAAATTGTTTAACATGTGGGAAACAAATTATGACTTTGGATTAATGCTTCAAAAATTAAGTATTGACCTACAAAATAATTAGAAAGCATTAAAAGTTGCAAAATCAAGATGGAAAAAATATTTTAAATGTTAAAAACAATTAAAACATTAATTCTTTGCAAAAATATCAATTATATAAAATAAATAATATTTTTGAGATTTTTTGGGAGAATAAAATATTTTAACATTTTTGTGAATTATTAAAAAAAGAATCAACTCAAAATCATTAAAACTCAGAGAGAAATTAATTTTTGAATCAATTAAACAAAATCACAAAATTCAAATATTCAAAAGTTGGAAAATGGCGCCAAGAACAAAGGCAAGAATACGCGCGTTTTTCTGGGTTTCCCAGATTTGCATTTTCCATCCAATCTCACTGAATACGTAATCATATCATGCAATCCACATACCAATCAACTCGTTTCAACCTCACGATCATGTCTATAACATTTAATTTCATTTAAATTAAACATAAAACATGAAATCACGAAGAAACCTCAAGAACCCTAATTTCTGCATGAAGGCTGGGATTTTTGATACACGATTCAAACAATGCAATTAATTGAGGGAAAACATTCCATGCATGATTATGAACATATGGCCAAATTATTGTGCAGCAAAAATTGTGTGGATCATAAAGTTAGAAGAGCACATGCTTACCACTTGCAGCTGGTGATCGTGATTTGTGTAGGAGGTGTTACAGTTGTGTTGTGATGATCTGAACAACTTCCCTACACCCTATGGAGTGTGTTTGAATGCTTGGACTTGATGGAAATTGGCTGGATCACTTCATGGTATCTCAACTGCACCTTGGTTAAAACCTTGAGCAATTGGCTGGTGATTCTGAGAAATCAATGTTCCAGTTGTTTTTTAAGTGTTTGATTAATTCATATGTGATGTATATGAGGTGTGTGAGTGATTGGTTTGGTTGGAAAAGCTCTCAAACTCAAAACCCGATAGTTACCTTGCTAAGAAAGGCATTTTTGCCAAGAGAAAGAGATTTTGAGAAAGGCAAGTGTTGTAGGCCTTTGGTGTACTCAAACTGATCACAATTGAGCTCTATTTATAGTAGAGCAAGTTTGTTTTGCAAGGAATAGTGAATGGCAACTGCTGAGTAGGTTTGGCCAATGTTGGCAAATGAAAATCCAAGTCTCCTCTAGCCATTGACTAGAGGTTAGGGCACAGAGCTTTGGTCCCATTGGTCTTGGATAAGTCTTGACTGATTTCAGATGAGAATGGCTCAGTCCATGCCACCTTGATGCTTCCATTGAATGCTTCAATCCAAATTTGGAGTCTTGTCCCTATTTTGGCCATTCTAGGTTCAACATGTTATTTCTTGGTCCATGGACTTTGGAGGCTTGGCTCAGTGATTGTCCCCTTTAGAATCAATCCTCAGATGTGTCCAAGTGGATAGGAGCATTTGAATTTGGCTGATTTTGGCAAATCGAGCAAAAGTGCAAAATCTGCCTTGCCTTTGACAGATTTCAGCAAGGCAACTTGCCACTGTCATATCTCATGGTGTAAGTTGAATTTTGTAATTTTCTTGGCCATTTTGGAAAGCCCTTACATGATACAACAACTGTTTGAACATATTTGGTTTTGATCTCTTTTGAATCCAAGTGAAAAATCCTCCTACATTTGGCAAAAAGTGAGGTCAAATCTGACTTAGTGAAATTTTCACTAAGTGTTGGAACAAAGTGATTTTGATCACTCCATAACTCAAAATCCATGAGGAATTTGGACATAGGTCAGTATGAAGCTTTTGTAGAGGGTAATGTGATCTACAAATCAAGCTTTGAATGGGGCATAATGGCCTTGTGGTTTAGGAGTTATGGTCCTCCAAAGTTGGTGCTTTAGTGGTACTTTTTCCATAACTTAGAAAAATTTCTAAGTTTTATGGTTACCCCTTTTACAAGTTATCCCACTTTCTTTGATTTTTCTTGATGAATTATGATTCAAATCATACATTAACATCATTTTAGGGTTAAAAATCCATTTTGGTGAAAAATCTCAAAAAGTCAAAGTTGACTTTTGTGCACAGTTGACTTTTTATCAGATGAATTCCAAACTGTGCAATTCTTCAGGAAATCATGTCCTTGACCTAAATCAAAATTGATGGACATGTTCCATGGGTGTCATAGGGTATATTGATTCATGTCCTAGGGCTTGGGAGCATGTCCCAGTCAAAAGTCAAAGTTACAGTTGACTTTTCCCGCGAAACCCTAATTGTGGTGCAGATGAAATTGAGACTTGTTGCTCACACTTCTTGGATCAATCCATTGTTCCAAATGGATCAATATGGTATTTTAGAGACCCTCAAATTTTCTCTTGAGGTCTTGGCTCATGATTTGTCCCAAAAGTCAACTTGGGGGTGAATTAGGTCAAGAAACCCTAATTCCTGATTTTTGATGTATGCATCCCCTGAGGCAAAATTGACTTGATGACTGGGTCCATGAGGTTCCATGGAGTATTTTAGGATATGCTTTGGATCCTTGGCTCATGCCCAGAGGAAAATTTCCAACTGGAGGCCCTGGTCGACCAAAACCCTAATTTGGTGACACTGTCGATCTTGAAGCTTGATCCACCTAGAAGGGAGCAACCTTGTGCTTAATCCTTGAAGTGGGAGTCCTCTTGATCCTTTGTAGATATTTGAGAGTTTAGACAAGTTGAAGATCATGTCATTCCTTGATTGATCCTTTGTCTAAAGCTCAGAAAGGGCTTGAAACCCTAATTTTTTGAAAGTAGTGAATGCTCACCCATCTTTGGGGAGACTGATGAGGTATAAAGATCCATCCATATTGTGATGATGATTTGCACAATGATGGGAAATCTAAGTGGTCAAAATTTGGGGTATGACAACCAGGCGGAGGGTGGACTTTCAAAGAAAGACTAAGCCGAAGGTAGACTCTCAAATAAAGGATACGAGGCCATGCCGAAGGTGGGCTCAAAAAAGAAAGACCAGGCCGAGGGTGGACTTTCAAAGAAAGACTAAGCCGAAGGTAGACTCTCAAATAAAGGATACGAGGCCATGCCGAAGGTGGGCTCGAAAAAGAAATACCAGGCCGAGGGTGGACTTTCAAAGAAAGACTAAGCCGAAGGTAGACTCTCAAATAAAGGATACGAGGCCATGCCGAAGGTGGGCTCGAAAAAAGAAAGACCAAGCCGAGGGTGGACTTTCAAAGAAAGACTAAGCCGAAGGTAGACTCTCAAATAAAGGATACGAGGCCATGCCGAAGGTGGGCTCGAAAAAAGAAAGACCAAGCCGAGGGTGGACTTTCAAAGAAAGACTAAGCCGAAGGTAGACTCTCCTGGGGATAACAAGATAACAGCGGGTGCGAGGACGGCCGAAGGCGAACTCGAGAAAAGAGAAAGACCAAACCAAAGGTGGACTTCCAAAGAAAGACTAAGCCGAAGGTAGACTTTCAAACAACAAAATGTAGAATCGACAATTCTACAAAGATAACTCCATTGGGGAATAGAGAAATCTAAACAGACAACTCTGCGGGGGAGTGTAGGAAGGACCAACAAGAAGGACGAATCCACTGGTTGCGGTGTAGTGTTAACCAACATCTTCTGAATTGTTACCTTTTGCTAGGGAAAGGAACTGGTAAGGCAAACAAACCTGGCTTATGCTTCGAATGCATATGTTTGAATTTTGCCGTAATGCTCCACACGAAGTGGAAATGCTACGCATTTGGGAGGATGCCATGCAAAGAAAATGCTAAAGGAATGCCTCGGCAAAATAAATGCTGAAGACGAAGGCAAAACCACCGGGGACGACAAACTAAATTGTCCTCTGAAATAAGAGACCCTGCTGAGAAAGATTTCGCTCTGCTGGGAAAGGAACTGATCACCAACTCTGCTAGAGATGAAAATTCTGAGAGAAAGCCCACTCTGTTGGGGATGGCTATGAACGAATTCTGAAGATGGAACCCAAAGAGAGATTCTCTCCGCTGAGAAATACCAACTGACTTCTACCGGGATCTGAGAGGATTCCAATAACGATTGGACTTAAGACCTGCTAGGGATGTGAAATGCCTTTGAACAAGCCTCTATGAGGATCACCACCAAACTCTGCCTGGGGAGACAAGTCAATAATTTTGAACCTGCTTGGGAGATGCTCTTACCCTTACCCTGCTGGGGAATATCAGCCAATACCAACAAATCTGCTTGGGGAATGGTGATTGGTAACATCAACTCTACTAGGGGATACCACTAAGCTTACTCATCTGCTGGGGATTAACTCATACCGCTGCTGATGAGAAAAGCAGTTCTTGACTAGCTGAGGAGAATGAGTGCTCAGACCCTGTGGGGAAAATAACGTCTTTGTCCAAGAAAGGAAGATATTCCATAGGTCTTCTGCTGGGGATGCATCAGCATCAACTTCTGATTGTTTGCTGAGAAAGTGATGAATCTATCACAACTCTAGCTGGGAAATTAATCTTCTGTACTCTACTGAGGAAGATAATTCTTGACACTCTGGTTGGGAGGACAACAACCTGCTGAAGAGGATGAACTTTCAATGCTAAGGAAAATAGCTCTACTGGGGAAGGATAAACCTGTTACCCTGCTGGGGATTAGAGCATGTCGCTGCTGACGGAACTACATTTCCTGACCTCCTAAGGAAAGTGATTACCAGGATCTGTGGGGAAAATAAAGTCTTTTCAAAGACATCCAACACACCTCATGCTGGAGATACGACTACACTCACCTCAGAGCGATCCACTTTAAACTGTCTGCTGGGGGGATGAGTTCTGCTGAGGATGATGAACTTTCAGTGCTGGGGAGAGTAATGCTGCTGGGGAAAAAACAAACTTGTTACCCAACCTGACCTGTCTCTATGGTCATAAGCGGCTCTTTGAACTCTCCACTTGCCCCAGACCGCCAGGTCTAATCAAAGAAACTATCTCAAGAGGATTTTATAGAAGACCGGGTGTTCAACATGCCCCGGGTCTTCAAACTCTTAGAGATGTATCGCATCTCGACATAACTGCCCCAGACTTCATGACCCATGAAGTAACTTACCTCGAAAGGATTTGTAATGACCTGAAATACTCTGCCCCAGTATTTTGAACTTTGAAGAGGTGTTTTCAATTAACCGTCTTCAGGAGTGGACAACTTCTTACGCTCTAGGGGTGGCCTGCCCCAAGTCTTGAAGGAACTTTGCCCCTGACTGATCTTGTAGAGATTTGTCAAATCGACATGATTGCCCCATATTAACCGCTTGCGGAGAGATTTATCGGATCTCGACATAATTGCCCCAGTTTGGATGAACTTAGGGAGAGTTTTATATGTGACTGCCCCAGATTGGCTGCATCTTATCACCATTTATCGAGAACCTCTAGGCTGCGCACAGTCTCTTGGCCACATGCCCCTTGACATGACTGTCTTTCGGAGTTTTCACCATCTCAACTTGGCATGATCGAGCTTCTCGGCTGACGATCATTGTGTAAGCTTCTTTGATGTCAAACACGTGCAAGCAGAAAACGTTTATTGTGAGAATGACAATTCTAATGCAACACTCGTGTTAACTTGAAGTTTTATTGAAAATGTGTCGCCAAGCCTTATGAACGAATCACTAGCTGGGATGCAACATTGATTTTTGAATGGAAAACAATACGCACATGCAATACCAACAAAAATCTTATCAGCATAACTCAGGAGTCAGGAACGCTATCTCGCTGAGGTACGCTCTCGGAGTAAACCCTGCTTCAATTAGGACTTTTTAAGGGTTGAAACGTGGCCTGGTTCACGGTTTTGAGAAAAAAAGATTTAAGGCTCAAAGTTTATTGGTGCCCAACCACTCTTCGTGATGTTCTCCCGTCCTATGTTAAGCTAGTTTAGCGCAAGCGCTCATCTCTCAAAAGGTTTTATGATCTTTAAAGAACCCATGCAACTGATGGTTCGGGACCTGGTGAGGTTTTGGAGCAACAGTCACCCCTTTTGTCTTTTGGTGTCTGTAGTCACACGACTTTGTTCTGCTCAAGGATTTTCTCTTTTTGTCGTCCTTTTCGCTTTTTATTCTTTTTCATTCTCTTGTTTTCCCTGATTTTTCCTGGACTGATTCCTTCCGAATTTTTCGATTTTGAAGTCCAGCGGGATGCCCTAACTTTTGCCTAAGTCGCTAGTTTTCAATTTTTGGACTTAGCGGGCTATCTTTTTCTCTTTTTTCCTCTTTTTTTTTTTTTGAACAAGTCGTGTGACACCGTTTTGCCTGACTTGTTTGAAAGGGTTATGACTGTTTCACTCTTTGATTGTGAGGGGTAACCATTGTGGTTTCACACCTCTTGACCTCTTGATGGTGGAATAGAAGGTGATGGATCCCCAGATGCACACTCCTTTTGCAATTTGAACGCTCGGTCAAACTAACTAACGCCTACCCTGCCCCTGGGTTAAAATTGAGGGTTTTTCGTTTTCAGAAAGAACTCCTACTACTAGGCTCAAAGGGGTTGACAAAGGTCTATCTCCTTATCTCTCCAGTGTTTGTGAATTGGAAACAATGCCTGTACATCCTTAACAGGGTTTTATCCAAAAGCGTACCATTAGAAATCTGCGTTCTTATTTCGTCATCCTCCCTCCAAGAGTTAGACAAGAAAGGTTGGTATTGCAGTGCATATAAACATGACAAGATTGCATAAAAGTAAAATACTTCAGGAACAACACATTTATTGCATTAAAATCAGCATTCAAAACACAAACAAGTTTTTACATGCAGACAGTGCTTAAACAAACAAATGAAAGCTACATATGAAAATGCAATAAAGAAACTGAATATCGTCATCGCTGAGGAGGCCTGATTCTGTCTGGACATCCTTACAAATTGAGTGCTCACTTGAGACAGGAGGCTTCAATTGAAATGCATACCATCTGCAGTAAAAGTAATGACCCCTGCGTCAATCAGATCTTGCACTTTGTGTGGGAGCGCCTTACAATCCTCAGTCGAATGCCCCCGTGCCCCAGCATGGTATCCACATTGAGCACTGGCCTTAAACCCTGGTGGATATGGAGGAATGATCGGTTCTGGTTTCCTTGGCACAATCAACCCTCTTTTAACCAACTCTGGCAATATCTGACCATACAGCCTTGGTAGCACAGAAAACCGTCTGTTTCTTGGCTTCCGTCGACCCCCTTTGGAACTATTCTGCTGTTGATTCTGATTCGCGTGTTCCTCTGGCTCAGGCGCTTTCCCCCTCAGACTTAATCGAGGAGTAGGCAGCAGTTGCGGACGTGGGGATTCTAAGACCAAGGATTGTGAGAAATGCCCCTGACTTGATGTAGCTTCGGGAGAGGCAACAGGGATATCCACCTCTTTTTCAACAGCTGGAGTAGGACCACCATGTATGCTTACGCCGCTCGGCGTGAATTCAATTGCCTTCGAATCGATCAGATCCTGGACAGCATGCTGAAATGCCCTACAATCTTCCACATCATGCCCCGGCGCACCAGCGTGAAAATCACAGTGGGCTCTTGCATCATAACCTGGTGGAGGAATACCAGTAAGAGGAGCCAAAGTCCTTTTCTGTACCAGTTGCAACTGAAGAAGATACTGTAATAGTTGAGAATATGGCACTGGTGGAGTCTCAAAATGCCTATTCTGCTTAGGCCTTGGCTGATACTGGCGAGGGGCCTGATTTTGCTGTTGAGATACAGCCGGGGCGGTCACAGTGGAAATCTGCTCACTCTTTGGGAGGGATCCTTTAAACAACGGAGGAGAGACAATTCCAGCCGCAGCTTCAGGCATGAGAGTATTATCCTTGCTTAGCACACCTCTCACGACCTCCATAACCAGACTCATCTGAGTCTTCAGTTGGTTGACCTCTTCCTTCAGCACTTTCTGGTCTTGAACCAAAGTTCGCATCTTCCCCCATAAACTGGCCCATTTGGCTTCGTACATCCCTTAACTCAGCTTGAATTTGATCCATGATCCACTTCCAGCTTCTTTGAAGAGTTCAGTCTGAAATTCTGAAAAAGACCAGATCAGGATAAGAATAACCAGCTTCAAACACCTGCTATGCAAAATGAGATGATTACGCAAATGCAAATGCAAACAAACATATTTGAACATTTCCAGGACACATACGCTTTGATTCCATTCCATGAAACCGGGCAAGGGATTAGACACATTATCGGAAAATAAATCCGAATCCAGAAATACCACCGGATCGAGCCACAGGGACAAACCCTCTCTGAAAACCAGAACTGCCAGAGCACAGATAATTAAACCAAATATTCCATTACTGAAAACAAAGTAGTTCTTACAGACAAATTCAAGCATAATCAAAGGTGATTCCATCAACAAACCTGATGGTAATCGCAAAAAAAGATAAACAACAAAATAAACTACAAATCAATTCTTCTTCAAGAAGGCCCACAGTGTCAGGATGTGCAGGTTGCTTTATCAGCCCTTTGATCAACTTGTTTCTTTTTGCAATCTCTTGGTTCAGTTTAACAATCTGTTCTTCAGCGTTGTTGTCCTCTCGCCTCGAATTCTTGACCTCGGCTTGCAACTTGAGCTCTTCAATTTCCTTCTGTGCTTCTTTCTACTTGGCAAAGTAACGATCTTTCCTTGCTTTCACTTCCTGGAGTTCTTCATTCAGTTCTCCATTCTCAATCTTGGCCTCCTTCCACATATCCTGATACGTGGCAAGCTTGTCTTCTGCCTTAGTCAAAAGCTTCTTGTTTTTCCTTTTAGCCTTGCCTGATGACTCAGCAGCCATACTGACCTTTTTGAAGTGCTGAACTCTGTCGGCAAAATCCTTCTCTCTTTTTTCTAGATGCACTGTCATGTCTTGAGCTTTCCACTTCAACTCCAAGTTGTCATGTAGAGCATTTTGTAGCTGACTACTCATATCAGAGTTTTCCACCCTCAGATCAGATACCAACTTACGCTGCTTATCGAATTCTTCGAATGGTACAGTGAGTCTCTCTTCCACAATCTCTGGATACAAGGGAAGCGCCCGATCAAAAGGTAAATATAACTCTTCTACCCTCTTCTTTACCCATTCAACAGATGGAGCGAAAGCTTGATTATTGGGTTTACCCAAAATAGTTTTACCTCTCTTCTGTCTACTGAGCCAAGCTTCATAAGCTTCTTGTGCAATAGCCACACCATTAATCATATGAAAATACAAAGATTCTTCCAAATCTTTTCCAGCTGGAGGATCTTTTAGGGCGTAAGCAAACTGCCTGATATCCAAAGACGGGTTGTAGTTAATACCTCATTTTCTTCCGATCAAGGGTACATTAGGATACTTGCCACAACTATGCAAAATATCAGTCCCCAATAATCCCTTATCCACCCAGAGAATATCTTTAGCAGCTAGGCCCATCAGACGCTTACTCCACTCTAAAGAAGTATTTGAATCCACAAAAGCACCAGATTAGGGTAAACGTTTGGTAAACCACTTGTAAAAAAGAGATGCGCAACAACAAACCACCCCACCTCGTCTTTTCTCATTCCTGTTGTATAGGGCGTAGTGGAGATCACCTAACAAAGTCGGTACCAGATTCTGAGCTGTAAATATCTGAATAGCATCTGTATCGACAAAATAAGACTCATTAGGGAATAACACAATGCCATATATACACAGAGCCAATATTGCATTGAAAGCCATCCACCTCTTCTCCTTAGCTTCTTCTTGAGCCCTCTTCACCAAGTACTCCAAGTGATAGCCTCGGGATTTTCCTTTCTTAGAAAAGTCAGCCTCCACTGTAGGTCTGCTCAAATAAAGAGCCTCAGCCACTGCTTGGAAATCACAATCTCCTTGGGAACCACAAAAAGGAACACCTTCTTTGACAGGGATCCTCAAAATGTTAGAGTACTCTTCCAGGGTAGGAACCAACACATAATCTGGCATCACAAAGCACCTCAAGGAAGGATCATAAAACTGCATCAAGGTGTGTAGCCCATTGTATTCATATTCACTGAGGCTCCGAACCAGGGATAATATCCAACCATACTTTTCTTCAAAGGCTCCCAAAACTTCTGGACCAGCCATACTCTGTAAACTATTCAACGGACCAAGAGTGATCTTCGGGAGCTTGTAGACGATGATGTGTTTCTTACCCCTCTTAGTGTCCATCCCTATGAACGCCCTCTAACTGGAATCAAGGACTAGATACTTCCTGAAAATGCACAAACATGAATGTCAGAAAAATGGAATGCAATGCAGAGCATGGGATCAAGGTATCCACACAAACTGGCTGCACTGAACAAATCAAGGCTCTGTACCAAAACCCAAAACAAAAGCAACCACAGTGATGAAACTAGAAAACCAGGTAGGTTGAAGGTCCAGGTCACATGCAAACCTGCAAACACCCATCCCTCTCACATGTGGGTACTAAGATCCTCAGTATCCCGGGCTCTCAGGTCGAGAAAATATGATACGTTCACCACTTCTGGTTTGGCATCATCACCAATCGAGGAGGCCTCAACTGATTCACAAAAACGAAAGATCCTCAGCTTCAGAGGTTTGAGAAGCAATAGCACATTCAGCCCGAAGGATACAATGCTACAACCAATCAAATAGGTCGTCCGCTGATTCACCTCAAAAGGAAAACCTATAGCAAGTTCCCAGCATTGGGTCCTCGGATCGAGAATGTGCAATGGGTTTGCCACAGAACGTGGTCTGTCACTGTCACATCCCGGGAGGAGTGCCGCTACTAAGTCCTCGGGAATGGTCATCAGAGTCGACAATTCTTCCAGAGAATAACTACTGGCCTGCATCAACATATAGTAGCAGATAGCTCCGGATAGAACCTCGTCTGATTGTGGGGATCGTGATCACCCGCACGTGGCCAACACCACGGGAGCGTCACGCCTGCCCACGCTAAAACCTATGTGTATGCTCGAACCTGGGTAGTGGGCTCATCTCTCAGAACATCCCAACCCGCCAAACAGAAAACCAGCCAACACAGCACAGTAATATCCAGTATGACAGTAATAAAATGAAATGCAATGCAATAAAAGCTGTAAATACAGTAAAGCAAATAACATAGCAAATACAGTAATATACAACAAAGCAAAGAACCACAAAAACAAACACCCAAAGAAAATAAACAGACAAGCGCTAGGATCGACTCGCTAAAGGGGATGGACTAGCAAGAGGTCAACCAGAGTCCCCAGCAGAGTCGCCAGCTGTCGCTCCCGAAAGATTCGCATCCAACGGTACAAATGCGAGAGTGGCGCAAAAGACACAGAATCGCCATCAATGTGTATTTATCCCAAGAGAGGGAAAGGAAACACTGCGTAAACCCGAAGAGAAAGGATAGAGCATGGTCTCACGACCAAGAGAATAGGGTTCGGGAGTCAGTTGCGCGAAGGGAAGGTGTTAGCACCCAACACGTCCATCGTACCCGATGGGATCCACGGTTGTTGTCTGCATCAAAGGGTGTCGTCGTCTGGAGCTCAGCTGCTACTGGAAAGGAAAAAGAACGAGAACGGAAAGAAACGAAGAAACAAATGTAGGGAAAATAAAAGAAGTGCTCGAATGGGCCCTACCCCACTGCCTACGTACCTCATCGGGAGCATGAGAATCAGAGCGACGTAGTTCCCCTCACTAGGGAAGGATTGTGTTTTTAGGGAATGACTAACGTTCTAGCTCAGGTGTTGCAGACTCGCTGAATCGAGTGCGTTACTGTCTTGCCAGAGAACGAGTAGGAGCATGTTCGTACGTTGAGAGTGAGTGAGATGAGAAAAGAATTCCCGAAGGAAAGACGTTATTGTTTGTTTGAAGTTTTTTAAGCAAGAAGTGTTTTTTACAGTTATTTGTAACTTGCATTGAACCAAAGTCTTAAATACAGGAACGAATACTTCGCGCATCGTCCTCAACAGGACGTACACTAGGTATCCTAGAAGAATGAGAGGAAGCCCCTCATTCCCCACTCCCCACATATAAGGCTCAAGCGCAATACACGTTAACTTTTATTACGTGTTTTGAAGAAGTTTTGAGATGAGAAGAGAGAAGACACAAAGGAAATTCTAAGGGAAACTAAGAGTCCTAATGTTATCATGCATGGGTAACCTATGGTTAGTGAGGTTTAGGAGAGACGACTACCTAAAACCTAATGCTAATCCTACTCCAAGCTTAATCAAAAATTAAGTTGGACTAGGTAGCTCTAAAGGGAGAGAATCCAAGACTTAAACAAGTCTTGAGATTCATGGGAGGAAGAGAGTGAAAGAGAAGAAAAGAGAAAGAGGAAAAGGAGATGAGATACAATAAATGGCAGCAAGCACATCATATCATAAATGTCCAACTCAAATTAACAAACATGTTTCAAAGATCAATGCAAAACAATTCAAGTAATCATGCAAAGATAATCATGAAAGAATGCAAGCATACTTGTATGAAATGCACAATTAAGCATACATGGACTTCATATCAAAATGAAATGAGAAAGATAAGATGAAGATGAGTGCAAGTCAGAACCAAAATCATATTATCACCAACAACTCATGTGTGCAAAAGTGATTCAAAACATGAAGCATTATGATCCAAAGAAGTTCACAAAAGGAAAGGTAATGATATTCATCATATAATTCAAACCAAATGCATTTAACCATGCTCAAGTGAAATGAAAACCAAGTAAGGAGCACAAGAGGTAGTATCATATGCATCAATATCATATCAAAACCAAACTCAAGTCATACAAGTCCAAACATCAAGCAACACCTTCAAGACATGCACCAAAGTAATCCACAAATGGAAACTCAAAGTCCAATTACTTAACACATGCCAAACATGATCCACAAATTGCAAAATTTGCTCACAAAGGACCTCAACCAGGGGTGAACATCATACCAAAATCTCATGCAAAGAATCACAAAGGAACTCAATCAATTAGGCATGGCAAATCAACTAGTGTAAAGAGATGTCAAGATATAATCATGCATAAGTCACTTAAGCACAAATAATTAAACATATATCAAATGACATTCTACAATTGTGAAATTAAAACTCAAATTACCTAAGTCAGAATCCAATCACATGTCAAAAGATCTCACAAAAATTCACAAATTAAGCACCTCAAACAAATGAGCAAAGATCACATAGGAACCATGAACCAACATGCAAAGGAGAGGGACTAAAATGCAATATGCATAGAGTTTAAAAATATGAGAAAAATATTTTTAGGAACTTCAACATGTCCTCTAACAAATACAAAAAGAATGAGATGCAAATCATGTATAGATGATGAGAATAAAAATCAACAAGGCAGGGTGTGCATATATGAAACAATCCAAAAAGAAATTAATTAAACAATTAATTCAGATGTACAAACTAAAATAAAAATGGAAAATAAAATTTGACAAAATTTTATAAAACCCTAAATATGCTTCCTGAATTTTTTCATAATTTTCTGATGCATAAATCTATTTTAAAAATTAAAAATACAAAATGAAACAATTAAATGAAATGAAAATGAAAATAAAGAACCCAGGGGTGCAAACAACAAACAATCACGTTTAAAAATATTAAATGGGATGAACAGGGGGTGGGAATAGCAAGCCCAGGTCAAATGAACCAAGAGCGAAGTCAACAAAAAACCACATGGAACCCAGTCAATATCTGAGACTCATACAAGCCACATGATCAATCCAACGCTTACAAACAGGTCAACGGAAATAACAAGTATGCAAGATCAACAACACACCATAGTTATAGTGTACGCGCACACATAAAGCATGTTATGAGAATTAAAAGATCACGTGAGCTGCACACACGTTTTTAATGCGTTGGCACCATACAAACTGTTAGATCAGAAACATGAACGACCAAGATTGTGTCTTCTTCGTTTAACCCTCGCCGGACTGAAAATACACCAGGTGTCGGAGCCCTAGCTCTGGTCACCTTATCCGGTGAGCTCCAAACAAAATTTTACCAAAAATTGCACATGAGTACATGATCTTGACCAGAATTCAACAAGGATCTCAAATATCATGTCCATTTCACCAAAAGATCATCATACAAGTCAAATCGAAAGAAATAAGTTCGGATTTAAAACTTTCAATCTCAAAATTCAAGCAATTCACACGTCCAAAATCAAAACCAAACATATCAGCATCATCAGTGAACATCATAGATCATCATGCAAGCTTAAAATTTAAGTTATATGATCATGAAAAGTGAGCTAACCTGAAGATTACAGAGCTCGAAATACACCAAGAACTCCTTCCAAAAGCTGCAGATCTTCCTCTTTTGAGCTCTATTTGCAAAATAAATGCAAATAGAGGCTTGAATCTGGCTAGATCTAGAAGTTTGAAGATGAACCCTCTTGAAGTGCACTTGATGAAAATCTCACTCTAAGCTTGAAATGATGGATGATTCTTGCTCTATGGAGTGTGCTGATCACAAATATGGAAAGAAATCTCACTGAAACCCTTGGAGAAAGGAGATTCGAATGAGAGAAAGTTTGGAGTGAAAAATGAATTCTTAGCAGAAATGAGTGCATGACCTAATTTTGGACGCATGAGTTAGCTTATATACCCTCCATTAGTCCTCTGATTATGATTAGCAAATGATTAAACCCTTGATTAATGAGATTGGAATGGTTTTGCAATTTTGCACTTTGAGCTTAACCCCTTAATCCTCACGTGCCAAGGTCATGGAATTGGTGTGATTCATTCACACTTTACTTGCTGATCACAATGGAATTGGAATTGGGCTTTGTGGTGATCTGATTTGTGAGTTTTGATCCATCTTGCCAAAATGCATTTTGTTGAATAAGTGAGGTACAAGTCATGAAATGGAGTGAAATAAAGGTAAAAAATGATCCTCATGAGATGTACTTGGATGTTGTAATGTGTCATGAACCATTAGAAGTCATTACAAGTCAATTGGAACCAAAATGCAAAAGGTGGAAAAAGTGGTACATGGAAAACCATCAAAATGCACCTTGCATTGTTTTGACCATAACTAGAGTTCCACAAATGATATGGAGATGTTCTAGTACTTTTTTGAAATGGGAGAGAAAGATCTTCAACTTTCATGTTGGAGGAAAATTCATTTGAAGATTCTTTGATGATGAAAAGTCAAGTTGAATGTAGTGGAAAAACTGCCAAAAATGGAAACTTCTCATTATAGGTCATTTTCCAAATTTAGTAACTTTTGTACAAACCCTTGATTCTTGACAAATGGTATGAAACTTGACCCTTTAAGACCATATGAGGATGTGAGACCTTGAAAATCATGGAGAGAACCTCAAAATTCCACAGTTGACTTTCCTCCTTACAGTTGACTTTTGCTTACTTCACAAGCAATTAATCCACTGAACATCCTCTACAATAAACCACTAGCCAAGCCTTCCCCTATGACCACTTGTAAGCATATGGAAACCATAAGAACATGCTTGAATCCCCAAATTTTTCAAGAAGCTCTCTTGAAACCAAAAACTCTAATTTGGTCCCTCTGGTTAGGAGGGAGAGAATCACTTGAAATCCTTTGCCAGTCTTGATCTGATGGTGATGAGATAAATCCCTCAAACCATCTTGAGGCTTGAAACTCTCTTGAGATGAACCAAGTACCTTGATCCCATGCTAAGAACCAATGCTATGCACAAATGCTAATGCAAGAAATGCAAAGAAACATAAGCCGGTTAGCCAAAAGTAAGAGGGCAAATTTTGGGGTGTTACAAGCACCATCAATCCTCAAGAATTACCAAGAAGTACTGTGGCGCCAACTCCAGTTCCTTTGACAGAAGGATCAACAGTGTTAACCATGGTGACAGAGCCAGCGCCTTCGACAGCAGGGCCAGGGGCGACATATGTGAGGCCTTACACTCAGCCAGTCTTGGAGTACATTGGCCCATCAGTGACAAATCCTCAGACTCCACCAGGAGGAAGTTCAACGTATAGGCAGTTTCCTCCCCCAGGATTTTTACAGCCTTTGCCTAGGAACCCAATCTATGGCATGCCAACGGCAATGATGCAGAATTTGCGTACTGCACCCCCAATATTTTCAGAGAATGTAATATCTTCCCCGTTGCAGGAGTCAGGCTCTGGGATTAATATGGGTCGAAACAGGTAGTCCATAGGTTTGGGATTTTCTGCTCAAGGACCCAACTTAACAAATGAATCTGTAGCATATTTGAGGCAACAGATGGATGAGAGCAACATGCAAATGGTACATACTTTGTCTCAGACAATGGGAGAGATTTTCCAGCCATTAATCCAGAATACTACTCAAACCAATCAAATGATGACAGCCCAGATGGCGCGTATAGCAGAATTCATGGGAATGCCCGTTCCTGTTCAACACCAAAATCAAGGAGTCGAGAGGAGGGGAAATGCTCAACAAGTGAATCCGGTGAATCCAGAGTTGGTCGAACCACCTAGGGAGGACCCTCCTAGGAATCAAATACCTATATTTGAAGAGGAAGAACCAAGGATGGTGTTAGCAAATAGAAATCAAAATGCTGATCATGTGGTGAATCAGGTTCGACGCAATAATGTAGCAGTAGAGAACAATTTGGCAGCCATGGTCGAGAGAATAATGGCTCGAAATGGCCTGAATATGGGTTTTTCTAGGCCAAACTTCACTTCGCCTATAGTGGACTATATACTTCAAGCTGAATTGCCTCCCAGGACAAAAGTACCAAAGTTCACTAAGTTTTCAGGAGATACTACAGAGTCTACCGTCGAACATGTGGCGCGCTACCTGATCGAAGCTGGTGAGATTGCAAATGATGAGAGTCTAAGGGTGAAGTATTTCCCTAGTTCCCTCACTAAAAATGCATTTACGTGGTTCACTACGTTACCATCTGGTTTGATTTGTAATTGGACCCAGTTAGAACGTTTGTTCCATGAGCAATTTTACATGGGGCAGACTAAAATCAGTTTGAAATAATTGGCTAGCGTAAAACGAAAGTTCAATGAGCCAATAGATGATTACTTGAATAGGTTTCGACTACTCAAGGCTAGGTGCTTTACACAAGTGCCTGAGCATGAACTTGTCAAAATAGCTGCTGGTGGCCTTGATTACTCTATCAGGAAAAAACTGGCCACCCAGTATTTGAGGGATATGGCCCAGTTAGCTGACAGAGTTCGAAAGCTAAAGCGTCTCAAAGATGAGAAAGCTAGGGTGAACAAAAACAAGAAGGTAGCTTACGTCGAATACTAGGAGGGCATCAAAGAATTGTATGATGAGCCTGTTAGGTTTGACGAAAGTGAAATTGATCTTGCTGAACTTAAGCAAGGCCCTCCTTATTCTTGTAAATTATTAGTCCCTTCAAATGGGAAAAACCCTGTCGAAACCGAAAAGAATGATAGGTTCCCAAAGAAAACATACACTTTCGACATCACTAAATGTGACGAAATTTTTGATTTGTTAGTTAAGGATGGTCAACTACTAGTGCCTCCTGGTGCTAAAATACCACCTTTAGAGTAAAGAAAAAAGAGAGGATTTTGTAAATACCATAATTATTTGGGTCATAAAACTTCTCAATGTTTTCTTTTCAGGGATCTGGTGCAGAATGCTATTCAGGAAGGCAGACTCAAATTTGGGGAGAAGACTAAGACCCAGATAAAAATTGATACCAACCCTCTTGAAGTAGCTGAAGCAAATTACACAGAGCCCGAAGAGGTTAACATGGTCGAACTAGTTGAGGAATCTGACAGTAGTTCAGATAGTGTTAACACCAACGAAGCTCTTGGCAGAAATGCCACAGTGGTGGAGGTTACTGAAGACCTTACCAATGATGTTGTGTTTATTAGAGAAGTCGAGGAAGTGGATGGCTGCCAGCTCGAGTATTTGATATGTATGGCTGCTGAACACTATTTTAGGACATCTTCTGAAGTTCAAAGGTTCGACGCTGAGGCTACAGTCGAAATCCATGCTGAAGCTGAAGCATCAGAATTGCAGATGGTGACAAAAGAGACTGCTGACCGTTTCAGACAGATGTATGAGGTTGCTGAGGGCCTTGATGTCAACTTCTCCAAAATGCGCTTAAAAGATGAAGTTGTCATAAACATGGTGGAAGTGACTAACGGACAAGCCATGGATATTGATGATCAGGTTCGTCAAGAAGACTGCAACAAGCTGGTTTATCCCAGAGAAGATGAAACCATTGTTGATTTTCTCCACAGGTGCCAAGGAAAGAACTCTAAGGTCATGATGTGCCCTCGATGCAGTGCTATCTTCGACAGAGAAGCTGCTCATAGCCTCCAAGCGGGGAGAGAAGCCAAATCTGGACGTGAGAAAGAGCTGCTCAAGGGCCAGGGCTTTTCGACCCAAGAAAGGCTACTCAAAAACAATATGGCCAAAGGCCACAAATGCCAAGGGCTAAGCAGGCTACTTTCAAGCCTAGCAGTGATCACTACGCCAAACAAGACATTAGACAACACTTTTTTAGGCCTTAGACAGCGCTTAAAAGCGCTGCCTAAGGTAGTGCTGTCGTAGGTAAAGACAACGCTTTTTATTTATGAAAAAGCGCTCTCTAAAGTATACATTAGAGGGCGCTTTTTCAAGAAAAAGCGCTGTCTAATGTATGCCTATAATTTTAGTTATCAATTTTTCTATAACTTTAGAGGGCGCTTTTTAGGAAAAGCGCTTTCTAAAGGCCCCCTTTAGATAGCGCTTTTTAAAGGGCTGTCTAATGTATGCCTATAATTTTAGTTATCAATTTTTCTATACCTTTAGAAGGCGCTTTTTAGGAAAAGCGCTTTCTGTTGTGAACTATAGACAGCGCTTTTTCTAGAAAGCCCTGTCTTTTCTCTACCTATAATTTTAATGATTTTTTTTAAAAATCTCATTTTAACCATTTTTTTATGCAGAAACCTGTATAATTCAAGTCATTTCAATAAACCTATATATTTCACATTTCCATTAACAATTTCTAGTAGGGTTCATTAACCATTTCCACTAATCCCATAAATCACATAAACCACATAAAACTAATATCTGTGCTATACTATCCCATTCACAAACCATTCACAAAACTATATTATCCCATAAAATAAACCATTCACAAAACTATACATTCACACAATCCCATAAATCACATAAATCACATAAATAACATAAACCATTCACAAAACTATACCATCCCATAAATCACATAAACCACATAAAACTAATATCTGTGCTATACTATCCCATTCACAAACCATTCACAAAACTATACTATCCCATAAAATAAACCATTCACAAAACTATACATTCACATAATCCCATAAATCACATAAATCACATAAATAACATAAACCATTCACAAAACTATACTATCCCATAAAATAAACCATTCACAAAACTATACATTCACATAATCCCATAATCCTATACCTTATATATATAGGATTCTTTTTTCAATAAGGTATTCGCACAATTTCTCCTTAATTTCTTGCAATTTATCCTTCGTGTAATGAGAACACGCGTATTCATCAAAGTACTACATAACAAAACAAAATATGCATGATTTAGTTAAAAATAATAAATTATATGACAAATCCGATAAATATTAAAATAAATCCTAAGTTATAAATCCATGCATACCGTAATAGGAATCTCTAATCGATCCATTTGAAGGATTTCTCTCATAAACCTCAAAACGAAATACCCGCAGTCTATGCCATTACGCTGACGAGGGCACTACACATAGACAAACAAATAAGAATTAATATATAGTTGTTTTGTGTTATCAAGTAGCATCACTAATAAGAAACATTGTGAAAATTAATATACCTCCACTTTGACCCATGTAACGTTGGTTGCTTTAGCCCGTACTACTCGATATACGAGTATTGCTCTATAAAACAAAAACGTAAATTTAGAACAATCTCACAGAAATAATTAAATATACAAATACACACGAATATTTCGAACAATCTCACTTACGTATCAACCACATCCTTCATATCCTGATATGTTGACCAATCAGTATCCAATGAATTTAGATAATAGACCACTTCTTTTGTAGGATTAATGGCAACCAATAACCAGTGTCCACTGTAAAATATAACAAAAGTTTAGATGGATAATTTCTATGCAAAAGATACAAATTAAATATTAGAATGAAATTAGAATGAAAATCTTACCCGTTTCCAGTATTATACGGTAAAAGAAACAAACTTTCTGTCTTGCTGGCCATAAATCTCTCAGTTAAGTGGTCTCTTACTGAAAGTGCATTCATACCAATTGTCGGTGCATTGACAAGGGTGCAAGAGAAGAAACAGAATCTGTTTGACAATTCCGTCCCCCGCATCAATTTTTCATACAAGCACCTTAAATAAAAACATAATAAACATTAGACTATTTTCATTTAAATGTGTAAATAAATTGTTCAACTAAATAAATAATAGATTGATCGGAGTACCAGATGTATGAATGCATAACACCGATGCCTAATTCAATATGCTTAAAAATCTGCTCCATGTCCTCTCTTTCGATTATATCGGAATGAGGAAAACCAAAAACACCTTCGTCCATTTCTATTTGACGAATATCACCATCCATCAAATCTGACATTGCCATAAGTGTTTCTAGACACGACTGAAAGCGAGGAGGAGCTCCTTTTGCCTGCACGGTCCTAGTAGGAGCTTTTTTCTTGCTGGCCTGTTGTGAAGCTTGAGCAGGAACCTAACAATCATATAAGTTAGGTAAAGTAGAAAATCATGAAAATTTTGAATTCAGATAATAGAATAACACTTAAAATGTACCTCTCTTTGTGATGCAACAGACTCGTTTTGCCATAAAACCCCTTTATTCTTAGCTGCGGGTTTTGTAGGAGTCTAACATTACCATGTAAAAAAAATGTAAGTAATGGTTCAGAATGATTTTCATAATCGTTCAGATTTGACATTTGAATACTAAGAGATTCGTAATGGTTTTCAACATACCTCATCATCTATGGAAATGAGGTCTAACGGCCATGCAACAAACGAACCTATTGCATCTCGCAGCAATGTAACCTCTGAAACCGAGTCAGGTATGGGTAGTACCGCATCCGTATCTAAAGCGATATCAACCGACACTTTCATATGTCCATGAGGGAGCGGTTGATGGTGAAGTAACTCTCCCACATGGTTATGCACTTTTCCCTTGCCAACCATGCGATAAGTCGGTAACGACAAATACAGCTGGAAAGATGAAATGCCCTGAAGCAATAATAAATATGTAACTGTTAATGTGTATAAATGTTAATTAAAATAAATGTGTTAATTTAATTAAAATAAATATGTGCTAATTACCTCGGGAATTTTATTTTGACAATTGATACTAGCTTTGTCACTAGTATCTTTCAAACCGGAACCGCGCTTTTCCACCTCATATCTCTCTTTATCCTTTTGCAATTCACGGACTTGCGCCTTTAGTTCCTCTAAATCCTTTTGCAATTCTCGGTTGCTAGGATTTTTTTTCTTTGGATATAAGGAAGATGGAGTCACACCAAATCCTTTACCTCTCACCCGGCCGGAATACTCAGGAACATTTAGTACTCAACTAAGAATGCTCCTGCAATCCTCCTCGCCTGTGGTTAAGGATTTAGATAGAGTCTCCTGAAATTCATTGACATATCGAAAATTATTAGTGGGGATTACAAATTAATTATATTTTAATAAAATTTCGATTAACTTAAAGACATAATGTTATACTTACACATTCGTCATAAACATGTTAAACATCTTCCCTAACAACTCCACCCTTACCCACACGAGCTTCCTTCCACAAAACATGTCCCGGAAGTGATGATTCTTCACTTTTTGTCTCTTCTAACTACACATTTAGTTAAATAATAAATTCATCAAGTATAACACAATAATACAATTAATAAAATCATAGCATTAATATATACATACCAATTTTTGCTGTAACCGTGCATATCCCAAACGCCCTTTTCTGCATGGATACGCAGGTTTTGATGCTCTTTGGCGATTAATGGCACTCAAATTCTGGATAAACAAGTTTAAGTCATATCAGAACAAACTAATGCAACAAGTATATAATACAATTAATAGACATGACAAGATAACATTACATTGAATTCTTCGGTTTTCCGTTTGGCTACAAACGTGCTCCATTCTTCGGGTTCAATCACGTTTGCATACAACTGTGGAAGTTCTGCTTCAACAAAATTTTTATCCGCATCCCTAAGATATTTGTTTGATAATAAGGCTCGGAACCCTCTGAGTCTCTTTCCGGCCAACTGAAGACAATATTTTTTCCGACTTTCATCAATATTAAAGGACCTCTACAAAAAAACATACACATATAAACATAAAGTGTGTTAGTATAAGTAAATTAAAGACTTATCTTATCTTATAAACATATAAACATAAAGTGTGCTAGTATAAGTAAATTAAAGTACCTGTATCTCAGTTCATATCTTATCTTTACCAGCTTTCAACTTTGGACTCCTCCAATTATCACTGGTAATTGGAATATGCTGACGGACAAGTGAACCAATGTATGAAGAAACATTGAACTGTTAGGCTCAATTAGTTGGTTCTCATCACTACAATGTACATCAAACTTGATCCCTTTATCTCTAGCACGGATTATATTTTTCATAATAGTTATTCCACGTTTTATTTCACTTTCTACATTCGAAGGTTCATTTTGAGCTTCATTTTCATCATGTGTCTCGTGTGTGTCGTCCTGGTTACTAGCCATTTGACCTGTAAGAATCAAATTAAATGACAGAAAAACTAAATTCATATAGAAGAGCAACAATCTCAAGTTAAAGAAACTAAATTCAGCTTACACATGCATATTTCTATAAATCCATATTCCATAAAAGAAAACCAAAACATCATATATCACAAAAATAATAGCCAATACAAATCACAATTATAAGATCAAACAAAAGGAACATAAGTTACAAGTCACCAAATTAGAAGCCAAGAAGATTAATGCAAATTAAAAACGAGACTACCAAAAAAAAACATCCTAAACAATTCTATTCTAAGCAAAAAATCAAAAATTGAAAAGATAATATACAAAAGCACACTAAAAAAATATTTTTGAGAATTTTTAATAAATGAAAATAATGTAAACTAATTAATCTAAATAATGATTAACAATCCTTAAAAACAAAGGTTAAATTTTAAATAAAATAATGTTAGAAATAAAGAAATTTCAAATATTTAAGAAATAAAAACATTGGTTAATAACCTATCATAATCTAAATAAACAAACTAATTAACATAACTTAATCCTAAAAAATAACGTCTTATATATGCTAAAACAAAAAAATCTTAAAATAATGTCTTATATAAACAAAACAAAACAAATATAAAACAAAACAAAACAATATTCTGTACTAATATCAAACAAAACAAGTTCTGTACAAAACAATCTCCAGACTTTAACTAATATCCATTAATATTCTGTACTAATATAAAACAAAACAAGTTCTGAGTATAATACTATGTAACAACAAAAGAGATTTCAAGAAACATACTGTGTAATATCATGTAATAACAAAAATAAAACTTCTCATGAACACCAAATCGTAAACAGCAACAGAGGTTACTAACATAGCTACTTAGCTGCAACACAATCGAAACGGTTCGCAATCGAATACACAATACACATGAACAAAACTTCTTATAAAACACTAACTCGTAAACAGCAACAGAAATGGAACATAAATATATAATGTACAACAGCAACAGAACGACAACAACAACAACAACAACAACAGAACGACGACAATGCTGACGGCAAGAATGAACGTCAACAACAACAACGACGGCAAGAACAATGTATGAAGCAAGAACAACAACAACAACGTACCTCTTCTTTTCGTTTTCGTCTTCTCCTTCACGAATGCAAGAATGAACGATGGCAACGGTGACGGTAACGTTTTCAGAACGACGGCTACAGTGACGGCAACGTTTTCAAGAACGACGACAATGAAAGTAGTTTCAGCATGCAAGAATGATTGAACGCAAGGGTTTCAGCAGAAAGAACGGTCGAGAGCAGAAAATGAAAAGATGTTTCTGAAAATGATATGAAATGTGTTTTATATTTTAATTCATAAATGACCTTAGAGGGTGCTTTTCAAAAAGCGCTTTCTTAAGTGTTACCTATGAGAGCGCTTTCCTTATAAAGCGCTTTCTAAAGTGAGGAGAATTTAAGACCTATAGCAGCTCTTTCTGAAAGTGCATTCTAAGGTTAACCTATAAGAGCGCTTTTTTAAAGCGCTTTCTAAGGTAAAACCTATAGTAGCGCTTTTTAAAAAGCGCTTTTTAAGGTGGATTCTATTTAGGGCATTTAACAACGCTTTTAAAAAGCGCTTTCTAAAGTCTGTCTTTTACAGCGCTCTTTTTTAGCGAAATTTTTTTAAGACCTATAGCAGCGCTTTGTCCAAAAAGCGATGTCTTTGGTGCGCTGTGAAAAGCCAATTTTGGCGTAGTGGATGTACTAACTGGAAAGTGGGTTAAACCAGTTGAAGCAGCAGGAAAAGGGAAACAGAGATGGAAGAATTTTGACGTGGCTAGAGGTTCTTCAATGGAGTACCGGAAAGAATTCAAGTCCTCCAATAAAGCTGCCTATATTTCTGAGAGTTACAAAGGAAAAAATCCTATGTCCAGGTCCCAGTGGAGAAGGGAACAGAGGCGAAGGAAGGCTTTGAGAGAGGCTCAGGCCAAAGACTTGACTGAGACTAGTAGCAATGTTCTGCCTGCCAACAATAAAGGTGTTGGGACGAAAATAAAAAACCACGTGCCTGTGGGGCAAAGGTTGTTTTCTGACAAGAAAGAAGAAGCCGATAGGTTTGCAGTCGTAGCAGCTGAGGACGAAGATTCGACTCACAATTTTGATTCAGACTCTGATGCCTCTTTAAACATCATTGTCAATGTAGTCTCAGTAATGCCAAGAGAATATGATAGGATAACTGAGGTGGAAAACTTGGATACCAACGCTGAGGCTGAAATGGCAGCACACCAACCTATGTGCTACTATGTGATGAACAATGGCTGTGTCGAAGAACAGAATGCTTTCTTTGAACGGCCAACTGAGGCCATGAAAGGGCACTTGAAACCTCTGTAAATTATAGGGAAAGTGGAGAACGTGGCTGTGAATAAAATCTTGGTGGATTGTGGGGCTACTGTCAATTTAATGCCACATTTTCTGCTAAGTAAGATTGGTAAATTCGACACTGATCTTAAACCCCACAACATGGTCCTTTTTATCTATGAAGGGAAGATTGGGACCACTCTAGGTGTCTTACAGGTTGATTTGACCGTGGGTACAGTGACAAGACCTACCTTGTTTATGGTAGTCGAAAGCAAAGCTAACTATAACCTTCTGCTGGGGAGAGAATGGATCCATGGTGTTGGAGCAGTACCTTCGTCAATGCACCAGCGGATCACAATCTAGAGGCCTGATGGCATAGTTGAAAACATTGAAGCTGATCAAGGGTACTTTAAGGTGCCTGTTAATCATGTTGATGGTGTCGAGTTCGACAAAAACTTGGCGCATATTGCGGCTTGTACTCCAGCAGAGTTTGATTTCACCCCAGATGACCATGCATTCTGCTCATTATACTTGCACCCAGTGGAGGGATTTCGATGAGACAGAGAGGTCGTAAGGGAAGAAGGCAATGTCCCATACTATGGGCGGCTTGAAGTAGACCCCATAGGTTGGGGAAGTGAATTCAGTAACAATGACTGAATTCGACGCACTACAAAGAATTTCGGCCTATGTGGCCGAATCTAAACTACAAGCGGCCTTGGAGGCTGCACACAACCACATGGCTGTCGAAGCCACAACTCAAATTTGTGAAGTAGGCCCTGGTAAGGACTTTGAGCCTGAGCCACCTGATGGGTCTCAAATCGAAGACCAAAATCAAAGGCTTGATGCTATTTATGATAATGAGCCTTTGGGTTTCGAAAAGGATCCATTGTCAGACAACATTAAAATGCTGGCGCAAGATCCTTTGGAAGAAATTGACTTGGGTGAAGGGGGAGTAAAAAGGCCTACTTATGTTAGTGCTAATCTCGACCCATAACTCAAAGTCGAAATGGTCCAACTACTGAAGGAATTCAAGGATTGCTTCGCTTGGGACTATGACGAAATGCCTGGTTTGAGGAGAGAGCTTGTTGAACATAAGTTGCCAATCATACCTGGGAAAAAACCAGTCAAGCAAAATCCAAGACGGTTTGCCCCAATAATCCTTTCAAAGATCAAAGAGAAAATTAAGAGGTTACTTCGATGCAAGTTCATCCGTACAGCTAGGTATGTCGAATGGCTAGCTAATATTGTACCAGTCATTAAAAAGAATGGTTCTTTAAGGGTCTGTATAGATTTTAGAGATCTAAATTCTGCAACCCCTAAGGACGAATATTCTATGCCTGTGGCAGAAATGTTGATTGATTCTGCTGCTGGACATGAATACTTGAGTATGTTGGATGCTTATTCTGGTTATAACCAAATATTCATTGCTGAGGAAGATGTCCCAAAAACTGCTTTTCGATGTCCAGGGGCATTAGGCACTTATGAATGGGTAGTAATGCCTTTTGGTCTAAAAAATGCTGGGGCAACTTACCAGCGAGCAATGAATTCGATCTTTCATGATTTTATTGATACTTTTATGCAAATCTATATTGATGATATTGTTGTTAAGTCTTTTTCAGGAAAAGATCATTTAAGCCATCTTCGACATTCCTTTGAAAGGATGAGAAAGCATGGTCTTAAAATGAATCCTCTCAAATGTGCTTTTTGTGTGCAGGCAGGGGATTTCTTAGGCTTTGTGGTCCACAAGAAGGGGATCGAAATTAACTAGAATAAAACCAAAGCCATTATGGAAGCAAAAACGCCATCAACAAAGAAGGAATTGCAGTCTCTCTTGGGCAAAATAAATTTCTTGAGGAGGTTTATATCCAACTTGAGTGGGAAAACGCAAGCCTTTTCGCCATTGCTTCGAGCTAACAAGGATGGGTTCAACTGGGGGCAAGCTCAACAGGAAGCCTTCGACAAGATCAAAGAGTACCTGAGTCACCCCCCGATTCTCTCACCACCTTGTGGCAATAAGTGTATGAGATTGTACATAGCTGCGTTAGATAGAACTTTAGGGAGCATGTTAGCTCAAGAGGATGATGATGGTGTCGAAAGGGCTGTCTATTACCTTAGTAGAGTTTTAAATGATGCAGAAACTAGATATAGCATGATTGAAAAATTATGTTTATGTTTGTATTACTCTTGTACAAAATTGAAGCATTATATAAAACCAGTTAATGTTTATGTTTCTTCTCGTTATGACGTTATTAAACATATGTTGTCCAAACCTATTTTGCATAGTCGAATTGGAAAATGGGAATTAGCATTAACTGGATATTCTTTAACTTATAAGCCTTTAAAAGCTGTTAAAGGACAAGTAGTGGCAGACTTTATAGTTGACCATTCTACAAATGAGACCCCTGTGAACTATCTTGATGTGGAACCTTGGAAGTTATATTTCGACGGGTCGAGCCACAAAGATGGGACAAGCATAGGAGTGCTCGTTATTTCTCCTAATATAATTCCAACAACACTTAAGTATAAAATTGAAGGTCGTTGTTCTAACAACGAAGCTGAATACGAAGCTTTAATTGCTGGACTTGAAGTATTGATGGAATTGGGGGCAACTCGTGTCGAAATAATGGGAGATTCAGAACTGGTCATAAAACAAGTTACCAAGGAGTACAAGTGCATAAAAGAAAACTTGATTATGTACTCTGTAGTTGTGAATCGACTGTTGAAAAAGTTCAACGCAATTAGTTTTCGACACATCCCTAGACTAGAAAACCAGGTAGCTAATGACTTGGCTCAGATTGCATCAGGGTATAAAGTTTCGAAAGACAAATTACAAGATGCAATCGAAGTAGAAGTCAGAGGAAGGGTGGTGTCAGTAGGATTAGCCCCATCAGACTTGGAAGAAACTAAGCTTGGATACACTGATGAAGGTAATTTTACAATTCTGGCAGTCGATAGTATAACTGACAAGGATTGGAGAAAATCTATAATGGATTACCTGAAAAATCCAATAGCTTCGACAGAAAGGAAAATCAAGTATCAAGCTTTAAGTTATGTCTTGTTGGGTAATGAGTTATTCAAAAAGACTCCTGAGGGAGTATTACTTAAGTGCCTTAGTGAGGCAGAGGCATACTTAGCCCTTTCAACTGTCCATAGTGGGGCATGTGGGGCACATCAGGTAGGCCATAAAATGAAATGGTTGTTGTTTCGACAAGGCATGTATTGGCCTACCATGTTAAAAGATTGTATTGAATTTGCTAAGGGTTGTCAGGAATGTCAAGTTCACGCTGGCATTCAACATGTCCCTGCAAGTGAATTACACTCTATAGTGAAACCTTGGCCTTTTAGAGGATGGGCTTTGGATTTGGTTGGAGAAATTCGACCAGCATCATCTAAAAATCATAAGTACATTTTGGTGGGTATTGATTATTTTACCAAATGGGTCGAAGTTATCCCTTTACCAAATGTTGATCAAGAAGATGTGATTGAATTTATCCAGAAACACATCATCTATAGGTTTGGAATCCCAGAGACAATTACAACAGACCAAGGATCAGTCTTCACTGGTCGAAAAATGCAAGAGTTTTCTAAAGAAATAGGATTCAACCTTATAACATCCACACCTTATTATGCTCAAGCTAATGGCCAAGTCGAAGCAGTAAATAAAGTAGTTATTGGGTTGATAAAAAAACATGTGGGAAAAAGGCCAAGAAATTGGCATAAGACATTGGACCAAATACTTTGGGCATGTCGAACGTCCCCCAAAGAGGCAACTAATACTACCCTATTTCGACTGACTTTCGGTCATGATGCAGCTTTGCCTGTAGAAATTTATCTTCAGTCCATAAGGATTCAAAGGCATCATGAGATTCCATTTGAATCTTATTGGAATATGATGCTTGATGAGTTAGTGGATTTAGATGAAGAAAGACTCCATGCATTAGAGTTGCTGAAAAGGCAAAAGAAAAGGGTGGAGAAGTCCTATAATAAAAAGGTCAAGAGTAAAACTTTTTCAGCTGGGGAACTGGTGTGGAAAGTGATCTTGCCTATGGATCAAAAGACCAGATCTTTAGGGAAGTGGTCTCCTAAGTGGGAAGGTCCTTTTCAAATTATTGAGGCATTCAGTAATAATGCTTACGAGGTTCAGGAGATTGAGGGTGATCTAAGAGTCTTGAGGGTAAATGGGAAATATTTGAAAAAATATAAGCCTATTTTGTAAGGGATTCATATTAAGACATAAGTTTTATTCAGATTATAAAAGCCAAAATAGGCCATGTGAGGCCAAAATGGCATACAAAGGAAAGAAAATAAGTACAATAACATGAAACCCAGGAGAAAGATCATTCATAGTCTCTCCAATTAATAGAGTTGAGGAAGGCAACATAATCTTCGTCAGCTTCATCATCAGAGTTTTGTGCTTTGGAATGTCCTTTCTTGGGTACCTTCATCTTAGTTTCTCTCTTCTTTGCGCGAGATGTTGCTCCAGTTGAAGTGTCATTGAGGGCAGTAGTTGTTGCCTCAACTTTCTTTGTCTCCTCAGCCACCTTCTTGGTCATTGCCTTCTTTGAGGAAGTACTCATGCTTGCTTCAGTAGGTGCAAAATATGGCTCACGTGAAGAAGGTTTTATAGAGGCAAGGCCTTGTAAGGATTGGCCAGTCAACGATGGAAATATGTGAAATTACTCTTGGGAGTATACCCTAGGGTTGCGCTATTAATATTCCTTTATGGAATAGAAACTTGTACCGTTGGAACACTAAGCTGTTAAAAGTTGCGTTATTTTCATGATTTCCAATAAAAGAGGCAGAGTACTTTAATTACAAAGATTAGCAAAGTTTAAGAGAAAATTTTGCAAGTCGAAGAGTTAATAGTAAACAGAAGTATTTAGATAAATGCCACAGGGCATTGAGATTGTCTTTACATAGGGCCTCAAAGGGGCCATAAAACATGATGATCAAAAAAGGAACTACAAACAAGAAATCATAGGACAATCAGAAGGGGAGCTTCGACTTCAACTCAAGGAAGTTGACCATGTGAGTCTTAAGGCATTTCTCACACAGAGCCTTGTTGAGTTTAGCTGCTGAAAGTTCCTTTTCAAGCGTTTGGGCTTTATCGAGGAAGTCTATGGTGCGCTTTAGCTCTCTGGCCATTTCAGTATCGTCGAAGTCTTTCAGCTCGAGGTTGCGCGTTTCAGCATTAGAAATCTTGATTTGCAGTTCTTCAATTTGCTGCTTCCAGTCATCAATGTTCTTTTGGTTAGACGCTATCTCTGCCTGCCTTTTGTTTTAATCAATCTCCAGACTTTCGACCTTAGCTTCTGATGCGTGTGCTTCATCCCAAGCTGAATGTTCCAATCCAGTTGTAACCTCAATGGTGTCTTGGATCTTAGGAAGAAGTTTCAAGTCCTCAGACATCTGATTTACTAAAGTAGTTAACTCCATAAGGAATTCAGACACATCTTTGCTAAGAGTCGAGAGGTCCAGTTTTTGGAGGCTATCTTTTAGGTAGAGAGGAGCAGTTCGATCCGAAAGTAAGACATTGTGGATGTCTCCTTTGAAGAATTTGTCTTTGATCTTTTGAAGGATAGGGTTGGTAAAGTCATCTGGAGCTGGACCCCCAGAACTGGTCGAAGTACTAAGGCTAGTACCTGAAGAGCTGTACTTCTTCCCAAGTATCATTCTGGCATACTCTCGAGGATTCGACCATTTGAGGGCAGCCAGTGGGTCTCCAGTGGGGGATCCTCCAGTAGTCGAAGTGACTGTAGGCCCAGAAGTTGGATTGTTGACAGGACCTGTTTCAGCCATAGGTGTATGGGTTTGATCTTGCTCAGTCCTTTCCCTCTCTTCTTCTCGTTCTTCTTCATCTTCGACCTCCTCTTCTTCTGCTTTAGTTGGCCTTCCTTCTATGTCCATGCTAATGGTCTCTGTATGGTCGAGAGGTTGTTGATTAGAAACATCATCCTCTTCATGTTCAAAGCCATCGGTTTGGGATTGTTGAGTGTTGGTCTTGGCAGGCGAGTTTTTGTTTGTTTCATCTGCTTCAGGAGGAGGAAATGTAAGAGGAATAGGTTGGTTAATTTCGCTAAGTGAACTATATCCAGAACCAAGGTCAGAGGTAGGGTGATAAGTTGGCTCACCTTGGCTATTCAGGAGAGTTATTGCAAAGCTGAATGAAGATTATGGTTGGTTAGAACCACCTACATCAGCCTGAAAACCACAAGTAAAGAGAATAAGATTGGAAGAAATCTGAGTAGGGAAGGCAAATACTGAGTAAAGATAGTATGCATACCTGTACAGTCGCGGCATCAGGACTTGAGTTTGCACTCTCAGGATCACCAGCAGTCGTTTTCGATGCAACCCTGGAGAGTTGTTTCCTGACACCACTATCAGCAAGTGTCTTCTCAAGAAGTCTGGTGGCCTTTGAGGAGGATTGGGTGGTGACTCCAGAAGCTTTGGTAAGCTTCCTTTTCTTTTTAACCACTACCTCCTCAGGGGATTCATCATCAGCATCTGGAGGGACAACTGCTTGAGCACCTTTCTTGCCCTTTTTTGAAGGCGTTGGAGGTTTTCGAGCAGTCTGAAAGGTGATGCAAATATTAGAAGTTGGTTATACAAGAAGGTGTAGGCAAAGGATATAAAATACCTTTGTGCCTTCAGTCTCTTTTTTTACTCCTGCAGCACCCTTCGATGAGCTAGTCTTCCTGGCCATAGCTGAAAGGCAGATGATTATTACAAGATTAATAATTGAGTGATTGGTCAAAAATTACAAATTGAGGGCCTCAAACCTTCATATATTTCAGATTCGACACGAACATCCTCGACCCCTATATGAAGGTGTTCTTTGAAACTGTCCAGCATATGTTTAGTCGCAACCACCTGTTGGGCTTTCGGTCGAGACTGCTGTCGAAGGAGTTTTAGGTGCTCACCACAGACAAACCAGTCTGAAAATGGGGGGGGGGGGGCAAGTGCCACTCCAAAATCAGCGTTAGGCAGTCGAGGGAACTTTGGAGGAAAGAGTTCAAAAGCCACCTCATAACGTTTCTCAAGAGGATCATTCGAAGGGATTTTCAACTGATCCATTTTTTGTAGAAATTTCTCCTTCAAAGTGACAGCAGCCTCACAAACGGTTTAACTAATATCATCTGGTCGATAAACAGTTTCAAAGTACTTTTGGAAGGCCTGAATTTCTTTGACATGAATGAACTTACTTTTCTTGGTCTTCTCCTGCACGTCAAGAAAAACTTGGTCAATTAATGAAGAGAAGGCAGCAACATCAAGAAATTGTTCACTATAGTACTTCGACCACCAGTTGTGAAATGGTTTAGTGCACAAAAATATGGGTCGAAAGTGCACAGGGGAAAGAGTTGCTTTTCTCACGTTCCACCGGTTGAAAGCGACTGCAGCACTTCCCTCATCAAAACTGGCAGTATGAAGGACTACATGGCCTTTCTTCCCATACAGACACTTGGGGAAAATTTGAGCCAACCCAAACTGTCGAGAGACAAGATTTGGCTGGTAAGCAATCAAGGCTGCCATATCTCTTCCAAGATTTAGCCTCTGAATGATAAATCTAGGAATAAAAAAGGCTTCCCAGATTGAAACAGATTCGGCATCGAGTTTTGTGGATGAATCAGGGAATGACCTTGTAAACCACTCAGGTCCACATTTTCTTTTAGCAAAAGGGGCCAAACTGGGTGTGAAATCATACCGCTTGGCGAACATCATAATGTAACTAGAGAAGGCTCCTTTGAGAGTTTCCCCATCATCAGTGGGTGTGAGTTTCACCAGGCGAGTACCTTCGACCCTCCTTTCTTTGATTTCAGCAGAGCCCTCATCGACTTGCCCTTTTTTGGGAAGGCTAGCTTCGAAAGTTGCATTAAGCCACAATTGAAGCAGCCAGAGGGGGCCATTCAAGTGAACAGTACCCTGGGCCTCCAAGTCTTTGAGTCGAGTCGCCCCTTCGCTGAGAGACTCATAGAGGTTTACCAAAATCAACCCACTAAGACAAACTCCTCTGTTATTGTGAAGTTGGTTGGCCAGAGTGAGATATTTCTTGGCCACCTGCAGGGATTTTGAGCAAAATAGATACCTCGACAACCATACGGTGAGGAATGCAATATGTTCCTTGTCAGTTATTTCTTCAGTGTCACGTTTGTGGTAGTTTATGAAGTGGGTGTATGTAAGCTTAGAATCAGAGATCCCTATGGTATCCTATGCATCAGTATCAGGATCATATGAAATCCCATCTGGTCGAAGACCTGCAATGGCAGCAAGGTCGAAGAGTGTGGGGGTAACCATCCCACAAGGAAGATGAAAAGTGTAGTGGGTACTATCCCAAAAGTAGAGTGATGCTGCCAGCAGGTTCAAACAATAAGGAATATTGGTCTTCGAGCATAAGCAGATCATAAATTCCAATGGTTTTCCAACGATCAGCTTTGACCTTTTCCATTCTGGTCAGCTAGAGGTCAAAATCCTTTAACTGGTTAACAGCTCTTACCAATCTAGTACCATCATGAAGATACCTAAGATCCATCTTAGTCAAAGTGGGTGTATCAGGGGAAACTTCATCTTCTTTAGGGTTGCTTTTTTTCCCTAAAGGTCTTGATTTACGGTAAGAAGGGAAAACTCACTAAGCTTCTCATCAGTGGGTTTAACATCAGCCAAGGGGCCACCTAAAGCAAAAGGGGTATCAGAAACAATGAGAGGGATCATTACCTGAGACTCATAAATGCTCCTCGCTTCCGCAAGAAGGGGTTCTGGCATGAACTGTTGATTCTTCACCACCTTAGGTCCTGGAATGTTTGCAAATGGCGGAAGGGATTGCTTGAATGGTGTGGCTTTACCTTTTTGACCTTTTGTTGCTTGGGGAATGGTTTGAGAAGACGCCATTGTTGGAAGTTGAAGAGAAAATGGGAGTGCTTGAGAGAGTTTGAAGAACGAGGAAATAAGTTACAAGAAAGTCTGAGAATGCGAAAGTTTGCAGGTTGGAGAAAAAGGGTATTTATATGCATTTGGAAGATAAAGGGACTGTGAATTCACCGTTAAAATAAATACGATAGTGGGATGCGTGTCCTCTTTTAAAATTGTTGGATGGTGGTGGTTAGGATCAGACTGCAAATGTCTAGTTCCAAGAAAGATGATGATGAAAACTGATCACAAATACGGCTGAAAAGACGTTTGAGGATTCACCATCATGACATGACGTCATAAGCATGGTGGAAAGAAACTGAATAGTTTCTAGATCGTGGGTTGGTCAGTTATGTTTTTCATAGTCGAATGAACAGGCGTCAAAAATTGTTTTATAAAAAAATGACCTTCCTTCCAACACTGGCGAAAGGACATTTTTGGGGGGCAATTTGTTAGCTCCTAATTTCGACGTTGCATGATTTCAAATAGATTTGGCTTTTAAAGAAGTTATTCTTTAAAATATAAGCTAAAGAAGAAGGTTTCGACCAAGATGTATTCGACCATATTTGTTGAAAGCCTGAGTCGAAGAGAATGATTTTAAGACTTCAAACATTTCCAAGCCCAAAGCGTCAATTCGACAGGATAAAACTGCTATGGATAATGCGCTGCAGTTACAACTGGATAGTGGAGGGAATTTCTACTATTTGAATTTGAAAAGAGGACAAGTGGAGAAGATCCAGAAGTTGAAGACATGCAAAGTGCCAAGTGGCGTATTCTAGGAGTAAACCGTCAAATGGTGGTTACTTTAGAGTATTATAAATAGGTTAGTTCTAGATTTAGAATAAGTGTGTGAAAAAATCATATTTGTACAAGTAACTCTATATTCACTCAAAGTATCCAGTGTGTCGAGAAACAAGTGAAGTGAGAATGTACGTGATTGTAATCACCATTATCCTTTATTGCAATGCAATTTACTTTGAATTTTCTGTTTTAGATTCTTTACTTTGAAGTCTTTTCACAAACTTTTACCTTTCAAGTCATTTACAGTACCGAGTCTTTACTTTGCAGTTTTACATTAAAAAGTCTTTACCTTCAAGCATTTACATTTCTGCATGTTAAGATCTTTATGCATTTCTTTCCAACATTTAACTCCAGTTTTTTTATCAAACCTTTACATTCAGTTTTTCCTTTGACGTGTTGTTCGACTTAAGCCTTTCTTTGATTTTTATCACTTTCATTTACATTTCAAACACGTTCTTTTATTTATATGCCTTGTCAAAGTGTATACTTTACCTAATTGTGAGATATTCTAAATATACCCATGGCACATGTCCTAGGATCAATCTGATCGATCCTGTAAAGTTACTAGAACTTTGTTGTTTTAGAAGATCAGCGGTTGTTTACCAATTTTCAAGGTAAACAACTTTGCAGAGCACATGCTTGTACGATCATTTGGGAGTTGATCTTGTGAATATTTAAGGTTTGCAAGACTTATCCAAATCGTGTGGCACAACTAGGTTGGGCAATTCTGTCATGACAATCAGCTTGATCAAGCCTTATTGCAACATTCATAACTTCTTGCTCAAGCAAGAGATTTTGATGTTCTTAATCATTTTGGAAAACTAGTATATCATACTTCAACTTTGATGTTTAAAGTTGGTCTTGAATCATTGTGGATCATAGTGAAAAATATCCTCAAAGTTGGCTCCAACAAAAGACAGATTCTGTCTAAATAATTTCTAAGTGTCAAAGTTCAAAAAGTATTGAAACCCTAACTTCATGGCCTTATATCTTAAAATCTATGCACCTTTTGGGAATCCACCCTAACTGACAAAGTTGTAGTATGTAACAAGCTCTTCAATTTGATCTTTGGATCAATGAAAATGGTTACTTGGTTTGGAAGTTATGCCATTGTAAAGTAGGGTAAAAATCATCGAGTTTTATAATTTAGAAAAATTCAACTTTCTCAATGTTGCCCTTTTCACAAGTAACCTCACATTTCTTGATTTTTCTTGATCATACATGATCCAAATCACATATTAACATTGTTCTTGACTTGAAGAGACCATGTTTGACCAAAAACTCCAAAAGTCAAACTTGGTTTTAACTATAGCTGACTTTTGTATCAGATGAATTTTGAACTTTGTGATCCTTTATGAAATCAAACCCTTGGGCTAAATTAAACATCATGGATGAACTCCAACGGTGTTTTTGAGTGTCTTGAGTTATGTCCCAAGGTTTGAGATCGTGTCTTGGTTAAAAGTCAAAGGTACAGTTGACTTTTCCTCAAAAACCCTAGTTTGTGGACCAAATGAATTTGAATTCTGGCATTGCTTATGAATCAAGTTCCTTAGATCAATCCAATCATATGAATGGACCAATATGATGAATTTGAGGTCCTTGAAACATATTTTAAGGTGTTGGGATCATGCCTTGCTTCAAAAGTCAAACCAGGGATTTAATCAGGTCAAAACCCTAATTAGGGTGTACTGAGGGTCTTGAGGCTTGATGAGCTTGTCATGATGCAAATTTGCACTTGATTTTTGATGGATGAAGACTATTGATCTTTATGGATGACAAAGGGAACTATGGTGTTGAATATGATGCACATTCCTTGATAATTCATCTGTTTGAGCTTTAGGGGGATCACTTAAGCTGTGAAGCAAGTAAGCACACACATCTTGTACTTGTGATGGGTTAGTGATGCATAAAGACATGTATATATGCAATGATGAATGTTATGCCAATGATACAAATGAGATGGCATCTTTGGGGTAAAAAATTAGGGTATGACACTAAGATGAATGGAGCTGTTGAAGCAGCTAACAAAAATATCAAAAAGATCATCCAGAAGATTGTAGTAACCTACAAAGATTGGCATGAGATGCTACCATTCTCTTTTCATGGATATCGTACATCCGTTCGTACTTCAACAGGGGAAACCCCTTTCTCTTTGGTATACAGCATGGAAGCAGTGCTCCCCATAGAGGTGGAAATCCCGTCAATGAGTGTCTTGATGGAAGTTAAGTTGACAGAGGCTGAATGGTGTCAAAGCAAATACAATGAGCTGAACTTGACTGAAGAAAAGAGAATGTCTGCTTTATGTCAAGGCCAGCTATATCAACGAAGAATGAAGAAGGCTTTCGACAAGAAGGTTCGACCTCATGTATTCAGAGAGGGTGACCTTGTGCTTAAGAAAATTTAATCATTCCTTACAGATTCTAGGGGCAAGTGGACTCCTAATTATGATGGCCCGTATGTTATCAAGAAAGCCTTCTCAGGAGGTGCCTTAATGCTTATGACTATGGATGGTGAAGAGTTCACTAGTCCTACAAATGTCGACACGTTCAATAAATACTTCGTCTGACAAAAAAAGAAAGAAAAAAATAGCGTCTCGATGGATTAAAAACCCGAAAAGGCGGTCTAGGAAAAAAATTGGAGATATGAAAAATATGATCCCGGTAGATTGAAAACCCAAAAGGGCAATCTAGGCAAAATTTAGGGATATATGGCAAGTAACTAGATCAAACCAGATTGGATCATCTGAAGCAGCAACGTCTATCAAAGAGCCCTCAAATCAAATCAGGTCGCCGAAGCTAAAGAATATTGGAAATTTAAAGTTGTTAGGGGGAATTCGGTCATTATATTTTAATGTAGCCCTTTCCCTTTAAATTACCATTTTTCAACTTTTGTAATAATCCATCGAATCACGCTATTTGCGGGTTACCATTCTATCAATAAAATTTGAGCTTTTGCCCACCTATTTGCAACTCGTGTTTTATTTACATCTTGCAAAAATAACATTTTTACTTTGAAAAAATTCTTGAAACAAAAAGTTAAAATTCCTTTTTGCTTGTGTTTACTTTCCTTTGATTTGTGAACATAAGAAAGAATATCAACAGTTGCTCCAAGAACGATTAAACCTCAAAATACAGGATCGAATGTTCTTGTGATTTGCCTTGAAAGATTTTTCCAAAATGATGGATCTTTAACTCCTTCCACACCATGATATGTTAGACATACGATCCCATATCTCCAGTAAAAAAGGACCCAATGCTCTCCGGTAAAAGAATTAAACCTGGTATTCATATCATATATGTATCATACATAGTTGAATTCATATCCATGTTCATAGTGCATTTTTTGATAATGTTTACTTCATTCACCTTGGTTGTGTTTATCCCCGAGTGATATATTTCTTCTCTCCAATAGAGTGGTCAACCGTAGGAAGAAAGCGTATATCCTTTCTGACTCCCCATTGAGTTTAATCCTCATGGAAATTGTGATTTAGTTCTTCTTTCCACACATGGATGGGATCAATCCCTAGTTCGAGTTCATTCCTCACTGGTTAGTGTCTTGTTTGATGGTATCTCTCCAGCTTATTCCTGGATTGAGTTGGTCTTTTGACCAATTTGATAACTTGAATCTCTGAATTAAAAGGGCATTTATTTTGCACCTTTTAAGTGGTTTACATCCCTAGAAAGAATCTGTTGAAGGTTTCCCAGCAAGATAAATTTATTGCGCTTTGGAATCTACGCATGACAACAAGTGGCAATCTCTTTATTTGGGAAGTTTGTTTTCATCCCTGAGTTTCCCAGTGAATCGGCAAATGGCAGTCTCTTTCCGAGCAGTTTGTCTATCACCATTAAAGCTATCAACATATCAAATTTTCTTTCATCTTATGGCGTCTCTCCGAAGAAGTCTCGAAGGGAAGTATGATGAAGATATTTTTCCAGCAAATGGAATCTCTCTGGAGAATTTTGTTGTGAATCCTTATTCTCTATCAAATGGCATCTTTCCGGACATGTCCCGCGGAGAAGTTTGATTGTGGAATCCTCATTTTTACATCATATGGCATTTCTCCGAAGAAGTCTCGAAGAGAAGTATGATGAAGAAATGGTTATCTCTCCGGAAGATTCCGTTAGAGAAACTTATTGAAGAATATCACAAGTTTTTATTTGAGATAAATTGCTACAAGTGGTTTTATTTGCTCAATACAAAGCAAAACTGCAGCCAATGGCAGTTCCCATAGTAAGTCTGCTACCGAATTTTCCTTCGTCACATGGCATTTCTCTGAAGAAGTCTCGAAGATAAGTGTAATGAAGTTTATTTTCCATCAAATGGCATCTCCCCAGTGAATCCCTGCGAGAAGTTTGATGAAGACCCTTATGAGAAGTTCCTATTTATTTGAGAAATCTATTTTGCAAATTATCCAGCATGCATCTCTTTGAAGATCCCCGGTGAAGTTATTATTTCAGCAAGTAATTACCCTTTTAAGAACTTGTCTGTTTTACCCTTTTCAAGGAGAAGACTTGATTAAAGAAGAAACAGAGACCAGTTTCGAGGCTTATGTCCAGAAACGAATGGAAGTTTATTTCAGAAACCGAGACCAGTTTCATGGCTTATGTCCAGAAACATGGTGAAGTTTGTTTTACCCTTTCTAAGTAACGCTACTTAGTCAAAGAAGATGATGCATCATTTTCCAACATTGGAAGTTCAAATTGCCAGAGTTATAACACCATCCCCTGTGGAGTTGTATTCCTTTCCCCATTTTAAGTTTCTATCTCTCTCCAAATAGAGTTACAACATTTTTCCCAATTTCTCTTTCCCCAGTGGATAATTCTATTGTTATACCTCTATAGTTTAGTCGGTTCTCGGTCTCCTGTGGTATCATTTCCCACAGGTATCATATCTTGCATTCATAAGTGCATTCATATCATATCACCTTTTATGGGATCTTAGGGGCAAAAATTGTGCATTGTTATATTTAAGCCTCCCCTACCTGGTCGAGATTAAGATGTCAATCTTCGTCTCTCCGGATTGGAGAAACTTAAATAGGGGCATCTATTATACCCTAATTTTTTACCCCTAAGTTTCCACCTCATTTACCTCTTTGGCATGACATTCATCATAACATATATGTGTGTATCTTTATGCATCACTAACCCATTACAAATGCAAGATGTGTGTGTTTGTTTGCTTTACAGGTTAAGTGGTCCCCCAAGGGCCCAATCAGATGAATTATCAAATGATGGGCATCATATTCAACATATCAAGCCCCTTATTCATCCATGAAGCTCAATAGTTTCCTCTCATCAAAAATAAAGTGAAAAATTGCATCATGACAAGCTCATCAAGGTTCAAATCCTCAAATACACCCAAATTAGGGTTTTGACCTAATTCAGTCCCTAGTTTGACTTTTGAAGTAATACATGATCCAACACATCAAGATATGTTTCAAGGACCTCAAATGCCTCATATAAGTCCATTAATATGATTGGATTTATTCAGAGAACTTGATTCATAAGAAATGCAAGAATTCAAATTCATCTGGTCCATAAACTACGGTTTTTGATGAAAATTCGAATGCACCTTTGACTTTTGACCAAGACATGATCTCAAGCCTTGGGACATGATTCAAGACACTCAAAAACACCTTTGGAGTCCATCCATGGTGTTCAAATAGCCCAAAGGTTTGATTTCATTAAAGATCACAAAGTTCAAAGTTCATCTAATACAAAAGTCAATTGTGGTCAAAATTAAGTTTGACTTTTGAGATTTTTGGCCAAACATGGTTCTTCAAGTCAAGAATGATGTTAATATGTGATTTGGATCATGATTGATCAAGAAAAATCAAGAAATATGAGGTTACTTGTAAAAGGGCAACATTGGAGAAGTTGAAATTTTTATAAGTTATAAATTTCAATGAATTTTGCCCTACTTTTTCCAAGGTCATAACTTCCAAACCAAGTAACCATTTTCTTTGATCCAAAGACCAAATTGAAGAGCTTGTTACATACTACAACTTTGTCTTTGAGGGTGAAATCTCAAAAAATGCATAGATTAAGAGATATGGAGCCATGAAGTTGGAGTTTCCATACTTTTGAACCTAGACACTGTTCGAACTGCAGTAAAGCGGCAAGAAGCAAAAATTTAGTTTTGAAGGAATTCCCTCCGGGATTTATATCGTCTCCACATGGATTGGTACGAGGGAAAGAATTTCCGTTCAACGGTCTCTACATTTCTAAGCTTGTGGTGCAAAAGTTTTGGATAAAAGGTTCAAGGAACCAAAAATAAAGGCAGAAAATATAAAAACGGAAAACATAAAGTAAAGACTGAATTATAAACGGGGCCTTGTTGGGATTGGATCTCATCAATTGATAACACATGCATTCTTCTAATCATGTTATACACAACTTAAACGTTCGTCTAATACCATCACGTATCACCCACAACAGAGGTTATGTCTAACGCAAAGTCGAGAGGCCAACCGTATTGTCTCATCGGTGATGTTTCACGCAACAAAACCAACACAGAGCATTAAGAACTGATACTCATGTGGATGCTAAACCTAAATCTATGTCTAGAGTTTAGACCTAACAGATATTAAAATAACATCCATATCAAATTAATGGTTTGATTCATTTATAATGCCATGATCAGAATACGTACATACGCTTAAATATTTTTACATGTATTCATCTAATTTGCCAAATGTATTTAAGCAAATTTCTAATCATTCCTAATCAACACTAGAGAAAACATAAAAGGAAACATATATATACAATATAAACAAATGTACAAAGCTTAAAAATATAGAAACTATTGAAAAGCGATTCAATATCAAAACACCAATACCTGGAAACGACGCCATTTTGTTCTTGCGTGGTAAAGCGGCAAACAAAATTTAATTAAGTACCCGGTTTTTGTCGTCTCCACAGGGATCGGTTCGAGGGAAAGAATGTCGTTCGACAATCTCTACATATCTAAGCTTAGTTTTAAATGGTTTGAGAGTAAAGAGTCAAAAGAAAAACATATGAACAAGAAAATAAATACATTCTTTAGAGAGGAGAAAACTCGACACGAGTTGTATTGCCTTCTACCCATCAAATATGCAACCTACCAATTAGTTGTACGCAACCTAAAACACTTGTCAATATCATCACATATTCTCTCAATACCATTTATGTCTAGAGCGGTGTCGTAAGAAATATTGTATCCATCGCTATACGATTTCTCCATATAACAACTGATACAATAAGCTTTAAGTTTAAAACAAAGCAAATATCAACCACAAATCAATTTCTCCAATTTGGGCATCGATAGATGAATATCCTAGATCCGGATTTGAAGAGGATATGTCTACCGCAACACAAATCCAAACATAAAGCAAGTAAAACAAGGATAACACCGATAAAGATTTGTAAAATAGCTCGTATACAACACCATGATCAATACATATATATAAATTCAGAGTAAACTTAGATACTGTTATTTCCTTGGTTTTATGGTTGGCATTATTTTGCTAAAACTCATGTAGCAGCAGATGTTGAATGAAGATGTCTAATAATATGTTTCATTACTCTCTGTTCAACATGTCGAATAAAGATGTTCCATGACTGCTCATAGGACATCGCGCTGTGAAGTCAGTTCTTAACGCAGATTCTGTTACAATGATTTGTAACTGAATATTCTGTGAATAATTGGTTATCTTATGTGGCATCTAAAGCATTTTTGGATTAGGGTTATTTGTTGGTTTTCGGATTTGCTGCTATTTAAAATTATGGAGACATAATAGGAAACTTTGGATTGAAGACCTATTTTATTGGAGTTATTTTTGCAGGTTTGTGAGCAGTCAAATTGCTGCGTTTTTGAAGCCCAATTCAGTCCAGATTTGAAGCTATAAATAGACTAATGTAAACCTAGTTTTAGGTGTCGAACTTACATGTATTTTTAGGGTTGTGTGCTTGTGTTTTGTGAGCCTAACTGGTATCTTATGATAACAGTATAAGGACTGTAGTGTAAGTTGTGTAAGGTTGCTCATAAGCTTTTAAGCATTGAGTAGCTGTGTGTTAATTCTCATAAGCTGTGAAGTGTTGAGAATTTGTGTTTCGACCATTGTTACTTATCTTGTAAGGAACCAGTCACGGGTTGTGATTGAAGAGGGATTTGAGGAGGGCCTCATACCTAGGGGAGTCTTAGGTAGAAGTCATAGGAAGGGTAGTGATTAAGTGAGCTGATTGAACCGGGTGTGGTTATCAGTGAATTGATACTATCGAATATTGATTTCATCCCTGGCTTGGTAGCCCCCAGATGTAGGATAGTTAGATCCGAACTGGGTTAACAATTTCTGGTGTTCTTTACATTTTCTGCACACTTTTGTATTGAACTTGTTCATTGTTGTTGTATATTAGTGTCTCGACATCTCGATAGGACATCTGATATATAGGCCAGAATTTCAATTGGTATCAGAGCAGGCACCCTTTGTTGTTTCTGGGTGAGATTCAGGGATGGTACTTTCTGGTACAATGGACAAGGATGGAGGAGCTCTGAATAAACCACCTCTGCTGGATGGCTCTAACTACGAGTATTGGAAACCTAGGATGATAGCCTTCATCAAGTCCATGGATGATCAAGCATGGAAAGCTGTTCTCAAAGGTTGGGAGCCTCCAAAGGTAAGAGATGGAGAAGGAAATCTTACTGATGTTCTGAAGGAAGAAGAGGACTGGGATGATGCTGACTACAAAGGATCTGTTGGAAATTCTAAAGCCATGAATGCATTGTTCAATGGTATTAACAGAAATATCTTCAGGCTGATTGAGCATTGTACTATTGCCAAAGAGGCTTGGCAGGTCCTAAAAGTTGCTCATGAAGGGACCTCAAAGGTGAAAATGTCAAAGCTTCAGCTTCTCACTAGCAAGTTTGAGAATTTGAAGATGAAAGAGGATGAGAGCATTCATGATTTTCATATGAACATTATTGAGATAGCTAATGCCTCTAGTGCCTTAGGAGAAAAGATGTCTGACAGCAAGCTGGTCAGGAAGATTCTCAGGTCTCTTCCTAAGAGATTTGATATGAAGGTTACTGCTATAGAGGAAGCTCAGGACATTGACAAGATGAAGGTGGATGAGCTTATGGGATCACTCCAAACTTTTGAGTTAGGACTCGGTGAAAAAGCTGAAAAGAAGAAGAGTATAACATTTGTGTCAAGTGCTGATGACTCAGATGATGAAGGAAAACTGGTCAAAGATGAAGATGTGTCCAAAGAGCTAGTGTTGCTTGGAAGACAATTTAATAAAGTGTTGAAAAGGATGGACTGGAAGTCAAGAGAAAATGTTTGGAACAAGTCTCTCGACATCAACAAAGACCAGGATGGAGGCAGAAGATCCAGAACTGAAGAAGACTCTAATCAAGGGAAGAGAGTTCAATGCTATGAATGTGAAGGATTTGGGCACGTAAAAACTGAGTGTCCCACGTATCTCAAAAGACAGAAGAAGGGATTATCTGTGACATGGTCAGAAGATGATTCTGAAACTGACGCTGATGAGAAATCTGCAAAGTTGGTAACAACATTAACAGGAGTATGTGAATTAGATGAAGAATCTGAAGAGCTTACTTTTGAAGAGCTGGCTATCTCTTATAAGAAGTTATGCATTGAACATGAAGAAGTATGTTAGCAGAAAGAAGAACAAGCATGTGCCATTGTTCATTTAGAAGTTGAGAATACTGAGCATATGTCTACTATAGCTGATCTACAAAGTGAAGTAAATGTTTTGACTTCAAAAATGGACAACATGATCAAAAATGTCAGAATGTTAAATGGGAGTTCGGATGTACTTGATGAAATTCTGAAGTCAGGAAGAGAAGTTGGAGATCTTAGGGGTCTAGGGTTTGAAAGTTCCAGTTAGATGGACAAAGGAAAATGGCCTGATGTGACACCTGAGAAAGAGTCAAAGGTGTCTTATAACATGTTGCAACATCCTCGAATACATCAGAAGAATGTGACAAGAAGAAAGAATCAAAGATGGAAATGCCACTATTGTGGGAGGCTTGGCCATATAAAACCTTTCTGCTACAGACTATATGGCTACCCCAAGGTTGGCTTACAGTTCAGTAGGAAACAAGAGTGGGCTGGGGTAACAAAAGTGTGGACTCCTAAGAGTAGTACAGAGGAACACATAGCTCATAAGTCCTTCAGTGCCTTTGCAAAGGAAAAGTGGTACTTCGACAGTGGATGTTCCAGGCACATGACTGGTATCATGGGATGTCTATCAGATGTTGAGTCTCAACCCGTAAACTACGTGACCTTTGGTAATGGATCAAAAGGGAGAGTAATAGGTGTTGGAAAACTGGACTGTGCAGGACAACCTAATTTGGAGAAGGTTTTACTTGTTGAAGGACTAGATGCAAACTTGATAAGCATAAGTCAATTATGTGATCAAGGTCTCAAGGTCAACTTTACCAATTCTGAATGTCAGATCACAAACAAGAAGGGCAAGATTATCATGAGAGGTAAGAGAGAGTCAGATAACTGCTATCTGTGGAGATCTGAGAACACTAAAAGAAGCGTGGAGACTAAGAAAGATACTGGGAAGACTGTCAAGGTAAAACAGGTGCTGATAAATTGTAAAGCAACTCATAATGTTTGCTTGATGAAATATAATAATAAGTGTAAACTTAGTAAGTATGCCAGCAAGGTAAGGTTAGAAGGAGAATTTGACAAGTGCGAAATTGAGGCGAGTCGGGTAATCAAATTATGCTCTACTCTGGGACCAGTCCTTAAAAGTATAAATAGGCGGGCAAACACACCTTATTTTCAGCAAACTTACTCTACACAAATTCCTCTTGCACCCTCTCTTCAAAGCTCTCGCGGCTTAGGGTTTTCTGCTAACATTCTCAAGACTGTACCGTGTGATCAACTAAAGATGTCTCAACATCCTAACTCCGAATCTATGCATGAGAACACTGGTTCTCCATGAATCAATGCTGGAGATGCAAAATCACTGAGGATGATAAATCTATCTAACCTAGTGCTCGACATTTCTCCTTTGAGTGTTATGCCGGCTGACCCTAAAGGCAAACAACAAGCTTCTCACACAACAAACGTCAACATTCCAGGTAAGAAGTCTAAACCTTTCTCTCCTAGAAAGAAGGCCCACTCCATGACTAGTTTGTATGCTGACCAAGTAAGCCCTAAGAAAAACGTGGCTGAAAAGGGATCTAACTCTGGCTTAGTTGAGAAGAAGAAGGATTCTAAAGATGTAAACAAGAATTCCACTGATAATGATGCTGTTAAAAAGGATAGGGAACATAGAAGGGTTGTTGCCTCGATTCTGAGTGGAATTAAGGCAAATGTTGAGTCTAATGCTCCAACATCAGGGACAGAAAATATCAATAGTAGCCCTACTGATAGGACTGATGGTGAGGTTCCCATGCATGTGGGCCATGAGAGAAGAAGTAAAAGGAAAGCTGATGTAAGGATTGACGAGGTTATTAATGTTGATGACCTCACTTCTGATGAGGAACCTATTGCTGGAATGCTGAGAAAAATTCAGACAAGAAGAAGAAAAATTGTGATAAGTGAAGGCTCTGAGTCGTCGAAATTGCATGGTAAAACTGGAGGTGGGGAAAGAAAAGTTCAAGCAGAGCCTCCTAAACATTGGAAACAAGCTGTGATTTTGGATCATACATCTTTGAGCAGATCTTGAAACAAGCTAGCTCACCTGCTGTCAAGATGCCTATTGGTTTCCCCTCCTTGATCTGTGGTATTATTCTAGAATAGTGTCCTAATCTTGTGTTGAGGGGTGACACTTCCCTCAAAAGGAAACCTCCAATGTCCCTTCACTATAAGCTACTGGGTGGAGCACATGTCCCAGACATTGTTGGGACATCTACACAGACTCCTGGTTCTGCTAATCTTGATGATGAAGCCATTGCTCAGTTGCAAGAAAGCTGTAAGGAGCTGGAAGAATCTATCAGGAGAGATACAGCAAGGAAGACAAACCTCGAGCAGCTGATTAAAGCCTTGGTTGAAAAGAGAAATGCTGCTAAAGAGCAAGAGCTAACTGAAGATGATGGACAAGGTGAATCTACTGAGTCTGATAGAAGGAGTGTCCAGCAGTCTGATGATTCTGGTTCTGAGAAGGATGCTTCTGAATATGAAGGTGAAAGTGATGAGGTGGCTGAAGAGGACAGTGCTGAATAGCTATAGGCTATCTGCAAGTTTACTTTATGTTTTTTTTGTTTTTTTTCTTTTAGGACAACTTAATTTTGTTTTGGTTTTGAACTCTATACTGCTATGTAATTTGGTTACATTTGTCTATGACCTCTCTTTGTCATATTTGTGGCTAAAAAGGGGGAGTAGTAAGTGTGAGGGGGAGCAACATTGTTATGTGCTTGTGCTGTGTGGGGAGTGTGTATACTGCAGGTAGATTCTGTGTGCTGCAGGTGGATGGTGTGTTGCTGCTGTTGAAAGGGAGTTGCTATGATGAGATGTTTGCTGGACTGTGTGTGCAGTTGAGGGGGAGTGTTTTTGCTGCTATAAATGGTGTTTTTTTTCCACTGCTGATACTGATGGTATGTAAGTGTGTGTGGAGTTTTAGCCAAAAATAAGCCAAAGGGGGAGATTGTTATTTCCTTGGTTTTATGGTTGGCATTATTTTGCTAAAACTCATGTAGCAGCAGATGTTGAATGAAGATGTCTAATAATATGTTTCATTACTCTCTGTTCAACATGTCGAATGAAGATGTTCCATGACTTGTCATAGGACATCGCGCTGTGAAGTCAGTTCTTAACGCAGATTCTGTTACAATGATTTGTAACTGAATATTCTGTGAATAATTGGTTATCTTATGTGGCATCCAAAGCATTTTTGGATTAGGGTTATTTGTTGGTTTTCGGATTTGCTACTGTTTCAAATTATGGAGACATAATAGGAAACTTTGGATTGAAGACCTATTTTATTGGAGTTATTTTTGCAGGTTTGTGAGCAGCCAAATTGTTGCGTTTTTGAAGCCCAATTCAGTCCAGATTTGAAGCTATAAATAGACTAATGTAAACCTAGTTTTAGGTGTCGAACTTACATGTATTTTTAGGGTTGTGTGCTTGTGTTTTGTGAGCCTAACTGGTATCTTATGATAACAGTATAAGGACTGTAGTGTAAGTTGTGTAAGGTTGTTCATAAGCTTTTAAGCATTGAGTAGCTGTGTGTTAATTCTCATAAGCTGTGAAGTGTTGAGAATTTGTGTTTCGACCATTGTTACTTATCTTGTAAGGAACCAATCACGGGTTGTGATTGAAGAGGGATTTGAGGAGGGCCTTATACCTAGGGGAGTCTTAGGTAGAAGTCATAGGAAGGGTAGTGATTAAGTGAGCTGATTGAACCGGGTGTGGTTATCAGTGAATTGATACTATCGAATATTGATTTCATCCCTGGCTTGGTAGCCCCCAGATGTAGGATAGTTAGATCCGAACTGGGTTAACAATTTCTGGTGTTCTTTACATTTTCTGCACACTTTTGTATTGAACTTGTTCATTGTTGTTGTATATCAGTGTCTCGACATCTCGATAGGACATCTGATATATAGGCCAGAATTTCACATACAAACCCCACAAATGGAAACTACAAAGGGAAGAAAGAGAAGAATCAAAATCTCTCGCGGTGTCAATCACGATTAAAGAAGCTTCAATCCCGGATCATCGATTTACAACCTCCATTGATGTTGTTAAAGCTCACTAAACTACTAAAAACTGTGTTTGATGAAGTTGGGAAAAAAGTTTCCCAAAAACATAACCTAAAAAATGCTGAAAAGTGACTTAAATAGGAAAAAATGGGTTCTCGTGTTCGCACTGCAAACTCCCGTTCGCCCAGCGAACATATGCCTCCTTAGCTACTGCCAAAACAGTGTTTTCCACACTTTTGGGCAATTTTTGTTCGCCTTGAGTTCGCAGTGCGAACTCTTGGCGAGTTCCCAGTTCGCACAGCGAACATGACAGCAAACCAGCACTTGTTTCGACCATAACTTTTGAACCGTAACTCCGTTTTACGCGCGGTCAAAAGTGTTGGAAAGCTTATTCAATGCTTTATAAGACAATGAAATAATATCATCGCTTGTATACCTACAAAAATGAGAGAAATATAATTAAAATTAATGATATTTACACGATACACAATATATACACTATAATAAACTATACAACATATGCACAAATGTTGAGGTTTATTGGTTGAATTAAGCCAATAAGTGCCAATTATTCACAATTAATATCACTCCAATTTAGCACTTATCAAACTCATTTTGTTGGTGCGTTAAAGCGGCAAGAAAAAATTAATTGAGTACCCAGTTTTTTTCGTCTCCACAGGGATCGGTTTAAGGGAAAGAATGTTGTTCGACAATCTCTACATATCTAAGCTTGGTTTTAAAGGGTTTGAGAGTAAAGAGCCAAATCAAAAACATATGAACAAGAAAATAAATGCATTATTTAGAGAGGAGAAAACTCGACACGAGTTGTATTGCCTTCTACCCATCAAATACGCAACCTACCAATCAGTTGTACGCAACCTAAAACACTCGTCAATATCATCACGTATTCTCTCAATACCATTTATGTCTAGAGCGGTGTCGTAAGAAATACTGTATCCATCGCTATACGATTTCTCCATATAACAACTGATATAATAAGCTTTAAGTTTAACACAAAGCAAATATCAACCACAAATCAATTTCTACAATTTGTACATCGATAGATGAATATCCTAGATCCGGATTCGAAGAGGATATGTCTACCGCAACTCAAATCCAAACATAAAGCGAGTAAAACAAGGATAACACCGATAAAGATTTGTAAAATAGCTCGTATACAACGCCATGATCAATACATATACATAAATTAAGAGTAAACTTACATACAAACCCCACAAATGGAAACTACAAAGGGAAGAAAGAGAAGAATCAAAATCTCTCACGGTGTCAATCATGATTAAAGACTCTTCAATCCCGGATAATCGATTTGCAACCTCCATTGATGTTGTTAAAGCTCACTAAACTACTAAAAACTGTATTTGATGAAGTTGGGAAAAAAGTTCCCCAAAAACATAACCTAAAAAATGCTGAAAAGTGACTTAAATAGGCAAAAATGAGTTCCCGTGTTCGCACTGCAAACTTTCGTTCACCCAGCAAACATATGTTGCCCAAGTTACTGCCAAAACAGTGTTTTCCACGCTTCTGGGCAATTTTTGTTCACCTTGAGTTCGCAGTGCGAACTCTTTGCGAGTTCGCTCGCCTCCAGTTCGCACAACGAACATGACAACAAACCAGCACTTGTTTCGACCATAACTTTTGAACCGTAACTCCGTTTTACGCGCGGTCGGAAGCGTTGGAAAGCTTATTCAATGATCTATAAGACAATGACAAAATATCATTGCTTTTATACCTACAAAAATTATAGAAAAACAATTAAACTCAATGATATTTTCACGATACACAATATATACACTATAATGTAAACTTTACAACATATGCACAAAAGTTGAGGTTTATTGGTTGAATTAAGCCAATAAGTGCCAATTATTCACAATTAATATCACTCCAATTTTGAACTTATCAAACTCTCCCCCAATTAAACTTGTTTGTCCTTAAACAAGAACCAATCAACTCGATGAAACAAAAGCAATAATCAAGAAATCATGCTCAACACGTTTTTATAAACGGAAAACACACGTATGGTACAAATATCAAAAGTACATGCGAAGCAATGCATACCACTAAACTACAACGACACCATAATTATGAAACAAAGTCTAAGATCAAAACACATGTCAAAAATTCTAAAGCAATACAAATTTTCAAGAATAAATCACGCCTAACACTCATCTTCAGATAAGGATGAAAAAATTTACGCATTTGCAACCGCGGGACAATTACACTCATCTGAAAACAATACTAACAACAGTTTAATTCATACATTCATCTAACAATCACAAATAAAATCATGGAAGCAAAAAGATCACTAAGGGCTTGAAAGGTTGTAACTTGGTCGAGTTCACAACAAAGGGACATTTCTAAAGGTCATTAAATCGAAATTGCCAATGCAAAAGAAACATTCACTATACATGGTATTTACACATTACAACTTCATTCACCACTTTCTTTCCTCTATTGAAAACCTTCTCAAACTTCCTTTTGCACAATTATTTTATCTCTATTTTGCTTTTCCAAACAAGCATTCTTTTTCTTTTGTTTTTCACATTCGTATTCACACCTTTTCCATGCTTGCTTGAAATTTTTCAAAATTTTTAGCAACCTACCATTCTTCTTTTTCATTCTCCCCAACTTGAATTTAACCAAACCTCAAGTGAATGCTCCTTGATTTTTATGGCAAGGAAATCAATTTAAAACAATGTTCAAAGGCTCAAGAAACTTTAGAATCCCACTAAATTCAATGATGAACTTAACTTTTAATTTATGTACACACACCAAGTTCATCACCAAATTAGGATCTAATATGTTAAGGCTCAAAGGGGTTAACGAATACTCACTACTCACGGGTAAGTTAGTTTTGGATATGGTTGTGCTCAATATAAACAAATGCCTTGATCATTTCTAATGCTTCCACAAAATCACAATAATCAAAAGATTAAGCATGAATCAAACGAATTAAACAAAGTTATCAGTTATCCTAAGCATTTAGTAAACAATGGAGGTTTCTTAGAATTTGTGGCTTTTGGACCTAAGTGATTCAAAATTGAACAAAAATTGCAAGAGAATGAATGGCATGTTATTTGTACAAAGCCTAAGGTTCATAAACATGTTATGTTCTAGAAAAGCAATAGACACAAACCTTAGCCATGTAACTCCTTTAAACTTTTCACCATTCCAGAATCTGTCATGTTCGCAGTGCGAACAATTATTCGCCTTGCAAACTCATTCGCCCTAGGTTTGCACAATGAACTCAGGGCGAACATGATAGTAACTCAAAAATATTGGTTTTTCTACTTGTGGTTTATTACAACACTCTTTCACCATAACATTTTCTTGTTGAAACAATCAAACTTGAACAATAAAAAAATGCATCCTCAAGTTAATAAAAAATAAAGCTTGAGAAAAAACACAAAAATTTCCTAACAACCTAACAAAATTGAATCAAACTAAATAAACATAAAGCTATACAAACTCAAAAACCGTTGGGTTGCCTCCCAACAAGCGCTTGTTTCTGTAGCGACCAATTTTGGATGTGGTTCTTAAGCACTGTCGCTCTGGGGTACTACATATCAATTCATTTTTTATCCTATTGAAGCTGATGAAGGAAGGGAAATAGATGTCTCCAATTAACCCTGCTTGCATACTGAGTTTGAACAGCGGTCTGTTAGGTTACAGATGCTATGTGGAAGTGGGGCCTCTCTCTGCTTATTTTTTAAGAACACAGTGTCTGGATTATTTGTGAGGATACTAGGACTGATGCTTTTCGATTGATGTGTGAAGGTATGGGATTTTGGGTTTTTGATTAGTGTGCTCGCTAAGATTTTTTCAATCTTATGCCTACGTATTCCCGTAAAATAGGGAAATCACAGCGATCGTAGTTCCTCCTATTCTATGGGAGGAAAAAGGGTTGTTTTCACTACGCCAAAAAGAAGTTTAGACGGCACCTAAAAGACAGCGCTTATATACAAAAGCGCTGCTAAAAAGAATAAAAAAAATTCGCTAAAAAAAAAGCGCCTTAAAAGAAAGGCTTTAGAAAGCGCTTTTAAAAAGCGCTGTAAAAGACTGCCACCTTAGATCACCTTAGAAAGCGCTTTCCAAAAAGCGCTGCTATAGGTATTACTTTAGAGAGCGCTTTTAAAAAGCGCTCTCTAAAGGCCACCTTAGAAAGCGCTTTCAGAAAGCGCTCTTATAGGACTTTAATTATTTTCACTTTAGAAAGCGCTTTCTAAGGAAAAGCGCCCTCTAAAGTCCTGTACTAATTAAAATATAAAACAATTCTAAACATTTTCAGAGACATTTCTATTCATTTTCTCTCTCGACCGTTTCTCTAAACCCTTGCCGTCGTTCTTGCATGGCATTATTGCCGTCGTTCTTTGCCGTTTGCCGTCACCGTTGCCGTCATTATTGCCCTCGACCGTTGTTGTTGTTGTTGTTCTTTTTCTCTTATCCTCTGAAAATGAAAGGTATGTTGTTACTCTTTTATTATTCATTTCTCTGTTTTCAAAATTTGTTTTTGATTTGATTTTAATGCTGAAAAAGTTTTCACGATGAGGATAAAAGCTCCCTCTTTTATTGCAGAATCGAACCTATTTTTTGCTTTTATTTTTCATGTATATTTGGCAAAGTATCAATCCCTTTTTTTTACAAATGTCCCTCTTTTTTTATAATAAGCTCATTGTGTTATGCATTCATGATACAACCTAGTTTTGTGGAAGGTATTTTCACAACGATGACTATTATTGAAAACATATTTCATGATACAACCTAGTTTTGTGGAAGGTTACTTTTAAATATTTTCTACTGTATATTTGGCAAAGTTGATTAGTATAAACAACCTAGTATTGATTGAAATTGTATTTCGCTAGTTGTGTTGTACTGTTTTTCCAATTGATTGTGTTTGGTCTATCCTTTTTTCCCAAGTTCATTTCTTTTATTTTCTAGAACTTGTGACTTTTTGTTATAAGTTAATTGTCTACTTTATACTTATTGAGGAGAGAATTTTTTTGATACTTTAAATTATAATTGTCTACTTTATAAGTTAATTAGAATTTTTTTGATACTTTAAATTATAAGTTAGTTGCCACTTATCAAGTTATGACTCATAATTGGTCAATTAATGATATTTCATTTTATGATACGTGTATAGGGGTTACTTGTGTTCAAAGTGTGAAAGTCGGATCGTTTCCCTACAGGTATAACATTTTTCCTTTTTGTTTTTGTTTAGTTTAATTAGTATAACTATGGATAAGAAATGGATGTCTTCAAGTCGATTGTCGAAAGAGTACGACAATGGGGTATCGAAATTCGTTAAGTTTGCTATTGCGCACGCCAAAGACCCCAGTCGAATGATATGTCCTTGCTTGGGTTGCTGTTTTGGGAGTCGGGTTGACGCGGTTCAGTTGGCATCGCATTTATTGAGGAGTGGAATTTATAGAAGTTATACATGTTGGAATTTGCATGGTGAGAAAATTAACGGGAATGTTGAATCGGGGGATAATACGACCTACGCTTCATACGACAACGGCACAGATACATACGATTCTGATCGAGTCGAAGAGATTGCAGAAGCACTTGAAGAAGATCTTAAGGATTGTCCCAAAATGTTTGAGAGGTTGGTAAGCGATGCAGAGAAACCGTTATATAATGGTTGCATCAAATTTACAAGATTGTCTGCGGTATTAAAGTTGTACAACTTAAAGGCGGGCAATGGATGGTCGGATAAAAGTTTCACAGAATTATTGGCCCTTATGAAAGATATGCTTCCAGAGGATAATGCTCTTCCCAATCGAACATATGAGGCCAAAAAGATGTTGTGCTCTATTGGCATGAGCTATGATAAGATACATGTATGTCTAAACGATTGCGTATTGTTTCGAAATGAGTATGCATCGTTAAATGAGTGTCCTAAATGTGGTGTCTCTAGATATAAGAAAAAGTTGTCTCCAGCAAAAGTCTTATGGTATTTTCCTATAATTCCGAGATTTAGACGCATGTTTCATAGTGAGACCGATTCAAGACACTTGACTTGGCATGCAGATGAAAGAATTATTGATGGAAAGTTTCGACATCCGACAGATTCACCACAGTGGATGAAAATTGATGATGATTATCCTGAATTTCGAAAAGAAGCAAGAAACCTTCGCTTGGCATTATCTACTGATGGAATGAACCCACACAGTATTCAAAGTATCTCACATAGCACTTGGCCTGTGATCCTAATGATTTATAACCTACCTCCATGGCTATGTATGAAGCGTAAGTACATGATGTTATCTATGTTAATTTCTGGGCCTAGACAACCAGGGAATGACATAGACGTATACTTGGCACCCTTAATCGAAGATTTAAAATTTTTGTGAGAGAACGGTGTGGAGGTTTATGATGGGTATAGGAAAGAAAGTTTCAACTTGAGGGCGATGTTGTTTGGCACAATTAATGATTTTCCAGCATACGGAAATCTATCAGGGTACAACATAAAAGGTCAATGTGCGTGTCCTATTTGTAAAGATAAAACAGATTGGACGCGATTGGAGTTTGGTCAGAAGAATGTCTTTCTCGGTCATCGTAGATTCTTAAATTATAATCATCACTATCGTGGATGGAGAAAAGCATTCAATGGAGAGGCAGAACATGGTAGAGCTCCAACTATATTGACAGGTGATCAAATTTTTGAAAAGGTGAAAGATGTGACAACTCAGTTTGGAAAGCCTTTTGCACATACACTTGTCAAGAGTGGGTGGAAGAAGAGGTCAATTTTTTTTGAACTGCCATATTGGAAGTCGTTGTATGTAAGACATTTTCTCGATGTTATGCATATTGAAAAAAATGTATTTGACAGTGTTATTGGTACGTTACTCAATATACCAGGAAAGTCTAAGGATGGCCTTAAAGCAAGAAATGACTTGGTACATATGGGGATAAGAACTGAATTAGGACCCTTGAAGAAAGGAAAACGAACATATCTACCACCTGCTGCGTATACTCTATCTAGAAAGGAGAAAAAAGTATTGTGTAAGTTTCTAAGTGAAGTTAAAGTTCCAGAAGGATACTCTTCAGATATTAGAAGACTTGTGTCTATGAAAGACCTTAAGTTAAAGAGTTTAAAGACGCATGACTGCCATGTTATAATGGAACATTTTCTACCAATAGGTATACGTTCTATTCTGCCAGAAAAAGTAAGAAGCGCAATAACTAAATTGTGTTTTTTCTTCAAGTCAATTTGCAGTAAGGTGATCGATCCTGCGATCTTACCAATATTGCAAAAAGAAATAGTTATTACGTTGTGTGATCTTGAAATGTATTTTCCTCCCTCGTTTTTTGACATAATGGTTCATCTAGTTGTTCATCTAGTGAAAGAGACACAATTGTGTGGACCAGCTTATATGAGATGGATGTACCCTGTTGAACGTTATATGAAAATATTAAAAGGGTATGTGAAAAACCGAAGTCGACCAGAGGGTTGTATTGCCGAACGATACATTGTTGAAGAAGCGGTTGAGTTTTGTACTGAATATATGTCCAATGTACAATCAATTGGACTCCCCAAATCTCATATTGTCGAAAAAAAAAGAAGGAAAAAAGTTAATTGGAAATGAAGTTGTGACAGTATCAAGGGTCGAACGGGATCAAGTGCATTTGTATGTTATGCACAATGAGAATGAGGTTGAGCCGTATGTTGAAATGCACAAGGATGTTCTCCGAGGTTTAAATCCGAATAGAAATGAGAATTGGATAGTACGAGAGCATAATCGAAGTTTTATACATTGGTTTAAGGATCATATTTATTCAAAGTATTATTCAGACCGCGATTCAATAACAGAAAGGTTGAGATGTTTAGCATATGGTCCAAGTATGGTCGTGTTTTCTTATAGCGCATACACAATTAATGGATACACATTTTATACCAAAGAACAAGATGATAAAAGTACTATGCAAAATAGTGGTATCACCGTGGTAGCTGAAGCAATGCACATTTCAAGTGTGAAAGACTTAAACCCCAAATTTGCAAATCTGTCATATTTTGGGGTTATCGAGCGCATTTGGGTGTTTGATTATGAGAAGTTTCAGATTCCTATATTTCGTTGCAAGTGGGTTGAAAATAATAATGGCGTACGAATGGATAAGTCAGGATTTTTGCAAGTGGATCTTAATAGGGTGGGGTACAAAGATGAGCCTTTTATTCTAGCCTCTAAAGCTAAACAAGTGTTCTATGTCACTGATCCGACAAGTACAAAATGGTCTATAGTGCTTTTATCTAACAAAGTAATTGATGAAAACGTTGGAGATCAAGGTGATATTGATGTTGATGTTGATATTGAATCATTTACTAGAAATGATAAAGATGAAAATATTATAGCGAATGAATCATATACTAGAAATGATCATAATGAGGGTATTTGGATCAATCCAACCGTCCGTGTTGTTAAGAGACGGGTAGAACATACTCCAAACAAGAAAAGAAAGAGACGTTAGTGAAAAAGGTACTAGTTGTAAAATTATAGCTTATATCATTCAATGGATTAGGATCATGGATTTTTATATTTGTCATTTAATTTCTGTTTTTTTCTTTCGTACAGGTCAAGTGTCTAGTAACCAGGAAGATACGCACGAGTAGCACGGGCTAGAGCAACCAATATTACATGGGTCAAAGTGGAGGTATATTAATTTTCACAATATTGCTTATTAGTGATGCTACTTGATAACACAAAACATCTATATATTATTTCTTAACTAATGCGTATTTTGTTTTGTTATGTAGTATTTCGATGATATGGTGTGTCCTTATTACACGAGGAAACAATTGCAAGATACTAAGGAGGAATTGTGCGAATTTTTTATTGCAAGAAGAATTCTTTCTTGAATGTATAGTTTTGTGAATGTAAATTCTAGTTTATTGAAATGTAAATTCTATGCAGGTTTGAATATATAGTTTTGTGCGAATTCTGCATGTAAATTCTAGTTTATTGAAATGTACAAATTCTAGTTTATAGAATTCTGCATTAAGTGTAAATTCTAGTTTTGAAATAGAATTTGTTGATAAATTTAATGAAATGTGAATTATACAGGTTTATGGAAATGTGAATTATACAGGTTTCTGCATAAAAAAATGGTTAAAATGGGATTTTTAAAAAAAATCTTCAAAATTATACGTAGACAAAAGACAGCGCTTTTGAGAAAAAACCGCTGTCTAAGGTTAAACATTAGACAGCGCTTTAAAAAGCGCTGTCTTAAGTCCAGCTTTAGAGAGCGCTTTTAAGGAAAAAGCGCTCTCTAAAGGTATAAAAAAAAATCATTATAGGTATACATTAGACAGCGCTTTGAAAAGCGCTGTCTAAAAGCACCTTTAGAGAGCGCTTTTGAAGGAAAAAGCGCTTTCTAAAGTTTAAAATTTTTTTTTTTAATTTTAAACGTATCTTTAGACAGCGTTTTTAAAAGCGCTGTCTAAAGTCCAATTTTAGAGAGCGCTTTTTCATAAATAAAAAAGCGATGTCTTTACCTACGACAGCGCTGGCTTAGACATCGCTTTTAAGCGCTGTCATAGGCCAAGAAAAGCGCCCTCTTTTCCCTTGTTTGGCGTAGTGTTTGGTGTCTTGTTCAAAGCCCAAGACGTGAATCTAAAGGTGGTTTGTATCTTGTTCAAAGCCCAAGATGTGAAGTTGAAGGGTATATTTGTTTCTTGTTCGAAGCCCAAGATGTGAAGCTAAAATTTTGACTTTAGAGAGAATTTGTCATCTCTAAAGGGGGTATTTGGTCTGTTTGTCACGATTATTGGGTGACTGATTATAAAGGAGAATTACTTTAATTGGGATATGTGAATCCAGCAATGCCATAATTTCCTTTATGGGAGTTTTTAACCTGAAGGAGAAGACCTTAACTCAGTTTAGAGCAATGCTATCTTTCCTTAGGAATTTCTCATGCTAAAAGAGGGACAGTGGCGTCGATGTAAATAATCCAGAGGCTTGCCGCTTACAGCAATTAGATGGGGGAAAAGGAGTTGTTGATGTTTATATACAGTGAACGAGGCACAACTTTTGATGCTAAAAGGTTGATTGACTCAACCAGGGTTTCCTTATACAAAGCCTAAAAGGAGGCTACTGACCCAACAAGAGGGTTTTTTTATATGTGTCTTGTACGAAGCCCAGGACAGAGGCTAAAAGGTTTTGACTCAACATGAGAGTCTTTGTACCTCGTACGAAGCCTGAGATGGAGGCTGAAAATGTTTGATTCAATAAGAGAGTCTTTTATACTCAACAAGAGAGTGTTTTTGTATCTCGTACAAAGCCCGAGATGGAGGCTAAAAGGTGTGACTCAATAAGAGAGTCTTTTATACTCAACAAGAGAGTGTTTTTGTATCTCGTACAAAGCCCGAGATGGAGGCTAAAAGGTGACTCAACAAGAGAGTCTTTTATACTCAACAAGAGAGTGTTTTTGTATCTCGTACAAAGCCCGAGATAGAGGCTAAAAGGCGTGACACAACAAGAGAGTCTTTTATACTCAACAAGAGAGTGTTTTTGTATCTCGTACAAAGCCCGAGATAGAGGCTAAAAGGGTTAGCTCCACTGGGGAGAACCATTGTACAAAGCCCAAGAGGAGGCTAGTGTGCTGGTGACTGTTTCAGTTGAGTGATAGGTCCAGTATGTTGGATAAAGAGAAAATCAGTTCTTATATGGGTAATGTTGTATTCAAGGATTAATCGTACGATCAGGGTTATTTCCTGTTCTTTAAGGAAATGGGGAATCCTAAAAGGTATTGAGACTGTCCAAGTCTACGGGTGTTTTGAGAAATCGATTCTCAGGTAGTGAACGATCTTTGTATAATGCCCAAGAGAAGGCTGGTACGTTATGGGATGAAGGTCAACCCATTAACCGGCCTGACACTTGACTCAGAAAGACAGCTCTAGCAAATTGATGACTAGGTTCTGTTCCTATACCTGTAGAGGTCTCTGGGTCCTTGTACTAAGCCCAAGAGAAGGCATGAGAGCTTTTAAGAAGCCGAAGGGTCCTTGTACAACGCCCAAGAGGAGGCGAGGATGTTTTTAGGAAGCCTGTGGGTCCCCAAACCCCGAGAAGTTCAAGACAACCCATTCACCGAGAATAGATCAAGCCAGGAAAGTCCGGGAATTTGGAAGAAACTCAAGAGATGCCATTCACAGAGAAAAGATCATCTCAGGGGAATAGAGTTTCTTTGACAATTTCTAAGGGTGACAGTCTGAGAAAGGGTTCACCGAGAATGTTGCCTTTCACGTCTCCATATTTTTTAACCCCAAGAGGAGGGAAGACTGTGTCTAGTAATCCTATGGGGATCTAGTTTTGTTTATATTTAAGAGTGACCAACAGGGCTTTACCTAGTGCTAGACGTAGTTGCCGGGGAAAACTCTAAATAACTATACTAGTATTACACAGTTGATATTTGACAAGTATATAAAAGTTTGTGAAAGGAGACTTACCATGAGCATCCCCAGAATACAGTTATATATATATATATATATATATATATATATATATATGAAAGCGGGTAAAGAAAGCGGGTAAACACTTACTAGGTTGTAGAGCTTCCATGCTGTTTGGTTAATTTGTTCAACAAAGAAAGCTTTGATAACAATATTATATTCAAAATCAAAGGAGAAAGTGCTTTGAAAAGATTGTTGAGGCTTACAGCTCAAGGAGAGGCCCAAGGTTTTATCAGTGATTGCACTGTTGAAGTTGTACAGTGGGACTTATACAAGTGACTGAGGCCCAAAAAGGTTTTATGTACAAAGGGATGGGTCTTACACTCTCTCAAGAGGCCCAAAGGTTTATTTTTGTACAATTGGTGGGGTTTACAGCTCAAGGAGAGGCCCAAAAGTTTTGCTTTAAAAGGCGACGATCGCTTCGAACTTTTTGGTGGTATTGGGACTTATACAATAAGTGAGGCCCAAAAAGTTTTAGTTTTAAAAAAGGGTTGGGGCTTACACTCTACTAGAGGCCTAGTTATTTTTAAAGAATGGGGCTTATAAAACGAGGGTAGGCCCAGATGATTTTTTTTTTTGAATTGGCGATCGCGCCGAGATTTTTGAAATACAACAGGACTTATACAACATTTGAGGCCAAAAATTGTTTGTATTTACAAAGGATTGGGTCTTACACTCTATTAGAGGCCTAAAGAGTTTGAAAAGGTTTGATGAGGGTTGAATTAATCAAAAACCCTAATTTGTCTTCAAAAATGTATTTTAATTGAATAAAAATTCAATTAAAATGATCAAAATTGTTAAACATGTGGAAAACAAATTGTGATCTTGGATTAATGTTTCAAAAATTAGGTTTCTATCCACAAAATGATTGGAAATTACTAAAATTTGAAAAATCAAGAGGGAGAACATATTTTAAATGTCAAAAAACAATTAAATATTAATTCTTTACAAAAATATCAAGTATATAAAATAAATAATATTTTTGGGATTTTTTGGGAAAATAAAATATTTTTACATTTTTGTGAATTATTAAAAAAAGAATCAACTCAAAATCATTAAAACTCAGAGAGAAATTAATTTTTGAATCAATTAAATAAAATCAAAAAATTCAAATATTCAAATTTTCAAACAAGGGCGCCAAGAAAAAGGGCAAGAACACGCGCCACCCTCTGTTTCTGCAGATTTACGTTTTCTATCCAATCTCACTGAATACTTGAAGATATCATGCAATCTACATATCAATCTACTCGTTTCAACCTCACGATCATGTCTATGGTCTTTAATTTCATTTATTTTAAACATGGAATAAGAAATCAAAGAGAAACCTCAAGAACCCTAAAATTTGCATGAAGGTTCAAAAATTCCATACACGATTCAAACAATGCAATTGATTGAGGGAAAACACTTTATGCATGATTATGAACATATGGCCAAATTATTGTGCAACAAAAATTGCATGGATCATAGAGTTAGAAGAGCTCATGCTTACCTCTTGCAGCTGGTGATCGTGTTTTGTGTTAGAGGTGTTACAGTTTGGTTCCAAGGATATGGACAGCTTCCCTAGGTGCTATGGAGTGTGTCTGGGTGCTTGGAGTGGATTGATTTGAGCTGGAACTTAATTTGGCACCTCAACGGCAAATCTGTCAAAGGCTTGAGCAGTTGGCTGGTGATTTTGTGATTTTGGTGTTCCAGATGTTGTGTGAGTGTTTGGATCACTTCTATATGATGTTTATGAGGTGTGTGTGTGTGATTGGTTTGGTTGGAATAGCTCTCAAACTCAAAAACCCGTTAGTGACTTGCTTTAGAAGGCAATTTTGGAGTGAAGAAGGAGATTTTGAGGAAAGCATATGTTTGATGGCTTTGGTGTAACCAAACTGATCACTAATGAGCTCTATTTATAGTAGAGCAAGTTTGTTTTGGGAGCAATAGTGATTGGCAACTGTTGCATAGGTTTGCCCAATGTTGAGCAATGAGAATCCAAGTCTCCTCTAGCCATTGACTAGAGGTTAGGGCACAGGCTGCTAGTCCCCTTGGTCTTGGATAAGTCTTGACTGAATTCAGTTGGAAATGGCTCAGTCCATGCCACCTTGGTGCTTCCATTGAATGCTCCAAAAAAAAATTGGAGTCTTGTCCATCTTTTAGGCATTTCTAGGTTTGGCATGCTATTTTTGGTTCCAAAGACTTGGGAGGCTTGGGATCAGAGTTGGTTCCTCCTTGGTCCCCCCTTGAGGTGTTCAGATGGATAGAGTTGCTTGCCCTTTGCAAAATTTGAGCAAATCGAGCAAAACTTCAAAATCTGCCTTGCCATGACAGTTTGCAGTAAGGCATATTGGCATTGTTATATCTCATGGCTCAAGTGGACTTTAATGGAGTTCTTGGTCATTTTGGAAAGCCCTCATATGATACAACAACTGTTTGATCATAATTGGTTTTGATACTTTTTGGATCCAAGTGAAAAATACCCCTACATTTGGAAAAAAGTGAAGGAAGATTCTGACTTAGTGAAAATTTTACTAAGTGTTGGAAAAAAGTGACATTTTCACTTTTTGTGATTTTGATCATTCCTTAACTTAAAATCCATGAGGAATTGGAATGAGTTATGTTTGAAGCTTTTGTAGAGTGCCATGAGAGCTACAAAACCAGCTTTAAATAGGGAAAAATGGCCTTGTGGTTTCAAAATTATGATCCTCCAAAGTTAGTACCCTAGCCACTTTGTTCCATAACTTAGAAAAATTTCTAAGTTTTTTATGGTTACCCCTTTTACAAGTTATCCCACTTTTCTTGATTTTTCTTGATGAATGATGATTCCAACCATACATTAACATCATTTTAGGGTTAAGGAACCATAATTGACCAAAAAATCAAAAAGTCAAACTTTGACTTTTGGGCACAGTTGACTTTTTATCAAATGAATTCCAAACTGTGCGATCCTCTATGAAATCAAGTCCTTGACCTAAATCAAACTTGATGGATTGATTTCATAGGTGTTATAGGGTGTATTGAATCATGTCCTAGAGTTTGGGAGTATGTCGTGATCAAAAGTCAAAGATACAGTTGACTTTTCTCGCGAAACCCTAATTGTGGTTCTGATGAACTTGAAACTTGTTGCTCAAGCTGCATGGATCAATCCATTGTTGCAAATGGATCAATGTGATTTATTAGAGACCCTCAAATCATGTCTTGAGGTCTTGGCTCATGTTTTTTCCCAAAAGTTAACTTAGGAGTGAATTAGGTCAAGAAACCATAATTCCTGATTTTTTGTGAATGCATCCCCTGAGGTTAAATTGACTTGATGATTGGGTTCATGAGGTTACATGGGGTATATTAGGTTATCCTTTGAAGCATTGGCTCATGCCCAGAGGAAAATTTCCATCTGGAGGCCCTGGTCGACCAAAACCCTAATTTGGTGATACTGGCGATCTTGAGGCTTGATCCACTCAGAATGTTGCAGCCTTGTGCTTAATCCTTGATGTGGGAGTCCTCTTGATCCATTGTGGATTTTGAGTGGTTTAGACAAGTTGAAGATCATGTCATTCCTTGATTGATCCTTTTTCCAAGGCTCAGAGAGGGCTTGAAACCCTAATTCTGATTGTAGTGAAGGCTCACCCATCTTTGGGGAGACTAATGGTTCATCCATATTGTGATGATGATTTGCACAATGATAGGAAATCTTAGTGGTCAAAATTTAGGGTATGACAGATGCCCCTATTTAATCTTCTTGGACCCGAAGGTGTGAATGGCAAAAGTATTCGGGCATTCGGGGTGCAAGAGGATTAAATATCGGAATACCCAAAATTTTGATGGTGGTTAAGAATGGTAGTTCACGCATCCTTCTTCTTTTGCTAAGCAATGATGCTTAGAAAAGGTAAAAACTTCCCCTCGATCCTAGTCTTCAGCCAAGGAACTGGTCTTAGTTTCCGAAATAAACTTCCCCTCGATCCTGGTTTCCTACCAAGGAACTGGTCTTAGTTTCTGATTTAAACTTCCCCTCGATCCTGGTTTCCTACCAAGGAACTGGTCTTAGTTTTTGATTTAAACTTCCCCTCGATCCTGGTTTCCTACCAAGGAACTGGTCTCAGTTTCTTAAATAAACTTCCCCTCGATCCTGGTTTCCTACCAAGGAACTGGTCTTAGTTTCTTAAATAAACTTCCCCTCGATCCTGGTTTCCTACCAAGGAACTGGTCTTAGTTTCTTTTGCAAACTTCCCCTCGATCCTGGCTTCCTACCAAGGAACTGGTCTTAGTTTCTTTTGTCAATAAACTTTATTGACAAGGGACGCTATGTGTAGCGATTTTCCTCAAACTTCTCGCCGAATCTTCCTGGGGAGATGCCATTTGATGGAAAAAAATTTGATGTCAGACTTGCTGTGGAACCCATCTGTCTGAATTGTATAGGTGTACAAACTTCTCCGTTGGAGACGCCATTTGTCGACTCTACTAGGGAAAATGAGTCTCATGATAGACTGTTTTCCGCTTGGGGTCTTACATCATACTTTTCTCGGGATCTTCTCGAGAAATGCCATATGATGTGATCCAATTTTGAGGTGCTGATGACCTTTTCGTCAGCGGATTTTTTCGGAGAAAAACTGCTGTATTGTCGAATCTCTGATTAAGAGGCTTTCTCTGGGGATTTTCCTTAATCCGGGAAAGCGAAAATATCATCTTCAATGGCAAAGAGTGACATTTGTCGAAAGTTTCTCTGGTTTTCTCAGAGGTTCAAGTTATCAAAGTGGTCGAGGACCGACTTCATCCCAGAAATAAACTGGAGGAGAGAGAGTGCAGACGCAACATTTCTTGACGAGGCAAGTGCTGACAACTCGATTGAGAGAACTTTTATCACTAGGGGACAAGACCGACTAGAGTGATAGTGATGCAATATGAATGCAAATGTAAGTCAATAATGCATGATGTATGTATGTTTATGCTGACAAACCTGACGTGACACATAAACTGACGGATGAACACGACGGGATACTCGCCCACTGTGGGGGATGAAAAGTATCAATGGTTCACGATAGCAATTCTGCCTTGCTTAGGAGAGATAGTCCCTGCGGGGACAACCGTTGGTCGGGCTTAGGAGATAAGAACTCTGCCGGAGATGTCGGACGGAATATTCGCATCTGACATAACTGATCCTTCGTTCAGGTGCACTGGTTTAGAAGGAGTACTTTGATTCTGCACTTTGAAGCTCGATTACTTCTGGAGAAGTGAACGACGTTCTTTCGATGTTCAACAGTCAAAAGAAATTGCCATCTTTATTTTAAAAGCAGAAAAGTTTGACAAGTAAATTCGTTTTTGTTTTATTTCAAGAATCGTTAATCATGTTAAAATGTCGTTCTGTAAAGCTAAAACAAATAAGAACTACAAACAAAAGCACAAGGGCTCAAATTTTATTGATAGGATGGAAATCAGCCAAGCGCGTGATTCCATAGAGTATTTACAAAGTTTAAAAATGATAATTTAAGGGAAAAGGGCTACATTGAAATATAACGACCACTATCCTTCTACCAACTTTGAATTCAAGACATCCTGAGCTTCTTTCGAAGATAACCTTGACTGAAGTTTTCTTCTGATGGATGGCATTACCGCTGAGGAGTTGAACTAATCAGACGTAGTTACTTGCCATGAATCCCTAATTTTTGCCTGGATCGTACTTTGAGATTTCCAATCCACCAGGATGATTTTTTTTTATTATGTCTCTAATTTTTGCCTGGACCGCCCTTTCGGGTTTTCAATCCACCGAGACGTTTTTTATTAGGCGAAGTATTTCTTGACTACATCAACATTTGTGGGGTAGGCAAATTCCTCTCCATCCATGGTTGCAAGTCTCAAGGCGCCGCCTGAGAAAGTTTTCTTGACCACATAGGGGCCGTCATAATTCAGAGTCCACTTGCCCCAAGAATCAGTGAGAAATGATTGTATCTTTTTGAGCACAAGGTCTCCTTTCCTGAAGATGCGAGGTCGAACCTTTTTGTCAAACGCCTTCTTCATTCTTTGCTGATACAACTGACCATGGCATAGTGCCGTTATCTGTTTTTCTTCGATCAGATTTAGTTCGTCGTGCCGACTTTGACACCATTCAGCCTCTGTTAGCTTAGCTTCCATCAATACCTGGATTGATGGGATCTTTACTTCTATGGGGAGCACTACCTCCATACCATATACTATAGAGAAAGGGGTTGCCCCTGTTGAAGTGCGGACAGATGTGCGATAACCGTGAAGAGCAAAGGGTAGCATCTCGTGCCAATCTTTGTAGGTTACAACCATCTTCTGAACGATCTTTTTGATGTTCTTGTTAGCCGCTTCTACCGCTCCGTTCATCTTGGGTCGGTAGGGAGATGAGTTATGGTGTTCGATCTTGAACTCTCAACTCTTTCATCATCTTATTGTTCAAGTTGGATCCATTATCAGTAATGATCTGGCTCGGAACACCATAACGGAAAATGATATTGTTTTTGATGAATCGGGCCACTTGGTGAAGTAATCAATGGCTACCAGGATGAACTGATGTCCGTTCGAAGCCTTAGGTTCGATCATGCCGATCATGTCGATTCCCAAAATGGAAAAAGGCCATGGGGAAGAAAGAACTTTGAGATGTGTTGGCGGTACATGGATTTTTTTTTAGTATATCTGACACTTGTGACACTTCCTCATGTACTTGTAGCAGTCGGATTCCATTATCAACCAATAGTACCCTGCTTTCAAAATTTTTCTGGCCATTGTGTGTCCGTTGGCATGAGTGCCAAAGGATCCTTCATGAATTTCTTTTATCAGCATGTCTGCTTCTAGTCTATCTATGCATCGGAGCAAGACCATGTCAAAGTTTCTCTTATAAAGTGTATCACTGCTCAGGAAGAATTTTCCAGCCAGTCTTCTAAGGGTCTTTCTGTCTTTCTTGGATGCCCCAGGTGGGTACTCTTGTTTCTTAAGGAAGCATTTGATATCATGATACCAAGGTTTGTCGTCTATGACTGCTTCAATCGTGAAGATATAAGCGGGCCGTTCAAGGCGCATTATGTCGATCTTAGGTAAGTCGTTCCATTGACCTACACTAATCATGGAAGAGAGGGTGGCTAAAGCATCAGCCATGTGATTCTCTTCACGAGGGATATGATGAAACTCAATTCTGTTGAAGAATGGTAACAACCTTCTCGCATAGTCTTTGTAAGGAATCAATCCGGATTGGTATGTGTTCCAATCTCCTTTGATCTGATTGACGACCAAAGTTGAGTCGCCATATACATCCAAATTCTTGATCCTCAAATCGATTGCTTCTTCGAGACCCATAATACAAGCTTCGTATTCGACCTCATTGTTTGTACAGTTGAACGTAAGTCTGACGGTGAAAGGAATGTGGGTACCCTGAGGTGTTATGATGATTTCCCCAATTCCGTTTCCATAATGATTGACAGCTCCGTCAAAGATTAGTCCCCATTGGGAACCTGGTTCTGGCCCTTCACTGGGTAGTGGTTCATCGCAGTCTTTCATTTTTAGATACATGATATCTTCGTCTGGGAAGTCAAACCCGATTGATTCCTGATCGTCAATCGGTTGATGAGCCAAATGATCGGCTAAAATACTTCCCTTAACGGATTTTTGAGCGTGGTATTCAATGTCATATTCTGATAACAACATCTGGCAACGGGCAATCCTTCCCGTGAGAGCAGGTTTTTCAAATACATACTTGATTGGATCCATCTCTGAGATTAACCAAGTAGTGTGACGAATCATGTACTGGCGAAGACGTTTGGCTTCCCAAGCCAAAACACAGCAAGTTTTCTTAAGCATAGTGTACCGAGTCTCGCAGTCGGTGAATTTCTTGCTCAAATAGTAGATGGCAGACTCTTTTCTTTTCGTTTCGTCTTGTTGGCCAAGTACACAACCCATGGAGTCCTCTAGGACTGTGAGGTATATGATCAGTGGTCTTCCTTCCACTGGAGGTGATAAAATCGGCGGATTCAACAGGTATTCCTTAATACTGTCGAAAGCGGTTTGGCAGTCTTTTGTCCAAACGCAATCCTAATTCTTTTTGAGTAATTTGAAGATTGGCGCACACGTCGCGGTCATGAGGAATATGAATATGGAGATGTAGTTCAAACGTCCCAGGAATCCTCTGACTTGTTTTTCAGTTTTCGGAGAAGGCATTTCTTGAATGGCGATGACCTTGTCAGGATCAACCTCAATTCCTTTCTGGCTGACGATGAACCCTAAAAGTTTCCCTGAGTGGACACCGAAGGTGTACTTGTTGGGATTCAAGCGGAGTTTGTACTTTCTTAACCGCTCGAATAGTTTTGACAGGCGGGTCACATGCTCCTCTTGTGTCTTAGATTTTGCAATCATGTCATCGACATATACCTCAATTTCCTTGTGTATCATGTCATGAAACAGAGTAGTCATGGCCCTTTGATAGGTTGCCCTGGCGTTCTTCAAACCGAACGACATTACCTTGTAACAAAAGGTACCCCATGGGTGATGAACGAAGTTTTCTCCCTGTCTTTCGGCGCCATTTTTATCTGATTATAGCCCGAGAATCCATCCACGAAGGAGAATATTTTGAACTTTGTTGTACTGTCTACCAACATGTCAATGTGTGGTAAAGGAAAGTCGTCCTTTGGACTAGCCTTGTTTAGATCTCTGTAACCGACACACATTCTGACTTTTACGTCCTTTTTAGGAACGGGTACTATGTTGGCTAACCATTGAGGATACTCCGATGTAGCAAGGAAACCCGCGTCAATCTATTTTTGTACCTCCTCTTTGATTTTGATGGCCATGTCTCCGTCTCAACCTCTGTTTTACTGGCGGACATTCTGACCGTAACGGTAAGTGATGTTCCACGATGCTGGTATCCAACCATGGTATGTCCTGATAGGACCAAGCGAATACATCGGAAAACTCTTTGAGAAGCTTTGTTAAACTCTCTTTGGCAGTTGGACTGAGCAGTGCCCCAATCCTGATTTCTTTTCTCTCTTTTTCTGAACCCGTGTTGATCGTTTCCAACGGCTCTTTGTGAGGTTCAATGGACCTTTCCTCTTGTCTGAGTAATCGAGAGATCTCTTATGGAATTTCTCCGTCAACTTCTTCTTCAACCCCAAATACCGGGAACTCAAAGTCGGAAGAAGGCATCAGATCGTATGTTTCAACGGGGTTTAAAACAAGCAATCTGTATGACGTGATGATTTGTGTTTAGAAGAGATAGAGAAAATGCAAGAGTGTGTGCAGTGTATTTTCTTTGAAAAACTGCTTGTTTTTATTATTGATTTGTTTTTTAGGATTACCATTTTCAGAAAAAGCAAAAAGAAAACAGCAATTAATGCGGAAATTACAGAACGGCGTTATTTTATTTATGAACAAGTCGATTCTTGAAACTACAGCCCTATAAAACAAAACTCTGTCGCTTTGGGCAAAGCGAAGAGGGAAATTTACAGAAAGTTAGCCCTATCAAAACATTCGTTTCACCTGGGCATGGTGAAAGGTTAAAGACGACAATTACTTTGACTTATGAACAATCTTCGGAGCATTGACAACAACCCATTGGCGGCGAACTCCACGGTGAATCACAAAGTCTGGCACCTTCCTTGATTTATCTTTAGAAATAACGCTGATTTCTGGGGGAGCAGGATCATTGGAATCTGTCTTCCAGGCAGAGTTGACATAGGAAGATCCCTCTGTTGTATTTTGCATAGTATTTGTCCTCTCAGGCAAATCTCCCCATCCAGTTGGCTGGATGTCTTCAAACCTGATACGAGAGCTTTCGGGAGCGGTGTACTTGACCATGAAGTCAAATTTTCCACTTGGTTGTCCCAAGGTGTCCCATACTACTTTGGAACTGGAGGAGTCATCTCTCTCAATGACGTTGACCTCAGGAAAATCGTAGTTGATGAATTCTAGCCCGGCAAGCGTTGCTAATTCATCGTCGTACTGGATAGGTTCTGAATGACCTGAGTGTTGATCCCATGATATGGTGGGGACACAAGTATTCTTTTCAATCACGCTCAGCTGATTTTCATTGTTCGGCTGATTTTCTTGCCCCAAGTCTCCGGGATACGGCTTCCAGATAGGCAGGCCATCCATTGGGCCATAATAGTCGTGGTCAAAGTTGTCTTTCATCAGAGTGTCCTCCTCTAATGAGTTTGGTGGAGCTCGGCATCCTTCTGGATCACAATCTCCGTATATCATTTCGACGTCTGACCTGGGTATAAATCTCGGACTCTGTGCAGGATAGCAAAATGGCATAGGCACTTCTTCCTGAGACATATAACCATCCTCGTTGAGATAGAACTTCCATTCCTCATCCGTATCGGAGGGATCTCCCTCGTTGATAGTATGGACTGTTTGAGGTACTGGGTGAAGGAAACCTCCACTGTGGAAGAAGTCCTAAATGGGATGAAGACTTTCATCGTTAGCAGCTGTCCGGGTGCAGGTTGCATAAAAACCAAGACCCTTCTTTGTTTTATTATCAGTAGGAATGACAAGCTGTCCCCATCCTTTTGTATTGTTATTTTTTATCACTTCGAGAGCATCTCTGTATGAAGAAGTCGAGGTTCCTTTTTCTGATTGATTCTCGTTGCTCACCGAAAGTGCTTGGAACTGTGTTCCGACAACCTCCTCAGGTTCTACACAAGTAGCTAATGATAGGTTACTCACGAGCAAGGGTTGTTCTCCACAGACCGTGACGAGTTGATCGTTCTTGACGAACTTCAATTTTTGGTGAAACGTCGAAGTAACCGCCCCAGCCTGGTGTATCCAAGGTCTTCCTAATAAGCAACTGTATGTTGCCCGGATGTCCATGACCTGGAAAGTAATTAGGAAAGTGTGAGGACCGATAGTTATGGGAAAGTCGACTTCACCGAAAACTGCTTTCCGAGACCCGTCAAATGCTTTGACAATGACCTCACTGCCCCTCATCGGGGTCCCTTTGAATGATAGTCGCATTAAAGTGGACTTCGGCATAACGTTGATGGTCGATCCTGTGTCTACCAGTACGCTGGCTAAAGCATCGTCCTGGCAGTTAACTATGATATTGAGCGCCATTTTGTGGCTTTTGCCCCCCTCTGGCAAGTCCTCATCACTGAATCCTAAGTTGTTGCAGGAAGTGATGTTAGAGATGATGCTATCAAACTGTCGTATTGACACATCCAGTTCCACAAAGGCCTACTCTAAGACTTTCTGTAGAGCCTCTCTATGGGCTTCAGAACTGAGTAAAAATGATAACATTGAGATCTTTGAAGGAGTTTGTAACAGTTGATCAACAATGTTGTATTCACTCCTTTGGATAAGCTTCAGCATCTCATCATTGTTCTTTGAAAGGCCGGGATTACTGGATTGACCGACTGGTGGATTGGGAACTCCTGTGTGAGGTTCCTTTTCTCTGTTAGGTTCTCCAACTCCTCGGTCGAAGATTCGACCGCTCCGTGTTACTCGACTGATGTCTGCAATATTCACGACGGAGGGTAATGGAATTTCCTTTCCATTCTCAATTATTGTTGCACCGTATATGTATGGGATCGCCTTAGCTGATTCATACGGTAATGGTCCTGGCAGATAGATAACTACAGGAGCCTTCTGATTTTTCTGACTGTCGTAAGTAACTTCAATCAGTTCCTTGCTAAGAACCTTTGATTCGCCAGTAGAGGAATAATGGCATAAACATCCTTGTTCCTCTCAGGGTCAGAGATTACAACCATGTCTCTGATTTGATCTGCGAAGTAGTCTGGCGTCCAGTCAATGGACCCCGAAGCTAGGTATGGGTGAATCTCCCTGCGATCCAACTGACCTTGAAGGGCTGCTCGCACGAGGTAACATCCTTGGTTATTTTTCGAGCAGACTCTACAACGTTCATAGTTGTGTGGTGGCACCTGGCCATGCCCGCTTTGAATGCTGAAATTCTGGTATCAGATATGTGATGTCAAGTGCGATGTCACAACATCAATATCTGTTGTATGAACAAGACAATAACAGAAATGAAAAGTACACAAGGATTGTTCACCCAGTTCAGTCTAACAACCTACATCTGGGGGCATACCAAGCCAGGAAGGAAGTCCACTATTAGTAGTATAAATTACAGACTCAACAGACCAGTTGACAATCTACCAAATTTAATCACTACCCAATGACCCTTCTATCTAATCATCGCAATGATGTCTAGCTGTCAACATCTCATCCACTGCATCAACAACTAGATTTCCAACAACTCTTCAAACACAACAAAATAGAAGACACACTTCAAAGACACACCTTGGAGTTGCTTCAAAGCTTCCTTCAAGAACAATACAACACTCATTACCTACAGGTTTCTGAGTGAGAACACAGTGACCTTCTCACAACCCGAGTGGTTCACTTAGACAAAGCCCTAATGATCTACATCTTGGACCCGTACCTATTCTAGATAACAAGCATTCTATTTATAACTTTTTCCCAACTGGATTTGGGCCTTCAAATCACCACAAATCTTCTGCACCAAATCTGCAAAAGATTCTGCTACTAAATAGATCTTCAATTAAATCTTCATAATTAACTCTGATTATTCTCCATATCTTTTTGCATAAACTCAGCAACAAACTAATCTTCTTCACAAATGATTGCAACAGAATATTTATAACCCATGATATTCGCCTCCAATCTCTGATTCTCTTCAGCAGAATATCTCTTTAATACCAGAACCACGCGCAGCCCTAATAAATCATCTTTGACTGATGTTCACAACTGATGTCAAGACATCGGGTTTAACATCACCACACAACTGCAACCCTTACACCTTTAACACACCAGAATGTTAAATAAACATAACAATAATGTTAGAAGCTCATGTTGAAACATCAACCATGACTTTAACATTGTTTTACCAAAATTTCAGCCAATCACAAGAACTAACAATCTCCCCCTTTGGCTATTTTTGGCTAAAACAAATATATAAGCATTACAACTCAGATTACAGCCGCAATTACAACCCTATACTACTGTTAATAGTCAACAGCAACTACTAAACCTAACAGAGACCATAAGTAGCTACTGTGTACAGCAACCATGGAGAATCATCTTCTTGGGAACTTTTGAATGATGTTAGGACATCATGTTTGACATAACATCACCACAGCACACCACCTTCAGGTAGCACATTAGGACCTAAGAAGAAGAAAGTCCTGAAGTCATTTGGTGCACATGAGGAAGAAGATATCTGACATTCCCCCTCGATACAGCACATTTCTTTTTCCTTCCAGGAAAGTCCCAGAACAAATGTAGAAGACTCCTCCAGAAAAGAAATGTCTGTCTATACATAAAAGACTAATGGTGGCATAAGAGAATTCTGCACACCTTCTTTGATCAGACACCAGGTTTAATCTGTGGCATAAGATGAAACTTAAGAAGTGTCATTCTGCCAACCCAGGTAACTCAGAACACAAGTCACAACTGTGTTCATAACTCAGGACACAAGTCACAAAGACTCAACACCAACTTAAGGATAGGACATCCTCTTCTTTCATCTGGAACTGCAGACTCCAGACACAGCATCTGCGCAAAACATTTAGCAAACCCTTTCCTTTCTCCCCCTTTTTAGCCACAAATTGGCAAAGAAAGCCCTCACAGAACCAGACCCAAGTAGTGCTCACCCAAAAACGAACAAACGCCATGAGACTTAAGAAACAAGAACACTCACTGGCTGAAGGAGCAAGGAATAACCTCTATAAATAGCTGACCAGTTACTTTGGAATTAACGAGCCTTGAATAGTCAAAGTTCTTGGTAATAGAAAGGCTATTTTAGGAACTAAAAACTCCATCCAAATTCAATGTCTACCACCCAAAACAGTCTTGACCGCCTTTATTGATTCTAAACTGATTCTTACCATAAATTGTCCCAAAACAGTTCCATGCATAGTCGAAGACACGTGTCTCACCTTATCCTTACACCACCGTCCAGAATAAATCCTTGTTTTGCTCAAGAAAAACATGTCCTGTACCATGTTCTGACATCTTATCTCACAATGTCTGCTTGCTCACAACACTATCAATCCAAGACTTCCACAGAAGATTATACATTCCTAAACAATTGTCTTCAGACTTCTCCTCAGAAGTATGTGCACACATGATTCAAATACTTAGCTTCACATGACTAGAACCATCCAATGCCAACCACCAACCTAATGTCATAACATGTTATCTGACATTATATCCTCATAAGATTCAACCAATCTTCACAATCTTGATCAGCATGCAATCTTCACAATATATGTACCTTTGCAACAAAATCCACAGACAAGTACTCCCCCAGTGGTTAACTAATGCTCTAGATGAAGATGAACATTTGAGCACACTTGCTGAGCACATGCATTTTGGTACCATTGTCCCTTTCTCCAAAGGCAGTCATTCCTTATCATACTCTTCATCTTCAGACTTCCAGTACCTGATCTACTTCAGTCTTCTCTACATTCTCCATCCAAGGAAGACCTTCTACTTCATCATTCTCCCGTATGACTATGTAGATGCTCTTTAGGCATAATGTAGGCACCAAACTCCTGAACCAGAGCATAATCATCCTTCACCAAGGACATCCAACCAGATAATGTCCCAACACAAGTTAGAACATCTGCCACATACCAAGATATCATCACCATGATTCTTGATATGCTCCACCAACTAGACTTACTATTGCATAGTAATCCAAGGAACTAGAGAATTAAACTCTCACCCACCTTCAAGAAGAATAGTCTCCTTGAGTCTTCAACTTATCGCCCTTCTGCCCAAGAGTAACTTGTTCCAAGACAATCCTCAATAATAACCAGTTGCCACACTCTGATTATCTTGATTCTCCAAGGAAACTTGATCTTCAAGTCATATGAACTACTTGCTCCAAAGCAAGACATATTGGTTCCACCAAGCCTCTTAGTCATGTAACATCTTCTCAAACCACAGCTCCCGCAAACTGTATGAGATAGATCTTTGTGAAGCATCCATAACTTCCATTACTGTAGATCACCTCTATCTTAAGCTGATGTACCACAACACCAGCTGAGACTCCTGATGTTAAGCTAGATGTCAGATCATTATGTCATCCAACTGTTGAATTTAGCTCTACCTTCTGCCACTCAGAAGAACCTCCTCCCTTTGCAGAAACAGATTTCCATGCTCTCATAGACTTGATTCAATAATCAAGTTTGAGTAGACAACCTCCATCCTGCTTAGAAACTCCAAATACTTCAAACCTACCACATCTGAATCTTCAGAAAATAAGTAGTCCAAGACTACCCCATAGCAATACTAAAGAAGGTCACTTCCCTTAGTAGAGCCGACAGTACAAAGCCAAAGATAATTGCCACTTATCCTCGACCTTCACAACTAGAGTAAACACCATGCTCCAAACCACTTAGATCAGAATTAAACTGATCCAAGCTGTAACCATCAAGATTATGATGTCTTCATAGTCTTCCATCTTCATCTTCAACAGCACCCTCATCTGGACAAGTCATTCACAATACTTTCTAGGGACAGATGGTAAGCAACACTCCCAGGTCAACACCTAGGTAACTTGTGAGCGAATGTAGAATCCCTCCCATGATTCTCCAAACCTCTGATGAAAAGATGTTAAAACAATAGACAGAACATCCTTAATCTTGTCTTTCAAGGATAATCAACTAAATACTTGTGAATTTCAAAAATAGCAATTGATCCCTGTGGTTTAACCCTTCTTCAGATTCCAACATCTTCTGAATCTTCTCCATGACAGACCATTATGACAACCATTTATACCACACATATCTCTTGTAGGGAACACACGAGAACATATTAACATCTGATCAACTTCCAAGATCAGACCAACAAAACTGCAGTAACTTGCATAACACACTCTTCCAGAAGCTTCTTCTTATAAACACAAGGTTCAGACCTCTTGTCTAACTTAAGAGTGATAACTTCCATCCTTCTGCATAAACATACCATAGACAATCTGCTACTTCCAATCCTTCAAGCCACAAAACTGAAAGAGCTCATGCAAACACCAATTGACCACAGGCTGATTTACACTGCTACTGCACTCAAACTCTTGGATGCATTTTCCCTATAAAATTGTCCTCATACATTTTAGTTTAAACAAGGATCATTTCCTTCTCTTCTGCTATCAAGATAACTACCTTTTCTTCAACCAGCTCCTGCTGAAATGCTATGACATTATGAACAGCATCTCAAAAATTGTTCAACTTCACAGCTTCAGTGATCCTTCAAAACAACTACAATCTTATAGGTCTTTGACTTAGAATTTACCATAAACTGCTAATGTGTAGCGCGATGTCGAGACATTGACATATTAAGCTCAGCTTCTTTCTTGATGAAACTTCCTTCAGTTCATGATCTTGAAAATCAGAAACATACATCTTATCATAACCAGGAAGATCCTCCTCATTAGGTCACCACAACTAAGCTTAAGATATAACTTATCAGAATCTTCACTCCCGCATGAAAGATTTGACAGTGATACTCTTTTGCTTTGGCTCAACCCTCTTCTTTCACCATCAAGAAAAATGATAAAGAAGGAATCACTGTTCTGGACAGATTGGTCTTCAATGCCTGATTTGAAATATATTATTCTTCAAAAAAAACTAAAACTTCCATGTCATACAGTCTTTAACAAGATCCATTCATCTTTTGATCACTTCTTTCCCAAAACAAAGATATGAGATAATCCTCAAGTATCTTTGGAATCTCTAACCAAACGGTTGAAGCTGTCTTACATAACCTACACCATCATAGAATATCCTGCTGAGGAGACCAAACCCTAATGCCTTTCCAAGAGAATACCTTCCTAGAATCTCACCACCAGAGATACAAGAACCAACCAGGGTTACATCAGATACCATGCAGCGGAACACACAACAACTCCCCAACAACCTTCAGGCACTACTCAATAATCCTTGCACACCATCATCATAAACCAAGTGCCGACAAATCAAACTCACAACAGCAGTTCTCCTGATAACAACAGACAGGTCCAATACATACCATGCCATGAATAGTCCATCCTTTACTTCAAGGGATCATACAAAAAACTATATGAACTGACCAAGTCCATAACTCAGCAAAACCATCTTCCTTTCTCATGAACCAGAAAGTATCTTCCCTAGATCTCATCCAAAAACAGACAGGATGCCTGCTCTGATACCAATTAAAATTCTGGTATCAGATATGTGATGTCAAGTGCGATGTCACAACATCAATATTTGTTGTATGAACAAAACAATAACAGAACTGAAAAGCACACAAGGATTGTTCACCCAGTTCGGTCTAACAACCTACATCTGGGGGCATACCAAGCCAGGAAGGAAGTCCACTATTAGTATTATCAATTTACAGACTCAACAGATCAGTTGAAAATCTACCTAATTTAATCACTACACAATGACCCTTCTATCTAAGTCCTCCCTAGATAAGAGACTCCATCTCACTCCTAATCATCGCAATGATGTCTAGCAGTCAACATCTCAGCCACTGCATCAATAGCTTGATTTCCAATAACTCTTCAAACACAACAAAATAGAAGACACATTTCAAAGACACACCTTGGAGTTGCTTCAAAGCTTCCTCCAAGAACAATACAACACTAATTACCTACAGGTTTCTGAGTAAGAACACAGTGACCATCTCACAACCTGAGTGGTTCACTTAGACAAAGCCCTAATGATCTACATCTTGGACCCGTACCTATTTTAGATAACAAGTATTCTATTTATAACTTTTTCCCAACTGGATTTGAGCCTTCAAATCACCACAAATCTTCTGCACCAAATCTGCAAAAGATTCTGCTACTAAATAGATCTTCAATTAAATCTTCATAATTAACTCTGATTATTCTCCATATCTTTTTGCATAAACTCAGCAACAAACTAATCTTCTTCACAAATGAATGCAACAGAATATTTATAACCCATGATATTCGCCTGCAATCTCTGATTCTCTTCAGCAGAATATCTCTTTAATACCAGAACCACACGCAGCCCTAATAAATCATCTCTGACTGATGTTCATAACTGATGTCAAGACATCGGGTTTAACATCAGCACACAACTGCAACCCTTACACCTTTAACACACCAGAATGTTAAATAAACATAACAATAATGTTAGAAGCTGATGTTGAAACATCAACCATGACTTTAACATTGTTTTACCAAAATTCCAGCCAATCACAAGAACTAACAATCTCCCCATTTGGCTAATTTTGGCTAAAATAAATATATAAACATTATAGCTCAGATTACAACCGCAATTACAACCCTATACTACTGTTAATAGTCAACAGCAACTACTGAACCTAACAGAGACCATAAGTAGCTACTGTGTATAGCAACCATGGAGAATCATCTTCTTGGGAACTTTTGAATGATGTTAGGACATCATGTTTGACATAACATCACCATAGCACACCACCTTCAGGCAGCACATTAGGACCTAAGAAGAAGAAAGTCCTGAAGTCATTTGGTGCACATGAGGAAGAAGATATCTGACACTCCCCCTCGATACAGCACATTTCTTTTTCCTTCCAGGACAGACCCAGAACAAATGTAGAAGACTCCTCCAGAAAAGAAATGTCTGTCTATACATAAAAAACCAATGGTGGCATAAGAGAATTCTGCACACTTTCTTTGATCAGACACCGGGTTTAATCTGTGGCATAAGATGAAACTTAAGAAGTGCCATTCTGCCAACCCAGGTAACTCAGAACACAAGTCACAACTGTGTTCATAACTCAGGACACAAGTCACAAAGACTCAACACCAACTTAAGGATAGGACATCCTCTTCTTTCATCTGGAACTGTAGACTCTAGACACGGGATCTGCGCAAACCATTTAGCAAACCCTTTCTTTTCTCCCCCTTTTTAGCCACAAATTGGCAAAGAAAGCCCTCACAGAACCAGACCCAAGTAGTGCTCACCCAAAAATGAACAAACGCCATGAGACTTAAGAAACAAGAACACTCACTGGCTGAAGGAGCAAGGAATAACCTCTATAAAAAGCTGACCAGTTACTTTGGAATTAACGAGACTTGAATAGTCAAAGTTCTTGGTCATAGAAACGCTATTTTAGGAACTAAAAACTCCATCCAAATTCAATGTCTACCACCCAAAACAGTCTTGACCGCCTTTATTGCTTCTAAACTGGTATTCATCAGACGAATATCGAAGATTTGAATCATGTTGATCTTATGAGGATTTCTATCATGGTAGTCCTGGATCCATCCAAGATCCATCTGACGCTGGAGGGCCTCTTGTACAAAGGAGCATCCATGTTTATTTACCGAGCAAGTCAGACAGGAATTATAATCGTGCCGCGACAGATTATGATACTGGCTTTGCCTTGAGTGCATCACCACCAAGTTGACATTCATTGCACGGATGTCGTGGTTCTGAATGATGTTGGAATTCGTATAGGTCATGTTGACTCCACGAACTCGATGCTCTTGGATCCATCTGAGATCCAATTGTTCATGTAGAGCTGATTGCACCACAGAACACCCCTGATTGTTTTTAGAGCAGATATTACACTGGTGATAGTTATGAGGTGGCACGTGGCCATATCCGCTCTGTCTACAATGCATCTTGACCAAGTTGGCCCTTAATAAGAGTACATCATGAATTTGATAGATGTTGTTAGACTCCTCCTCTATCAAATTGACTACAGCTTTCCCATGTTGAGGCAGCGGGTTTGTGAGAACATTAGGATTCGTATCTTTGAAAGATAAGACCCCGCTCCTAACAAGCTTTTGCACATCGGATTTGAAACTGAGACAGTTTTCTATGTTATGCCCTGGTCCTCCTTGATGGTAAGGACAAGTCTGATCCGTTTTGAACCAAAAAGGCGGATTTTCTGGTACTATAAGAGGAGACTTAGTCTGGACATGCCCCTTGACTAGTAGTAACGAAAACAATTCTGCGTACAACATGGGTATAGGGTCGAACCCTGGTGGTTGCGTTGTACGGTTATTGTTGTACAGAGGACGAGTCTGCTGAAGAGACTGTTGTGTCCTTTGCTGAAATTGTTGTTGATTAGGTTGGCTCTGCGCAACCTGAGGTTGATACGTAGGAACAGGCGCAGGATTGATAGTAGGAGTTACAGCTGCTACTGGTTGATATCGTCGCCTTTTCTTTTCGAGAGAGATATTCCCAATATCCTGCTCTTTTTTCTTAGGCAGAGTACTACCGTATCGTTTTCTACTACTTGATGATCCAGCGTCTTTTACTAAACATCCTTCCCAGACGGCTTCCTCAAGACGAACTCCCATGCCCAACATCTCGGTGAAGTCACTGGGCGCACTGGCGACCATTCTGTCGTAGTAAAATGAGCTTAAGGTCTTTAAGAAGATCTTTGTCATCTCTTTTTCCTCCAGAGGTGGAGAAATCTGAGCGGCAATTTCACGCCATCTCTGAGCGTACTCCTTAAAGGTTTCCTTGTCCTTTTGTGACATCGATCTAAGTTGATCTCTGTCCAGTGCCATGTCCAGATTATATTTATATTGTTGGATGAAAGCAGCGCCGAGATCTCTAAATGTGTCGATCATAGTGCGGTTTAAACCCATGTACCATTTTAATGCGGCACCGGTTAAACTATCCTGAAAGTAATGAATTAGTAGCTCCTAGTTCTTTGTCTGAGCTGACATTTGCCGAGCGTACATCACTAAATGGCTCTGAGGGCAAGAGTTACCCTTGTACTTTTCAAAGTCGGGTACCTGGAACTTGTGTGGAACTTTCACATTGAGGACCAAGCAGAGGTCCGCGGCGTCCTTTCCAAATAGATCCTGACCGAGAAGGGCTTGCAGTTCTTTCTGCATTTCCAGGAAATGTTCCTGGAATTCATTCATTCTGTCGAACATGCTTTCGTTTCCACCAGAAGGTATCGATAGAATCTGTCCTTCCGGGACAGTGTGTACCACGGGCGGTGGTATAGTCAATATGGCCAAGACTCTCGGTGTCTCCCGAAGTTTGCAACCTTCAGGAGTTGCTGCCATGCCCCTGGAATCCTCGCTTTCCCGAAGTTTGTAACCTTCAGTCCCAGCGGTTCTTGCTGCGGTTCCCTGATCCTCAGCGATCGGCGGAACATATCTTTCTAGGATATAGTTGATAGACATGCCCCAGGGATGATCTTTCGGCATCTTGTACCTAGGATCATACTTCTCCACTATGGGCGTTTATGTGATCTCTGAGATCATAGTCCTTTGTTGTTGCATCTGAGCTTCTACTAGAGCTTGCATGTCGTTATGAAGCTTTCTCAGATCATCTTTCAGAGTGTCGATCTCTTCTCTCAACTCTCTGTTCTCTTCCTCGAGATCATCCATCTTTTTCTGACGATTGGCCCGAGTATTGTACGAATGAGACAGTTTGACTCTAGAATCGAGACGCAAACGTGAGATTCGTAGGTAAGAAGAATGCGTTACATGAGAATGATGAATGCAATGATTATTAATTATTTTTGTTTATTCAAAGTAAACTTCGACAATTAGATTGCAAATATCAAACAGTGGGGAAACCCCGTTTTATTGAATTCAAAGGATTGCGGAAATGGAAATACAGTAGATTACAAAGTGCTGGAAAAGGAAATCTAAACTAATGGATCCTGAGTCCTCTCTGAAGAGAGCTCAAGTGCTGGTTCTGGTGCTTTCCTTTTCTTTGACCGGGGCTCTTGGGTCATTGTCGGGTTGTCATTCCCTTTGCCAAGTAAAAGGAGCGAGCAAATTCCTTTGGTCATCCTGATTTTCTACAGCATGCTGCTCTAGAATCTCAATCAGAGCATCTTTTTCTCTTAACAGTTGTTGTATCTTCTTGCACTTCACATTGAGAATACGGTACTTGTTCCTCCAATACCTCTTCTCCTGCTGAACTTTGTTGAGAGTAACCTGAAGTTTTTCCGTCTCAGACATGAAATAAAGGGCAGAGTCCCTTAATTGAAGAACTTCCTGATGAGGGTAAGGCATCCTCAGCTTGAGAGCTCTAGTTTGTACCCAGTGGAGATAAGGCTCCACCGAGACACAGTCTAGTTTTCCTAGAGACTCCTGTCCTTTCCTATGAACGTGTTTCCAAGCGTGCACTATTTCCGTCTTTAGTGCCCTGTCATTTTCTCCTTCCTTGAAGAAAAGACCTTCCAGATGAGCATTCCGTGGGACGTGCCTCATCGGGTATCCAAATTGTCGAGGAACAAGAATTGGATGATAGTTGATTCCCCCCTTAGTTCCTATAAGGGATACTGTAGTGAGCGATTTTGGACGTGGTTCTTAAGCACTGCCGCTCTGGGGTACTACAGGTTGATTAATTTTTTATCCTATTGAAGCTGATAAAGGAAGGGAAATAGATGTCTCCAACTAACCCTGCTTGCATACTGAGTTTAAACAGTGGTCTGTTAGGTTACGGATGCTATGTGGAAGTGGGGCCTCTTTCTGCTTGTTTAGTTAAGACTGAAATGACGGGACTATGCTATTGGTAGGATGTTAGGACTGATGCTTTTCGATTGATGTATGAAGGTACGGGATTTTGGGTTTTTGATTAGTGTGCTCGCTAAGATTTCTCTTTCAATCTTATGCCTACATATTCCCGTTTACCGATACAGGGAAATCAGAGCGATCGTAGTTCCTCCTATTCTATGGGAGGAAATGGTGTTTTGGTGTCTTGTTCAAAGCCCAAGACATGAAGCTAAAGGTGGTTTGTACCTTGTTCAAAGCCCAAGATGTGAAGCTGAAGGGTCTATTTGTATCTTGTTCGAAGCCTAAGATATGAAGCTAAAGGGTTTTGACTTTAGAGAGAATTTGTCATCTCTAAAGAGGGTCTGTTTGTCACAACTGTTGGGTGACTGATTATAAAGGAGAATTACTTTAACTGGGATATGTGAATCCAGCAATGCCATAATTTCCTTTATAGGGGATTTTTAACCTGAAGGAGAAGACTTTAACTCAGTTTAGAGCAATGCCATCTTTCCTTAGGAATTTCTCATGCTAAAAGAGGGACAGTGGCGTGGATGTAAATAATCCAGAGGCTTGCCGCTTACAGCCAATAGATGAAGGGGAAAGGAGTTGTTGATGTTTGTATACTGTGAACGAGGCACAACTTTGATGCTAAAAGGTTGATTGATTCAACCGAGGTTTTCTTATACAAAGCCTAAGAGGAGGCTATTGGCCCAACAAGAGGGTGTTTTTATGTGTCTCGTACGAAGCCCGGGAGAGAGGCTAAAAGGGTTGACTCAATAAGAGAGTGCTTTTGTATGTGTCTTGTACGAAGCCCAAGACGGAGGTTAAAGGTTGTTTGACTCAACAAGAGAGTCTTTTATACTCAACAAGAGAGTGTTTTTGTATCTCGTACGAAGCCCGAGATGGAGGCTAAAGGTGTTTGACTCAACAAGAGAGTCTTTTATACTTAACAAGAGAGTGTTTTTGTATCTCGTACGAAGCCCGAGATTGAGGCTGAAAGTTTTTGACTCAACAAGAGAGTCTTTTATACTCAACAAGAGAGTGATTTTGTATCTCGTACGAAGCCCGAGATGGAGGCTAAAAGGTTTGCTCCACTGGGGAGAATCATTTGTACAAAGCCCAAGAGAAGGCTAGGGTAACTGTTTCAGTTGAGTGACAGGTCCAACATGTTGGTTAAAAGAGAAAATTAGTTCTTATATGGGTAATGTTGTACTCATGGATTTGATCTGAGGATCGGGATTATTTCCTGTTCTCTAAGGAAACGGGGAATCCAAAGGTGCTTTAGACTGTTCGAGTCTACGGGTTTTATCTTTTGTACTATGCTTAAGAAATAGTAGTAGTAAGATCTAGACTCTTTGAAAGACTGTTCTATTAAGATGACTAATTTCGGTTCCTATACCTCTAGGAGGTCGTCAGGACAATTTTTACGAAGCCCAAGAGGAGGCGAGAAAACTTTTAAGAAGCCGAGGGATAATTTGTACGAAGCCCAAGAGGAGGCTATCTTCCCGGAGGAAGAATCATTATACGAAGCCTAAGAGGAGGCTGTGAAAACTTCTAAGAAGCCGACGGGTCCTTGTACAACGCCCAAGAGGAGGCGAGGATGCTTTTAGGAAGCCTGTGGGTCCTTGCACTAAGCCCAAAAGGAGGCTGATGAACAGTTCCAGAAGGGGTTTCACTTGGAACATTGGCCTTCTGTATATGAACTGTTCAAGGGGGGGGGGGGGGAGATTTCTTAAATCTAGTTATCTAAAATTGTTGTGAAAGAAAATTCTCATGGTTTAGGTTATGTTGAAATATCTGGTATAACGTCGGATGTAGGGAGACGAGGTTTTGTCTAGTTCTAGACGTAGTTACCGGGGAAACTCTAAATATCTATACTATTATTACACAGTCGATATGAGTTTATGAAAGAAGACTTGCAGTGAAACAGCCCCACAGTACAGTTATATACATATGAAAGCTGTAAAAGAAAGCGGATAAACACTTACTCGGTTGTAGAGCTTCCATGTTGTTTGGTTAGTATATTCAACAAAGAAAGCTTTGATAACAATATTATATTCAAAATCAAAGGAGAAAGTGCTTTTGAAAGGAAAATTGAGGCTTACAACTCAAGGAGAGGCCCAGGGTTTTATCAGTGATTGCATTGTTGTTTGAAATTGTACAGGGACTTATACAAGTGACTGAGGCCCAAAAGGTTTTCTGTACAAGGGGATGGGTCTTACACTCTCTCAAAAGGCCCAAAATGATTTAAAGAAAAAAGAATGGGGCTTATAACACGAGGGTAGGCCCAGATGATTCTTTTGAACTGGTGATCGCGCCGAGCTTTTCTTTTAACGCAGAGGGACTTATACAATATCTGAGGCCCAAAGATTGTTTTGGTTAAAAGGTGATTGGGTCTTACACTCTATTAGAGGCCCAAAGATTTTGAATGGGTCTTATAGCTCGAGGAGAGGCCCAGATGGTTTGTTTTAAATGGGTGATGATCGCGCCGAACTTTTGAAATACAACGGGACTTATACAATAAGTGAGGCCCAAAATAGGTTTGTATTTACAAAGGATTGGGTCTTACACTCTATTATAGGCCCATGAGTGTTTGAAAAAAGTTTGTTTGAGTGAAAATCATGGAAACCCTAAATTTGTTTTCTTTTAAAAGGAAATATTTAAACAAAATTAAATAAAATGATAAAAATACCAAATAAGTTTGAATAAACCACTTGTGATTTTTGTTGAAGGTTTGAAAAATGAGGTTTTCATCACAAGATGAATTAAAAGATACTTGGTTTTGATTTTCCAAAATGGATATTTATTTTTAAAAGAGTTTAAAAACAAATAAAAGACATTTATTCACAAAAATACTAATTATATTAAATAAATAATATAAATCTATTTTTTTGGGGAATAAAATATTTCAACATTTTTGTGATTTTTTTGCAAAAAGAACCAATAAAAAATAATTAAAATTAAGGGAGTTATTAATTTTCCAATTAATTAACAAAACATGAAAATATTGGAAAAAATAGCAAAATGTGAGAAAACACAACATGGCATGGGTGGGGTTTGAACCAACGACCTCAAGGTTATAGGGCGCGCGCCTTACCACTGGGGTGGTGATACATCCATTGATTAAAACAAACCAACAAATATACAAGGCTCGCCTTGTTTTCTAGGCCTGGCCAAGGCAAGGCAAGGCAAGTTTTGGCAAGAAACGGGAAGGTCCGTAACTTTCTCATTTCTCCATGGTTGGGGACAAAATTTATATGCATCTGGCCTAGAATTTCACAAGGAATCCAATGGTGGTGGTATTTTTTCAGATCATGCTCCCTCCTCAAAATCCGATGGTGGTTTTGAAATAGGCCTATAATTGCATTTTCTATGCTACACTTTGGTACATGCATGAATTACATGATGAATTGGTTCAAACACAACATATATAACATGTATGAGATGTGCATGATCAGTGGACTTCAAAGCAATGCATATTTTGGAAAGTTCAAGTCATGATGCTTACCTCTCTTTTGAGCTTTTAGAGTTTTTGTGCAATTTGCCAAGTTTCTTGTTCCATAAATGGTTTGATGCTTTGGACACTCTAAAATGATCCCTTAGAAGCTTTTAGGATGAATGGAATCAGCTGGAACCTGCAAAAACACAAACTGGCCCTTTCTTACAAAAGGGGTTAAAATGGCCAAAATAGCAACTCCCTCAAATGGTGTTCCAGATGGGGGGAACCATTTGGGACAGTTCAAGGATGATATTTGGAGTGTGTTTGAGGTTTTATCTGGTTTGGAAAGTGACTGAATCAAGGCATGGCTTGAAAAATGCACAAAAGTACTATTTTGAGGTTTTGAGATGTGACTTTGTGATTTAAGGATTACAGGTCACTTGTGAGAGTTTGGATAGCTTAGATATGATTTATTGGAGGTGTTAGGATCTTGAGTTGTGATGGAAATGCTCTCTAACTCAAAAACTCAGAATTACCTTGCTAAAGAAGGCATTTTGGCCTAAAGAGAGGGGATTTTGAGGAAAGCATCTGTTTGATGGCTTTGGTGTACTCAAACTGAGCACAAATGAGCTCTATTTATAGTACAGCAAGTTTGTTTTGAAAGCAACAGTGAATGGCAACTGCTGCAGAGGTTTGGTCAATGGTTGCACTTTGGAACCTCAAGTCTCCTCTAGCCATTGACTAGAGGTTAGAGCACAGAGTTGTGGTTCCCTAGTTGTTGGATCATTCTTGACTAAATTCAGTTGCAAATATGTCAATCCATGCCACCTCTAAGCATCCATTAAATGCTTCAATCCAAAATTAAAGTCTTGTCCCTCTTTTAGAGATTTCTAGGTTTGTCATGCTACTTCTTGTTCCAAAGACTTTGGAGGCTTGGATCTGGGTTTGTACCCTTTAGATTTGATCCTCAGATGTGTCCAAAGTGATGACAAGGCTTGGAATTATCTGATTTTTCCAAATCGAGCAAAAGTGCAAAATTCTGCCTAGCTTGGGCAGTTTTCAGCAAGGCATATTGCCATTGTCATATCTCATGACTCAAGTTGAGTTTGGTGATGTTCTTGGCCATTTTGGAAAGCCCTCATATTATACAACAACTGTTTGATCATAATTGGGTTTGATACTTTTTGGATCCAAGTGAAAAATGCCCCTACATTTGGAAAAAAGTAAGGCAGATTCTGACTTAGTGAAAATTTTACTAAGTGTTAGAAAAAGTGACATTTCATGTTTTCAGCCATTTTGATCATTCCATAACTCAAAATCCATGATGAATTGGAATGAGGTGTAGTTGAAGCTTTTATAAAGGGCCATGAGGGCTACAAATCCAACTTTGGATGGGAAAAATGTCCTTGTGGTTTAGGAGTTATGATCCTCCAAAGTTGGTACCCTAGCCACTTTGTTCCATAACTTAGAAAATTTCTAAGTTTTTTATGGTTACCCCTTTTACAAGTTATCCCACTTTTCTTGATTTTTCTTGATGAATGATGATCCCAATCACACATTAACATCATTTTAGGGTTAAAAAACCATAATTGTGAAAAATCTCAAAAAGTCAAAGTTTGACTTTTGTGCACAGTTGACTTTTTGTCAGATGAATTCTAAACTGTGCGATCCTCTATGAAATCAAGTCCTTGACCTAAATCAAACTTGATGGATTGATTTCATAGGTGTTATAGGGTGTATTGAATCATGTCTCAGGGTTTGGGAGCATGTCCTGGTCAAAAGTCAAAGCTACAGTTGACTTTTCCCGCGAAACCCTAACTGTGGTTCAGATGAAATTGAAACTTGATGCTCAAGCTTCTTGGATCAACCCATTGTTGCAAATGGCTCAATGTGGTGTATTAGAGACCCTCAAATCCTATCTTGAGGTCTTGGATCATGTTTTGTCCCAAAAGTCAACTTAGGGGTGAATTAGGTAAAAAAAAACCCTAATTCCTGATTTTTGATGAATGCATCCCCTGAGGTCAAAATCGACTTGATGATTGGGTTCATGAGATCCCTTGGAGAATCATAGGTTATGCTTTGAAGCATTGGCTCATGCCCAGAGGAAAAGTTCCATCTGGAGGCCCTGGTCGACCAAACCCTAATTTGGTGACACTGGCGATCTTGAGGCTTAATCCACTTAGAAGGGAGCAGCCTTGTGCTTAATCCTTGAAGTGGGAGTCCTTTTGATCCATTGTAGAGGTTTGAGAGGTTATACAAGTTGAATATCATGTCATTTCTGGATTGATCCATTGTCTAAGGCTCAAAGAGGGCTTTAAACCCTAATTTTTGTTTGTAGTGAGTGCTCACCCATCTTTGGGGAGACTAATGAGGCATGATGGTACATCCATATTGTGATGATGATTTGCACAATGATGGGGAATCTTAGTGTTTAAAATTTGGGGTATGACAGATGCCTCTAATTAATATTCTTGGACCCGAAGGTGTGAATGGCGAAGGTATTCGGGCATTCGGGGTGCAAGAGGATTAAATATCGGAATACCCGAAATTTTGATGGTGATTAAGAATGGTAGTTCACGCATCCTTCTTCTTTTGCTAAGCAATGATGCTCAGAAAAGGTAAAAACTTCCCCTCGATCTTGGTCTTTAGCCAAGGAACTGGTCTCAGTTTCTGATTTAAACTTCCCCTCGATCCTGGTTTCTCACCAAGGAACTGGTCTCAATTTCTGAAATATAATTCCCCTCGATCCTGGTTTCCTGCCACGGATCTGGTCTAAGTTTCTTTTGTCAATAAACTTCATTGACAAGGGACGTTATTTGTAGCGGTTTTCCTCAAACTTCTCGCCAAATTTTCCTGGGGAGATGCCATTTGATGGAAAAAGTTTTGATTGTAGAGAGGCACAAACTTCTCTGTTTGGAGACGCCATTTGTCGACTCTACTGGGGAAAACGAGTCTCTTGAGAGACTGCCTTCGCTTGGGGATATTACATCATACTTTTCTTCGAGATCTTCTCTGAGAAATGCCATACAATGTATTCCAATTTTGAGGTGCTGATGACTTTGTTGACATTGACATTCTGGAGAGAAGGACCAATGTGTTGTTGAAAGTCTTTAGTTGAGAGGCTTTCTCTAGGGATTTTCCTTAATCCGGGAAAGCGAAGATATCATCTTCAATGGCGAAGAGTAACATTCGTCGAGCGTTTTCTTGTTTTTCAGAGGTTCAAGTTATCAAAGTGGTTGGGGACCGTCTCTAGTCCTGAGATCAACCGGAGAGTGATTGCTTAGATGATTCACTTCCCGACGAGGAAAGAACTGACAACTCGATTGAGAAGACTTTTATCACTAGGGGATAAGACCGACTAGAGTGATAGTGATGCAATATGAATACGAATGTAAATCAATAATGCATGATGTATGTATGTTTATGCTGACACAACTGACACGACATACAAACTAGTAGATGAACATGACTAGATACTCGCCCACAGTGGGAAATAAAAAGTATCGTTGGTTCAAGATAGCAATTCTGCCTTGCTTAGGAGAAATAGTCCCTACGGGAGCTACGTTGATCGGGCTTAGGAGATGAAAACTCGGTCGGGGATGTCGAATGAAACACGGTCTTTGACACAGTTGATCCTTCGTTCAGGCGCACTGGTTTAGAAGGAATACCTTAATTCTGCACTTTGAGGTTTGATTACTTCTGGCGAAGCGATCAATGTTCTTTTGATGTTCAACAGTCAAAAGAAATTGCCATCCTTATTTTAAAAGCAGAAAAAGTTTTACAAGTAAATTCATTTTTGTTTCGTTTCAAGAATCGTTAATCATGTTTAAATGGCGTTCTGTAAAGCTAAAACAAATAAGAATTACAAACAAAAGCACCAGGGCTCAAATTTTATTGATAGGATGGAAATCAGCCAAGCGCGTGATTCCATAGAGTATTTACAAAGTTAGGAAATGGTAATTTACAGGGAAAAGGGCTACGTTGAAACATAACGACCACTATCCTTCTACCAACTTTGAATTTCGGGCATCCTGAGCTTCCGTCGAAGATGACCTTGACCGAAGTTTTCCTGACGGATGATGTAACTGCTGCCGAGGGACTTGCCCCTTTGTCGAACGTAGTTACTTGCCATTATCCCTAATTTTTTCCTGGATTGTACTTTGAGGTTTCCAATCCACCAGGATGATTTTTGATCATGTCTCTAATTTTTTCCTGGACCGCCCTTTTGTGTTTTCAATCCATCGAGACGTTTTTTATTTATTTATTTAGGCGAAGTATTTCTTGACTACGTCAACATTTGTGGGGTAGGAAAACTCTTCTTCGTCCATGGTTGCAAGTCTCAAGGCGCCGCCTGAGAAAGCTTTCTTGACCACATAGGGACCGTCATAATTCGGAGTCCATTTACCCCGGGAATCAGTGAGAAATGATTCTATCTTCTTGAGCACACGGTCTCCTTTTTTGAAGATGCGAGGTCGAACCTTTTTGTCGAACGCCTTCTTCATTCTTTGCTGATACAACTGACCATGGCATAGTGTCGTTATTCGCTTTTCTTCTATCAAATTTTGTTCATCGTGCCAACTTTGACACCATTCAGCTTCTGTTAGCGTAGCTTCCATGCTATATACTAGAGAGAAAGGGGTTGCCCCTGTTGAAGTGCGGACAGATGTGCGATAACTATGAAGAGCAAAAGGTAGCATCTCGTTCCAATCTTTATAGGTTACAACCATCTTTTGAACAATCTTTTTGAGGTTCTTGTTAGCCGCTTCTACCGCTCTGTTCATCTTGGGTCGGTAGGGAGATGAGTTATGGTGTTCGATTTTGAACTCAGCACACAACTCTTTCATCATCTAATTGTTCAAGTTAGATCCATTATCCGTAATGATCTGGCTCGGAACGCCATAACGGCAAATGATATTGTTTTTGATAAATTGGACCACCACTTGTCGGGTTACATTGGCGTATGATGCTGCTTCGACCCACTTGGTGAAGTAATCAATGGCTACCAGGATGAACCGATGTCCGTTTGAAGCTTTGGGCTCAATCATGCCAATCATGTCGATTCCCCATATGGAAAAAGGCCATGGGGAAGAGAGAACTTTGAGATGTGTTAGCGGTACATGGATTTTGTCTGAGTATATCTGAAACTTGTGACACTTCCTCATGTACTTGTAGCAGTCAGATTCCATGGTCAACCAGTAGTACCCTGCTCTCAGAATTTTTCTTTCCATTGTGTGTCCGTTGGCATGAGTGCTAAAGGATCCTTCATGAATTTCCTTTATCAGCATGTCTGCTTCTGGTCTGTCTACGCATCAGAGCAAGACCATGTCGAAATTTCTCTTATAGAGAGTATCACCGCTCAGAAAGAAGCTGCCTGCCAGCCTTCTGAGGGTCTTTCTGTCTTTTCTTAGTGCCCCAGGTGGGTATTCTTGTTTCTGAAGGAAGCATTTGATATCGTGACACCAAGGTTTGTCGTCTATGACTGCTTCAATCGTGAAGATGTAAGTGGGCCTTTTGTCATACCCCAAATTTTGACCACTTAGATTTCCCATCATTGTGTAAATCATCATCACAATATCGATGGATCTTTATACCTCATCAATCTCCCCAAAGATGGGTGAGCATTCACTACTTTCAAAAATTAGGGTTTCAAGCCCTTTCTGAGCTTTAGACAAAGGATCAATCAAGGAATGACATGATCTTCAACTTGTCTAAACTCTCAAATATCTACAAAGGATCAAGAGGACTCCCACTTTAAGGATTAAGCACAAGGTTGCTCCCTTCTAGGTGGATCAAGCTTCAAGATCGACAGTGTCACCAAATTAGGGTTTTGGTCGACCAGGGCCTCCAGTTGGAAATTTTCCTCCGGGAATGAGCCAAGGATCCAAAGCATATCCTAAAATACTCCATAGAACCTCATGGACCCAGTCATCAAGTCAATTTTGCCTCAGGGGATGCATACATCAAAAATCAGGAATTAGGGTTTCTTGACCTAATTCACCCCCAAGTTGACTTTTGGGACAAATCATGAGCCAAGACCTCAAGAGAAAACTTGAGGGTCTCTAAAATACCATATTGATCCATTTGGAACAATGGATTGATCCAAGAAGTGTGAGCAACAAGTCTCAATTTCATCTGCACCACAATTAGGGTTTCGCGGGAAAAGTCAACTGTAACTTTGACTTTTGACTGGGACATGCTCCCAAGCCCTAGGACATGAATCAATATACCCTATGACACCCATGGAACATGTCCATAAAGTTTGATTTAGGTCAAGGACATGATTTCCTAAAGAATTGCACAGTTTGGAATTCATATGATAAAAAGTCAACTGTGCACAAAAGTCAACTTTGACTTTTTGAGATTTTTCACCAAAATGGATTTTTAACCCTAAAATGATGTTAATGTATGATTTGAATCATCATTCATCAAGAAAAATCAAAGAAAGTGGGATAACTTGTAAAAGGGGTAACCATAAAACTTAGAAATTTTTCTAAGTTATGGAAAAAGTACCACTAATGCACCAACTTTGGAGGACCATAACTCCTAAACCACAAGGCCATTATGCCCCATTCAAAGCTTGATTTGTAGATCACATTACCCTCTACAAAAGCTTCATACTGACCTATGTCCAAATTCATCATGGATTTTGAGTTATGGAGTGATCAAAATCAAGAAATCACACTTTGTTCCAACACTTGGTGAAAATTTCACTAAGTCAGATTTGACCTCACTTTTTGCCAAGTGTAGGAGGATTTTTCACTTGGATTCAAAAGAGATCAAAACCAAATATGTTCAAACAGTTGTTGTATCGTGTAAGGGCTTTCCAAAATGGCCAAGAACATTACTAAATTCAACTTACACCATGAGATATGACATTGGCAAGTTGCCTTGCTGAAATCTGTCAAAGGCAAGGCAGATTTTGCACTTTTGCTCGATTTGCCAAAATCAGCCAAATTCAAATGCTCCTATCCACTTGGACACATCTGAGGATTGATTCTAAATGGGACAATCACTGAGCCAAGCCTCCAAAGTCCATGGAACAAGAAATAGCATGTTGAACCTAGAATGGCCAAAATAGGGACAAGACTCTAAATTGGGATTGAAGCATTCAATGGAAGCATCAAGGTGGCATGGACTGAGCCATTCTCATCTGAAATCAGTCAAGACTTATCCAAGACCAAGGGGACCAAAGCTCTGTGCCCTAACCTCTAGTCAATGGCTAGAGGAGACTTGGATTTTCATTTGCCAACATTGGCCAAACCTACTCAGCAGTTGCCATTCACTATTCCTTGCAAAACAAACTTGCTCTACTATAAATAGAGCTCAATTGTGATCAGTTTGAGTACACCAAAGCCCTACAACACTTACCTTTCTCAAAATCTCTTTCTCTTGGCAAAAATGTCTTTCTTAACAAGGTAACTATCGGGTTTTGAGTTTGAGAGCTTTTCCAACCAAACCAATCACTCACACACCTCATATACATAACATATGAGTTGATCAAACACTTAAACAACAACTGGAACATTGATTTCTCAGAATCACCAGCCAATTGCTCAAGGTTTTAACCAAGGTGCAGTTGAGATACCATGAAGTGATCTAGCCAATTTCCATCAAGTCCAAGCATTCAAACACACTCCATATGGTGTAGGGAAGTTGTTCAGATCATCACAACACAACTGTAACACCTCCTACACAAATCACGATCACCAGCTGCAAGTGGTAAGCATGTGCTCTTCTAACTCTATGATCCACACAATTTTTGCTGCACAATAATTTGGCCATATGTTCATAATCATGCATGGAATGTTTTCCCTCAATTAATTGCATTGTTTGAATTGTGTATCAAAAATCCTAGCCTTCATGCAGAAATTAGGGTTCTTGAGGTTTCTTTGTGATTTCATGTTTTATGTTTAATTTAAATGAAATTAAATGTTATAGACATGATCGTGAGGTTGAAACGAGTTGATTGGTATGTGGATTGCATGATATGATTACGTATTCAGTGAGATTGGATGGAAAATGCAAATCTGGGAAACCCAGAAAAACGCGCGTGTTCTTGCCTTTGTTCTTGGCGCCATTTTCCAACTTTTGAATATTTGAATTTTGTGATTTTGTTTAATTGATTCAAAAATTAATTTCTCTCTGAGTTTTAATGATTTTGAGTTGATTCTTTTTTTAATAATTCACAAAAATGTTAAAATATTTTATTCTCCCAAAAAATCCCAAAAATATTATTTATTTTATATAATTGATATTTTTGCAAAGAATTAATGTTTTGATTGTTTTTAACATTTAAAATATTTTTTCCATCTTGATTTTGCAACTTTTAATGCTTTCTAACTATTTTGTAGGTCAATACTTAATTTTTGAAGCATTAATCCAAAGTCATAATTTGTTTCCCACATGTTAAACAATTTTAACCTTTTTAATTGAATTTTTATTCAATTAAAACACATTTTGGAAATAAATTAGGGTTTTTGGATTAATTCAACCCTCACAAATCATTTTCAACCTTTTTGGGCCTCTTGAGGGAGTGTAAGACCCACCTCACTTGTACAAAAACACTTTGGGCCTCACTCATTGTATAAGTCCCTTTGTACAAGTAAACGGCGCGATCGTCGTCCGTTTAAAAATAAACCAAAATTGGGCCTCTCCTCGAGCTATAAGACCCATTCAAAACTCTTTGGGCCTCTATTAGAGTGTAAGACCCAACCCCCCTTTTAACCAAAACCATCTTGGGCCTCACTTATGGTATAAGTCCCTTTGCGTTAAAAGAGAACCTCGGCGCGATCGCCATTTTAAACGAAAAGTCAACTGGGCCTACCCTCGTGTTATAAGCCCCACTCTTTTTCTTTAAACCTTTTTTGGCCTCTTGAGAGAGTGTAAGACCCATCCCTTTGTACAGAAAACCTTTTTGGGCCACAGTCACTTGTATAAGTCCCTCTGTACAAATTCAACAGTAAAACCCTGGGCCTCTCCTTGAGCTGTAAGCCCCAAATCTTTCTTTTTCAAAGCACTTTCTCCTTTGATTTTGAAATATACTATTGTTTTCAATCTTTCTTTGTTGAACAACTAACCAAACAGCATGGAAGCTCTACAACCGAGTAAGTGTTTATACGCTTTCATTTACCGCTTTCCTATACATATAACTATATTGTGGGGCTGTTTCGCTGTAAGTCTTCTTTCATAAACTCATATCAACTGTGTAATAATAGTATAGATATTAGAGTTTCCCCGGCAACTACGTCTAGAACTAGGTGACGCCGTTTCGTTTATTCGTAGAAATGGACACCTAGATCCCCAATAGGATCACCAGATACAGTCTTCTCTTCGGCTGTCCTCATTAGGAATTGTCAAGAAACTCTACTCCCAGAGATGAATGTATTCTCCGTGAATGGCATCTTTGAGTTTCTTCCAAATTCTTGAACTTTCCTGACTTGATCTATTCCTTGTGAATAGGTTGCCTTGAATTTCTCGGGGTTTGGGGACCCACGGGCTTCTTAAAAGCATCGGCCTCCTCTTGGGCATTGTACAAGGACCCTCAGGCTTCCTAAAAGCAACCCTGCCTCCTATTGGGCTTAGTACAAGGACCCGTCGGCTTCTTAGAAGTATTCACAGCCTCCTCTTAGGCTTCGTATAATGATCTCTTCCTCCGGGAATGATAGCCTCCTCTTGGGCTTCATACAAGGACCGATCGACTTCTTAAAAGTTTCCAGCCTCCTCTTGGGCTTCGTACAAATTGTCCCGACGACCTCCTAGAGGTATAGGAACAGAACTTAGTCATCTGCATAGAACAGTCCTTTCAAAGAGTCTACTACTGTTTCTCAAAGCATAGTACAAAAGATGAAACTCTAGACATGGACAGTCTAATATCCTTGAGTCTTAAAGACATTCTCAAGTGACCCCTTCGTTAAGTAGGAAGAAACCATAGACTCTGACAGTCTCGATACCTTTTGGATTTCCCCGTTTCCTTAAAGAACAGGGAACAATCCCGATCCTCAGATCAAATCCAAGAGTACAGTGTTACTCATATAAAAACTGATTTTCTCTTAATCAGTATACTGGACCTGTCACTCAACTAAAACAGTCACCAGCACGATAGCCTCATCTTGGGCTTTGTACAAATGATTCTCCCCAGCGGAGCAAACCTTTCAGCCTCCATCTCAGGCTTCGTACGAGATACAAAAGACTCCCTCGTTGAGTCAAACAACTTTTAGCCTCTCTCTCAGGCTTTGTATGAGACACCTAAGAGACTCTCTCGTTGAGTCAAGCAAATTTCAGCCTCCATCTCGGGCTTTGTACGAGATACAAATTCCCCTAAGCAGAGTCAAACTCTTTTACAGCCTCCATCTCGGGCTTCGTACGAGATATAAAAACACTCTCTTGTTGAGTATAAAAGATCCTCTCGTTGGGTCAACCCCTTTTAGCCTCTCTCTCGGGCTTCGTACGAGATACAAAAACTCCCTCTTGTTGGACCAACAGCCTCCTCTTAGGCTTTGTATAATGAAATCCCTAGCTGAGTCAATCAACCTTTTAGTATCAAAGTTGTGCCTCGTTCACAGTACACACAAACATCAACAACTCCTTCCCTTTCATCTAATCGCTGTAAGCGGCAAGCCTCTGGATCATCTATATCCATGCCACTGTCCCTCGTTTAGCATGAGAAATTCCTAAGGAAAGATGGCATTGCTCTACACTGAGTTAAAGTCTTCTCCTTCAGGTTAAAAAAACCCCTTCTTAGGAAATTATGGCATTGCTAGGATTCGCATATCCCGGTTAAAGTAATTCTCCTTTACCCCTCTTTAGAGATGACAAATTCTCTCTAAAGTCGGAAACTTTCAGCTTCATATCTTGGGCTTTGAACAAGATACAAATAGACTTTCCAGCTTCACATCTTGGGCTTTGAACAAGATACAAACAACCTTTTCGCTTCACGTCTTGGGCTTTGAACAAGACACCCAAACCCCATTTCCTCCCATAGAATAGGAGGAACTACGAACGCTCTGATTTCCCTGTTTTGGTAAACGGGAATACATAGGCATAAGATCGAAAGAAAAGATCTTAGCGAGCACACTAAACAAAAACCCAAAATCCCATACTCTCACATATCTATCAAAAACGTCTGTCCTAACATCTCAAAACACCCTTTTTTTTAACAAAATAACCTAGGAAAATCCCCGAATCTTTGTAGCATCTGTAACCTAACAGACCGCTGTTCAAACTCAGTATGCAAGCAGGGTTAGTTGGAGACATCTATTTCCCTTCCTTCATCAGCTTAAATAGGATAAAAAATGAATCGAGCTGTAGTACTAGAGCGATCGTGCTTCGCAACCACATCCAAAAATCACTCGCTACACCTTTCAAGGCGCATTATGTCGATCTTAGGTAAGTCGTTCCATTAACCTACGCTAATCATGGAAGAGAGAGTGGCTAATGCATCAGCCATGTGATTCTCAGTATGAGGGATGTGATGAAACTCGACTCTGTTGAAGAATGGTAACAACCTTCTCGCATAGTCTTTGTAAGGAATTAGTCCGGATTGGTATGTGTTCCAATCTCCTTTGATCTGATTGACGACCAAAGCTGAGTCGCCATATACATCCAATTTCTTGATTCTCAAATCAATCGCTTCCTCGAGACCCATGATACAAGCTTCGTATTCGGCCTAGTTGTTTGTACATTTGAACGTAAGTCTAGCGGTGAAAGGAATGTGAGTACCCTGAGGTGTTATAATAATTTCCCCAATTTTGTTTCCGTAATGATTGACAGCTCCGTTAAAGATAAGTCCCCATTGGGAATCTGGTTCTGGCCCTTCACTGGGTAACGGTTCATCGCAGTCCTTCATTTTTAGATACATGATATCTTTGTCTAGGAAGTCAAATCCGACTGATTCCTGATCGTCAATCGGTTGATGAGCCAAATGATCGGCTAAAATACTCCCCTTAACGGCTTTTTGAGCATGGTACTCTATGTCATATTCTGATAACAACATCTGCCAACGGGAAATCCTTCCCGTGAGAACAGGCTTTTCGAAGACGTACTTGATTGGATCCATTTCTGAGATTAACCAAGTGGTGTGACGAATCATGTACTGGCGAAGACGTTTGGCTGCCCAAGCCAGAGCACAGCAAGTTTTCTCGAGCATAGTGTACCGAGTCTCGCAGTCGGTGAATTTCTTGCTCAAATAGTAGATGGCAGACTCTTTCCGTTTCGTTTCGTCTTGTTGACCAAGCACACAGCCCATGGAGTCTTCCAAGACTGTGAGGTAGATGATCAGTGGTCTTCCTTCCACTGGAGGTGATAGAATCGGGGGGTTCAATAGGTATTCCTTAATACTGTCGAAGGCGGTTTGGCAATCTTCTGTCCAAATGCAATCCTGATTCTTTTTGAGTAATTTAAAAATCATCGCACATGTCGCGGTCATGTGGAATATGAATCTGGAGATGTAGTTCAAACGTCCCAGGAATCCCCTGACTTGTTTTTCAGTCTTTGGAGAATGCATTTCTTGAATGGCCTTGACCTTGTCAAGATCAACCTCAATTCCTTTCTGGCTGACGATGAACCCTAAGAGTTTCCCCGAACGGACACCGAAAGTGCACTTGTTGGGATTCAAGCGGAGTTTGTACTTTCTCAACCGCTCGAATAGTTTTGACAGGTGGGTCACATGCTCCTCCTCTGTTTTAGATTTGGCAATCATATCATCGACATATACCTCGATTTCCTTGTGTATCATGTCATGAAACAGAGTAGTCATGGCCCTTTGATAGGTTGCCCGGGCGTTCTTCAAACCGAATGGCATTACCTTGTGTCGCTCCCAAGGATTTTCACCCATGGTACAAGCGCGAAAGTGGTGCGGAAACAGAGTCGCCAGCAATGTGTATTTATCCCAAGAGAGGGAAAGGGAACACTGCGTAAACCAGAGGGAAAGGAAAAAGCAGGGTCTCGCTGTCACTCCCGGGATTTTCATCCAGGTACAAACGCGAAAGTGGCGCGGAAACAAGAAAGAAGAGTCGCCAGCCAGGCATTTTTATCCCAAAGAAAGGGAAGGGTAATGCTGCACAAACCCAGGAGAAAGGAAAGAACAAGGTCTCGCGAACTAAAGAGAACGGGTAAGGGAGTCGGTTACGTGAAGGGAAGGTTATCGTACCCCTTCACGTCCGTCGTACTCGACGGGATCCACGCTTGACGTACTGCTCAAAGGGTGATAAACGAAAAGGAACTGAGAGAGAACGAGAAACAAATGTAGGGAAAATAAAAGAAGTGCTCGAATGGGCCCTACCCCACTTCCTACGTATCTCATCGGGAACATGAGAATCAGAGCGACGTAGTTCTCCTCAACAAGGGTTGCTTTGTTTGTGTTTTTTAATGGAAACGTCAGAGTGCGCGTCCCAGCAGTTAGGTGTTGCAGCTCGCTGTATGGAGACTTAGGCGTTACCTGTTTGCGGTAGAACGGACATGACGAGTCCTTAAGGAATAGAATGAAGGAGATGAGAAGAGAATTTGTTTGTTTGAAATTTTTTTAGAAAGAAGTGTTTTGGCTATTTTGTGTTTACAACGCATATTGTATTTAAGTCCTTCACGTAGGATCGAATGCCTCGCATATCGACCCAAGACGGGACGTATGCTAAACATTCTAAGAAAGTGAGAGAAGACCCCTCACCATCTTGTTCTCACATGAAAGGCTCAAATACAATATATGTTATACCTTTATTAAGTGTTTTTGCTTTTTTGTTTTGAGATGAGAAGAAGAGAGACTCAAAGGTTAAGAAAGGTAAACTCTAATGAGGGAGACTAAGACTCAAGCCCTAAAGTTAATATACATGGATGTTCCTAATGGTTAAGTGTGGTTTAGAAACCTAACTCTAAAAGAAAAGAGAAGAAGAGTGAGCTTTAACTTACTTCCAAGATGGAAGTTAAGTTAAGAACTCAAAGGGAATGGAAGAGATTGAACAAAGAAAGCATTAGATGCTTATCACAAACACAAATTGAAAGCTTAAAAGAGATAAGAGAAGAGGTTGTATGTGGAAGCATATCCACACACTTGTCTTACCCTAAGCCCCTGAAAATGTTAGCAAAAACAATTTACAAGTAAAGAAATAAAGAAAGAATCACAAGTAAAGACCAAACAAGTTAAGAACTAAAGAATAAAGGTCCTAAAGGTTGAAAAGCACTCAAAGTCAGAACCTAAACCATAAGAATGTTCTTTAAGGTTAAGAGATCAAATACCAACAAACTTTGCACAAACAATGTTTTAACCATCAAAGAAATGCACCATGAAAGTAGTTGATGCAAGATGAATAAAAATGCAAAATGAACATGTATTTATGCTTAAAGAAATGTCAAGGTCAGAAGCATACATCATTTATGAATGTCTTATAATGCATAGGAACCATCATACAAGTCATGGATGAAATGATTCAAGTAATAGAGAATAGATGAAGAAGAAATGAAAGGGAGAGAAACAAGTTTCAATTAGATGCACAACCTTACATGTTAAAGATGCATAACAAATGAAATGAGTATGAATGCATATGGACCAGTAGCATACAATTGATGATATGCAAATGACATGAGTGAAATGGCATACTCAATGCAAACACAAATCATGTAGAGCACAAGAAGAAATTAGATGTGGAATTAGGTCAAAAATGCAAGCTAAAAGTGCATAAATAAACATCAATGGTAAACACAAATCAAAATGACCTATAAGTGAACCTAGAAGGACCTATAATCTTCTAGACAAACCATATAACCTCACACAAGCAAGCAAGACAAGATGGCACAAGTGCCTCATAAAAATCATGTTAGATGTAAGAAGAATAATATGCACACAAGTTACTTCAAATGCAAGGTATCAAACAATTACCAAATCACATGAGAAAAATATGAAAATAAGTCTCAATTAACCTAAGTCAGACACTAAAGACATGTCAAAGGTTCATGGCAAAACTCAAGAAGAAACCAATCCAAACAAGTCAACAAGATCACATTAGGTCAACAATGGATAATGCACAATGATATGGTTCAAAAGCAATGCAAAAATGTCTTTAAAAATATGAGAAAAATGATTTTAAATGCCTCAATATATTAACCAAATATGACAAAAAGAATGAGTGCAAAGGATTGTGTGAGCTTAGAGAAATAAAATGGGAAAGGTCAAGTATCAATGAAGAGGATCATTTAAAATGAAATTAAAAAGAAATTCTGAAAATATAAGTAAATATTACTAAAATCAGAATTAAAAATTATAGAAAATTAGTTTCATGTGTCAAGATGGTTGGTGAATTTATTTATAATTTTTAGAGTTGAGTTAATATTTTTAATAAAAGAAAATGAAACAATATATAAAAAAAAAAGAAATTAAAATGTGAGAAAAAAGGAGCAGGGGGTGTGGCGAAGGTAAATTTGCAGTTTAAAAAATGGTTTGGGCCCAAAGATAGGTGTGCAAATAGCAATTAGAAACCCAGTCCATAGAGTGCGCGCGTGTGTGTGGAATGGTGCACCTCAGTCAAACACGTGGATGCAATCAAAGCCATAGGATTTAGTCAATGAAATCAATCAAACAAAGCACTCATGATGAACAAATCAGAAAGCAACCACATGGTAACAATCATACTCACGCCCACACACAAGTCATCAGAGTTCAAAATAAGGCACGTGAGAGAGAGGTTGGTTCATTAATGCGCTGGTTTCTCAAGCGTTGGATCAGATGCATCACACAACCACGTTTTAAAGTTACGTTAAACCCTAATTCAATCTCACCGGCCGGAGAAGGACCTCCAGTCATCTTCTCCGGCCACCTCCGGTCACCTGCAATTCCTCAAACCTCCCAGAACCTCACAAACCATACATCATTCGAAAGCTAGTGTCATGCACATCACGAATATAACGTTGAAATTCATAAATTATGCAAGCACAGAAAGAATCGAAGAATTTCAGTTTGCCCTAAAAAATGAATCTACACCTCTAAAAGGTCTATCAACTAGCCAGATCATGCATAGCTTCTAGTAAGCTTCAAGAACAACAAAAACAAGCTTAAACAAAGTGAATTCCCGCAAGCCAGTGGAGAAATAGGAACCTAAAACTTGAAGAACTCTTGAATCTACAGAAAACCAGAGATGAGATCTTGAACTCTTGAACTTGTTTGAGCAAAATAAATGCTCGTAGACACTTGAAAATGAAGAGGAAAATGGAGCTGAAATTGAAGATGATTCACATATTCCATGCTTCTACACTGCAATGTTGCTAGATGTTGCTTGATGATGAAGATTGATGAAGAAAGTTGATGAATTCGTGCAATGAGAGAGAGAGTTCAGAGAGAATTTCAGAGAGTGTTTGGTGAAATTTGTGAAAATGATTGAAGCTTCTCAATTCTGTGAGCAGTGGAGCTTATGTAGGTGAGGTTAGTTTCTTAACTGGTGTGGTTAACAGTTGGAAAGAGAGTTAAGTGAGTGAGTTAAGTGAGTTTGAACTAACTAACTGAGTGAGGTTAGTTAGTGACACGAGTTAGTGAGTGAAGTTAGAGTGTGGGGAGGTTTATGTTGCTTATGGTGAGAATGATGAAACAATGATGGTGATTTCATGCTGATACATGATGTTGCTGCAACTAGTGAAACTTATAGAACAAGTTTTCCACTTTTCCTCTTTGATGTATGGACATGGCATGGAGCATGTATGTGTAAGAATCATGTTGGTTCAAATGAGGCAATGTATGATGAGTGTCTGCGTGCAAACTGATGTGAATCAACCAATATCAATGCAAAACACTCTATTCTTGGAAGCATGGTTTCAATGAAAAACAAGGAAGTTTGAGGGTGAATATCTCTCACATTAATGGATGAAAATGTATAATTTTGGTGGCAAATGAAAGATGGTACATTGTAGAACATGTTTGGTGTTGAAATCAAAGTGAAAGAAGACCTCAAAAGTGGTGAAAAGTGGCTTAGAACACAAGGGAACCAAGCTGTCTCATGGGCGTGGCAAATTGTGGCACGCATGGCAACATGACTTGTGGAAAATTCAGAGTGAAACCATCAACTTTGGGCCCTCATATGACCTTCATAACATGTTCAAATGAAAAATGTCCAACATCAAAGTTAAAGAGGACATGGAGATGAACAACTTTGATGTTCAACAATTTTTCATTTGAAGCCTTCTTGATGGAGAAAATTGGCTTGACATTTGGCACACCAAGTGTTTGATGAAATTATGGCCTGGAGGCCTGAACTTGCCTTGCCATGACTTGGAATTTGCCTTGATTTTGCTCCACTTTGATTGATCATAACTCTCTCAATTTTGATCCAATGGAAGAGTTCTTTATATGGATTTGAAGCTTGGAATGTGATCTTTAATTGGCTCAACTTGGGCCTGAAGTTTGAAGCTTTTATCTTGAAGAAAGAATGCCTTAAAGTGTAGTGCAAAATGGTCCAACACTTGCCATTTTTGGAAACCCTAAGTTTCTAAAAATGGAAACTTTGTACATTTCTTAATTTTTGATAATTCCTTCATCTTTTTTTGATTAAATATTGTCCATTGACTATATGTAACTTGAATTTCATGATTTTTACCTTAAAAGTCAGGAGTTGACTTTTTTCACTGCACAGTTAACTTTTTCCCCAACTTCTTGATTCTCAAGCAACTGGCCAATTGAACCTCTTCTGAAATGAGCCAATGGGCAATCTTCCATCCTTAGATACTTGACATCATGTAGAAAATATGGAGATCAAGTTTGAACCAAAATTTCACCAGGAGACCACTTGAATCCAAAACCCTAATTTTGACTGTTTTTGATAGGAGATGATGCACTGTCCAATCTTCTTGATGAATTCTCTTCTTCCAATGACTTGTGGGATCAATTGAGATCATATGAGATTTAAGAGACTCTTGAGGCTTGCTTGAAGACCCTTGGCTCTTGTTCCCTTGCTCTGGAAGATCAATACTCTGAAAACCATTGATCACATGCCCTATGCTGAATGCTATGCAATGCTTTATTTTTCTATGCTTGAATGGGATGCAATGCAATGAAAACACATGCCAAATGATATGAAAATGAGAGGGAAAATTTTGGGGTGTTACAGCTGCCCCTATTCAATCACTGTAGACCTGAATGGATGATAGTGGTTGCTTTCCGACTTTCAAGGTATGGAGAGATTGAATACCGAAAAAAAAACCATAAAATTTGCGCTCTGTGGAGAAGAAGAAAAGGGATATAAACCCAACCAAATGAACTCTGCTTGGATAAGACTCTGATGATAACCATAACACTGGAGAGATGTCTTTTGAACGACGCCAGACGACTACTGGCTTGCCACGCTGCCGGTGGGCTTTGACAATGTCTTTTGTACGACGTCAAACGACTACTGGCTTGCCACACTGCCGGTGGGCTTTGACAATGTCTTTTGTACGACGCCAGATGACTACTGGCTTGCCACGCTGCTGGTGGGCTTTGAGAATGTCTTTTGTATGACGCCAGATGACTACTGGCTTGCCACGCTGCCGGTGGGCTTTAAGAATGTCTTTTGGGACGACGCCAGATGACTATTGGCTTGTCACGCTGCCGGTGGGCTTTAAGAATATCTTTTGGGACAACGCCAGACGACTACTGGCATGCCACGCTGCCGGTGGGCTTTAACAATGTCTTTTGTATGACGCCAGACGACTACTGGCTTGCCACGCTGCCGGTGGGCTTTAACAATTACTCTCTGCATATATATCAGACATCTCTGCTGACTCTGCTGAGGAACAATGGTCAATGATGTGACCTCAGAGACTCCTGAAAGGATGATATCTCTGTTGGAGAATGAATGAACAATTCGTATGCTTTGAATTGACACGCTTGCCAAAAATAAATTGGACTTTGGGATATAGGAGAGTGATGACTCTGCCAGGAATTACTTCATCTGCCTGGGGATGAATTCTGATCATAGCAACTCCGCTGGGGATGAGAATTTTCTGAATGACGTTCTGCTGAGGAAGAAAAGTCATTAAACTCTGCTTGGGGATCTATCAAACCCGATATCCTTTGCGGGGATAATCAGCCTTCTGACTCGGCCGGGGAAAGAATATACTAACACTCTGCTGAGAAAAAGGTTATGTTGATCTGCTAAACCTCTGCGGGGAGAAAGAACAACTCAGCTGAGGAGTATTACTGACAAGATTCAATGATGAACTCTGTAGGGAGGGATACAACTGCCGGAGATACAATCTTGCTAGGACCGGAACTACCCCGCTGGGGATAAGCAAATCCTGGTTGAAAGATGTTCCGTTGCAACATGTTGATAAAGATTCCCTAGAGATCTACTGGGAAAACACAAAACAAATCCACGGTAGTCTGTTGAGGAACAAAACTGTCGAGCTTAGGATAAGCGCCACAATGCTCCATGTTAGGCAAACCTTCCGCTTGACGACTCCACTGGGGATAATGAGTTTACAACAAACTCTACTGGGGAGAACCGCTTCAAAGCGTCTCATGCTGAGGAATGTCTCTTAAGAGGATTTTACAGAAGACCAAGCATCTTCAAACTCCTAGACAAATACTGAGATTTGAGCTAGAATGCAATAATTGCGATGTCAATCCACTGGGGATAAAAGATATGGAACACATCCTATCATAGGGATTCCACAATGCCCCCTGCTTGGGTGGGTCACAAACTCGCTTTTGCCCCAGGTTACACGACTGATCTGAAGAAATCGTTCCAAGAGGATTTTACAGAAGATTTGGCATCTTCCAACTCCTGGACACTCACTGGGTCTTGAACATTAGTTGCAAAGTCTGCGAAGCAACTCTACTGGGGGATTTTGCAACCGTTATCGACACAGAAAAGCTTGTAGCTGCTGGAAGTACTAAATGAGAGAATCGACTTAATAAGATACACCGATACCCAGTTGAAATTAATTCACCGATATCAAATCGCCGTGAACGACGGTCGACCGAATGATGGACTCAATCAGTAAAAGTTGTGACAAAAGGGTGACATACGAACCCTTTCCTGAACATGATTGCCCCGGTATATAGGGATAAGTGATTACTCTTTTGGAAGAAACAATCCATGATCTCGGAAAGGCTTCAATCTTGGTTTTGAGCCTAGTATGAGGCTACTTCCTGCAAGCAAAGGATATGCACATATGCCCCGTGCCGGATATGACTTCGGCAACTGAGAAAATCCAACCCCGAACCATCACTTGTTGGGGGGAGCACCCAATAATGCTTGGCGCTGAAAATGATTCCATGTTAGGCTTTTGAATGTAAACCTGCAACAAAAAAATGCACACATATGTCCAGGGGATTGCATGGTTTGAATCCACCGTTCGGAGTTAATCAACATTCAAAGCAATTTTAAATGTTTTCCCTGTGCATGTTATTGTAAAGCCTCAATGTTTTCAACAATGCAATGTTTTTTATCAAAAATTCGGACATTTTTTCAAACAAAACAGTAAAATGAAAACAAATATAAGAAGCTTTTTGACTGAATAATCAACTTTATTGATTGAAAGGCCCAGAATAGGCAAGTACATCAGGAAGCAATCCCTGGAAAGAGGTGATTGCTAAAAATTGAGAAAAGAAACTATCCCAATGGCAATGTGAAAACGGCATTTCACCGAGTTTCAATTCTGCTATGACCAGTATGTCTTCAAGACTTTCCGATTATCTTTACTTTCTGAGGAGAATGATTGGATTGATTCTTATCCTTTGGAGATTGCCAGTTTGAGTGAAACAATGAAGCAGTATAGATGCCTCAGATCACAGTCTTTGCTTAATCCCTCTTTTACGTGGACCGCCCTTTTCGAGTTTTCAATCCACCGGGATACCCTTTCTTTCCTGAGTTGTCCTTGCGAATTTTCAACTCACCGGGTGTACAATCTTATTATTTATATCCCTAATTTTTGCCCGAACCTTTTTTGTTCTGTTTTTATGGTTCACCGGGATGCCCTTTTTTGCCTGGACTTTTTTTTTTGTCCAGCGAGTCTATTTATGCGAAGTATTTTTTGACTGCGTCTGAGTTGACAGGGGATGGAAAATCTTCACCATCCATGGTTGTAAGCATTAAGGCTCTGCCAGAGAAAACCTTTTTAACCACAAATGGACCTTCATAGTTTGGTGTCCATTTTCCCCTGTGATCTGTGTTTGGAGGATGGATCCTTTTAAGTACCAATTCACCAACTTGATACTCCCGAGGTCGCACTTTCTGATCAAATGCTCGCTTCATTCTTCGCTGATACAATTGACCATGACAAATAGCTGTTAGTCTCTTTTCCTCAACTAAGCTCAGCTCATTGAATCGGGTGCGAACCCATTCTGCCTCGTCCAGTTTGACATCCATCATAACCCTCAGCGAGGGAATCTCAACTTCAACTGGTAGGACTGCCTCCATACCATACACGAGTGAGAACGGTGTTGCCCCAGTAGATGTCCTTACTGATGTTCGGTACCCATGCAAGGCCAACCGTAACATCTCATGCCAATCTTTGTAGGTCACCACCATCTTTTGCACAATCTTCTTGATATTCTTGTTGGCCGCTTCAACAGCGCCGTTCATCTTTGGACGGTACGGCGAAGAATTGTGATGCTCAATTTTGAAGTCCCGGCATAACTCTGCCATCATTTTGTTGTTGATATTAGAACCATTATCAGTAATGATTCTTTCGGGAACCCCATAGCGACAGATGATATCTCTCTTCAGAAATCTGGCTACCACCTGCTTGGTGACATTAGCATAAGACGCTGCTTCCACCCATTTGGTAAAGTAATCGATAGCGACCAAGATGAAGCGATGGTCGTTGGAAGCAGTTGGCTCGATCTTTCCAATCATGTCAATCCCCCACATTGCAAAGGGCCAAGGAAAAGACATGACATTCAATGGACTCGGAGGTACATGCACTTTATCTGCATAAATCTGACATTTGTGGCATTTGCGGGCGTATGAGCAATAATCTGCATCCACAGTCAACCAATAATACCCCGACCTCAACAGTTTCTTTGCCATTGCATGTCCTCCGGCATGGGTACCGAAAGAGCCTTCGTGCACTTCTTGCATCAACATGTTTGCTTCGTGTCTATCCACGCATCTGAGCAAAACCATGTCAAAGTTCCGTTTGTACAACACGTCATCTTGGTTCAAGAAGAAACTACCAGCCAGTCTCCTCAAAGTCTTCTTATCTTTGGTAGATGCCCCATGCGGGTACTCTTGACTCTTCAAGAAGCATTTGATATCATAAAACCACGGCTTGTCATTAGACACTACGTCAACAGCAAATACGTGTGCAGGTCTGTCAAGACGAGACACCTCAATCTTGGGTACATGATTCCACCTCTGCACTTTGATCATAGAAGACAATGTGGCTAAGGCATTAGCAAACTTATTCTCGTCTTGAGGAATATGGTACAACTTCACTGTTGTAAAGAAAGTCAACATCCTCCTCGCATAGTCTCTGTAAGGAATCAAGTTTGGTTGATGAGTGTGCCAATATCCATTAATCTGATTGATCACCAAAGCTGAATCATTGAAGATATCGAGGGTCTTAATTCTCAAATTAATCGCCTCCTCAATCCCCATTATACAAGCTTCATATTCTGCTTCATTGTTGGTGCATCCAAAAGTTAATCTGGCAGTGAAAGGCATACGAACACCTTCTGGCATGATAAGAACTGCTCCAACTCCGCATCCATTCATGTTGACGGCCCCATCAAACATCAAACTCCATTTGGATTCAGGGTCTGGCCCCTCCTCCGGGAGTGGTTCCTCGTAGTCTTTAACTTTGAGAAACATGATGTCCTCATCAGGGAAATCAAATTTCATGGGTTGGTAATCATCAATAGGTTGATGTGCAAGATAGTCTAACAGGATACTTCCTTTGATGGCTTTCTGAGAAGTATATTGTATATCATATTCAGTCAACACCATCTGCCAACATGCAACCCGTCCGGTCAATGCTGGTTTCTCAAATATGTACTTGACAGGGTCCATCTTTGAAATTAACAAGGTTGTATGAGTGAGCATATATTGCCTCAATCGCTTAGCAGCCCATGCAAGTGCACAGCATGTCCTTTCAAGCATTGAGTATCGGGATTCGCAATCATTGAATTTTCTGCTCAAGTAATAGATGGCGTGCTCCTTCTTATCCGTCTCGTCATGTTGACCAAGAACACAATCCATGGATCCTTCATGCACAGTCAAATACATGATCAAGGGTCTCCCTGGAACTGGAGGCATGAGAATTGGAGGTTCCCGCAAATATTCTTTTATTTTCTCGAAAGTCCTTTGGCAATCGTCATTCCACCTGACCGCTTGTTCTTTTCTTAACAGCTTAAATATTGGTTCACAAGTGGCTGTGAGGTGAGATATGAACCGTGCAATGTAGTTCAATCTACCCAGGAAACCACGTACTTCTTTTTCTGTTCTTGGTACAGGCATTTCTTGTATCACTTTTATTTTGGCGGGATCAACCTCAATTCCTTTTTCGCTTACGATGAAACCCAGCAATTTACCGGACTGTACTCCAAAAGTGCACTTGTTCGGATTCAGCCTTAGTCGAAACTTTCTCAACCTCTCAAACAGTTTCTTCAAGTTAACCAGATGCTCTTCTTCTGTTCGAGACTTGGCAATCATATCATCCACATAACACTCAATCTCTTTATGAATCAAGTCATGGAAGAGTGTTACCATAGCTCGCTGATACGTTACCCCGACGTTCTTCAACCCAAAAGGCATCACCTTGTAACAGAAGGTACCCCACGGGGTAATGAACGTTGTCTTTTCCATGTCTTCCGGTGCCATCTTGATTTGGTTATACCCGGAGAAGCCATCCATAGAAGAGAATACCGAGAACTGAGCGGTGTTGTCAACCAGTACATCAATATGAGGTAAAGGAAAGCCATCTTTCGGACTTGCTCTATTTAGATCCCGGTAGTCAATGCACATTCGGACCTTACCATCCTTCTTCGGCACAGGAACGATATTTGCAACCCATGGTGGGTAATTGGTAACGGCCAGGAATCCCGCATCTAACTGTTTTTGTACCTCCTCCTTGATTTTGAGAGCCATTTCTGGTTTAGTTCTCCAGAGCTTTTGTTTGACAGTAGGACAACCCTCTTTTAACGGCAACCTGTGCACAACAATGTCTATATCTAACCCCGGCATATCTTGATACGACCAGGCAAAGATGTCAACATATTCTCGCAGCATACTGATCAGCTCTTTCTTCACCTCGGCCTGCAGGTTGGCTCCAATCTTAATTTCTTTCTTGGCGTCCTCGGAACCAATGTTGATAACCTCAATTGTCTCTTGGTGAGGTTGAATGACCCTCTCCTCATGCTTCACCAATCTGGCCAATTCCTCGGGAACTTCACAATCTTCTTCATTCCCCTCTTCGGCTTGATAGATTGGATTATCAAAGTCATACTTGGCCATAGCAGAATCGTTATCAATGAAATCCGGGTGATTAAGTCTGCATGATTGGGTCATGCTTTATTTTAGAATGAGATTCATTGAAAAAAGAAACAAAACAAAAATAAAACATTGCCATTTATTGTTTTTTCTGCAAAAGTAAAAATGAAAGACAAGGAACACAAAATTTGAATGCAAAACGTCCTTTATTAATGATAAAAAAACCTTGCAAATGCAATTATGAGGCCTTACAAATGGATCTACACGCCTTGGGCAGAGCGCGAGATTTTAACATGCAACAAAGAAAAACAAAGAAAATTACTCTGTCTGGAGAGTAACTTGAATAATTTCTTCAACAGACCAATTGCACAGCTCTTGACCCGGCACACACGGGCGCACCTAATTGTCGAGGTCACAATCACTGTCGACGTCATCTTCACTTGCATCGCACATCTGATTTGGATTAATGATTCCCCTGCTGTAGAAAGTAATCGGCCCCTTGCACTCTGTTGCAGCAACTTGATATGGATTATAGCCTATACCGAACTTGTCTTCCTTTATAGAGACTTCAATCAATTTTCCCCAGCCTTGGGCGTTGCCGGCTTTGACTACTCCCACTGCCTGTCTGTAAGAAGCAATAGAAGTACCCACCTGTTCTTCACTCTGAGAAGATACTGCCTGTGAAGACGAATCACCAATATTGACTGCCTCAAATGCTTGACTCAACATCTCATGGATCTCTCCATCCATTTCCACGTACTTAAAGGTAGACAGCTGACTTACGAAGATGTCTTCTTCTCCACATACAGTCACCACTTGACCATCAACCACGTATTTCAATTTTTGATGCAACGTAGATGTCACTGCCCCAGCGGCATGAATCCACGGTCTGCCTAACAAGCAGCTATATGCGGGCTGAATGTCCATCACGTAGAACACGCACTTAAACACTTGAGGACCGATCATTACTGGGAGCTCTACCTCTCCAAATACAGAACGTTTCGAACCATCGAAAGCCCTCACTACCAAATCACTTGGTCTTAGAATAATTCCGTCAGCGTCTAACTTCATTAAGGACTTCTTTGGTAACACGTTCAGGGAAGACCCCGTGTCCACCAATACATGAGATAATACTGCCCCTTTACACTCTAGGGTGATGTGTAATGCCCTGTTGTGATTACGACCCTCGGTGGTCAAATCAAAATCTGTAAAACCTAGCCCATGGCTAGCATTGACATTAGAAACAACCGACTCCAATTGATTCACAGTAATCTCTTGAGGTACATAGGCCATATTCAAAACCTTCAGAAGCGCCTCTCGATGACCTGCAGAACACATAAGCAATGACAAGATAGAAATTTTTGATGGCGTTTGGTTCAACTGATCGACCACTTTATAATCACTCTTTTTAATAAGTCTCATGAACTCCTCGACTTCTTTCTCAAAGGTACCTTTCTGCACAGATTTAGGAATAACAACCTCCTCTGTAGCCACCTGTCTACCTTTGGCTTTGGCGGCTGCCTCAGCTTCAGCATTAGTTCTCAAAGTCTGTGGAGCGAACAAGCGTCCACTTCTGGTAAAGCCACCAAGACCTCCAACATTGTCAATACTGGAACTACCCCTAGATGGAGCTTCCACTTCTTGCTTTTCTCCTTGGTAGTAAACATCTGCACCGTAGTGCCATGGCATAGCCCGCTCACTAGTATAAGGAACTGGTCCTGGTACCGTAATAGTAACAGGACTCACCATATCAGGCACAATAATAGCTGTAGGCGATGGCACCTGAATTTCAGCTGGCGTAAAATAAATGGTAACAGTTGACACATCATCGTCCTTTCTGTCCCCCTGATCAAACTGTAGACATCCCTCATCAATCAAATTTTGAATACCGGCTTTCAGTTTATCACAACCATTACTCTGATTCTTGCAATCAGCACAACCTTCTTCACAGCCAGGGAACACTTGCCCCTTCAACAAACGAGCCTTCACAATACTCAGCGGAGTCCTCACCCTGTTCACATCAGTTACCAAATTCAAAACTTTCCCATCTTCAATGGCATTGACCTTTGGCACATTATGATCCGACATAGGATTCTGAAGCACATTTGGTGGAGGCGAGAAATTAATTGCTTTGGCATCAATCAAATCCTGTACTTTATGCTGAAATTTACGACACTGCTCAATATTATGACCTGGAGCCCCAGAATGATACTCACAGCGGGCATTAACATCGTAACCCTTTGGTAATACTGCAGTAGTCGGGCCCATCGTATGAAGCTCCACTAGATTAAGCTTCAGCAATTGGGGTAGCAAAGCTGCGTAAGTCAAAGGCAGAGGGTCCATATGCCTGTCACCTTGTCTCTGCTGATATGATCTCCGTGGCTGTTGATTATTCTGTGACTGAACATTCTGCTGTTGTGGCTGTGATTGTACTTGTGGACTAGGAATGGTCACAGTAGCAACCTGATTATAAGAATCTTGATATCCTCTTCCTCTTCCTCTATTCTTATAAACAGCACTGGCTTTACCATCTCTCTTTCTGGTAGCTCCAGCAAATGGCTTCCTCACCCCTGAAGAACTAGCACCACTAAAATCTTGTATTTTTCCGAGCTTCAACAAACTTTCAATCCTTTCCCCAGCGATTACAATGTCCGCAAACCCAGTTGAAGGACAGGCGGCCAACCTATCAAGATAAGTTCCCTGAAGAGTACCCATAAACATGTCAGCCATTTCTCGGTCCTGCAGCGGAGGTTGAACCATGGCAGCCAACTGGCGCCACCTTTGAGCGTATTCCTTAAAACTCTCCTTCGCATTCTGAGCCATACTCTGCAATTGAGTACGGTTCAGAGCCATGTCCATGTTGTATTGATACTGCTTGACAAAAGCATGAGCTAACTCCTTCCAATTCCTTACAGTAGTCCTGCTCAACTTCATATACCATTCTTGAGATGCCCCAGTAAGGCTGTCTTGGAAATAGTACATCCACAATTTCTCATCGTTAGTATGAGCAGCTATCCTCCCCACATAAGATTGGAGATGAGTTTTAGGACAAGTAGTGCCATTGTACTTGTCAAATGTTGGTGGTTTGAACTTGTGTGGGATTCTTACTCCAGGTACCAATCCCAAGTCAGAAACATCAAAACCAAGAGTGTTTTGGGATTCAATGGACTTGATTTTTTCAGCGAGCTCGTCAAACCTGCGAGTGCTCTCATCTTCAGCGTCCAACAGAGTGAACTGATCATCTTGGTTATCTTCTACAACCTGACGAACCCCAGTATTTCTAGGAAGGTCACCGCCTGCACCAACGCCAGTCTGATTACCATTGTCATTCTGCACCTTTACTTGTGGCCGCTCGACCATTGCCCTGAGTATTTCCTGATTTTGAGCCATACAAGTCATTAAGGTCATGAACTAGTCCATCCTGTTCCTCAGCTCATCCAATTCAGTTTGCATCTGATCCATGATCTTAGCTTGGTTTCTGCGAGTTGCGTACCGGTGGACGTGGTTGTCAGCTATAGTGCCTGAAACCAAATAAAGGTTAGAGACCCTGTAACGAGTACCTGAAAAGCAAGCAACAAAATGCAAAATGATATATGTTATGCAATGTCATGTTTATTCATTTTGGGGCATTCCTTCCCTCGATTCCAACTTGACTGCAATGGAGTAACACATACACCTGCAACTGCTAATATTGATAGAACATCAAAGGTGCTCATTAGTGAATCAGAATATCCATCATATACGGCCCAGTGAGTGTGTGAACCATAGTATAATCTGGTGAAGAATCCACCTCATAGAATCAATAATACCAAAACGAAATACCCATAGCATAAATGAAAACCCACAACCAGGTGTGGAACTGTCAAATACAAATTTGTTCTGAACAAATACAACTGAAAGCATGAATACAAACAAAAGAAAACCCATCAACAAGCCTGATGGTTAGTTCTCGGCATAACAACGAAAATGCTTCAGACACTAAGCCCATACAAGTCTTCCCGAACCTCCTTGAGAAGTGCTTCGGTAACAGGATCATTAGGGCGCTCTGTAAGACTTCTGATCAGTTGACTCCTTATCTTGACAGCTTCCTCCAGTTTCCTAATTTGGTCTTTAACAGCTAAATCTTTCACTTTCTTTACTCCAGCGCGGACTTTCAGATCTTCAATCTCTCGGTTAGCTGAACTAAGTTTCTTGAGAAATTCGATTTCTTTATTCTTCAAATTCTTTTTCAACTCATCATTTTCAGCCTTGATTCCAGCTTCAATCTTCCTTCGGCACTCGGAGAACACATCCCATCTCTGCTGCCCTTTGGAAAGTGCATTTTCAGACTTTGCCAACTGCTCGTTGATACGTTTGCATGCCTCGTTTAAGGCCATCTCATTTTGTTTAATCTTACGAATATAGACAGTGTCCTCAGCAATTCTTTTCTCACTTTCCTCATGGCGCTCGGCTAACTTTTGAACTTCATGCTCCACCTTACGCTTTTCACAAAGCATCTTTCGGAGTCCTTCGCTTAACTTCTCATTCATCTTGACTGCCTTGTCCTTTTTCGCCTTAAGCTTGTTATATTCAACAACACTTATCATGGTCACAGATTCAACAGCAACTGGGTCTGACGGACCTTCCATAGAGAACGGCAAAAGAGTGATCTGAACTCTTCTTTTCAACCAAGCATCATACTAAAGAGAAGACATGTTATTGCACTTGCCAAAGACAACTTTACCTTTTGTTTGCAAATTGCCCCAGGCTCCGGCCGCTTGCCTTACCAACAAAAGATTATCTTTTACATGGAAAAAGAAAGATTCTTCTAATTCGCTATCCCTCGGAGGATCTATTAAAGCAAATCCCAACAGTCTTCTTAAGATAACAGTATTGTAATTGATGCAACCCCTTATTCCCAAGAGTGGCACATTTGAATGTCTTCCACAACTGCTGATAAAATTCTCACCCATCGTTCTTTGATCAAACCAACGAATATCTTTTGCCGTCAACTTAATTAGCCTTTTAGCCCAATTCATTGAAGGATGAGGATCCAAGAAAGCCTCGAAATTAGGTAAGTGTCTCATGAGCCATTTATGAAACAAAGGTGCACAACATCGAACCAAACCCCCTCGTTTCTTCTCATTCTTATAATGCACAGAATAATACAAGTCACCCAAGAGTGTAGGTATAGGATTCTTCAACACAAAGATATGGATGGCTCTCACGTCTACAAACTTGGACTAATCAGCAAACAACATAATCCCATAAATGCTCAAGGCCAGAATAGCACAAACTGTTTCCCATTGAGCCTTAGCAGCACACTCTTCAGCTTTAGCAACCAAGAAATCCAGATGAAAGCCAGATAAACCTCCTTTGTTGGCGAGGTTATCTTTTACCACAGGTACACTCAGATGGAGAGCCTTAGCTATCTCCTCATGCATTGGAGGACGCATATAAGAGTTAAAAGGAATCTGGTTGAGAGGCACACCTAGAAGAAGGGCATACTCTTCTAGTATCGAAGCCAACTGAAAGTCTGAAAAAGTGAAGCACCTCAACTGTGGGTCATAAAACTGCAAGCAAGTATGAATAACACTCCTCTCTAAAGCATTCAAATCATCAACCATAGTCAGAATCTCTCCATGAGCCTTTCTGAACATACCCACATAATCTGGAGTAATAAGAGATACCATCTTCTGTAACTGACCCACCTTGGTGTCAAAGAACGTGTAATGCACATTGTACTTTCTTGGAATATCCATAGCTGCAAAGGGAACTGTCAACCGGAATCAAAAGGAAGTATACCCTGAAAATGAATAAACATGAAGGTTAAATGCAAAACTGCGAATGATGATATGTATGCAAGGGCATGTGATCAATGTTGAACATATATTGTTGAACCCACTGTACTGCAGTCTGAATTTGGTGAAATACACAAAACCAAGATCAAAGGTCCGATAATAAATCCAGAACAATAAGAAACCAGTCAGGATCAACAGTAACAAATCCAGAACACATAAGGAAACCGGGTATGCTGAAGGTCAAAGGTTCCTGTACACCTGTAAACAATCCCCGCAATCTCACATGTATGTACTAGAAAGTGAGGATTCTCAAATTCGGATCTCGGAATGAGAGGTAATAGCACATTCAGCCCGAAGGATACAATGCTATCGCCATACAAAGAGATCGTCCTCTGATTCACCTCAAAATAAAGAGGGGTCATCCTAAAAGGTCATCCAGACTTAACAACTCTTCCAGATAGCTCTACCATTGTGGCAGACCCACAACGCAGAATTCTCTAGAGAGAACCACATCCAGATTGTGTTTCATATTCCCTCCTCGCACCAAAATGGAGCGTGAGAGGACATAAAACACGCTAAACATAAGTGCACTCAGGCCTGTGTACTGGGCCTATCTCTCAGAATACCCCATCCCGCCAAACAGACAAAGCAGGACAACACAGTATAGTATAATACAGTATATGAAATGAAAATGCTAAAATGCGGTAAATACAGTAATGTACAGTAAAGCAGTAATATAGTAAACAGCAATACAGTAAAACAGTAGATACTGCATCAAAGTAAACACCCAATGAAAGAAAAACAAACAAGCACTACGACTGACTCGCTTAGGGAACCAGAGATTCTGGTCTCCTAAAGTCCCCAGTAGAGTCGCCAGCTGTTGCTCCCGGGATTTTCATCCAGGTACAAACGCGAAAGTGGCGCGGAAACAAGAAAGAAGAGTCACCAGCCAGGCATGTTTATCCCAAAGAAAGGGAATGGTAATGCTGCACAAACCTGGGAGAAAGGAAAGAACAAGGTCTCGCGAACCAAAGAGAACGGGTAAGGGAGTCGGTTACGTGAAGGGAAGGTTATCGCACCCCTTCACGTCCGTCGTACTCGACGGGATCCACGCTTGACGTACTGCTCAAAGGGTGATAAACGAAAAGGAACTGAGAGAGAACGAGAAACAAATGTAGGGAAAATAAAAGAAGTGCTCGAATGGGCCCTACCCCACTTCCTACGTATCTCATCGGGAACATGAGAATCAGAGCGACGTAGTTCTCCTCAACAAGGGTCGCTTTGTTTGTGTTTTTTAATGGAAACGTCAGAGTGCGCGTCCCAGCAGTTAGGTGTTGCAGCTCGCTGTATGGAGACTTAGGCGTTACCTGTTTGCGGTAGAATGGACATGACGAGTCCTTAAGGAATAGAATGAAGGAGATGAGAAGAGAATTTGTTTGTTTGAAATTTTTTTAGAAAGAAGTGTTTTGGTTATTTTGTGTTTACAACGCATATTGTATTTAAGTCCTTCACGTAGGATCAAATGCCTCACATATCGACCCAAGACGGGACGTATGCTAAACATTCTAAGAAAGTGAGAGAAGACCCCTCACCATCTTGTTCTCACATGAAAGGCTCAAATACAATATATGTTATGCCTTTATTAAGTGTTTTTGCTTTTTTGTTTTGAGATGAGAAGAAGAGAGACTCAAAGGTTAAGAAAGGTAAACTCTAATGAGGGAGACTAAGACTCAAGACCTAAAGTTAATATACATGGATGTTCCTAATGGTTAAGTGTGGTTTAGAAACCTAACTCTAAAAGAAAAGAGAAGAAGAGTGAGCTTTAACTTACTTCCAAGATGGAAGTTAAGTTAAGAACTCAAAGGGAATGGAAGAGATTGAACAAAGAAAGCATTAGATGCTTATCACAAACACAAATTGAAAGCTTAAAAGAGATAAGAGAAGAGGTTGTATGTGGAAGCATATCCACACACTTGTCTTACCCTAAGCCCCTGAAAATGTTAGCAAAAACAATTTACAAGTAAAGAAATAAAGAAAGAATCACAAGTAAAGACCAAACAAGTTAAGAACTAAAGAATAAAGGTCCTAAAGGTTGAAAAGCACTCAAAGTCAGAACCTAAACCATAAGAATGTTCTTTAAGGTTAAGAGATCAAACACCAACAAACTTTGCACAAACAATGTTTTAACCATCAAAGAAATGCACCATGAAAGTAGTTGATGCAAGATGAATAAAAGTGCAAGATGAACATGTATTTATGCTTAAATAAATGTCAAGGTCAGAAGCATACATCATTTATGAATGTCTTATAATGAATAGGAACCATCATACAAGTCAAGGATGAAATGATTCAAGTAATAGAGAATAGATTAAGAAGAAATGAAAGGGAGAGAAACAAGTTTCAATTAGATGCACAACCTTACATGTTAAAGATGCATAACATATGAAATGAGTATGAATGCATATGGACCAGTAGCATACAATTGATGATATGCAAATGACATGAGTGAAATGGCATACTCAATGCAAACACAAATCATGTAGAGCACAAGAAGAAATTAGATGTGGAATTAGGTCAAAAATGCAAGCTAAAAGTGCATAAACAAACATCAATGGTAAACACAAATCAAAATGACCTATAAGTGAACCTAGAAGGACCTATAATCTTCTAGACAAACCATATAACCTCACACAAGCAAGCAAGACAAGATGGCACAAGTGCCTCATCAAAATCATGTTAGATGTAAGAAGAATAATATGTACACAAGTTACTTCAAATGCAAGGTATCAAACAATTACCAAATCACATGAGAAAAATATGAAAATAAGTCTCAATTAACCTAAGTCAAAAACTAAAGACATGTCAAAGGCTCATGGAAAAACTCAAGAAGAAACCAGTCCAAACAAGTCAACAAGATCACATTAGGTCAACAATGGATAATGCACAATGATATGGTTAAAAAGCAATGCAAAAATGTCTTTAAAAATATGAGAAAAATTATTTTAAATGCGTCAAGATATTAACCAAATATGACAAAAAGAATGAGTGCAAAGGATTGTGTGAGCTTAGAGAAATAAAATGGGAAAGGTCAAGTATCAATGAAGAGGATCATTTAAAATGAAATTAAAAATAAATTCTGAAAATATAAGTAAAAATTACTAAAATCAGAATTAAAAATTATAGAAAATTAGTTTTATGTGTCAAGATGGTTGGTAAATTTATTTAGAATTTTTAGAGTTGAATTAATATTTTTAATAAAAGAAAATGAAAAAATATATATAAAAAAAAAGAAATTAAAATGTGAGAGAAAAGGAGCAAGGGGTGTGGCGAAGGTAAATTTGCAGTTTAAAAAATGGTTTGGGCCCAAAGATAGGTGTGCAAATACCAATTAGAAACCCAGTCCATAGAGCGTGTGTGTGTGTGTGTGGAATGGTGCACCTCAGTCAAACACGTGGATGCAATCAAAGCCATAGGATTCAGTCAATGAAATCAATCAAACAAAGCACTCATGATGAACAAATCAGAAAGCAACCACATGGTAACAATCATACACACGCCCACACACAAGTCATCAGAGTTCAAAATAAGGCACGTGAGAGAGAGGTTGGTTCATTAATGCGCTGGCACTTTCTCAAGCGTTGGATCGGATGCATCACACGACCACGTTTTAAAGTTACGTTAAACCCTAATTCAATCTCACCGGCCGGAGAAGGACCTCTGGTCATCTTCTCCGGCCACCTCCGGTCACCTGCAATTCCTCAAACCTCCCAGAACCTCAAAAACCATACATCATTTGAAAGCTAGTGTCATGCACATAACGAATATAATGTTGAAATTCATAAATCATGCAAGCACAGAAAGAATCAAAGCATTTCAGTTTGCCCTAAAAAATGAATCTGCACCTCTAAAAGGTCTATCAACTAGCTAGATCATGCATAGCATCTAGTAAGCTTCAAGAACAACAAAAACAAGCTTAAACAAAGTGAATTCGCGCAAGCCAGTGGAGAAATAGGAACCTGAAACTTGAAGAACTCTTGAATCTACAGAAAACCAGAGATGAGATCTTGAACTCTTGAACTTGTTTGAGCAAAATAAATGCTCTTAGACACTTGAAAATGAAGAGGAAAATGGATATGAAATTGAAGATGATTCACCTATTCCATGCTTCTACACTTCAATGTTGCTAGATGTTGCTTGATGATGAAGATTGATGAAGAAAATTGATGAATTCGTGCAATGAGAGAGAGAGAGAGAGTTCAGAGAGAATTTCAAAGAGTGTTTGGTGAAATTTGTGAAAATGATTGAAGCTTCTCAATCCAGTGAGCAGTGGAGCTTATGTAGGTGAGGTTAGTTTCTTAACTGGTGTGGTTAACAGTTGGAAAGAGAGTTAAGTGAGTGAGTTAAGTGAGTTTGAGCTAACTAACTGAGTGAGGTTTATTAGTGACACGAGTTAGTGAGTGAAGTTAGAGTGTGGGGAGGTTTATGTTGCTTATGGTGAGAATGATGAAACAATGATAGTGATGTTATGCTGATACATGATGTTGCTGCAACTAGTGAAACTTGTAGAACAAGTTTTCCACTTTTCCTCTTTGATGTATGGACATGGCATGGAGCATGTATGTGTAAGAATCATGTTGGTTCAAATGAGGCAATGTATGATGAGTGTCTGCGTGAAAACTGATGTGAATCAACCAATATCAATGCAAAACACTCTATTCTTGGCAGCATGGTTTCAATGAAAAACAAGGAAGTTTGAGGGTGAATATCTCTCACATTAAAGGATGAAAATGTATAATTTTGGTGGCAAATGAAAGATGGTACATTGTAGAACATGTTTAGTGTTGAAATCAAAGTGAAAGAAGACCTCTAAAGTGGTGAAAAGTGGTTTAGAACACAAGGGAACCAAGTTGTCTCATGGGCGTGGCAAATTTTGGCACGCATGGCAACATGACTTGTGGAAAATTCAGAGTGAAACCATCAACTTTGGGCCCTCATATGACCTTCATAACATGTTCAAATGAAAAATGTCCAACATCAAAGTTAAAGAGGACATGGAGATGAACAACTTTGATGTTCAACAATTTTTCATTTGAAGCATTCTTGATGGAGAAAATTGGCTTGACATTTGGCACACCAAGTGTTTGATGAAATTATGGCCTGGAGGCCTGAACTTGCCTTGATTTTGCTCCACTTTGATTGATCATAACTCTCTCAATTTTGATCCAATGGAAGAGTTATTTATATGGATTTGAAGCTTGGAATGTGATCTTTAATTGGCTTAACTTGGGCCTGAAGTTTGAAGCTTTTATCTTGAAGAAAGAATGCCTTAAAGTGTAGTGAAAAATGGTCCAAAACTTGCCATTTTTGGAAACCCTAAATTTCTAAAAATGGAAACTTTGTACATTTCTTAATTTTTGATAATTACTTCATCATTTCTTGATCAAATCTTGTCCATTGACCATATTTAACTTGAATTTCATGATTTTTACCTTAAAAGTCAGGAGTTGACTTTTTTCACTGCACAGTTGACTTTTTCCCCAACTTCTTGATTCTCAAGCAACTGGCCAATTGAACCTCTTCTGAAATGAACCAATGGGCAATCTTCCATCCTTAGATACTTGACATCATGTAGAAAACATGGAGATCAAGTTTGAACCAAAATTTCACCAGGAGACCACTTGAATCCAAAACCCTAATTTTGACTGTTTTTTATAGGAGATGATGCACTGTCCAATCTTCTTGATGAATTCTCTTCTTCCAATGACTTGTAGGATCAATTGAGATCATATGAGATTTAAGAGACTCTTGAGGCTTGCTTGAAGACCCTTGGCTCTTGTTCCCTTGCTCTAGATGATCAATACTCTGAAAACCACTCATCACATGCCGTATGCTGAATGCAATGCAATGCTTTATTTCTCTATGCTTGAATGGAATGCAATGAAATGAAAGCACATGCCAAATGATATGAAAATGAGAGGGAAAATTTTGGGATGTTACACTCGCGACCAAGAGAAACGGGTAAGGGAGTCGATTACGCGAGGGGAAGGTGTTAGCACCCCACGCGTCCATCGTACTCAATGGGATCCAAGCTTGTTGTCTCGATCAAAGGGTGTCGTCATTCGGAGCTCCACTGCTACTGGAAAGGAGAAGGAACGGGAACGGAAAAGAACAAAGAAACGAAGAAGAAAAGAAAAAAAGTGACTCGATAGGACATCTCTCGTCCTATGCCTACGTATTCCCTTGTGCAATGGGAAAGTCAGAGTCAACGTAGTTCGGACGCGAACTAAAGGGGGAGGTTGCTCGCCAAGACATCACCGTCTTGTGCCTACGTATCCTCAATCGGACTAGAGAGAGGAAATTAGAGCAGTCGTAGTTCGACCTAACGAGGTCGGTTAGTGCTTTTTATGAGCGACGTTAGATTCGCGTCCGACAGTTAGGGTCGATGCCTGTTTGCGACGAGACGGAAATAACGCGCCCTTTCCTGAAAATGATTTGAACTTGAACGATCCCGAAGGATGAAAAGGTTTGAATTTGTTTTTGTGTTTTTTTAGACAGAATTGGATTGAATCTAGTTCGTAACTTGCATTGTACCGAAGTCTGTGATATAGGAACGAATGCTTAGCAAATCGTTCCAAAATGGAACGTCCACTAAACACTCTAGAAAAATGAGAGGAAACTCCTCATTCCTCACTTCCCACATGCGAGGCTCATGCGCAATACACGTTAACTTTATTAAGTGTTTTAGAAGTGTGATGAGATGAGAAGAGAAGACTCAAAGGAGAAGAAAACACTATGGGGAAACTAAATATTCCTAATGTTATCATGCAAAGGTGGCCCTATAGTTGAGTTAAAAAGGGAAACATCTACCTAAGTTAGCATGCAAAGTGGAAGCCTAATGCTAATGCTACTCCAAGCTTAATCGGAAATTAAGTTGGACTAGGTAGCTTTAAGGGAGTGAATCCAAGAATTAAACAAGTCTTGAGACTCACGGGAAGAGAAAGAGTGAAAGAGATGAAGAAGAAAGAGAGGTATAAGATGAGAAATAAGATGGGGAAGCAAGCACATCATGCATATCATATCCAAATCATATCATTAATCATGCTTCAAAAGACTACACAAGAAAGCTCAAGCAAGCAAGTAAAAGCACACAAGAAAGGATGCAAGCAAACTTGCATAAGAAGCACAATTAGACATCATTAAGCCTCACACAAAGATGACATGGACAAGGTAAGATGAAAATAGATCCAAGTCAGAATTCAATTCATGTCATAATCATCCAATTCAAACGCGTAAGAATGCTTCACATTGACATGCATCAAGAACCAAAGAGGCAACAAACAAATGCTAGTGATATGCACCATACAAATCAATCCACAATGGTAAAATGAAATAGAAGCAAGGCAATTAACCCAAGGGGGCAGTAGTGTGTGTTTGAAGATCAATTCAAACTCAAATTCAACATGTCACACAAGAAACATGAACATCACATCACAACAAGTTCACACAAACAAGCATGTATCAACCATAAAATCCAAGCACATCCAAACAAGTTAACATACATTGCATCACACATGAAAAATGGCTAAGAGTGCTTAAAAATCATGGAATAATGATCAAGGTATCTAGAAGGCAGTAGTTCAATGTGCTCTAAAAGAGTGCCTAAGAATGTGTGCAAAGGATGCTCAAACCACCTCAAACATTAGGCAAATACACAATTCATTCATCAAACAAGTTAGGCATGAAAAGAAAACCCAAAATGAACCCAAAATACATGATTAAGACATCAAATGAACACCCAAATTCCCTACATACATGTGCCTAAGCGTGTGTACAAGGATGGATCAAGAATCAATTGGAAAGATCATGAATCAAGGCAATAGCTCAAAGACTAGGTCAAAGAAACACATCACACAATTAAATCAATATAAAATAAGAAAAATAAATTAAAAAAATAATAAAAATAATCAAAATAAAGTCAACATCTCAATTGACCAGAAAATAATTTTTTGGTATTTTTATCTTGAGTTTTGAGTATTTGAAATAAAATAAAATCAAAGAAGCAAATAAGAAAAATAAAAAAAGAATTGAATAATGGTGGGGGTGCACTCAGCAATCCAGATACAAAGGAAACACAAACACACGCATTGGGCTGAAAAAATGAGGGTGCAGAAAGCAAAACGTGCATGGGCCCAGTCCAATGATCACTTATATCTCACCAGATTAAGTAAAAAAAATAAAATAAAAAGAAGGTGTAACACAAATCATGTGAACAATTCTCAATCGGTGCATTTTTTTTAAAAATAGAAAAGGACAAAAAACTATCACAGCCACTCAACTCTCGCCATGTCATCGTCTTCTACATGGCAACCCTAGACAAAACCAGCCATGCATAGTGAATGCACAGTCCATAACCGTGTTGCATCATCAACTTCTACCAACGATTACTCCATGATAATTCAACCAAATCAAGCAAAATAAAACCCAAAAAAGAAGTATGAAGAACACAGATCATCATGGAGCCATTAACTCTTCAAAACTCATGCTTAAACACAGAGAAACATGGATCCAAAATCACGGGTACAAACACATCAACACACATTCAACAATATCATTAACTTCATTTTCAAAAACTCAAACAGTGCCATCATTTCAGGCCTCAGCAGATGCAATGCATGAACTCAATATCATACCCTAAATCAATTAGATCTAAGTATGAGAGAAAAAAGAGTTTGAAGAAGCTTACCTAGTGGAGACAAGTCCACTGCTTCTTCAACACTTAGTAAGATCTTCAGAATACCAGCTGAAATTCCTTAGCAATCTTCAATGAGAGTAAATCGAGCAAGAAGAATGAGAGAACTTATGGAGAGAAGAATGTGCAAATGGGAAGCTTTGAGAGAAAAACTTGAGCTCAGATCTGAAAACAAACCAATCCCCCTCTAATTTGAAATGAAAATAAGTTTTATAAGGGGTGTTTTAGGGTTGGAAAGTGGTTCGGATCCGAATCAAAGGAGTGGCAATTGTTACTATGGTTTGGAAAAAAGAAAAACACAAAATGCACATGGGTGGTTCCTTGGTTCAGGTTTGGCACTGCAGGCTTGGAGAATGCTTTTCTTGGGTTGGAATAAGTCGTTTTCTTGCGTACAAATGGGCTGATATAAGGTACAAGTCTGCTGAACTTATGTGGGCATTTTTGCATTTTCCAAATGTGTACACTTTTGCCAATTCTCTCTCCTTATGGAAGGTGGTGTGTTTAGTCATTCTTAGTAATGAAAAGGGATGGTGCGTGTGGAGTAAGTATGTGGGCGATCATGTGCAAGAAAACATAATCACATGCAAAGAAGCAACATGATGCAGCTCTTTTCGTGCTGCCGTACCTTAATGGATTCTTGGTCAAATAACAAGAACTTGGGCTTGACAAAAACTAGGGATGATATGGAACAAAAATCATGAAGAAAAAATCTTAAAATAATGCTTGCAACCTTGTGAAAATGATCCACAAATATATGCCCTCAAAGCTGTCCAAGCACTTAGAAGAAAAATTGAATTTCTTGACAATTTAGACATTTGGAACCTTGATATTTGGGACACCATAACTTGAGCTACAATAGTCCAAATGAGGCAATTTTTTATTCTTTAGAAAGCTTGCACAATAGGGAATAAAAATGATGTTGGAATCTGGTTGAAATAGAGCTTGAGAGTATGTGAAAAATTGCCATGAACATGAGTGCACAAAACTGTCCAAGAATAACTTAGAAAAAATTCTAAGTTTTCAAATTTTACAACTTGAAAACTCCAACTTTGGGACACCATAACTCTCTAAAAAATGATCCAAATGAGACAAACTTTACATGGTTGGAAAGCTTGGAACAAGCTCTACAACTTTAATGTTTGAGGAAAATTGAGATGGAGCGTGGATCATGAAGAAATATTGCCTTGAAAGTATCCCCTAAACCATGAAAACTTTCCAAAAATAGTAAGTTCTAAAACCCTATTTTTGCCAAAAATGGAAACTTTCACAAATTCTTGATTTTTGATGAATCCTTAAGTATCTCTTGACCAAATCCCATCCACTGATCATACTTGACTTGAAAATCACCATGTTAACCTCAAAAAGTCAGGAGTTGACCTTTTTTTACTGCACAATTGACTTTATCCCCAATTCTCTTGATTTTGAATCTCTTTACCAATTGAAACCCTTCTGAACCAAATTGATGGACAATTCTTCAATCCTAGACACTTAGGGACATGAGGAATACCATAGAATCAAGTCTTGCTCAAAAAATCAGAAATAAACTGATTTTATGGCAAACCCTAATTTTGGTGCCCTCAGTCTAGGAGGAATATGCCCATCTTCCAAATCCCAATTCCTCTGAGTATGATGTAAATCCTGTCAGACAATGATGAGATGTGCCATTTGATGATGATAAAAACTCAAAGAACATGCCTATTGTGGTGTTAAACTCAGGAATCTCAAAACCCTAATTTGAACCATCATGCTAGGAGAGTGTGATTCCCTTGAAATTTCTTGTCAATTGTGATCTTTTGATGAGGTAATGAACAAATTAGGATGCCCTGAGGCCCAAGGCTTCTTTGTGACCCAAGTAATGATGATGTCAAGAACCATCTCTCCTCTTAGCCCCTTGGACAATACACATGAACTTTTGCTGAAACCCTGGAAAACATCTTCCTCCTTTTGAGTTAGCTCAGATACCTTGATCCCATGCTAAGAACCAATGATATGCAAGGATGATAATGCAAGAATGAAATGAAACATAAGCCAGTTAGTACTAAAAGTAAGAGGGCAAATTTTGAGGTGTTACAGCTGCCCCTATTCAAACTTCTTGGATCCGAGGGTATGGAAGCCAAGGCTTTCAGACAATCGAGATACACGGAGATTGAATACCAAAATAACCTGGAAATTTGCAACCTGTGGGGTAGTGAAAATAGAATGAAAACGAGAACGGCCGAAGGCGAACTCGGGAGGAAAGACCGGCCGAAAACGGACTTTCAACAACGAACGAGTACGACCGCAAGCGGACTTGAAAAGAAAGAACGAGTAGGACCAAAAGCGGACTCGAAAAGAATAAACGAGTACGACCGAAAGCGGACTCAAAAAGAAAGACTGGCTGAAAACGCTCTTCCAACAGCAAATGAGTATGACCGAAAGCGGACTCGAGAAGAATAAACGAGTACGACCGAAAGTGGACTCGAGAAGAAAGATCGGCCAAAAACGCCCTTCCAACAGCAAACGAGTACGACCGATAGCGGACTCGAAAAGAAAGATCGGCCGAAAACGCTCTTCCAACAGCAAACGAGTACGACTGAAAGCGAACTCGAGAAGAATAAACGAGTACGACCGAAAGCGGACTCGAGAAGAATGACCGGCCAAAAACTCCCTTTCAACAGCAAACGAGTACGACCGAAAGTGGACTCAAAAAGAAAGACCGGCCGAAAATGCTCTTTCAACAGTAAACGAGTACGACCGAAAGCGGCCTCGAAAAGAATAAACGAGTACGACCGAAAGCGGACTCGAAAAGGATAAATGAGTACGACCGAAAGCGGACTCGAAAAGAAAGACCGGCCAAAAACGCTCTTTCAACAGCAAATGAGTACGACCGAAAGCTGACTCGAAAAGGATAAACGAGTACGACCGAAAGCAGACTCGAAAAGGATAAACGAGTACGACCAAAAGCGGACTCGGAAAGAAAGACCGACTGAAAACGCCCTTTCAACAACAAAGGAGTACGACCGAAAGCGGACTCGAGAAGAATAAATGAGTACGACCGAAAGCGGACTCGAGAAGAAAGACCCAGCCGAAGATGGACTTTCCAACCCAAGATAAGTAAAATCGACGGATCTACCAAGATAACCCCGCTGGGGATGAGAGAAATCTAAACAGACAACTCTGCAGGGGAGTGTAGGAAGGACCGACAAGAAGGACGAATCCACTGGTTGCGGTGTGATGTTAAACAACATCTTCTGAATCATGTTACTTTCTGCTGGGGAAAGAAACCGGGAAAAGGATATCAAACCTGGCTTATGCTTCGAATGCATATGTTTGAATTTTTCTATGGCATAATGCTCCATACGAAACTGAAATGCTACGCGTTTGGGAGGATGCCATGTAAGAATGCTTATGCAATGCAAAAGAAACGTCCCAACAAAATAAATGCTGAAGACAAAGGCAACTCCACCGGGGATGACAGACTGAATTGTCCTCTGAAATAAGAGACCCTGCTGAGAAGGACTTCACTCTGCTGAGAAAGATCTTGATTACACACTCTGCTGGAGATGAAAACTCCGAGAGACTACCCACTCTATTGGGGATGGATAAAAATGAATATTGAATATGAAACCCAAAGAGAACTTTTCTCCGCTGGGGATTACTAATGACTTCTACCGAAGACAGAACTCAAAACCTGGATCTGAAAAATGCCAATAACAATTGGACTTAAGACCTGCTGGGGATTTCAACTGCTGTTGAACAAACCACTGAGAGGATCACCACCAAACTCTGCTTGGGGAAACAAGTCAAATAACCCCGAACCTGCTTGGGGATATTACCGAACTCAACCTGCTGTTGGGAGATGCTCTTACCTTTACCCTGCTGGGGAATATCAGCCAATACCAGCAAATCTGCTTGGGGAACAGTAGATGATGACATCAACTCTGCTATAAGATAACATCAAGCTTACTCATCTGAGGGGATTAACTCAAACCGTTGCTGGTGAGAAAAACATTTCTTAACTAGCTGAGTGCTCCGACCCTGTGGGAAGAATACGATCTTTGTCCAAAGAAGATATTCCATAAGTCTCCTGTTAGGGATGCATCAACATCCACTTCTGACTGCTTGTAGAAAGAGTAATGAATCGATCATAACTTTAGCTGGGGAAATAATCCTCTGTACTTTTGCTGGGGAGAGTAACAACTTGCTGAGGAGGATGAAATTTCAATGCTGAGGAGAATAGCTCTACTGGGGAGAAAAGTCAACGAAACCTGCCAAGGGATATCATTGGGCTTGACCTGCTGTTGGAGAAAAGATTCTACCCTGCTGGGAATTAGAGCATGTCGTTGCTGACAGAACTACATTTCCTGACCTCCTGAGGAAAGTGATTACCAGGCTCTGTGGGGAAAATAACATCTTTGTCCAAAGAAGGAAAATATTCCGTAAGTCTCCTGTTGGGGATACAACAACGTCAACTTCTGATTGTTTGCTGAGAAAGTGATAAATCAATCACGACTATAGTTGGGGAATTAATCTTATGTACTCTGCTGAGGAAGATAATCCTCGACACCTTGGCTGGGGAAACAACAACCTGCTGAGGAGAATGAACTTTTCAATGTTGAGGAGAGTAGCTCTACTGGGGAGAAATCTTGGGTGCTGCACGCTTATGCTGATCAACCACATACTGATCTCCATACACGACCAATGGTCCCTTGAACATTCCGCCTGCCCCAGTCCACAAGGACTAATGGAAGAAACTAGCTCCAGAGGATTTTATAGAAGACCGAGCATTCACACTGCCCCAGGGTCTTCAAACTCTTGGAGAGATTTATCAGATCTCGACATAACTGCCCCAGACTTCATAATCCATGAAGTAACTTGCCTCGAAAGGATTTGTAATGACTTGAAAATACTCTGCCCCAGTATTTTGAACTTTGAAGAGGTCTTTTCAATTAACCGTCTTCAGGAGTACACAACTTCTTACGCTCTAGAGGTGGCCTGCCCCAAGTCTTGAAGAAACTTTGCCCCTGACTGATCTTACAGAGATTTGTCAAATCGACGTGATTGCCCCTATTTGGCTGCTTTAGGGAGAGTTTTCAATGTGACCTCTTCAGATTAGCCGCATCTTATCACCATTTATCGGGAACCCCCAAGCTGCGCACAGTCTCTTGGCCACATACCCCTTGACATGACTGTCCTTCGGAGTTCTCACCATCTCAACTTGGCGTGATTGAGCTTCTCGACTGACGTTCATTGTGTAAGCTTCTTTGATGTCAAACACATGCGAGCAGAAAACGTTTAATATGAGAATGACAATTCTAATGCAACACTCGTGTTAACCTGAAGTTTTATTGAAAATGTGTCGCCAAGCCTTGTGAATGAATCACTAGCGGGGATGCGACATTGATTTTTGAATGGAAAACAATACGCACATGCAATACCAACAAAAATCTTATTAGCACAACTCATAGGAGTCAGGAACCCTATCTCGCTAAAGTGCATTTTCGGAATAAACCCTGCTTCAATTAGGACTTTTAAGGGTTGTAACGTGGCCTGGTTCACGGTTTTGAGAAAAAAGGATTTAAGGCTCAAAGTTTATTGGTGTCCACCCACTCTTCGTGATGTTCTCCAGTCCTACGTTCAGCTAATTTGGCGCAAGCACTCATCTCTCAAAACGTTTTATAATCTTTAAAGAACCCATGCAATTGATGGTTCGAGACCTGATGAGGTTTTGGAGCAACAGTCACCCCTTTTGTCTTTTGTGTCTGTAGTCACACGACTTGTTCTTGCTCGAGGATTTTCTTTTGTAATCCTTTTTGTTTTTTTTATTTCCCTGATTTTGCCTGGACTGACTCTTTTGAGTTTTTCAATTTTTGAAGTCCAACGGGATGCCCTAACTTTTGTCTAAGTCGCTTGTTTTCAAGTTTCGACTTAGCGGGCTTTCTTTCTTTTATTTTTTTTGAACAAATCGTGTGACACTGGATTGTCTGACTTGTTTGAAAGGGTTGTGACTGCCTCACTCCTTGATTGTTGCGGGATAACCATTGTGGTTTCACATCTTTTAACCTCTTGACGGTGGAATAGAAGGTAATGGATCCTCAGATGCACACTCTTTTTGCAGTTTGAACGTTCGGTCAAACTAACTGACGCCTACCCTGCCCCAGGTTAAGATTGAGGGTTTTTTCGTTTCTAGAAAGAAACTCCTACTTCAATGCTCAAAGGGGTTAACGAGGGTTTATCTCCCTTATATCTCCAGTGTTTAGGGATTTTAAACAATGCCTGTACATCCTCAACAGGGTTTTATCCAAAAGCACCTAACCGAAGATTTTGCGTTTTTACCTCATCATCCTCCCTTAAGAGTTTAAGGCAAGAAAAGGGATATTGCAGTGCATATAAACACGACATGAGTGCATAAAAGTAAGATACTTCAGGAACAACACGTTTATTACATTAAAATCAGCATTCAAAACACAAACAAGTTTTTACATGCAGACAGTGTTTAAACAAACAAATGAAAGCTACATATGAAAATGCAGTAAAGGAAGCTGATGATTGCCATTGTTGAGGAGACTTGACTCCGTCTGGACTTATTGCTTCTGATGATGTCTTCGCAGCCTCGAGTGCTCACTCTGATAAAGAAGCTTCACCTTGTAGGGGTACCGTCCGGGGCGATGACCTTTGAGTCAATCAAATCTTGCACCTTGTGTTGGAACATATTACAGTTATCAAGTGTGTGTCTAAACATTCTCGAATGGAACTCACAGCTATCGTTCATGTCATAGTCTGGAGGAATAGGGTATGGCACTGGCATGGCATTCCTCAGCTGGATCAACGACCTTTTGAGCAAGCGAGCAAACAACTGACTATAAGGAATAGGAATAAGATCAAATATCCTCTTGGGCCTTCTTGGTCTGAATTGCCTCTGCTGCTGATAATTATGCTGCTGCTGCTGATTTGGGCGCCCAATCTACCCCTGCACTTTCCTTTCTGCATTCGGCTGAGGCACAAACAAGGGTTGCTGACACAGAACTTCTGAAGCATAAGGTTGTGGAAGAGATCCATGACATGAGGTGGAACCTTTGGAAGGAGTCCCCAATTCCTATGCAACAGTGGGAGTAAAATCACCTTGTTTACCAATACCAACTGATGTAAACTTGATTGCCTCTGAATCAATGAGCTCTTGGACTTTATGCTTGAACCTTGTACAATTCTCAACATTGTGACCAGGTGCCCTAGAGTGGAACTCACATTTAACATTAGCATTAGGTCCCAGAGGAAGCTTTGTGTTAAGAGGTCCCAAACTAACACGTTCAACCAGTTTGAGCTTGAGCAAATAAGAAAGCAACTGTGCATACGACATTGGAATGGGATCAAACTTCCTCTTAGGCCCCTCTGACTTAGGATCCCCTTGAGGAGCAGAAAATGATTGCTGATGAAAAAGCTCTGAAACTTCAGTTTGTGGAAGAGATTCACGAGGCAATCCATGATCTAGAGCAAATCCCAAAGAGATGGGAGGAGTGAGGACCTCTGTTGTGAAAGCGAGAACATGATTGTTTTCCTTCTTTAACACCTTATTCAAGATTTCCATAACCAGGCCCACCTGAGTCCTCATCTGATTGACTTCCTCTCTTAGCAGCTTCTGTCCTTGGGACATGACCAACATATCTTCCCTAAATTGCCTCATCTGAATCTTCATTTCAGTCACCTCTGCATGAAGTTGTTCCATGGCTATCTTCTGATTGAGGCTGGGTAGTGGTGGCAGGTCAAGCTGTCAATTCTGAAGATAATACCAAGTCAGAATGAGAAATCCGCTCCTGAGCACCTGCTATGCGTATGAGTATGCAAATGCAAATGCCATGTTCGAATATTTCCAAGGAATCATTCTGCTTTGATTCAAGTTTTTGACAAAAGAACCACAAGAAATAGACGAAAAAGCTCAACAGCGAGTCTCAAAGTTAATATCCCTTGGAAATACAAGAACATGTTTGCAAATGCAACAGACATGGGATCAGGGCTTCCAAAAAGCTCTGTATTGCTGTGTTGCTGAATGGATAAGTTCAAAGGTCTACTCTGAAGAGAATACCGGAATACCAGAATACCAGGCTGATAAGTTCACACTGATAAGAGCACCAGAACACCAGGTAGGATGAAAGTTAAGGTTACCTGCAAACCTGTAAACACCCGCCCATCTCACATGTGGGTACTAGAAAACCGAGGATCCTCAATATCACGGACTCTCAGGTCGAGAAATGATGATACGTTCACCATTTCTGGTTTGGCATCATCATCAATCGAAGAGGCCTCAACTGATTTCCCTAAAAAATAAGGTCATCCTATGCAATTTCCCAGCATTGGGTCCTCGGATCGACAAGTGTAATGGGCTTGCCATTTCTGGTCTGCCATTATCACATGTCGGGAGGAGAGGCGTTGCTGAGTCCTCGGAGAAACGGTCGCCAGAGTCGACAGCTCTCTAGATCAACATTCTGAAATGCGCAAGACACGCACGTCAGAATATCTCCCAAGATAGCCTCGTCTGGATGTGAATTTCGTGAACACCAAACGCACCAAGACGGCGCGTAGGTCCCACTACTTTCCACTCTAGTCCTAAGTGTATGCTCAAGCCTGTGTATTGGGCTTATCTCTCAAAGAATCCCAACCTGCCAAACAGAAAACCAGCACAGCACAGTACAGTCCAGTATAATAATGAAATGCAATGCAATAAAATGAAGTAAAAATACAGTAATACAGTAACAGTAATATACAACAAAATAAAGCACAACAATAAACACCCAATGAAATAAAAACAGACAAGCGCTAGGATTGACTCGCATAGGGAACCAGAGTCCCCAGCAGAGTCGCCAGCTGTCGCTCCCGAGGATTTTCACCCATGGTACTAGCGCGTAAGTGGCACGGAAACAGAGTCGCCAGCAATGTGTATGTATCCTAAGAGAGGGAAAGGAAACACTGCGTAAACCTGAGGGAAAGGAAAAAGCATGGTCTCGCGACCAAGAGAAACGAGTAAGGGAGTCGGTTACGCGAGGGGAAGGGGTTAGCACCCCACGCGTCCATCGTACTCGATGGGATCCACGCTTGTTGTCTCGATCAAAGGGTGTCGTCATCCGGAGCTCCACTGCTGCTGGAAAGGAGAAGGACCGGGAACGGAAAAGAACGAAGAAACGAAGAAGAAAAGAAAAAGAAGTGACTCGATAGGACATCTCTCGTCCTATGCCTACGTATTCCCTCGTGCAATGGGAAAGTCAGAGTCAACGTAGTTCGGACGCGAACTAAGGGGGGAGGTTGCTCGCCAAGACATCGTCGTCTTGTGCCTACGTGTCCTTAATCGGACTAGAGAGAGGAAATCAGAGCAGTCGTAGTTCGACCTAACGAGGTCGGTTAGTGTTTTTTATGAGCAACGTTAGATTCGCGTCCGACAGTTAGGGTTTATGCCTGTTTGCGACGAGACGGAAATAACGCGCCCTTTCCTAAAAATGATTTGAACTTGAGCGATCCCGAAGGATGAAAAGGTTTGAATTTGTTTTTGTGTTTTTTTAGACAGAAGTGGATTGAAGCTAGTTTGTAACTTGCATTGTACCAAAGTCTATGATATAGGAACGAATGCTTAGCAAATCGTTCCAAAATGGAACGTCCACTAAACACTCTAGAAAAATTAGAGGAAACCCCTCATTCCTCACTTCCCACATGCGAGGCTCATGCGCAATACACGTTAACTTTATTAAGTGTTTTAGAAGTGTGATGAGATGAGAAGAGAAGACTCAAAGGAGAAGAAAACACTACGGGGAAACTAAATATTCCTAATGTTATCATGCAAAGGTGGCCCTATAGTTGAGTTAAAAAGGGAAACATCTACCTAAGTTAGCATGCAAAGCGGAAGCCTAATGCTAATCCTACTCCAAGCTTAATCGGAAATTAAGTTGGACTAGGTAGCTCTAAGGAAGTGAATCCAAGACTTAAACAAGTCTTGAGACTCGTGGGAAGAGAAAGAGTGAAAGAGATGAAGAAGAAAGAGAGGTATAAGATGAGAAATAAGATGGGGCAGAAAGCACATCATGCATATCATATCCAAATCATATCATTAATCATGCTTCAAAAGACTACACAAGAAAGCTCAAGCAAGCAAGTAAAAGCACACAAGAAAGGATGCAAGCAAACTTGCATAAGAAGCACAATTAGACATCATTAAGCCTCACAAAAAGATGACATGGACAAGTTAAGATGAAAATAGATCCAAGTCTGAGTTCAATTCATGTCATAATCATCCAATTCAAACGTGTAAGAATGCTTCACATTGACATGCATCAAGAACCAAAGAGGCAACAAACAAATGCTAGTGATATGCACCATACAAATCAATCCACAATGGTCAAATGAAATAAAAGCAAGGCAATGAACCCAAGGGGGCAGTAGTGTGTGTGTGAAGATCAATTCAAACTCAAATTCAACATGTCACACAAGAAACATGAACATCACATCACAACAAGTTCACACAAACAAGCATGTATCAACCACAAAATCCAAGCACGTCCAAACAAGTTAACATATATTGCATCACACATGAAAAATGGCTAAGAGTGCTTAAAAATCATGGAATAATGATCAAGGTATCTAGAAGGCAGTAGCTCAATGTGCTCTAAAAGAGTACCTAAGAATGTGTGCAAAGGATACTCAAACCACCTCAAACATTAGGCAAATACACAATTCATTTATCAAACAAGTTAGGCATGAAAAGAAAACCCAAAATGAACCCAAAATATATGATTAAGACATCAAATGAACACCCAAATTCCCTACATACATGTGCCTAAGCGTGTGCACAAGGATGGATCAAGAATCAATTGGAAAGATCATGAATCAAGGCAATAGCTCAAAGACTAGGTCAAAGAAACGCATCACACAATTAAATCAAAATAAAATAAGAAAAAGAAATTAAAAAAATAATAAAAATCATGAAAATAAAGTCAACATCTCAATTGACCAGAAAACAATTTTTTGGTATTTTTATCATGAGTTTTGAGTATTTGCAATAAAATAAAATCAAAGAAGCAAATAAGAAAAATAAAAAAAGAAATGAACAATGGTGGGGGTGCACTCAGCAATCCAGATACAAAGGAAACACAAACACACGCATTGGGCTGAAAAAATGAGGGTGCGGAAAGCAAAACGCACATGGGCCCAATCCAATGATCACTTATATCTCACCAGATTAAGTAAAAATAAAAAATAAAAAGGTGTAACACAAATCATGTGAACAATTCTCAATCGGTGGATTTTTTTTAAAAACAGAAAAGGACAAAAAACTATCACAGCCACTCAACTCTCGCCACACCATCGTCTTCTACATGGCAACCCTAGACAAAACCAGCCATGCATCGTGAATGCACAATCCATAACCGTGTCGCATCATCAACTTCTACCAACGATTACTCCATGATAATTCAACCAAATCAAGCAAAATAAAACCCAAAAAAGAAGTATGAAGAACACAGATCATCATGGAGCCATTAACTCTTCAAAACTCGTGCTTAAACACAGAGAAACATGGATCCAAAATCACGGGTACAAACACATCAACACACATTCAACAATATCATTAACTTCATTTTCAGAAATTCAAACAGTGCCATCATTTCAGGCCTCAGCAGATGCATTGCATGAACTCAATATCATACCCTAAATCAATTAGATCTAAGTATGAGAGAAAAAAGAGTTTGAAGAAGCTTACCTAGTGGAGACAAGTCCACTGCTTCTTCAACACTTAGTAAGATCTTTAGAATACCAGCTGAAATTCCTTAGCAATCTTCAATGAGAGTAAATCGAGCAAGAAGAATGAGAGAACTTATGGAGAGAAGGATGTGCAAATGGGAAGCTTTGAGAGAAAAACTTGAGCTCAGATCTGAAAACAAACCAATCCCCCTCCAATTTGAAATGAAAACGAGTTTTATAAGGGGTGTTTTAGGGTGCATTGTCACAAGATTGACATTCATTGCGCGGATATCATGATTTTGAACAATGTCTGAATGTTGATAGGCCATGTTTATTCCACGAACTCTGTGATCTTGGATCCAGCCTAGATCCACATGCTCTTGAAGAGCTGCTTGTACAATGATGCACCCTTGATTATTCTTGGAACAAATGTCGCATTGATAATAGTTGTGGGATAACCCATGCCCATACCTGCTTTGCCTGCAATGCATTTTTACCAAATTTGTTCCTAGTAGGCATATATCGTGAATTTGATAACTATCGTCGGGTCCTTCATCTATCAAGTTTATTGAAGCTTTTTCATGTTGTGGCAATGGGTTCGTTTAAACATTCAGATTCGTATCTTTGAAAGATAAAACTCTGTTTCTGATGAGCTTTTGTACGCCAGATTTAAAGTTGAGGCAGTTCTCAATGTTATGCCCTAGTCCTCCTTGATGATAAGGGCAAGATTGATCAGCTTTTAACCAATAAAGGGGGATTGTCCGGCACTGTGAGAGGAGTTCTGGTTTGAACATGCCCCTTGGCTATCAAAAGTGGGAATTGCTCTACATATAAGATTGGTATAGGGTCAAACCCTGGCGATCATGGAAAACAATTGTTGTTATTGTATTGCGAGCGAGCCTGCTGAAGAGGCTGTTACTGCCTTTGCTGATATGGTTGTTGATCTGGCTGCCTCTGAGCAACAGGTGGTTGATATACCGGGATCGGCGCGGGACTGACAACAGGAGATACCGTTGCTATCTGTCGTGGTTGGTACCTTCGTCTTTTCTTACATTGCGAGTTATTACTGATATCCTGTTCTTTCTTCTTTTGGAAAGCACTCCCATGTCTTTTAGTACTGCTGGATGGTTCTGAGTCCTTAACCAATCGACTTTCTCAGACTGCTTCAAGGCGTACCCCCATGTTTACCATCTCGGTAAAATCACTAGGTGCACTGACAACCATCTGGTCATAATAAAATGAGCTTAATGTCTTAAAGAAGATTTTCGTCATTTCTTTCGCCTAGAGAGTGTCGCTCCCAGGATTTTCATCCAGGTACAAACGCGAGAGTGGCGCGGAAAAACAGAGTCGCCAGCCGTGTATATTTATCCCAAGAGAGGGAAAGGGAACACCGCATAAACCTGAGGAAGACGGAAAGGAATGGTCATTGCAACCATAGCCTGGGTTCGGGAGTCGGTTACGCGAGGGGGAGGTGCTAGCACCCCACGCGTCCATCGTACTCGATGAGATCCACGCTTGTTGTCTATTCTAAGGGTAAGTTATACTATCATCTAGGGTTGTACTAAGACGGGGAAGGGGAGGACAAAGACAGACTCGGTAGGACGTCGACGTCCTAGGCCTACGTACCCCCTTTGTGCAATGGGGAATTCAGAGTCAACGTAGTTCGGACCAAGTTCTTTTTGTGTTTTTTATGAGCGACGTTAAGTTCGCGTCCGACAGTTAGGGTCGATGCCTGTTTGCGACTCAGACGGAAATTAACGTGCTCTTTATGAAAATAGCCGTTAGTTTGACAATCCCGAAGGACAAAAAGGTTTGAAGTTTGTTTGTATTTTTTAAGATAGAAGTGACTTAAGTTAGTTCATAACTTGCATTGCACCAAAGTCTAGGGCACAGGGGCGAATACTTAACGCATCGTCCCAAGACAGAACGCTCGCTAAGCACTCTAGAAAGATGAGAGGAAGCCCCTCATTTCTCATTCCCCACGCTTAAGGCTCGTGCGCAATACACTTGATACTTATTAAGTGTTTTCAAGAAGTTTGAGATGAGAAGAGAAGACACAAGGGAAACTCTAAAGGGAAACTAAGAGTCCTAATGTTATCATGCATAGGTGACCTACGGTTAGTGAGGTTTGACAACAACCTAAGCCTAAAGGAGAGAAAAGATGAGAGAAGGAAAGAGTAAGGGTGAATATGGATGATTATCCACACCCTCAAATGACTTACCTTAGTCCCTGCATAAAAGGTTAGTACGAAATAGACATAAGTAAAAGAAAAGAGATAGATGAAACCCAAGCAAAGACATGAAATAGTGATCAAGTAGCCAATAGCAGTCCAAACATGAATTAAGAAATCAAAGAACAAACCCCCAAGCAATGGCACAAGTGCCTTCTCAAACAAAGACTCAGACATGATCAGAAATACGCATACAAGAAGATCTCAAATGAAAGCAATCAAATAATTATAGAAACAACTTCTAAAATTGCCAAAATAAATATCAACATTTCTCAAACAGAGGCAAACAACATATCAAAAACTCCTGCAAAAATTCAAGATGTTAGTCACTCAAGCAATTATGCAAAGCTCAGATGAGAAGTATGGTTCAATATGCAAAAGGAAAGGACTAAAATTCAATGTGAAAAGATTTTAAAAATGAAGGAAAAATATTTTAATGCACTTCAGAATGTTATCTAACAAATGCAAAAAGAATGGATTGAAAATGTTTTATGGATGCAGAGAAATAAAATAAACAATTTTAAGTATGCATGATATGAGTAATTCAAAAGAAAATAAACAAATATTTGTTTCAGATGCTAAAAATAAAATAATATAACAAAATAAAATTTGTGAAAATTTTATAAAATTATAAAAATGATGCATGAATTTTTTTGGGATTTTTTAATGCATATAACTATTTTAACAAAAATTAAAATGAAATGTAATATTAAATAAAATAAATAAATTGAAATGTGCATGGGGGGTGCAATGAGTAAATAAGCACGTTAAAAATGATAATTGGGCTAGAGGGGGGGTGTAGGAAGCAGGCCCAGACATTAATCCATCAGGAAAAAAAACAAAAATAAAAAGAGAAACACGCATGGACCTTGGTCAGCCCATTGACCTGATGCTCACCATTGGATTGATCTAACGTCATAAAATCAGTCAACCCAAAAAAAAAGTAATAAAGATGAACGCTTTAGATCAAAACGCACATGGTAAGATTGCTACGCACACGTACACACAATTAGTCAGAAAATAAAAGTCAAACAAAGAATCACACGTGGGAAGGCTCACTGCATTTTAATGCGTTGGCGTTGTTATGGCCACATGATAAATCAAACATTCCACATTAGTCAAAGAAAAGAAAAAGTAATTAAGATGAGAGTTCTGGATACGATGCACATGATAGTAACTATGGGGTAATGAACACTCAATCATTAAATAAAAATCTGAAAAATAAAATAAAATAAAATAAACGTGGCAATGTGATGGCCACACAATAAAGTGGATCGACGGCCAGAAACTCATCTCCTACCTCCAGCCACCTTCGCCGGACTGGATCAACCGTCGCCACCGGAGTTAGGGTTCCGGCCCCCTACTCCGGTCACCTGCAACCTAAAGAACCCAGAACACGCAAGTGCATACACCATTCTGTCCAGAATTCAACGAGGATTCCAAATATGCCCTCAAAATTCACAAATAACCAATATATAATGAAAAACGCATGGAATAATGATTGGGTCCAAAACTTTAAATACACCATACAAGCAAACCACACGTCCAAACACAACAAAAACTACATCAGATTCATCAGTGACAATCACACAACATTATGCATACTTAAAAACTGAGTTTTATGATGATCAAAAGAATGGCTAACCTGAGATGGCACAACCCTTATCCTTGCTCTTAGCTGTGAATGGGGGATGGTTTGCACTCTATTGATCACAAGGGTTCTGATGGTGGAAGAATTTTGTGAAAACTCCTTGTAGATTGAGAGATACGAATGTGAGAAGCTTTAGGGTTCAAGTTCTTGTTCTCCTCCAAAAGCACGTGAATCTCTCCAACCAGTGCATGAATTGACTTAAATACTCTTGGGTTTTTCACTGATAATGATTTGGGCTTGGGCAATTCTTTGTTTAATGAGTTTTGAATAATTCTAGAAAATTGCATTATGTTAAGTACACCCTCTTCCATGCATAGATATCCAAGGATTTCATGCTGAATCCTTTAACTTCTAATTGCTAATCACACCCATATTGAAATTGGGCTTTGAGATGTATTGGTTAATGAGTTTTCAACATTTTGGCAATTTTGAATAATGGAGAATAAATGATAAATACACCATGGAATTCCTTAATTCAAAAGCCAAAAATGATCCTTAAGGAGTACTCTTTGATATTAGAGAGTGACATGAAGCATTGGAATTAATTATAGGTCACTATGCCCAAAGTTGTGAAAATGGAATCATGAGAAACCCTAAAAACCACTTTGGCTTCTTTTGATCATAACTGGAGTTTCTTAAATGATATGGAGACCCACTAGTACTTGTTGGAAAGAGGAGAAAAATATCTTCAACTTTCATGTTCAAGAAAAAATCATTTGAAGCTTCTTTGATGATGAAAAGTCAAGTTGAATGCAGTGTAGGAAATTGCCCAAAAAGGAAACTTTCAAATTATAGGTCATTTCCATATTTAGTAACTTTTGCACCAACTCCTGATTCCTGATAAATGGTATGAAATTTGACCCTTGAAGACCATATGAGGATATGAGACCTTGAAAACCTTGAAGAGTACCTCAAAAATCCACAGTTGACTTCCTCCTTTACAGTTGACTTTTCCCCAATTCACCTGATTCCCAATCCATTGGCCAATTGGACTTCTCCTGAACCAAACTGATGGACAACCTTCCATTCCTAGATACTTAGGGACCCAAGTAATACCATGGAATCAAGTCCTACCCAAAAAATCAGAAATAAACTGACTTTATAGCAAACCCTAGTTTTGGTACCCTCAGTCTAGGAGGAAATAACACAGTCTCCAAATCCAAATTCCTCTGAATATGATGTGTATCCTCTCCAACAAAGATAAGATGTGCCATTTAGTGATGATAAAAACCCAAGGAGCTTTCCCATTGGAGCAATAAACCCAAGAATCTCAAAACCCTAATTCATGCACTGGTTAGGAGAGAGTGATCCACTTGAGATCCCTTGCCACTTGTGAACTCTTGATGATGTGATAGACTAGATAGGACCTTCTTGAACTGCCTCAAGCACCTTGGCCCCATGCTAATGATATGCATACATGATAATGCAAAAAAAGAAATGAAACATAAGCCAGTTAGTAATAAAGTAAGGAGGGCAAATTTTGGGGTGCTACAACTGACCCTATTCCATCGACTTGGTCCTGAGAGTATGATAGCGACGGTTTTCAGACAATCAGGATGCACGGAGATTGAATACCAAAGAACCCGGAAATTTGCAATCCTCCACTAGAGAATTAACCATAAATTCTGTACTGTCACAATACGGACGAGTGCCAGGTATGTTGGGTATAAAGTAAAACAAACTCTCCCAGGTTATGTCATCTCTGCTGATAAAGAGAACTGACAAAGAGAATCTCAAAATATGCCATCCCTGCTGATAAAGAGAAACTAGCAAAATAAACGCCATCCCTGCTGATAAAGGGGAAACTGACAAAAGAAAATCTTCAAAAGATTGCTATCTCTGCTGATAAAGAGAAACTAGCAAAATAAATGCCATCCCTGCTGATAAAGGGAAACTGACGAAAGAAAATCTTCAAAGGATTGCTATCTCTGCTGATAAAGAGAAACTAGCAAAATAAATGCCATCCCTGCTGATAAAGGGAAACTGACGAAAGAAAACCTTCAAAAGATTGCTATCTCTGCTGATAAAGAGAAACTAGCAAAATAAATTCCATCCCTGCTGATAAAGGGAAACTGACAAAAGAAAATCTTCAAAAGATTGCTATCTCTGCTGATAAAGAGAAACTAGCCAAATAAATGTCATCCCTACTGATAAAGGGAAACTGACGAAAGAAAATCTTCATAAGATTGATATCTCTGCTGATAAAGAGAAACTAGCAAAATAAACGCCATCCTTGCTGATAAAGGGGAAACTGACGAAAGAAAATCTTCAAAAGATTGCTATCTCTTTGATAAAGAGAAACTAGCAAAATAAATGCCACCCCTGCTGATAAAGGGAAACTGACGAAAGAAAATCTCCAAAAGATTACTATCTCTGCTGATAAAGAGAAACTAGCAAAATAAATGCCATCCCTGCTGATAAAGGGAAATTGGCGAAAGAAAATCTTCAAAGGATTGTTATCTCTGCTGATAAAGAGAAACTAGCAAAATAAATGCCATCCCTGCTGATAAAGGGAAATTGACGAAAGAAAACCTTCAAAAGATTGCTATCTCTGCTGATAAAGAGAAACTAGCAAAATAAATGCCATCCCTGCTGATAAAGGGAAACTGACAAAAGAAAATCTTCAAAAGATTGCTATCTCTGCTGATAAAGAGAAACTAGCAAAATAAATGCCATCCCTGCTGATAAAGGTAAACTGACGAAAGAAAATCTTCAAAAGATTGATATCTCTGCTGATAAAGAGAAACTAGCCAAATAAATGTCATCCCTGCTGATAAAGGGAAACTGACGAAAGAAAATCTTCAAAAGATTGATATCTCTGCTGATAAAGAGAAACTAGCAAAATAAACGCCATCTCTGCTGATAAAGGGGAAACTGACGAAAGAAAATCTTCAAAAGATTGCTATCTCTGCTGATAAAGAGAAACTAGCAAAATAAATGCCATCCCTGCTGATAAAGGGAAACTGACGAAAGAAAATCTCCAAAAGTTTGCTATCTCTGCTGATAAAGAGAAACTAGAAAAATAAATGCCATCCCTGCTGATAAAGGGAAACTGGCGAAAGAAAATCTTCAAAGGATTGCTATCTCTGCTGATAAAGAGAAACTAGCAAAATAAATGCCATCCCTGCTGATAAAGGGAAACGGACGAAAGAAAACCTTCAAAAGATTGCTATCTCTGCTGATAAAGAGAAACTAGCAAAATAAATGCCATCCCTGCTGATAAAGGGAAACTGACAAAAGAAAATCTTCAAAAGATTGCTATCTCTGCTGATAAAGAGAAACTAGCAAAATAAATGCCATCCCTGCTGATAAAGGGAAACTGACGAAAGAAAATCTTCAAAGGATTGCTATCTCTGCTGATAAAGAGAAACTAGCCAAATAAATGTCATCCCTGCTGATAAAGGGAAACTGACGAAAGAAAATCTTCAAAAGATTGATATCTCTGCTGATAAAGAGAAACTAGCAAAATAAACGCCATCCCTGCTGATAAAGGGGAAACTGAAAAAATGAAATCTTCAAAAGATTGCTATCTCTGCTGATAAAGAGAAACTAGCAAAATAAATGCCATCCCTGCTGATAAAGGGATACTGACGAAAGAAAATCTCCAAAAGATTGCTATCTCTGCTGATAAAGAGAAACTAGCAAAATAAATGCCATCCCTGCTGATAAAGGGAAACTGACGAAAGAAAATCTTCAAAGGATTGCTATCTCTGCTGATAAAGAGAAACTAGCAAAATAAATGCCATCCCTGCTGATAAAGGGAAACTGACGAAAGAAAATCTTCAAAAGGTTGCTATCTCTGCTAATAAAGAGAAACTAGCAAAATAAATGTCATCCCTGCTGATAAAGGGAAACTGACAAAAGAAAATCTTCAAAAGATTGCTATCTCTGCTGATAAAGAGAAACTAGCAAAATAAATGCCATCCGTGCTGACAAAGGGAAACTGACAAAAGAAATTCTTCAAAAGATTGCTATCTCTGCTGATAAAGAGAAACTAGCAAAATAAATGCCATCCCTCCTGATAAAGGGAAACTGGCAAAAGAAAATCTGTCAAACAAGAACTGACTGCCGGGTGTGAATGAGATTTCACTAAAGAGAAGGGCCAAATAAAGGCAAACTCCCAACCGACTCAAAATCTACTGGTAAGATGACTCCGCTGGGGAAGGAGAAGTCTAAATAAAAGACTCTGTCGGGGAGCACAAGTATGAGGAACACATCCATTCAAAATCTCCTGAGTTGTGCCATCTCTGCTGAGAAAGAGAACTGGCAAAGAAAGTATCATACCTGGCTTATGCTTCGAATGCAAATGGAAATGCTATGTGTTTGAGGATGTAATGCGAATGCTTATGATATGCAAAAAGGGCTCCTCCAGCAAAATAAATGCTGGAGAGAAAAGACCAATTTAACTGGGATGACAAAAATAAATTGTCCTCTGAATCCAAGAACTCTGCTAAGAAGGATCACACTGACCGACTCTTTGGATAAGCAACCTCTGCTGGGGATGAAATTCCAAAGGAATATCTACACCACCGGGGATTACACATGACCTATACTGAAGGTAACATCCCAACCTGATATTTCTCCTCTGCTGGGGGAGTTGAGAATGAACGCCAATGACGGAACCGGAAGTCTGTTACTGAGGATTACCAATAACAATTGGGCTTATGACCTGTTGGGGGATGCCAGCCCATGATACCATCCTGCTTGGAGATACTGCTGGACTTAGCCTGCTGATGGGGAGAATGACTTTGCTTCCACCTTGCCGGGGATTAGAATATAACATCGTCGGTGAGAGCGCGCTTCCTGACCGGCTGGGAAAATGAACACCCTGATTCTGTGGGGAGATAACGTCTTGATTTGGAGAAAATACTTCCCAAGTCTCCTGCTGGGGAAGGTCTGCTCTGCTGAGGAAAGTGCAATCTCAATGCTGGGGAAAGCAAACTGCTGGGGATGTACAATCATGTTGCCCTGCAACCTGACTTGTCTTTATGGTCATAAGCGGCTCCTTGAACTTTTCACTTGCCCCAGACCACCGGGTCTAATGGAAGAAATCACCTCAAGAGGATTTTATAGAAGATTGGGCGTTCGCACTGCCACAGGGTCTTCAAACTCTTGGAGAAACTTATCATATCTCGACATAACTGCCCCAGTCTCTGTAATCCACGAAGTCCCTTACCTCGAAAGGATTTGTAATGACTCAAAAGTACTCTGTCCCCGTATCTTGAACTTTGAAGGGGTGTTTCAATTAACCATTTTCAGGAGTGGACAATCTCCCACGCTCTAGAGGTGGCCTGCCCCAATATGAGCTTTGACGTGACTTTTGCCCCTGATCTTAGAATGAATGCCCCGGAATAACTGAATTTCGGGGAGATTTCTCGACGTGACTGCCCCAGATTGGCTACATCTTAACACGACTTACTGGGGAGATCCCCCTCTACACTGAGTCTCCTGGCAGCATGCCCTCTGATATGATTGTCCTTCAGAATTTTCAAGCAACCCAACTTGGCGTGATCAAGCTTCTTGACTGTCTTTCACTGTGTAAGCTGCATTGATGCTTAGGCACATATATGCAAACAGAAAATGTTTATTATGAGAATGATAATTCTAATGCAACATTCATGTTAACCTTGAAGTTTTATTAAAAGTGCGTCGCCAAGCTTCGTGAACGAATCACTAGCTGGGATCCGACCTTGATTTTTGAATGGCAAAACAATGCGCACATGCAATACCAACAAATCTTATTAGCACCACTTATAGGAGTCAGGAACGCTATCCTGTTGAAGTACGTTTTCAGAATAAACCCTGTTTCAATTAGGACTTTAAAGGGTTGTAACGTGGTCTGGTTCTCGGTTTCAGAAAAAAGGATTTATGGCTCAAAATTTATCGGTGCCCACCCACTCTTCGTGATGTTCTCCAGTCCTATGTTCAGTTAATCTGACCCAAACACTCATCTCTCCAAAAGGTTTATGATCTTTAAGGAACCTAGGCCACTAATGACAGTCACCCCTTTCTATCTTTTGTGTCTGTAATCACACGAATTTGTTCTTATCGAGGATTTTCTTTTATAATGCTTACCGCTTTTTCTTTCTTTTGCTTTTTCGATCCCTAATTTTTCCTGGACTGACTCTTTTGAGTTTTTCAATTTTGAAGTCCAGCGGGATGCCCTAACTTTTGCCTAAGTCAAGTTTCGACTTAGCGGGCTTTCTCTCTTTTTTTTTATTCCCCGTTTGAACAAAGCGTCTGACACTGGTTGTCCTACTTGCTTGAAAGGGTTGCGACTGTCTTACTCCTTGATTGTTGAAGGATAACCATTGTGGTTTCGCATCTTTTGACCTCTTGACGGTGGGATAGAAAGTAATGGTTCCTCGAATGCACGCTCTCCTTGGAATTTGAACGCTCGGTCAAACTAACTGACGCCTACCCTGCCCCTGGGTTAAGTATGAGGGTTTTTTCGTACGAAAGAAGCTCCTACTCCAAGGCTCAAAGGGGTTAACGAGGGTCTATCTCCCTTATATCTCCAGTGTTTAGGGGTTTGAAACAATGCATGTACATCCTCAACAGGGCTCTATCCTTGAACATACAACTGGAGATTTTGCATTTTCGTCTCATCATCCTCCCTCAAGAGTTCTAAACAAGAAAATTGGTATTGCAGTGCATATAAACATTTAAGAGTGAACACGAATGGATTACTTCAAGGAAAACATACTCATTGCATTAATATCATCATTAAAAAACAAACAAGTCTTACGTGCATACGATGCTTTAACAAGAAATGAAAAACTACAAATGAAAATGCAGTAAAGAAACTGATGACTGCCGCTGTTGAGAAGTCTTGACTCCGCTTGGACTACTGGCTTTAGGAGACGACCCTTGAAGTCTTCAAACAGATGAGAGGTCGACATGCACAACCAAGTCTCCTTCTGGAAATGATATGTACCCTTTGTCAATCAATTGTTACACTTTGGCTTGGAAGGCTTTGTAATCTTCGGTTGTGTACCCCATAGTCCCTCCATGATATCCACATTGCACATGGGGATTGTACCCCGGAGGGTATGGTTCTGGAACAGGCTTCAAAGTCTTAGGCTCCACCAATGAGTTTCGAACCAGGTGTGGCAAGAGTTGACTGTACGACATGGGAACTGGATGAAGAGGAGCATTCCTTCTTTCCAAGTTGTTGTGCGGCCTATGCTGATTCTGACGCTGATACTTCTGTTGTTGATGCTGATTTGAGCGCATAATCTTTTCAGGCACTTTTCTCTTCAGACTTGGTCGAGGCGTAGGCAGCATTTGTGGATGTGGGGATTCTAAGGCCAAAGACTGCAAGAAATGCCCCTGGCTTTATGTAGCTTTGGGAGAGGCAACAGGGATATCCACCTCTTTTTCAACAGCTAAGGTAGGACCACCATGTATGCTTACGCCGCTCGGCGTGAATTCAATTGCCTTCAAATTTATCAGATCCTGGATAGCATGCTGAAATGCCCTACAATCTTACACATTATGCCCCGGCGCGCCAGAGTGAAAATCACAGTGGGCTCTTGCATCATAACCTGGTGGGGGAGTACCAGAGGGAGCAGCCAAAGTCCTTTTCCGTACCAGTTACAACTAAAGGAGATGCCGGAATAACTGAGAATATGGCACTGGTGGAGTCTCAAAATGTCTATTCTACTTAGGCGTAAATTGTGGCTGGCGTGGAGCGCGATTCTGTTGTTGTTGAGGTACAGCCGGGACAGTCACAGTGGCAATCTGCTCACCCTTAGAGAGGGATCTCTTGAACAACGGGGAAGAGACAATTCCAGCCGCAGCTTCAAGCATGAGAGTATTATCTTTGCTTAGCACACCTTTCACGACTTCCATAACCAGACTCATCTGAGTCTTCAGTTGGTTGACCTCTTCCTTCAGCACTTTCTGCTCCTGAACCAAGGTTTGTATCTTCCCCATAAACTGGCCCATTTGGCTTCGTACATCCCTCAACTCAGCTTGAATTTGATCCATAACCAACTCTTTGAATGGCCTGAGGAGTTAAGTCTGCAATTCTGAGAAAACCATATCAAAATATGAATAACCAGCCTTGAACACCTGTTATGCACTATGATTATGCAAAATGATTATGAATATGCAAATGCAAATGGACATGTTTGAATATTCGCAGGGCGATCCACCCCTTGATTCCAGTTTAACAACAAGATAGAACGAAACTTCTGCTCATACATTAAGGAATCCAAGGGAAAACCAAATGTCACAAATCCAAGGTAACAAATTTGAACATGAAAATCAAAGGTCCCAACCAACAAGCCTAGTGGTGATCCAAATACAATAAAAGAGAACAGAAAACTAAGGCATGTCATCAAAGTCCACGAGTGTCAATCCCCCCCATCCACTATGCTTTCTGCTCCAGTCTTGTATTTCCTTGAACAGTTTCTTGGTGTCGGGATGCTTTGGCCTCTGAATTAGCTCTTGAATGAGAAGGTCTCTCCTATGCATGACCCCCTCCAAGTATCGGCAATGTAATTCCCAAGCGTCTTCTGCAGAAGCACCATCCATGCTAGGTCCCTCATGTCTAGATCCCTTCACTTTAGCTTGGACCTTCAGTTCCTCTATGGAGGCTATAGCTTCATTGAGTCGACCCTCGACTGTTTGTCTCTTGAATACCCCTAACAGGATCTCAGCGTCTTTCTTCTTGAGCTTTGACTTCAACTCGTCAATCTGAGCTAGATAACCGTCTTCCTTTTTCTTATTCTCAGCCATTGCAGTTTCTCGGTGAGCATTGAACCTGTGAATTTTTAACAAGGCCTTGTCCAACTCTTCCTTCTTAGACTCGAGAACCTTACTGATACCGTCTAGAGCTTGTTTCATACTTTGTCTGGATGATACCATGTCAGCTAGCTCTTTTTCTACCTTAGCAAGAAGCTCTGTCTTCAACTTGGCGGTATGAATAGCTTCACCCCGCTCATGTTTCAACTGATAAATCTCCCTTCGTAGCTCACTATTTTCTTCTCGCAGCTTTTCCTTTTCAGCCCACAACTCGTTAAACTTCTCTATCTCAACTGTGGTTGTAGGCTCAATCAGCACGGGGTAAGATGGTGGTTCTACCGGGAAGGGAAGAAGCTCCTCTTCTGCTCTCTTCTTAATCCACTCTTTATAGGAAGGGAAAGCCCGGTTGTTACATTTCCCGAATGAAGCTTTACCCTTCTTGGTCACCTGTTTCCAAGCATTCACAACCTTCCTTATCATCTCTTGATCCTCAGTACCATTAAAGAATAAGGACTCTCTAACATCTCGCTCTTCAGGTGGACCCTTCAAAGGATAACCAAACTGCCTGATAACAAGGGAAGGATTATAGTTAATTCCACCCCTTCTCCCTATCAAGGGTACATTAGGGAATTCTCCGCACTTGCAAATAATCTCCATTCCTATCAAGTCATGATTGAACCAAACAATGTTGTCAGCAGTCAGGCCCATTAACCTCTTCGACCACTTCAGAGAATCTTTCGTATCGACAAAGGCGCCAGTTTCGGGGAGATGGCTCAGAAACCAAGTAGATAAGAGTGGTGCACAACAACTCACAGTTTTCCCACGCCTATTTTCATTCTTGTAATGGACTGAGTGATACACATCACCTAGCAAGGTAGGTATAGGATTCTTCGAAATAAAGATCCTGACGGCATGCATATCCACCAGATCAGGAACATTGGGAAACAGGACAATCCCATAGATGCACATAGCCAGAATAGCTTAGAAAGCAGTCCAATTCTTCTCTTTGACACGCAGGCAAGCTTGATCAGACAAAAACTTCAATAAGAAACCCTCAGCTCCTTGTTTCTCCACAATATTGTTACTCAGAACAGATTCACCAATATGAAGAGCAGTGGCCATTTCTTTTATCTCAGGGCATTCTTCAGAAAAGAAAACTATGTCATGCCCGATGGGGATTCCCAAAATAAATGAGAACTCCTCCAATGTTGGGGCCAAGATGTAGTCTGGGAAAGTAAAGCAGCGCAAAGACGGATCATAGAACTGAAGAAGTGTATGAATGGCATCCTTCTCATACTTGGAGATATTATAGACAAACTTCAGAAGTCTCCCATACCCTCCACTGAACTCTGTACGAACTCCCGGACCAGCCATACTAATCAGCTTGTGAATCAATGTCAAGGTCGGATCTGCGAACGAATAGGCAACAGTCTTTTTTCTCTGGACCTCCATGCTAAGGCAACCTCAGAAAACCGGAATCAAGAGTAAGATGCAAGCCCTGAAAAATGTCAAACATGTCAGAATGCAAGAAAATGATATGCTCATGCAAACATGGGGTCAAGGCAACACTGCTGGATGTGCTGTGCTGTTAACTGAACGAGAACCACAACCCAGAAAACCAGAATTTCGAACCACTGAGATAACCAGGAACCCAAATAATCATACACCGATGAGAAATCCAGAAAACCGGGTAGGTTGAAAGTTTCGGTTACCTGCAAACCTGCAAACACCCATCCCCTCTCACGTGTGGGTACTAGGATGTTCAGTATCCTGGACTCTCAGGTCGAGAAATGATGATACGTTCACCATTTCTGGTTTGGCATCATCATCAATCGAGGAGGCCTCAACTGATTCTCCAAAGTGGAAGGTCCTCAGCTTTGGCACTGAGGTCGAGAAACAATAGTACATTCATCCCTCGGGGTACAGTACTATCGTCAATCGAGGAGTGCCTCCACTGATTCTCTTCAAAAGATAGGGGCCATCCTATGCGAGTTCCAAAGTGGGCCCTCGGGTGCGAATAGGTTTGCCACAGGATGTGGTCTGCCACTGTCACCACTAAAGAGGGATGTTACCACTAAGGTCCTCGATGATCGTCACCAGAGTCAACAACTCTCTAGATCAACACCCCAACATGCGCAAGACACACACGTTAGAATGCGTCCCAAGATAACCTCGTCTGGTTGTGAATTTCGTGAACACGCAAATGTACCAAGCGGGCACGTAGGTCCCACTACTTTCCACTCTAGTCCTAGGGTATACTCAAGCCTGGGTATTGGGCTTATCTCTCAGAACAACCCAACCTACAAAACAAAAACAGCCAGCACAACACAGCAGTATGACAGTAATAAAAATGAAATGCAATGCAGAAAATGAGGTAAATATAAAATACAACAAACACCAGCAAAGCAAACACAAAGACACCCAAAGAGAACAAAGACAAGCAAGTGCTAGGATGGACTCACTTAGGGATAGACCAGCATAGGCCAACCAGAGTCCCCAGTAAATTCGCCAGCTGTCGCTCCCAGGATTTTCATCCAGGTACAAACGCGAGAGTGGCGCGGAAAAACAGAGTCGCCAGCCGTGTATATTTATCCCAAGAGAGGGAAAGGGAACACCGCATAAACCTGAGGAAGAGGGAAAGGAATGGTCATCGCAACCATAGCCTGGGTTCGGGAGTCGGTTATGCGAGGGGAAGGTGCTAGCAGCCCACGCGTCCATCGTACTCGATGGGATCCACGCTTGTTGTCTATTCTAAGGGTAAGTTATACTATCATCTAGGGCTGTACTAAGACGGGGAAGGGGAGGACAAAGACGGACTCGGTAGGACGTCGACATCCTAGGCCTACGTACCCCCTTTGTGCAATGGGGAATTCAGAGTTAACGTAGTTCGGACCAAGTTCTTTTTGTGTTTTCTATGAGCGACGTTAAGTTCGCGTCCGGCAGTTAGGGTCGATGCCTGTTTGCGACTCAGACGGAAAGTAATGTGCCCTTTTTGAAAATAGCCGTTAGTTTGACAATCCCGAAGGACAAAAAGGTTTGAAGTTTGTTTGTATTTTTTAAGACAGAAGTGACTTAAGTTAGTTCATAACTTGCATTGCACCAAAGTCTAGGGCACAGGGGCGAATACTTAACGCATCGTCCCAAGACAGAACGCTCGCTAAGCACTCTAGAAAGATGAGAGGAAGCCCCTCATTTCTCATTCCCCGCGCTTAAGGCTCATGCGCAATACACTTGATACTTATTAAGTGTTTTCAAGAAGTTTGAGATGAGAAGAGAAGACACAAGGGAAACTCTAAAGGGAAACTAAGAGTCCTAATGTTATCATGCATAGTTGACCTACGGTTAGTGAGGTTTGACAACAACCAAAGCCTAAAGGAGAGAAAAGATGAGAGAAGGAAATAGTAAGGGTGAATATGGATGATTATCCACACCCTCAAATGACTTACCTTAGTCCCTGCATAAAAGGTTAGTACGAAACAGACATAAGTAAAAGAAAAGAGATAGATGAAGCCCAAGCAAAGACATGAAATAGTGATCAAGTAGCCAATAGCAGTCCAAACATGAATTAAGAAATCAAAGAACAAACCCCCAAGCAATGGCACAAGTGCCTTCTCAAACAAAGACTCAGACATGATCAGAAATACGCATACAAGAAGATCTCAAATGAAAGCAATCAAATAATTATACAAACAACTTCTAAAATTGCCAAAATAAATATCAACATTTCTCAAACAGAGGCAAACAACATATCAAAAACTCCTGCAAAAATTCAAGATGTTAGTCACTCAAGCAATTATGCAAAGCTCAGATGAGAAGTAGGGTTCAATATGCAAAAGGAAAGGACTAAAATGCAATGTGAAAAGATTTTAAAAATGAAGGAAAAATATTTTAATGCACTTCAGATTGTTATCTAACAAATGCAAAAAGAATGGATTGAAAATGTTTTATGGATGCAGAGAAATAAAATAAACAATTTTAAGTATGCATGATATGAGTAATTCAAAAGAAAATAAACAAATATTTATTTCAGATGCTAAAAATAAAATAATATAACAAAATAAAATTTGTGAAAATTTTATAAAATTATAAAAATGATGCATGAATTTTTTTTGGGATTTTTTAATGCATATAACTATTTTAACAAAAATTAAAATGAAATGTAATATTAAATAAAATAAATAAATTGAAATGCGCATGGGGGGTGCAATGAGTAAATAATCACGTTAAAAATGATAATTGGGCTAGAGGGGGGGGGTGTAGGAAGCAGGCCCAGACATTAATCCATCAGAAAAAACAAAAATAAAAAGAGAAATGCGCATGGACCTTGGTCAGCCCATTGACCTGATGCTCACCATTGGATTGATCTAACGTCATAAAATCAGTCAACCCCAAAAAAAAGTAATAAAGATGAACGCTTTAGATCAAAACGCACATGGTAAGATTGCTACGCACGCGTACACACAATTAGTCAGAAAATAAAAGTCAAACAAAGAATCACACGTGGGAAGGCTCACTGCATTTTAATGCGTTGGCGTTGTTATGGCCATATGATAAATCAGACATTCCACATTAGTCAATGAAAAGAAAAAGTAATTAAGATGAGAGTTCTGGATACGATGCACATGATAGTAACCATGGGGTAATGAACACTCAATCATTAAATAAAAATCTGAAAATAAAAATCTGAAAATAAAATAAAATAAAATAAACGTGGCAATGTGATGGCCACACGATGAAGTGGATCGACGGCCAGAAACTCATCTCCTACCTCCAGCCACCTTCGCCGGACTGGATCAACCGCCGCCGCCGGAGTTAGGGTTCCGGCCCCCTACTCCGGTCACCTGCAACCTAAAGAACCCAGAAAACGCAAGTGCATACACCATTCTGTCCAGAATTCAACGAGGATTCCAAATATGCCCTCAAAATTCACAAATAACCAATATATAATGAAAAACGCATGGAATAATGATTGGGTCCAAAACTTTAAATACACCATACAAGCAAACCACACGTCCAAACACAACAAAAACTACATCAGATTCATCAGTGACAATCACACAACATTATGTATACTTAAAAACTGAGTTTTATGATGATCAAAAGAATGGCTAACCTGAGATGGCACAACCCTTATCCTTGCTCTTAGCTGTGAATGGGGGATGGTTTGCACTCTATTGATCACAAGGGTTCTGATGGTGGAAGAATTTTGTGAAAACTCCTTGTAGATTGAGAGATACGAATGTGTGAAGCTTTAGGGTTCAAGTTCTTGTTCTCCTCCAAAAGAATGTGAATCTCTCCAACCAATGCATGAATTAACTTAAATACTCTAGGGTTTTTCACTGATAATGATTTGGGCTTGGGCAATTCTTTGTTTAATGAGTTTTGAATAATTCTAGAAAATTGCATTATGTTAAGTACACCCTCTTCCATGCATAGATATCCAAGGATTTCATGCTGAATCATTTAACTTCTAATTGCTAATCACACCCATATTGAAATTGGGCTTTGAGATGTATTGGTTAATGAGTTTTCAACATTTTGGCAATTTTGAATAATGGAGAATAAATGATAAATACACCATGGAATTCCTTGATTCAAAATCCAAAAATGATCCTTAAGGAGTACTCTTTTATATTAGAAAGTGACATGAAGCATTGGAATTAATTATAGGTCACTATGCCCAAAGTTGTGAAAATGGAATTATGAGAAACCCTAAAAACCACTTTGCCTTCGTTTGATCATAACTGGAGTTTCACAAATGATATGGAGACCCACTAGTACTTGTTGGAAAGAGGAGAAAAAGATATTCAACTTTCATGTTCAAGAAAAATTCATTTGAAGCTTCTTTGATGATGAAAAGTCAAGTTGAATACAGTGCGGGAACTTGCCCAAAAAGGAAACTTTCAAATTATAGGTCATTTCCATATTTAGTAACTTTTGCACCAACTCCTGATTCCTGATAAATGGTATGAAATTTGACCCTTGAAGACCATATGAGGATATGAGACCTTGAAAACCTTGAAGAGTACCTCAAAAATCCACAGTTGACTTCCTCCTTTACAGTTGACTTTTCCCCAATTCACCTGATTCCCAATCCATTGGCCAATTAGACTTCTCCTGAACCAAACTGATGGACAACCTTCCATTCCTAGATACTTAGGGACCCAAGGAATACCATGGAATCAAGTCCTGCCCAAAAAATCAGAAATAAACTGACTTTATAGCAAACCCTAGTTTTTGGTACCCTCAGTCTAGGAGGAAATAGCACAATCTCCAAATCCAAATTCCTCTGAATATGATGTGTATCCTCTCCAACAAAGATAAGATGTGCCATTTAGTGATGAAAAAAACTCAAGGAGCTTGCCCATTGGAGCAATAAACCCAAGAATCTCAAAACCCTAATTCCTGCACTGGTTAGGAGAGAGTGATCCACTTGAGATCCCTTGCCACTTGTGAACTCTTGATGATGTGATAGACCAGATAGGACCTTCTTGAACTGCCTCAAGCACCTTGACCCCATGCTAATGATATGCATACATGATAATGCAAAAAAAGAAATGAAACATAAGCCAGTTAGTAATAAAGTAAGGAGGGCAAATTTTGGGGTGCTACAGAGAGGAGGACAAATCTGGGCGGCGATTTCACGTCATCTTTGAGTGTACTCCTTGAAGGTTTCTTTATCTTTTTAGGACATAGATCTGAGTTGATCTCTGTCGGGTGCCATATCCATATTATATTTGTACTGCTGAACAAAAAATTCCCCAAGATCTCTGAAGGTACTAATCTTGGTACAATTTAAACCCATGTACCATTTAAGCGCGGCACCGATTAAACTGTCTTGAAAGTGATGGATTAACAGTTGTTGGTTTTCTGTCTGGGTAGACATCTTTCGAGCGTACATTACCAAATGACTTTGAGGGAAAGAGTTGCCTTTGTATTTTTCAAAGTCGGGCACTTTAAACTTGTGCGGTATTTTGACATTTGGGACCAAACATAGGTCAGTGGCATCTTTACCAAACAAGTATTGTCCGCGAATGGCATTCAGTTCTTTCTGCATTTCGAAGAACCATTCTTGGAATTCATTCATTCTTTTGTATACTTCTTCATCTTTGCCAGGGGTAGCATGAAGGATCTTTTCCTCTGGGATAGTATGTATCATAGGTTGTGGTATAGACATCACTGCAGTAACTCTTGGCGCTTCAGTGACCTGAAGTTTGTAACCTTCGGGAGTCTCTGTCGTAACCCTTGCATCTTCGTTCACCTAAAGTTTGTAACCTTCAGGCTTGAAGGTTCCGGTTGTGGCTCCCAGGTCTTCAATAACCGGTGGGATGTATCTCTCAGGTATGAAATTGAAAGGCATACCCCAGGGAAAACCTTTAGGCATGTTGTAATGCGACAGATTGACGGGTATCTCAAATGCTGGTGTAGACACAATTTCTGAGATTGTAATCTTTTGAGGTGGTTGATCCTGAGTTGCTACTAGGGATTCAATCATGCTATTGAGTCTTTCCAGACTTTCTTTCAGAGTGTTGACTTCCTCTATTAGCTCTCTATTTTCCTCCTCAAGACTGTCCATTTTCTTTTGCCGATTGGCCCGAGTATTATACGAATGAGATAGTTTGACTCTAAAGTGCGACACATGTGACTTTGTGACAAAGATTTGTAATGCAAGAATGATGAATGATATGCAAAGAATGAGAATGATCTTTTTATTTTTCAAAAGAACTTTTGACAATTGTATTGCAAATATCAAACAACGGTGGAAACCTTTTATTGAATTCAAAGGATTACAATATCTTACAGGGAAAAGTACATTATTTTACAAAGTGCAGGAAGTCTTCGACGAAACAATTGACCAGCAACCCCATGAGTTTGAACACACACTTAGGGTGGCCCAAAGGCCTTCCGTTGTGTTAGTTCATAGGAACCAAGATCCAAACTACGTGGTCATGCAAGTTCGACACTATGTCATGGCTGGCAATCAAACTTAAAAGCTATGGTTGAACGGATCATGGTGCAGAATGGAGCGAACCCAGGCCTTCGACGGCCAATATATACGTCCCCACTACCAGATTTAGTTTTGCAAGCAGAACTGCCTAGGGGATGGAAGGTTCCAAAGTTTACCAAATTCGCCGGAGAGACCGAAGAGTCCACTGTCGAACACATTGCCAGATATCAAACTGAAGCTGGTGACATAGAAAATAATGAGGACTTGAAAATGAAATACTTTCCAAGCTCCCTCACAAAGAATGCGTTTACTTGGTTCACCACGTTACCTCCACAGTATGTCCATACATGGGCACAATTAGAAAGATTGTTTCATGAACAGTTTTACATGGGACAATCGAAAATTAGTCTGAAAGAATTGGCCAGTGTAAAATGGAAGGCCACAGAGTCGGTGGGCCAATATCTCAACATGTTTAGACTTTTGAAAGCACGATGCTTCACTCAAGTCCCTGAACATGAGCTAGTCGAGATGGTTGCGGGCGGCCTAGATTATTCAATCAGGAAAAAGTTGGACACACAATGTCTTAGAGATATGGCGCAGTTTGCCGATAGGGTCCGACAGGTCGAACGTTTGAAAGCTGAAAAAACCAAAACTAGCAGATACCATAAGAAAGAGAAAGTTTCGTACGTAGCCACTGACGAATACTCTTCTGACGATGAAGAGCTCGTCGACGAAAGCGAGGTTAATGTGGCTGAACTCAAGCCAGGCCTTCATACACGTGTAAATTATTGAAACCATCAAACGGGAAAAATCCCGTCGAAATTGAAAAAACAAATAAATACATTGCTAAAACTTATACTTTTGATGTATCTAAGTGTGACGAAATATTTGATTTATTAGTTAAAGATGGTCAGATTATTATTCCTCCTGGTTTGAAAGATCCCCCATTAGAGCAAAAAAAGAAAAGGGTATTTTGTAAGTTTCATAATTTCCTTTGTCATAAAACGACTCAATGTGTTATTTTCAGGGATCTGATGGAGAAAGCTTTGAAGGAAGGTCAGCTTCAATTTGGCGAAAGGCCGAAGATGCAAGTTGACACGGACCCTCTGAAGGTCGAAGAAGCCTTGTACTCTGAGCTTTATGATTGCATGATGGTCGAGACTACTGAAAGTCTCATCAAACCTTTAACAACTGAATCTTTTGAATGCATGATTGTCGAAACTACTGATGGTTCCGACAAAAAGACTGAAGAAGAGTTAGAGGCAGTTTACCCTCAAGCTGGAGAAAACCTGACAGATTTCCAAGAGAAATGCAGGATGAGTGGGTCAATGGTTATGCTATGCCCAAGGTGCAATGCCATTTTTGACGAAAAGGCTGCTGAGAAATACGAAGCCGACAAGAAAGAGGCACTACGAGATGGTAGGCTACCTGTCCCAAGATTTGAGTTTGACCAAAGCGGTGCCCCTCGTCGAAATGAGGAGTATAGGAAGTTGTTCCAGCAAACACAACCCAAGACCTTTGTGCCACCATCAGACACTCCACAAGAGAAATGGGTGGAACCCGTGAGTCAGAAAGGGAGCAAGAGGCCGAAATGGAAGGTGTTGGATCTCGAGAAGGAGGCTAAGATCTCCGACAAAAGGGTCGACCCCAGGGGATATGTGGTGTATCCCAATTACAAAGGGAAGAATCCTATGATAAGGACTCAGTGGAGGCATAGTCAACGAAATAAAAGGCTGGGAAAGAGGCTTCGACTTCACAGTTGAAACCTGTCAGAACCTCTGGACAGAAAAGGAAATACCCAAAAGGAAGGGGGGTCGAGAAGGAAAAAATCACGACGAATCAAACAATGGCAGTGACGGTTGAAGCTTCAGGAGAAAAGGGGGTGGTGTAGCGCTGTTTTTGTGGTTTCGAATCACTATCGCTTCGGTACTACAGTTCGATTCATTTTTTATCCTATTGAAGCTGGTGAAGGAAGGGAAATAGATGTCTCCAATTAACCCTGATTGCAAACTGAGGTTAAACAGTCAAAACTGTTGGTTTACAGATGCGGTTTTAGTTCGTGGGCCTCTCTCTGCTTATTTTGTTCAGAACGAAATACTGGGACTGTTCATGGGGAATTTGTTAGGATACTGCGCTAGATTGGATGGAGGTAGGGGACTTTGGGTTTTTTATTTGATTAGTGTGCTCTCTAAGATTCTTTTTCAATCTTATGCCTACGTATTCCCGGGATAGGGAAATCAGAGCAATCGTAGTTCCTCCTATTCTATGGGAGGAAATGGTGTTTTGGTGTCTTGTTCAAAGCCCAAGACATGAAGCTAAAGGTGGTTTATATCTTGTTCAAAGCCCAAGATGTGAAGCTGAAGGGTCTATTTGTATCTTGTTCGAAGCCCAAGATGTGAAGCTAAAAGGGTGTTGACTTTAGAGAGAATTTGTCATCTATAAAGGGGTATGTTTGTCACAATTGTTGGGTGACTGGTTATAAAGGAGAATTACTTTAACTGGGATATGCGAATCCAGCAATGCCATAATTTCCTTTATAGGGGATTTTTAACCTGAAGGAGAAGACTTTAACTCAGTTTAGAGCAATGTCATCTTTCCTTAGGAATTTCTCAGGCTAAAAGAAGGACAGTGGCGTGGATGTAAATAATCCAGAGGCTTGCCGCTTACATCAATTAGACGAGGGAAAAAGGAGTTGTTGATGTTTGTATGCTGTGACCAAAGCATGATTTGATGCTAAAAGGTTTATTGAATCAAACGGGGATTTCTTTATACAAAGCCTAAGAGGAGGCTATTGACCCAACAAGAGGATGTTTTTGTGTCTCGTACGAAGCCCGAGATAGAGGCTAAAAGGGTTGACTCAACAAGAGAGTGTTTTTATATGTGTCTTATACGAAGCCCAAGACGGAGGCTAAAGGTGTTTGACTCAACAAGAGAGTCTTTTATACTCAACAAGAGAGTGTTTTGTATCTCGTACAAAGCCCGAGATGGACGCTGCAAAAGGTTTGACTCAACAAGAGAGTCTTTTATACTCAACAAGAGAGTGTTTTGTATCTCGTACAAAGCCCGAGATGAAGGCTAAAAATGTATGACTCAACAAGAGAGTCTTTTATACTCAACAAGAGAGTGTTTTGTATCTCGTACAAAGTCCGAGATGAAGGCTAAAAAATATTTGACTCAACAAGAGAGTGTTTTTATATGTGTCTTGTACGAAGCCCAAGATGGAGGCTAAAGGTGTTTGACTCAACAAGAGAGTCTTTTATACTCAACAAGAGAGTGTTTTGTATCTCGTACAAAGCCCGAGATGGAGGCTGCAAAAGGTTTGACTCAACAAGAGAGTCTTTTATACTCAACAAGAGAGTGTTTTGTATCTCGTACAAAGCCCGAGATGAAGGCTAAAATTTTTTGACTCAACTAGAGAGTCTTTTATACTCAACAAGAGAGTGTTTTGTATCTCGTACAAAGCCCGAGATGAAGGCTAAAAATGTTTGACTCAACAAGAGAGTCTGAAAAGGTTAACTCCGCTGGGGAGAATCATTGTACAAAGCCCAAGAGGAGGCTAGGGTTACGGTTTCAATTGAGTGATAGGTCCAGTCTGTTGGTTAAAAGAGAAAATTAGTTCTTATATGGGTAATGTTGTACTCATGGATTTGATCTGAGGACCGGGATTATTTCCTGTTCTTTAAGGAAACGGGGAATCCGAAGGGTATTGAGGCTGCCCAAGTCTACGGGTGTTTTTTCCTATTTTTGAAAGGAACTTGAGAATGTCTTTGAGACTCAAGGAGATTAGACTGTCCAAGTCTAGAGTTTTATCTTTTGTACTATGCTTAAGAGAGATTAAGAAACAGTACGTTCACCGTAGAAAGATCTAGACTCTTTAAAAGATTGTTCTATTAAGATGACTAATTTCTGTTCCTATACCTTTAAGAGGTCGTCGGGACAATTTGTACGAAGCCCAAGAGGAGGCAAGAAAAACTTTTAAGAAGCCGAAGAGACAATTTGTACGAAGCCCAAGAGGAGGCTATCTTTCCGAAGGAAGAATCATTATACGAAGCCTAAGAGGAGGCTGTGAAAACTTCTAAGAAGCCGACGGGTCCTTATACAACGCCCAAGAGGAGGCGGGGATGCTTTTAGAAAGCCTGTGGGTCCTTGCACTAAGCCCAAGAGGAGGCTGATGAACAGTTCCAGAAGGGGTTTCACTTGGATCTAGTTATCTAAAATTATTGTAAAAGAAAATTCTTATGGTTTAGGTTATGTTGAAATATCCGGGAGAACGTCGGATGTAAGGAGACGATGTTTTGTCTAGTTCTAGACGTAGTTGTCGGGGAAACTCTAAATATCTATACTAGTATTACACAGTCGATATGAGTTTATGAAAGAAGACTTACAGTGAAACAGCCCCACAATACAGTTGTATACATATGAAAACGGTAAATGAAAGCGGGTAAACACTTACTCGATTATAGAGCTTCCATGCTGTTTAGTTAGTTGTTCAACAAAGAAAGCTTTGATAACAATATTATATTCAAAATCAAAGGAGAAAGTGCTTTGAAAAGAAAATTGGGGCTTACAGCTCAAGGAGAGGCCTAGGGTTTTATCAGTGATCGCACTGTCGTTTTGTATAGGGACTTATACAAGTGACTGAGGCCCATGAAAGGTTTTCTGTACAAAGGGATGGGTCTTACACTCTCTCAAGAGGCCCAAAATGATTGAAAGTGAACAAAGATGGGTCATATAGCTCAAGGAGAAGCCCAAATGGTTAATTTTGAAAAGGGCGACGATCGCGCCGAGGTTTTGAAAACACCATGGGTCTTATACAACGACTGAGGCCCAAAGGTTTTTGGTTTCAAAAGGGGATTAGGTCTTACACTCTATTTGAGGCCCAAAATGATTTTGAATGGGTCTTATAGCTCGAGGAGAGGCCCAGATGGTTTGTTTTAAACGGGCGATGATCGCGCCGAACTTTTGAAATACAACGGGACTTATACAACATTTGAGGCCCAAAAATAGGTTTGTATTTACAAAGGATTGGGTCTTACACTCGATTAGAGGCCCAATGATTTATTTTTATACAAGTGATGGGGCTTATAGCTCGAGGAGAGGCCCAGTTGATTTTTTTTTAAAACGCGACGATCGCGCCGTTGTTTTTGAAAATACAGTGGGTCTTATACAATGTCTGAGGCCCAAAAAGTGGTGTATTTACAAAAGGGGTTGGGTCTTACACTCGATTAGAGGCCCAAAATGTTTTTAAAAGGTTTGATGAGGGTTGAATTAATCAAAACCCTAATTTGTTTCCAAAATGTATTTTAATTGAATAAAAAATTCAATTAAAATGATCAAAATTGTTTAACATGTGGGAAACAAATTGTGATCTTGGATTAATGTTTCAAATATCATGTTTTGACCTACAAAATGATTAGAAATCATAAAAATTTGCAAAATCAAGAAGGAAAAAATATTTTAAATGTCAAAAACAATTAAAATATTAATTCTTGGCAAAAATATCAATTATATGAAATAAATAATATTTTTGGGATTTTTTGGTAAAATAAAATATTTTAACATTTTTGTGAATTATTAAAAAAAGAATCAACTCAAAATCATTAAAACTCAGAGAGAAAATAATTTTTGAATCAATTAAATAAAATCACAAAATTCAAATATTCAAATATTTGAAAAAGGGTGCCAAGAACATGGCAGGAACACGCGTCATTCCTCTGTTTCTGCAGATTTGCGTTTTCTATCCAATCTCATTGAATACTTGATTATATCATGCAATCTACATATCAATCTACTCGTTTCAACCTCACGATCATGTCTATGGTCTTTAATTTCATTTATTTTAAGCATGGAATAAGAAATCAAAGAGAAACCTCAAGAACCCTAAATTCTGCATGAAGGTTCAGAAATTCCATACACGATTCATACAAAGCAATTGATTGAGGGTAAACACTTTATGCATGATTATGAACATATGGCCAAATTATTGTGCAGCAAAAAATGCATGGATCATAGAGTTAGAAGAGCTCATGCTCACCTCTTGCAGCTGGTGATCGTGTTTTAGGTTAGAGGTGATACAGCTAGGTTCCAATGATCTGGATAGCTTCCCTAGGTGCCATGGAGTGTGTCTGGATGCTTGGAATGGATTGAAATGATCTGGAACTTGAGATGGTATCCCAACTGCAAATCTGTCAAAGGCTTGAGCAATTAGCTAGTGATTTTGTGATTTTGGTGTTCCAGATGTTATGTGAGTGTTTAGATCACTTCTATATGATGTTTATGAGGTGTGTGTGTGTGTGTGTGTGATTGGTTTGGTTGGAATTGCTCTCAAACTCAAAACCCGATAGTGACTTGCTTTGGAAGGCAAATTTGGAAGTGAGAAGGTGATTTTGAGGAAACCATCTGTTTGATGGCTTTGGTGTACTCAAACTGAGCATAAATGAGCTCTATTTATAGTAGAGCAAGTTTGTTTTGGGATCAATAGTGAATGGCAACTGCAGCAGAGGTTTGGCCAATGTTGATCAATGGTAATCCAAGTATCCTCTAGCCATTGACTAGAGGTTAGGGCACATAGCTGTGGTTCCCTAGTTATTGGATCATTCTTGACTGAATTCAGTTGCAAATGTGTCAGTCCATGCCACCTTGGTGCATCCATTAAATGCTCCAATCCAAAATTGGAGTCTTGTCCCTCTTTTAGGGATTTCTAGGTTTGGCATGCTACTTCTTGTTCCAAAGACTTTGGAGGCTTGGATCAGTGTTTGTTCCCTTTAGATTTGATCCTCAGATGTGTCCAAAGTGATGACAAGGCTTGGAATTATCTGATTTTGCCAAATCGAGCAAAAGTGCAAAATTCTGCCTAGCCTTGGCAGTTTTCAGCAAGGCATATGGCCATTGTCATATCTCGTGGCTCAAGTGAAATTTGATGGAGTTCTTGGCCATTTTGGAAAGCCCTCATATGATACAATAACTGTTTGATCATAATTGGCTTTGATACTTTTTGGATCCAAGTGAAAAATGCCCCTACATTTGGAAAAAAATGAAGGCAGATTCTGACTTAGTGAAAATTTCACTAGTGTTGGAAAAAATGTGACATTTTCACTTTTTGTGATTTTGATCATTCCATAACTCAAAATCCATGATGAATTGGAATGAGGTGTAGTTGAAGCTTTTGTAGAGGGTAATGAGAGCTACAAATCCATCTTTGGATGGGGAAAAATGGCCTTGTGGTTTAGGAGTTATGATCCTCCAAATTTGGTACCCTAGCCACTTTGTTCCATAACTTAGAAAAATTTCTAAGTTTTTATGGTTACCCCTTTTACAAGTTATCCTACTTTTTTTGGTTTTTCTTGATGAATGATGATTCCAATCATACATTAACATCATTTTGGGGTCAAAGAACCATAATTGTGAAAAATCTCAAAAAGTCAAAGTTTGAGTTTTGTGCACAGTTGACTTTTTGTCAGATGAATTCCAAACTGTGCGATCCTCTATGAAATCAAGTCCTTGACCTAAATCAAACTTGATGGATTGATTTCATAGGTGTTATAGGGTGTATTGAATCATGTCTTAGGGTTTGGGAGCATGTCCTGGTCAAAAGTAAAAGATACAGTTGACTTTTCTCGCGAAACCCTAACTGTGGTTCAGATGAAATTGAAACTTGTTGCTCAAGCTTCTTGGATCAATCTATTGTTGAAAATGGATCAATGTGATGTGTTAGGGACCCTCAAATCATCTCTTGAGGTCTTGGCTCATGATTTGTCCCAAAAGTCAACTTAGGGGTGAATTAGGTCAAGAAACCCTAATTCCTGATTTTTTGATGAATGCATCCCCTGAGGCTAAATTGACTTGATGATTGGGTTCGTGAGATCCCTTTGAGCATCATAGGTTATGCTTTGAAGCATTGGCTCATGCCCAGAGGAAAATTTTCATCTGGAGGCCCTGGTCGACCAAACCCTAATTTGGTGACACTGGCGATCTTAAGGCTTGATCCACCTAGAAGGGAGAAGCCTTGTGCTTAATCCTTGAAGTGAGAGTCCTCTTGATCCTTTGTCTAAGAGCTCTGAGAGGGCTTGAAACCCTAATTTTGATTGTAGTGGATGCTCACCCATCTTTGGGGAGACTAATGAGGTATGATGGTTCATCCATATTATGATGATGGTTTACACAATGATGGGGAATCTTAGTGGTCAAAATTTGGGGTATGACAGATGCCCCTATTTAATCTTCTTGGACCCGAAGGTGTGAATGGAGAAGGTATTCGGGCATTTGGGGTGCAAGATGATTAAATATCAGAATACCCGAAATTTTGATGGTGGTTATGAATGGAAACTTGCGCATCCATCTTCTTTTGCTAAGAAATGATGCTTATAAAAGGTAAAACTTCCCCTCGATCCTGGTCTTTATCCGAGGAACTGGTCTCAGTTTTCTTTTGAAGTAAACTTCCCCTCAATCCTGGTTTCCTACCAAGGACCTGGTCTTAGTTGCTAGAATAAACTTCCCCTCGATCCTGGTTTCGTACCAAGGAACTGGTCTTAGTCGCTGGAATAAACTTCCCCTCGGTCCTGGTTTCCTACCAAGGAACTGATCTTAGTTTCTGATGTAAACTTCCCCTCGATCCTAGTTTCCTACCAAGGAACTGGTCTAAGTTTCTTTTGTCAATAAACTTTATTGACAAGGGACGCTATGTGTAGCGGTTTTCCTCAAACTTCTCGCCGAATTTTCCTGGGGAGATGCCATTTGATGGAAAAAGTGGTGGGGAAAACGAGTCTCTTGAGAGACTGCTTTCGCTTGGGGTTACCACATCATTACTTTTCTCGGGATCTTCTTGGAGAAATGCCATATGACGTGATCCAATTTTGAGGTGCCGATGACCTTTTTGTCAGTGATTTTTTTTTCGGAGAAAAACTGTTTTACTGCCGAATCTCTGATTAAGAGGCTTTCTTTGGGGATTTTCCTTAATCCGGGAAAGCGAAGATATCATCTTCAATGGCGAAGAGTGATGTTTTTTCGGAAGCTCTCTGGCTCTTCAGAGGTTCAAGTTATCAAAGTGGTCAAAGAACCACCTTCAATCTAGAAATAAACTGGAGGAGAGATCGCTTAGATGATTCATTTCCTGACGAGGAAAGAACTGACGACTCGATTAAGAGGACTCTTATCACTAGGGAACAAGACCGACTAGAGTGATAGTGATGCAATATGAATATGAATGTAAATCAATAATGCATGATGTATGTATGTATATGCTGACAAAACTGACGCGACATACAAACTAATAGATGAACACGACTGGATACTCGGCCACAGTGGGGGATGAAAAGTATCGCTGGTTCACGATAGCAATTCTGCCATGCTTAGGAGAGATAGTCCCTGTCGGGAGCTATGTTGGTCGAGCTTAGGAGATAAGAACTCTGTCGGGGGTATCAGATGGGAAAGTTGTATCTGATACAGCTGATCCTTCATTCAGGCGCACTGGTTTAGAAGGAGTACTTTGATTCTGTACTTTGAGGCTCGAACACCTTCGGAGGCGCAATCGATGTTCTTTTGATGTTCAATAGTAAAAAGAAATTGCCATCTTTATTTTAAAAGCAGAAAAAAGTTATCAAGTAAATTCATTTTTGTTTTATTTCAAGAATCGTTGATCATGTTAAAATGTCGTTCTGTAAAGCTAAAACAAATAAGAATTGCAATCAAAAGCACAAGGGCTCAAATTTTATTGATAGGATAGAAATCAGCCAAACACGTGATTCCATAGAGTATTTAAAAAGTTAGAAAATGGTAATTTAAGGGAAAAGGGATGCATTAAAACATAACGACCACTATCCTTCTACCAACTTTGAATTTTGGACATCCTGAGCTTCCGTCGAAGATGACCGAGACTGGAGTTTTTCTCGGATGGTGGGACTGCTACTAGGGAATTTGCCCCTGTTGGACGTAGTTACTTGCCATTATCCCTAACTTTTTCCTGGATTGTACTTTAAGATTTCTAATCCACCGGGATGATTTTTGATCATGTCTCTAATTTTTGCTTGGACCGCCCTTCCGGGTTTTCAATCCACCGAGACGTTTTTTTTTAGTTTAGGCGAAGTATTTCTTGACTACATCAGCATTCGTGGGGTAAGCAAATTCCTCTCCATCCATGGTTGCAAGTCTCAAGGCACCGCCTGAGAAAGCTTTCTTGATCACATAGGGGCCATCATAATTCGTAGTCCATTTGCCCCGAGGGTTAGTGAGAAATGATTGTATCTTTTTTAGCACAAGTTCTCCTTTCCTGAAGACGCGAGGTCGGACCTTTTTGTCAAACGCCTTCTTAATTCTTTGTTGATACAACTGACCATGGCATAGACCCGTTATTCGCTTTTCTTCGATCAGATTCAGTTCGTCATGTTGACTTTGACACCATTTAGCCTCTGTTAGCTTAGCTTCCATCAATACCCAGATTGATGGGATCTCTACTTCTATGGGAAGCACTGCCTCTATGCCATATACTAGAGAGAAAGGGGTTGCCCCTGTTGAAGTGCGGACAGATGTGCGATAATCGTCAAGAGCAAAGGGTAGCATCTCGTGCCAGTCTTTGTAGGTTACAACCATCTTTTGAACAATCCTCTTGATGTTCTTGTTAGCCGCTTCTAGCGCTCCGTTCATCTTAGGTCGGTAGGGAGATGAGTTATGGTGTTCGATTTTGAACTCAGCGCACAACTCTTTCATCATCTTATTGTTCAAGTTAGATCCATTATCCGTAATGATCTGGCTCGAAACACCATAACGGCAGATGATATTATTTATGATAAATCGAACCACCACTTGTCGGGTTACATTGGCGTACGACGCTGCTTCGACCCACTTGGTGAAGTAATCAATGGCTACCAGAATGAACTGATGTTCGTTCGAAGCCTTAGGTTCGATCATACCAATCATGTCGAGTCCCCATATAGAAAAAGGCCATGGAGAAGAAAGAACTTTGAGATGCGTTGGCGGTACATGGATTTTGTCGGAGTATATCTGACACTTGTAACACCTCCTCATGTACTTGTAGCAGTCGGATTCCATGGTCAACCAGTAGTACCCTGCTCTGAGAATTTTTCTCGCCATTGTGTGTCCGTTGGCATGAGTGCCAAAGGATCCTTCGTGAATTTCTTTTATCAACATGTCTGCCTATGGTCTGTCTACGCATCGGAGCAAGACCATGTCAAAATTTCTCTTATAGAGTGTATCACCGCTCAGGAAGAAGTTGTCTGCTAGCCTTCTGAGGGTTTTTCTGTCCTTTCTTAGTGCCACAGGCGGGTACTCTTGTTTCTGAAGGAAGCATTTGATATCGTGATACCAAGGTTTGTCATCTATGACTGCTTCAATCGTGAAGATGTAAATGGGCCGTTCAAGGCGCATTATGTCGATCTTAGGTAGGTCATTCCATTGACCTACACTAATCATGGAAGAGAGAGTGGCTAATGCATCACCATGTGATTCTCCTCACGAGGGATATGATGAAACTCGACTCTGTTGAAGAAGGGTAACAACCTTCTTGCGTAATCTTTGTACGGAATCAATCTTGATTGGTATGTGTTCCAATCTCCTTTGATCTGATTGATGACCAAAGTTAAGTCGCCATATACATCCAAGTTCTTAATCCTTAAATCGATCGCTTCTTCGAGACCCATGATACAAGCTTCGTATTCGGCCTCATTGTTTGTGCACTTGAATGTAAGTCTAGCGGTGAAAGGAATGTGGGTACCCTGAGGTGTTATGATGATTACCCCAATTCCGTTTCTGTAATGATTGAAAGCTCCGTCGAAAATTAGTCCCCATTAGGAATCTGGTTCTGGTCCTTCACTGGGTAGCGGTTCATCGCAGTCTTTCATTTTTAGATACATGACATCTTCGTCTGGGAAGTCAGATTCGACTGATTCCTGATCGTCAATCGGTTGATGAGCCAAATGATTGGCTAAAATACTTGCCTTAACGGCTTTTTGAGTGTGGTACTCTATGTCATATTCTGATAACAACATCTGCCAACGGGCAATCCTTCCCGTGAAAGCAGGCTTTTCAAAGACATACTTGATTGGATCCATTTCTGAGATTAACCAAGTAGTGTGACGAATCATGTACTGGCAAAGACGTTTGGCTGCCCAAGCCAAAGCGCATCAATTTTTCTCAAGCATAGTGTATCGAGTCTCGCAGTCGGTAAATTTCTTGCTCAAATAGTAGATGGCAGAGTCTTTTCTTTTTGTTTCGTCTTGTTGGCCAAGTACACAACCCATTGAGTCTTCCAAGACTGTTAAATAGATGATCAACGGTCTTCCTTCCACTGGAGGTGATAGAATCGGCGGGTTCGACAGGTATTCCTTGCTACTGTCGAAGGTGGTTTGGCAGTCTTCTGTCCAAACGCAGTCCTGGTTCTTTTTGAGTAATTTGAAATTTGGCTCATATGTCGCGGTCATGAGGAATATGAATCTGGAGATGTAGTTCAAACGTCCCAGGAATCCCCTGACTTATTTTTCAGTCTTTGGAGAAGGCATTTCTTGAATGGCCTTGACCTTGTCAGGATCAACCTCAATTCCTTTCTGGCTGACGATGAATCCTAAGAGTTTCCTTGAACGGACATCGAACGTGCACTTATTGGGATTCAAGCGGAGTTTGTACTTTCGCAAATGCTCGAATAGTTTTGACAGGTGGGTCACATGCTCCTCTTCTGTTTTAGATTTGGCAATCATGTCATCGACATACACTTCGATTTCTTTGTGTATCATGTCATGAAATAGAGTAGTCATGGCCCTCTGATAGGTTGCCCCGGAGTTCTTCAAACCGAACGGCATCACCTTGAAACAGAAGGTACCCCATGGGGTAATGAACGAAGTTTTCTCCATGTCTTTCGGTGCCATTTTGATCTGGTTATAGCCCGAGAATCCATCCATGAAGGAGAAAACTTTGAACTTTGTTGTACTGTCTACCACCATGTCTATGTGTGGCAAGGGAAAGTCGTCCTTTGGACTAGCCTTGTTTAGATCTCTGTAATCCACACACATTCTGACCTTTCCGTCCTTTTTCGAAACTGGTACGATGTTGGCTAACCATTGAGGATATTCTGATGTAGCGAGGAAACCCGCGTCAATTTGTTTCTATACCTCCTCTTTGATTTTGACAGCCATGTCCGGATGAGTCCGTCTCAACCTTTGTTTTACCGGCGGACATTCTGATCTCAACGGTAGATGATGTTCCACGATGCTGGTATCCAACCCGGGCATGTCCTGATAGGACCAAGCAAACACATAGGGAAATTCTTTAAGAAGCTTTGTCAAACATTCTTTGACATTTGGACTGAGCAGTGCCCCAATCTTGACTTCTTTTCTCTTTTCTTCCGATCCTAAGTTGACTATTTCCAGCAACTCTTTGTGAGGCTCAATGAACCTTTCCTCTTGTCTGAGTAGTCGGGAGATCTCCTCTGGAATCTCGTCGTCATTTTCTTCTTCAGTCTCAAATACCGGGAACTCAAAGTTGGGAGAAGGCATTGGATCGTATGTTTCAACGGGGTTTAAAACAAGCAATCTGTATGACGTGATGATTTGTGTTTAGAAGAGATAGAGAGAATGCAAGAGTGTGTGCAGTGTTTTATATTTGGAAAACTGCTTGTTTTTATTATTGAGTTGTTTTTTAGGATTACCATTTTCTGAAAAAGCGAAAAGAGAAAACAACAATTAATGCGGAAATTACAGAACGACGTTATTTTATTAATGAACAAGTCGATTCTTGAAACTACAGCCCTATAAAACAAAACTCTGTCGCTTTGGGCAAAGCGAAGAGGAAAATTTACAGAAAGTGTGCCCTATCAAAACATTTGTTTCACCTGGGCAGGGTGAAAGGTTAAAGCCGGCAATTACTTTGACTTATGAACAATTTTCGGAACATCGACAGTAACCCATTGGCGGTGAACTCCTCGGTGAATCACAAAGTCTGGTACCTTCCTTTTTTTGTCTTCAGAAATAACGTTGATTTCTGGTGGAGCTGGATCATTGGAATCTGTCTCCCAGGCAGAGTTATCGTAAGAGGATTCCTCAGTTGTATTTTGCGTAGTATTTGTACTCTCAGCTGTATCTCCCCATCCAGTTGGCTGGATGTCTTCGAACCTGATACGAGAGATTTCAGGAGCGGTGTACTTGACCTTGAAGTTGTATTTTCCACTCGGTTGTCCCAAGGTGTCCCACACTTCTTTGGAACTGGAGGAGTCATCCCTCTCAATGACGTTGACCTCAGGAAAAGCGTAGTTGATGAATTCTAGTCCGGCAAGCTTTGCCAATTCATCATCGTACTGGATAAGTTCAGAATGACCTGAGTGTTGATCCCATGACATGGCGGGGACACAGGTATTCTGTTTAATGATGCTCAGCTGATTTTCATTGTTCGGCTGATTTTCTTGCCCCAAGTCTCCGGGATACGGCTGCCAGATAGGCAAGCTATCCATTGGGCCATAATAGTAGTGGTCAAAGTTGTAGTTTATCGGAGTGTCTTCCTCTAATGAATTTGGCAGAGCCCGGCATCCTTCAAGATCACAATCTCCGTATATCATTTCGACATCTGACCTCGGTATAAATCTCGGACTCTGTGCGGGATAGCAAAAAGGCGTAGGCACCTCTTCCTGAGACATATAACTGTCCTCGTTAAGATAGGACTTCCATTCTTCCTCTGTATCGGAGGGATCACCCTCGTTGATGGTATGCACTTCCTGAGGCACTGGGTGAAGGAAACCTCCACTGTGGAAGAAATCCTGAATGGGATGAAGACTTTCACCGTTAGCGGCAGTCTGGGTACAGGTTGCAGAAAAGCCAAGACCTTTCTTTGTCTTGTTATCCGTAGGAATGACAAGTTGTCCCCATCCTTTTGCATTGTTACCCTCGATTGCTTTGAGAGCATCTTTGTACGAGGATATCGAGGTTCCTTTCTCTGATTGATTCTCATTGCTCACCGTAAGCGCTTGGAACTGAGTCCCAACAACCTCCTCGGGTTCTACACAAGTAGATGATGATAAGTTGCTTATGAGCAAGGCCTGTTCTCCACATACTGTGACGAGTTGGACGCTCTAGACGAACTTTAGCTTTTGGTGGAGGGTTGAAGTGACCGCCCCAGCCTGATGTATCCAAGGTCTTCCTAATAAATAACTGTATGTTGCCCGGATGTCCATGACCTGGAAAGTGACTTGGAAAGTGTGAGGACCGATAGTTATTGGAAGGTCAACTTTACCGATAACCGTTTTTCTGGATCCGTCAAATGCTTTGACGACGACCTCACTGGTTCTCATCGGGGATCCTTTGAATGATAGTCGCATTAAAGTGGACTTAGGCATAACGTTCAGGGCTGACACTGTGTCTACCAGTATGCTGGCTAAAGCATCGTCCTGGCAGTTGACTGTAATGTTGAGCGCCATGTTATGACGGCGACCTTCTTCAGGTAATTCCTCATCACTAAATCCTAAGTTATTGCAGGAAGTGATGTTGGAGACAATGCTATCAAACTGTCTGATTGTTACATCCTGTTCCACAAAGGCTTGCTCCAAGACTTTCTGTAGAGCCTCCCTGTGCGCTTTTGAACTAAGTAACAGTGATAATATCGAGATCTTTGAAGGAGTTTGTAACAGCTGATCAACAATGTTGTATTCACTCCTTTGGATGAGCTTCAGCATCTCATCATTGTTTTTTGAAAGGTTAGGATTACTGGATTGACCGACTGTTGGATTGGGAACTTCTGTCTGAGGTTCCTTTTCTTTGCTGGGTTCTCCAACTCCTCTGTTGAAGATTCTACCGCTCCGTGTTACTCGACTGATATCTGCAATATTCACGACGGAGGGTAATGAAATTTCCTTTCCATTCTCAATTGTTGTTGCACCGTATTTGTAAGGGATAGCCTTAGTTGATTCATACGGTAGCGGTCCCGGTAGATGGATGACTATGGGAGCCTTCTGATTTTTCTGACCATCGTAAGTAATTTCGATCAGTTCCCGGTTGGGAACTCTCGATTCGTCAAGTAGAGGGATGATGGTACAAACATCCCCATCCCTCTGATGATCAAAGATTACGACAACATCCTCGATTTGATCAGTGAAGTAGTTGACTGATCCAGAACTTGACCATGGTTGAATCTCTTTGCGGTCCAACTGATTTTGAAGGGCTGCTCGCACGAGGTAGCATCCTTGATTATCCACCGAGCAAACTCTGCACTGCTCATAGTTCTATAGTGGCACCTGGCCACGTCCGCTTTGAATACAGTGTAACCTTACTAGATCTGTTTCCATCGACCGAACATCCTGACTTTGATATCTAGTAGGATTCCCGTTAGTGATACTAATTTGTTGGGTGTCTTCATCCATATATATTGGAAGCCACCAGTGGTTCAACAAGTGCTTAAGTGTTTCCTGGACAAGGGCACAGCCCTGATTGTCTTCGCAACCCGCTTTACAGCCCTGATAATCATGTGATACCAGGAACCCGAGCCGGACCTGTTTAGCATGTAACTCCACCAGGCTGGTATTCATCAAGCGAATAACGAAGATTTGAATCATGTTTATTTGATAATGATTCCTATCATGGTAGTCTTGAATCCATCCAAGATCCATCTGACACTGGAGGGCCTCCTGTACAAAAGAGTATCCCTATTTGTTTATCGAGCAAGTCAGACGGGAATTGTACTCATGCCGTGGCAGATTATGATACTGGCTTTGCCTTGAGTGCATTGCCACCAGGTTGACATTCATCGCACGGATGTCGTGGTTTTGTACGATGTTGGAATTCGTATAAACCATGTTAACTCCACGAACTCGGTGCTCTTGGATCCATCTGAGATCCATTTGTTCCTGTAGATCTGATTGCACCACAGAACATCCTTGATTACTTTTAGAGCAGATATCACACTGTTGATAATTATGAGGTGGCACATGGCCATATCCACTCTGTCTACAATGCATCTTGACCAAGTTGGCCCTCAATAAGAGTACATCGTGAATTTGATAGGTGTTGTTAGACTCTCCCTCTATCAAATTGACTGTATCCTTCTCGTGTTGAGGCAGCAGGTTTGTGAGAACATTCGGATTCGTATCTTTGAAAGATAAGACCCCGCTCCTAACAAGCTTTTGCACATCGGATTTGAAACTGAGACAGTTTTCTATGTTATGCCCTGGTCCTCCTTGATGGTAAGGGCAAGCCTGATCCACCTTAAACCAAAAAGGCGGATTTTCCGGTACTGTAAGAGGAGACTTAGTCTGGACATGCCCCTTGGCCAGTAGTAACAGAAATAGTTCTGCATACGATACAGGTATAGGATCAAATCCTGGTGGCCGTGTTGTACGGTTGTTGTTGTATTGAGGACGAGCCTGCTGAAGAGGCTGTTGTGTCCTTTGCTGAAATTGCTGCGACTGCGGTTGGCTTTGAGCAACCTGAGATTGATACGTAGCAACAGGCGCGGGGTTGATAGCAGGAGTTACAACTGTTACTGGTTGGTACCGTCGCCTTTGCTTTCCGAGAGAGATATTCCCAATATCTTGCTCCTTTTTCTTAGGGAGAGCACTACCGTATTTTTTAGTACCGCTTGTCGACCCAGTGTATTTGACTAGACATCTTTCTCAAACGGTTTCCTCAAGACACACTCCCATACCGACCATTTCGGTGAAGTCGCTGGGCGCACTGGCAACCATTCTGTCGTAGTAAAATGAGCTCAAGGTTTTTAAGAAAATATTTGTCATCTCTTTTTCCTCCAGAGGTGGACAAATCTGAACGGCAATTTCACGCCATCTCTGAGCGTATTCCTTAAAGGTTTCCTTGTCCTTTTGCGACATTGATCTGAGTTGATCTCTGTCTGGTGCCATGTCCAAATTGTATTTATATTATTGGACAAAGGCAGTGCCAAGATCTCTAAAAGTGCTAATCGTAGTGCGGTTTAAAACCATGTACCATTTAAATGCGGCACCGGTTAAACTATCCTGAAAGTAGTGAATCAGTAGATCCTGGTTCTCTGTCTGAGCTGACATTCGCCGAGTGTACATCACCAAATGGCTTTGAGGGCAAGAGTTACCCTTGAACTTTTCAAAATCGGGTACTTGGAACTTGTGCGGGACTTTCGCATTGGGGACCAAACAAAGGTTTGCGGCGTCCTTTCCAAATAAATCCTGACCGCGAATAGCTTGCTGTTCTTTCTGCATTTCCAGGAACTGCTCCTAGAATTCATCCATTCTATCGAACATACTTTCCTTTCTACCAGAAGGTATCTGTGGAATCTGTCCTTCCGGGACAGTGTGCACCACAGGGGGTGGTATCGTTACTATGGCAGTGAATCTTGGCGTTTCCCGAAGTTTGTAACCTTCAGGAGTCCTCATTATGCCTCTGGCATCCTCGCTTTCCTGAAGTTTGTAACCTTCAGGCCCAGCGGCTTCTGCTATGATTCCCTGATCTTTAGTGATCGGCAGAACATATCCTTCCGGGATATAGTTAACAGGCATGCCCCAGGGACGATCTTTCGGCATTTGATACCTAGGATCATACTTCTCCACTATGGGCGTTGATGTGATCTCTAAGATCACAGTTCTTTGTAGCTGAGCTTCAACCATGGCTTGCATGTCATTACGAAGCTTTCTCATATCCTCTCTTAGAGCGTCGATCTCTTCTTTCAACTCTCTGTTCTCTTCCTCGAGATCATCCATCTTTTTCTGAAGATTGGCCCGAGTATTGTACGAATGAGACAGTTTGACTCTAGAACTGAGACACAAACGTGAGATTCGTAGGTAAGAAGAATACATGACGTGAGAATGATGAATGCAATGATTATATTAATTATTTTTTTGGTTTAATCAAAATAAACTTCGACAATTAGATTGCAAATATCAAACAGTGGGGACACCCCCGTTTTATTGAATTCAAAGGATTGCGGAAATGGAAATACAGTAAATTACAAGGTGCGGAAACAGAAACCTAAGCTAATGGGTCCCGAGTCCTCTCTGAGGAGAACTCGGGTGCTGATTCTGGTACTTTCCTTTTCTTGGACCGGGGCTCTTGGGCCATTGTCGGGTTGTCATTCCTTTGCCAAGTGAAAGGAGTGAGAAAATTTCTTTGGTCATCCTGATTTTCTACAGCATGTTGCTCCAAAATCTCAATTAGAGCGTCCTTATCTTTCAGCAGTTGCTGTATTTTGGTACACTCCACATTGAGAATGCGGTACTTGTTCTTCCAAGACCTCCTCTCCTGTTGAACTTTATTGAGAGTAACCTGAAGTTTTTCCGTTTCAGTCATGAAGTACATGACAGATTCCCTTGGCGGAAGAACTCCGTGACGAGGATAAGGCATCTTTAGCTTGAGAGCTCTAGTTTGTACCCAGTGGAGATAAGGCTCCACCGAGACACAATTCGGTTTTCCTAGAGACTCCCGTCCTTTCTTATGAATATGTTTCCAAGCGTGCATTATTTCCATATTTAGTGCCCTGTCACTTTCTCCTTCCTTGAAGAAAAGACCTTCCAGATGAGCATTACGCGGGACATGCCTCATTGGGTATCCAAATTGACGACGAACTAAAACTGGATGGTAATTGATTCCTCCCTTAGTTCCTATGAGGGGTACGTTGGGGAAGTTTCCACAACGGTCAATGATTCTGATCCCGTCATAAATCCTATTGTACCAATCTATATCAGAGTTGGTAAGAGACATGATTTTCTGCGACCAACGTAAGGCACTCTTATGATCCCAAAAAGTGGCAGACTTAGGCAAATGGGAGATAAACCATTTATATAGCAGGGGTACACAGCACGTGATCATTCCTCTGCTGTATAAATTCCTTAAGTGTACAGAATGATACGCATCTGCGAGCAAGGTTGGGACGGTGCTTCCAATGAGAAAAACCTTAATGGCGTTGATATCTACAAAGTTATCGATGTTGGGAAACAAAAATAACCCGTAGGTGAGCAAAACAAAGATGCTCTCGAAAGAAGTCACGTTCCCTATACTAGCAAAGTACAGAGCCTTCTTTACCAGAAACTTGGCTGGTAAACCTGGGATTCCTCCCTTGGTGGTCATGTGAGTCTTGATTTCTGACTCATCCAAATAGATTGCTCTTGCAATGATTTAATCCTTTGGAATTTCTTCCAGTCCAGAAAAGGGAGCTTGATCAGTAATGGGTAGATCAATCAAATGAGAATACTCCTCCAGCGTTGGTGCGAGTTGGTAATCCGGGAATGTGAAACAGTGATAGACTGGATCGTAAAATTGAACGAGTGCCTCCAGGATTCCTTCAATTACATGGACCCTTAACAGAGGTAGCAGACCTCCTTACTTGGCTCTGAAAGCGTCAGGGTTAGTGATCATCCTTGCTAATCCTCTCAAATCCTCTAGTTTTATAACCTTGAAGGTATACTTGTGAGTTTTTCTTCTACCGAAATCCATGAGCGCAATCCTTTTCTCTCTGACATTTGCAATCATTGTTTTAGTTTAATTTAAAAAAGAGAGACTAGAAGAGAAAATTTTTCTTTGCTTAATGTTTTTTAAAATGAATGCATGAATGCAGCACACAAAAACATAGAAAAAACATGGGGTCAAAGGGTCGGTATCATGAAGTCAAGGCTCTACCCATCCCAAAGGTTTATACTAGTGATTTTTGTACCTGTCTCTCAAAATCATTGATTCTTGTCGAGATAACATCAGCGGGCCGGGAACCGTGCTAGGTGATGTATTTCGAAGAATCTCAGAAGAGGGTAGTATCGCGTGACAACTATTTCTGATAGCTTCCGCACTACTGAAAGACGTTTTTCCTAGGTGTATACTCAATCTTTCCACATGCGGCATCACACGCATTCCCATTAGCAAAAAAATAAACACAGATATTAATTAGGAAAATCAGTATATATATTTGTCCTAATGTCCTAGACTTTTTAAGAGCTATGAATCCTATGATCCTAACAGAAAATGGCTCCCCGGCGGAGTCGCCATTCTGTGGTACCTTCCCAACTTAAAGGTTTTTTACCTAAGATCCTAGTGAGGTTCGATCCTAGCAACAATGACATTCCCCGATGGAACTGTCATTCGGTGATACCTTGTGAACCCAAGGACTCGTCCTAAGAGAAGGTTTCAACCAGAGAGATAAGAGTGACAAGATTCCTTTGTTTGGCCCCACGGTGGGCGCCATTTTTCTGTGAAAAATGGGGACGAAGATGACTAGATCTTACTTTGACTCCCACTGTGGTCGCCATTTTTCTGTGGAAAATGGGGACGACGATGACTAGATCTTACTTTGACTCCCACTATGGTCGCCATTTTTCTGTGGAAAATGGGGACGACGATGACTAGATCTTACTTTGACTCCCACTGTGGTCGCCATTTTTCTGTGCAAAATGGGGACGACGATGACTAGATCTTACTTTGACTCCCACTGTGGTCGCCATTTTTTCTGTGAAATTGTCTAAACTTAAGGTTTCCACCTAAGAGAAGGGAGAAGAATAAGTCTCTCCCACTGTGGTCGCCATTTTTCTGTAGCGCGATTTTTGTGGTTTCGAATCACTATCGCTTTGGTACTACAGTTCGATTCATTTTTTATCCTATTGAAGCTGATGAAGGAAGGGAAATAGATGTCTCCAATTAACCTTGCTTGCAAACTGAGGTTAAACAGTCAAAACTGTTGGTTTACAGATACAGCTTTAGTTCGTGGGCCTCTCTGCTTATTTTGTTCAGAACAAAATATCGGGACTGTTCATGGGGAATTTGTTGGGATACTGCGCTAGATTGGATAGAGGTAGGGGACTTTGGGTTTTTTCTTTGATTAGTGTGCTCTCTAAGATTCTTTTTCAATCTTATGCCTACGTATTCCCGGGATAGGGAAATCAGAGCAATCGTAGTTCCTCCTATTCTATGGGAGGAAATGGTGTTTTGGTGTCTTGTTCAAAGCCCAAGACATGAAGCTAAAGGTGGTTTATATCTTGTTCAAAGCCCAAGATGTGAAGCTGAAGGGTCTATTGGTATCTTGTTCGAAGCCCAAGATGTGAAGCTAAAAGGGTGTTGACTTTAGAGAGAATTTGTCATCTCTAAAGGGGTCTGTTTGTCACAATTGTTGGGTGACTGATTATAAAGGAGAATTGTTTAACTGGGATATGCGAATCCAGCAATACCATAATTTCCTTTATATGGGATTTTTAACCTGAAGGAGAAGACTTTAACTTAGTTTAGAGCAATGCCATCTTTCCTTAGGAATTTCTCAGGCTAAAAGAGAGACAGTGGCGTGGATGTAAATAATCCAGAGGCTTGCCGCTTACAGCAATTAGACGAGGGAAAAAGGAGTTGTTGATGTTTGTATGCTATGACCAAAGCATGATTTGATGCTAAAAGTTTGATTGAATCAAATGGGGATTTCTTTATTCAAAGCCTAAGAGGAGGCTATTGACCCAACAAGAGGATGCTTTTGTGTCTCATACGAAGCCCGAGATACAGGCTAAAAGGGTTGACTCAACAAGAGAGTGTTTTTATATGTGTCTTGTACGAAGCCCAAGACGGAGGCTAAAGGTGTTTGACTCAACAAGAGAGTCTTTTATACTCAACAAGAGAGTGTTTTGTATCTCGTACAAAGCCCGAGATGAAGGCTAAAAAATATTTGACTCAACAAGAGAGTGTTTTTATATGTGTCTTGTACGAAGCCCAAGATGGGGGCTAAAGGTGTTTGACTCCACAAGAGAGTCTTTTATACTCAACAAGAGAGTGTTTTGTATCTCGTACAAAGCCCGAGATGGAGGCTGCAAAAGGTTTGACTCAACAAGAAAGTCTTTTATACTCAACAAGAGAGTGTTTTGTATCTCGTACAAAGCCCGAGATGAAGGCTAAAAATGTTTGACTCAACAAGAGAGTCTTTTATACTCAACAAGAGAGTGTTTTGTATCTCGTACAAAGCCCGAGATGAAGGCTAAAAATGTTGGACTCAATAAGAGAGTCTGAAAAGGTTAACTCCGATGGGGAGAATCATTGTACAAAGCCCAAGAGGAGGCTAGGATTACTATTTCAGTTGAGTGACAGGTCCAGTCTGTTGGTTAAAAGAGAAAATCAGTTCTTATATGGGTAATGTTGTACTCATGGATTTGATCTGAGGACCGGGATTATTTCCTGTTCTTTAAGGAAACGGGGAATCCGAAGGGTATTGAGACTGCCCAAGTCTACGGGTGTTTTTTCCTATTTTTGAAAGGAACTTGAGAATGTCTTTGAGACTCAAGGAGATTAGACTGTCCAAGTCTAGAGTTTTATCTTTTGTACTATGCTTAAGAGAGATTAAGAGACAGTACATTCGCCGTAGAAAGATCTAGACTCTTTGAAAGACTGTTCTATTAAGATGACTAATTTCTATTCCTATACCTTTAAGAGGTCGTTGGGACAATTTGTACGAAGCCCAAGAGGAGGCGAGAAAAACTTTTAAGAAGCCGAAGGGAAAATTTGTACGAAGCCCAAGAGGAGGCTATCTTCCCGGAGGAAGAATCATTATACGAAGCCTAAGAGGAGGCTGTGAAAACTTCTAAGAAGCCGACGGGTCCTTGTACAACGCCCAAGAGGAGGTGGGGATGCTTTTAGGAAGCCTGTGGGTCCTTGCACTAAGCCCAAGAGGAGGCTGATGAACAGTTCCAGAAGGGGTTTCACTTGGAACATTGGCCTTCTGTATATGAACTGTTCAAGGGGAAGATTTCTTAGATCTAGTTATCTAAAATTGTTGTAAAAGAAAATTCTCATGGTTTAGGTTATGTTGAAATATCCGGGAAAACGTCGGATGTAAGGAGACGAGGGTTTGTCTAGTTCTAGACGTAGTTGCCGGGGAAACTCTAAATATCTATACTAGTATTACACAGTCGATATGAGTTTATGAAAGAAGACTTACAGTGAAACAGCCCCACAATACAGTTGTATACATACGAAAGCGGTAAATGAAAGCCAGTAAACACTTACTCGGTTGTAGAGCTTCCATGCTATTTGGTTAGTTGTTCAACAAAGAAAGCTTTGATAACAATATTATATTCAAAATCAAAGGAGAAAGTGCTTTGAAAATAAAATTGGGGCTTACAGCTCAAGGAGAGACCCAGGGTTTTATCAGTGATCGCACTGTCGTTTTGTACAAGGACTTATACAAGTGACTGAGGCCCAAGAAAGGTTTTCTGTACAAAGGGATGGTGTTGTACCCCAAATTTTACCCTCCGATATTCTGATCGTGTGCATATCCTTTTCATTGGTCTCTGTTTTCGCATTTTAGTAAACATATCAATAATCATACATTTTTTGTTAGAATTTAATTTGTTTTATTTCTTTTTTCACTAACTATTTTCAATTTTTTTATTTATTATTTTTAGTTTTATTATTATTATTTCTTTTTTATTATTATTATTATTAATTTTATTATTATTAATTTTATTATTATTAGTTTTATTATCATTATTAGTTTTATTATCATTATTAGTTTTATTATTATTAGTTTTAGGGTTAATTGTGATTTACCCCCCTGACATATGAGCGAATTTTGATTTACCCCCCTACATGCCTTTAGGCAACAGTTTTTTTGAAAAAATCGTTGCCAAAACCTGCCTATGGCAACGGTGGGGGGGTAAACCAAAACACGCTCATATGTCAGGGGGGTAAATCACAATTAACCCTTAGTTTTATTATTACTAAGCTTTATTATTATTATTATTACTTTTATTTTGTTTATGGTAAGTGGGGACCACTACAATACAAACACTTCACATGGATTGCCAACTTGGATTTATCAATGACCAAAAATCATTCTCACACTTTACTCATCAATGGCCAAGAATCATTCTCATAAAGTCACATGGATTGCCACATCAACACTCCCACTTTATTCACACTATAAATAAGATCTCTCTTTCTCTCATTTGACACACCAGATTCACCCCACACAAAGGCTGAATACTCTCTTAATTTTTTCGCTCAATTATTCTTGCAAATTTTCTGGAGAGAAGACTCGTCTTCATTTTTCCATAACTCGTGTCATTGAAGAGGCAATGGACCGTCTCCACTAGGTAACATTCACCTCTTTTATTTCTCTGTTTTCAAAGTACCATGATCATTTATATATGCCGTTATCAAGTTCATTAGCATGTTAATATTTTTCTGGAAAAAGTATTGTAATATCCTATAATTTTTGTTTGGTTTTATTATGAATGATGTTTAAAAGATAAGATAAAAATTCAAAAGACAAAAAAACCACCCCATTTCCCCCCTTAGAAAGCAATATTCCCTTAGAAGATAAACAAACAAACCTAGCTAACTTTCTCACGAATCGAATCAAGAGGTTCCAGTTGAGTACAACGGACGTAGAGGGTGCTAATACCTTCCCTCTTGCGTAACCGACTCCCGAACCCGAATTTGGTTGCGATGACCATTTTCTTATCCTTTTTTAAAGGTTTTATCGATATTTTCCTATTCCTTCCTTGGAATGAATAAAGTTCGGTGGCGACTCTGTTTCGAACAGTTTTTTCCGAGTCCATCGCGAGGATCGTATTTTTCGAGGTACGACAGATGGCGACTTCACTGGGGACTCAGTTAGACCTATTGCTGGTCCTTTCCTAAGAGGGTTAAGCCAATCTTGTTTTTATGTTATTCATGTTTGCTTATTTACTTGTATATGCTTATGTATGTCATATTTGCTTATATACTTGTATCTTTGTTCTTGCTTTATTATCCTGTTTATTTTGGGTTATCATGGTATCTATGAGAGAGATAAGTCCTAACCCGGACTTGAGATAACACATATGTTTAGGAACCGTGGACATAGTCAAGGGAACTTCGAGGGAGAAATCCCAAAGGAGGGAACTTGAAGTCCACACTCAGTTGAGGCCCTCTTGGAGGTGGTAAATGTTGAACGAGCAATCGTGAATACGTTACTACTTTCGACCTAGGAGCCAGAGATATTGATGACCTTTAGTTATCCCTTTTCCCCACCTGGCCTATTTAGGATGTAGTGCGATGATTATAAGGGAGTAATCCTCAATGATTGTTACGCGATACTACGCTCAGACGAGACTCTTTTGAGGATTTTATTGATCACCGAGCAATTGGGAAGTTGATAAAATCCGAAAGATGGGTTGTTGACTCTGGGAACTCTTTAGAACCTTGCTCTACAGATATAAGAACCCTAGTACACACCCTGTGGTTGGTTCTTTACCCAGACTTCATGTTGTGATCTCGAACCCTTGATCCTGTTGCATGTGTTTTTGCATCCTGTTTGCATTACATTGCATTTGATTTGCATCTTTGCATGTCTCATTGCATACGTCTGTCTGCCTAGCTACTCATTTCCAGTGGTCTCTATCTTCCAGTGTCATTTGTGAGTCGTCAAGCTGATTCCTCGACACCGATACCGGACTAGAGCTAATTACAGACGCAAGATGTCAGAGCAAGAGGTGCACAATGCTGAGGTCCGAATGGAGATCGATGACCTTAAGTCGAGCATGACTAAACTCACTAAGATGCTCCAAGTTTTGATTGCTAGGGGAGAGCAACCCCAAAAGACCGTCATCTAGGAAGTTTCAAGCGCTGATCCTCCACCAGTTCAGATGTCGCCTTCAACGTGGCCCGAGTTTGGTTTGCCACACAACTACTCTCCACCGCTTGCATCTAATGCTATGATTGGTCAGAATGCTATGCCAGTATTTCAAGCTCCTATTTTTGCCGAACCTCAACCTATAGTTCAGACTATTCGAGCTCCCTTTGAGGATCCCCGCTATGAGTACAATGCTTCCAGTGCTCAAGGTGAAGACCATGAGGACTTTGTTGAGCCCAAAGTTGTCCGAGAGCAGTTTCAAAGCATAGAAAGAAGACTCAAAGCCATTGAGGGTACTGATTTCTTTAATGTAGATGCAGACAACCTGTGCTTAGTATCAGACCTTATTATACCTGCTAAGTTCGTAACTCCAGATTTTGTGAAGTACAAGGGTCACTCTTGCCCAAGAGCTCATTTGGGCATGTATCTTCGCAGGATGACTGCTCATGCCAAGAATCAGAAGTTGCTTATCCACTGTTTTCAAGACAGCTTGAGTGGAGCATCACTCAAGTGGTACATGGGTCTCGAGCAAAACTCTATCCATAGCTTCCAAGACCTCACTAATGCCTTCATGAAGCAGTATAAGTATAACCTCGACATGGCTCCTGATCGCTGTCAACTGCAAAACATGTCTCAGAATGATAAAGAGTCTTTCAAGGAGTATGCCCAGCGCTGGAGAGAGTTGGCTTCCCAGGTTGAACCTCCTTTGGCTGAGAAAGAGCTAACCGGAATGTTCATGGATACCCTGTCCCCATTCTATTGGGAGAAGATGGTTGAAAGTGTTTCCTCCAATTTCACTGATTTGGTTACTATTGGCCAAAGATTAGAGGAAGGTCTTAAGAAGGGAAAAGTATCCAAGGCTGTTGAATCTTCCAATGCTGTGAAGAAATCCTATGGTAACTTTCAGAAGAAAAAGGAAGATCATACTAAAGCTGTCATGGTTGAAACAAGAAGGCCTCGTCCCCGACCTCAGTATGTTGTTCACCCTACCGTTGCTGCTGTTACTCCCGTGGTTGCTGCTCCACGACCAACTCAAGCTTTCCAACGTCCGACTGCAGGACAGAGCCAGTATCGTAATAGGGGTCAATTTGATCCCATTCCCATGACTTACACTGAACTTTATCCTGGTTTAGTTCAACAAGGTTTGATTACCACAAGGCCTCTGCCTCCTCCTCCAAATCCTCTTCTAGCCGGCTATAGGGCTGATCTTCATTGTGAATACCATCAAGGTGGTGCAGGCCATAACTTGGAAAGTTGCTTTGCGTTGAGGGCTAGAGTACAAGAGCTGATGAAGAACAAAATCCTCTCCTTTAAGGACAATCCCAATGTTCAGAACAACCCTCTGCCAGGGCACGCCAAGTGAAGCTTCAGTCGACTTCAGCATGTTATCCTCCTAAAAGCCAGTGTTTCAGACAGGACAGCTCATCCTTGCGTTGATTAGTCACTAGGCCTTTGTTTCTTGTTGTTTTCACTTTCTTTATTTTGTAATGGGTGTTTGCTTTCAAATTATGTTTGTACTTTCACAATTAATGAAATGAGCACTGCAACTTTTGATTCAATTCATTTGCACTTGCTATTTACTTCTTATTGCTTCCTCTTTCACGAAAAATAAAATAAATAAAAATGTTGTCCACTTTCTGTTGATTATGCAAAGATTGGATGGAGGATGATGAAAACGTTATACCCATAATTGTTGTTGGTATGCTTTTAAATCAAAACTTTGCTGACGATGTAAGGCATTGTTTCAGTTCCCCAAACACTGGAGAAATAAGGAAGTTAACCCCTCTTTAACCCCTTCGAGCCTAGAAGTAGGAGTTTCTTTCTTTACAAATAAAAACCCGCAATTTTAACCTGGGGCAGGGTAGTTCTCAGTTAACTGGGTTGTGCATTCAATTACAAGAGCAGCATTCAAGACGCCTCTCAACAAAGTTCACAAATGTTCCTTCGCACACAGCAAGCAAGTGTCGAAGATGTCTTTCAAGTCAAACGCCAATGATGATTCACTGTAATCCTTAAGCCAGGCAGTCACTAAAAAAAAGACAAAAAAGAAAAGAAAAGAAGAAAGAACAAGCTTGTATGACAACCAAAAGTTGTAAGGAAGCAGTGATCGCCATCTCAAGTCCATTGAATTTTGAACCATCATCGCTATCATCAGTGCAATTCCTAACTCATGGGAATTTGAGTGCATAGTTTGAGTTAACTGAGCATAGGACTGAAGTTCATCACGTAGATTGGGTGGGTACAAATAAACTTTGAGCCTTTATCCTTTGTTTCTTAAACCGTGAACCAGGCCACATTATAACCCTCAAAAGACCTAACTGAAGCAAGGTTATTTTGAAAGTATACTACAGCAAGGTTGCATAACCTGACTCCTAAAGATTTTTGCAGATCACCTATTTTGGGTATTACACCCTTTGCTTAAACGTTTCACTTTAATGTCTTGAACCATCGTGTTCTGACCAGTATCCCATATACTTTGTACCTCTTTCAAAATGATTTTGATTTCAAAGTTGCATGAACTTTGCATTTACCATGTTTATACAAATACTTTTGTTTGCAAACTAGCTTTCTTCTTAAGGAATTTTCAAACAATTAAGAAACTTGGTCGGTGATCCAATCAGGGGCAAATTCCTTCCATATCCTGTTGAGAATCAGTTCAAGATTTGAGGTTTAATGGCGACTTCTCAAAATCGGTTTATACATAAGGTTTTTCAAGACTCATACTGGGGCAAGCTTTCCCAGTGTACAGTAAAACAATTATTTTCAAGACTCATACTGGGGCAAGCTTTCCCCGTGTACAGTAAAACAATTATTTTCAAGACTCGTACTGGGGCAAGCTTTCCTAGTGTACAGTAAAACAATCATTTTCAAGACCCAGACTGCGACAAGCTTTCCAAGAGCACCATGAAACGGTCATTTCCAGAATCAATCAAGCTAAAGCAATGATAAGCTCATCTACAATAATCAGCTAATCTGGGGCAGTTACCTGAAGAATCCCTAAGCAGAATGGCAGTGATCTCCGTGTAGAGGAATCAGTCTTCCAGTCTTGTCTTCCTAGAGAGTCGAGCCATGTCGTCGACATCTGCATTCGCATTTGATCATATATCATCTGCATAATTTATACCATATGCATAACATGAGTGTTTTATCCTTATTTGCATTTCTCCCGAGGTCGTGTCGTTATCCACGTCTTACCAAAACGTTACCTGTCCTTTTCATTCAGTGCCATTCCTGAATGTTGTCATTATCTTGCGCATCTAATCCTGTTGATAGATGTTTATCTTCTCTCATTCCAGTGCTATTCTTGGATCTTTATATTCTTTCACTCCAGTGCCATTCCTGGATGTCTTTCTCACTATCATTTGATACTGTTCCTGAATATAGTGATTTACCTTTACTTTCGGTGTCATTCCTGAAAGTTCATAGTCATTTAATGCTCTCTTGGATACTGTGATCCCTTTTATCCAATGCCTTCTTAGATTTCACCTTTTGTCTCATTCGTATCTGATGCCTTCTCAGATATTATGAGTTATACCTTTCATCTAAAGCCATTATTGGATGACTGGTGTTTTTTACATTCAATGCCATTCTTGAATGTAGTCTTTGTTCACACTCATCTAAAGCCATTATTAGATATTGTGAGTTATACCTTTCATTCAAAGCCAGTATTGGATGTCCGGTTTCTTTACCATCTGATGCCTTTCCGGATGTGTCTCTCTTTCTGATATTTCTCAGATAGAGTCTTTGTTCACTTTATCTAAAGTCGTTATTAGATATTGTGATCTATACCTTTCATTCAAAGCCAGTATTGGATGTCTGGTTTCTCTACCATCTGATGCCTATCCGGATGTGTCTTTCTTTCTGATATTTTTCAGATAGAGTCTTTGTTCACTTTATCTAAAGTCGTTATTAGATATTGTGATTTATACCTTTTGTTCAAAGCCATTATTGGATGACTGGTTTCTTTGCATTCAAAGCCATTCTTGAATGTAGTCTCTGTTCACATTCATATAAAGCCATTATTAGATATTATGATTTCTACCCTTCATTCACAGCCATTATTGGATGACTGGTTTTTTTTCCCATCTGATGTTTTTCCGGATGTGTCTTTCTCTGTCTTTTCTGGTTTTTCTTGAAGATCCCGTTTGAACTCTTCAGTATAAGAAAATCCCAGAAAATCTTTTGTTGGTGTCTATCCTTTTATTCCAAATTGATCCCCAGGGGAGATCATGTCTTCTTTCTGGTTCCATGCCCAGTAAAGAGTGTACTTTCATTTCCCCAGTGTCGTCCGGTCACCTATAAACCTGTCGTCCATCTCCTTGGACTTTTCCCTAGTGGAAAGCCCCTCTCTGGCTCCCATCCCCAGTGAGGGCCCGTAGGATTTCCTCTTTATTTTTCTATCCCCGGTGCATCCTTAGAGTCTCCCCAGTGAGTCTATCGTCGGACAGTCTGTGTCCCCAGTGAGTCTTTCTCGTGAATGCTAACCCTATCCTTCCCCAGTAAGCTCACCTATGGTGGATTGCCCTTCATCCTTAGTGTTTTGTTTGTCTGCCCCTTTGCATTTAGCATTCCATCATTTTCATCATATTAGAGTTCATTGCATATCAGCATTTTTGTCCATAGCATTGCATGTCAGTGCGTCTGAGGGCAAAATTTTCGGTTATCTATATTTAAATACCTTCCACCATGATTTCATGAAGACTATCATCACTCATGTCATCCGGTGAAGATATTTACATAGGGGCAACTGTTGTACCCCAAATTTTACCCTCCGATATTCTGATCGTTTGCATATCCTTTTCATTGGTCTCTGTTTTCGCATTTTAGTAAACATATCAATAATCATACATTTTTTGTTAGAATTTAATTTGTTTTATTTCTTTTTTCACTAACTATTTTCAATTATCTTTTTTATTATTTTTAGTTTTATTATTATTATTTCTTCTTTATTATTATTATTATTATTATTAATTTTATTATTATTAATTTTATTATTATTAGTTTTATTATCATTATTAGTTTTATTATTATTAGTTTTATTATTACTAAGCTTTATTATTATTATTATTACTTTTATTTTGTTTATCTTCATGGTAAGTGGGGACCACTACAATACAAACACTTCACATGGATTGCCAACTTGGATTTATCAATGACCAAAAATCATTCTCACACTTCACTCATCAATGGTCAAGAATCATTCTCATAAAGTCACATGGATTGTCACATCAACACTTCCACTTTATTCACACTATAAATAAGATCTCTCTTTCTCTCATTTGACACACCAGATTCACCCCACACAAAGGCTGAATGCTCTCTTAATTTTCTCCCTCAATTATTCTTGCAAATTTTCTGAAGAGAAGGCTCGTCTTCATTTTTCCATAACTCGTGTCATTGAAGAGGCAGTGGACCGTCTCCACTAGGTAACATTCACCTCTTTTATTTCTCCGTTTTCAAAGTACCATGATCATTTATCTATGTCGTTATCAAGTTCATTAGCATGTTAATATTTTTCTGGAAAAAGTATTGTAATATCCTATAATTTTTGTTTGGTTTTATTATGAATGATGTTTAAAAGATAAGATAAAAATTCAAAAGACAAAAAAACCACCCCATTTCCCCCCTTAGAAAGCAATATTCCCTTAGAAGATAAACAAACAAACCTAGCTAACTTTCTCACGAATCGAATCAAGAGGTTCCAGTTGAGTACAACGGACGTAGAGGATGCTAATACCTTCCCTTCTGCGTAACCGACTCATGAACCCGAATTTGGTTGCGATGACCATTTTCTTATCCTTTTTTAAAGGTTTTATCGATATTTTCCTATTCCTTCCTTGGAATGAATAAAGTTCGGTGGCGACTCTGTTTCGAACTGTTTTTTCCGCGTCCATCGCGAGGATCTTATTTTTCGAGGTACGACAGATGGGTCTTACACTCTCTCAAGAGGCCCAAAATGATTGAAAGTGAACAAAGATGGGTCTTATAGCTCAAGGAGAAGCCCAAATGGTTAATTTTGAAAAGGGCGACGATCGCGCCGAGGTTTTGAAAACACCGTGGGTCTTATACAACGACTGAGGCCCAAAAGTTTTTGGTTTCAAAAGGGGATTGGGTCTTACACTCTATTAGAGGTCCAAAATGATTTTGAATGGGTCTTATAGCTCGAGGAGAGGCCCAGATGGTTTGTTTTAAAAGGGCGATGATTGCGCCGAACTTTTGAAATACAACGGGACTTATACAATATTTGAGGCCCAAAAATAGGTTTGTATTTACAAAGGATTGGGTCTTACACTCTATTAGAGGCCCAATGATTTATTTTTATACAAGTGATGGGGCTTACAGCTCGAGGAGAGGCCCAGTTGATTTTTTTTGTTAAAAAGGCGACGATCGCGCCGTTGTTTTTGAAAATACAGTGGGTCTTATACAATGACTGAGGCCCAAAAAGTGGTGTATTTACAAACGGGGTTGGGTCTTACACTCTATTAGAGGCCCAAAATGTTTCTAAAAGGTTTGATGAGGGTTGAATTAATCAAAACCCTAATTTGTTTCCAAAATGTATTTTAATTGAATAAAAAATTCAATTAAAATGATCAAAATTGTTTAACATGTGGGAAACAAATTGTGATCTTGGATTAATGTTTCAAAAATCATGTTTTGACCTACAAAATGATTAGAAATCATAAAAATTTGCAAAATCAAGAAGGAAAAAATATTTTAAATGTCAAAAACAATTAAAATATTAATTCTTGGCAAAAATATCAATTATATGAAATAAATAATATTTTTGGGATTTTTTGGTAAAATAAAATATTTTAACATTTTTTTAATTATTAAAAAAAAGAATCAACTCAAAATCATTAAAACTCAGAGAGAAATTAATTTTTGAATCAATTAAATAAAATCACAAAATTCAAATATTCAAATATTTGAAAAAGGGCGCCAAGAACATGGCAAGAACACGCGCCCTTCCTCTGTTTTTGCAGATTTGCGTTTTCTATCCAATCTCACTGAATACTTGATTATATCATGCAATCTATATATCAATCTACTCGTTTCAACCTCACGATCATGTCTATGGTCTTTAATTTCATTTATTTTAAGAATGGAATAAGAAATCAAAGAGAAACCTCAAGAACCCTAAATTCTGCATGAAGGTTCAAAAATTCCATACACGATTCATACAAAGCAATTGATTGAGGGTAAACACTCTATGCATGATTATGAACATATGGCCAAATTATTGTGCAGCAAAAAATGCATGGATCATAGAGTTAGAAGAGCTCATGCTCACCTCTTGCAGCTGGTGGTCGTGTTTTGGGTTAGAGGTGTTACAGCTAGGTTCCAATGATCTGGATAGCTTCCCTAGGTGCCATAGAGTGTGTCTGGATGCTTGGAATGGATTGAAATGATCTGGAACTTGAGATGGTATCCCAACTGCAAATCTGTCAAAGGCTTGAGCAATTAGCTAGTGATTTTGTGATTTTGGTGTTCCAGATGTTATGTGAGTGTTTGGATCACTTCTATATGATGTTTATGAGGTGTGTGTGTGTGTGTGTGTGATTGGTTTGGTTGGAATTGCTCTCAAACTCAAAACCCGATAGTGACTTGCTTTGGAAGGCAAATTTGGAAGTGAGAAGATGATTTTGAGGAAAGCATCTGTTTGATGGCTTTGGTGTACTCAAACTGAGCTCAAATGAGCTCTATTTATAGTAGAGCAAGTTTGTTTTGGGATCAATAGTGAATGGCAACTGCAGCAGAGGTTTGGCCAATGTTGATCAATGGGAATCCAAGTCTCCTCTAGCCATTGACTAGAGGTTAGGGCACAGAGCTGTGGTTCCCTAGTTGTTGGATCATTCTTGACTGAATCCAGTTGCAAATGTGTCAGTCCATGCCACCTTAGTGCATCCATTAAATGCTCCAATCCAAAATTGGAGTCTTGTCCCTCTTTTAGGGATTTCTAGGTTTGGCATGCTACTTCTTGTTCCAAAGACTTTGGAGGCTTGGATCAGTGTTTGTTCCCTTTAGATTTGATCCTCAGATGTGTCCAAAGTGATGACAAGGCTTGGAATTATCTGATTTTGCCAAATCGAGCAAAAGTGCAAAATTCTGCCTAGCCTTGGCAGTTTCCAGCAAGGCATATTGCCATTGTCATATCTCATGGCTCAAGTGGAATTTGATGGAGTTCTTGGCCATTTTGGAAAGCCCTCATATGATACAATAACTGTTTGATCATAATTGGTTTTGATACTTTTTGGATCCAAGTGAAAAATGCCCCTACATTTGGAAAAAAGTGAAGGCAGATTCTGACTTAGTGAAAATTTCACTAAGTGTTGGAAAAAAAGTGACATTTTCACTTTTTGTGATTTTGATCATTCCATAACTCAAAATCCTTGATGAATTGGAATGAGGTGTAGTTGAAGCTTTTGTAGAGGGTAATGAGAGCTACAAATCCAGCTTTGGATGGGGAAAAATAGCCTTGTGGTTTAGGAGTTATGATCCTCCAAAGTTGGTACCCTAGCCACTTTGTTCCATAACTTAGAAAAATTTCTAAGTTTTTATGGTTACCCCTTTTACAAGTTATCCCACTTTTCTTGGTTTTTCTTGATGAATGATGATTCCAATCATACATTAACATCATTTTGGGGTCAAAGAACCATAATTGTGAAAAATATCAAAAAGTCAAAGTTTGACTTTTGTGCACAGTTGACTTTTTGTCAGATGAATTCCAAACTGTGCGATCCTCTATGAAATCAAGTCCTTGACCTAAATTGTAACACCCCAATACCTATCGCGAATAAATAGCACATATATAAATCAGAGTAGCTAAAAATTTATTTTTCCGACAGGAACAGGAATGCCACATTTAAAGAAAGAATACGCAATCCCTGATCAAATATTTTTGATACAAAGCACAAAATAGAATACCCTCAAAGGGGAAACTTTTTCCAACAAAAGGAAAGTTCAATTTTGGAATAAAGCGGAAAGATCCATAACTGACTTGTTTTACAAAATAAATGGTTTTATAACGTCAAAATATACACACAAAAGTAATACAAAACATATTCAACAATTGTATACAAATAACTAAAGCGTTCCCCGACTCCCGTGCTACGTATCAGAGCAGACACCAAGACCGACAAAAGAATGGAGAACTAATCTTCACAAAAGCCTCCGAGACTCAGATCTGCAATTGCCTCATAGAGCAATAAACCACAGCAGAAGGGTGAGAAATAACAACTAAATCAAGATTGCATAATAATATGCAAACACATATAATCCACGTACATAGTTATTTTCACCACAAGCATCACATACTAATATATATATCATGCCACATATACATAACATATATCAATTATCCCACATAATCACATATTTGCACATAAGACACACCAAAGTCACAACATATGGAAACACACCACCACATCACATAGCACATGCCTACACATAAGACATATTATCGACATCCAATGCATTTATCACATATGCACATCAATTCACCAATTCAAACATAAATCTCAACACATACTCAATTAATTCACAATTTCCACACATAATGCATCCATTCACAATTCTCACACATAATCAATCCATTCATGAATTATGCAAATGCACAGAGACCGACACAACGACTCTATGCAATGCATATGCGGTACCGACTCCATCATTTCTCATCACTAGTTCACTCAGGAACTCTGCTGGAACCATCGCTTGTTACTAGAAGTAACACCCCGTCAGGCCAACGATGTTCACCCGTCGATTGCAGTCCTCTTTGTATAAGGCTCACGACGTTTATGGATCGCTTGCAGTCCTCTTTGTATAAGGGTCACGAACCGATCGCTTGCGGTCCTCTTTGTATAAGGCTCACGATCGTCTATAATCATCATTTTCGGTCCTCTTTGTATAAGGCATACGACTTCACAAGATGCATATCATGATACTTGACACACAAGAACTCATGACAATCAAATGCATCACCACAATTCAACAATATGAATTATCTCATCATCATTATTCATGCATTGAAAACAATTCAAACAATGCATTTGAAACCATAAAGGCCACCACACAACATACATTGAATTTCACATAAACAATGCATTTCATCGCAAACCACAAACCACAACAATCATGCCATCACAATTACTTCCACAAGGGATTCACACCACAAAGGCTACCCACAACACACCATAACAACATACATTGATATTCAATCAAACAATGTATTTTACCACACAACAACATCATTAATCACGCATCGAAGTCTAATTCAAAACAATGCACATATTTACCATAAAGCCACAAACCATCATCACAACATTCCATCATGTATATTCACATCATATAACGGCACACAAGCTACACGTTACATATCAAAAGCATATAGTATGATAACACATCAATCGCACCCATTGTACGCGATAAAAACCCGACAACCCAACTATTTTTCCAAAAACACGAATTAATTAAATCATCTTTTACCCTCCAAACCATTTTTAATAGAAAGAACTTTTCATTAGCTTTCCAACGCTTCGAACGGGGGTCAAAACGGACTTACGGTTCAAAAGTTATGAAGAAAACAAAATCGGACATTTTGGAAAATTTGTGTCACGCGCGGGTATGCACAGATCGAGTCTTTAGGTCGACGCAAGGGTCTTTAGGTCGACACAAAAGTCCTTCAGGTCGACGCATACTGCGCAGAATTTGATAAAAACTCAGTTTTCGATCGTTAAATGACTTCCGGACCTCCGATTTCGATTCCGTAAAAAGCTGCGATCTCAGAATTCAACATACTACAATATTTTCACCATTAAAAAGCCATCTAACACATTTTACATTTTTGAAATATTTTGAAACATAATTTTATCAAATGAATCAACTTCCGAACTCGATCCACACCACACGAAAACACACAAACAACCATTCCCGATTAATTCCTATCCTTACCCGACTATACTACACAACTTATTCCAAATTCTAACCGTGAAAACATCGATTTCTACTCATATTGATCATTTTCAACCTAAATGAAAACTTGAAGAAAATAATAAAAACAATCCAAGAAAACATACACATATACAATCGAAATATAATCGAAACTTCTCACCCTTACCCGATTAATCGTGCTTGAAACAGAGCTTTCCCGAGTTTTCCTCTTTTTCCTCTTCTCTCTTTTCTTTCTTCTCCTTTTCTTTCTCTTCCTTTCTTTTCTCTCTTTTTCTCTCCACTTACTATTTATTCAAAATATCTAACCCCAAAAAGACCAAAATACCCCTCAGCTCAAATATCTCCCAAACGCTCTCAAAATGCGATAAAACATAAACATACCGATGAAATATATTTCGGGAAATAAAAGTTGAAAAGAAATTATAATTTATTGCAAATATTTACCTATCAGAGAAATTAACCAATTAACTCAATTAACAGGTAAAATACAATAAATTCACACATTTCTCAAAATTCACATAAATGAAATAAATAAATAGAATTAAACAAATCGGGGCGTTACAACTCTCCCCCACTTAGAAATTTTCGTCCTCAAAAATATAACTGAGATGAACAACTCCGGATACGACTCTCGCATCCGACTAACCAACTAACATGCCAACACTAGGCACACCACGAATAACACAAACTGACAAACCACCTAGCTAACAGCAGCTACAACAATGACACGACAACAACGACAACTACAACGACAAGATGCAAAGCCCATACAATGCACTTGACGACTAACTCACGACTCAAAGAATACCCAAGCTACGAACACACACCGGAATTAGCTACTCGCACTCGAACCAACACGATGGAAATGAGGCAACAACACAAACAAGAACACAAAGTTTCACGACATAAACAACGCCTTAACAACATCCATAAAACTAGAATACTAACATCCTTGCCACACAACCTTATTACAACAATGCTACGATTCACCAATCGAACATATAACCAAAACATCCATCTATACAGTAGCCCATGAATAATAGTTAAACCTTTCACATATCACTTTCATCCTGAAACGTCCAACGGTCTCATCACTCCTACATGTTTCCAACGTTCAACCTACGAACTCTTACAAGTCACACACGCATATACGAAATGTGCCACATCACGCTTTCGATGCGCACTCTGATTACTCGCAACAATCAAAACTACCAATTCCACGTCCAAAAAGTTTCTAATCTTCTTAACCAACTTCGGAGTCTCTCAATGTAGAACGGCGTCTACTTCCGAGGGATCCATAATCATACACTCATCTGAAATAATGTATCCAAGAAAACTAACCTTTTCAACCAAGATTCTCACTTGAATAACTTAGCATAAAACCTCGTCTCTTTTCAACACTTGTAATTCAAATTTCAAACACTTTATTTGTGCTTCCTCTGAGTTTATAACAGATCTGAACGTTCTCAATCAAAGCCATTATGAACTTATCCAAATAAACATAGAAGATACGATTTCTCTACTCCACAAACATTACAGACGCATTACTAACACCAAACAACATCACTGAGCATTGTAATGCCCAACCAAACCAACCCTCATCCAAACTTGTCCAGACTTACATACAAGCTTAATCGAGTAAATAACAGCCTATCCCGATGCTAACAACCATAACCAGTCACCTTAAATCAATCAAAGCCTCAACTCACACAATTCACTATCCTTATCAAACGTGCCAAACAATTGTAATTTCACTCCAACTCAACCAAACCATTCCAATCATCTATTCCCGAAAGTGGACACTTATTCTCAATTGTTACCTTACTCCACTGTTAGTAATCCATACACAAGTCCTTCTCTTAACCGTCCAAATTCCATAAATCCCAATATGTAGCAACAACCAACCAAAAAGAACTCTTAAATATTACATCCATACCTAAAGGTTCTCTCAAAATTTCCATTAATGCTCTACAATTCCAAAGACTCCAAACCTCACCAGAACTCTAAGTTTTGCTTTCCATAGTCGCATACCATCAAGAAATTTCAAATCGTTCGCGATTCTTCACGATTCAAAACTCAAGCTATCCCGAACACAACCGCAAGTTTCCATACTACTCACTGGTTAACATGCAACCTCATGCTATCATCCTTTTCCTTACCAACCATGCTGGACCTCTTCAAGTCGACACACTAATGTTCCATCCAAAAACACATCTGAAAGCCATGCACAACTGACGGCCCATCACTGTGGCTTTCCTGCCAATTTCCATAACACTAGCCTCACAAACATAACAAACACCTTAGTCTCAACTCCAAAGAGTGTCCTACTCATTTAGCAGATATAACCTCGACTATTCACCTTCGTCCAATTTAAGTTCACACTCTACTCTCTGAGAACAAACATTAGTAATACCCAATCATTCTCCCTCAGAGACATTCCAACTTGACCAATATACAAAACCTCTAATCCGCCTCATCTTCCGATATAAGAATCTTCATCGAATCATCAAAACAATCTGTAATAATTTCCTTAATTCCAAACAATTCATTGCACACACTATCAAAGCCGAAAAGACCCGTCTATTCCATCCAACATAATTCCCGTCTGCTATCAACAAGAGATTAAGGGTGATCAGTTCCTCAATTTGTCAATAGACAGCCAACAATCATGATGGGGCATAAACCGTCTTTACCAAACTATAATAGCATTACTTGCATCTTGTGCACAAAACTACCTAAGGCACAAATCCCTAGTCGACATAAACCTTACCTCCGCATTCCCCCCGGAATCGGGAACAACACTGTCCAAACAACACTTACAATCTTGCAACCAACGCTCCACAACTAAAGCAACTTGGAGAAGTACCAGCTTCTCCCCCACTTATCTCAATCTCACACCTGAAGACAAAGGATTAGAGAAACCAGAAAGTACTGACAGTGCTTCCACACATATCACGTACTAAGAAACAAACAACAACGACAGTATTCAACTGTCACACCAACTGACTCAACAACTAGGCCGGACGGACCGACCTGCTCCGATATCACTTATGTAACACCCCAATACCCATCGCGAATAAATAGCACATATATAAATCAGAGTAGCTAAAAATTTATTTTTCCAACAGGAACAGGAATGCCACATTTAAAGAAAGAATACGCAATCGCTGCTCAAATATTTTTGATACAAAGCACAAAATAGAATACCCTCAAAGGGGAAACTTTTTCCAACAAAAGTAAATTTCAATTATGGAATAAAGCGGAAAGATCCATAACTGACTTGTTTTACAAAATAAATGGTTTTATAACGTCAAAATATACACACAAAAGTAATACAAAACATATTCAACAATTGTATACAAATAACTAAAGCGTTCCCCGACTCCCGTGCTACGTATCAGAGCAGACACCAAGACCGACAAAAGAATGGAGAACTAATCTTCACAAAAGCCTCCGAGACTCAGATCTGCAATTGCCTCATAGAGCAATAAACCACAGCAGAAGGGTGAGAAATAACAACTAAATCAAGATTGCATAATAATATGCAAACACATATAATCCACGTACATAGTTATTTTCACCACAAGCATCACATACTAATACATATATCATGCCACATATACATAACATATATCAATTATCCCACATAATCACATATTTGCACATAAGACACACCAAAGTCACAGCATATGGAAACACACCACCACATCACATAGCACATGCCCACACATAAGACATATTATTGACAACCAATGCATTTATCACATATGCACATCAATTCACCAATTCAAACATAAATCTCAACACATACTCAATTAATTCACAATTTCCACACATAATGCATTCATTCACAATTCTCACACATAATCAATCCATTCATGAATTATGCAAATGCACAGAGACCGACACAACGACTCTATGCAATGCATATGCGGTACCGACTCCATCATTTCTCATCACTAGTTCACTCAGGAACTCTGCTGGAATCATCGCTTGTTACTAGAAGTAACACCCCGTCGGGCCAACGATGTTCACCCGTCGATTACAGTCCTCTTTGTATAAGGCTCACGACGTTTATGGATCGCTTGCAGTCCTCTTTGTATAAGGGTCACGAACCGATCGCTTGCGGTCCTCTTTGTATAAGGCTCACGATCGTCTATAATCATCGTTTTCGGTCCTCTTTGTATAAGGCATACGACTTCACAAGATGCATATCATGATACTTGACACACAAGAACTCATGACAATCAAATGCATCACCACAATTCAACAATATGAATTATCTCATCATCATTATTCATGCATTGAAAACAATTCAAACAATGCATTTGAAACCATAAAGGCCACCACACAACATACATTGAATTTCACATAAACAATGCATTTCATCGCAAACCACAAACCACAACAATCATGCCATCACAATTACTTCCACAAGGGATTCACACCACAAAGGCTACCCACAACACACCATAACAACATACATTGATATCCAATCAAACAATGTATTTTACTACACAACAACATCATTAATCACGCATCGAAGTCTAATTCAAAACAATGCACATATTTGCCATAAAGCCACAAACCATCATCACAACATTCCATTATGTATATTCACATCATATAACGGCACACAAGCTACACGTTACATATCAAAAGCATATAGCATGATAACACATCAATCGCACCCATTGTACGCGATAAAAACCCGACAACCCGACTATTTTTCCAAAAACACGAATTAATTAAATCATATTTTACCCTCCAAACCATTTTTAATAGAAACAACTTTTCATTAGATTTCCAACGCTTCGAACGGGGGTCAAAACGGACTTACGGTTCAAAAGTTATGAAGAAAACAAAATCGGACATTTTGGAAAATTTGTGTCACGCGCGGTATGCGCAGGTCGAGTATTTAGGTCGACGCAAGGGTCTTTAGGTCGACGCAAAAGTCCTTCAGGTCGACGCATACTGTGCAGAATTTGATAAAAACTCAGTTTTCGATCGTTAAATGACTTTCGGACCTCCGATTTCGATTCCGTAAAAAGCTGCGATCTCAGAATTCAACATACTACAATATTTTCACCATTAAAAAGCCATCTAATACATTTTACATTTTTGAAATATTTTAAAACATAATTTTATCAAATGAATCAACTTCCGAACTCGATCCACACAACACGAAAACACACAAACAACCATTCCCGATTAATTCCTATCCTTACCCGACTATACTACACAACTTATTCCAAATTCTAACAGTGAAAACATCGATTTCTACTCATATTGATCATTTTCAACCTAAATGAAAACTTGAAGAAAATAATAAAAACAATCCAAGAAAACATACACATATACATATACAATCGAAATATAATCGAAACTTCTCACCCTTACCCGATTAATCGTGCTTGAAACAGAGCTTTCCCGAGTTTTCCTCTTTTTCCTCTTCTCTCTTTTCTTTCTTCTCCTTTTCTTTCTCTTCCTTTCTTTTCTCTCTTTTTCTCTCCACTTACTATTTATTCAAAATATCTAACCCCAAAAAGACCAAAATACCCCTCAGCTCAAATATCTCCCAAACGCTCTCAAAATGCGATAAAACATAAACATACCGATGAAATATATTTCGGGAAATAAAAGTTGAAAAGAAATTATAATTTATTGCAAATATTTACCTATCAGAGAAATTAACCAATTAACTCAATTAGCAGGTAAAATACAATAAATTCACACATTTCTCAAACTTCACATAAATGAAATAAATAAATAGAATTAAACAAATCGGGGCGTTGCAACTCTCCCCCACTTAGAAATTTTCGTCCTCGGAAATATAACTGAGACGAACAACTCCGGATACGACTCTCGCATCCGACTAACCAACTAACATGCCAACACTAGGCACACCACGAATAACACAAACTGACAAACCACCTAGCTAACAGCAGCTACAACAATGACACGACAACAACGACAACTAAAACGACAAGATGCAAAGCCCATACAATGCACTTGACGACTAACTCACGACTCAAAGAATATCCAAGCTACGAACACACACCGGAATTAGCTACTCGCACTCGAACCAACACGATGGAAATGAGACAACAACACAAACAAGAACACAAAGTTTCACGACATAAACAACGCCTTAACAACATCCATAAAACTAGAATACCAACATCCTTGCCACATAACCTTATTACAACAATGCTACGATTCACCAATCGAACATATAACCAAAACATCCATCTACACAGTAGCCCATGAATAATAGTTAAACCTTTCACATATCACTTCCATCGTGAAACGTCCAATGGTCTCATCACTCCTACATGTTTCCAACGTTCAACCTACGAACTCTTACAAGTCACACACGCATATACGAAATGTGCCACATCACGCTTTCGATGCGCACTCTGATTACTCGCAATAATCAAAACTACCAATTCCACGTCCAAAAAGTTTCTAATCTTCTTAACCAACTTCGGAGTCTCTCAATGTAGAACGGCATCTACTTCCGAGGGATCCATAATCATACTCTCATCTGAAATAACGTATCCAAGAAAACTAACCTTTTCAACCAAGATTCTCACTTGAATAACTTAGCATAAAACCTCGTCTCTTTTCAACACTTGTAATTCAAATTTCAAACACTTTATCTGTGCTTCCTCTGAGTTTATAACAGATCTGAACGTTCTCAATCAAAGCCATTACAAACTTATCCAAATAAACATAGAAGATACGATTTCTTTACTCCACAAACATTACAGACGCATTACTAACACCAAACAACATCACTGAGCATTGTAATGCCCAACCAAACCAACCCTCATCCAAACTTGTCCAGACTTACATACAAGCTTAATCGAGTAAATAACAGCCTATCCCGATGCTAACAACCATAACCAGTCACCTTAAATCGATCAAAGCCTCAACTCACACAATTCACTATCCTTATCAAACGTGCCAAACAATTATAATTTCACTCCAACTCAACCAAACCATTCCAATCATCTATTCCCGAAAGTGGACACTTATTCTCAATTGTTACCTTACTCCACTGTTAGTAATCCATACACAAGTCCTTCTCTTAACCGTCCAAATTCCATAAATCCCAACATGTAGCAACAACCAACCAAAAAGAACTCTTAAATATTACATCCATACCTAAAGGTTCTCTCAAAATTTCCATTAATGCTCTACAATTCCAAAGACTCCAAACCTCACCAGAACTCTAAGTTTTGCTTTCCATAGTCTCATACCATCAAGAAATTTCAAATCGTTCGCGATTCGTCATGATTCAAAACTCAAGCTATCCCGAACACAACCGCAAGTTTCCATACTACTCACTGGTTAACATGCAACCTCATGCTATCATCCTTTTCCTTACCAACCATCCTGGACCTCTTCAAGTCGACACACTAATGTTCCATCCAAAAACACATCTGAAAGCCATGCACAACTGACGGCCCATCACTGTGGCTTTCCTGCCAATTTCCATAACACTAGCCTCACAAACATAACAAACACCTTAGTCTCAACTCCAAAGAGTGTCCTACTCATTTAGCATATATAACCTCGACTATTCACCTTCGTCCAATTTAAGTTCACACTCTACTCTCTGAGAACAACCATTAGTAATACCCAATCATTCTCCCTCAGAGACATTCCAACTTGACCAATATACAAAACCTCTAATCCGCCTCATCTTCCGATATAAGAATCTTCATCGAATCATCAAAACAATCTGTAATAATTTCCTTAATTCCAAAGAATTCATTGCACACACTATCAAAGCCGGAAAGACCCGTCTATTCCATCCAACATAATTCCCGTCTGCTATCAACAAGAGATTAAGGGTGATCAGTTCCTCAATTTGTCAATAGACAGCCAACAATCATGATGGGGCATAAACCATCTTTACCAAACTATAATAGCATTACTTGCATCTTGTGCACAAAACTACCTAAGGCACAAATCCCTAGTCGACATAAACCTTACCTCCGCATTCCCCCCGGAATCGAGAACAACACTGTCCAAACAACACTTACAATCTTGCAACCAACGCTCCACAACTAAAGCAACTTGGAGAAGTACCAGCTTCTCCCCCACTTATCTCAATCTCACACCTGAAGACAAAGGATTAGAGAAACCAGAAAGTACTGACAGTGCTTCCACACATATCACGTACTAAGAAATAAACAACAACGACAGTATTCAGCTGTCACACCAACTGACTCAACAACTAGGCCGGACGGACCGACCTGCTCTGATATCACTTATGTAACACCCCAATACCCATCGCGAATAAATAGCACATATATAAATCAGAGTAGCTAAAAATTTATTTTTCCGACAGGAACAGGAATGCCACATTTAAAGAAAGAATACGCAATCCCTGCTCAAATATTTTTGATACAAAGCACAAAATAGAATACCCTCAAAGGGGAAACTTTTTCCAACAAAAGTAAAGTTCAATTATGGAATAAAGCGGAAAGATCCATAACTGACTTGTTTTACAAAATAAATGGTTTTATAACGTCAAAATATACACACAAAAGTAATACAAAACATATTCAACAATTGTATACAAATAACTAAAGCATTCCCCGACTCCCGTGCTATGTATCAGAGCAGACACCAAGACCGACAAAAGAATGGAGAACTAATCTTCACAAAAGCCTCCAAGACTCAGATCTGCAATTGCCTCATAGAGCAATAAACCACAGCAGAAGGGTGAGAAATAACAACTAAATCAATATTGCATAATAATATGCAAACACATATAATCCACGTACATAGTTATTTTCACCACAAGCATCACATACTAATACATATATCATGCCACATATACATAACATATATCAATTATCCCACATAATCACATATTTGCACATAAGACACACCAAAGTCACAACATATGGAAACACACCCCCACATCACATAGCACATGCCTACACATAAGACATATTATCGACAACCAATGCATTTATCACGTATGCACATCAATTCACCAATTCAAACATAAATCTCAACACATACTCAATTAATTCACAATTTCCACACATAATGCATCCATTCACAATTCTCACACATAATCAATCCATTCATGAATTATGCAAATGCACAGAGACCGACACAACGACTCTATGCAATGCATATGCGGTACCGACTCCATCATTTCTCATCACTAGTTCACTCAGGAACTCTGCTGGAACCATCGCTTGTTACTAGAAGTAACACCCCGTCGGGCCAACGATGTTCACCCGTCGATTGCAGTCCTCTTTGTATAAGGCTCACGACGTTTATGGATCGCTTGCAGTCCTCTTTGTATAAGGGTCACGAACCGATCGCTTGCGGTCCTCTTGGTATAAGGCTCACGATCGTCTATAATCATCGTTTTCGGTCCTCTTTGTATAAGGCATACGACTTCACAAGATGCATATCATGATACTTGACACACAAGAACTCATGACAATCAAATGCATCACCACAATTCAACAATATGAATTATCTCATCATCATTATTCATGCATTGAAAACAATTCAAACAATGCATTTGAAACCATAAAGGCCACCACACAACATACATTGAATTTCACATAAACAATGCATTTCATCGCAAACCACAAACCACAACAATCATGCCATCACAATTACTTCCACAAGGGATTCACACGACAAAGGCTACCCACAACACACCATAACAACATACATTGATATCCAATCAAACAATGTATTTTACTACACAACAACATCATTAATCACGCATCCAAGTCTAATTCAAAACAATGCACATATTTGCCATAAAGCCACAAACCATCATCACAACATTCCATCATGTATATTCACATCATATAACGGCACACAAGCTACACGTTACATATCAAAAGCATATAGCATGATAACACATCAATCGCACCCATTGTACGCGATAAAAACCCGACAACCTGACTATTTTTCCAAAAACACGAATTAATTAAATCATATTTTACCCTCCAAACCATTTTTAATAGAAAGAACTTTTCATTAGCTTTCCAACGCTTCGAACGGGGGTCAAAACGGACTTACGGTTCAAAAGTTATGAAGAAAACAAAATCGGACATTTTGGAAAATTTGTGTCACGCGCGGGTATGCACAGGTCGAGTATTTAGGTCGACGCAAGGGTCTTAGGTCGACGCAAAAGTCCTTCAGGTCGACGCATACTGTGCAGAATTTGATAAAAACTCAGTTTTCGATCGTTAAATGACTTTCGGACCTCCGATTTCGATTCCGTAAAAAGCTGCGATCTTAGAATTCAACTTTCTACAATATTTTCACCATTAAAAAGTCATCTAACACATTTTACATTTTTTAAATATTTTAAAACATAATTTTATCAAATGAATCAACTTCCGAACTCGATCCACACCACACGAAAACACACAAACAACTATTCCCGATTAATTCCTATCCTTACCCGACTATACTACACAACTTATTCCAAATTCTAACCGTGAAAACATCGATTTCTACTCATATAGATCATTTTCAACCTAAATGAAAACTTGAAGAAAATAATAAAAACAATCCAAGAAAACATACACATATACATATACAATCGAAATATAATCGAAACTTCTCACCCTTACCCGATTAATCGTGCTTGAAACAGAGCTTTCCCGAGTTTTCCTCTTTTTCCTCTTCTCTCTTTTCTTTCTTCTCCTTTTCTTTCTCTTCCTTTCTTTTCTCTCTTTTTCTCTCCACTTACTATTTATTCAAAATATCTAACCCCAAAAAGACCAAAATACCCCTCAGCTCAAATATCTCCCAAACGCTCTCAAAATGCGATAAAACATAAACATACCGATGAAATATATTTCGGGAAATAAAAGTTGAAAAGAAATTATAATTTATTGCAAATATTTACCTATCAGAGAAATTAACCAATTAACTCAATTAGCAGGTAAAATACAATAAATTCACACATTTCTCAAACTTCACATAAATGAAATAAATAAATAGAATTAAACAAATCGGGGCGTTACAACTCTCCCCCACTTAGAAATTTTCGTCCTCGAAAATATAACTGAGACGAACAACTCCGGATACGACTCTCGCATCCGACTAACCAACTAACATGCCAACACTAGGCACACCACGAATAACACAAACTGACAAACCACCTAGCTAACAGCAGCTACAACAATGACACAACAACAACGACAACTACAACGACAAGATGCAAAGCCCATACAATGCACTTGACGACTAACTCACGACTCAAAGAATATCCAAGCTACGAACACACACCGGAATTAGCTACTCGCACTCGAACCAACACGATGGAAATGAGGCAACAACACAAACAAGAACACAAAGTTTCACGACATAAACAACGCCTTAACAACATCCATAAAACTAGAATACCAACATCCTTGCCACACAACCTTATTACAACAATGCTACGATTCACCAATCGAACATATAACCAAAACATCCATCTACACAGTAGCCCATGAATAATAGTTAAACCTTTCACATATCACTTCCATCCTGAAACGTCCAATGGTCTCATCACTCCTACATGTTTCCAACGTTCAACCTACGAACTCTTACAAGTCACACACGCATATACGAAATGTGCCGCATCACGCTTTCGATGCGCACTCTGATTACTCGCAATAATCAAAACTACCAATTCCACGTCCAAAAAGTTTCTAATCTTCTTAACCAACTTCGGAGTCTCTCAATGTAGAACGGCATCTACTTCCGAGGGATCCATAATCATACTCTCATCTGAAATAACGTATCCAAGAAAACTAACCTTTTCAACCAAGATTCTCACTTGAATAACTTAGCATAAAACCTCGTCTCTTTTCAACACTTGTAATTCAAATTTCAAACACTTTATCTGTGCTTCCTCTGAGTTTATAACAGATCTGAACGTTCTCAATCAAAGCCATTACGAACTTATCCAAATAAACATAGAAGATACGATTTCTTTACTCCACAAACATTACAGACGCATTACTAACACCAAACAACATCACTGAGCATTGTAATGCCCAACCAAACCAACCCTCATCCAAACTTGTCCAGACTTACATACAAGCTTAATCGAGTAAATAACAGCCTATCCCGATGCTAACAACCATAACCAGTCACCTTAAATCGATCAAAGCCTCAACTCACACAATTCACTATCCTTATCAAACGTGCCAAACAATTATAATTTCACTCCAACTCAACCAAACCATTCCAATCATCTATTCCCGAAAGTGGACACTTATTCTCAATTGTTACCTTACTCCACTGTTAGTAATCCATACACAAGTCCTTCTCTTAACCGTCCAAATTCCATAAATCCCAACATGTAGCAACAACCAACCAAAAAGAACTCTTAAATATTACATCCATACCTAAAGGTTCTCTCAAAATTTCCATTAATGCTCTACAATTCCAAAGACTCCAAACCTCACCAGAACTCTAAGTTTTGCTTTCCATAGTCTCATACCATCAAGAAATTTCAAATCGTTCGCGATTCGTCACGATTCAAAACTCAAGCTATCCCGAACACAACCGCAAGTTTCCATACTACTCACTGGTTAACATGCAACCTCATGCTATCATCCTTTTCCTTACCAACCATCCTGGACCTCTTCAAGTCGACACACTAATGTTCCATCCAAAAACACATCTGAAAGCCATGCACAACTGACGGCCCATCACTGTGGCTTTCCTGCCAATTTCCATAACACTAGCCTCACAAACATAACAAACACCTTAGTCTCAACTCCAAAGAGTGTCCTACTCATTTAGCATATATAACCTCGACTATTCACCTTCGTCCAATTTAAGTTCACACTCTACTCTCTGAGAACAAACATTAGTAATACCCAATCATTCTCCCTCAGAGACATTCCAACTTGACCAATATACAAAACCTCTAATCCGCCTCATCTTCCGATATAAGAATCTTCATCGAATCATCAAAATAATCTGTAATAATTTCCTTAATTCCAAACAATTCATTGCACACACTATCAAAGCCGGAAAGACCCGTCTATTCCATCCAACATAATTCCCGTCTGCTATCAACAAGAGATTAAGCGTGATCAGTTCCTCAATTTGTCAATAGACAGCCAAAAATCATGATGGGGCATAAACCATCTTTACCAAACTATAATAGCATTACTTGCATCTTGTGCACAAAACTACCTAAGGCACAAATCCCTAGTCGACATAAACCTTACCTCCGCATTCCCCCCGGAATCGGGAACAACACTGTCCAAACAACACTTACAATCTTGCAACCAACGCTCCACAACTGAAGCAACTTGGAGAAGTACCAGCTTCTCCCCCACTTATCTCAATCTCACACCTGAAGACAAAGGATTAGAGAAACCAGAAAGTACTGACAGTGCTTCCACACATATCACGTACTAAGAAATAAACAACAACGACAGTATTCAACTGTCACACCAACTGACTCAACGACTAGGCCGGACGGACCGACCTGCTCTAATATCACTTATGTAACACCCCAATACCCATCGCGATTAAATAGCACATATATAAATCAGAGTAGCTAAAAATTTATTTTTCCGACAGGAACAGGAATGCCACATTTAAAGAAAGAATACGCAATCCCTGCTCAAATATTTTTGATACAAAGCACAAAATAGAATACCCTCAAAGGGGAAACTTTTTCCAACAAAAGTAAAGTTCAATTATGGAATAAAGCGGAAAGATCCATAACTGACTTGTTTTACAAAATAAATGGTTTTATAACGTCAAAATATACACACAAAAGTAATACAAAACATATTCAACAATTGTATACAAATAACTAAAGCATTCCCCGACTCCCGTGCTACGTATCAGAGCAGACACCAAGACCGACAAAATAATGGAGAACTAATCTTCACAAAAGCCTCCGAGACTCAGATCTGCAATTGCCTCATAGAGCAATAAACCACAGCAGAAGGGTGAGAAATAACAACTAAATCAATATTGCATAACAATATGCAAACACATATAATCCACGTACATAGTTATTTTCACCACAAGCATCACATACTAATACATATATCATGCCACATATACATAACATATATCAATTATCCCACATAATCACATATTTGCACATAAGACACACCAAAGTCACAACATATGGAAACACACCACCACATCACATAGCACATGCCTACACATAAGACATATTATCGACAACCAATGCATTTATCACATATGCACATCAATTCACCAATTCAAACATAAATCTCAACACATACTCAATTAATTCACAATTTCCACACATAATGCATCCATTCACAATTCTCACACATAATCAATCCATTCATGAATTATGCAAATGCACAGAGACCGACACAACGACTCTATGCAATGCATATGCGGTACCGACTCCATCATTTCTCATCACTAGTTCACTCAGAAACTCTGCTGGAACCATCGCTTGTTACTAGAAGTAACACCCCGTCGGGCCAACGATGTTCACCCGTCGATTGCAGTCCTCTTTGTATAAGGCTCACGATGTTTATGGATCGCTTGCAGCCCTCTTTGTATAAGGGTCACGAACCGATCGCTTGCGGTCCTCTTTGTATAAGGCTCACGATCGTCTATAATCATCGTTTTCGGTCCTCTTTGTATAAGGCATACGACTTCACAAGATGCATATCATGATACTTGACACACAAGAACTCATGACAATCAAATGCATCACCACAATTCAACAATATGAATTATCTCATCATCATTATTCATGCATTGAAAATAATTCAAACAATGCATTTCAAACCATAAAGGCCACCACACAACATACATTGAATTTCACATAAACAATGCATTTCATCGCAAACCACAAACCACAACAATCATGCCATCACAATTACTTCCACAAGGGATTCACACCACAAAGGCTACCCACAACACACCATAACAACATACATTGATATCCAATCAAACAATGTATTTTACTACACAACAACATCATTAATCACGCATCCAAGTCTAATTCAAAACAATGCACATATTTGCCATAAAGCCACAAACCATCATCACAACATTCCATCATGTATATTCACATCATATAACGGCACACAAGCTACACGTTACATATCAAAAGCATATAGCATGATAACACATCAATCGCACCCATTGTTCGCGATAAAAACCCGACAACCCGACTATTTTTCCAAAAACACGAATTAATTAAATCATATTTTACCCTCCAAACCATTTTTAATAGAAAGAACTTTTCATTAGCTTTCCAACGCTTCGAACGGGGGTCAAAACGGACTTACGGTTCAAAAGTTATGAAGAAAACAAAATCGGACATTTTGGAAAATTTGTGTCACGCGCGGGTATGCACAGGTCGAGTATTTAGGTCGACGCAAGGGTCTTAGGTCGACGCAAAAGTCCTTCAGGTCGACGCATACTGTGCAGAATTTGATAAAAACTCAGTTTTCGATCGTTAAATGACTTTCGGACCTCCGATTTCGATTCCGTAAAAAGCTGCGATCTCAGAATTCAACATACTACAATATTTTCACCATTAAAAAGCCATCTAACACATTTTACATTTTTTAAATATTTTAAAACATAATTTTATCAAATGAATCAACTTCCGAACTCGATCCACACCACACGAAAACACACAAACAACTATTCCCGATTAATTCCTATCCTTACCCGACTATACTACACAACTTATTCCAAATTCTAACCGTGAAAACATCGATTTCTACTCATATTGATCATTTTCAACCTAAATGAAAACTTGAAGAAAATAATAAAAACAATCCAAGAAAACATACACATATACATATACAATCGAAATATAATCGAAACTTCTCACCCTTACCCGATTAATCGTGCTTGAAACAGAGCTTTCCCGAGTTTTCCTCTTCTCTCTTTTCTTTCTTCTCCTTTTCTTTCTCTTCCTTTCTTTTCTCTCTTTTTCTCTCCACTTACTATTTATTCAAAATATCTAACCCCAAAAAGACCAAAATACCCCTCAGCTCAAATATCTCCCAAACGCTCTCAAAATGCGATAAAACATAAACATACCGATGAAATATATTTCGGGAAATAAAAGTTGAAAAGAAATTATAATTTATTGCAAATATTTACCTATCAGAGAAATTAACCAATTAACTCAATTAGCAGGTAAAATACAATAAATTCACACATTTCTCAAACTTCACATAAATGAAATAAATAAATAGAATTAAACAAATCGGGGCGTTACAACTCTCCCCCACTTAGAAATTTTCGTCCTCGAAAATATAACTGAGACGAACAACTCCGGATACGACTCTCGCATCCGACTAACCAACTAACATGCCAACACTAGGCACACCACGAATAACACAAACTGACAAACCACCTAGCTAACAGCAGCTACAACAATGACACGACAACAACGACAACTACAACGACAAGATGCAAAGCCCATACAATGCACTTGACGACTAACTCACGACTCAAAGAATATCCAAGCTACGAACACACATCGGAATTAGCTACTCGCACTCGAACCAACACGATGGAAATGAGGCAACAACACAAACAAGAACACAAAGTTTCACGACATAAACAACATCCATAAAACTAGAATACCAACATCCTTGCCACACAACCTTATTACAACAATGCTACGATTCACCAATCGAACATATAACCAAAACATCCATCTACACAGTAGCCCATGAATAATAGTTAAACCTTTCACATATCACTTCCATCCTGAAACGTCCAATGGTCTCATCACTCCTACATGTTTCCAACGTTCAACCTACGAACTCTTACAAGTCATACACGCATATACGAAATATGCCACATCACGCTTTCGATGCGCACTCTGATTACTCGCAACAATCAGAACTACCAATTCCACGTCCAAAAAGTTTCTAATCTTCTTAACCAATGATGGGGAATCTTAGTTGTCAAAATTTGGGGTATGACAGGTGGTATCAACCCAAAGCTCGAAGTGCGCATCTTTGGTCGAGAGTAAGAAATAAACAAAGTACACTCCCCAGTCAGATGAAGAAGAACCAAAATATTCTCTCCAATCAGATAGAGAATATACCCCGTCACCAGAAGACGACTTCGACGAAGATATGTATGATGATACCAATGATGACACGTACACTGAAGATTTTGTTGTAAACTGTGGTATCGTGTTGATATTCCTAGCGGAGTATGATACGGTGTCGGAAGTCTCTGAAGCAGACGAAGATTTCGTGCCTAATGGTACTGTGGAAGACAAACTGCTATGTTACTATATTATGAACAGTGGTGTGGTAGAAGAGCAGCGTGCCGTGTTTGAGAGACCTAGTCCCGGAATGATGTACCATTTAAAACCATTATTCATAAAAGCAAAGGTCGACGGAGCTGCAATCAGCAAAGTGTTCGTGGATGGAGGGGCAGTTGTCAATTTAATGCCTCATACTTTATTTAATAAGATTGAGAAAACTGAGGCTGACCTCCAAAAACATAATATGGTTTTATCCATTTACAAAGGGAAAACTAGCAATATTCTTGGGTTTGTCCAAGTTGACTTAGCCGTGGGTACAACCACTAGATCAACGCTCTTCATGGTTATAAATTCGAAGGGCAATTTCAACTTGCTGTTGGGTCGAGAGTAGATCCATGGGATAGGGACAGTGTCTTCGACTTTACATCAGAGATTGAGTATCTAGAGGAAAGATGCCATTGTCGAAAATATTGAGGCTGATCAGAGCTATTACAAGATTGACGAAGCGAAGGGTACGAAGAAATCTTTTGATCAGCACCTAGCTAATGTGGCATCTTGTGACTATGGATTGGGGTCTTACACCACTGTCGATACGGGTCGTGTCTTGAATTTGGATCCTGATTATAGGTTTATTTGGGATGCTACTGACGAAACAATGGAGCCTACAGAAGAAAATCCACATGCTGGGTGGCCAGTAGTCAATGAAAATGACTACTGAGTCAGAAAGTTTGACTCGAATTTCGGACTATTTGGCTGAAAACAAAAGAAAGTTGGCACTAGAAGTAGAGAAGCAACAAAATTTAGCTAGTAAAGCCGACACCAATGCCCACGTAAATGGCCGACAAGGCCAAACAGCAGCTTCAGAAAGCCGGAGGCTTGATTGCATCTACGACAATGAGCCTTTGGGGTTTGAGAAAGACCCATCCAGTGAGCTGCAGAGAATGCAAGCACAAGACCCACTCGAGGAGATAGACCTATGAGATGGGATTATAAAAAGACCCACCTACGTAAGAACTAAAATTGGGTCGAAGATGAAGGCCAAGTTGATCGAGGTATTGAAAGAATACAAGGATTGCTTCGCCTGGGATTATGGCGAAATACCTGGTTTGAGTCAAAGCGTAGTGGAGCATCGACTGCCAATTCAACCAGGAAAAAGGCCAGTAAAGCAGCAGCCTCGACGATTCGCTCCAGAAATTACTCTAAATATTAAGCAGGACTCGAGAGACTGCTCAAAAGTCGGTTCATCAGAACTGCAAGATACGTCGAATGGATAGCGAACATAGTACCTGTCATCAAGAAAAATGGAACCCTTCGAGTCTATATAGATTTTAGGGACCCCAAAAGACGAGTATTTGATGCCTGTGGTAGAAATGCTAGTCGACTCAGCTGCAGGTTTCTAATATTTGAGTATGCTCGACAGTTATTCTGGCTATAATCAAATTCTCATAGCCGAAGATGATGTCCCCAAAACTGCGTTCCGATGCTCTAGGGCTTTGGAAACATACGAATGGGTTATGATACCATTTGGGTTAAAGAACGCTAGGGCAACCTATCAAAGAGCCATGAAGACTATATTCCTCGATTTTATTGAGAAAAATATGCAGGTGTATATTGATGACATTGTAATAAAATCCTCATCGGAGAATGGTCACTTAGACCACCTTCGACGTTCATTTGAAAGAATGAGAAAATATGGATTAAAAATGAATCCACTAAAATGTGCTTTTGGTGTTCACGCAGGAGACTTCCTGGGATTTGTGGTTCACAAAAAAGGCATCGAGATAAACCAAAACAAGACAAAGGCAATCTTGGATCTCAAGCCTCCTTCGACAAAGAAACAGCTCCAATCTTTGTTGGGGAAGATAAACTTCTTGAGAAGGTTTATATCAAATCTAAGTGGAAAGACGAAGGTGTTCTCGCCATTGCTCAAGGCCAAGAAGGAAAGTGATTTTCACTGGGAACGGGAGAAGTAGAAGGCCTTCGACGCCATTAAAGAATACCTCATAAGGCCTCCCATTTTATTTCCACCTAGTATGAATAAGAGTATGAAGTTGTACATTGCTGCGTCGGACACGACCATAGGAAGCATGTTAGCACAAGAGGATAAAAGTGGCGTCGAAAGACCCATTTATTACCTTAGTCGAATGTTAATAGCTGCTGAAACTAGGTACACTATGATTGAAAAGTTGTGCCTATGCTTGTACTTCTCATGCATGAAATTAAAGCAATATATCAAACCAGTTGATGTTTATGTTTCGTCGCATTTTGATGTTATTAAGCATATGTTGTCTAAACCCATTCTGCATAGTTGAATTGGGAAATGGGCACTAGCATTAACTAAATTTTCCTTGACGTATGTCCCTCTAAGGGCTATGATAGGTCAAATAGTGGTAGACTTTATTGTCGATCACGCAGTGGTCGAACCGTCGCTATGTATGGTCGACGTTAACCCTTGGAAGTTATACTTCGATGGGTCGAGCCATAAAAATGGGACAGGTATTGGGATCTTAGTAATGTTCCCACAGGGCATTCCGACTAAATTCAAGTGTAAGGTCGACGGAAAATGTTCCAATAATGAAGCAGAATATAAAGCTTTAATCACTGGCCTCAAAATACTCGAGGATTTGGGGGCCAAGAAAGTTGAAATAAAGGGCGATTCTGAACTGGTGATTAAACAGATCACGAGAGAATATAAATGTGTCAAAGAACATCTTTTGATGTAATTCATAATGGCGAAGCGATTGTTGGAATGCTTCGAGGTTGTCAGCATTACGCATGTGCCCAGAATAGAAAATCAAGAGGCAAACGATTTAGCGCAGATTGCCTCTGGGTACAAAGTGTCGGAAAGGAAGTTGAAAGACTTCATTGAGATTAAAGAGAAGATGGTATCAAACATGCTACCATCACCAAGCTTATCAATCCCAAAAGCTGGAGGGGCAAATGTCCCGACAGAGAGTTTAATCAAAAGTTATGGAAATTATGAAGTTTTTGCTGTCACCAATCTATCGCCGTCAGATTGAAGAAGACCAATCATCGAATATTTAGAGAATCCAGTAGGAAGTGCTGATAGGAAGACTAAATACAAAGCTCTAAGTTACGTTCTAATGGGAAATGAGTTGCTGAAAAAGACTCCAGAAGGAGTGTTGCTCAAGTGTCTAGGAGACACAGGTGCATACCTAGCAATTTCTGAAGTCCATAGTTGGACATGTGGAGCTCACCAAGCTGGCCACAAGATGAAATGGTTGTTATTTCGACAAGGTGTTTATTGACCAAGCATTCTCAAGGATTGCATGGACTTTGCAAAAGGATGCCAAGACTATCAGAAACATGCAAACATTCAGCATGTACCAGCCATCGAATTACATGCAATTATCAAGTCATGGCCCTTTCGAGGGTGGGCGTTAGATGTCATAGGTGAAATTCGACCAGCCTCGTCGAAACAACATAAATCCATCCTTGTGGGTTTAGACTACTTCACAAAATGGATAGAGGTTGTACCTCTAGTAAAAGTGGACCAGGAAGCTGTGATCGAATTCGTCCAGAATCATATTTTGTATAGGTTCAGGATCCCTGAAACCATCACTACAGAACAAGGTTCCATATTTGTTGGCCAAAAAATGCAAGAGTTTGCAGCCGAAACAGGTTTTAAGTTAATTACTTTGACGCCATATTATGCTCAAGCAAACAGTCAGGTCGAAGCAGCCAACAAAGTAGTAATTGGACTCATCAAGAAGCACGTTGTCGGGAAACCTAAAAATTGGCACAAGACATTAGATCAAATTTTATGGGCTTGTTAAACATCCCCTAAGGAATCAACCAACTCGGCGTCGTTCCGTTTGACATTCGGTCACGATGTCGTATTGCCAGCAGAGATTTGTCTACAGTCAATTAGGGTGCAACGTCAAAATGAGATTCCGACGGAGCAGTACTGGAGCATGATGCTAGACGAAACCGTAGACCTGGACGAAGAAAGGATGGCAGCGTTAAATGTATTACTACGCCAGAAGGCACGAGTTGCCAAGGCATATAACAAGAAGGTTAGAGAGAAGACTTTCGTAGTTAATGATTATGTATGGAAAGCAGTGTTGCACATGGATCGAAGGGATCGAATGTTAGGAAAAATGGTCTCCAAATTGGGAGGGACCATTCCAAGTAACCCAAGTGTTCGGCAACAACGCGTACGAGATTCAAGAAATAGGTATGGACCAATGAATCTTAAAAGTAAATGGGAAATATTTGAAAAAATATAAACCTATGTTACAAGAGATTCGAATCAAAAGGTAACTTTTCATTGATAATTAGCCAAAATGGACTAAGGGCCAAGATGGCTTACAAAAGTCTCCAAACGAAGTTACAAAAGTTTGATGACTGAAAATGTAAATTAAGATTAAATAGCGAATCAGGATTTGAAGTCTTCAAAAAGAGTCTTTTCATAAGCAATCTTGTTGTCTAGGAGGGTCTTCTTTTTCTGCATTTGGCTGATCGTATCCTTTAGTGCAAGGGTCGTTTCGACATGAGCAATTCCTTGGGTGACTTCTTGATCAATCACTTCTTGAGCAGGCAGAGGTTCAGTGGAATCCAGAGACGTTTTTTGTTTCTTGACCTCAGCAATTTTCCTAGTAAGTTCGGTTATTTGAGCCTGATAGTCAGAAATCTGCTGGTCGAAGGCATGTTGCTTATCAGAGCGCTCCTGATTTTTGACCTCGAAATCCCCAAGTTTCTTTTCGCAGAGTGAACTGAGGTACCACTCACGATTTATCTCATTGGTCTTCATCTTGATCTGAGCATCATCCTGTCGACAAACACTAAGATCCTTAGCCATTTGGGTAAAGAAGACCTCGAATTCGATTAGGTACTTGGCCATGGGAGCAGGGACTTGGAACTGGGAAAGTTCATCAAGCATCTTGAAGATGTCACGAGCTATAGCTGGTTCTTCTGCGACGACAGCCAAAATTTCGTCCTCAAACAGGTACGTTTCAACTGTTAGAGCTTGAGAGTGAAAGAAGCATCCATTTCTGGATCAGGAATGGTCGTCGAGCTAGCAGGTTGAACGTTCATATACTCCTGGCGAAGCTTGTGCAATGCCCTTAGGGTTTCTGCTGGATTCGTCTACTTCGTCGCAAAAATCTCCTCCGGAGTAAGGGTTTTGTTGGAATTTTGCGTAGGCGTGTTGGGGCCACCTTCAGTAGAAGCTTGAGGATTCAGGTTGTCCTCAGCAGTTCTGATAACACTAGCAACAGTCGAAGAGTTTTCACCACCGCTGGTGGTTGCACCACCCTTTCCAGCTTCAGTTGAGGTGTTTTGAGTTTGAGGTGTCTTCGCTGCTGGATAATCTTCTGTCGACGCTCCTTGGAACTCATCAACTTTTGGGGGACTAAAAAGGGTTGTCGTTTCAGGCGGATTTCCAGAATTAGCCGTTGCGTTATTATCATCCTCAGCGACGGTCGAATTAACCATAATTTCCTACAAGAAGAGGTTCAGTAAAAAAATGCCCAAAAGTAAAATATGAGCCAAAAGAACAAGGACGACTAATACCTCAGTAGTGTGTTTTGGAGGCGGTGCCTCAGAGACAACAGGTTTGAAGACCTCAGTAAGATTTCTAGGAACATTGGGTTTCACGGTCGAAGTGACCGTTTTAGAGGGCGTCTTCTTGATAGGAATTCTTCTTTTCTTTGCCAACGGAGTAGACGGAGTGGATGCTGAGACTTCAGAGAGAAAGATACGAGATTGGGTGCTTTCATCAGACACATCGCCCTTATGAGATGGTACTTTCTCAGAAGCCTAACAAATGGCAGAGTAAGATAACGGTAGAAACAAGTGCAAAGGAACATCGAAACATGTCATTCCTGTGGTTTCAGGACCTTCGACTTCTCTGCAATCTTGGTTGAGGCCGATGCAGCAACTGGGTCCCATTTTTTACTATGGAAAACAAGCACTAATGATTAGCTAATGACAATTAATGAAATAAAAGTAAAGAGTTTAGGAGTTACCCTCTTTGGTGGGTCTTCTTGGGCATCAGCCCCCTGGTAGTTCTCGACAGACACAACAACTGTCAGGGTAGGAGCTTCGCCAGTAAGGGCAGCAAAGGCATCAACCATGTTTTCCAAAAAGAGGTCACATTGAAAACATTGATTTTGATATTCTGACCACCAAACATCAAAGTCTTCTGTAGTGAAGAAAGATGGTTGGAACGTAAAAACAGACAACTCAAGGCGTTGAGTCGACTTAGAAAATTTAAGGCAATTTTTGTGACCTGTCAGGTTCAGCCATCGACCAGCCCAAACAATATCAGAAAAATGCCGCACTAAGGACTTAGGCAGTATCTGGCTCAGGCCAAATTGACGGGCCACCAAGTTGGGTTGATAGTTCATAAACCCGTAACTTGTACTCCCCGTCTCAATTCGGAAAGATAACATGGTGGGAGTTAAAAACACCCTCCATATAGAATTCGACAGCGTTGCTGTTTTGGGAGAAGCACCAGGAAACGGATTTCTGAACCACGTCGAACCAAACTTTTGATCCACGAAGGGTACCATACTTGGGACAAACGACATAGTTTCCACGAACATGTTGAGGTACTTCATGAAGAGAGTCTTATTGGGAGTTTCCTGAGTAGTCATCAGGGCAAGTCGAACACCTTATATGGGACGTTCTTCATTTAAGTGCTTCATTTTTGCAGATACAGGATAACCCAGATGGTATTCGAATTTGGCATTAAGCCAATGTTGCAACAACCCCAGAGGCCCTGAAATATTCAAGGCTTTGGGAGTCTCATGGAGGAGTTTCAGTCTCAGGGATGATAGCCCAAGAGAGTGATAGAGGGAGGCTAACAAGAGCTTACCCAAAGATACCTGTCGACCCTCATGAATTTGGATCGCCATGTTGATGTAGCTTTTAGCTATTTGCAGAGAGCCAAGACAAAAGAGATAGTATGACAACCAAAGAGTCTGAAAAGCAATGTGTTCTTCGCCCGACACTTCGGAAGAATCCTGATCATGATGGTCTTCGATATAATTTTGAAAGCCGGCACGGTCAAAGTCGAAGGAGTTGGTTGTGTCAAGAGTTGGGTCGAAAGTTTCACCCAAAGGTGAGAGGCCAATAATGGCCGCCACGTCGAAGAGTGTCGGCGTCAACATACCACAGGGGAGGTGGAATGTATTGGTCGACCCCTCCCAGAAATACATCGACGCCAGCAACATACATGGGTTAACCCTGTGAGCATTCCTAAAGAGATGGATGGCGTCAAAGATGCCTGCTGTTTTCCATTGCTCCTGACGTTTACCTTGGACTTTGTTAAGCCAAGCAATATAGTCTTTGTTGCCAGGTGTGGGCATCGACCGGAAGACCCTGGCCTTAGGCCCCGTGAACTTAAGGTCGAAGGTACCTCATTTCTCAAAAGCAAGTGGAATGGTAGGAGCGTAGCAAGGAAAGAACAACTGGAGTTCTTGGTGGTTTGGTTTAGTATCAGGATATGGCCCATGGAAAGCATGAAGTTTGTCAGCCACCACAAAGGGGACGACCATCTGACGTTGCCAAGTTGTTATCACCACGTCATCAGCAGATGTCAATTGAGGAAGGGGTTTGAGAGACTCACTTTCAAAAAGGATGTAAGCGATCGGGTTGTTTCCAGTTTGATGAGTAGCAGAACCGGTGAGAGTTGCAGAAGAAGACATTGTAATGGAAACTTTGGAGTAAGGGATTTTGTGAAGAAGATGAAAGTGTGAGAAAAGAAAACCAGTCGTTTGAGGAAGGTATTTATAGGTAAATTCATGCAACCCAAAGGTCAAGGAAGCAACTGTTTTGATTCTGTAGAAGGAAGTTAGTGGGAGTGGTTTAAAACCCATAACTTAGGGTGAGACTATCCATGATGACACACTTCTTGGAAATCGTGGCGCAGAAATGTGCCATCGTTACGTCAGACATTGTGTGACGCGTGGTTGGGTTTCGACAAAAAAACAATTAAGTTACTAGGTCAAAATGAAGGTGCAGTCGAAATCTCGCAGGGAAAACAAAATGCCAGGTTTCTCGGTCGACATAGTGCTTAGTCGAAACTGGATTTTTGGGGGGCAATTTATTGACTAGAAGATCTCGACTGAGCAGGGAGAAAGAAGAGATGATGATAAGGCCAACATGCGGGTTGACATCAGCAGAAGGCATGTCGAAAGTCGACCCAGCATGCTACGTTGTCGAAGGGTTTCGACGGATTGCCAACAGAACCGACACAAAGCTGAAAAATATTGGGCGGGAAGAGATTTGAAATGCTGAGAACGTGGGGGAAGTTACAAAGATGGTGAGGCGACACGTGTCACATCCAGAGCCAACACTGAGAGAAAAACAGTTATTTTGTTTCCCTATTTAAGCAATGTTCGTTTTCATGTTGGAGGGTCGCATTTGTAACATTGTCAAAGTAATACACTCAAAGTACCGAGCGTTAAGAGAAAAGAGTTCATTTTCGCAACATGTATGATAGCATCCACATACTTTACCGGCATGAGCAGACGATTCCGGAAGTTGAAGGTGAGCCTTCTGGACTTAGTGGTTGGTGCATGTTCTTCAGGACTTGAGCGTCCTTCTCGCATTTTGGATTTTCCCTTGTCTTTCCTTGTGGAAGTCATGGATGGATGAAGATTTGAGTTAGAATGTGATTTTCGGATTTGGGAAAGTGAGGGTTTTGATATGAGAGTTTTGAAGTGTTGAGAGATTATAAAGAAGATTTAGTTGAGTGGGTTTTAATTTTATGGTTGAATGGAGTTTAATGGATTGAAGAAGAAAGTAAAAGAGAGTAAAGAGCTTTGAAGAGTACCAATGAAAGTTGGAAAGTGTTTTTGACTTATCTAAAAAGCACTTAAATGACCAAGACAAAACATTGAAATAAAAGAAAAATAATAAAAACAATTCTGCATAATTAAAGTTACGTATTTTTCAATGAATATACAGGGTTAATCGATTAACCCAAAACAAGAATAACTTGGTTAATCGATGAACGGGTTGAAAATTTTGGCAAATACGTTCAGTGTTAATTGATTAACACATTTGCAAAGGCAAATGGTTAGTCGATTAACATACTACAAAAAACAACAACTTCATAATTTTGAGTATGTTAAGAAAATTTTAATTTTAACACATTGACATGTTATAATACAATATAATGAAATTTTTAATTCAACACACATGTCATAAAAATTATTTTAACCACCATATAATATGAAAATAAGAAAAATTTACATATATAGAAAATTTAAAAATTGCTAGAGATGAAATTTTATGTGTACCTTTTGTTCATTATTAATTATAATGAAAAAAACTTGAAGAATTACACGTCACCTTCATTGAGAATACCAAGCTCCTGCCGAATTTTGAAAATTTGATCTTTTGCGAGCGGTTTCGTGAAGATGTCGGCTAGTTGGTTATGTGTATCCACAAAGGTGACTTCGACATCCTTTTGAAGTACATGATCACGAAGGAAATGATGTCTTATGTTGATGTGCTTTTTTCTTGAATGCATAACCGGATTCTTTGTTATGTTGATAGCACTTGTATTACCACATCATAAAGGAATACCTCCAAGATTGAGTCCATAGTCACGTAGTTGTTACTTGAGCCATAGGATCTGGGCACAACTACTTCCTGCTGCAATATATTTTGCTTCGACTGTGCTAAGTGCGACACAAGCTTGTTTCTTGCTGGACCATGATACTAACGCATTCCCTAATATGTGACATGTACCACTTGTGCTTAGGGATGTAAATGGATATCCATGGGGACGGATACTATGATATTCGTATCCACCCCATATCCATGCAGATATCCGTTGAACGGATAATTCGTGGGTTTTACGGTATCCGCGGATATTTACAGATATCCATGGATATTATTTTTTTATAAAAATTATTTTTTGAAAAAAAATAATTTTAACATCTTTTAAAGACACAAAAATTATTATTATATAACATCCATATTGTTCACTCTTAATTTAACAATAAAACTTTATCACATTAATTTTCTTCTTATGCACCAAAATATAATTAGATCCAAACATAATATCCATGCATTTCATTTTTAACCAAACAAATAAAAGATATTGTGATTGTGAGTTATGATGGAAGAGCAGACGATAGAGGAGTAGGAAGAGAGACATTGGTTCGACAGAGGAATGATAACACTAGTTGTTGGACTGTGAAATTGTTGAAGTGAGGTATGAAGTATTGAAGAGGTTAAATATGAAATGACTAATAGAATTTAAATGAAACGTGGAATTTTTTCTTTAAAGAATTTTTTTTTAAAAAGAAAGAAATATAAGAAGACTAATTTTTTTTAGAAGATAAAAAGATAAGGTATAATAAACTAATGATATTTAAATGATTTTTATAATTTATTAACGGATATGGACATCCGCGGGTACGAATATCATTAAACTCGTATCCATATCCATTAATAAATGGGTATTTAAATATCCATGTATTTTATCTGTGGATATCCATTAAGCTACCCGTCTCATATTCGTGACAAATTTTATCTGCGGGTACGAATTTTCTTTGCCATCCCTACTTGTGCTTTTGCGATCAATTTTGCAACCTGCATAATCTGAGTCAAAATAACCTACTAAATTTCAAACACTACCTTTTGGAACCATATCCCAACATTGGTTGTTCCCTTGAGATACTTCATGATTCTTTTAACAGCGGTGAGATGTGATTCCTTCGGATTTGTTTCAAAACAGACACATAAACACACACTAAACATTATGTCAGGATGGCTTGCCGTCAAATATAATAAAGAACCAATCATACCTCAATACTTTGTAACATCAACTGAAACACGCGATTCATCTTGATCCACGTAAGTTCCGGACCCCATTGGTGTAGACATAGTTTTGCAACCATTCATGTCGAATCTCTTCAACAACTCTTTGCAATACTTGGATTGGTTGATGAAGATGACATTCTTAAGTTGCTTAATTTGTAATCCAAAGAAATAGTTCGTCTTACCCATCATAGACATCTCGAATTCTCCTTGTATCATCAATGAAAATTCTTCACAAAGTTCTTTGTTTGTTGATCCAAATATGATGTTGTCAACGTAGACTTGAACCAATAAAGTGTTGTCCTTAATTCTTTTAATGAACAAGGTCTTATCTGTTTTATCTTTTTCAAATCCTCTTTCACAAAGAAAGTTGCTAAGTCGATCATACCGTGCTCTCGGTGCTTGCTTTAAGCCATAAAGAGCTTTCCTCAACTTAAAGACGTGTGAAAGATTCTTGAAGTCTTCAAAGCCAGGGGGTTGTTTGACATAGACTTCTTCATTGATGTAGCCTTTCAAGAATGCGCTCTTGACATCCATTTGGTATGACTGAAAATTCAATGAACACGCATAAGCAAGTAATAAACAGATAGCTTCTAACCTTGCAACCGGAGCGAATGTTTCTTCAAAATCAATTCCTTCCTCTTGATTGAATCCTTGGGCCACCAATCTTGCTTTGTTTCAAAAAATTACTCCATTTTCATCAAGCTTGTTCTTAAACACTCATTTGGTACCTATGATGTGTTTATCACTTGGCCTAGGAACAAGTTCCCAAACTTGATTCCTTTCGAATTGGTTTAATTCTTCTTACATAGCAATTATCCATTGGTCGTCTCCTAAGGCTTCATTAACTTTGGAAGGTTCAATTTGTGAGACAAGCGCCATATTCAAGCATGCAACTTTGAGATTTAGTCTAGTTGTAACGCCTTGACTAATATCACCAATGACTTTATCAATTGGATGGTCTCTATGAGTTCTCAATTCCTTAGGTAGGTCATTATTTGACTCTTGTTGAATAGGTTCTTCTTGATGCTTCGATTGATCATCAATCTTTGCTTTGGAACTATCTTCTTTTGGAACATCTATAATATCATCATCATTATCACATAAAACAATTTCCTCCTTGGAGGGGTTAAATTCATCAAAAGAGACATGCATAGATTCTTCAATAGTTAAAGTTCGTTTATTATAAATTCTATAAGCTTTACTATTAAGAGACTAACCAAGAAAAATACCTTCTTCGGATTTCTCATCAAACTTACCGAGATTGTCTTTGTCATTATTTAAGACAAAGCACTTGCATCCAAAAATGTGAAAATAAGCAATGTTTGGTTTCCTTCCTTTGAAGAGTTCATAGGGGGTCTTTTTCAATATAGGTCTAATAATTACTCTATTACTTACATAGCATGTTGTGCTCACCGCATCCGCCCAAAATTACTTTGGAAGATTTGAGTCGCTTAGCATTGTTCTTGCAAGTTCAACAAGTGACCTATTCTTTCTTTCCACCACTCCATTTTGTTGTGGAGTTCTTGATGCTAAAAAATTATGATTGATTCCATGTTCTTCACAAAACTCTTCAAAATATGCGTTTTGAAATTCTCCACCATGGTCGCTTCTTATGGAGGCAATTTTTAGTAATTTCTCATTTTGAACTTGCTTCGCATACTTCTTGAATGCTTTGAAAGCGTCACTTTTCTGCACTAAAAAAAATTTCCAACAAAATCTAGAAAAATCGTCAATAATAACCAATGCATACACATTACCTCCGAAGCTTCTTGTTCTTGATGGACCAAATAAGTCCATATGCAACAATTGTAGTGGCCTTGTAGTGGACACCACATTCTTAGATTTGAAAGTTGATTTGGTTTGTTTTCCCTTTTGACAAGCGTCACATAATCTATCTTTGACAAATTTTATCTTAGGCAATCCAATAACAAGATCATGCTTAATCAACTTATTTAAATGTTCCATGTGAATGTGAGCAAATCTTTTATGTCAAAGCCATGTATCATTATTGTTCTCCATGAGACATTTTACCTTCAAAGACAAATCATCAAGGGGGATCATGAATATATTATTGATCCTCTTACCTTTGAGTTTTACCTCATGTGTGACTTCATCTTTTATCAAGTATTCATCCTTGGTGAACTTGATCTTGAAGCCTTTATCACAAAGTTGGCTTATGCTTAGAAGATTGTGCTTTAGTTCTTCAACATAAAGAACATCTTCAATGGATGTGAAAGGTGGTGCTCCAACTTTGCCTACACCAAGAATCTTTCCTTTGTTGTTATCTCCATAAGTAACATAACACTTGGCCTTAAGTACTATATTTGAAATTTTGTCAATATATCCCGTCATATGCTTCGAACAACCACTATCAAGATACCATAAATTAGAAGTTGTCTTCAAGCATACCTACAAAACAAATTAAGTTTTGTTAGGTACCCAAATTGCCTTGAGTCATTCATAATTAGTACCTTTCTTTACCCACACATAACGCCCACTTGCAACACTAAAGTTTCTAACATAGCAAGCATTAGGTGTATGACCAACAATACCACAATAAAAACAAGTAGGAACAAAATTGCTCTTATATCTAGGAACATATGACTTCTTTTTCACAAATCGTTTCCTTTTAGGATAAGGATGCATAATTTTTGGTTTGTTCACTTTCTCTTTGGAAGATTGGTCACTAGCCTTTACAAAGATAGTTTTACTAGAACTTGGTTTGGAAAATTTTGAATAACCAAGTCCACTTTTATCATTTGAATATCTTTGTTGACTAAGAACACCTTCCAACCCAATTTGTCCTTTTTCATATCTTTCAATAACTCTTTTTAATTGAACAATTTGGAAAGAAAGTGACTCACAAGTTTTACATAAAAAGTTTTATTTTTCTTCACTAATAATATTTTGTTTCTCATCTTTTGCCTCTTTTTCCATAGTCTCCACTTTTTCTTCTAAAGATGTAATTTGTTTCTTTTGTGAAGATATTGTTTTGTACAATACTTTGCATTCATTTAAGAGTTCATTTATGGCACCTTGTGCATCATTATCATAAAGAGAAAATACATTACTAACCTCATCATCTTCATCGTCGGAATTGTGTGAGGCCATTAAAGCTAAATTTACACTTTCATTGCTTTCTGAGTCGGATAATGAACTTATGTCATTGTCTTCCCATGCAATATATACCTTTCTATTCTTTGTCTCCTTTTTGCCTTTGAATCCACTTTTCTTGGAGAGTTTTGGACAATCTGGTTTTATATGACCTTACTTACCACATTCATAACATGTGATATCTTGTGTAGAAGTGGAAGCCTCTTTTTTCTTGAAGTGTTTCTTTATTTTTACATAATTAAAGGATTTGTCATTCTTACCAAGGAACTTACCAAGTCTTTTTACAAGCAGCATGAAGTTTTCATCTTCCTCTGGTGCATCATCATCTTGATCTTCTTTTGAATCTACTTTCAAAGCGATGCCTTTGGATTTCTTCTCTTAATCCTCATGCTTTTTAAGTCTTCCAAGTTCAAGTTCATGTTCTTGGAGTTTTCCAAATAATGATGCGGATGTCATGGTAGAAAGACTTTTCTTTTCCGATATTTTCGTCACTTTTGGTTGCCATTCTCTAGTCAAGGATCTTAGTACTTTAAGGTTCAATTCATCATTAGAAAATATTTTACCAAGTGCAATCAAGTGATTTTTTAAATGTACGAATCTTTTCTGCAATGCGACGATGGATTCTCCAGGCTACATTCGGAACATTTCATATTCTTGACTTAATGTATTCAATCTAGATCATTTAACTTCAGCGGTTCCTTCATGAGTCTCCACCAAAGTGTCCCAAATTTCTTTTGCGGATTTACATTGAGAAATGCGGAAGAATTCATCCATACTTAATACACTTTGCAATATGTTAATGGTTTTCTTTTCATTAAGAACTTTCTTTTTATCATCTTCATCATAAGAACTTTTAGTCTTTGGAGTTCCGACACCATTTAAAACACTAACTGGTTGATGTGGACCATTTTCAACAGTTTCCCAAATTCCTTCTCCTTGTGCTTCTAAGTGTGCTTTCCAAAAGTCAAAATACTCGCTTGAAAATAGTGGAGGTTTATTGCTACTACCACCATCCTTGAAAACCGGATTTGCGCTTGTGGAAGCCATACTGGATCTGTAGGAACAAGTTACCTATAACCTGCTCTGATGCCAAATGTAAGTAGATATTGCACCTAAGAGGAGGGTGAATTAGGTACTTTGAAATTTTTTTGGATTTTTGGCAGTTTTATGTTTTACTTTCCTAAGTGATTACTATGTGGTGAAAAACTGTAAATGCGGAAAGTAAATGACACAAGGATATATCATGGTTCCCCTCACAGTCCGAGAGTACTCCAGTCCCCTTTCAACATGAAAGAGATTTTTAATATTGTTAGGACTCTAGATAAGACTTTTCCTAGCCTTTCTATACAGACACTAGCAATTCACACCAAGAACAACCTCTTTGATTTTTTACTAAGTCCAAATGAGAACAATCCTCTCAAAATGGACCTCTTGTTTCCAACAACCTGGACAACAAGGAAAACAACCTCACAATCTTATATCCAACAATCCTGGAAAAAATAAGATGTGATACAATAATTCTGAATTTTTACAAGTATTTGATATGAAGATTACAATATCAATCTAAGATTGATCTTCTCCTTTGAACAAGCAAATTATCAAAGATACACAAGTGTTCAATGTTATATGAAATGAAACTTATAATGCTTTTTCTATGAAGGTTGAGTGCAGAAAGTTTCACTTTAAAAAGTTTGGTTTTGAACACTTAGAGAAATTCTTGAAAGATGAAGAAAGATTTTGAATGTATGAAATTTGCAATAGGCGGTGAGTTAAATTCTGAAAATAAATGAGCTTATATAGGCACAAGACACTTATTCAAATGAGTGCAATCAATAAAATGATGTCATGCTTCAAAAAACAAATTTTAAAAATCATTCTGCTGAATAAAACAAAGTATTTTTACATACTGGTTCAGTGTTAATCGATTAACACATTTGCACTAGCAAATGGTTAATCGCTTAACCCATTCCAACGTACAAAAAATTCAAAGATTTCAATGGTTATTCGATTAACATATTTGAACTATCAAACGGTTAATAGGTTAACCAATGTTAAAAACTGAAAAATAATTTAGAAAAAGGTGTAGAATGCAATGATTTTCTAAAGCAAATGTTTTAATGAAATATGACAAATAAGATTGATATTTTGAACACTTGTATATGCAAAGATAAGATGAGTTCATATACCTTAATTCGTGATCAATAATTCGTGATCAATCTCTTAAAAACTTCAAAATATAATTTTGATATACTTAAAACTTGAAACTTGATATTGGTCTTCAGCCATTCCTTTTTGTCATTATCAATAAGTTGCATAATGCTGTTGTCTTCATCAAAACACATTTGAGAAGCTTAATTCTTCATAGATAAAAATGCTTTGTCTGAATTATACGACATTAGCACCCCTATAAACATTCTTAAATTTTGAGAGTCCTTTTTAACTATAACACATCATTGTAATTCAACTTATCTAAATTATATCTTATTGAAAAAACAAACAAATCATTATATATTGCGATGAGGAGTGTAAAAATATATTTTTAATATTCTCTCAGGAATCCACTCTCATAATAGATAAATCATTGATGGATCTCTTACTTTGGAAATTGATTTTTACGAAAAGTGATAAGATTCCATGCGTTTTATTCAATAAAAAGTGAGAGAAAATATTGAAACCATATTTATGTTGGGACACTCTAATTTTATTAGATTAATCTAAAAATTAAAATAATAATTTTATTTTAAAAAAAATAAAACATATAAATTAATATTTATCTAGTTTGTTATTTTTTATTGATTTATCTTTAATTACAATAAAATTTAAAACTAGTTAATTTAAAAAAAAAAACAATGAGTTAAAATCCAAAAAAAAAAAGAAGCAAAAGTACGAAATAGTATAACAAAATAACTAACATCTTTTATTTTTTAATGGTCCAAGTAAATGTCTTGTAGAGTTTTTTCTCAAAAAATAGTTAAATCATACCGTATATACATTCGAATTTTAGCTTCTTGTGCATGATGATTAAAAAACAACAAATAGACATGCAATATAAAGAGTAATAAAGATAGAAAAGGAAGATAACATTTTTTCCAAACTCCTTCTAAAAGTCATCACTATTTATGCACGCTATACTCTTCCATCGATAACCATTTCCTTCAAATACCACAAATACCACAAATCCAACTACTTCATCTCAAAAGAAAACAAATTTTTATTAATTTTAAAAGAGTTTATTACTTGTGAGATTGTGGTTGGTCCATTATATTGGTTGATCACCCTTTGTGATCTCTTCAATATATCATTTGCTTTATGGAAGAAAAAAATTGAGTTGTAGATCCAATTAGTTAATAGTTAAGGGTCATGCTTATCAGTGTATTGGGCACTAGATAAGAATTTTAAATAAGAAAAATATATTATGCTCAATTCACTCAATACACATAATATTCTTTTAAAAAACTGATTATTTCTATTTTTAGTGCATTGAATACACATATTTAAAAAAATATGTCTTTTTAATTTCTTTTTTTTTTTACAAGAGCAAAATTAACTTCTTTCATTGATCAAAATAGATTCGATACAAGGAGGAATTACATTAGTAACACTACGCCTAAACCAAGAATTGGCCGCCTTCACTAACGAGTGGGCAACCATATTCGCTTGGCGTTTAATAAACTTCACCTCAAAGTTTTGGATAAGAGGAAGTAACTGCTTAATGTAAGAAATAATACAACTAAATTCAGAATAACCAACATGATTAGAAAGAACAGCATTAACCACCACCTGGGAGTCACTTTCAAAGATCACAAAGTTCATGTTTCTATCGACAGCCCATTGAATTGCCTCTTTCAATGCCATAGCTTCCGCTTCTATCGTAGACATAATTCCAATGTCCCAAGCCAATCCTGCTGATATGAATCTCCCAAGACTATCCCTCACACACCAACCCCTGTTTGTTGTCTTATATTGGTTATTAAAATACGCATCCACATTGCACTTAAGCCACCCATCTTGAGGCGGATTCCACATCACATTATTAGAAATCGCATTATTCATTTCTTTCACATCTCGGGCCAAGAACCAATCCTTCCAATTGAAGAAAGCTTGAAGCCCCACCTTCGAAGACTCTTCCCGCTCATTATTCCATATAATATTGTTTCTATTTTTCCAAAGGGAATCGGCAGTACCGCGAACCTTCCAACCTCCCGGCTTTCCTCTTTACTACAAATATCAAATATAAGTGTTGTAGCATCAGAAAAAGAATGTAACCTGGATTCGATAAGGTGATACAAACCTGCTGCCCTCCAACATTGATGAACATTAATACAACCAAAAAACACATGTCAGTCATCTTCCACTTCAACTTCACAACTTTGGCAAACAGTAGGGCATTGGACATGATGCTGACGAAGTCTGAACCGCGAAGGCAAACAGCGTCTACAGATCCTCCAAAGTAAGTGTTTCGCTCGAGGAGGGGCCTTGATATTCCAAATGTTATCCCAATTTCCATCACCGGTTCCTACCCGATTTTGGCGTTGTGATTTCCTCCACAACCGGTACCCCCGATCGCACACTATACTCCCCGTCTTTTTCCTCTTTCCATATCATGCCATCCTCAACCACCTCTCCTACCAAAGGAACATTCACAATTTCACCTGCCACTACATGATCAAATAAGGCATGAATAGCTTGGGTATCCCATTGTTTAGAGTTAGGGAGAAAAAGGTCATTTTAATTTCTTAAATAATGTTCAATTTACTATTTTAATATCTTAATCCGTGCCCGAGGACGCTCGTTAACATTTCCCAATAGTTAATAGGTATATTAAGTTAACAAATAATTCTAGTATAACGTAAAATAAATGAATAGTTGAAAACATACTATCTATCGAGTATTTGTATATAAGATAGTTCCATAGAAATTAAATTACTAAATGTTCCTTGATTTATAAAACATCAGACGAAGAGCAACAACTTCACCCTAAACCCAAACAAACAAATGGGTTTTGCCACCACAAATGAGATCCAGAAACAAAGCTAGTGGGCTTGTCCTTTAGCCACCAAAAAGAAAGCAATTTAACTCTATCTAACAACTAAGTAATAGATCTAGCTTTGTGTATAAACAACCTATTATTCCTTTCTGACCACAACACCCAAATTGTAGCGAGCCAATATAATTGTTATAACTCACGACATGTTGTATTACCACCGTAAGAGTGCATAAACCGAGTAAAGTGGTCCTTTAGATGAAAAGGATTTACCCCATCAATACCAAGCCAAGATCGAACTTGCTGCCAATGCGGGCTGAAAAAATGACACCGAAGAAACAGGTGCTGAGCTGACTCCACAATACCACAACCCGTAACACATGATTGATCTTCTTGAGAAATAATTCTGCGATAAACCAAGTTAACCTTAGTAGGTAACCTATCACGCAACAACCGCCACACACAGATCAAAACCTTTAAAGGAACCTGTTTATGCCAAACATCGTCCAAAAGGACTCTGCCTGTTGATCTTCTCGCTTAGTGAGCATATGGTAAACATCGTTGACATTGTAGCTCGTGCCTTCAGAAAGCACCCACCTCTAGTCATCCTGAATATTTTCCTGTAAAGAGACATCAAGTAATAGCAACCTACACTCCTCCACCAATTCCTCCTCCCATGCTAACAACCTTCACCGCCACTTCCATGCACCTCCTCCATGTCCCCACCCTAAGAGAAACATATTCGCTACCGACTCTCCTTTACACTCAGACAACTGATAAAGTCGACTGAATCTCTCACAAAAAAGGCACCTCTACTAGCCAAGTGTCCGTCCAAAAAAGAGTATGAACACCATTACCCACCTTCATACGGACGTTCTCATTAAACCAACTTCCACCATCTAAACCTCGCCCTTTCCGAAAGCGACACACATCCCTCCACCAATTGGAACAAGTTCTCTCTCAATCCTTCACCCGCCCCGCTTCCACCTCATATCGAGCTTCCAACACCTTCAACCACAATCCATCCCTCTCCACTATCATCCTCCAAAACCACTTACCTAACAGATCTATATTAACCTCATTGAGCCTCTAACACCCAACCCACCTAAATCTTTATTTTTACAAATAGTCGCCCAGTCAACCCAAGCAGTTTTCCTATGATTTTTACTCCCACCCCAAAAAAGTTCATTAGAATAGAATCTAAGGAAGTGACAATACTCGCGAGAGCATTAAAGAAAGAAAGAGCATAGATAGACATAGAGTCAATGACAGACTTCAAGAGAGTTAAGTGGCCACCGAACGATAAATTTTGGCTCTTCCAACCAGACAACCTAGATTTAATAATGTTAACAGTGTGTAAAGCAACCATGAAACTCCATGGTTGAAGCTCAAAAATAATATAAGCAAGATATGAAAATTGGAGAAAAAGAAGTGAGAAATTGTATTGAATTCACTTATTTGTTTACAATGATCAAAGCTACTTATATACAATCAACAAGAGCTACACTAGACTAAGCATACACCAACAATATTAGATCATAGCTACAATTTATGTTATGACAGTTATTAATTAGTTATGTTACTTGTATGTGAAGTTACTATTTTGCCATTATCATCCCTTATCTCAATGTCATTCAACACCCTGCCACAAGCTTAACCATGATAGATGTCTATCATTCCAAGCTTGGACACAAAAGCATCAAACTTTGGTGGAGCTAAGGCTTTTGTCAGAAAATTAGCAAGTTGCTCTTTAGTGGATATAGGCAGGAGCTTCAAGACATTCTTCTGCACCTTTTCTCAATAAAATGGCAGTCAATCTCTAAGTGTTTTGTCCTCTCATGAAATACAGGATTTGAGGCAATGTGAATGGCACTTTGAGAATCACAATACAGCACAGGTTATTTGTCACTTACAACATCTAAATCCTTCAGCAAGTATAGTATCCATTGTAATTCATAAGCAACAGTAGACAAGGCTCTATACTCAGCTTCTGAGGATGATATTGAGATGGTTGGTTGTTTCTCTGCTCTCCAAGATATAATAGAATTGCCAAGGAAGAAAACAAAACCAGTTGTGGATCTTCTTGAATCATGACAGCCAACCCAATCTACATCAACATAACCTTTGATTTGAGTGTCTGAATTTCTAGAAAACATGAGTCATTTGCCAAGATTTTGTTTCAAATATCTTATCACTCTACATGCAGCCTTGTAGTGAGTGATAGTAGGAGAATTGAGGAACTGACTTAGTTGTTGAGTGGTTAGGGTTATGTCAGGTCTGGTTGTGTTTAAGTATAGAAGTTTACCAATGATTCTCCTATATGCTGAAATATCTTCAAGAGGTTGGTTGTTATCTTGATGTAGCTTCAATGAAGGATCAAGAGGAGTGGTTGCTAGTTTTGAACCAAGGAGCCCTAATGATTCAAGAAGGTCCAAGCAATATTTTCTTTGGGATATACATATGCCATCTTTGGAATGAGCCACTTCCAGTCCTAAGAAATATTTGATGATGCCAAGATCTTTGATTTTGAAGTTATGATCAAGGATTGCTTTGATCCTGGAAAATTCAATGAGAAAATTGCCAGCTATGATGATGTCATCAATATAGACTAGGAGAGCAGTGAATTCAGCTTCATGTTTGAGTGTAAATAAGGAGTAATCTAAGGTGGACTGATGATAGCCTTGCTGTAAGAGCAGGTGTGTCAATTTTTCATACCATTTTCTGATTTCTTGTTTAAGACCATACAAACTCTTTTGAAGTTTGCAAACAAGACCTGGTTTAGCCACAACACCATCAGGTATGGACATGTAGACATCTTCTTGCAAGTCACCATGCAAGAAGGCATTATTGACATCCATTTGATGGATGTACCACTGCTTGAGAGAAGCCAGAGCTATTAATGTTCTAACTGTAGTTAATTTTGCCACGGGAGAGGATGTATCAAAGAAGTCTAAACCTTTTATTTGGTTGTAGCCTTTGGCTACTAATCCTCCCTTGTATCTTTCAAATGAACCATCAGCCTTGTGTTTAACTTTATAAACCCATCTACTACCTATAGGCTTCACATGGGGTGGTTTAACAACTAGTTGCCAAGTATTGTTTGCAGACAAGGCTGCTAACTCAGCATCCATAGCTTTCACCTAACAATCATGTTGACAAGCTTCTTTATAGTTCTTGGGTTCAACACATTTTGTGATACACAAAGCAAAATTCTTTTAAGATGGAGACAAATGATCAAAAGAATGGAAAAGGCAATAGGATAAGGATTACCTAAAGGTGATGGATCTGAATGACTTGTAGAAGAGCTGCATACATAGTCATGTAGATAAGAAGGAGTATGTCTCTGTCTAGCAGGTCTGGTATTGATGGCTTGGTCATGTGTTTGGTCAAGGTCAGTGATGGATATGGTTTGGTCAGGTTCAATGGTGGATATGAGGGTTGGTATGGATTCAGGTTCATGTGTTTGGTGATATGGAGCTGGTAGTGATGTGAGATCAGAAGGACTTATGGTATTAGGATGAAATGGTTCAGGAGTGGGTTGTGTATCAGTTGGTGAGTAATATGTCCAAGTGGGGATAGATTTAGGAGAATGGTAAGGCAAAATGTATTCATGATGAGTAAGATTTCTGGATACAAATATCTCATTGTTATTAATATCTAGGAGGATTGTGCCTTTCATGCCAGTTTTGTAGCCAAGAAAAACACACTTGGGCAAGCTTTGTTCTATGTGCTTGTAAGGTAGATGCAAAAACAAGGGAACCAAAAACTTTAAGGTCATTCATATCAGGTTTTTGGTGGTCCATTATTTGGTAAAGGGACTGGTTGTCAAGGATAGGAGTTGGTAATCTATTCATAATGAAGGAGGCATGTAGGACTGCATATGACCAATAAGGTTTTGGCAAATTGGATTGATAAAGAAGGGCACAGGCAATATTCAGAATTTGTTGGTGTTTTCTCTCGACACGACCATTTTGTTGAGGGGATTCTACACAACTTGTTTGGTGTAAAATGCCATGAGTGTGATAAAAGGATGGTATGTTGAATTCTGGTCCATTGTCAGTTCTAACAACTTTGATTTTATGGTTATGTTGAGTAAAAATGAGATTGATGAAATTTATCACATTTTGCCTGACCTCACTTTTATGTTTCATAAGTGTGAGCCAAGTAAATATGTTGCAGTCATCAATTGCAGTCAGAAAATAAGTGTGACCATGGATAGAAGGAATAGCAATTGGCCCCCAAATATCAAAGTGTATGAGGTCAAAAGGTTATGAAGCTTTGCTTTTACTATTGGAAAAGGGTAGTTTTCTTTGTCTTGCAAACTGACACACATCACAAACAGATTTTGAATCAACTTTAGTAAAGGGAAAATGGAATGTAAGATATGCATACATTGAGCTGATATATGTCCTAATCTGAAATGCCAAATGGCATGATTTGGTAAAGTGATATGATTAGAGCTAGCACTAGAATTACATACTATCTTATTTTCCATGACTAAGTAATACAAGTTGTTATTTCTGTGGCTTTTGTGGTTGGCATTTATTTTGCTAAAACTATTATAGAAGCAAGATGTTGAATTATAATGTTCTAGCTGGCTACACTCAACATACTCAACATGTCGAATAAAGATGTCCAATACCTGCTCATAGGACATCGCGATTGGATTCAGTTTTAAAGCAGATTCTGGTGCTGTTAATTGTAACTAAATATTCTGTGAATATTTGTTTATCCTATGTGGCATCCAAAGCATTTTTGGATTGTGGTTATTTGGTGGTTTTCGGATTTGCTGCTGTTTCTAATTATGGAGACAAAATAGGAAACTTTGGATTGAAGACCTATTTTTTTGGAGTTAATTTTGCAGATCTGTGAGCAGTCTATTTGCTGCGTTTTTGAAGCCCATTTCAATCCAGATTAATTGTTATATATTGACTGATGTAAACCTAGTTTTAGGTGTGGAACTTACTTGTGTTTTTAGGGTTTTTCGAGTGTATTTTGTGAGCCTAACTGGTATCATTCTAATAACAGTATAAGGACTGATTTCTTGTGTTGTAAGTTCTGTCAAGTTACTCATAAGCTTTTAAGCATTGAGTTTCTTGTGTGTCAATCCTCATAAGCTGTGAAGTATTGAGGATTGTGTGTTTTGAAAGTGTGTCTTTCGGTTTTTGTTTCTTGTGTGGAAAGGTATCAATCACGGGTTGTGGTTGTAGAGGGATTTGAGGAGGGCCTCATACCTAGGTGAGTCTTAGGTAGAAGTCATAGGAAGGGTAGTGATTAAGTTAGCAGATTATCCGGTGTTTGTATGATCTGTGAATTGATACTATCGTATATTGATTTTGTCCCTGGCTTGGTAGCCCCCAGAGTAGGTGTGTTAGACCAAACTGGGTAAACATATCGCTGTGTTATTTACTTTCTGCACTGTTATTATTAATTGTCATCTTGTTCATTGTGTTGGATATCAGTGTCTCAACATCCGTATAGGACATCTGATATCTGTGCCAGAATTTCAATTGGCATCAAGAGCTTGCACCCTTATTTGGTTCTGGGTGAGATTCAGGGAAGGTACTTTCTTGTACAATGGACAAGGATGGAGGATTTCTGAACAAACCACCTCTGCTTGATGGTTCCAACTATGACTATTGGAAACCAAGGATGATAGCTTTCATCAAATCCATGGATGATCAAGCATGGAAAGCTGTTATAAAAGGATGGGAGCCCCCTAAGGTTAAAGATGAGAAAGGTACCCCTACTGATGTGGTGAAGGAAGAGGAAGACTGGGATGATGCAGATTACAAAGGGTCCGTAGGGAATTCCAAAGCCATGAATGCATTGTTCAATGGTGTTAACAAGAATATCTTCAGGTTGATTGAACACTGCACCATTGCTAAAGAAGCATGGGAAGTCTTGAAGGTTGCTCATGAAGGGACTTCAAAGGTGAGAACACAACATGAAGAATTTGGTATGAAGGCTATTTAAAGTGAAGACCAAACCCTATTGAAGTAGAGAACACAACATGAAGAATTTGGAGAATAAGGATTAACCTTGTTTTGGTTGGTCTTTAGGGTTTAGTGTTTGTTAATTGTATGTCACTTGTGTATGATGCATTGAGGTTGACTGATTGTTAATTGTTAATTGTCCACTATAAAGATTTTAAGCAAACGTGTATTATTCTTGGTTGAAGCTTTTAAGCAAAACCGAGTATTGTCTTGGAAGTGTGCTACTTCTATTGTTGGTTGTTGTTGAATTGTCACTGGGATTGTGACTGATTAGGAAGTGAGAGGGGGATCTCATATCTAGAGGGTGTCTAGATAGAAGCTGTAAAAGATAGGGATTAAGCGAGAAGTTGTAAATGGGAGAGTTTAGCTTTGAACTAATACTATCAAAGTGAATTTCCTTCCTGGCTTGGTAGCCCCCAGATATAGGTGAGTTGCACCGAACTGGGTTAACAATTCTGGTGTTAATTTACTTTTCTGTCATTTAAATTTCTGTATCTTTACTTGTGTGATCAAGCTGTTTTGATCTTAGTGTTGTGACATCTGTCTTGACATCTTTACTAGTGATCAAAACGCAGATACCAGATGTCAAGACAGATGTCACAACACTGAGATCAAAACAGCTTGATCACACAAGTAAAGATACAGAAATTTAAATGGCAGAAAAGTAAATTAACACCAGAATTGTTAACCCAGTTCGGTGCAACTCACCTATATCTGGGGGCTACCAAGCCAGGAAGTAAATTCACTTTGATAGTATTAGTTCAAAGCTAAACTCTCCCATTTACAACTTCTCGCTTAATCCCTATCTTTTACAGCTTCTATCTAGACACCCTCTAGATATGAGATCCCCCTCTCACTTCCTAATCAGCCACAATCCCAGTGACAATTCAACAACAACCAACAATAGAAGTAGCACACTTCCAAGACAATACTCGGTTTTGCTTAAAAGCTTCAACCAAGAATAATACACGTTTGCTTAAAATCTTTATAGTGGACAATTAACAATCAGTCAACCTCAATGCATCATACACAAGTGACATACAATTAACAAACACTAAACCCTAAAGACCAACCAAAACAAGGTTAATCCTTATTCTTCAAATTCTTCATGTTGTGTTCTCTACTTCAATAGGGTTTGGTCTTCACTTTAGCAGCAATCAGTTTAATTTAGCTACAAATTATCTTGCACAATAATAGGAGCAAAATATAAGCTTTCCTAAAAAGGCTCAAGAATCCTTTTTATGAAAAGTAACAGAATATGTCATAACAGAAAATCCCACAATATACTCCTATGAAAAACACACGTGTGTGAATTAGAACACACTCGAAAATCACACTAAAAATACCAAAATATCCATGCCCTAACTTTCTGGTATAACATGTCCTGGAACATGTCACAACATTATGCTGGACATGATGTCTGACTGTCATGGCAGAACATCTGGTTTAACATCTTGCTAACAACATGTTGTTTTACCAAAATGTAGCCAATCCAAAAACCACAGAACTTACAATCTCCCCCATTTGGAAAATTTTGGCTAAAACAACCTTAGCACACATCAGAGGCACACACAGTGAAAACAAAGCAGAAACAAAGAAACCCAATCACAATGCTATCAAACCAATAAAAAAACACCTGACAGCACAATGTCAAAACATCAAGTCTGACATCAAAAACCAACACAAGCTACATGAGAACATGTAAGCTTTGTACAAACTGCAACTCTGCAGTAACAAATCGGACGGGTACACAAATTCCCCTGTCATACATAAACACAAATCCCCCTGTCATACATAAACAGTACTCCCCCTGAAGGGCAAAACCCAAATCACCAGAAAAAAAACATGAACTCACATGCAGGAACTGCACTTCAAAAACACAAGCACAAGCACACTCCCCCTGAACACCAAAACCAACTACAGAGAGTAATGCCTTCTCCCAGACACAACAAATGGTTCCACATCAGTAGCAGCAACAACAATCATGAAAGACTATCATGCTCCCCCTAAAAAGTTGCACACAGTTCATCAACAATGAAGAACTACTCTTCCTAAAAAGTAGTATAAACATGACATAAAGTCATGACATCTGATCTAACATTAGAAACAACAAACAAATCAACACTTTACTCCCCCTTTTTAGCCAAAAATTGACAAAAAGGAAATAGAGTAAATGTAAACAAAAACAAATGGAAGCACAAAACACAATGCATAAAGCATAAGTACAGATGGAAACATAAACATTCAAATGGAAACAAAAAAAATGCAACAGATCCTTTTTAGATGATCTTGCCTCTATCAAAGATCCTTCTACACTCCTTGAAGTTGTCATATGTTTTAGAAGAATTGACACTAAATTTCCTTGCCACATCCTTAGAACATGTCTTCTTCAAGTCAGTCTTTTCACCTTGCACAGTAACTTGCTTAGGCCTATCATGCCTCGGAGAACAGAGGAAGGATGCACAATCTGTTGCATTCCTCCATATCAGTAATTGCTATAACTCCTTAATAGTGCAAGTTCTTACCTCACAGCTTATGGTCTCAAGTATATTTGCATATAAGGCTTTAGTAACCATAATAGTCAGCTGATCCTTAGTGTCCACATGCCCCAAAATAACAACCTTTCCTTCATCAAGATTCCTGATTAAATGATTATATTATCCAGGCTTCCTGTTCCAGCCATGTTGAATGAAAAATCTGATAACATTCAGATCCTCACAATGTAATGTCATAACATCCAACTTGTCATTATGTTTCTTCAACATTTGTTTCATCCAAATAAATAGAGAACAATTGCTTCCTGCTGCAATATACTCATCCTCAGTTGCCCGATCTGCATCACAATGCCCTACAAGCATGGAATTTTTACTATGAGAATACATTCCATAATCACTAGTGTAGCACCCCAAAATTTGCCCTCTATTTTTTCTAACCTTAACTGGCTTTTATTTCGCATTCATCTGCATCTCACAGTAGGTCATGAGTTCATAATCATACATTGCATTGGTCTTCTAAGACATGGGATCGAAGGGTTTTCTTGTTATCGGTGTTTGCCCTATGTAGAGGTGATTCAGTCGGTTCCTATTTCAGGTCAAGTTGAAGCAAGGTTTGAATTCATATTATTACGAATATCTCCCTATTCAGAGGTTCATCAAGCTCCAGGTTTTCCTATTTAGGGGATTCATCAAAAGATTGGATCTGGATTTCATTGGTGTGAATCAGGGTTTGACTCCTTCTCAGTTCAAGTCATCTTCTTCAAGATTTATCAGTATACGTATCAAGGAAGATTAGGGTTCTTATTCATGGTTGAGCTTGTGGGATTTTATCAGTTGAGGTTCATTGGATTAAGGTTTTCATGTCGAGGATGTCTTGGCAGTCATGTTCCTCTCTACACTTCAAGCACTGTTCATCTTCAGGGGTTTCTCAAGGAATCCAAGGACTTGTGGATCGAATTGCTAAAAGTATGAGCATGATTTGAGGGTTCATTTTGTTCAGGGCAGTTACTCTTTTAATTGCTTGTTGCTTGTCAAACAAGTTAACATGGACTGAGGAATTGAAATTGAGGCTTCATTAGTTGGAAGATGAATTTGGGATATCGGTCCAAATGATTTCATTGTACAAAGTTTGTTCAAGATGGATCAAAGTTCTTGAGGCATTCATCATGATTTTACACCATACCTCACTGTGTTCATTATTCATCTGAGGCGATTACAAATTCAAGTGTTCATCATCATTCATCATTCAACTTCAAGTTCAAACGTCCATTGTCCAATCCATACCCGTTACTAGATTGAGTTCATGAACCACATGTGAATATCTATTTTAGATCCATTTCCAATTATTAACCAAATAACCATTCTTTTTCAAGCCATCATAAACCATTAATCCATTTTCAAAGTCCATATCCATTTACAAATAACTGTTTTCCATATCCACTTGTTAATCCAATTAACCATTTTTCCTACATTCTCAAATTCATTTCAACTTCATCTCAATTCCAAATAACCATTTTGCTATTAACCATTCCTTTCTAATATTCATTTTGCTAAATCCATTTCCATAAACCGATATCCAAATTTTGTTTTTCACTTTAAAACCATTTTTGATATCCATTTGAAAACTCAATTAACCATTTGTCCACTTTTGCAAATTCATAATCTATTTTCCATTAGCTTAAATTCATATGCGCTAGTCCTTCCTAAAAGTCATATCTATAGTGCATAGATCATTTTCCTTTTTGTAACCAATTTTCAAACCCATCACAAAAGACATATCCAAAGGAAGCTTGAGAGCGAGCGTGAAACTGTGAGTTTTTGGTGAATAGGATTGAAGAGAAGCAAGGGATGGTTGGGATGTATAGTGGTAATTTGAACATGTCGGCGGATCATCATATGGTTAATATTCCATGATTAATTGTATTATGTATATATTTATTTTTATATCAACCCAATTTTTAAGAGTTAGTCCCTAATCCTAATTTTCCTAATTATCCTAGAGTTAACACCTAACTAATTCAAATCCCAAATCCTATTTTTGAATTTATTAAATTACAAAAGCTACCCTAAATTTGTTTCAGAGAAAAGCTCATGAATAGAAGAACACCTAGAAAAAGAATTGATTAACTATAGCCAATTAAAATATATTTTTTATGTTCTTTGTATAATTATACTAGCTGATTTAGAAAAAAATTCGAAGGAATTAAAAACAAAATTAACAATATATTTTATCCTAATCGTGATTAGTGTTACCAATTAATAACTTAATAAGTAAAAAATAGGACATGCTAGAACATAGGCGGACGGGGTCCTCAAACTACTACTGACATATCAAAAATTGTGACTTCCTCTTCTTACCAAAACAAAGCATATTAGTGCATATTTTATATTTTTCTTTAAAACATAAAAACAATAAAGAAGTAGCATTCTCAACAGCATGTTATAAGTAGCACGTCAATTTGACCACATAATACCCCCTCTTTTAGCATAGCTATTCACATGTATAGACTAATTTGAACAAATAAATAAATGGAAAGGAAAAAAACAATATTATAATATTTCCAAAGCATCCACTCCAAAACCATTGAGTCCCTCCATGACCTTTAACCTTTCCTCAAGTGCTTTGTACTTATCGTCAATCCCTTTCCTTTCTATAACAGCGGTTCCTTTATTTTTGAGGGCCACTTGCCTTGGATTTTCACCCTCGTATTGGATGTTCCAATCTGTGCAATTCTCACGTGGAATAGGTATGTGAGTAGTACGAGGTGCCCCATTGGAAATAGGTGGAGAGACGGTTCCCTCGAGAGGTTGGTCAACAGTTTTGTGCTTAGCAGTTTCAGTCTCCTCACGTTCCAGATCATGGACAAACCCTAGTAGGGGGTTATTGTCTTCAACATGGGGGTATAAGCAGGAACCTTCCTTTGACGACTTGACTCGGTTCCTCTGGCTATCAAATTCTGGATGGCAAGTGTCAGTTGATCAATCTGGCTTTTCATACCTTCCACGTTCTCCTTGACAGTATCCATTTCTCCTCTTAGAGTAACCAGCTCCTTCTCCATCTGATCCATATCTTCCCTTCGGTACGCTCTAGTGTGAGGTCGGGAAGTCAGATTGTTATGCTCAACGACTCTGAGACAAAGTTTGTAAAAGAAAATGATTTTTTTATTCCTTTTTTCCTTATTTTGAATGCATGTTGATGATGAATGTATGGATATGCATGATGTATGCTAAATAATTTTAAAATTTTATTTGGGGGGAATTCCAAAATCCATTGTAGTTAGATATGAATAAAAAATTAGGAAAATAAAAATAATTCCTTAGAACTAACCCAAAACAATAATCCCAAAATGGAAACTCCCGCACCCTAGAAGGTGTAAACTAAATAGATGCCCCCAATGCCTTCTTCAAATGAGTTTTGAACTCCTCCAAGTACCCTTTCTTGAGCCCTTGCATTTTCCTATCATCTTAGATCTTCCACAGGTACAGCTAAGTCCTTAGGCTTGACCCTTTTTCCCTTTTTTTTCTTTTGCTTTTTGTTTATTTTTTTGTTTATATTTTTTTTTTATATTTTATATTTTATATTTTTTTGCCCCATGCCCCTTGTGAGGTTTTTCCCTCTCCTTGTAAATCTAAGTATAGCCCAAATTGTTCCAGCGTAGGAACTAGTTGAAGATCCTTGAAGAGGAAGTCACACAGAGGTGGATCATAAAAGGTTGAATACGTAGGGTCTCCATGAGTTGGTAAGGGGTAGGCTAAAACTTCTCAGAGTCTCGGACCGCATCCAAATCATCCTCTACGTTAGGGGCTAGCCCTTTCATGAGGACACCTTTAGAAGGGTCTATTCTGAGTGTGGCATCAATGAATTGTTGGGGATGTCACATGCCCCCCAAAACATTTCCGTTCCACGTCCTAATCTAGGGTTATACTCCAAGCTTGGGCTTTAGCTTCACACATCATATGCCCCAATCCAATGCATGATGACAAAATAAAACAAAAGGGTCAAATATAATAAATAAGCAAATATATACAAATAAAACCTGAGAATAATAAAAAGAAAAAAACAAAAAACCATAAACACCCAAGACAAACAAACAAAACCCTAAAGCCTAAAGTTAGGAGGGACTCTCTTTAGGGAGGCGTCCCCAGCAGAGTCGCCAGCTGTCGCGGCCGGCTAAAAATTTTCGAGTCGCCATCATATTTTTTAAGGGAAATAATGATAAACCTAAAAATCCTTAATCCCAAGGGTAGAGATTCCTAAGGTTTGGGAGTCAGTTAAGTGAGGGGAAGGTGTTAGGCACCCCTCACCTCCATTGTACTCAATGGGATCCTCCTTAGATTTTAGGGTATGCTTGTTTGTTTGTCTAAATGATTTATTTACAAAAGAAACCTAACTTTTTTTTATTAATTATACCCGCTAGGGTTCACAACCCTATGCCTACGTACCTTCAATCTTGAAGGATCAGAGTAACCGTAGTTCACCTCCCCTATTCCTACCCCCTAATCCTATTCCCATTTCTAATCCTAAACTCAATCCACTATTTATACTCTTGGATAAAGAGTTCTATCTCCATATCTATTATTTATACTCCTAGATAAGGAGTTCTATCCCTTAATCTATTATTTATACTCCTAGACAAGGAGTTCTATCCCTTAATCTATTATTTATACTCCTAGACAAGAAGTTCTATCCCTTAATCTATATTTATACTCCTAGATAAGGAGTTCTATCCCTTAAAATCCCCTATCCATTGTTTATACTCTCGGATGGAGAGTTCTATCCCTTGATCTATATTTATACTCCTAGATAAGGAGTTTTATCCCTTTATCTATATTTATACTCCTAGATAAGGAGTTCTATCCCTTAATCTATATTTATACTCCTAGATAAGGATTTTTATCCCTTAAATCCCTTATCCCTTGTTTATACTCTCGGACGAAGAGTTTTATCCCTAAAAACCTTATACATTGTTTATACTCTCGGATGGAGAGTTTTATCCCTTAATCCCTTATCCCTTTGGCCTATGTTTATACTCTTGGAACCTAAGAGTTTTATCCCAAAAATCCTTATCCAATATTTATACTCTCGGATGAAGAGTTCTATCCCTAATCCTAATCCATTTATTTATACTCTCGGATATCAAGAGTTTTATCCCAATTCCTATCCATTATTTATACTCTCGGACGAAGAGTACTATCCCTTAAATCTAATCATTTGGCCTATATTTATACTCTTGGAACCTAAGAGTTTTATCCATTATCAGTTTGTTTATACTCTCGGATATCAAGAGTTTTATCCCATTTTATTCCTTTGATTTATCCCATAATATTTTATGTTATAAGCCAAATATTTATCCATAATTATTCATAATCCCTTGAGTAATTAATATTCCATGATTAATTGTATTATGCATATATTTATTTTTATATCAACCCAATTTTTAAGAGTTAGTCCCTAATCCTAATTTTCCTAATTATCCTAGAGTTAACACCTAACTAATTCAAATCCCAAATCCTATTTTTGAATTTATTAAATTACAAAAGCTACCCTACATTTGTTTCAGAGAAAAGCTCATGAATAGAAGAACACATAGAAAAAGAATTGATTAACTATAGCCAATTACAATATGTTTTTTATGTTCTTTGTATAATTATACTAGCTGATTTAGAAAAAAATTCGAAGGAATTAAAAACTAAATTAACAATATATTTTATCCTAATCGTGATTAGTGTTACCAATTAATAACTTAATAAGTAAAAAATAGGACATGCTAGAACATAGGCGGATGGGGTCCTCAAACTACTACTGACATATTAAAAATTGTGACTTCCTCTTCTTACCAAAACAAAGCATATTAGTGCATATTTTATATTTTTCTTTAAAACATAAAAACAATAAAGAAGTAGCATTCTCAACAGCATGTTATAAGTAGCACGCCAATTTGACCACATAATACCCCCTCTTTTAGCATAGCTATTCACATGTATAGACTAATTTGAACAAATAAATAAATGGAAAGGAAAAAAACAATATTATAATATCATTATATGAAAGAAAAAATAAGTTATTTTCACAAACTACACACTCAGTTTTTTCTCTCAGACTAAGAAATATTACCTTCTCTTTTCAAAGCTCCAACGGTGAATAATGGATGTGGCTTTCCGAGATGCGCAAAAGCGACGGAGGTGATGCGAACGTGGTACTCGGCTGCTTGTCTTGAACGCCCTTTTTCTCTCACTCCTACGCCTCCTCCTGATTTCCTCTTTTCTTTTTACTTGTTGTGAGACTATGACGACAGTGGTTTATGCTCAACTGATAAACGTTCCGAGGTGAAACTTTTATCAGCTTTTCGCACAGAGCTTTTAAGTGAAGGGTTTATGGGTGATTCCGTAAGGTTTTTTTTTATTGTTTTCCTCCCTTCTTTTCTTTACGTTCCTCGCGTATCCCTTTTCTCCTTAGTATTTCTTGACGTTCTTCATTTCCTCTCCCTTTTTTTTCTCCTTTTCCCTTAGCGCAAGATTCCGACCCCTCTTCCCCTTTTAGTGGTGTTGTTCTTCAATATGAAGAACAACAACTTTTTTTATACTGATTATTGTGAATTTGTGGGTGTCTTAAAATATGGAAAACAGAGTCTATTTATTGATGAAAAATTAGGTCAGACATTGAATAAAATTTTTCAGTTTAGGAAGGTTTTAATCTGACCTGATTTTTCTCTATTTCTTGGAGCCCAAGCAAATGAATCTGGATGGATTCATGGCTTGGTGAATTTAAATAAAAAAAATATTAATATTTTAAATAAAAGAAATATCCTAATAATGTTAAAGGAAAAAAGATTTGATTGTTATTTATTTTTAGGCTTAAATAATATTTTCGTCCCTGTAAGTTGGCGAGTTTTTGGTTTTCGTCCCTGAATCTTTTTTTTGTCGGGTTTAGTCCCTATATCTTATTTTTTGTTAGTGTTTAGTCCCTACAGAGGTTTCCTGCGGATTTTCCTGTGGATTTTCCTGCGAATTTTGGTTTTAAGGAAAATCCGCAGGAAACCTTCGGATTTTCCTACGGATTTTGGCTTTAGGGACTAAACACCAATAAAAAGTAAGATATAGGGACTAAACCCGAAAAAAAAAAAAGATTCAGGGATGAAAACCAAAAACTCGCCAACTTACATGGACGAAAACATTATTTAAGCCTTATTTTTATGATTTTTTGAGATTTTTTCCATAAAAAATTGATTTTAATGAAAAAATCAAATTTTCAAAAATTCATTAAATAAAAATACGAAAATTAAAAATTAAATATTAAAAAATGATATTTTTGTGATTTTTTTTATTAAAAAAACTTAGTAGTAAAGAAAAAAAATAAAACATTAAAAATGTGAAAGGTGGAATTCGAACTCACAATCTCTCACACTTATATCCCTTATACCCCTCTTCCTACCAATTGTGTCATTTTATTTATTCGAAATAAAGTGGCACTAGAAACCATATAAAGCGGGTCAAAATTTAGGGTACGACACGTTCAATATATGCCCGCAAGGACTCGTCATTGCCTTGTATGATAGCTTCCAAGGTGGCCTCCGACTTGGGATGTCGTCGGGAAGCCGTAAAATGCCAAGCAAACCGGCTCTTCAGATCTCTCCACGACGTGACTGACCCTCGGGGGAGGCGCTTGAACCAAGCCATAGCCCCCTTCCTGAGGGTGATTGGGAACAACCTGCATTTTATGGCCCCACTCACGTTGTGGTAGTGGAGCATTGCCTCTATGTTCTCTATGTGCTCGCCGGGATCGAAGGTCCCGTCATAGGTCGCTAAAGCGGGGGGCTTTTCCAGCCCGCGAGGAATTCTGGTGTCCATGATCTCCTGTGAGAGGGGGCCATGGACGTCGTCGTCACTGCTTGTGCTCGAGGAACGGGAAAAGGAATGGCTACGATCTTGGCTCCTGCTTCGACTAGGAGAATGCCTGTGCGAACGGCGATGCTCGTACTTTTCTGAGGGCCTGGACTTTTTTGATGCGGGGGAACGTCTTGACTTCCGCGGAGGAGACCGGCGCCGCCTTCGTGCAAGATCGGACACGGGCTCTTCTGATCCTGATCGTCTTCTCTACGGGGAGAGGCTTCTGGACCTGCCACACCTTCGCTTCTGAGGGGGAGACTGAGGATGTGGAGACGGGCTGCGAGGCTTCTCCGAGGACAGGCGCTCCTGGAGGACCTGCTCGAGAGCGTTGATCTTTTCACCCTGCTGGAAGATCAAGAGGTTTGATCTGTTGAGGGAGGCTATGAGAGCAGCCGTACTGGGGTCAGCGTTTTGCAGAACCGGAATAGGCTCGAAAACACGTTCAACAACCTATGCTCGAGGTTTGTCGTCCTCGGGAGTAGGGGAGGCGGTTTTCCCGTCACGATGGTCAGACTCTGGGAAAGTAGCTCCGGAGAGGATGTGGTCGGCGTTATCGGGGATAACGGCGACAACAGATTCTTGACGGACAACATCATTCTTGGTGGAGGCCATGATGATCGAAAGAGGTTTGAAGAGAGCTTTAGTCTTTGAAGTGAAAAAAAAAGGATCTTGAATCAACAGATGGGGAAACTAGTTTCCCACAGACGGCGCCACTGATCGGAGGTGATCAGACTGGATCTTCGTGGCCTTCGCGTAGGGCAGACGATGCTTGTAGGAGAGGAAGAGGTGTACCTGCAAGGCACTCCGACGCTCAAGTAAGAAAGGGTCATAGAAAATGGGCAAGTACAGAATGTGTTTTTAGGATGATTATTGGATACCTGGCCCTCTCGAATGAGAGGGTTTATATAATGCCCCCATCGCGTGGCCAACGGTCCCTATTTTCGGGGCGAAATAATCGTTTCCCAAATAATAGGTAACTGCCCAAAACTAGCCGTTATGTCGGACAGGGTGCCCAAAACTAGCCGTTATGTCGGGCAAAGGCGTAGTTCTAGACACATGCCCATGGCTGTCCGGGGATTGGCGAAACCGTGTGCGACGGACAGGTGTTCCGGGGAGGAGTGAATGCCTCTGAGGCTCATTTGTCCAAGATGCCCAGTTGGAGGGCAGAAAGGTAAATTATGTCCTCTGTGGATTGAGCTTAGGTAATTGGGTCGTTCTAGAAGCAGAAGTGGATTGGGTCATACCTAGTCACTGGTCCAGTCCAGAACATTAAGTTTTCCTGAAGAGGTTTAATACTTATCAAATATATTATTGTGTTCTTTGGCCTCTTCTTTGTTTACCTTGCAAAGGAAGATGCTGACGTCAACAAATAATAAATGGGATAGTGTTGAGCCTGTGTTACCCATATCTGTGCCATGGAGATGCCCGCTTTGCTAGCTTTTAAGGATAAGACTTGAGAGCAACTCAACACATAAAATAAGAAGGTAAGGGGACAAAAGGTCTCCTTGCCTAATACCCCAAGAAAGAGTGAAACATTATAAGCTATTTTTCGTTTATAATGATGGAGAAGTTTACGGTATTCACAGTTCATAATTGTGTTGATTATATTGTGGGAAAACCCCAAAGCATCCATAATATGATATATAAAAGGCCATTAAATTATATCATACACTTTAGCCATGTCAAGTTTATAAGCCACTACACCTTTTTTGCTATTCTTATTTTTAAACAAAGAATGGAAAGCTTCATAAGCCATAATAATGTTGTGAATAATTAATCTATCGGGTATAAAAGCACTTTGGTAAGGCTTAAAGATAGAATTTAAGTAGGGTTTAATCCTGTTAGCAATGGTTTTAGTAAACATTTTAAGAATGATGTTACAAAGATATATAGGGTAAAAGTAACTCGAAGTGATATGATCATTCTTTTTTCGAATTAAGCAAATATAGGTGTGCTTAAATATAAAAACATTACCTCGATTTTTCAGAAAATTAAGGATGAGATCAGCCTTACTTTTAGTTCTCCAAAAATATTGGTAATAATATGTTGGAAATCCATTTGGACCAGGGGCAACATTGACATGGAAATTTTCACCTCTTCTTTAGTGTAGTCATTCTGAAGCTTAGCAAAATTGTGTAGTCTTTCGAAGCTCTACTAAAAATTTAAGTCAAACTTTTAAATATTTTTTATATATTTTTCTTTTGTTTATTTATTGTTCTAATGTTATCTAAAATTTACTAATATATAACTCTTTGTTTATTTAAATAATTGAATGATGACAACTCCAAGTTGTAGTTGATACAAGAATCGATAGGTGAATTCTATAGCTGTTACCCAAATTAGGATTTCACCATTAGACTTGGAAGGAAGAAATAAAATAAAAGACAAATAAAATAACAGCTCTGATTTTTCATATCATTAGTGTCTTCCATTTCACTTTAAATACTAGGTAAAACTTAATGGATCTAAACTAATGCGGCAAAGCACACTTAAGGAATTGAAAAACAATTGCAGAAATTACAAAATATAATTAGGAAATTTTTTAATGCACCTTATATATTACTTAGCCACCATGTGAAAATACTAAAATGCTCTAAGATTTCGGAGATGCATCTCAGAACGCACCCAATAAACACACAACCTAGGCCATTCTCAGTGATGTTCTAGAAGTTGAGTTTTTTAACCCGGAGATGCATCTATAGAATCTGTCTGTAGATGCATTTCCGTAACATATGCGCAACAATATCATAGGTAGAAACCAAAAACTGGTATTTTGACAAAATAAAATTAACATTCATAACATACAATCAGTATTACATAGACGATTTCAACATAAAATGCAACATTACACTTCAATATCCAGGTGGACGCTTCAATATCTTCACAATATCTTCGACCGATCTTGAAATCGTTGCTTCCAACTCGAGCGGAACTTTTATTTCTAAAATAAAAAATGTATTCCACATAGCCTTTACATCTGCATCCGTCTTGAGCTCAAAGTTGCTGCACTCAATCTTCCCTCTGTTGTCAATCGACGGTGAATGAGACTCGAGCTTAAATTTTTTCGATTGTCTTTGTAAGGTAGGAGATTATGGACTTTGTATTTCAGATCTGCAAAATACGTGTACTCGTTGAACTTAAACTTTTGCTCGGGTGTCGTGCTAGAGAAGGAGACATTTGCGACATACCAGATGATGTTTATTTGTGACATTTGAGACATTTTCTATTTATGTGAAATAAAAAACAAGAGCCCCTAAATTTATAGAAGTTGTAGAAAATGTGGACCAGAAAAATTCTATCGGTGCTGGTTTCGGAGATACATCTCCGATACCGCCCTATTGCTTATTCCAGAGATACATCTCCGTAACCTCTCATGAACCAGGCATATTGAAACATGAAGAAAACAAAACCTAATTGATGACTTTGTTTGGCAAATGAACAAATGTTTTGGCAACAATAAAAAAATGTATTAAAATATTAAGAAATTGTATATATTACACTTCATTAATATTGAGACACAATTACATATACTTATTTGTCTAGCTAAACAGAAAATTAAAATGAATCGAAAGATTTGTCACCGGCTAAATCTATGGGTGGTACCCCTTTTGAATTTTGTGCATTTGATTATCTTTCAATGTTGCTCAACTTCTCAAACTCCTGCATCCTTTCTGCAAAATGGTCTGGCCAAGTCTCGGCTTTTGTTGTTGAATGGACTGCCCTCTATGGTGATGTAAGTAGTATAGGGCATCCCGATTTTGAGTAAACTTGAACAAAATGTCGGGATTTTGAAAGCCACCCAATACACATAATACGATCTTTTGGATTTTAAGGTGGGCGGTGGGCAATGGGAAAAAGGTTTCCGAAAAACCGTATCGTGTAAGATTAATACAAACTCTATCATACGCACATGCTATGGAGTGACCCATTTCAGAGAAGCGCGTCCATTTTTCCTCTGGTACTGGTCCACTAAGGCAAGGAACGAGAGACTCATAAATTGCATCAAAGTTTTCTTTCTTTTCGTAAAGCCATGTGTATGATTCTTTATGAGTTCTCAACTCATAGATAAGTTGATGGCAGACAAATGTATGATTATCTTCTTCTTTAACGAGTAAAGGCGAAACAGCTCGATAACCACAATTACTGTCACCCTCAACATTCACAATCAGCTCAATGTATTTATGCATAAAAACCGGAATCTCATCTATGAATGGAATCTTTAGCGAAGGCGGCGAAGAAGATGGTTTGCTAATGCAAACTCATTTGAAAACACTTTTTTGAGATTTTGGAGTTGGTGAGTCCGAAAAAACTTTGTTAACATGTTCAAAATACGAAGGATACCGCACCGTTGAATTGTCCCTCGGTGTAGGATTGAGCTTCTTCGGAGCACCTTTTGTTTTTACCGGTTGAGATGGTGGTTTCCAGATAAGCAATCTTCCTCAATTGTTCTTTGATGTGGAGTTTCATATTGTCCCCAACTTTCAAAAATCTCTCTTGTATCACTTCACATTCGGCCAAGATAGAGATATTCAATTTACCGTCTTTCATGACACCATCATCATCAAACCTAAGCCACTTTCAATGAGTGCAAACCTCACCCATTCTTATCGGGTTATCATTTTTCATATTTTTTGCAATAACATAAGCACATGGAAGACCATATGTTTTCACAATTTTGCATCCTCATTTTGCGCTATCAGAGCCTACATTATCAGCTCGTTTATCTTCATGAAAATATAATTCAAACCCGCTCGAGATATGTTGCCGACCAACTGAGAATAAAGGTTGTTGTCTTTAAATCTGTGTTCCAAAATTGTGCTGCTCCGACCAAATGATGTCTATATCTCATTATGTTAGTTTTGAATCATTTGGTTCACGTAGTCCCAATCTCTACACAAATCATGCTTACTATTTCCAAACCAATTCTTCAATGTAGCATGGGCAGACTCAACTCGTTTTGTTGTTGTATTCCCAAGGCGTCTAACCTCATCGGTCTATGCACAAACAATTTTCTTCTTCACCTGATCAAGAATTGTGCTTTCAACATATTTCAACAAATCAAGATATTTCTCGCACACCTTCCTGAAATGTATAACATAATCAACATATAACTATTTAGTGGAAGAATTTACTATACCATTCCATGCATCCATTATTTTTTCCACAACCACACCCGCCTTCACCATTTTTCCATCTTCGGACTTTATTTGTTTCGTTCCTACCACGGGTTTAACCCGACTTCACACTTTCTTTGTTATGTGATACCTACAAAGCAATGCATAAGAAGTAGGAAATACCTTTGCAACCGAATTCATCAACGCGGTATCGCGGTCGATAAAAATCACTTTAGGTATCTCCTATTGGTTATTCAACATTGCCCGACACACCTCTAAGGCCCAAGTAACATTCTCCTCTTTTTTTCTCTCTAGAAATGCAAAGTCGACATAATAAATCTTCTTTGTAGAGGTAACATTAACCATCTCCATTAATGGAAGTCTGTACTTATTAGTCTTGTACATTAAATCAATTATGAGAACAGTAGAAAACAAGTTGAACAACTTGATGAAATTAGGATGAATCCAAAATATATCTCTAATGATAACTCCATCCTCGCACGTTCGGTACCTAGACACATAACCGTTATCATCCAATAGTTTCGAGAGCTGTTGCATTTCAATTCTATCCCCATCAGCGCTTTGTTAATTTGGTACCAAATATTGTATACTTGCTTGATATTTGAGATATTTTCGAGTCTTTTAGTTTCAAAGTTGCAAGTATATTTTTCGGTTGAACCAAATTCAATGTCATGTCAACAACACATTCATTCTCTTCCGGTATGAGGTGATACACAATTGGATGACCAACTAACTTTTCACACAATTCATGGTTATGTAAACCACATATGCCATTAAATTTCCATTTATTGTTTTGCCAAAATATAATCACGCAACTTAAAGGGACACTCACATTTTCTTGAATCGATGTCGTCTCGTTTAAAATTTCGGAGAGGTGGTATATATTTTCTGCTTCTTTCGCACGTCATTGTCACAAAAGCACATCTTCTATCTGAACAATTATTAGACCTTCCGATTACCACACCAAATCCCAATTTGGAGGCTTCCATATGAATCCATTGAAGCATGTAATCACAAACTTCAAACTTTTGCTCATTTATAAATTGATTGCCAATATCTACCGCCTTCACAATAACACCTTTGACATCCGGAGACACTACATATTTGGAGAAAACATCGGGGTGCACCATAGCTAATGGAAATAATTACAAAAGAACAATAAATAAGTGCTAATGCTGTAAACATAGCTGAAAAAATGAAAACATACAAATACTAGAGATGTATTTTTAGATGAGTTCATACTCGTTCGAAAATGTATCTCCGGAATAAACACACGGTTTTAAGACTGAAAACAAAATTAATGAGGCTTGAAATAAATGATCTTTACTTGAAATTGCACTTTCTTTTGCTCCCTTTGATGTGATGAAACACAAGATTGATGATTTAGAGTGAAAATGTGGATTGAGAATAAAATGGTTTTCAGTGAGGGTTTGGAGTAGAAAACAAGTATGATTGTGTGATCATGAAGTTCAGTGTTTTATCAAATTATTTCGGAATGCCGCCCCAAAGGTCAAAGAAATTTCAAAATCCCACCTCAAACCTTCGAAGATGCATCTTCAAGAATGTCCACTAGGCTAATCAACTATCAATATATTTGTTGGAAATACCCGGAGATACATATATAAAATATTTTTTAGTATTCATTTAAGGTGACACTAATTTGATGCATCATAACATTGATACATGGTATCTCCAAAAATGTATATCTGAAATCTAAGAAATAATTTTGATTTTTCCACCCCCCATAAAGTACCATAAGAAATTCCCTCAAAATTTTCGGGGGTGGGTTGACAAAGAAGTGGGTGTTGTTATAATGAGATCCATGTTTTTCCATTGGTGGGGCCCTGTAATAAAGAACCCAAAAATAAATTCAACTGAAAAAAAAAACTTGAAAAAAAAAAAAAGACAGAACCCTTTATGTAATAGAGATAAAATGAAGAAATCAGCGATGAATTTGTGATTTGAACCCCAAATTTTTGTTTTGATTTGAATTGAAATCACCACACTCTTCACTCTTCATCTATCACACTCTGTTCTTACCAATCCAGAACGATGATGTCCCCAAATCATTTGTCAGATGATCGAGCCTCTCCTCCTTCTCATCATCATTTCAGGTAAACACAAAAATTAAATTTTTTCTTTTCTTGTTGATGAATTTAGTCGTAATTGATTCCGGGTATGGCTTTTTTTTTTAGCATTTTGGTTCAAATTAAGGGAAAAAAGTTTTTTATTTTTTTTTTAAAAATTGGGAAAGATCTATGAGCGGTTTTATTTGTGATATTCTGAAGCTGTATTTTTGTTTGTTTCAATTTTGAGTATTGTTAGGTGCATTGAAATGTGCTTGAGCTTTAAGCTGAAATTCATGTGGTTTAGTTGTTTAAGAACTTGGTTGTTGCTACTGTGATAGTGTTTCATAGCTATTATAAGAGTTGTAGTTTACTTAAATGTTGAGATTCAATCCATCATTTGCTAACGAAGTTGATTAAAGAGCATTCGTTTTATAGTATTAAATGATTTCAATTACTTTATTTGTTTAAATTAAGCGTAGCAGCGATAAAAATGTTGCATTGAATGTGTGATGAGACCAGACGAGACGTGATTATGAGCAACAACAATAGAGAGTGTATGTGTGTGTTAGGGTAACACATAACTACAGCTACAATCAAGTCTTATCCCATTAAATGGTGTCAGCTACATGGATTAATTTTCGTCATAATATTCTATCCAATACCATACTTCTATCCAAATCGTTAATTTGGAGATCTTTCTTAATAACTTCTCGTATAGTCTTTCTAGGTCTTCCTCTAGCTTTAGTTGTTCAACTTCTCTTCTTTCGTATTAGGTCTTCTCTCTACATTGCCCGAACCACCTAAGTCTATTTTTCACAATCTTTTCTATAATGGGTGCTACCCCAATAGTCTCTTTAATATTGTCATTTCTAATCTTATCTTGTCTAGTCTTACCACACTTCCAACACAACATCATCATCTCTGCTACACTCATTTTATTCTTGTGTTGATTCTTAACCGCCCAACATTCTGTCTCGTACAACATCACAGATCTTACCACAGTCTGTTAAATTTTCCCTTCAGTTAGGTAACACATATCATAGAAAAGATGGTGGAAATTCGGAAGTGGTTTTGACATGTAGAGAGAAGACTTTTGTAATAAGAAAATTACAACAAATGGAGGGTAGTTAAATTGCTTAAGACTAAAGGAGATAAAGACTTTGATAAATTATAAGAGAAACTATTAAGAAAGACCTAGAGATTAATGAGTTGGAAAGAGATATGATATATGACATAACATTATCATTTCATTCACTTGAAAAAGAAAATATTGAATGATTTTTGTGTTTCCTGTGTACTGTTTATTTGTTATGATTTCGTTGGTTATTGTGTATAAGCATTTTCCATTTTCTTGAATTCTAGTTCTACTATGCCATACTGATTATTGATTGATTATCCATATTGTAAAACTTTTGTAGAAGAGAGATTGTGTATTTGGAGTTTTGACTTGGTTTGTTCTTGTTCTTCTGGTTACATTTTTTTTTGCTGCCCTTTGTAGACATACACCCTTGCAGATAATTCATGTTGTTGCAAATTTCTTGAGGATATGGTCAATATACTCCATGTTCCGATACTTATCACAGACCGGAGCTTCGGTTGTTCTTTTTCTTTTTGCCTGTCTGGCTCCTGCGGCTATCCTATTTTTGATTTTGCAAAAGCCTTGGAAGGGAAGGCCACTTTCTAATACACAGGTAAACTTAGTTTCTACATCACTCGAGAATACAAAGGAATAAGCGTTACATTCTAAGTAAATATAAGTTTTTAACATGGTATGCGTACTCCGTAACTAATTCCATATTTTTCCAGGTTGTGCCTTCCATAATAAACGGTTTTATAACAGCACTGTATCTGGTCTTGTGGGGAAAGGGACTGAAATCGTGTGGCCCAGTTAGGTTGGTTTTGTATGCTCAAAGAAATTTCAATTGTCAATATAAATGTGTCTAGTTTCTTAGAATTTGTTTGGATTGACTTATTTGAGTTTAACAATTACCAGAAACATATGTGAGACTGTTTGAGAGAGCTTATTATGACATATCAATAAGCTACCTTCAGTTATTTCTATAAGCTCTCTAGGATAGCTTATGAAATTGACTTTATTTTATCTTTTCTTATAGAAATAACTTATACATAAGCACTCATATGATTAACATTTATGTTATAATTAAGTTGTTTATCGAAACAGCGCTTTAGTCTAACTATGTAATAGCTTTTGATTGATACAACATTCAGTCACATCACATAGATCACCAATTTCCAGTTTTTCATCATCGTTGTATCATTGATGCCATCCACCGCCATTATATAGCTTTCTCTTTATCATGTTTGTATTTAGTTATAACTAGTTCTTGATTTGATGAGTAATTTATTTTTTCATTGGTATATAAACTCATTGCAGTTACTGTTTTTCTTATTAATTCAGAGCGATATTGGGTGAGTATTCCGGCGCTGTCCTTGGAGTACTGTCTGGAGTGTTGTATGGGAGGAGAAGCAATCTGTGGAAAAAGGTAATACTTTCATATACTTCCTTTCACTGATTGTGTTATATAAACAATACCCCGAATTATGAAAACCGTATACTTTAATTTAATTAGATACTTATCCTCCAAGAGTTTAATTTTTCTACAATTTTTTTTCCTTTCTTAATTTGTATTGATTAATATTTTTGGAATCTGTAACTGTTTCCTTAATTGTTTTACCATTTCTCATGAAGATTTTGTTTTTCCTTATCCTCTCTCTAGGGTTATCCAATTATACAGTTTCGTTAGTCTATTCATGTTTCTTGTTATATCTGTTTGAATTGACTTATTCGAGCTTATCTGTTTGCATAAGCACTTGGTAAACTGCTTGAGAGATCTTATGGAAACATCTTATGACATGTTCATAAGTTGTTTTTAGCTTATTTCCATATGCTCTTTAAGATAGCTTATGAAAACAACTTATAGCTTATATAAAAACCACCTGACTGTATTTTATTTTTTGTCATAGAATTAGAAATGACTTATACATAAGCACTTATTTGATAAGAGTTTAGGATCTTCTCTAATCTGGTGGTTACACTTTCTTATTTTTTGAACCAGATAGGCGGCCTAATTGCCATGTGTGCATCGTTTTACCTGCTATCTGAAGGATGGGCCACAGCGACATTTTCTCCGTTCTATATCCTTACTCATTTTGTTATTATTTTCTTTCTTAAATTCAATGTATTAAAAAACGAACACGACATCAAACCGGCCAGACCTCTAGGTCATGGTTCAACCTCCTTAAATCAAGATAAAATTGCGATCAAACCTTAAAATAACCGAACCGTAGCATAGTCCTGTTCGGTTTTTAATTGAATAATTTTACTCCTAAGTGCATTTCTTTTTCTTGTTTGTGAAATCTATCATCATTTTTTATCTTTTCCAGACGGTTGTAAGCTTAACTAAAATATACCGTGGGAAGATAGAGAGGAATCTGAGTCTCAGAAAGAACACGTTTTGGGCTTGAAGCATATGTTAATTCCTATTATTGCTGGTATCCTATCAGCACTTAGGAGAGTGATCGCAAGGCGCGTTTCAATCAAGGTAGTAACATTCATTCAATTTGCAATTAGCTTTCTCTTTGGTTTCAGATGCTTTATGCATCCCCTAATATCTAATCTGGAATATCTTTTTTCTTTCAGAATCAACTTAAAAGGCGGCTCCATGCTTTAACTATTGCTTCTGCGACGTGTTTTATGTTTCCTATTGCCATGTGGGACGTAATCATAGTGAGTTCTGTGATGGTGTTTTCTGTTTTGTAGAATTTTTGCTGTGTTGTTTGACTTGATTGACAACATATGACGATTTCTGTAACCCTCTCCTTTGACTCCTTCAGGGATCAACTTCCGAAAGCAACGGGAAACTGCCATTCTCAGCCTGGGCCTTCTTCAGCACTATTCTCTTCGGAAATATCGTGATATTCTATGCTGACAGTATTGCAGAGGAGAGGTATCCCTTGATATTATTGCCACGAGCTTTCGTTGAGTATAATAACGTTTTTGCAGTTTTGCTATTAGGCTTCTTCAGTGTTGTTAAATAGAGGCTATAGTGTCACTATGGCACTATAGTATAGCAGAATCTGAACAAACCGTTATTATCCTCCCGTGATACGATATTCGACGCAAAATGTTGTCAAATAGCTATACTGAAATTTATACTTTTCATTGTAGATTGCACATGGTCTTCTCCTCACCGAGGCATTTAATGGCGGCTAGCGCATGCATCATTGTCATGGAGATTGTGTACAAGATGGATTTTTCTCTTACAGGCTTCGTGATTTGCAGCTTAATATTAGGTTTCGGTATGTTTTGAATATTAATTATTCTCTTCGAATTTATATTTTGATATGCATTTTTTCCAGTTTCTCTTATTTTTTTGTCTTTAAAAATTAATGTTACATGTTCTTTGCAATGAAATTATGTAGGGATATATGAAGCAACTTCATTGGAGCGCAACAGAAAAGATTCTACTCGAAAATCAGATTTACTGAGCGAAGAATTTGATAATCCAATCGAGATGTCGTCGCTACCTACTTGAAGTTTGTTTTGGAGCACCAAATGGATGATTCTATTGAAACATATGTCCCTTTGTTATATCATGAGTTACACTTGATCTCTGGAAATTTCATTTTGTGCACTACTAGTTGCAAAAATGGCGTTATCCGCGACTTCCGGGGACTTACAGTGGCAAAAAAATTATCGGCCCAAACTCTTGCTCTGATTAATCCGATTTTTAGGGATGCTGAACTGCACTTTTAGCTTACAAAGTTCATCGATTTTGTCTTGTACAGGATCATTCATTAATCTAGGAGTTCCTTGTGTAGTTTAGAAGAAATTATCAGTTTAAAAAAACATAACAGCATTATTCATCATGATCTTGGTAGAAGTTGTTTAAATCTTTATATAAGCTGAAACTATACATTTTAATGAAAATATTGAATGCCAAACAGTTGGTTATTCTTTGAATTGTTGTATTTGCTATAATAAAAACATGTGAGACTGCGTTCTGTTAAGATAGATCAGATGGTAGCTATGCGGAAACATTCGATTACATGAATACATGAATTTATGATATTCTAAAACTTGAAATAAAACTCTTATTAGGCTTCATAGAAGCTCAACCATGAACCCTCCAAAAATCCTATTTGTTTTCTTTGATATTTTTAGTCATTGCTTTGGTTATGACATGAGAAAGAATCCCAATAGGGCAAAAGAACAAGCAAAGAGAAACTGAATGCCTTGTCTCAATCTCATTCTCTTGTCCATCTACAAATACCTGCCTGCATTAATATCCACACAAAAAGTATCATCAGAATAAGCTTTAAATTTGTTTTTAATCCCATAAACAAGTCTTTTGATCTGCGTAACACCTACACTTAAAGACATGTTTGATGTCTGACACCAACACGACATTGATTTGTGTTTATATATTATTTCATTTTTTCAATTATTATCAGTGTCATGTTTGATGTCTGTGTCAATGCTTTGTAGAGTCGACGATCGAGAAAGTAATGTAATTGGAGAAAGGTTAGAAAAGAGGCACAACCTTGCAGCAAAGAGATCAATAACAAGCAGGTGAATCCAGGCAGAAGCTAAAGTCATCTCACTAGAGAACATTTTTCCTATACTATCTAACTGCACAAAGCAAAAAAAGGAAAAGAAAAATCAAAATGATATATAATAATAACTATTTTGAAACTGAAAAGTTTAATTTTATTGATTAATACACACCTCTGGTAGCAAGTATTTACTTGCAAAAATCAGTTGAACTGTCTCAGGAGTCCATGAAAGATACAGTAAATATGCATATAAAACTCCAAGTATTGCATATGGAACATTACTTTGCATAGATTTTTTTGTCTGCAATTTTGAATTCAAAGAAAATGAATTAGGCAAAAAAAAATTGAACTAGGACTTTGGCAATGTTTTGAAATTTGAACCGAACGGTTCAACTGGTTGAACTGAAAAACAACATTCTATAGCTCGGGTACTTGAGCGGTTCAAACATAGTTTTGTCATCACCCAAGAACCAGAAATGTCACCGGTTCAATGTCTTATTAAAAAATATGAAGTGAAAAATTGAAGATTTTGTCAAATATAGTAAGAAACATACTAGGTCAGAATTTGGAGCTAGAACCATGAGAGTGTAAAATGGAAGTACTGATGTTGTTCCTATTGTAAAGGCAGTGCTAGCAAGTTGTGATCCAGATAACACTGCAACATGAAGGTACAGAAAAAAGTCAGAAAAAAAATATTGAAAACTAAATGAAACTCGTAAAATTTTTTTGCACTGTCATTGAAAAAGGATTACATGAAGCATATACTGGACTTGGTTTTCTATAAGATGCCAATCTCATAGCTTTTTGTTTCACAAGAACTCTTGATCCTCTTATGAAACTCCAATCTTTGATTAAGTTGTTGATTCTATTTCTCACAATGAGTTTGTTACAAAGCTCAGCACCATTCCAAAATTTATTCTTCCCTAAGTGATCAATCTTAAAGAAACAAAATCATAATTATAAGCAACATTCACCAATTGAAGAGACAAACATATTACCTAAACATTATAATAGAAAACATAAAATGATCTCTGTAGCATCGACACTTCAGATAGAACACATGTTCGATGTCCAACAAGTGTCAGTGTCTGATGCTGAAGTCTGAGATAGACACGACACTGATACATATGAGTGTATTCAGTTAAGATCATATAAAAGACACAAAATAAGTGTACCTTGGAATGAGAAAAGCAAGAAGAAGAGAAAGCCATGGTTGAAGAAGAACAATATTGGATGAATAACACAATATTGGATTATAAGCAACAATAACAGCTTCATGGATGAATAATATAATGCAAAACAGATGGTAACTAGTGACTGACAGGAGTTTCCACTTGATGAGAAAACAAAGTATTGAATGTCAGAGCCCAAAAAAAGAGGTAGGAAAAAAGGTTAAGTAAGTGTCCACTACATGAATAAAGAGTTTGAGTTTTATGGAAAACAGGTAAATGCACTAAATAACAAAAGTTTGATAAGTAACATGACAACAACATTAATCTCCCTTCAACTTGCATCTTATTTTATATTTATAGTATAGATACCCTTATTATTCCATAACTCTATAATGTATTTTTTTTTTTATATTTATAATAGAAATTGGAGAGATTTTGCAAATTCTATCTCAACAGATAAAATACTGATAGAGGAAAAACATTAAGATTTGAACTCTGGATATTTATGTATGAGTTTTTAATCGTTATTATCACTTTGAGAGAATAATATAATAATATATTAAAATTTCCGCATAAGAAAATAAAACTGCTTTACACTCAGGTGAAAAATAATGTGATTTTTTGTTAATAAAAGTATGAAAGAGAATATACATCATTTTTTGTTATCCAAGTTTATATTTGTTGGTCTAATAATTCAGCTCTTTATTGGATGCTAAGTTTGTTTGAGTTGACTAGTGGAAAAAAACAGAGAAACAATTCAGCTTTTGAGAGGGGCCACTTTTGTGTTTCATGTCCTTTTATTTTGGAGTTGACTGGTGCACTTTTTAGAGTGGAGGATTATGGTTTAGAAGATAAATTACATAATCATCATAATTATTACAAAAATAAAACAACTAATATATATATATTTTTTAAATTTAGAAAATTTAGAAAATATAGTTCAATTGATTAGACAAAGTTAGGGGTGACAAACTGACATGTTCGTTTTCATAAAATCTCCACACATAAAAATTATAGGATGGGGCGTGACGGACATTGTGTAGGGTACGTCCTAAAACATTGATCTGCCTCACAAAAAAACAATTAAGGTGGAATAAGGTGGACTCGCTCACACTGCCTCTTTAAACTCTAAAAATTACAAAAATTTATATTCTTGTCCATCTCTGCAAAAAGCAGAATGGAGCAGACATATTAGAGAGTGCGAATCTAAACACTAAGAAGTCACTCCAAGTGATATACCGCATTTAACACAACTATTAGCTAGAAAGCAAACATGCAAAAGGTAGTGGCTTTATCCATTACAGAGGCAGAATATGTTGCACTGACATAGGTTGTAATGGAAGTTATTTTCCTTAGAGGAATAACTCGAAAACTCAAACTTCAATATCAAATTATCACAGTATTGTTGGAGCAAAATGGTTTTCAAGAAAGATGAGAGAAGAAGAATAAGAAGAAAAAAAAAGAGAGAAACTAAATTGTAAAAGAGAAAAATATTATTGAGTGAAGTTGTTATGATTTACATCATACAATGTCTTTATATAGGCAACTAAAGCCCATACCCAGTACTATACAAATCGACCCAAGCCCAAAATATACAAGTTATATTTTAGCTTCGACACAACAACTTAAATGATGTATTCGACTTTGTCGAATACAGCTGAGTCCTACACCTCGACTAGCTACTTTGATATGATCAAATGCTAGCTTTTGAAATATCGTCGAATTACAACTTCTAACACACCCCCAAATTCATTTTCTCAAGACTTCTCATCCTGATACTTCTCTTTAACTCATCGAACCTGACTTTCTTCAGGGGTTTGGTGAGTATAACAGCTAGTTGCCATTTTGTCTTGCAATGCTCAAGTTTAAGTTTTCCTTTGTTAACTTGTTCCCTACGAAAATGATATCGCATCTCTATGTGTTTATTTCGACCATGACACACTAGATGATTGGACAGGTCGATAGCTGACTTGTTATCGACAAATAGGTTCATTTTCCCAAGTTCCATTATCTTGAGCTCTTCGAGCAACATCTCTATCCATGGTGCTTGACATGCAGCATATGATGCAACCATGTATTTAGCTTCACATGATAACAAAGCCACAATGCTTTGATTCCTTGAGCTCCATGAGATTGGTGCGCCTTCGATCATGAATATGTAGCTTGCAATATTCTTCTTCTTGTCTTGGTCTCCACTGAAATTTGAATCAATGTAGACATATACCTCTACATCTATGTTGGTCTTCTTCTTCCTTGGCATAAACACACCATGATCAATCATACCCTTTATGTATCATAACACCCTCTTAACTGCTGTGAGATGACATTCTTGGGGTTTCTCCATGAATCTACTCAACAATCTGACACTTTGACAGATATCTGGTATGGTATTGCAAAGATACCTCAAGGATCCAATGATTTATTTATATAGTGTTGCACTTACAAATTCATTAATTGTCTCCTTCTTCAACTTTCTTCCAGTTTCAAATGGCGTAACAATTGCATTACAGTTACTCATCTTGAACCTCTTAAAGATATCTTGGGCATACTTCTTTTGGTGCAGGAACACTCTTTCACCCGTGTCTTTGAACTTCATCCCTAAGAAATATGACAAATTCCCTAGGTCAGATATTTCAAACTCCTGCATCAACTTTGACTTGACTTTTCTTATTTCTGCTTCATCTGCACCTATAATCAACAAGTCATCTACATATTGGCATAAGATGATTCGTATGACCCTGTCTGCAACATTAACATACACTCCATGTTCAGAGACACACTTTGAGAAACCTGCTTCGATCGGGAAGCTATTTATTCTCTTATTTCAAGCTCTTGGGGCTTGCTTTAAACCATAGAGAACAATCCTCAATTTGTATACCTTCGACTCCTGCCCTTTGATTTCGAATCCGAGTGGTTGATTGACATAGAATTCTTCTTTCAAAGGTCCATTCAAAAATGTTGATTTTACATGTAACTGATGTGTCTTCCACCCTCTGTATATTGTTGTCGATAGAATAATTCTGATTGTCTCCAGCCTTGCAACAGGTATGTAGACTTCATCAAAACCAATACTAGGTTTTTGTAGAAAACCTCTCACTACTAGTCTTGCCTTATGCTTGGAAATTTCACAGTTTGGCCTTCGTTTAAACTTGTAAACCCAATTTACATTAATTGGCTTCTTGATTGACTCTTCGACAAGCTCCCAGATCTTATTCTTCTCGATTTACTGAGTTATTCTTTCATGGTTGCTAACCAATTCGAATGATTAATGGCTTGATTCAAATTGATTAGTTTTTCTTCAACCATCATCATTGCTTCTTCTATTAAGTCACCATCGGCATCAACTGCTTTATCGGGAAATCTCTCATATCCAGCTAGCCTTGTCGACCCAGTTCTTGCTCTAGTTGATCTCATAACATTCTGCTTAATTGGTTCTTCATTTCGATTGGTTGTGGCCTCATTATGTTGGTCTTCTTTAAACACAATTGTGATTGTTTTTTATTCCTGTTGAACTGACCCATGACTCAAATCCCACCATTTTCTTTCATCCATTATAACATTTTGACCGATCACAAGTTTATCGTCATTTGGTGAATACAACTTGTATGCACCAGTCAAATGATAACCTATGAGCACCATAGCTTGACTTTGATAATCTATTTTCTTCCTCAATTATTCAGGTACATACCTGAAGCATATTGATCCAAACACTATAAGATGACTAACATTCAACTTCACACCTGTCCAAGCTTTATAAGGAATCCTTTCGACAATCTTTTTAGTTGGACATCTGTTTATAATGTATACTACTATCGAAGCTGCTTCAGCCCAAAATCTCTTTGGCATATCTTTAGCTTTCAACATGCTTCTTATCACATTCAATAAACTTCGATTCTTCCTCTCAGCTATTCCATTATGCCAAAGTGTATAGGGTGCAATGACCTCATGCTCTATACCTTTCTCTTTGCAAAATCTAGCAAATTTTCGACACCTCCATAAGTTCAGTTTCTTTAACTTGCATCCACTTTGCTTCTCGACATGAAATTTGAACTTCTTGAACTTCTAAATACCTCACCCTTTCTTTCAATAAAGTAAATCCACATATATATGGTGAATTAATCTATGAAGGTTAGTAAATAGTATTTACCTCCATCTGAAACTACTTCAAAAGGTCCACACACATCAGAGTGAACTAGCTATAACTTTTCCTTCGACCTCATTGGTAAGCCATGCTTGAATTCTTTCCTAGCCTACTTTGCTTTGCAACATTCCTTATATACATGGCTTGGTTCTTTCACTTGAGGTAAGCCATACACCATCTTCTTTTGGTTCAGCATACCTAAACTTCTGAAGTTTAGATGTGCATACTTGTGATGCCATTTCCAGTTCTTGTCTTCTTCTACTGTTGAAGCAATACACTTGTGATTTACCGGTTGATCTCTACTTTGAAGGTCCCGTTGTCTGCTAATGGTGCCTTCATAATATACTTTTATTCACCATGAGACACCTTCATCTGATTCTTTTCTAGCTTCATGTTGTACCCTTTTGTGAGTAATTGACCTATGCTTATCAGGTTACTTATCATCGAAGGTACATACAACACATCAGTGATGCTGGATTTTTGACCATCTTTCCCGACAATAGAGATATCTCATTTTTCACCTGATGTGATGTTCCTGCCATCTACAAACCTTATCACTTTCTCAAATAATTCATTTAGCTTGGTGAACTAGTTTTTATTACCAGTCACGTGGTTACTGCATCATGAATCTAGGTACCACATGTTGGTTTGCTCAGTGTTCGACTGAGTGTTGGCCATGAGTAGCACATCATCATAATCACTATCTTCAGCATATGCATATTGCATTTCATTGTTATCTTTCGCTCGTGCTTCTTTCTTTCTTCGACAGTCTTGAGCATAGTGGCCAAATCCTTGACAAATGTAACACTGCACCTCCTTCATGTCAACTTTCTTCCCAAAATACTTGTTGTCTATTCCTTTCTTGATCGAATCAGAGTGATTATTTAAGTTCTTTCTTGACTTTTCATCATTAGCAAGATTCTTTCCATACTCTGCCTTCTCTTTCCCAGATTTCTTGATGAATCTTGCTTGTAGTGCCTGTTCAGCCACCTTCTCCCTTTTCGAGTTCCTCTGCTTCAGCCTCATCTCATGAGCCTCTAATGAAGCTTGAATTCTTCTAACTTCATCTCATCTAGGTTCTTTAATTCTACAATTGAGACTACATTGTAATCAAAAGGGTTAAATAAGTTTTAAGTCCCTATAAATATAGCGATTTTCAATTTTGGTCCCTCTAAAATTTTTCATTAAGAATTGGTCCCTATAAAATTTTCCGTCTCAATTATGAGTCTCTGACGTCAAATGGGGCTAACGGAAGCTGACGTGTCAATTATTATAAATATAGCGATTTTCAATTTTGGCCCCTATAAAATTTTTCATTAAGAATTGGTCCCTATAACATTATAATTAATTAATTTAATTATATATGAAATTAATTAACAGAAATTTTAAGCTAAAAACTATGAGATCTTGTTATCTGTTAACTAAAAACTATGGTCCCTAAAAACATAAAATTCATAATGGGGGGTTTCTTCAACCTTCGATCAAAGAAATGGTTGAGAGCATTGATCACCAGGAGTTGTGCAATCATGCCAACTATAATTGTGGCTATTGTTTATAACAGCTCAGAAGCCTCATTGGATGTTTTGAATGAATGACTTAATGTGCTTCAGTCCCTACAAATTCCCTTTGCATTGATTCCCCTCCTCACGTTGGTGTCCAAAGAGCGTATCACGGGGTCCTTTAAGATTGGACCTGTTCTTCAGGTGAGTTGATCACGCTATTCCTTCATTTTAGTAATTGTAAAGTTTTAGATTTTTGAAGTTTGAATATTTTGTGTGAAATTGAACTTGCTTTTGTCCTCGACTTGTTTTACTGAAGTAATAAAATTTTCAAGGTTGATCTGCTAACATGTATATATATGTGATCTGAGAGGACCAGAAGGGGATCGTCGTGGCCTTTGCGAAGGGCAGGAGAAGATGCTCGAAGGAGAGGAGGGGGTGTACCTGCAAGGTACTCCGATGCCAAAGTGAGAGTTTGGACAAGAGGAGAAAGCAAGTACAAAATATAAAAGTATGAGATTAGATACCTGACCCTCTCAAGTGAGAGGGTATTTATAATAGTTCCCCCAGCGCGGGGCCAAGGTCTCTCCTCGCGATCAGGATGTCTGGTCAGCCAATGAGAGACTGCCAAGTGGAGGGCAAAGCGCGTGGTCCTCCAACTTGGTCCAACTACTTCCGTAAGATCCGGGGAGGTAGTTGGTCGCGTGAACTGTAGAGCGATTGAAGGGGACGTGCCCAACGACTATATTATGCCCAACGGCTAAATTGTGCCTATTGGGCATGTTCAACAATTGTCATGGATTGGGCCTGGTCCTTAAGGGCAGGATGTCCTGCGGTGAAAACGACAGTATTTGCTTTTGTCGACGTTGCCCTTTGACGCCGTCGGTCTGGGAAACCTCACCGCTCCCTTCTTGAACTCTGTGTTGATGCAGTCGGATAGGATGCGCTCGCGTGGAGTCGTGAGCAATGTATATTCTGTAAATCAGCCTGATGGTCCTTTACTTTCGCGAGGACGATCGTCCTTCCTCTTTTCCTTCCCTTTCTGAGATGTCTCCGGTTCCTCTTTTCTTGCCGCTCGGGGTCCCTCGCGATCTCTCGCGTCCCGAGCATGGTATACCGCTTCTTTCTCCTCGTACTGGATGTAATCCTCAGCCATGCGGAGGAGTTCCGTAAGCGTACGGGGAGCTTCGATGCCCACCGCCTTACGAAAGTCGCTCTTGGGTTTTAACCCCTTTTCGAGGAGGTATTTCTTCATGTGGTTTGTTGTACGATCCGGGGAGGCAGTTGGCCGCGTGAATTGTAGAGCGATTAAAGGGGACGTGCCCAACGACTATATTGTGCCCAACGACTATATTGTGCCTATTGGGTCTGTTCAACAATTGTCATGGATTGGGCCTGGTCCTTAAGGGCAGGATGTCCTGCCCGGTCCAAAACAATATGAAATAGACATTGAGTAAACTGATACATTTTTATTAAAACTTAAAATATTATTTGCATGTAAAATAATGCATTATTTTGTTTATTTTGTAGAGGGTGGCGTGGACGGTTACTGCACTGATAATAGTAATTAATGGTTATTTCTTGGTAGATTTCTTCGTTTCTGAGGTGAACGACGCACTGTTTGATTTTGTAGCCCGCTCTTGCATAGTTTTATACATTGCATTCCTTGTATATTTAATTTCACAAAGTCGCACTCTTCCTTCCGCATTGGTGGATCGACTTCCAAAGGGATTTTCTGTTCCTGTGAACTAAACCAACATAAGTCACAACATTGAATATATGGACATAGCACGGCAAGCCTCAGCTAGACAATTTTGCTTGATATGTTTTACTCATACAATGTGAAGGATGCATTAGAGTTCCTCCAACCCTGCAATGGGGATTAAAGGATGTACAAGGTCAGATAGTGAAAAGAACCTAGGTTTAACCGCACTTGTTTTATCCGATAGGGGTATAGAGGTTACGTACAAAGTGTAAACGAGACGATAATGGAAGATGTGGAGAGAGCATCACTACAATTTATAATTTGCTGGATAGATTACTTTCCTGCCTGTTTTATTATTTTTCTAAGAAGTTGTGAATTGCTCCACCATTCTTTGATGTAAACAGTTGTGTTTAAATAAAGAGAATAATGTTGATCCGGGTCCTCTACACCAATTCATTCTCTCTACTCTTTACACGAAAATTCATTCTCTCTCTATCTTGATCGTCTCTCTCTTTGCACCATATGTTAGAGATGAATAACACTCATATTTTTGGTGTAGAGAGTAGAGAGGTGTTGAGGATCCATTTTCATAGTTTTTAGTTTAAAATTTATGTTAATTAATTTCACATATAATTAAATTAATTAATTATAATTTTATAGGGACCAATTTTTAATGAAAAATTTTAGAGGGACCAAAATTGAAAATCGATATATTTATAATAATTGACATGCCAGCTTCCGTTAGCCCCATTTGACGTCAGAGACTCATAATTGAGACGGAAAATTTTATAGGGACCAATTCTTAATGAAAAAATTTAGAGGGACCAAAATTGAAAATCGCTATATTTATAGGGACTTAAACTTATTTAACCCTAATCAAAATTCACAGTCATAGATCTCAACATTTTCTTAATCTTCTGCAAATCGTTGATTGATTTAGCCCACGCCTTTATCTGGTTTATTAACAACACTACACAAGAAAGGTATTCAGAGACTGCTTCATCTCCCTTCATCTAAGTCATCTCTAATTGCTTTCTCAACGTCTGTAGCCTCACCTTTTTCAGATTTTCATTTCCGTCATACAAGCTCTTCAACTTGTCCCACGCTCATTTGGCCATTTCGTCTTCAATTATCTTCTCGAAAACGTTAGGATCCACACACTTGTGAATCAAGAATAACACTTTCCCATCTTTCTTCCTTTGATCCTTATGCGCATCTTTCTAAACATCATTCACGTCCGCTTCCAATGTCGATATTCAATCATTCATGATTTCAGACACATCTTGAAATCTGAAGACGACCTTCATCTACGTAACCCACCGTTCGTAGTTCTCCCATTTGAAAACCAGTAAATTCGCTGGAAATTGGGTTGTGTTGTGTTTTCGTTTGCCATTATAAATTCTCTCTGAATCGCAACCAAGATCTGATACCAATTTATTGGAACCAAATGTTTTTAAGAAACATGAGAGAAGAAGAAAAAGAGAGAGAGAAACTAATCTGTAAAAGAGAAAAATATTATTGAGTGAAGTTGTTATGATTTACATCATGCAATGCCTTTATATAGGCAACTAAAGCCCAAATCCAAAACTATACAAATCATCCCAAACTCGAAATATAGAAGTTATATTTTGGCTTCGACACAACAACTTAAATGTTGCATTCAACTTAGTCGAATCTAGCTGACCCTCACACCTCGACTAGCTACTTCAACATAGTCGAATGCTAGCTTTTGAATAAACATCAAATTATACATTCTAGTAAGTACATTATGATAGTCATAATGAAATACACTTGACCAAAAATCAAGTATGTTGTGAGAGAACTAAACATGTGGACATCAAACTACATTTTGTTAGATAAGTCACCTCATAATGAGTTATAACTGTTCAGAAAGTTTTCAACCGAAGATAACTCATCTCACATGATTTGCAAAGTATTACTGTTCTGGACTGGACCAACGGCTAGAATTGGCCCAATCCGCCTCTGCTCCAGAGCGGCCCAAATTGCCTAAGCCCAATCCACAGAGGGGCAGTAACGACATTTTGCCCCTCCAACCGGGCAAGGAACGCAACATCCTCCTCGGCTTTTATGCCCGTTACGCACGGCTTCCTCGCTGCCCGAACAGCAAGGGATAGGTGCCCGGAACTGTGTTTATGCCCGGCACAACGGCTAGGTTCTAGCACCCTGCCCGACATAACGGCTAGTTTGGGCAGTTACCTATTCTTCGGGGAAAACGGTTATTTCGCTCTGAAAATAGGACCATTGACCACGCGCTGGGGGCTCTATATAAACCCACTAGCTTGAGAGGGTCAGGTATCACATTTTCACCCTAAGAATACGCTTTGTACTTGCCCTTTTTCTCTGACCTTTTCTTACTTGAGCGTCGGAATGCCTTGCAGGTACACCCCCTCCTCTCCTCATTCACAAGCCGAACACCTTGCACGCCTGATGACCAGCATCCATCTGAGCACCTTGCCATCTGACGACCAGCTTACGTGGACCTGTTCGAATACTCCGGATCAGTGGCACCGTCTGTGGGAAATCCTTGTTCTCCCCTTCTTTCTTTCCTCCTCGGAAACTAGAAGATAAAAACATACTTCTTTTGATCTGCCCACATATGGCCGCTCAGAACTCTGCAAAAGGTGCTGACGCTACAGTTCTCGTTCCCGTCAACAAGATGGACGTTGACGACAGTTCTTTGTTACTTTCTGAACCCTGTTTCTTTCGAGACGGGGCCACTGCGTCTCCAACTCCTCCTCCCACCGAGCAAGGAGGCAAACAGCTAACGTCGGGTGAACGACCAATTCATGGCCCTCCCAGCGCCGACCTGGCCGTTGCAGCTCTTCTGGAAGCTGTCAACCGCACAAACCTCCTTATCTTGCAGCAAGGAGAGAGAATAGGAGCTCTCGAGGAAGCATCTATTCCAAGATCCTCTCCTCCGAAGAGTAAACACCGGAAATCAAGAAGCCCGCCACCTAGGCGCGGGGAAGACCGTATAACGAGGCGTGAGCCTGAATCTCAACGCATTCGCAAGCGCGACCAGATCTCCCCGCAAGATCGATCGTCACCAAGACACAAGAGAACGAGGCAGGATAGGCATTCTCCACTGGTCAGACCTCACGACCGGCCACGTTCACCCTCACCTCGCAGAGACCGCCGCCGCGAGCGCAGACGACGGTCACCATCAACTCCAAGTTCGGACAGCGACGACGAGCCTCGCGGCCCGTTGTCCCGCAGGATCCTGGCCACCCGTATTCCCAAAGGACTAGAGAAAGCTCCATCTCTAGGGACTTACGATGGAACCACTGACCCAGACGAGCATATAGAAAACATAGATGCTCTTTTGGACTACAGAGGGGTACGAGGAGTCATCAAATGCCGCCTATTCCCGACCACGCTCTGGAAGGGAGCAATGACATGGTACAAGCAGCTGCCAGAAGAATCCATTACATCCTGGAGGCAGTTGGGGAGGATTTTCTCCCGTCACTTTACTGCATCGCGACGCCATCCGAAGACCGAGGCATCCCTCGGAGCTGTCATACAGGGAAGAGATGAGCCCCTTCGGGCCTACATTGAGCGGTTCAACAAGGAGGCCGTCCAAGTGCCAACGACCGACGAGATGAAGAAATTCCTGCTCGAGCAGGGGTTACGTCCTGGCTCAGACTTCACGAAAGCCATCGGCCTAGATCTACCGAGGAACCTTAACGCCCTTCTCCTCCAAGCCCAGTCACATATACAATACGAGGAAAAGGTTGCTGCCCACTCTATCCGAGCCTCTCGAAGCCAAGAAGGTTCCCGATCATCCAATGCTGAAGAACCCTCGACATCCCGTCGAGGAGATAAAAGACGCGACGATCGGCCTCGCGATGCACGCGAACAGAAGGGACCTTCTGGGCGGTTCCATGATTATACCCCCCCTCACTACCTCGAGGGAGAAAATCTTGTCCGAATGTGCCAACTCAGAATTCAAGCAGGCGGGCGTCCGTTTCCCCAAACAGCTGCTGGCCAGACCGGGTATAGACAAATCCAAGTATTGCCGCTTCCACAAGAGTCACGGTCATACGACGGAAGAATGCATCCACCTCAGAGATGCCATAGAGGTCCTTATTCGCGACGGCCACCTGAAGCAGTTTGCGAAAAAGAAAGATGCTCCCCGGCAAGAAACCCAGGAGAGCAAGAAGGTTGCAGAAGAGACCCCACCCTCTGATGACACCAACGTACAGGTCGCTATGTCCATAACTCGGCCAGAGGACTTTCGCATCCCTGAGGGTCTGCCCGTCTCCACGTACTTCGCTGCTCGAAGCCCGTGGGAGGCCTTCCCATCGGCCATGGTCATCTCCGGTGGTGGATTCAACAAAATCACGGTCGGTTCAGTCAAAAGGAGATTCGATCAACTGATAAGCAAAAGCTCCAATGAAGTCACCACGCTGGATACCACTCACAAAGGATCCGCTCCTATTTCCTTCTACAAGGAGGAGCTCCTCGGTGAGGCACGAACTCGAGCATCCCGCTGCTTATCCGGGCAAGGATGGCGAACTTCGACGTTCGCAGAATACTCGTGGACCAGGGCAGTTCAGTTGATATAATGTACAACCACTTGTTCGAAACACTGCAGCTGGACGACTCTCACCTTACTCCATACGTTGGATCCGACCTGCAGGGATTCAATGGAGCAGTGACAAGGCCCCGGGGTTACGTAGAGCTCATCGTAACCTTCGGTTTAGGAAAGACAACCTGAGCAATTAAAGCACAGTTTCTGGTAATTGAATGCCCGTCACTATACCAGTGCATTTTTGGAAGGCCAACCCTGGCAGAGTTGATTGCAGTGCCTTCCACCGTACATCTCAAGATGAAGTACTACACTTCTGAAGGGATGGTCGCCACCTTCCACGGCGATATCGAAGCTGCCCGTCGATGCTTTGAAGTAGCATCAAAAGGACTAAGCACCATCTCAGCAAGACGCCAAGGAGCATGTGAAGAAATGCGACAAATGCCAACGGCACGGGGATATGCACCTAGCTCCACCTAACGAACTGAAGAGCATGACCTCCCCGTGGCCATTCGCCTGGTGGGGCCTAGACATCCTAGGACCCTTCGTGACGGGGTCCAGCCAAAACAAATACCTGATAGTGGGCGTAGATTATTTCACAAAATGGATAGAAGCAGAAGCCTTAGCAAAGATAACAGCACTTAACATTCTGCGCTTTTACAAGCGGAATATCCTTGACCGTTTTGGGATTCCCCAAGCAATTGTCACGGATAATAGAACGCAATTCACGGACAAGAAGTTCCAAGACTTTGTCGCCCATCTCGGAACAAAGCAACATTTCGCTTCGGTAGAACATCCCCAGAACAACGGGCAGGCAGAAGCGGCCAATTGTGTCATTTTGCGTGGCCTCAAGCGAAGACTGGATGAAACAAAGAAAGCCTGGGTCGAGGAGCTCCACAACGTCTTATGGGCATACCACACTACTCCCCAGTCCACCACCGGGGAAACACCTTTCCGCTTAGCATATGGCACGGAGGCTGTTTTACCCATCGAAATCCACGTACCGTCCAGGAGGACCGAATCACCTCTAGACGAGGAAATGAATGACGAAGCGATAAGAGAAGGAGCTCGACCTTGTCGAGGAAATCCGAACAGGAGCAGCCCTCCGCGAAGCATCTCTTAAGCAAAAAATAGCAATCAGGCACAACACCAAAGTCTTACGACGAGAGTTCGATGTGGGCAGCCTTGTCCTGCGAAGAAACCACAAGGACTCTCGCGAAGGCAAACTAGCAGCCAACTGGGAAGGGCCATACAGAGTCCGTGCCAAAACGGGGAATGATGCATACTTCCTCAAAAACCTCAACGGGGACGCAATCCCTCGACCGTGGAACGCTGAAAAACTTAAGCAATATTACAGCTAAAGTAACTATAGGCTTCCTCGCATCAAAGGACCACCTAACGGTCATCATGCTCGTCCAGGTACAAACGACGCATACGCACAAAGTAGAATCCCGCTCAAGTGAATGAGCCGGAGCTCCGCTCGATGGCGGTCCTCAACCGAGCATCGCCTTCGCCCAAGTACCATGATTGGCAGAACCCCAGCTCGCGATGGGACGTTCACGCCACGACCTCAGGCCTCAATCGCGACCTGAGATCCGCAACCTCGCCGGGACCTTCCCCGGCTATTCGACCAGTTCTCCGCACTGACGAATCAACACACAACGAGCTATCTTTCAAAAAGAAAACTCCGTTAACAGACACACCCTCCGACGGGCAGTCATACATGCACAACCAATGTAAAGTACAGCAATATGAACAAAAATCGTATAAATAACATAAACCAGGAATTAAATAAAAAAAAGGCCACAAGGGCCAAAGAGTGTGCGTATTACATAAAAAAAGGGGGCCACGCCCCCCCAAAATCAAATAAGATTACAGACAAATCAGCGGCACGCAGGCCAGACAAAATACAACAACATCAGAATAAAAAACTTCTCATTCTTCCGCATGCTCAGTCGGCGCGGGCTCAGGTCCCTGCTCCTCCACGGGCTGGTCCTCGGTCTGAACTTCAGGGGTATCAAGAACAAGGCCTGCGGGCAAGACGATGCGACCATCCTCCACTCGTGCAAGATAGTGGTGTAACACCTCAAAATTTTCCTTGTTGTTTTTAGATAACTGGCTTAGGTTTCTTTTCATTTCTTGCATTTGCATTGTGCATAGCATTTGGTTCTTAGCATGGGATCAAGGTATTTGGTTCAACTCAAGGGCAAAAGCTTCTTATGAGCTCCATAAGCTCCTCACATCCTTATATGGTGGCCCAAGGGTATTTCAATGAGGGATTCTCCAAGTGGTTATATCAAGGGTTGGTGTCCTTACACTGATGACCAAAACTAGGGTTTCATGGTTAAGGGTCCTAAGCTCAAGGAGTTGATTCAAACCTTTCACCAAGGTTCTCCATATGTCAAAACAAGTCTAAGGATGGATTTTGAGCCAAAAATTTACCATGGAAGACCTCAGATGATTCAGTAGCTTACAGATGAAGTAATCAGTCAAACTGGTCAACTGAAAAGTCAAACTAGGGTTTTGAGAGATCCTCATCATGGTAATCAAGTCAAGAGACCTTTGTTTGGTCTATGGAAGGCTTTCATGATCACAATTTGCAAGAATCAAGCTTTGGTAGAAAGTTGCTAAATTGGGAAAGTGACTTGTAATTTCAAGTTACTATTTTTGGCATATTTTCAACCAACTTTAACCAAACTTTTCATGATCAAAAATGCTTCAAAAGAATTTTTGCCCAACACCAAAGTTGTAGATCTCTTTCTCCTCTTTCCAAAGAGTGGTGGATCATGATCATATCATTTTTGGGTCAAGAGTTATGGGCATTTGAAGTTAGAGGGCATTTGGTGTTCTACCATGCATACCATTTTGACATAACTTGCAAGTTGCATTTTAACTCACCAATATGGCTTCTAATTGTTCAGTTCACCTCACCACACTCCAATGTACCTCATTTAGCAGCATTTTGAGCCAAGAATTGAGTGAACCCGTGGGTTACATGTCCATAATTCATCATTATGCAATTTTGCAATTTCATTTGGAAATCACAATTCAGTTACTTTCCAACCCCAAGATCAATCCAAAGGTTCTCATGGCATCAAAAGGAAAGCAGTCATGCGCTTTTCATGAAGAATGCACGAGTAGAATACCTCATGTGCACAAACTTGCAAATTTGCAAAACAGCCCAAAACTCATTGCTCTCAAGTCCTTGAGGATTAAAACCCTAAACAGTAGCATTGGCACACTATATAAGCTAACTCACACGAATTTCTCAGGGGCTACCATTCATTTTCACCACTTTTCAAAGTTTTGCCCTCAAGTTTCTCTCCTTCGATTCTCCCAATTCTTCAAGTGTCTTCCATTTTTTTTGGTTGGTTTGTGATCAGTGGAGCATAAGGAAGAGAAATCCACCATTGTTTTGAAGTTTAAGCAAAGAATTTATCAGTTGAGTTCAGATTTTCAACTCTCGGATTCAAGGATTCAGACCAATTTGAAGGTCTAAGTGCATTTATTTTGCAATTAGACGGTTTAAGGAGTTGATCTGCAGCTTATCTTGGAGTTTCTTGGTGATTTTCCAGTTCTGCAAATCTCAGGTGAACTTGAAATTCATAGATCTAGAATTGATTTTTGTTGTGTGTTTAATGTTCATCTTGATGTGTTGAGTTCATATATGTGTTTGGAATTGATTTTCAACGTGAATCATGGCTGGAATTTAGATCTGAAATTTTCAGATCCAAACTTGTTTCGTTCGATTCTTGAAATATATGCATGATAAATGATTTTGAGTAGCATATTTGTGATCTACGTGAGTTGCTGAACATTTTGATGTATGATTTGTTGTTTTTGGTTATGGTTTGAAGTTTAGTGACCGGAGAGTGGCCGGAGAAGATGACCGGCGCTTCTCCGGCCGGTGAGGGTTTAATTAGGGTTTGTGGTTTTCCAGTTTGAATCTCATGCGTTGGATCTTGATTAATTTTCCAGTTTAATTCACGTGCGTTGGATCTTGGTTATGAGTTGTTAATTAAATTGATTAGGGTTTAGTGGATCTGATTAATTCATGACTGTTGGATTTCATTTAATTAGTGAGTTTGAATATGGACCATCAGATGATTGACTTTGCTTCGTTTGACTTTGAATGAGAGCCTGTGGATCTGGAGACTTTTTTTGTTTGACTCAATCTATGCCGTTCGTTGTTTCTGAATGTTTGGAAGCGCTTGGGCCTTTTTGCTGTTTGCACCCCTCGTTTCTGAGCCCATGATTATTTGCACGCATTTGGATTCATTAATACACCCCTGGCTTCATTTCATTTCCTTTTTATTTTCTATTTTCATACCATTTCATAATTAATTGTTAAAAATACTTGCATGTGCTAAAAAAAATTCCAAAAAAATTCATCATTCCTCCTCATTATTAAAACTAATTTTTCACATTTTATTTTATTTTTTTTACATTAAAATTGCATTAAATATTAATTTTCCAAAGTATTTTTCTCATTTTGCACTTCATATTGCATACTTCATGTTGCATTTTTTATTTCTCTCATTTGGAAAGTGATTTGATCCTGATTCTTTTTGGGTTATGTTCATAACATGTTGAAGTATGTTTGAGATTTTTGGTATGATTTTTAGGTCCTTTTTGGATGACTTTTGATGTGTTGCTTTGAGCATGAATGTATGAAATCCTATTGATGCTTTGACCTAATTGTTGATTGACTTTGGTTCTGATTCATTGCTTGTGGATTTGATATGTCAATTATACATGTTTGAGATGCTTGAATACTGAATGACATAATTTTTGAGGCATGTTTGTTATTTCTTTGAAGCATGAGCTTTAACTTGTCCAATTTGTGAATATATGCTTCATGTTTGGTTTGCTTGGTCATGAAGGCACTTGTGCCACAATTTTAGGTCTTGTTGAGGGATTGATAGCATGATTAATTGACTTCTGGTTGTGATATTTGAATCTCATATTTGCATGTTTGATGTTTTCCTTTCACTTTAAGTCATTTGTTTCACAAGTATGAATCATGTTTCACTTCACTTCACTTCACTTCTTCTTTGCTTCCTAATTGATTGTGAAAGTGTTTGTGTGACTTGAATGTTGTTTATAGATCATGTTTAGGCCCATATTTAGGATTGTGTCACTTCTGGACTTGGTTTACTTTGTGAAATTTTGACTTGGTTGCTTTACATGATCACTTCTTTTCATCTCACTCCTTCTTTAATGACTTGAATGGTACTTGAGTGACTTCTCCCTTTTCTTTTTGACTAATTGTGCATGGTTAATAGTAGAGGTCAGTAGGACCATTAGGTTCTGAACTTGATGTTTGATTTACTTTAGAACTTGTTTCTTTATGGCCTTATGCTTGTTTGAGTTTCATTTTGTCATATGTGAATACTTCTAACACTTTCAGGGGCAAATGGTAAGTTGTTTGAATGTGGATATGCTTCCACATTTTACTTTCTTCCTTTACCTTTTAACTTTCATACTTGTGTTTGAAGTGAGCTTATGCCACTTGTGTTTCACTTCTCTTTCTCCTCCTTCTCTTCCACTTTTTTCATCCCTCGAGTCACAAGACTTGTTTAAGTCTTGGATTCTCTCCCTTTAGAGCTACCTAGTCCAACTTAATTTTTGATTAAGCTTGGAGTAGGATTAGCATTAGGTTAGGCAGTCGTCTCTCCTAAACCTCACTAACCATAGGACATCCATGCATGATAACATTAGGACTCTTAGTTTCCCTGTAAAGTTTCCTTTTGTGTCGCTTCTCTTCTCATCTCAAACTTCTTGAACACACTTAATAAAATATAACGTATATTGCGCTCGAGCCTTAAGTGTAGGAAGTGAAGAACGAGGGGTCTCCTCTCCTCTTCTAGGGTGTTTAGCATACGTCTCATTTGGGGGCGATCATGCGACTCACTCGTTCCCGCATGGTAGACTTTGGTGCAATGTAAGTTACGAACTGACTCAAAACACTTCTGTCTAAAAAACACCAAACCAATTCAAATCTTTTTATCCTCCGGGATTGTTGGGTTTCAAACTTCTTTTTTTTCGTGAAAGAGCTCGTCGCTCACGTAAAAAACACTTACCTACCCGTGGTCGTACCCACGAACTACGTCAGCTCTGATTCCTCTCTCTCGTCCGATTGAGGATACGTAGGCACAAGACAGCGATTGTCTTGGCGAGCACCCTTCCCCCACAGTTCCCGTCCGAACTACGTTGACTCTGACTTTCCCATTGCACTGAGGGAGTACGTAGGCCTAGGACAACGATACCGTCCTATCGAGTCACTTCCTTTTCTTTTCTTCTTCGTTTCTCCGTTCTTTCCCGTTCCCGTTCCTTCTTCGGTCCAGTAGCAATGGAGTTCCAGATGACGACGCCCTTTGATGCAGACAGTAAGCGTGGATCCCATCGAGTACGATGGACGTGTTGGGTGCTAACACCTTCCCTTCGCGTAACCGACTCCCGTACCCATTCTCTTGGTCGTGAGACCATGTTCTTTCCCTTCTTTCAGGTTTACGCAGTGTTTCCTTTCCCTCTCTAGGGATAAATACACTTTGCTGGCGACTCTGTGTTCTTTTGCGCCACTCTCGCGTTTATACCGTTGGATGCGAATCTTTCGGGAGCGACAGCTGGCGACTCTGCTGGGGACGTTGGTTGACCTACGCTGGTCCTTCCCCTTTAGCGAGTCGATCCTAGCGCTTGTCTGTTTGTTTTTGGTGGGTGTTTCTATGGTGCTTTACTTTGTTGTATATTACTGTATTGCTATTTACTGTACTTTTACTTTAATGCTTTACTGTTTTTATAGCTTTTATTGCATTTCATTTATTACTGTCATACTGGATATTGTTGCGCTGTTCTGCTGCTGGATTTGCTGTTTGCAAGGTGGGTTGGATTCATGAGAGAAAAGCCCAATACCAAGGCTTGAGCATACACCTATGATTAGCGTGGAAAGTAGTGTGACTTGTTTGGCATTTGGCCAGACGAAGTATACATGAAAATTCCACATCCAGACGAGGTTTTCTTGATAATATTCTGTCCTGTCCATTTGGGGCAGATGATGGAATATGATCTGGAAAACTGTCGACTCTGGCGACCATTCCCGAGGACTCAGTTGCGGCACTCCTCCCGAGATGTGACAGTGGCAGCCCACTTTCTGTGGCAAACCCATTGCATATTCTCGATCCGAGGACCCAATGCTGGGAACTTGCTATAGGATTTCCCTTTTGTAGTGAATCAGTGGACGACCTCTTTGATTGGCGATAGCATTGTATCCTTCGGGCTGAATGTGCTATTGTTTCTCAAACCTCTGAAACTGAGGATCTTTTGTTTTGGAGAATCGGTTGAGGCCTCCTCTTTTGATGATGATGCCAAACCAGAAATGGTGAACGTATCATCCTTTCTAGACCTGAGAGCCCGGGATACTGAACATCCTAGTACCCACATGTGAGAGGGGAGGGGTGTTTGCAGGTTTGCAGGTAACCGAGACCTTCAACCTACCTGGTTTCTGGGTTTCTCACCAGTGCACTATTATTATCCTGGCATTCTGGCAGTTTGATTGGGCTGTTATTCTAGATTTTTGGGTTTCTGGTTTTCTGGGTCTTATTCAATCAGCAGAACAGCAGCAGTTTGAGCAGTTTGGATACCTTGATCCCATGCTTGCATTTTGCATCATCTTTTCGCATTCTGACATGTTTGTTCATTTGTAGGGTTGCATCCTAACTTTGATTCCGGTTGTCTGAAGACTGTCCATGATGAGCATTAGCGCTGAAAAAAGAAAGAACATCATCCCGTACAAGTTCCCAGAGCTTCATCTAGATGCTGTGCACAAGATCTCGGCTATGGCAAAACCTGAGGTATTGGCAGATTTCAGAGGAGAATATGGGAGGATTCTGAGTTTCGCCCGGAATGTTACCAACTATGAGTTCAGGGCTCTGCACACTCTGGCGCAGTTCTACGACCCTCAACTTCGATGTTTTCTGTTTGCTGATTATCTTTTGGCTCCAACGTTGGAAGAATTTGCTCTTATTCTGGATGTTTCAGTCAAGGAAGGAGTTCCCTTCTATCCTTCTAAGGAGTTTCCTGATTTGGAAAGGGTTGCTGCTACTTTACGTTTGGATCAGTCACTGTTGAAGAAAAATATTGCTAGTAAAGGGGGTTATCAGGGTTTTCACACGAAGTTTTTGATCGAACAGGCTGCTACTTGTGCTAAGGCTAAGTGTTGGTCAGTGTTCAATGCAATTCTGGCTATGTGTGTTTATGGAACGGCGTTATTCCCTAATGTGAAAGATTTTGTAGATGCACATGCTGTCCGCATATTCACCACGAAGAATCCGGTACCTACCTTGCTTGGGGATCTGTATTATTCGATGCACTATAAGAATGAGAAAAGGAGAGGCGGACCTCTTTATTGTTGTGCTTCAATTTTCTATAAGTGGTTTGCTGATCGTCTTCCCAAATCTGGGGCATTCGAAGACACTAAAGGAACTTTAGATTGGGCAAAGAGGTTAATGGGGTTAAGGGCCGACAACTTAGTTTGGATCAATCGTGATTTGTTGGGCCGAGAAATCCTGGTTAGTTGTGGAGGTTACCCAAACGTACCTTTAATAGGAAGGAAGGGGGGAATTAACTACAACCCCATTCTTGCTATTAGGCAATTTGGGTATGCTTTAAAGGAGCCGCCAAAAGGCCAAGATGTGCAAGAGTCTCTATTTTTGGGTGAGGAAGCCAATCTGGAGGTGTTGAAAGAAGCTGCAAACGCTTGGAGAGATCGCCATAAGAAAGGAAAGACTTCTTTTGGAAAGTGTAATAACAAAGCTTTTCGTGCGTATGAAGACTGGGTTCAGAGCAGAGTAGAAAGTGTACTTTTGCCATTCTGCAGGGAACCTCCTTCTTACCCTTTACTGATTGAACCCCCAACCATGATTGAGATGGAGAAGTACAATCAATTATGGGCTGAAAAGGAGAAGATTCGAGAGGAGAACCGTGAGTTGCAAAAGGAAATCTACCAGTTAAAACATGAGCGAGGTGAGGCTGTTCATATTGCCAAGCTGAAGACAGAACGTCTCGCTGAGAAAGAAAGGGAGCTGGTTGAAGAGATAGCAGCTAGGAAAAGGGTAGGACAAGCTCTAAAAGGCGTTTGCAAGACTCTCAAATCCAAGAAGGATGACTTAGCCAAGGCTTGGGCGAAGATTCGCAGGTTCAATGCTTACCGAGATACTGCAATCACGGCCAACAAGCAGAAAGAGGATAAGCATTTGGAGCAGATTGAGAGTCTGAAGGTGAAGCTCAGGAAGAAGGACGAGGAGATCTTGTCAGGGACGTTCCGAAGACACGCAGTTGAGGAACGGCTCAAAGGAGCCATAGCAACCATGGAAGAGCTGAAAATACAAGCAGGAGTGAAAAGGTCTAAGTGGGAGTGCTCTAGCTCGGGCGGTGGCCCTCATACGGTGCAAGACCCTTGAAGGGAACTTTACCCAGTAGTTTGTATTTTGTTCTTTCTTTGTATTTTGGGTCACCACCAGAATTGTTGGCTGGGACCTCTGCTTATTTTGTTTCAGGCTATTTTTGGTACCTTGGGTTGTAATTTCTGACAGTGATTCATTCTGATTTATATGAGCAGCAGTTTCATCCTATTTCACCTTTAAACTGGAATCAAGGGGTGGATCACCCTGCAAATATACAAACATGTTTGCATTTGCATTTGCATAATCATAATCATTTTTGCATTGCAGGTTATCTTGGTTTCTCTGGTTTTCTTATGCTCTTTCTTTCTTTCAGTCAGGATTGATCAACCAACTCATCGTTATTCTACTCGGCTCAATCAAAACAGAGTGATGGACAAAGTTCAGGCAGATATGGCCGCTATGCAAGCTCGCATCGACCAGTTCATGGAAATGATGCAGGGTGTGGTGCAAAGTCAGAACGAGTTTAGAACTCTGGTTCGGCCGTTAGTGGCGCAGGTCGACGAAAATGGTATCCTACACGGTGGTCTTATTAACCGTAATATCCCTCCGGGCGGAGTTGGTGCTGGTGGACAGGGCATAATCCCTACAGTGGTTGGAGAGGGAAGTACTGTTCGGGCTATCCATGGCCATCATTTTGATGATCAACAGGACGATGTGTTCTCGGTCAGGAGTTTAGATGCTGCCATTCCCGTGGTCAGTGATGAAAGAATCCGTTTAATCGAAGCTCAATTAAAAGGAGTGGTGAAACAGGATGATTTGGGGATTGATTTGGACGACCTAGGGTTGGTCCCTGATGTTGTTATTCCACACAAGATTCAGATTCCTACGCTAGAAAAGTACAATGGCTCTACCTGCCCAAGGACTCATGTGAAGGCCTATACCCGGAAGATGGCTGCTCACGCTAAGGATGAAAAGTTAATGATGCACTTCTTCCAAGACAGCCTGTCTGGCGCGTCTTTGGAATGGTACATGGGGCTAGAAAGCAGAGATGTTCGTACCTGGAGAGAGCTAGCTGCAGCTTTCATCAAGCATTATCAGTACAACACGGACATGGCTCCCAACAGAACTCAGTTGTTGAGCATGTCCCAGAAGAATGATGAGAGTTTCAAAGAATACGCGCAAAGGTGGCGTGAATTGGCAGCTAGGGTGCAGCCACCAATGCTAGAGAAAGAGATGCTAGATATGTTCATGGACACACTGCCTAAGCACTACTATGAGAAGCTTTTGCCTTGTTCTCTAGGTAAGTTTGCAGATGTGATTGCTATTGGGCAGAAGATAGAGGTGGGAATTAAGGCTGGGAAGGTTTCTAGCGGTGATGGATCGTCTTCCGGACAGGGAAAAAAGCCGTTTGATAATTATAAGAAGAAAGGAGAGACCAACGTTGTATCATCCCACAGGGGAAAGGGGAAACAGCGCCAGTTTAACAATCAACAGGTAGCATCAGTAACCATTCCAGCAACATTACCTCCACCACAGCAGCAAAGGGGTAATGCAAATCAGAATAGACAGCAGGGTCAGTATCAGAACAGACAGAGGAATGCAGAGAGGCATTTTGATCAACCCCCAATGTCATATGCACAGTTATTGCAACATTTACTACAGTTACGTCTAGTTGAGCTTCGTACCCTGGCTCCACCAACAGGGGAACTCCCACGAGGCTACGATGCTAACGCACACTGTGATTTTCATTCTGGTGCTCCTGGGCACACGGTGGAGAAGTGCAGGGCGTTTCAGCACAAGGTGCAGGACCTTGTGGACTCTAAAGCCATCAATTTCTCGAATGACGGACCCAATGTTATTCAGAACCCGATGCCTAATCACAATGGGCCAAGGGTGAATGCTATAATTAAGGACTGTGAAACTTTGAATTTGATCGTGGATGTGGAGGAACTGAAGACTCCATTGGTGGTGGTTAAGAATAGGTTATTGAAAGGTGATGTCTATCCGGGCTGTGGTGAGAATTGCTTAGATTGTTTGATAAAGTCTAATGGTTGTGATTCGTTGAAGAGGGGTATTCAGAATCTGATTGATGAAGGCTGTTTACAGTTTGACAGAGGTAATCAGCTAGAGGAGGTTGTTAGTGAGAAGGTTGCCACTATCACTATCCCTTTCAAAACAATTACTATTTCTGGTCCAGCAAGGCCACCTCCAGTCATTATCACGAGGGCTGGACCCATTCCGTACGAAAGTTCTAAGGCTATTCCATGGAATTATGGTGCAGAGGTGTTTGTCAATGGGCAAAAGCAAGAGCTAATGAACACTTCACCAGTGGGTTCTAGTTCAGGGATTAAAGTTGAGACTGATGCCATAACCAGAAGTGGTAGAGTGCTCCCTCCGGTTAACGATCAACCCAGTACCTCTAGGCAGGATAGAGGAAAACAGGCGATGGATGGTTCTGTTCAGCCCCCAGTGATTGTGGAATCTACAGTGAAACCGGTTGATGATGCTTTTTCAGAAAATGTAGAGGAGTTCATGAGGCTCATCCGAAAAAGTGATTATAAGATTGTGGACCAATTACATCAGACCCCGTCCAAGATCTCTATTCTGTCTCTGCTCTTGTGTTCCGAGGCTCACAGGAATGCTCTTTTGAAGGTTTTGAATGCAGCATACGTTCCTCAAGAGATTTCTGTTAATCAGTTGGAAGGGGTTGTAGCGCACGTGAATGCGGGTAATGGCCTGGGTTTTACAGATCTTGACTTGACTTCTGCTGGTAGGAATCATAACAATGCCCTGCATATTTCGATCGAATGTCGTGGCTCGTTGATGTCACATGTCCTGGTTGATACTGGTTCATCGTTGAATGTATTGCCCAAGAAAGCGTTAATGAAGTTGGATACTCGAGGACTTATTTGTACACCAAGCGACTTGGTGGTGCGAGCTTTTGATGGCTCGAAGAGATCTGTTTTTGGCGAGATTGTGCTTCCCATCAAGGTTGGACCGGAAATCTTTAATGCAACGTTTTACATTATGGATATTCAGCCAGCGTACAGCTGTTTATTGGGTCGTCCTTGGATCCATGGGGCAGGTGCTGTAACTTCCACTTTGCATCAAAAGCTGAAGTATATGGTTGATGGTCACGTAGTGACAGTGTGCGGAGAAGAAGACATAATGATCAGTCAGCTGTCAACCTTCAAATACGTGGAAGTGGATGGGGAAATCCACGAGACGTTGTGCCAAGGATTTGAGAAGGTGAAAGTTTCTGAAGAAGTTGTTCAGTCTGAAGCTGTAGTGCAGCCCGTAGTGGCAAATCAACCTGAGGGTTCTATGTCTTCATTGAGAGACGCCAAAGCTGTGGTTGAAGCTGGTGGTTCACAGAGGTGGGGCCAGGTGGTTGAAGTCCAGAAAAAGAAGGATACTTATGGATTGGGATATAAGCCACCCAAAAGAGATGAGGATCCCCCAAGATTCTATGGCCCTGTCCGGTTCACTAGCGCTGGAGTTTTCTTCGACAGAGTTAATGCTATTGATGAAGAAGGAGACAGTGATTGCGACATGGATAGCTGGATCCGTCCTTGTGCCCCAGGGGAAAGTCTGCACAACTGGTCTTCCGAGAAAGTCATTCAAGTGACAGGCTTCGAGTAATTGCTTTGTTTTCCTATTTTGTTAATCCTACGTTCTGCCCAAGACGTAGTGATTCTGTTTGTAGGGCTTTTAACTGTCGCATGTTTTGCTTTATCATCAATAAAGGACTTTTCACACTCAAATATTTTGATCTCTGTCTTTCTATTTTTTATTTTTATGCATTAAAAAACCCACATCAAAATGGCAATGTGTTTCTTTTGTTGCATCATAATAAAACATACCTCATAAATCATTGCAGGTCTTTTTGTTCAGATGACACCGATCATGACTCAGCTATAGCTCGGTATGACTTTGACAATCCAATCTATCAGGCTGAAGAAGAGGCTGATGAAGATTGTGAACTGCCCGAAGAGTTGGCCAGACTGTTGAAGCAAGAGGAGAGAGTCATCCAACCTCATCAGGAGGAAATTGAGATTATAAATCTGGGAACCGAGGACGCTAGAAAGGAAGTAAGAGTAGGGGCTGCATTGGAAGACAGTGTCAAGGGAAGATTGATTGAAATGCTCCGAGAGTATGTTGACATCTTCGCCTGGTCTTACCAAGACATGCCTGGGCTCGATACTGATATCGTCGTACACCGGCTACCACTTAAAGAAGGTTGTGCTCCGGTCAAGCAAAAGTTGAGAAGAACTAAACCGGAGATATCTGTCAAGATCAAGGAAGAGGTTCAGAAACAGCTAGATGCCGGATTTCTTGCCGTAACAAATTATCCTCCATGGGTTGCTAACATCGTGCCCGTACCTAAGAAGGATGGAAAGGTCAGGATGTGTGTTGATTACAGGGATTTGAATAGAGCCAGCCCAAAGGATGATTTCCCGCTCCCTCACATTGACGTGTTAGTTGACAATACTGCTCAGTATTCTGTGTTTTCCTTCATGGATGGCTTCTCTGGGTATAACCAAATCAAGATGGCCCCAGAGGACATGGAGAAAACAACATTCATAACACCGTGGGGAACTTTCTGCTACAAAGTGATGCCCTTTGGATTGAAAAATGCAGGGGCAACTTACCAGCGGGCGATGGTGACTCTCTTTCATGATATGATTCACAAAGAGATTGAAGTCTATGTTGATGACATGATTGCGAAGTCACAGACGGAAGAAGAACATCTGGTGAATCTTCAAAAGTTATTTGAAAGGTTAAGGAAATTCAGACTGAGGTTGAATCCAAACAAATGCACCTTCGGGGTGAGATCAGGAAAATTGCTGGGGTTTATTGTTAGTGAAAAAGGTATTGAGGTTGATCCTGCAAAGGTAAAAGCCATACAAGAAATGCCTGTGCCGAAAACAGAAAAAGAGGTTCGTGGTTTCTTGGGGAGATTGAATTACATTGCTAGGTTCATCTCGCATCTCACAGCCACGTGTGAACCAATCTTCAAGCTGCTTAGAAAAGATCAAGCGGTCAGGTGGAATGAAAATTGTCAAAAGGCATTTGAAAAGATTAAAGAATACTTGCAGGAACCTCCGGTCCTTATGCCGCCAGTACCAGGAAGGCCCTTGATTATGTATCTCACGGTTCTTGAGAATTCAATGGGTTGTGTGCTCGGTCAACAAGACGAGTTAGGTAAAAAAGAGCACGCCATCTATTACCTGAGTAAGAAGTTTACTGATTGCGAGTCAAGATACTCGATGCTGGAGAAAACATGTTGTGCACTCGCTTGGGCCGCTAAGCGTTTGAGGCAGTATATGTTAAACCATACAACCCTTTTGATTTCGAAGATGGATCCAATCAAGTATGTGTTTGAGAAGCAAGCACTTTCTGGTAGAATAGCCCGTTGGCAGATGGTTCTGACAGAATATGATATTCAGTATGTTTCCCAAAAGGCCATTAAGGGAAGTGTTTTGTCAGAATATCTCGCTGAACAGCCAATTGAGGATTATCAACCGATGAAGTTCGAATTTCCAGATGAACATATCATGTATCTGAAGATGAAGGATTGTGAAGAGCCTTTGCCTGATGAAGGACCTGAGATTGGATCTCAATGGAAGATGGTTTTTGATGGGGCTGTTAATTCATATGGCAACGGAATCGGGGCAATCATTACGACTCCACAAGGTTCTCATATACCCTTTACTGCCCGATTAGCGTTCATATGCACCAACAATGAGGCGGAGTATGAAGCATGCATCATGGGGTTAGAAGAGGCAATTGATTTGAGAATCAAGAACCTCGATGTTTATGGGGATTCTGCGTTGGTGGTGAATCAGATTACAGGAGAATGGGAGACTCGTCAAGTGAATCTCGTTCCATATAACAATTATGCCAGAAGATTGTTACCTTTCTTTGACAGAGTAGACTTCCATCACATTCCCCGGATAGAGAATCAGATGGCTGATGCGTTGGCAACATTGTCATCAATGTATAAAGTGAATCTTTGGAATGAAGCTCCCTCAATCAGAATCATGCGCTTGGATAGACCTGCTTTTGTATTTGCAGTTGAAGGGGTATCAGATGGCCAGCCTTGGTATCATGACATTAAAGTCTTCTTGAAGAGTCAGGAATACCCAGTCGGGGCATCTTCCAAAGATAAAAAGACATTGAGGAGGTTATCAGGAAACTTCTTTTTGAACAAGGATGATGTGTTGTACAAGAGAAACTTTGACATGGTCTTGCTACGTTGTGTTGATGAACACGAGGCAGGCTTGTTAATGGAAGAGGTTCACGAAGGTTCCTTCGGTACTCATGCTAATGGGCATGCTATGGCCAGAAAATTGTTGAGAGCGGGGTATTATTGGATGACTATGGAGTCTGACTGTTTTAAATACGCCCGAAAATGTCATAAATGCCAGATTTATGCTGACAAGGTGCACGTACCGCCTACTCCTCTGAATGTTTTGTCGTCACCTTGGCCTTTTGCTATGTGGGGCATTGACATGATTGGGAAGATCGAGCCGACTGCTTCGAATGGACACCGTTTTATCCTGGTGGCTATTGATTATTTCACGAAGTGGGTGGAAGCAGCATCGTATGCCAACGTCACCAAACAAGTGGTAGCCCGGTTTATTAAGAAGGACATCATCTGCCGGTATGGAGTCCCGGAGAGAATCATTACTGATAATGGTTCAAATCTGAATAACAAGATGATGAAGGAGCTATGCCAGAGCTTTAAAATCGAACATCACAATTCTTCTCCCTATCGTCCGAAGATGAATGGAGCTGTTGAAGCGGCTAATAAGAACATAAAGAAGATTGTGCAGAAGATGGTAGTGACATACAAAGACTGGCATGAGATGTTGCCTTACGCTTTGCATGGGTATCGTACTTCGGTACGCACCTCGACTGGGGCAACTCCTTTCTCACTGGTGTATGGCATGGAAGCAGTCCTGCCATTAGAAGTTGAGATTCCTTCTTTGAGAATTCTGACAGATGTGAAGCTGGATGAAGCTGAATGGGTGCGTTCCCGGCTGAATGAATTGAACCTCATTGAAGAGAAGAGATTGAAAGCCATTGCGCATGGCCGGTTGTATCAGAGCAGGATGAAGAAAGCCTTTGATCAGAAGGTGCGTCCTCGGTGTTTTCAAGCTGGTGAATTAGTTCTGAAAAGGATCACTCCTCCCCAAACAGATCACAGGGGCAAGTGGACTCCGAATTACGAAGGGCCATATGTAGTAAGACAGGTTTTCTCTGGTGGAGCCTTATTACTCTCAACTATGGATGGCGAAGATTTTACGTCCCCTGTGAACGCGGATGTAGTCAAAAAATACTTTGCATAAAAGAGACCCGCTGAGCATAAAAAGAAGGTTCAGGCAAAAATGGGGCATCCTGGCGAACCATAAAAAGAAAAAAGAAAAGGTTCGGGCAAAAATTAGGGATAAAAAGAAAAAGAATAAACCCGCAAGGTTGAAAACCTGAAAAGGCAACCTTGGCAAAAATGGGTATCCCGGTGGGTTGAAAACCCGAAAAGGGCGATCCAGGCAAAAGTTAGGGATTTTAGAGCAAAGACTACGATCCGCGTCCGATCTGTGATCACCGTTCACACTTGGAAAATTCTGAGGAAAGGAATCAGTCCAGTTAGTCGTTTTCGAAGGCCAAAGTATATGCGGATGAACAAGTCATATGGGTTATAGCTGAGTCGAGTCATGGTGGATGTCTGTTCCCCACATTGCCGACATTTGTATTTTCTTTTACTTTTTGCGCAATTACCTCTTTTCAGGAATTGCTTCTAGATGTAAATGCCTATTTACAGGCCAATTCATTCAATAAAGTTTGCATTTCAGTTAAAGAGCTTTTGTTTTCTTTTTTACCTGTTTTGTTTGTGAAAATGTCCGATATTTTTGATAAAAACATTACATGTTAAAACGTTGAGCTTTATGACACAAGTTGGAAAACAGTGGCAATTGTTTAGGCGACAGTCATTATGTTGATAATCAATGTAATCATTTCTGCGCATAGACCTTTCTGTTGGTTTTGCAGGGTGACAGATGTACTCCCCCAGTAGAGTTGCTCTCTTTATTTTTGAAGTCTGATCGTCCTCAGCAGCTTGTTTGTTTTCCCTAGTAGAGTCTGATCGTCCTCAGCAGGTTATTATTCTTCCCCATCAGAGTATCGAGGGTCGTCCTCCTCAACCAGAGTATAAAGAAGTAATTCCCTAAGCGGAGTCGTTAAGGATCGTCCTCCCTAGCAGGATATAAGAGGTTTTCTCCCAGGCCAGAGTGGTGACTTGGCACATCTTTCTTCAGCAAGTGAAGTATCCCCACTGAGCATGGGGCATTTATTTGTCCCCCAGCTAGTCAGGAAGCATGTGTTATCCCCTAGCAGGTGAATGTTGACAATTACTTTCTCTCCCAAGCGGAGTCGTTGAGGATCGCCTTCCTCAGCAAAGTACAGAGGATTATATACCCGGCCGAAGTTGTGTTTGGATTATTGTTCCCTAGCAAGTACTCAGAAGTTGATTGCTTTGAGATGAGTGTTGCCGTGCCTCCGGCAGGAAGTTTGTGGACGAAGATGTTATTATCCCCACAGGGTCCTGGTGTCTACTTTCCTCGGTTGGTCAGAAAGTATAGTCTCGACGACAATGGTTTGATCTAGTACCCAGCAGGGTGAAGGTAAAGTTACTTCCCTAGCAGCAGATTAAGCTCATTTCCCCAATCAGAGTCTGGTGGTGAGTGGTATCCCCAGCAGGTCTTAAGGCCAATCGTTTTTGGCAGGCGCCGAAGCCAAGTTCTGAAATAGTAGGTCGTCCCCAGCGGTGGAATTTCCATCTTCAGTATTCATATCTCTCCCCAGCTGAGTGGGTGTCCTCTCGGAGCATCGTCCATCTCCAGCAGAGTTGTTGATCTTGATATTCCTCAACAGAGCAGGTATTTTCTCGGAGATTCGTCCATCTCCGGCAGAATGGGTGATTATGATCTTCCCTAGCGGGGAGAAGTTTTTCTCGACAGGATTTCTTTGGTTTGGTGGCAATTTAGTTTGCCATCTCCAGCGGAGTTGCTTATGGTCTTCAGCATTTATTTTGCTGAGACTTTTCTCTTGCATTGCATAAGCATTTGTTTTGCATGGCATCCTCCCAAATGCTTAGCATTCCCACTTCATGTGGAGCATTACGGCAAAATTCAAACATATGCATCCGAAGCGTAAGCCAGGTTTGAGTTTTCCTTCGTCAGGAAAACAGAATTTCAGGAAGATATCTTTACTCCACAGGTGTTGGGTTAGGCAATATTTGACAGTTCCCCGGCAGAGTGTATTGCCAGGATTGTTTATCCTTAATCTTATTTGTACCCCTTCGTCCAGGTGGTCCTTCGGTTTTTCCCCCCTCGAAGTTTTTAATGACAGACACTCGTCCGTGTTTCTTTCAGCACCCGTCCGTGTTTGAACATTTGATTTCAATACCCGTCCGTATTGAAACCTTTTACACCCGTCCGTGTACCCTTTTCAATACCCGTCCGTATTGAAACCTTTTACACCCGTCCGTGTACCCTTTTCAATACCCGTCCGTATTGAAACATTTTACACCCGTCCGTGTACCCTTTTCAATACCCGTCCGTATTAAAACCTTTTACACCCGTCCGTGTACCCTTTTCAATACCCGTCCGTATTAAAACCTTTTACACCCGTCCGTGTACCCTTTTCAATACCCGTCCGTATTAAAACCTTTTACACCCGTCCGTGTACCCTTTTCAATACCCGTCCGTATTGAAACCTTTTACACCCGTCCGTGTACCCTTTTCAATACCCGTCCGTATTGAAACATTTTACACCCGTCCGTGTACCCTTTTCAATACCCGTCCGTATTAAAACCTTTTACACCCGTCCGTGTACCCTTTTCAATACCCGTCCGTATTAAAACCTTTTACACCCGTCCGTGTACCCTTTTCAATACCCGTCCGTATTAAAACCTTTTACACCCGTCCGTGTACCCTTTTCAATACCCGTCCGTATTAAAACCTTTTACACCCGTCCGTGTACCCTTTTCAATACCCGTCCGTATTAAAACCTTTTACACCCGTCCGTGTACCCTTTTCAATACCCGTCCGTATTGAAACCTTTTACACCCGTCCGTGTACCCTTTTCAATACCCGTCCGTATTGAAACCTTTTACACCCGTCCGTGTACCCTTTTCAATACCCGTCCGTATTGAAACCTTTTACGCCCGTCCGTGTACTCCTTTTTCAGTACCCGTCCGTATTGAACCCCTTTACACCTGTCTGTGTATCTTCTCAATACCCGTCCGTATTTGATATCCTGGATTCCTTGACACCCGTCCGTGTTTATCCCCAGTATAGCTAACCTTCGTTTGTGTTTATTTCAGGACTTTTCAATACAGTTTTAGTTTCCAACACTCGTATGTGTTGTGACAGTGCAGCATTTAATGTTTGTTTCCCAGTGGAGTCGTCCCTCCTTTGAGGATTGCAAATTTCCGGTTTCTTATGGTATTCAATCTCCGTGAACCCTTGGAACGCATGATAGCCGTCACTATCATACCTTCAGGATCAAGTTGATTGAATAGGGGCAGCTGTAACACCTCAAAATTTGCCTTGTTGTTTTTAGATAACTGGCTTAGGTTTCTTTTCATTTCTTGCATTTGCATTGTGCATAGCATTTGGTTCTTAGCATGGGATCAAGGTATTTGGTTCAACTCAAGGGCAAAAGCTTCTTATGAGCTCCATAAGCTCCTCACATCCTTATATGGTGGCCCAAGGGTATTTCAATGAGGGATTCTCCAAGTGGTTATATCAAGGGTTGGTGTCCTTACACTGATGACCAAAACTAGGGTTTCATGGTTAAGGGTCCTAAGCTCAAGGAGTTGATTCAAACCTTTCACCAAGGTTCTCCATATGTCAAAACAAGTCTAAGGATGGATTTTGAGCCAAAAATTTACCATGGAAGACCTCAGATGATTCAGTAGCTTACAGATGAAGTAATCAGTCAAACTGGTCAACTGAAAAGTCAAACTAGGGTTTTGAGAGATCCTCATCATGGTAATCAAGTCAAGAGACCTTTGTTTGGTCTATGGAAGGCTTTCATGATCACAATTTGCAAGAATCAAGCTTTGGTAGAAAGTTGCTAAATTGGGAAAGTGACTTGTAATTTCAAGTTACTATTTTTGGCATATTTTCAACCAACTTTAACCAAACTTTTCATGATCAAAAATGCTTCAAAAGAATTTTTGCCCAACACCAAAGTTGTAGATCTCTTTCTCCTCTTTCCAAAGAGTGGTGGATCATGATCATATCATTTTTGGGTCAAGAGTTATGGGCATTTGAAGTTAGAGGGCATTTGGTGTTCTACCATGCATACCATTTTGACATAACTTGCAAGTTGCATTTTAACTCACCAATATGGCTTCTAATTGTTCAGTTCACCTCACCACACTCCAATGTACCTCATTTAGCAGCATTTTGAGCCAAGAATTGAGTGAACCCGTGGGTTACATGTCCATAATTCATCATTATGCAATTTTGCAATTTCATTTGGAAATCACAATTCAGTTACTTTCCAACCCCAAGATCAATCCAAAGGTTCTCATGGCATCAAAAGGAAAGCAGTCATGCGCTTTTCATGAAGAATGCACGAGTAGAATACCTCATGTGCACAAACTTGCAAATTTGCAAAACAGCCCAAAACTCATTGCTCTCAAGTCCTTGAGGATTAAAACCCTAAACAGTAGCATTGGCACACTATATAAGCTAACTCACACGAATTTCTCAGGGGCTACCATTCATTTTCACCACTTTTCAAAGTTTTGCCCTCAAGTTTCTCTCCTTCGATTCTCCCAATTCTTCAAGTGTCTTCCATTTTTTTTGGTTGGTTTGTGATCAGTGGAGCATAAGGAAGAGAAATCCACCATTGTTTTGAAGTTTAAGCAAAGAATTTATCAGTTGAGTTCAGATTTTCAACTCTCGGATTCAAGGATTCAGACCAATTTGAAGGTCTAAGTGCATTTATTTTGCAATTAGACGGTTTAAGGAGTTGATCTGCAGCTTATCTTGGAGTTTCTTGGTGATTTTCCAGTTCTGCAAATCTCAGGTGAACTTGAAATTCATAGATCTAGAATTGATTTTTGTTGTGTGTTTAATGTTCATCTTGATGTGTTGAGTTCATATATGTGTTTGGAATTGATTTTCAACGTGAATCATGGCTGGAATTTAGATCTGAAATTTTCAGATCCAAACTTGTTTCGTTCGATTCTTGAAATATATGCATGATAAATGATTTTGAGTAGCATATTTGTGATCTACGTGAGTTGCTGAACATTTTGATGTATGATTTGTTGTTTTTGGTTATGGTTTGAAGTTTAGTGACCGGAGAGTGGCCGGAGAAGATGACCGGCGCTTCTCCGGCCGGTGAGGGTTTAATTAGGGTTTGTGGTTTTCCAGTTTGAATCTCATGCGTTGGATCTTGATTAATTTTCCAGTTTAATTCACGTGCGTTGGATCTTGGTTATGAGTTGTTAATTAAATTGATTAGGGTTTAGTGGATCTGATTAATTCATGACTGTTGGATTTCATTTAATTAGTGAGTTTGAATATGGACCATCAGATGATTGACTTTGCTTCGTTTGACTTTGAATGAGAGCCTGTGGATCTGGAGACTTTTTTTGTTTGACTCAATCTATGCCGTTCGTTGTTTCTGAATGTTTGGAAGCGCTTGGGCCTTTTTGCTGTTTGCACCCCTCGTTTCTGAGCCCATGATTATTTGCACGCATTTGGATTCATTAATACACCCCTGGCTTCATTTCATTTCCTTTTTATTTTCTATTTTCATACCATTTCATAATTAATTGTTAAAAATACTTGCATGTGCTAAAAAAAATTCCAAAAAAATTCATCATTCCTCCTCATTATTAAAACTAATTTTTCACATTTTATTTTATTTTTTTTACATTAAAATTGCATTAAATATTAATTTTCCAAAGTATTTTTCTCATTTTGCACTTCATATTGCATACTTCATGTTGCATTTTTTATTTCTCTCATTTGGAAAGTGATTTGATCCTGATTCTTTTTGGGTTATGTTCATAACATGTTGAAGTATGTTTGAGATTTTTGGTATGATTTTTAGGTCCTTTTTGGATGACTTTTGATGTGTTGCTTTGAGCATGAATGTATGAAATCCTATTGATGCTTTGACCTAATTGTTGATTGACTTTGGTTCTGATTCATTGCTTGTGGATTTGATATGTCAATTATACATGTTTGAGATGCTTGAATACTGAATGACATAATTTTTGAGGCATGTTTGTTATTTCTTTGAAGCATGAGCTTTAACTTGTCCAATTTGTGAATATATGCTTCATGTTTGGTTTGCTTGGTCATGAAGGCACTTGTGCCACAATTTTAGGTCTTGTTGAGGGATTGATAGCATGATTAATTGACTTCTGGTTGTGATATTTGAATCTCATATTTGCATGTTTGATGTTTTCCTTTCACTTTAAGTCATTTGTTTCACAAGTATGAATCATGTTTCACTTCACTTCACTTCACTTCTTCTTTGCTTCCTAATTGATTGTGAAAGTGTTTGTGTGACTTGAATGTTGTTTATAGATCATGTTTAGGCCCATATTTAGGATTGTGTCACTTCTGGACTTGGTTTACTTTGTGAAATTTTGACTTGGTTGCTTTACATGATCACTTCTTTTCATCTCACTCCTTCTTTAATGACTTGAATGGTACTTGAGTGACTTCTCCCTTTTCTTTTTGACTAATTGTGCATGGTTAATAGTAGAGGTCAGTAGGACCATTAGGTTCTGAACTTGATGTTTGATTTACTTTAGAACTTGTTTCTTTATGGCCTTATGCTTGTTTGAGTTTCATTTTGTCATATGTGAATACTTCTAACACTTTCAGGGGCAAATGGTAAGTTGTTTGAATGTGGATATGCTTCCACATTTTACTTTCTTCCTTTACCTTTTAACTTTCATACTTGTGTTTGAAGTGAGCTTATGCCACTTGTGTTTCACTTCTCTTTCTCCTCCTTCTCTTCCACTTTTTTCATCCCTCGAGTCACAAGACTTGTTTAAGTCTTGGATTCTCTCCCTTTAGAGCTACCTAGTCCAACTTAATTTTTGATTAAGCTTGGAGTAGGATTAGCATTAGGTTAGGCAGTCGTCTCTCCTAAACCTCACTAACCATAGGACATCCATGCATGATAACATTAGGACTCTTAGTTTCCCTGTAAAGTTTCCTTTTGTGTCGCTTCTCTTCTCATCTCAAACTTCTTGAACACACTTAATAAAATATAACGTATATTGCGCTCGAGCCTTAAGTGTAGGAAGTGAAGAACGAGGGGTCTCCTCTCCTCTTCTAGGGTGTTTAGCATACGTCTCATTTGGGGGCGATCATGCGACTCACTCGTTCCCGCATGGTAGACTTTGGTGCAATGTAAGTTACGAACTGACTCAAAACACTTCTGTCTAAAAAACACCAAACCAATTCAAATCTTTTTATCCTCCGGGATTGTTGGGTTTCAAACTTCTTTTTTTTCGTGAAAGAGCTCGTCGCTCACGTAAAAAACACTTACCTACCCGTGGTCGTACCCACGAACTACGTCAGCTCTGATTCCTCTCTCTCGTCCGATTGAGGATACGTAGGCACAAGACAGCGATTGTCTTGGCGAGCACCCTTCCCCCACAGTTCCCGTCCGAACTACGTTGACTCTGACTTTCCCATTGCACTGAGGGAGTACGTAGGCCTAGGACAACGATACCGTCCTATCGAGTCACTTCCTTTTCTTTTCTTCTTCGTTTCTCCGTTCTTTCCCGTTCCCGTTCCTTCTTCGGTCCAGTAGCAATGGAGTTCCAGATGACGACGCCCTTTGATGCAGACAGTAAGCGTGGATCCCATCGAGTACGATGGACGTGTTGGGTGCTAACACCTTCCCTTCGCGTAACCGACTCCCGTACCCATTCTCTTGGTCGTGAGACCATGTTCTTTCCCTTCTTTCAGGTTTACGCAGTGTTTCCTTTCCCTCTCTAGGGATAAATACACTTTGCTGGCGACTCTGTGTTCTTTTGCGCCACTCTCGCGTTTATACCGTTGGATGCGAATCTTTCGGGAGCGACAGCTGGCGACTCTGCTGGGGACGTTGGTTGACCTACGCTGGTCCTTCCCCTTTAGCGAGTCGATCCTAGCGCTTGTCTGTTTGTTTTTGGTGGGTGTTTCTATGGTGCTTTACTTTGTTGTATATTACTGTATTGCTATTTACTGTACTTTTACTTTAATGCTTTACTGTTTTTATAGCTTTTATTGCATTTCATTTATTACTGTCATACTGGATATTGTTGCGCTGTTCTGCTGCTGGATTTGCTGTTTGCAAGGTGGGTTGGATTCATGAGAGAAAAGCCCAATACCAAGGCTTGAGCATACACCTATGATTAGCGTGGAAAGTAGTGTGACTTGTTTGGCATTTGGCCAGACGAAGTATACATGAAAATTCCACATCCAGACGAGGTTTTCTTGATAATATTCTGTCCTGTCCATTTGGGGCAGATGATGGAATATGATCTGGAAAACTGTCGACTCTGGCGACCATTCCCGAGGACTCAGTTGCGGCACTCCTCCCGAGATGTGACAGTGGCAGCCCACTTTCTGTGGCAAACCCATTGCATATTCTCGATCCGAGGACCCAATGCTGGGAACTTGCTATAGGATTTCCCTTTTGTAGTGAATCAGTGGACGACCTCTTTGATTGGCGATAGCATTGTATCCTTCGGGCTGAATGTGCTATTGTTTCTCAAACCTCTGAAACTGAGGATCTTTTGTTTTGGAGAATCGGTTGAGGCCTCCTCTTTTGATGATGATGCCAAACCAGAAATGGTGAACGTATCATCCTTTCTAGACCTGAGAGCCCGGGATACTGAACATCCTAGTACCCACATGTGAGAGGGGAGGGGTGTTTGCAGGTTTGCAGGTAACCGAGACCTTCAACCTACCTGGTTTCTGGGTTTCTCACCAGTGCACTATTATTATCCTGGCATTCTGGCAGTTTGATTGGGCTGTTATTCTAGATTTTTGGGTTTCTGGTTTTCTGGGTCTTATTCAATCAGCAGAACAGCAGCAGTTTGAGCAGTTTGGATACCTTGATCCCATGCTTGCATTTTGCATCATCTTTTCGCATTCTGACATGTTTGTTCATTTGTAGGGTTGCATCCTAACTTTGATTCCGGTTGTCTGAAGACTGTCCATGATGAGCATTAGCGCTGAAAAAAGAAAGAACATCATCCCGTACAAGTTCCCAGAGCTTCATCTAGATGCTGTGCACAAGATCTCGGCTATGGCAAAACCTGAGGTATTGGCAGATTTCAGAGGAGAATATGGGAGGATTCTGAGTTTCGCCCGGAATGTTACCAACTATGAGTTCAGGGCTCTGCACACTCTGGCGCAGTTCTACGACCCTCAACTTCGATGTTTTCTGTTTGCTGATTATCTTTTGGCTCCAACGTTGGAAGAATTTGCTCTTATTCTGGATGTTTCAGTCAAGGAAGGAGTTCCCTTCTATCCTTCTAAGGAGTTTCCTGATTTGGAAAGGGTTGCTGCTACTTTACGTTTGGATCAGTCACTGTTGAAGAAAAATATTGCTAGTAAAGGGGGTTATCAGGGTTTTCACACGAAGTTTTTGATCGAACAGGCTGCTACTTGTGCTAAGGCTAAGTGTTGGTCAGTGTTCAATGCAATTCTGGCTATGTGTGTTTATGGAACGGCGTTATTCCCTAATGTGAAAGATTTTGTAGATGCACATGCTGTCCGCATATTCACCACGAAGAATCCGGTACCTACCTTGCTTGGGGATCTGTATTATTCGATGCACTATAAGAATGAGAAAAGGAGAGGCGGACCTCTTTATTGTTGTGCTTCAATTTTCTATAAGTGGTTTGCTGATCGTCTTCCCAAATCTGGGGCATTCGAAGACACTAAAGGAACTTTAGATTGGGCAAAGAGGTTAATGGGGTTAAGGGCCGACAACTTAGTTTGGATCAATCGTGATTTGTTGGGCCGAGAAATCCTGGTTAGTTGTGGAGGTTACCCAAACGTACCTTTAATAGGAAGGAAGGGGGGAATTAACTACAACCCCATTCTTGCTATTAGGCAATTTGGGTATGCTTTAAAGGAGCCGCCAAAAGGCCAAGATGTGCAAGAGTCTCTATTTTTGGGTGAGGAAGCCAATCTGGAGGTGTTGAAAGAAGCTGCAAACGCTTGGAGAGATCGCCATAAGAAAGGAAAGACTTCTTTTGGAAAGTGTAATAACAAAGCTTTTCGTGCGTATGAAGACTGGGTTCAGAGCAGAGTAGAAAGTGTACTTTTGCCATTCTGCAGGGAACCTCCTTCTTACCCTTTACTGATTGAACCCCCAACCATGATTGAGATGGAGAAGTACAATCAATTATGGGCTGAAAAGGAGAAGATTCGAGAGGAGAACCGTGAGTTGCAAAAGGAAATCTACCAGTTAAAACATGAGCGAGGTGAGGCTGTTCATATTGCCAAGCTGAAGACAGAACGTCTCGCTGAGAAAGAAAGGGAGCTGGTTGAAGAGATAGCAGCTAGGAAAAGGGTAGGACAAGCTCTAAAAGGCGTTTGCAAGACTCTCAAATCCAAGAAGGATGACTTAGCCAAGGCTTGGGCGAAGATTCGCAGGTTCAATGCTTACCGAGATACTGCAATCACGGCCAACAAGCAGAAAGAGGATAAGCATTTGGAGCAGATTGAGAGTCTGAAGGTGAAGCTCAGGAAGAAGGACGAGGAGATCTTGTCAGGGACGTTCCGAAGACACGCAGTTGAGGAACGGCTCAAAGGAGCCATAGCAACCATGGAAGAGCTGAAAATACAAGCAGGAGTGAAAAGGTCTAAGTGGGAGTGCTCTAGCTCGGGCGGTGGCCCTCATACGGTGCAAGACCCTTGAAGGGAACTTTACCCAGTAGTTTGTATTTTGTTCTTTCTTTGTATTTTGGGTCACCACCAGAATTGTTGGCTGGGACCTCTGCTTATTTTGTTTCAGGCTATTTTTGGTACCTTGGGTTGTAATTTCTGACAGTGATTCATTCTGATTTATATGAGCAGCAGTTTCATCCTATTTCACCTTTAAACTGGAATCAAGGGGTGGATCACCCTGCAAATATACAAACATGTTTGCATTTGCATTTGCATAATCATAATCATTTTTGCATTGCAGGTTATCTTGGTTTCTCTGGTTTTCTTATGCTCTTTCTTTCTTTCAGTCAGGATTGATCAACCAACTCATCGTTATTCTACTCGGCTCAATCAAAACAGAGTGATGGACAAAGTTCAGGCAGATATGGCCGCTATGCAAGCTCGCATCGACCAGTTCATGGAAATGATGCAGGGTGTGGTGCAAAGTCAGAACGAGTTTAGAACTCTGGTTCGGCCGTTAGTGGCGCAGGTCGACGAAAATGGTATCCTACACGGTGGTCTTATTAACCGTAATATCCCTCCGGGCGGAGTTGGTGCTGGTGGACAGGGCATAATCCCTACAGTGGTTGGAGAGGGAAGTACTGTTCGGGCTATCCATGGCCATCATTTTGATGATCAACAGGACGATGTGTTCTCGGTCAGGAGTTTAGATGCTGCCATTCCCGTGGTCAGTGATGAAAGAATCCGTTTAATCGAAGCTCAATTAAAAGGAGTGGTGAAACAGGATGATTTGGGGATTGATTTGGACGACCTAGGGTTGGTCCCTGATGTTGTTATTCCACACAAGATTCAGATTCCTACGCTAGAAAAGTACAATGGCTCTACCTGCCCAAGGACTCATGTGAAGGCCTATACCCGGAAGATGGCTGCTCACGCTAAGGATGAAAAGTTAATGATGCACTTCTTCCAAGACAGCCTGTCTGGCGCGTCTTTGGAATGGTACATGGGGCTAGAAAGCAGAGATGTTCGTACCTGGAGAGAGCTAGCTGCAGCTTTCATCAAGCATTATCAGTACAACACGGACATGGCTCCCAACAGAACTCAGTTGTTGAGCATGTCCCAGAAGAATGATGAGAGTTTCAAAGAATACGCGCAAAGGTGGCGTGAATTGGCAGCTAGGGTGCAGCCACCAATGCTAGAGAAAGAGATGCTAGATATGTTCATGGACACACTGCCTAAGCACTACTATGAGAAGCTTTTGCCTTGTTCTCTAGGTAAGTTTGCAGATGTGATTGCTATTGGGCAGAAGATAGAGGTGGGAATTAAGGCTGGGAAGGTTTCTAGCGGTGATGGATCGTCTTCCGGACAGGGAAAAAAGCCGTTTGATAATTATAAGAAGAAAGGAGAGACCAACGCTGTATCATCCCACAGGGGAAAGGGGAAACAGCGCCAGTTTAACAATCAACAGGTAGCATCAGTAACCATTCCAGCAACATTACCTCCACCACAGCAGCAAAGGGGTAATGCAAATCAGAATAGACAGCAGGGTCAGTATCAGAACAGACAGAGGAATGCAGAGAGGCATTTTGATCAACCCCCAATGTCATATGCACAGTTATTGCAACATTTACTACAGTTACGTCTAGTTGAGCTTCGTACCCTGGCTCCACCAACAGGGGAACTCCCACGAGGCTACGATGCTAACGCACACTGTGATTTTCATTCTGGTGCTCCTGGGCACACGGTGGAGAAGTGCAGGGCGTTTCAGCACAAGGTGCAGGACCTTGTGGACTCTAAAGCCATCAATTTCTCGAATGACGGACCCAATGTTATTCAGAACCCGATGCCTAATCACAATGGGCCAAGGGTGAATGCTATAATTAAGGACTGTGAAACTTTGAATTTGATCGTGGATGTGGAGGAACTGAAGACTCCATTGGTGGTGGTTAAGAATAGGTTATTGAAAGGTGATGTCTATCCGGGCTGTGGTGAGAATTGCTTAGATTGTTTGATAAAGTCTAATGGTTGTGATTCGTTGAAGAGGGGTATTCAGAATCTGATTGATGAAGGCTGTTTACAGTTTGACAGAGGTAATCAGCTAGAGGAGGTTGTTAGTGAGAAGGTTGCCACTATCACTATCCCTTTCAAAACAATTACTATTTCTGGTCCAGCAAGGCCACCTCCAGTCATTATCACGAGGGCTGGACCCATTCCGTACGAAAGTTCTAAGGCTATTCCATGGAATTATGGTGCAGAGGTGTTTGTCAATGGGCAAAAGCAAGAGCTAATGAACACTTCACCAGTGGGTTCTAGTTCAGGGATTAAAGTTGAGACTGATGCCATAACCAGAAGTGGTAGAGTGCTCCCTCCGGTTAACGATCAACCCAGTACCTCTAGGCAGGATAGAGGAAAACAGGCGATGGATGGTTCTGTTCAGCCCCCAGTGATTGTGGAATCTACAGTGAAACCGGTTGATGATGCTTTTTCAGAAAATGTAGAGGAGTTCATGAGGCTCATCCGAAAAAGTGATTATAAGATTGTGGACCAATTACATTAGACCCCGTCCAAGATCTCTATTCTGTCTCTGCTCTTGTGTTCCGAGGCTCACAGGAATGCTCTTTTGAAGGTTTTGAATGCAGCATACGTTCCTCAAGAGATTTCTGTTAATCAGTTGGAAGGGGTTGTAGCGCACGTGAATGCGGGTAATGGCCTGGGTTTTACAGATCTTGACTTGACTTCTGCTGGTAGGAATCATAACAATGCCCTGCATATTTCGATCGAATGTCGTGGCTCGTTGATGTCACATGTCCTGGTTGATACTGGTTCATCGTTGAATGTATTGCCCAAGAAAGCGTTAATGAAGTTGGATACTCGAGGACTTATTTGTACACCAAGCGACTTGGTGGTGCGAGCTTTTGATGGCTCGAAGAGATCTGTTTTTGGCGAGATTGTGCTTCCCATCAAGGTTGGACCGGAAATCTTTAATGCAACGTTTTACATTATGGATATTCAGCCAGCGTACAGCTGTTTATTGGGTCGTCCTTGGATCCATGGGGCAGGTGCTGTAACTTCCACTTTGCATCAAAAGCTGAAGTATATGGTTGATGGTCACGTAGTGACAGTGTGCGGAGAAGAAGACATAATGATCAGTCAGCTGTCAACCTTCAAATACGTGGAAGTGGATGGGGAAATCCACGAGACGTTGTGCCAAGGATTTGAGAAGGTGAAAGTTTCTGAAGAAGTTGTTCAGTCTGAAGCTGTAGTGCAGCCCGTAGTGGCAAATCAACCTGAGGGTTCTATGTCTTCATTGAGAGACGCCAAAGCTGTGGTTGAAGCTGGTGGTTCACAGAGGTGGGGCCAGGTGGTTGAAGTCCAGAAAAAGAAGGATACTTATGGATTGGGATATAAGCCACCCAAAAGAGATGAGGATCCCCCAAGATTCTATGGCCCTGTCCGGTTCACTAGCGCTGGAGTTTTCTTCGACAGAGTTAATGCTATTGATGAAGAAGGAGACAGTGATTGCGACATGGATAGCTGGATCCGTCCTTGTGCCCCAGGGGAAAGTCTGCACAACTGGTCTTCCGAGAAAGTCATTCAAGTGACAGGCTTCGAGTAATTGCTTTGTTTTCCTATTTTGTTAATCCTACGTTCTGCCCAAGACGTAGTGATTCTGTTTGTAGGGCTTTTAACTGTCGCATGTTTTGCTTTATCATCAATAAAGGACTTTTCACACTCAAATATTTTGATCTCTGTCTTTCTGTTTTTTATTTTTATGCATTAAAAAACCCACATCAAAATGGCAATGTGTTTCTTTTGTTGCATCATAATAAAACATACCTCATAAATCATTGCAGGTCTTTTTGTTCAGATGACACCGATCATGACTCAGCTATAGCTCGGTATGACTTTGACAATCCAATCTATCAGGCTGAAGAAGAGGCTGATGAAGATTGTGAACTGCCCGAAGAGTTGGCCAGACTGTTGAAGCAAGAGGAGAGAGTCATCCAACCTCATCAGGAGGAAATTGAGATTATAAATCTGGGAACCGAGGACGCTAGAAAGGAAGTAAGAGTAGGGGCTGCATTGGAAGACAGTGTCAAGGGAAGATTGATTGAAATGCTCCGAGAGTATGTTGACATCTTCGCCTGGTCTTACCAAGACATGCCTGGGCTCGATACTGATATCGTCGTACACCGGCTACCACTTAAAGAAGGTTGTGCTCCGGTCAAGCAAAAGTTGAGAAGAACTAAACCGGAGATGTCTGTCAAGATCAAGGAAGAGGTTCAGAAACAGCTAGATGCCGGATTTCTTGCCGTAACAAATTATCCTCCATGGGTTGCTAACATCGTGCCCGTACCTAAGAAGGATGGAAAGGTCAGGATGTGTGTTGATTACAGGGATTTGAATAGAGCCAGCCCAAAGGATGATTTCCCGCTCCCTCACATTGACGTGTTAGTTGACAATACTGCTCAGTATTCTGTGTTTTCCTTCATGGATGGCTTCTCTGGGTATAACCAAATCAAGATGGCCCCAGAGGACATGGAGAAAACAACATTCATAACACCGTGGGGAACTTTCTGCTACAAAGTGATGCCCTTTGGATTGAAAAATGCAGGGGCAACTTACCAGCGGGCGATGGTGACTCTCTTTCATGATATGATTCACAAAGAGATTGAAGTCTATGTTGATGACATGATTGCGAAGTCACAGACGGAAGAAGAACATCTGGTGAATCTTCAAAAGTTATTTGAAAGGTTAAGGAAATTCAGACTGAGGTTGAATCCAAACAAATGCACCTTCGGGGTGAGATCAGGAAAATTGCTGGGGTTTATTGTTAGTGAAAAAGGTATTGAGGTTGATCCTGCAAAGGTAAAAGCCATACAAGAAATGCCTGTGCCGAAAACAGAAAAAGAGGTTCGTGGTTTCTTGGGGAGATTGAATTACATTGCTAGGTTCATCTCGCATCTCACAGCCACGTGTGAACCAATCTTCAAGCTGCTTAGAAAAGATCAAGCGGTCAGGTGGAATGAAAATTGTCAAAAGGCATTTGAAAAGATTAAAGAATACTTGCAGGAACCTCCGGTCCTTATGCCGCCAGTACCAGGAAGGCCCTTGATTATGTATCTCACGGTTCTTGAGAATTCAATGGGTTGTGTGCTCGGTCAACAAGACGAGTTAGGTAAAAAAGAGCACGCCATCTATTACCTGAGTAAGAAGTTTACTGATTGCGAGTCAAGATACTCGATGCTGGAGAAAACATGTTGTGCACTCGCTTGGGCCGCTAAGCGTTTGAGGCAGTATATGTTAAACCATACAACCCTTTTGATTTCGAAGATGGATCCAATCAAGTATGTGTTTGAGAAGCAAGCACTTTCTGGTAGAATAGCCCGTTGGCAGATGGTTCTGACAGAATATGATATTCAGTATGTTTCCCAAAAGGCCATTAAGGGAAGTGTTTTGTCAGAATATCTCGCTGAACAGCCAATTGAGGATTATCAACCGATGAAGTTCGAATTTCCAGATGAACATATCATGTATCTGAAGATGAAGGATTGTGAAGAGCCTTTGCCTGATGAAGGACCTGAGATTGGATCTCAATGGAAGATGGTTTTTGATGGGGCTGTTAATTCATATGGCAACGGAATCGGGGCAATCATTACGACTCCACAAGGTTCTCATATACCCTTTACTGCCCGATTAGCGTTCATATGCACCAACAATGAGGCGGAGTATGAAGCATGCATCATGGGGTTAGAAGAGGCAATTGATTTGAGAATCAAGAACCTCGATGTTTATGGGGATTCTGCGTTGGTGGTGAATCAGATTACAGGAGAATGGGAGACTCGTCAAGTGAATCTCGTTCCATATAACAATTATGCCAGAAGATTGTTACCTTTCTTTGACAGAGTAGACTTCCATCACATTCCCCGGATAGAGAATCAGATGGCTGATGCGTTGGCAACATTGTCATCAATGTATAAAGTGAATCTTTGGAATGAAGCTCCCTCAATCAGAATCATGCGCTTGGATAGACCTGCTTTTGTATTTGCAGTTGAAGGGGTATCAGATGGCCAGCCTTGGTATCATGACATTAAAGTCTTCTTGAAGAGTCAGGAATACCCAGTCGGGGCATCTTCCAAAGATAAAAAGACATTGAGGAGGTTATCAGGAAACTTCTTTTTGAACAAGGATGATGTGTTGTACAAGAGAAACTTTGACATGGTCTTGCTACGTTGTGTTGATGAACACGAGGCAGGCTTGTTAATGGAAGAGGTTCACGAAGGTTCCTTCGGTACTCATGCTAATGGGCATGCTATGGCCAGAAAATTGTTGAGAGCGGGGTATTATTGGATGACTATGGAGTCTGACTGTTTTAAATACGCCCGAAAATGTCATAAATGCCAGATTTATGCTGACAAGGTGCACGTACCGCCTACTCCTCTGAATGTTTTGTCGTCACCTTGGCCTTTTGCTATGTGGGGCATTGACATGATTGGGAAGATCGAGCCGACTGCTTCGAATGGACACCGTTTTATCCTGGTGGCTATTGATTATTTCACGAAGTGGGTGGAAGCAGCATCGTATGCCAACGTCACCAAACAAGTGGTAGCCCGGTTTATTAAGAAGGACATCATCTGCCGGTATGGAGTCCCGGAGAGAATCATTACTGATAATGGTTCAAATCTGAATAACAAGATGATGAAGGAGCTATGCCAGAGCTTTAAAATCGAACATCACAATTCTTCTCCCTATCGTCCGAAGATGAATGGAGCTGTTGAAGCGGCTAATAAGAACATAAAGAAGATTGTGCAGAAGATGGTAGTGACATACAAAGACTGGCATGAGATGTTGCCTTACGCTTTGCATGGGTATCGTACTTCGGTACGCACCTCGACTGGGGCAACTCCTTTCTCACTGGTGTATGGCATGGAAGCAGTCCTGCCATTAGAAGTTGAGATTCCTTCTTTGAGAATTCTGACAGATGTGAAGCTGGATGAAGCTGAATGGGTGCGTTCCCGGCTGAATGAATTGAACCTCATTGAAGAGAAGAGATTGAAAGCCATTGCGCATGGCCGGTTGTATCAGAGCAGGATGAAGAAAGCCTTTGATCAGAAGGTGCGTCCTCGGTGTTTTCAAGCTGGTGAATTAGTTCTGAAAAGGATCACTCCTCCCCAAACAGATCACAGGGGCAAGTGGACTCCGAATTACGAAGGGCCATATGTAGTAAGACAGGTTTTCTCTGGTGGAGCCTTATTACTCTCAACTATGGATGGCGAAGATTTTACGTCCCCTGTGAACGCGGATGTAGTCAAAAAATACTTTGCATAAAAGAGACCCGCTGAGCATAAAAAGAAGGTTCAGGCAAAAATGGGGCATCCTGGCGAACCATAAAAAGAAAAAAGAAAAGGTTCGGGCAAAAATTAGGGATAAAAAGAAAAAGAATAAACCCGCAAGGTTGAAAACCTGAAAAGGCAACCTTGGCAAAAATGGGTATCCCGGTGGGTTGAAAACCCGAAAAGGGCGATCCAGGCAAAAGTTAGGGATTTTAGAGCAAAGACTACGATCCGCGTCCGATCTGTGATCACCGTTCACACTTGGAAAATTCTGAGGAAAGGAATCAGTCCAGTTAGTCGTTTTCGAAGGCCAAAGTATATGCGGATGAACAAGTCATATGGGTTATAGCTGAGTCGAGTCATGGTGGATGTCTGTTCCCCACATTGCCGACATTTGTATTTTCTTTTACTTTTTGCGCAATTACCTCTTTTCAGGAATTGCTTCTAGATGTAAATGCCTATTTACAGGCCAATTCATTCAATAAAGTTTGCATTTCAGTTAAAGAGCTTTTGTTTTCTTTTTTACCTGTTTTGTTTGTGAAAATGTCCGATATTTTTGATAAAAACATTACATGTTAAAACGTTGAGCTTTATGACACAAGTTGGAAAACAGTGGCAATTGTTTAGGCGACAGTCATTATGTTGATAATCAATGTAATCATTTCTGCGCATAGACCTTTCTGTTGGTTTTGCAGGGTGACAGATGTACTCCCCCAGTAGAGTTGCTCTCTTTATTTTTGAAGTCTGATCGTCCTCACCAGCTTGTTTGTTTTCCCTAGTAGAGTCTGATCGTCCTCAGCAGGTTATTATTCTTCCCCATCAGAGTATCGAGGGTCGTCCTCCTCAACCAGAGTATAAAGAAGTAATTCCCTAAGCGGAGTCGTTAAGGATCGTCCTCCCTAGCAGGATATAAGAGGTTTTCTCCCAGGCCAGAGTGGTGACTTGGCACATCTTTCTTCAGCAAGTGAAGTATCCCCACTGAGCATGGGGCATTTATTTGTCCCCCAGCTAGTCAGGAAGCATGTGTTATCCCCTAGCAGGTGAATGTTGACAATTACTTTCTCTCCCAAGCGGAGTCGTTGAGGATCGCCTTCCTCAGCAAAGTACAGAGGATTATATACCCGGCCGAAGTTGTGTTTGGATTATTGTTCCCTAGCAAGTACTCAGAAGTTGATTGCTTTGAGATGAGTGTTGCCGTGCCTCCGGCAGGAAGTTTGTGGACGAAGATGTTATTATCCCCACAGGGTCCTGGTGTCTACTTTCCTCGGTTGGTCAGAAAGTATAGTCTCGACGACAATGGTTTGATCTAGTACCCAGCAGGGTGAAGGTAAAGTTACTTCCCTAGCAGCAGATTAAGCTCATTTCCCCAATCAGAGTCTGGTGGTGAGTGGTATCCCCAGCAGGTCTTAAGGCCAATCGTTTTTGGCAGGCGCCGAAGCCAAGTTCTGAAATAGTAGGTCGTCCCCAGCGGTGGAATTTCCATCTTCAGTATTCATATCTCTCCCCAGCTGAGTGGGTGTCCTCTCGGAGCATCGTCCATCTCCAGCAGAGTTGTTGATCTTGATATTCCTCAACAGAGCAGGTATTTTCTCGGAGATTCGTCCATCTCCGGCAGAATGGGTGATTATGATCTTCCCTAGCGGGGAGAAGTTTTTCTCGACAGGATTTCTTTGGTTTGGTGGCAATTTAGTTTGCCATCTCCAGCGGAGTTGCTTATGGTCTTCAGCATTTATTTTGCTGAGACTTTTCTCTTGCATTGCATAAGCATTTGTTTTGCATGGCATCCTCCCAAATGCGTAGCATTCCCACTTCATGTGGAGCATTACGGCAAAATTCAAACATATGCATCCGAAGCGTAAGCCAGGTTTGAGTTTTCCTTCGTCAGGAAAACAGAATTTCAGGAAGATATCTTTACTCCACAGGTGTTGGGTTAGGCAATATTTGACAGTTCCCCGGCAGAGTGTATTGCCAGGATTGTTTATCCTTAATCTTATTTGTACCCCTTCGTCCAGGTGGTCCTTCGGTTTTTCCCCCCTCGAAGTTTTTAATGACAGACACTCGTCCGTGTTTCTTTCAGCACCCGTCCGTGTTTGAACATTTGATTTCAATACCCGTCCGTATTGAAACCTTTTACACCCGTCCGTGTACCCTTTTCAATACCCGTCCGTATTGAAACCTTTTACACCCGTCCGTGTACCCTTTTCAATACCCGTCCGTATTGAAACATTTTACACCCGTCCGTGTACCCTTTTCAATACCCGTCCGTATTAAAACCTTTTACACCCGTCCGTGTACCCTTTTCAATACCCGTCCGTATTAAAACCTTTTACACCCGTCCGTGTACCCTTTTCAATACCCGTCCGTATTAAAACCTTTTACACCCGTCCGTGTACCCTTTTCAATACCCGTCCGTATTGAAACCTTTTACACCCGTCCGTGTACCCTTTTCAATACCCGTCCGTATTGAAACATTTTACACCCGTCCGTGTACCCTTTTCAATACCCGTCCGTATTAAAACCTTTTACACCCGTCCGTGTACCCTTTTCAATACCCGTCCGTATTAAAACCTTTTACACCCGTCCGTGTACCCTTTTCAATACCCGTCCGTATTAAAACCTTTTACACCCGTCCGTGTACCCTTTTCAATACCCGTCCGTATTAAAACCTTTTACACCCGTCCGTGTACCCTTTTCAATACCCGTCCGTATTAAAACCTTTTACACCCGTCCGTGTACCCTTTTCAATACCCGTCCGTATTGAAACCTTTTACACCCGTCCGTGTACCCTTTTCAATACCCGTCCGTATTGAAACCTTTTACACCCGTCCGTGTACCCTTTTCAATACCCGTCCGTATTGAAACCTTTTACGCCCGTCCGTGTACTCCTTTTTCAGTACCCGTCCGTATTGAACCCCTTTACACCTGTCTGTGTATCTTCTCAATACCCGTCCGTATTTGATATCCTGGATTCCTTGACACCCGTCCGTGTTTATCCCCAGTATAGCTAACCTTCGTTTGTGTTTATTTCAGGACTTTTCAATACAGTTTTAGTTTCCAACACTCGTATGTGTTGTGACAGTGCAGCATTTAATGTTTGTTTCCCAGTGGAGTCGTCCCTCCTTTGAGGATTGCAAATTTCCGGTTTCTTATGGTATTCAATCTCCGTGAACCCTTGGAACGCATGATAGCCGTCACTATCATACCTTCAGGATCAAGTTGATTGAATAGGGGCAGCTGTAACACCTCAAAATTTGCCTTGTTGTTTTTAGATAACTGGCTTAGGTTTCTTTTCATTTCTTGCATTTGCATTGTGCATAGCATTTGGTTCTTAGCATGGGATCAAGGTATTTGGTTCAACTCAAGGGCAAAAGCTTCTTATGAGCTCCATAAGCTCCTCACATCCTTATATGGTGGCCCAAGGGTATTTCAATGAGGGATTCTCCAAGTGGTTATATCAAGGGTTGGTGTCCTTACACTGATGACCAAAACTAGGGTTTCATGGTTAAGGGTCCTAAGCTCAAGGAGTTGATTCAAACCTTTCACCAAGGTTCTCCATATGTCAAAACAAGTCTAAGGATGGATTTTGAGCCAAAAATTTACCATGGAAGACCTCAGATGATTCAGTAGCTTACAGATGAAGTAATCAGTCAAACTGGTCAACTGAAAAGTCAAACTAGGGTTTTGAGAGATCCTCATCATGGTAATCAAGTCAAGAGACCTTTGTTTGGTCTATGGAAGGCTTTCATGATCACAATTTGCAAGAATCAAGCTTTGGTAGAAAGTTGCTAAATTGGGAAAGTGACTTGTAATTTCAAGTTACTATTTTTGGCATATTTTCAACCAACTTTAACCAAACTTTTCATGATCAAAAATGCTTCAAACGAATTTTTGCCCAACACCAAAGTTGTAGATCTCTTTCTCCTCTTTCCAAAGAGTGGTGGATCATGATCATATCATTTTTGGGTCAAGAGTTATGGGCATTTGAAGTTAGAGGGCATTTGGTGTTCTACCATGCATACCATTTTGACATAACTTGCAAGTTGCATTTTAACTCACCAATATGGCTTCTAATTGTTCAGTTCACCTCACCACACTCCAATGTACCTCATTTAGCAGCATTTTGAGCCAAGAATTGAGTGAACCCGTGGGTTACATGTCCATAATTCATCATTATGCAATTTTGCAATTTCATTTGGAAATCACAATTCAGTTACTTTCCAACCCCAAGATCAATCCAAAGGTTCTCATGGCATCAAAAGGAAAGCAGTCATGCGCTTTTCATGAAGAATGCACGAGTAGAATACCTCATGTGCACAAACTTGCAAATTTGCAAAACAGCCCAAAACTCATTGCTCTCAAGTCCTTGAGGATTAAAACCCTAAACAGTAGCATTGGCACACTATATAAGCTAACTCACACGAATTTCTCAGGGGCTACCATTCATTTTCACCACTTTTCAAAGTTTTGCCCTCAAGTTTCTCTCCTTCGATTCTCCCAATTCTTCAAGTGTCTTCCATTTTTTTTGGTTGGTTTGTGATCAGTGGAGCATAAGGAAGAGAAATCCACCATTGTTTTGAAGTTTAAGCAAAGAATTTATCAGTTGAGTTCAGATTTTCAACTCTCGGATTCAAGGATTCAGACCAATTTGAAGGTCTAAGTGCATTTATTTTGCAATTAGACGGTTTAAGGAGTTGATCTGCAGCTTATCTTGGAGTTTCTTGGTGATTTTCCAGTTCTGCAAATCTCAGGTGAACTTGAAATTCATAGATCTAGAATTGATTTTTGTTGTGTGTTTAATGTTCATCTTGATGTGTTGAGTTCATATATGTGTTTGGAATTGATTTTCAACGTGAATCATGGCTGGAATTTAGATCTGAAATTTTCAGATCCAAACTTGTTTCGTTCGATTCTTGAAATATATGCATGATAAATGATTTTGAGTAGCATATTTGTGATCTACGTGAGTTGCTGAACATTTTGATGTATGATTTGTTGTTTTTGGTTATGGTTTGAAGTTTAGTGACCGGAGAGTGGCCGGAGAAGATGACCGGCGCTTCTCCGGCCGGTGAGGGTTTAATTAGGGTTTGTGGTTTTCCAGTTTGAATCTCATGCGTTGGATCTTGATTAATTTTCCAGTTTAATTCACGTGCGTTGGATCTTGGTTATGAGTTGTTAATTAAATTGATTAGGGTTTAGTGGATCTGATTAATTCATGACTGTTGGATTTCATTTAATTAGTGAGTTTGAATATGGACCATCAGATGATTGACTTTGCTTCGTTTGACTTTGAATGAGAGCCTGTGGATCTGGAGACTTTTTTTGTTTGACTCAATCTATGCCGTTCGTTGTTTCTGAATGTTTGGAAGCGCTTGGGCCTTTTTGCTGTTTGCACCCCTCGTTTCTGAGCCCATGATTATTTGCACGCATTTGGATTCATTAATACACCCCTGGCTTCATTTCATTTCCTTTTTATTTTCTATTTTCATACCATTTCATAATTAATTGTTAAAAATACTTGCATGTGCTAAAAAAAATTCCAAAAAAATTCATCATTCCTCCTCATTATTAAAACTAATTTTTCACATTTTATTTTATTTTTTTACATTAAAATTGCATTAAATATTAATTTTCCAAAGTATTTTTCTCATTTTGCACTTCATATTGCATACTTCATGTTGCATTTTTTATTTCTCTCATTTGGAAAGTGATTTGATCCTGATTCTTTTTGGGTTATGTTCATAACATGTTGAAGTATGTTTGAGATTTTTGGTATGATTTTTAGGTCCTTTTTGGATGACTTTTGATGTGTTGCTTTGAGCATGAATGTATGAAATCCTATTGATGCTTTGACCTAATTGTTGATTGACTTTGGTTCTGATTCATTGCTTGTGGATTTGATATGTCAATTATACATGTTTGAGATGCTTGAATACTGAATGACATAATTTTTGAGGCATGTTTGTTATTTCTTTGAAGCATGAGCTTTAACTTGTCCAATTTGTGAATATATGCTTCATGTTTGGTTTGCTTGGTCATGAAGGTACTTGTGCCACAATTTTAGGTCTTGTTGAGGGATTGATAGCATGATTAATTGACTTCTGGTTATGATATTTGAATCTCATATTTGCATGTTTGATGTTTTCCTTTCACTTTAAGTCATTTGTTTCACAAGTATGAATCATGTTTCACTTCACTTCACTTCACTTCTTCTTTGCTTCCTAATTGATTGTGAAAGTGTTTGTGTGACTTGAATGTTGTTTGAAGATCATGTTTAGGCCCATATTTAGGATTGTGTCACTTCTGGACTTGGTTTACTTTGTGAAATTTTGACTTGGTTGCTTTACATGATCACTTCTTTTCATCTCACTCCTTCTTTAATGACTTGAATGGTACTTGAGTGACTTCTCCCTTTTCTTTTTGACTAATTGTGCATGGTTAATAGTAGAGGTCAGTAGGACCATTAGGTTCTGAACTTGATGTTTGATTTACTTTAGAACTTGTTTCTTTATGGCCTTATGCTTGTTTGAGTTTCATTTTGTCATATGTGAATACTTCTAACACTTTCAGGGGCAAATGGTAAGTTGTTTGAATGTGGATATGCTTCCACATTTTACTTTCTTCCTTTACCTTTTAACTTTCATACTTGTGTTTGAAGTGAGCTTATGCCACTTGTGTTTCACTTCTCTTTCTCCTCCTTCTCTTCCACTTTTTTCATCCCTCGAGTCACAAGACTTGTTTAAGTCTTGGATTCTCTCCCTTTAGAGCTACCTAGTCCAACTTAATTTTTGATTAAGCTTGGAGTAGGATTAGCATTAGGTTAGGCAGTCGTCTCTCCTAAACCTCACTAACCATAGGACATCCATGCATGATAACATTAGGACTCTTAGTTTCCCTGTAAAGTTTCCTTTTGTGTCGCTTCTCTTCTCATCTCAAACTTCTTGAACACACTTAATAAAATATAACGTATATTGCGCTCGAGCCTTAAGTGTAGGAAGTGAAGAACGAGGGGTCTCCTCTCCTCTTCTAGGGTGTTTAGCATACGTCTCATTTGGGGGCGATCATGCGACTCACTCGTTCCCGCATGGTAGACTTTGGTGCAATGTAAGTTACGAACTGACTCAAAACACTTCTGTCTAAAAAACACCAAACCAATTCAAATCTTTTTATCCTCCGGGATTGTTGGGTTTCAAACTTCTTTTTTTTCGTGAAAGAGCTCGTCGCTCACGTAAAAAACACTTACCTACCCGTGGTCGTACCCACGAACTACGTCAGCTCTGATTCCTCTCTCTCGTCCGATTGAGGATACGTAGGCACAAGACAGCGATTGTCTTGGCGAGCACCCTTCCCCCACAGTTCCCGTCCGAACTACGTTGACTCTGACTTTCCCATTGCACTGAGGGAGTACGTAGGCCTAGGACAACGATACCGTCCTATCGAGTCACTTCCTTTTCTTTTCTTCTTCGTTTCTCCGTTCTTTCCCGTTCCCGTTCCTTCTTCGGTCCAGTAGCAATGGAGTTCCAGATGACGACGCCCTTTGATGCAGACAGTAAGCGTGGATCCCATCGAGTACGATGGACGTGTTGGGTGCTAACACCTTCCCTTCGCGTAACCGACTCCCGTACCCATTCTCTTGGTCGTGAGACCATGTTCTTTCCCTTCTTTCAGGTTTACGCAGTGTTTCCTTTCCCTCTCTAGGGATAAATACACTTTGCTGGCGACTCTGTGTTCTTTTGCGCCACTCTCGCGTTTATACCGTTGGATGCGAATCTTTCGGGAGCGACAAGTGGATACCCTCGGTCGAAATCTCAAGCCCAGGGTTCACCACACGCAACTGGGCCACGACACTTTCGAAGGACTCCACTGCCACGGCGATACCGTCATCCTCGGCCTGCAGAATGCTGGCGACCAGCTCAGCCCTAGTTTTCAACACTTTTATCTCAACCGGTTCATCAGCACCCGGGGCACTGGCCGCCATCAGCTTTTTGTTCAACTCCCCGACAGCCTTTTTCTCCGTCTTCAGCTTGGTGATCTCCTCTTTCAGCTTGGCCGTCTCCTCTTCGTCCTTCTTCCTAGCCTCACGAGCACCCTTGACCTCCTCCTTCAAGGCCGTCTCAGAAGCCCAGGCAGCAGTAAGTTCAGCCTCAAGTGCAGTGTCCCCTTCCGCATAAACGGCCGCCATCTCCAGCATCCTCACATGGGCAGAAGCATCCTGGGCCACCAACGCCCTCTTGCTCGGCCGGTCCATGCTCTCCAAGCTAAGAGACTCTGCCCGAGGAACGACCAGGGTGTTGCCCTAAAAAAATCTCCTGTCGAGGATGCATGGGGGAGCTCAAATTTCGCCTTCTCAGGCGCCCGAGTCAGGTCCACAACATCTAACGTCCGTGGCCGCTTCGCCCGCCCGGTCAAAGGCAGTGGAGAGTCCCGTGGACCAGGAGAGGGCGTAGAAGAGGTCCCCGGAGCAGTTTGAACAAGGGAAGGAGCACGAGTACCAGCAGCAGTCCGGGTCTTAGAGGGAGCCTCTCCAGCCTTACCCCTCGCCATGGCGTTCCTCACCACACGATCACGAGCTTGAGGCATCTCACCTGCACAAATGAAAACAAGCACGTTAGTTACGGGGAAGGAAATAACACAAACAAAGTCTAAACAACTATGACTACCGAGCAGCTTCTCAGCATCCGCGGGAGTCTTGCACTCCAGCAGTGCCTTCACATTGATAAACCTGCGCTCAACCCTCTGGCTACCATCCTCCTCGTAGATAGGGTTACCCTTTCTCGTCCAGCAGCTCGCAAGACTGAAGGAGTTGACCCACTTCACCAGCGTCTCATAAGACACGGCATCCTACCCGCGTAGCGCGCTCGGCTCGAAGACGTAAGCACTGGGCTTCTTGGAGAAATTGTCAGGTGTCCAGCGGATCGGGAACTTGTACAACCTCTCCCCGATATACTTCCCCTCCTCGTTGAGTAGCTCCTCTCCGTTCTCATCGACCTCTATCTCCCAGACATACGTGCTGTCCTGGGCAGCTTCAGACACTGGCTCAACGATGAAGTACCTTCCCTTGAACGTTCGGATTGACTCCGAGAACGGCTTAAATAACTTCTTGGACTGCTTCAAGGAAACCCATCCGTACTTCTTCCCCGCCAGCTGCCGTTGAAGATGGAAAACAGAAAAAAACAGAGGGAGAGTGGTTCCCAGTGTGAGACGCTCGCACACTAACTCAAATTCCCGTATAAAGGCCAGCGAGTTGGGGTGGAGTTGCGAGGGCGCCAGCTTGAGATGCTCAAATACCAACCGCTGGAAATCAGTGAAGGGCAACCTCAACCCCAACTCCTTGAAAGCGTACTCGTACATCGTGAAGCGGTCCCCGAACTCCGAGCAGACTCGCTCGTCCACGGTGGGAAAATGCACTCTCCAATCCCCCGGTGGACCCACCTCTGTAAAGGCGTCCACCACAGATCTGGAGAACGTGGAAATATGTTCTGAAGGCGGCCACCTCCCACTCCTCCGGGCAGAACCCTTCAACATCCTCCCCCATGACATCCAAATCCTCTTCCTCTTCAATCTCGCTCGAGGAGCTCGATGCCGTCGAGCTCGAAGACGCAGAACTCGAAGCCGTTGCACTGCTATTCTCCTCGGAGACAGTTTCCTCCTCGGATGTGACTGGGATAACTTCTCTCTCTGGCTCCATCGCCATTACGATCACCTAAAAAAGCAGAGAAAGACAGTGAATTCGACAGGAAATCAAATCCACCCTTCCACCGCTAAGTCAAGTGGAAGGGCGCGCAGAAGGCTAAGGACAACGTCCCCGGCCTAAGCCCTAACATCAAACGAAAAAACCTCCCCGCGAGGAGATGCCCGAGACATACCATCTTCCTGCGAAGAACCTCCCCGCGCTCGTGCCCAGATTCCGTCTGAAGCTCCACCGGAAACTGCAAGGCTCCACCGGAATCTGGAAACGTTCTACCGAAAAATTCACCATTCCATCAGAAGGTAATCAGACACGGTGGTCACGACTCGCAACCAGGACGTGGACCACCACGCTCACCAAACGTGCTACCTACTCCGGCGAGGTGCTAGAAGTAGCAAAAGGGCAGAACCACCGTCCACCACCAACACTCGCCGGAAACCTACCTATTTCGTCACCTAAAGCTAACCCTAGCCGCATGCAATCTACCACTAACAACAAAAGAAAGTAGAACAAGCCGGAAATCAGAAAACTTACTTGATTTGAGTAGAAGAGGGAGACTGCTCGAAACTTGGCACGGTGGTCGGTTGCTCTGAAGACGGCGACGGGCAAGAACGCTGATGACGACGAAGAGAAATCAGAAGGGAAAAAGTGCAAAATGGGACAACCTTCCCCCTTTTATACTGAGGGGCACGTGCACACACGCGCCCGTAGGAAATAATGACTGCCCACTAGCCATATTACCTATTAACTGCTACACAGGGCTCGATGCACACGTGGCAAACCAACGTTTCCCATTCTGTCTGACACTTTATCTCCCCGAATACTGAGCAATAGGGTCACGACCACGAACATCACGGACACAAAGGACCACGAGCATCTCGAGACAATCATCCTCGTCTCCGCGCTAGCTCCCCTGAGTGACGAGCAGTCCTTAAGTCATCACTCTCATGCTCGGGAGCAACGACTTGGGGGGCTCCTGTTCTGGACTGGACCAACGGCTAGAATTGGCCCAATCCGCCTCTGCTCCAGAGCGGCCCAAATTGCCTAAGCCCAATCCACAGAGGGGCAGTAACGACATTTTGCCCCTCCAACCGGGCAAGGAACGCAACGTCCTCCCCGACTTTTATGCTCGTTACGCACGGCTTCCTCGCTGCCCGAACAGCAAGGGACAGGTGCCCGGAACTGTGTTTATGCCCGGCACAACGGCTAGTTTCTAGCACTCTGCTCGACATAACGGCTAGTTTGGGCAGTTACCTATTCTTCGGGGAAAACAGTTATTTCGCTCTGAAAATAGGACCGTTGGCCACGCGCTGGGGGCTCTATATAAACCCTCTCGCTTGAGAGGGTCAGGTATCACACTTTCACCCTAAGAATACGCTTTGTACTTGCCCCTTTTCTCTGACCTTTTCTTACTTGAGCGTCGGAGTGCCTTGCAGGTACACCCCCTTCTCTCCTCATTCACAAGCCGAACACCTTGCACGCCTGACGATCAGCATCCGTCCGAGCACCTTGCCATCTGACGACCAGCTTACGTGGATCTGTTCGAATACTCCGGATCAATTACCAAGCAACAAGTTCTACTATTATTTGAAATTGATTCAACTTAAGTGATCATAAGTCCATTGTGTGACTAATCAGTTGCTATTGATCACAAGACCAAGGTGAAGATTTGTAGGAATTGGTCCAATCAACTATGATGACGTTATTTTTGTTTTTAACAACTTAGTTGTTTACTATTCGTAGTAAGATTAGATTAAATCTAGATAGCTATAAATAGCATATACTTTGTATAAGGCCAAACTACTTTGAAGTAATCTAAGTAAATAGAAAAATCTTGTACACAAATGCAAAGATTAATCTCATATATATCGGATAACCTCATAATGAGTGACACAATTTTCATTCACGAGAATATAACAATTATTTGTATCTAAGTTGAGTTCAAACCCACAACTTCAATAATTAATAATTAATAAATAATAGTTTTATTATTCTGAAAATAAAATTCTCCACCTTCATACATGAAAGATTCATCTCCTCTTTCATATGTTTAGAAACTAAGACCAGTGGCACCATGACAGAAAAATCTACAAAACATTAAAATGATTGGTGGTCTAAGATATAGATGTAAATAAAAAAAGTGCACAAAAGGTTCATATTATTTCGTTAACTAAACAAACAAAAATGAATAGAATCACATTTGTTGCTAGTTTGTTTTTAGGGACATTTTTTTTTTATAAAAGCCATTCATTGCAACAAGGAACACCAAGAGTGTTCAACCAACAGTACAACAGACCAACTGATAAGAACAGGCCTACTGATAAAACAGTCCTAATGCAGGAAACCAAGAGAACACAGCCTCCTAGACCAGAAAAATCAAGGAGTTTGGCACGCGTTAAAATGTTATTGAGACTTTTTGCTGCTCACCTATCTTATCCAAACTAATTTATTCTTTCATGAAAAGTAAACAAATTATAAATACAAATAAAAGCACATTATGAATGTAAAAGTGTTGTCCATTCTAATACTTTCTTGTTCACACACACACACATCACACACACACACACACATATATATATATATATATATATATATATATATATATAGATATATATATATATAGATATATATACCCTCTGATCACTTTATAAGCAACAAAAAAAAACTTTGGTTTAAATGGACTTTTAGTTTTCTTATTTACAAATTTTTAATGTTTTAGTCTCCTTTTTAATTTTTTCAATCTTTTAGTCCCTCAAGTTGTTATTTTTTGGGATTTCTTTTAATCCCCTTCTGTTTTGATTACGTGACAATGATGATTGGGAAAAAAATAATTGTTTTTGATGAGTTGACAATATTGACTAAGATAATTAATTTATTAAAAATATTTTAAATAATTAATTATTAATATTTTTAATTAAGTTTTTTTTTTAATTTATGTGAACTAAAGCTCACATTAAAGTTGGCTAATGTATGTTTTAGAAATAGTTAAAAGTAAAACTAATACAATCGATGTGGGACTTGTGAGAAACAAAACTAACAAATTCTTCATTATTATCCATCTTTATGCAAACCATTTAACTTGTTTTTGAAAGGAACTCAAGCTACTGCAATATCATATTATCCATCTTCAGTTAGATTTTACTACATGCTTGTATTGCATAACTGCATCTTTTAATAACTTTTTGATGATAAATATGAGAGAAGGCTCTTGAGATTCAACTGAAACACCATATTTATAGTTGTTTCATTGTTGCCATAAGTTTTTTATTTTTTTTATCAATTATCACAATGGTTTCTATATATTTAATATTTATGTAATTTTGAAATGATAGAGTGTAAGGCATAACAGCACAAGCTAATGAACCCACACCTTAATGAATGCTATTACATTTTAGTATTAATTCCCAAAAAAATTAATAAAAAAAAGTACTTTCAATTTATAAAATAGATCCTTCAATGTTGAAATTGTCAACGATATTAAAGTGTTGAAATTGTCAACGATATTAAAGGGTTGTATTCAACTCTCCTATGGAATTTTAAGTTTCTCACCATGATTAGTTCACCGTATTGTTGTTTTAAAAAAAAAATATTTTCAGAGTATATGTTAGGAACTTTTATCCAAATCAAACAGAAGACGGTGTTGGCAAATATCAATGTTCTTTTAATATTGGAACGATTGATTATTTTGAGTTTAAATTACAAGATGCACAACAAGAACTAAACATTAATCCTCATGATTTTGTTGAGTTGTGAGAGTGAATCTAAAAGATTGTTGGTTTGTGAGTACATGAGCAATGACACTTTGGCAAGCTTCCTTTTCAAATCTGAGAAACAGAAACCAAGTTGGAAGATAAGAGAAGAAGGGACAATGGTTTAAAAAGTGATTTATTAACCATTGAAATCCCACATCGTTTTGCCTAAAAAACACAAGGGTTTATTAAGTTAATCCACACAAGGTTTAGTGTCATCATGGTCATTGTGTTGCTTCTGTAACAAATTGGACTTAAGGCCCGTAATGCTTATTTTAAAATTTGTATTAATTTCTAATTATTAAATTTATAAAAATACTTAATTAAAATTATTAATTTATTCTATAAAATTATTATTTAATTAGTTATCCACGTAATAAATGACACGTCATAAAAAATAATTTTTTTATCCTAATCATCATTGCCACATGTGCAAAAGTGGAGAGGGGTCAACGAAATTCTAAATGAAGTAAAGTTGAGGGACCAAAAAGCTGGATTTTAAAATAGAGTGATTAAAGAGTTAAAAATACGTAAATAGAGAGACCAAAAATGCATTTAAGCCAAAAAAATTTTAAGTTCATTCAGTAATTGATGTATCTGATATATAATAATGTCCAGATACATCATTTATTCAATAAATTTAAAAAGGTTTTTGTTGCTTATAATAAACACTCTTCTTTTACATCTTCTTTGCTTTTGTATCTTAGTTTCCAGCAGAGTCTGTTACATATGAAACATGTTTTATAAATAACATAAAATTAGCACTAGGTGATGTAAATCAACTGTTACCAGATCTTTTCCAAGACATATGAGAATAATTGAATAGATCCCCCGCCGTTTACATTGAGTGTCTTACAATAGTCCGTATCTGCTCCAGTTTCTTTTTTTTTCGAAGAAGCCAAATTTTATTAAATTATGCACAAGAAGTGCTACGACAAAGACAATACGTTAAATTAAACTACAGCAGTGCCAATCACTACTAACACCAGAACTGGGAAAAAAACTGCTAACTACTAACAGCAACTCTAAGAGACTAAAGAAATCACCAAAATACAAGCAACACCCTGAACTGAAGAAACCAAAACAAACTCAAATCCACCGAACCGCGAGAACACATGAAATGATGAAACACCAAGGCAACGATACTGATTGAACTCAAACAATTAGCACATGAAGATACTAACTGGTATCGCCAGAATAACACGAGCAGCACACAAGCAAAGCCTTTGGAACTGGTTCAAAGGAGATAAACTCTCCAAAACCATAATGTGTTATTTCCATCAAACAAAAATTTCCAGCACCACAACTTCGAAAGACAGTCCGCCGTAGAACCAGAAGCTAGATGAGGGAAAACTGATTCAAAAATCTACACACCTGAATAAATAGAATCTCCGAAACACATAAGATCAAACCTCCTCAAGATGAGACAAACTTGCCGCAATCGAGATGGGCTTCCGATCCTACCAAGAGAACTCAACACTACTAGGTAGAAATGAGCCGCCTACACACAAACACCAGAAAAATACCAACCAATGATAAAATTTGTTCAATCTCCGAACTGTGCCAATAGAGGCAAAGACAATGACGATACAACTGCTCAACAAACAACTTTACTCCCCTCACTGCCAACTTCAAGAGGCTCCCCTGTTGCCCCTATCAGCTACTCCGAACCACAAGACTAACCGGACACAAAAGACAAGTTAACATTGGAAACGCTACGCTCTGCCTAATAGAAGCACTCCCAATGGCTGGAAACCAATCCCCACTGTTGAAAGAATTTAACTCTACTATCTATATGATGAAGATGCCAATGACAGCTCCACTGATAAAACTGCAGAAAAACTATTCTACTCCAACAATATCGCTAAGTGCCAACTAAAATACAATGATCCCAAAACCTAAATTAACTAGGTCTCAAACTACTTTGATAGACCAACCAAGAGCAACAGAGAGAAACGCCTTCACACATAACTCACTCTTCGACTATACCAGCTAACTTTGCGAGCCTAAAGTTGAGACAAGGACTAGTTGCCTGCTCTGGAATGAACAATCAAATGATCTAAATTGAATCCTTCTGAGAGATAGTCTAATTCAACCCCTCCAACCCCGCCTGAACCTGATACAGCCTAGAAAAAGTACACATGTTATCCTGATTCCAATCCACCTTAAGACTTGGATGATTCCAGCTAACGCCCTAAGACTTGGATAATTCCAGCAAGCGCCAAACTCAATGCGTTACCTCCACCCTGACCAAACAAGACTACCTCCAGATTGACCACTAGACGAACATGACTCAAAATCTCCTTGCTATCCTCTCAGCACCTGCAGACAGGGAGAACTATAACTCCACGAACTAACAGACCTCCCCTTACTCCTCTATCTGACTTAGAATAGCTCTTGGATTCGAAAACCATGCTGATGTATTGAGAGGTAACTCCATTCCTTTAGCTAGTATCCATTTCCAGGCCAGAATTTTTACTTTCTCCACTATCTGATCTGGCTCAATCTTTTTGTTTTGAAATATTTTTTCGTTTCTTGCTTTCCAAATCATCCAAATACAAGCAAACCAAATTATACTTAACTTATATTCTGACTTTCTATTTCCTCCCAACATACCTTCAAATTGCTTCAGATGCTTAAAACCAACATTATGCAGAGCCGATAGTGTGTTAAGCCATCGACCTAATAAGTACCATACTCCCGCCGTTACCGGACATTCGAAAAACAAATGCGACACCGTCTCTAATTTACCACACTCTCTGACACAGTAGTTCCACCGTTCCTAAATACTCCTCTCTTTACCAAATTATCTCTTGTTGCGATTCTATTATGAAACATTCTCCAGACTAAGCAGGAAACTTTCCTCAGAACCGCTTTATTCCAAGCTCTTGCGCATTCCTGGGCTGCTGAATTTGCCGACTGCCTTAGACGCCACTTATAGTTTTCACTGACAGAGTAGGAGTCTAAATGAGCCCTCTCCCCAAGATTGGTTTCAGTTAAGCTCTTCCACCATGAGGACTTTACAGACTTACCAGCTTCCTCTCCATCCAAACCCTCCCCATACCTATTAACTAAAGCTTTGTACCAAAGGCCATACTTTTCAAATTTGATTTTCCAAGGAGAGCCAAATTAAACTCCCTCATTTTTCTGATACCAAGACCTCCCTCCTTCACTAGCCTACAGACTTTATCCCAATTAATCCAGTTGATTTTTCTCTCTTCCTCCCTCCCTCTCCAAAGAAACCGTTTAAAAAGGGATTCTAATTTGGCGATGATTCCTTTAGGAACCAGAAAGAATGATAGAAAGTATATAGGCAGTGCCTGCAAAACTGACTTGATAATCACGCTCTCCCTCCAATAGAAATATTTTTCTTCTTCCAGTTTCTAATTTGTTCAGTTATCCAATCCCTTTGCAGATCTTTTGACATGTGGCAAATTAAAAATTTAATGGTTCATATTATGAATTATTAAATCTATATTTTTTTAATAAAAAATAAAATCATTTTTGACAACACAATTCCATTATTTTCTGAAACCTAACAACACCAGCTGCCATTACTGTCAACACAACCAGCTGTATTGTCACAGTACTGTTACAAGTTCTCCTCCACTTATAAATTCATTTCATATATATACATGTGGTAACGACAAGGATTTTAAATTTAAAAAATCATCAACAAATGTTAGGCTTACTCTTCTTCTCACTTTTCTTCGATATGCTCGCCACCGTGACGCCCACCTCTCTGCCGCAATGCACCTTAGTTTAGTTAGGTAGTTTTCCCCAAATTTTCTAATAAATTTTTGCAGTGTAAAAGAAATTTTTCAAAATTTTCTGACAAATCTTTGCAAAGTGGTAAAAAAAAATTTCTCAAATCTTTATGAAATCCAAAGGGAAAGTTTATGAACAAACTTGAATCGCCATTTTTCTTTGTCTTCTTATCACAATCTCTCCCCGAATTGCCGTCTCGTGGTCTTGCTCCAATTCACCGCCATTTTTTATTTAAGACACAGACGAAGACCAAGAATAGAAACATGAGGAAATCGCGTACCAGGAAAGAAGAGAGTAAAACTAACAAGGTCTTTTATATTTTGCTTTTTTATTAAACAAAACACTGATATTACATCTGAACCCTTGAGTTATTTTTTTAACACGTATCGTGCATCTAAGAATTGAACCGGACTAAATGGAGGAGAGATAAATGGAGCAGATCGAAACTCGTCTCACAATAACCGTCTTCTTTGATATTTTCATACCTTTTAAAATAATAATTATTTGTGTTGATTTCAAGATAAAAGAAATGTCACTTAGTAAAATAATTTTATCAATAATAAATAGTTGAGTATTTACATGATTTAAAATAAATAAATAAGAATAAGTTAGTGAAAAGAAATAATAAATATTATATTAGTATTTTAAAAAGACAAATAATTTAAAACAAATAAAAATAAGAAAAAGAGTGCTTATTATAATATGCTTATTATAATATGAGATTAATTGCTATGCACTGACAGTGTAAAAAATTTTACACTGTCAATTCGTCACCATCATCCTTTTGCATGACTTTATAAATTTTTAAAATAAAAGTTAAACTTTTTTTAACATTTAACGGCTATGATTCGCTGATTGTGTAAAACTTATTTACACTGTCAGTGTATGAAGTATTAATTAAGTAATACGATTGGAAAATAAAAATTTAATTTATATTGGAAATTAAAAATAGAAATTAATTGGAATACACTGTCAGTGTAAAACTACTTTACACTGACATCCAATTAAAATAAATCATTTTGACACATGAGAAGAGAAAAATATAGAAGAATTAGTTATTAAAATAGTTTAATTATAATTTTTTATTTTTATTTTTAATTTCATAATTATGTGTCAAAATAATTTATTTTAATTGGATGTCAGTGTAAAATAATTTTACACTGACAGTGTATTTTAATTAATCTCTTGAAAATAACGCTTATTTTAGACTAAATAATTTTTGCAAATATAATATTTATGTTGGGATCGAGTAACATTTATGTGTCCCCAAATGAGTTCAAACCCACAACTTCCGTGATTAATAACTAAATAATTAATACTCCACCTTCCTACATGAAAGATGCATCTCACTCTCACATGTTTAGAAACTAAATCCCAAAAACCCAATAATTGAAATCAACAACATAGAGTGAGGAGCAACCACATGAACACCACTACTAGAAATATTATAAGTATTGGCTAATTTTACTTGGCTGCAGTCAAGACCTTTTTGCCCTTCTCTGCACTCATGAGCAAATAATCCAGGTGGATATCCTCCATAGGCATTTATGTAAGTAAACATAATTGTAGCACAATTAGTTGTCAAGTCATTAATCTCATCAGAAAATGGACAAGCAAATTGTTTGAATGCCTCACAGCAAGCTATTGGAGGGTATCTTGGACCTTTACATTGGCTTATTATATTTGAGTAGTTCTGGTTCTGAAAATCAACTCCACATGCTGTAAAATTAAAAAAAATTATTCAATTATTTTTATACATTTTCTTTTCTTATTTATTTAATAGTCACACCAAAGTTCGAATTTTAATCACTACGTAAATTATCCTAACAAAAAAAATTTTGAAATGAAAAAATAAAAGAAATGAATAAACATAATAAATTGTTAATTACCTTTCTTAGCTTGCAAGAGAGTACGTCCAGTGAAAATACCACTCTCAAATATGTCATCTATGTAAAAAATAATTAAAACTAAATTAAACCAATTTCAATATATTTTAATATGTTTATTATATATTTATATCATTGATCATAAAAAAATTGTAAAAAAAATAGAAATTAATATACCTGATAAGAATGAAGAAGAGGTTGCCAATGTCATTAGGAGGAAGAAATAGAGAAAAGAAGAGAAGAAGGGATAAGCAACCTTCACCGTATTAGAGATACAAAAAGGTTATTTATACTAAAATTCAATTAAAAGTATAAGTTATTCAAGTTTAAAACTTTACACATTGAAACCATGAACTAAAAAATAAAATGCATAGATAGAAAATAAGAAACATTAAGATCATCTAAAAATAAATAAATTGTACCTTAAAATGGCAAACTGTCGCATGCGTGCCACGTGGCAGGCGTCATTATTAGCCTAGGGCGGCTAGGCTAGTGTAGTGCACTTGAGTGCTCTAAACTCTTTGAATTCTGTGAGGGTCCTATAAATAGGCCTCACCTCGTTTCATTTGTTCCGTTTGCTCTTTCACTCTCAGACACTCTATCATTTCCTTCTCCGTTCTTCCGCCGCTAGCTTCCACCGTCCTCCGCAGTTCTCTTCCAGCGGCCGCCGTGCTGGAACTCTAAAGAAGCGTATTGCAAGTAAGTTTCTTCCCTTTTTCTCCTTTTGTCTGCGTTCGTAGGGTGATCCTTATGGGGAACTGATGAAGTTCCCATAGAATCACGAAATATCCGGCGAAAACGGCGGAATTTCAAAGCTTAGTTGTTGAATCTCGCGGGGAAGGGAGATGAATTCCCCGGGGTCACGAAGAATGTCCCGGGGTCCTGGGATGAATGTCTCTTGATTCGTTTGTAGAATTCCACGGGGAATAGGGTTGGAGTCCCCGGGGAACCAGAGTTTGTCTCGAGGATCTGGGTCGAACATCTCCTCTTCCTCGACGGTCCCTCATCGCCCTTTCACTTGATCAGCGGTGGAGGGGTGGATTTGATATGGGTAATCGAATTCACCATTTCCTTCTGCTTTTCAGGTAAATGGACGCGTTGCCCGTGGCTGTGGGATCGTTGGACAGTTACGACGAGCCTGACTCTCCTATGGCCGAGACAACCAGCGGGGAGAGGTCGCCCGACGAATGGGCTTGTGAGGAGGTTTTAAACATGCCGTCCCTGTTCGTCGACTTGGACGAAGACAAAATTTTTTTCACCGTCGAGCACCGCCTGGTAGGCTCGGACAAGTCATGGAACATATTCAGGCCAAGGGAGCGCCACAGGATCTGCTCGACGTATAGTGGGATGCGGTTCCCCGTCTACGAGTTCATGTTCGACAAGGCGGGGTGGCGCCTGCCCTTCACAGATTTCCAACAGACCGTATTCACTTGGCTACGCTTGGCCCCCTCTCAGCTCCATCCCAACTCACTGGCTTTCATCAGGGCATTCGAGCTGGTGTGTAAATACTTGCGGATTGGTGCCACCGTGCCCTTGTTTTTCCGCATCTTCCACCTCCAGGGGCAGGCCATCGACGGCAGGCACGGTTGGGTATCTTTTAAGCAGGTGAACAGCTTGTTCCACACCTACCTGGACTCCGTGCGCGACTTCAAATTTCGGTACTACCTCGTGCGGCCGATCACATTTGAGGCCGTAAACACGATGTACCGTCGAGAGGTCGAGGAGAGAGATGGTCGGCGATAGGAGGTCCTCAAGTCTAAGTTCCCATTGTTCTGGATAGAAGCACATTTCAAATATGGGACGGACAGCTACAAGATCAAGCCCAGCCGTCTCGGGGAGGGGGATCGATTGGCGTACGAGCGAATAGTGGTGTTCGTCAACAGCTTCAACCGGGGCAAGTTCGTGACAATGGATGGGGAATTCGTCTGCGGAGATGACGGGCGGGTGCTGACGAAGCGCCGTCTGATCAACACGAGGGCCCTCCTTGAGACGTTTTTCGACGAGGAGGCGCTCGAGCTGTTAGGTGGAAACACCTCCCAGATTTACCCCTTGCTTTTTCTATTTCTTGTGTCTCGATTTCTGGTTCGCTGATATGTTTGTTTTCTTTTTTGCAGACAAGATGTCGACCTCCGAGGAGCGATTCAAGAAGTTGAAGGCCAATCGTGCCGCGAAGAAGGGTGGCAAGGGGCGTGTCGAGCAACTTCGACAGCATGAGCCCACTCCATCCCCGACACCCGTGGGTTCCTCTGGCTCTCACCAAGACACGGGTTCTCTCAGCCCTCAGCATTCCCCGAAGAGACAACGACTCGAGAGCACTGTGGACGTCAATCTCACCGAGCAGGAGAGCCCGCCTGCCGTAAAATTTGTGCTCCCGCCCTGTCACACGAGGCCCAACTTCTTTACCGGGAATAACTCGCTGTGTGTAGGTGGCCCCGAAGCTCAGGCCATCCTAGGCGTCGACAAGGCTTCACGGAGGAAGGCGCTGGTGGACGATGTTTCTGCCGTGATGAGGATTTGTGCGGCTGCCTTGGTCCTGAACGACGAGGCGTGCTCTGCTGGTGATCTGCAAAAGCTGAGGGATAGTTTCCAGGCCATCTCGGCCGAGATGGAGAAGGTGGGGAAGGAGCTGGCCGACTGTAAAAGCGAGAACAAAGCCCAAGTCGAGCGCCAGCAGAAATTGGAGGAAAAGCTGAAAGGCGCTGAGGAGGAGCGAAAACGCCTCGCTGGTATCGAGGAGGAGAGGGATCGCCTTTTGTCGAGGGTCACCGAGTTGGAAAATGTTGTCCGTCCTGCGGAGGAGGAGACTGAGGAGGATAAGTTGCTGACTTCGCGGGCAGCGCTGATAGCGAAGCTACGGGAAGCCGAGGATGACAACCTCGAAGTGGCTGGCATAGGCTTCAGGAACGCTGTGGAGTAGCTTCGGGTCCTCAACCCCGACCTCGTCACTGAAGGGATTGACCCCAACGCCGAGGTGGTGGATGGCCAGATCGTGCAGCCGATGCGGGTGGACGAGATTCACGAGAATGAGGAGCCCGACGAGACTACAGCTGAGTAGGTTTTTATCTTGGTTTTGGTCGGCCTGCAAGCCGTTTTGATCTATTGTAACATTTGTGCCCGGCGTATGTGCCAGGGGCTTTTTGAGACACTTGTAATATTTGCACTCTGGGCTTCCGCCCGTTTTAACGTACCGTTGTTTACTTGCCAGTATTTGCATGGTTTGAATTGTATGTGATGTATTATTTGTTATACTTTATTTTTACCTAAGTAATAAGGCTTTGGGATTTGCTCGACCTTGATAGTCCCTGACCGCGTGGAGAGCTGGTCGGGCGGCCGGAGGCGTATTCCGACCTTCAACGAGGCTAAGAGCTCGATCGAGGTCTTAGCTTCGTGGCATGAACTTTCCATCGCGAGCTAGGTGTCATGCCCGGTTGGTACGACGACGGTGGGCCTCGGTCGAGGTATCCCCGTCGGATCAAAGGTCCTCGCGCACACACAACGCAATCTCTGATCATCGTGTTCTGTATAGGGGTGTCGCGCTTGTACCTTAGCGCGTCCCCGTAATCGCGGTGCTAGTGTGTCGCGGGCAGTGCTTAACTGTAATATTATTTTAGCTTTTCAGCGTTCCATGGTCGAGCAAGTTCTTCCCCGTGCAGGTTCTCGAGGAAGTAGGCTCCCGTCCCCGTTTTCCCGCGGACGCGGTACGGGCCCTCCCAGTTCGCGGCGAGTTTGCCTTCTCGCGAGTCCTTATGGTTCCTGCGTAGGACGAGGGTGCCTACCTGAAAATCACGTTTGATAACTTTGTCATTATAGCGTAGTGTTATTTTTTGTTTAAGTGACGCTTCTCGGAGAGAAGCGCCCGAGCGTGTTTCCTCGACGAAGTCAAGTTCTTCCCTCAAGGCTTCATCATTCGCGTCCCCATCGAGGGGTGCTTCTGTCCTCCTCGAGGGCTCCCTTATCTCCACGGGGATCACTGCTTCGGTTCCGTAGGTCAAACGGAAAGGGGTCTCCCCGATCGTGGAGTGTGGGGTCGTTCGGTAGGCCCAGAGGACGCTGTGTAGCTCCTCGACCCACCTTTGTTTGGCGTCGCCTAATCGGCATCTCAATCCTCAGAGGATTACCCTGTTCGCTGCCTCAGCCTGCCCGTTTGTTTGGGGGTGCTCGACCGACGTGAAGTGCTGCTTCGTGCCCAACTTGGTGACGAAGTCTTGGAAGTTCTTGTCGGTGAACTGGGTCCTGTTGTCGGTGACAATGGCTTGAGGCACGCCGAATCGGGCGAGGATGTTTCTTTTGTAAAAACGCATTATGTTAAAGGCCGTGATTTTGGCCAACGCTTCCGCCTCGATCCACTTTGTGAAGTAATCCACCCCGACGATGAGGTATTTGTTTTGGTATGATCCTACGACGAAGGGGCCAAGGATGTCCATTCCCCACCAAGCAAACGGTCACGGGGAGGATAGCGTTTTGAGCTCGCTGGGAGGAGCGAGGTGCATGTCCCCATGACGCTGGCATCTCTCACACCTCTTGACGTGTTCCTTGGCATCTTGTTGCATGGTGGGCCAGTAGTATCCCGCTCGAAGCGCCTTACGGGCTAATGAGCGGCCGCCGAGGTGCTGGGCGTTGATTCCCTTGTGGATTTCCTGGAGAATGCCAGGGACCTTAGTCTCCTCGACACACCTGAGGAGGGGGATAGAGAAACCTCGCCGGTATAGCTTATCCTCGACTATAGTGTACGAGCACGCCCGCCTCTTGACCATTCCTGCTTCATTGGGATCTTCGAACAGTTTGCCTGTCATGAGGTATTCGTATACCGGGGTCATCCAGCAGCTGCTGTCCCCTATGGCATTGATGTCCGAGACCATGGCCGGTTTGTCGATGCTCGGGCGGGAAAGCACCTCTTGTATGACGGATTTGTTCCCGCCTTTCTTCTTCGTGCTCACCAGTTTCGACAAGACATCTGCTCGGGCATTGTTCTCGCGGGGGATGTGAGTTAGTTCCGCGGAGGTGAACTTCTTCATCTTTTCTTTTACCAAGGCCAAGTATTCTATGAGGCTGTCATTCTTGGCTTGGTACTCTCCTCGGACTTGCGAGGCTACGAGTTGGGAGTCGGTGAAAAGTTTGACTTTCTTGGCGCCGAGGTCCTCGGCCAGCCGGAGCCCTGCGAGGAAGGCCTTGTATTCGGCTTGGTTGTTCGATGTCAGGAAGGATAGTTCGAGGGATACCTCGATCATGATGCCTTCCTCATTTTTTAGGATGATGCCCGCCCCGCTTCCCTTCGGGCTGGATGCTCCGTCGACATAGATCGTCCATTTCTGTGACCCGTCGGTCGAAGGTTCCGGGACGGTCATCTCTGCCACAAAGTCGGCCAGTACCTGTGCCTTCAGGGCTTTCCTCCCTTCATATTGGATGTCAAACTCGGCGAGCTCGAGTGACCACCTGAGCATCCTCCCCGCCATGTCCGGTAGTCCGAGGAGCTGCCTAATGGGCTGTTCGGTCCTTACGACGACGGTATGGGCGAGGAAGTAGTGGCGTAGCCTCCTGGCCGCGGTGACGAGGCCCAGGGCGACTTTCTCAATCTGCTGATATCTGAGCTCGGGGCCTTGGAGGGCTTTACTCGTGAAGTAGACCGGCTTCTGCCCGTCCGAGGTTTCCCGAATGAGGACGGCGCTGACCGCTTCACTCGTGATCGCAAGATACAAGAAGAGTGTTTCGCCGTTCTCAGGCCGTGAGAGGACCGGGGGTTGCGACAGGACTTGTTTTAAGTGTGCGGTGCCTGCTCGCACTCCTCGCTCCAATCAAACTCTGCTTTTTGTCGAAGAAGTTTGAAAAATAGGAGTGCGTACTGTACGGATTTGGCAACGAAGCGGGAAAGGGCGGTGAGCATCGCGTTTAATGATTGTATCGACTTCTTTGAGTCCGAGGTAAGGAGATCGGAGAAAGCCCTGCACTTGTCGGGGTTTGCCTCGATCCCTTGTTCTGTGAGGTAAAACCCGAGGAACTTCCCTGCCCGGACGCCGAAGGTGCACTTGTCGGGGTTAAACCTCATGCGGCACCTCCTCGCCGTGTCGAACACCTTCTTGAGGTGCGCGACATGGTCGACTTCTTCTGCAGACTTGACGATCATGTCGTCCATGTAGACCTCGAGCATGTCGCTGATTTCTGCCCGAAAAACCTTGTTCATCATCCGTTGGTAAGTCGCCCCGGCATTCTTCAGTCCGAAGGGCATTACGTTATAATAGTAGTTACCCGATGCGGTCATGAAGGCCGTGTGTTATTTGTCGACCTTATCCATGGGAATTTGGTTGTATCCCGAGTAAGCGTCCATGAAGGACAGTAGTTTGTAACCTGCAGAGTTGTCGACCAGCTGGTCGATGTTAGGCAAGGGATAACAGTCTTTCGGGCAAGCCCGATTAAGATCAGTATAATCAACGCACATTCTCCATTTTCCATTATTCTTTTTAACAAGTACAACGTTGGACAGCCATGTCGTGTATTTGGCTTCCGAAATAAAATTTTCCTCTAGGAGGTCTTTTACAGCTTTTTTAGTAGCCTCCGCTTTCTCGGGAGACTGCTTGTGCCTACGTTGTGCTATGGCCCTAGCGGCCGGATCTACTGCGAGCTGATGGCAAGCCACCTCGGGGTCGAGGCCAGGCATCTCGGATGCGCTCCACGCGAAGAGGTCAACATTCTCTCTCAGACATGCCTTCAGCTGCTCCTTCGCCAGGTCGGGGATCCCGGTGCCAATCTTCACATTATGGTCCGTTGCTCATTGAAGTCTCCATCTGGGATGGGGCGCGCTGGGTGGAGAGGCTGCCCGTTGTTCTCCACCGGGTGGTCACGATCTTCGACCCTGTCTTCGTCGGGTTCGCCGGAGAATCTGCTGTCGAGGTCGACCGCGTTGACGCGCGGGAGAGGTACCTGCTCAGCGTCCTGGGGTGGTTTGGCCACGGTCTTGGGTTTGGGGCCGATGGAGCTTAGGTCTTTGATGGCGGCGTCGAAGCATCTTCTGGCCGCGTCGATGTCCCCGTGCATTGTCACTACTCATCCCCTGGTCGTGTAGTAATTCATTTTGAGATGGACCGTTGACGGCACCGCCGTGAGCTCGGCCAGGGTGGTCCTCCCGAGGATGCAGTTATAAAGGGATAGGCAGTCGACCACCAGGAAACGGATCTTCACCTGTCGGGCAGTGTCTTCGGCTCCAAATGTAACCATCAGCTCCACGTAACCCCATGGTCTAGTGGTGGTTCCATTGAACCCCTGTAGATCCGAACCGACGTACGAGGTCAGGTGCCTCTCGTCGAGCAGATGAGCATACATAATGTCGACCGAGCTCCCCTGGTCGACTAGGATCCTCCGAACGTCAAAGTTCGCCATCTGCGCCCTGATCAGGAGGGGAATAGTGGCGTTTGGTGCTCCCCCGGAGAGTTCCTCGAGGTAGAAGGTGATGGGATTAGAGTTTCCCCTCACTTTCTCGAGGGTGGTCGCCTTCGCAGATGTCGCGGATTCCAGTTCGTCAAACTTTCACTTGATTGATCCAACCGAAAATTTCTCGGGACCGCCTCCAGAGATGACCATTGCTTTGGGGAAGCCTTCCCAGGTACTGCGGGCAGTGACGGGGTCCTCGTCAGGGAAGGTCTCCCACATGTTGCGGATTTCTTCTTCGCCCTCAATGATCGGGGGGACGAAGAAGTCCTCGGGCCGCGTGACGCTGAGGGCTACCTGAAGTTGGTTGTTGGCAGGGGGAGGTGTCGTCTCCTCAACGTTCTGTGCTTCCCGTGAACTCGGACGAGGAGGGTCGTTCTTTTGGGCATATTTCTTCAAGTGCCCCTCTTTTATGAGAATCTCAATTGCATCCTTGAGATGGATGCAGTCTTCGGTCACATGCCCGTGGCTCCGGTGGAACCTGCAGTACTTTGACTTGTCAACGTTTGGTTTGGGAGCAGCTGGCTTCGGGAAGCGAACTCCTCCTTTTACAAACTCGGAATTCTGGCATTCGGAGAGGATTCGAGACCGGGGAGTGTTAAGCGGGGTGTACTCCATGAATCGGCCAGCCGATCCGTGCGGTTCCCGAGGATCACAGTTGCGGTTCTCTTTCTTCTTTTCTCCTCCCGTCGGGGAGAAGAGTCTTCATCTTTGTGGCCGCGGGGGCCTTCTCTACGTCTTGTCTCAAGAGCAATCTGAGCTGGTTCAGTCTCCTCGAGTTCGATGTACTTCTGGGCTCGAGCGAGAAGGTCCTCGAGGCACCGGGGTCTTCGGAGGCCTATAGATTTGGCAAAGTCAGACCCGGCTCGCAGTCCATGGATAATTAAGTATTTCTTCATGTCGTCGGTCTATTGAACCTCTCGATGTAGTTTCGGAGAGATTCGTTCCTCCCTTGGAAGATGCTTTCTAGGGCAGCCTCCGTCTTCGGGTGTCGACGAGACGCGGTGAAGTGTTTAGTGAAGCGTTGCTTCAGTTGCTTCCATGATGTGATCGACCCATGTTCCAGACCCTTATACCAAGTCATGGCTCCCTTCCGCAAGGTGGTGGGGAGCAACCTGCACCTGATGGCTCCCCTGACGTTTCGGAAGTCGAGCATTGCTTCGAAACTCTCCACGTGATCATCAGGGTCGGTTAGCCCGTCATAGGTCCCTAATGGTGGGGGTTTCTCCATACCCGCAGGGATTGGGGCGTTCATGATTTCCCACGACAAAGGGGTCCTCTGGTCCTCGTCGTCGCTACCAGCCGGGGATCTCGAAGGTGATCGATGGTGCCGTGGAGGGGAGTTCCTCGAACGGTTCTTTGGTCTTTCTTCGGTCTGCTTGGACTTCTTGGAGGTGGTGGAGGCCCTGGGTTCCTTCTGAGGCTGGGAACGAGGGAGTTTCTGGGGGATTGTCGGCTGGGGGCGCTCGAGACGCAGTCGGCGACCCTGGCGTACCGGCGACGGGGTCCGAGAATCTTCGAAAGGGGTCCTTTGTGGGGAAGGAGAACGGCGAGGTGACGGGGGACGACGATGTCTTCGCAGGGAAGATCGTTGTGCCCGTCCTTGCTCCAAGGCTTCGATTCTGGTGTTCTGCTGCGCGATCAGCTGATTGGTCTGGTTGATCAATGCAAACAGGGCCACGGTGCTCGGATCCGCATTGGGCGGCGGAGCTACTGGTTGAAGAATAGCTTGCTGGTCGTTCTGGCGGGCGGCGTCGTAGGCCACATCCTGGGAGTCCGGGGAGGCGGTCTGCCCGTCTCTTATGTCGTCTTCGGCGCCGTTAAGGATGACGGTGTCTTCACGGTGGTTCCCGTTCTCAAGCTGTGCGAGCACGGTGTCCAGAGCCTGGTTGACTGTCAGATTGGCCATGTTGGTGATGAATGGAGAAAGCTTTGGTTTATCGAGCAGAAAAAATGGGGAAGCTTATAGTTCCCACAGATGGCGCCACTGATCGTACCTGGATCAGACAGTTTCTGATGTCCAACGGCGTCTGTTGAACTTTGGCTCCAGTGAAGTTGAAAGACGGCCGGGGGGGGTGTACCTGCAAGGCACTTCGACGCTCAAGTAAGGTGGTTGTCAGAGAAAGGGCAAGTACAGAAGTGAGTAAGAAAGTGTGTGTAACCTGACGCTCTCAAGTGAGAGGGTATTTATAGAGCCCCCAGCAGGGGGCCAACGGTTACTTGCATTGGGCTGGATTGCCAGGGCCAATCCAAGTAACTGCCAGGGCTTACGTGGCGTAGTGAAGACCAGCACGTGGTCTTCGCCCTGGGGTAACCGTTCCTAGATCTCCGGAACTAGGGAAGACCGATTCTATCGGGAGTGGAGCGGTTACGTGAGAACGTGTCCTCACGGGGAGGACTCTTGCGTGTCGGGGAGAGACGTGTTCTCGCGGGGAGGAGCATAGGAGTGTCGAGGAGGAACGTATTCGGGGAGGCAACGTCCTGCCCGACTCCCCGTGTACTGCGTGTGCCCGGCTCTGTGGAAGAAGCGTAAGTGCCCGACACTGGTCGGCCCAAAAGGCCCTTGTTGGGCCATCCCAGGATGTGTGGGTCGGGCCTGCTCGACTAAATAGCAGTCCCTGGCCCAGTCCAGAACAAGTTATATCTTTAATATTTTAATATTTTGTATTTTATTTTATTATTTATTTAAAATATATGTGGAAATTTTTGATATTATTTTACTTTTTATTTGTAATTTAATATTAGAGACACGCTTACTGGTGAAGGCACCAGTAGAGACAAGAGGCGTGTAATTTTTTACACAGAATTTTTCTGACTTTCTTTCGTAATTTCTCAACAATGACTTCCCTAACTCTCTTGATTTCTTGCTTGTAGATAAGATGAAGTGCAACAAGACGATGCTCTAAATGAAGAAGACTCTTAAGGCTACTTCTTATCATGAGGAAACCATTCATGTGTATTCTATTGGAAGAATTCCACCTACGCGGCTTGCTACTGATCTGAGCTCTTCAACTCTTTCTATTATGACTAGGACGGGGGCATATGGTTCTCCTAGTCAACTTGTGGTGGTAAGTACCTCACGATTTCTTTCGCACGTGACCGAAGTTAATTCTTCTAGGAGTATTCTCCTGAGATGCCTTCTAGGGGGAAAAATGATAAAAGACCTCAGACAATTGTGTAGTGTTTGATAGGTTTGGTCTCGGGGGATGCTTAACTCAATCCCTGGGGCATTTTTGTGGCTAGTAATTTTGGTCTGCCCTTGTCCTCGAAAGGTTATGGAGTTTCAATTTTTTGTTTTTGAAAAAGATTATAGTTATTTTTTTAATAAGGCGGGGGTTGTTAGATAAGAAGAGTTGGCAGAAATGTCGTATCAAATGTGTTGGGTTTCAGTTGTCCTAGAGTTTGGTGCCACCGGAAGGGAGATATCTTCCTGCCCTACTATCTTCAAAAACAACATACAATCCCTAAGGAAAAGAGCAATGATATTAATCAAGCAAACCAACTTGTTTCGGACCTAGAAGCGCTAAATGCATCAGAAGTCATTTTGGGTGGGTTCCATCACTTCGAGGGAGCTTCCTGGGATTCCATAAAGAAGAAGTTAACAGAAATGATGATGCAATACCAAAAGCCACCTAAGAACCCATTAAGAAAGGGAAAATCATACATCTCTTTCTATTGCAAAGAACTGGTAAACAGAGTTCTGAGTTCTCACGTCCCATTATTGATTAGATTTGTCATGGAAAAATTAAGTGTGCAAAGAGTCTTGATAGATCAAGAAGCTCATGCATCATAATGTATGTCACCCTCTTTGGGAAATTAGAAATTACTCACGAAGAGCTCAGTCCATACACTGAAAGTGACCTCAAAGGATTTAATGGCTCAACAACAAGGCCATGGGGATATGTTGAGTTAAAAGTGTCTGCCAGGAATAAAAAATACAAGAAAATGGAAAGAACCCAATTCTTGGTAATTAATGGCAAGTAGTATACAATTGCATTATTGGATGACCTATATTGGCCACCCTTGGAGTTGTTTCATTAACACTTCACCTAAAACTGAAGTACCACGTCAAATAAGGTGTCATGGCTATGGTAAAATTAGATTTAGAGGCATGTAGGTGATATTTTTTTAGCATCTTTGAAGCTTCATCATGGAAAAACTGGCCCACCGACAAAGAAACGACATCGATTAAAGGAAAGAAAGAGCTAGAAAAAACATATGAAAGAAAGAAAGGTAAACGTAAGAAGTCCCCCTAAGCCATCATTAGATTAGATGATGTATGGGAAATAATTAAGATTGAGATAGAAGGGTCTGGAAGCAAAGCTGCTAAAAAGGGAAAGCCCCTTGTAAATAACGGGCACCTCGAGAAGCAGTGTGAAATTCAACTCTATGTTATTTACCTTTATGTAGTTTATTTTTCATGTTTTCATGGGTGGAACAAAATGGCATGAGCCATGATAAACTATCTTATGTTTTAGTACCAAATATTATTAATATACCAATTATTATGTTCCCTTCATTACACTCCAAGAATCCCTAAATGAAAAGTAATGTCTAAGCCACAACCGATGGCTAAGGGACCCCCCTCCCTCATTTTCCCCAAACAAAGAGATTCCATATAAGAATACTATTCCACCCTCATTCTCAAGGATAAAGCCTAAGAAGGGTATTCCTAGGCTGGAAACATCTATATTGCAAAATACCAAAGAGAGTCGGTAACCAAAATAGGCCTTCCTGCAAAACAAGGAGAAAAAGATTACAAACTAACACACTCTCATTCAATATGGCTTTCCTGCACTGTTTTATTAGGTTCCAAGCCCGAGGTCACCAAGGTAATCAAAGGATTTAAAAATAGAATTTAAGTTATCACATTACTAAAACCTCGTGTATTTGCACAAGTGGTTACCACTTCAAAGTTTGAAGGTTCTATACCAAGTCAAAAAACTTCTGAGATAAAATCAGAGATCCTCCTTTCAAAATAAAGACATACCTCCATATGACATTTCCTAAATTCAACATTTTCCATGGCTAAATAAAAAAATTTCTTTCTTGGTTGCACAATTTTATGCTAGCCAGAATGCCTTTTCAGGATCTCGTTCTTACCGCAAAGGGAATATGCCTTTCTCTTTGATTCAATAAGTTGTGCCTCTATTATCATTTTTCTCTTTAATACACATAGCCACTAAGAAATCGTATTGAATCTTCTATTGACTAATCTTTTCACTAAGAACTATATTTTTTCAATGCGGTAACCCTCCTCAGTCAATCGATACTCATAAATAAACCTTTTCATATCTTCATAGAAACTACAAATATTTTCATCACGTTTCTTCTTCAAATCATCAAGCCGAGTTCAAACACAGCGATAACGTGTCACTATTCACTAGAGCTCCATATCTAGTTCATTCCAAATCAGAAAGAAATTGTTCCTATCTCATCATCTGAGTGCCACCAGGAGCAAGTAAATGAAAATTTTAAGTCATCAATTTAACCATAAATGGGATACATTCTGGTAACACAGAGTGGCGACCAATGAGCCCAAATTCGATAACCCATGAGGAGTCTATTTCAGGGATCACAATGCGTAGGGCAGATGTATATGAATTAAAGGATGTGTTAAACAAGGAGTACATTTTAATGGAAAAGGATTAACATAGCAATCTTCAAACCCCCAAGGGTTGGCCTAGTGATAGGGGCTTGGGTCTTGAGAGTATGTTCGTCTCAAGGTCTCAGGTTTGAATCCTGCTGGATGCATTCAATCCTTATGTGGATCAGTCCATACGAAGCTTTGCTCTGACTTTAAACGGAGCCCCCGCTAGAAATCTTCAAACAAATTTGCACCTCTATAGTAAACACATGTTACCTCAATTGTTTCTATCATAACATTGAGTGGTTTCAAAGATGACACTCTAAGTTTTGTCATCAAGGTTTTCATTATTTTATGTATTTGATCCACCTGAGTTGCTAGTGCTATTGTTTCGCTTACTTCATGCACTCTAAATAGTATTTTGGTAGGAGAAAATGTAGCTATTGTGGTTGGTCACTAGTAGGTATTTGTAGTAATATTCTCCATCACCTCAAAACCTTTGGTAAAATACTTTCATAATAAGGATTATCACAAGGATGCATCTAATATATTTATTGGTGATGGTGTTAAACTATTGTAGATTGTTTCTAACTAAATAAAAATTGGAATGTCATGGTGGGACCATTACCTCAACATATATTTGAAGGTTTCCCATGCATTAAATAGTGATTCTTATCCCTTTGTATAAATGATGTTATTTCATTCATCATCTTAGCATTCTTAACATAAGGAAAATATTTGGCTAATAATTTATTTATTAGATCATTCCATGTGGAAATATGATTTGGCTCTAATGAGTTTTGCCAAATTTTAGAGAGGTTCTTAAAATAATAAGGGAACAATATGAGTTTGAAAGCATCATTTGTGATCCCATGAAGTTTGAATTTACTTTTCGCCTTCGAGAATTGCCCAAGGTGCAAGTGAGAACCATATGTTGCACCACCCGATAATATCCCAACAACATGTATCATCTAAAACATCATGGGTTTGAATTTGAATTGTGCAAAACTAATTTCAAGCCTAATAAGTATGGTGTTTATGGCATTAAGATCAAATATACAATAATATTTGATACTCCTTTCCCTGTCATTAGCAATACTAAGGCCATATTAATTTATTTTTCTATAACTCCTTCTTGCTCTTCCTGATCTTATAGTTCCTCTTCAACTTGATTTTTTTTCAAAATAGGGGGTTCTTGAAACAAATTGTGTTCTCTTTGAAATATTCTAAGAACTCTAAATGTTCTTTTTGGTTCATGGTTTACTCTGTATTCAGGTAGAATCAACTTGTGCATATAGATTCACTAATGCAACCTGTTATTTTATAAAGATCCCCAACAACGAAGCCAACAACTTGTTGTGGATAAAACATGTATAAGTATACATAGTATATTATATGTATGGACACAATTAAATTTTTAGTGGGTGCCTCCGTCCCTGGGAAAGACGTTGCATTATATAAAAAGCATGCTTAGTAGTATATTATATGCATGGACACAATTAAATTTTTAGTTAGTAGTATATTATATGTATGGACACAATTAAATTTTTAGTGGGGCACTTGCCCACACTTTTGTATACCTACCTCCGTGTGTGTGTGTGTGTGTGTGTATATATATATATATATATATATATATATATATATACTACGTAATCAATGGCCATTGCACCACATATGATTACTCTTTACAGAAAAAATGACTAAAAAATACATGAATTTGTAAGCATATACTACTGTTTGCTCAGAATTGTTGCATCATACTAATAGTAACTCTTATGGCCTACATATTAAGTTTCATGTCAATTGAAAATGTACATGCAAGAGAAAGCTATATATTATAAGTCATCGAATAGGAACTGTGAACAACTTTATGGCCAAGTTTCAGTTGCCTATATTTTACTATATTTTAGCTTGCTGAAAAAAATTGATTATACAAGTTTAACTTCATTGATTATGTGGAAGGAAGGTTTCTTCGAGCCTATATTCTCATTCAAGGGTAATGGTTATCTTGGGTTAAAGGTTAGATGGAAATCTGCTTATTATTACATCATAAACATTTACTCTTCTTGTTTTCTAGCTCAGAAGAGGATTCTCTGGAAGGAATTGAAGAATTTGAGAATTAAGTTTAATGATGGGGAATGGTGTTTGGGAGGTGATTTGAACTCTATTGTCAATGTGAAGGAAAGGAAGGGTAGTTTGTTTGTTAACAGGGAGGTAGAAATTAGGGAATTCAATGACTTTATTGAAGAGGTTTATCTTGTTGATGTTCCTTGTATGGGTAGCAAGTACTCTTGGTTCAGCGGAGATGGTAGGTTGATGAGTAGAATTGATAGGTTTCTCCTATTGGAACCTTTAATAGATAGCTGGAGAGTCGTTGGTCAACTCATAGGCAAACGAGATATATCGGATCACTGCCCTATTTGGCTCTCTTGCAATAGCTCTAATTGGAGTCCTAAACCTTTTAGAGTCTTCAACGAATGGTTCAATAATAAAGACTTCATCAGTTTCGTCGAAAAAGAGTGGAATAAGTTGTCTGTGGCGGGTAGAAGCAATTTTGTCATCAAGGAGAAGCTTAAGTTGTTAAAATGTAGCCTTCGAAGGTGGAACTTAGAAGTTTTTGGTAAAGTTAGATTGGAGTTGGAGGCTAACAAGAATACTGTCAATGAAGTGGATTGTATCCTTGATAGTTGCAAGGAGGTTCAGGTTAAGGATTTGGTTATCAGAAGAAGTGAAGTTGTTGCCTCATTTTGGAGAAGCTTAGTTAACCAAGAGAGGATTCATATCCAAAAGTCTAGAATCAGCTGGATAAGAGATGGAGATTCTAATAGTGATTTTTTCCATAATGTCATCAAAGGGAGACGGAGACGCAATTCTATTTTTTCTCTTATGACGGATAACGGTATGCTGGATGGGGTAGGGGAGATTAAGGAGGAAGCAACAAGGCACTTCAGGGAGAAATTCTCTGAATCTGATTGGGACACGCTCGTTATGGAAGGTAATTTGTTCAGATCTTTACCTTTAGATGTCTCTCGCAAGTTGGAGGAAGAGTTTTCAGATTTGGAAATAAAGGAGGCAGTTTGGGGTTGTGAGGGATCGAAAAGCCCAGGACCCGACGGCTACAACTTTGTGTTTATTAGAAAATGCTGGCATTTTTTAAAAGAAGATATTTCTAGTTTCATGAAGGATTTTCATAAACAGGAGAGGTTATCCAAATCTATCACTTCTTCTTTTTTGACGCTGGTGCCTAAGCAACTCAACCCTCTGCGGTTAGACGACTTTCGGCCTATATGTTTAGTGGGGTGCTTACATAAGAATTTATCCAAACTTCTGTCGGTTCGTTTAAAGAAAATTTTGGGGCTTCTGATTTCTAGCAACCAATCAACATTCGTTCCAGGTAGGCAACTTTTGGACGGAGTTCTTGTCGCAAACGAATTGGTCGATTTTGCGACAAGGGAGAATAGACAGTGTATCCTCTTTAAAGTCGACTTCGAGAAGGCATACGACAAGGTCAGTTGGGATTATCTTCGCTTTTTGTTCAAAGTCATGGGTTTTGAGGAGCTATGGATGGAGTGGATGAAGGCTCTCGTATTTTCAAGTCATATGTCGATTCTTATTAACGGGAGCCCAACAAAGGACTTTGAGGTTGAAAGGGGATTGAGACAGGGTGACCCTCTTTCCTCTTTGTCTTAGTAGCGGAAGGTTTGACTGCTTTATTTCGGAAGGCAATGGATAGAGGTGAAGTCGAAGGATTTACTTTCAGCGAGAGTTGTAAGGTTTAAATTTTTCAATTCGCCGACGACACTCTAGTTGCTAGTAACGGTAGCTGGAAGAATGTTTGGACTATCAAAGAAATTTTAAGAGGTTTTGAGCTTGTGTCAGGATTAGGTGTGAATTTTTCTAAAAGCAGAGTTATCGGTTTGAACTTGAATCCGCACTTTATGCAAGCTATTGCCTCTTTTCTGTCTTGCAGGCTTGAGGAGAAAACATTCGTGTTTATGGGAATTCCCATTGGTTCTAATCCCAGACGATTAGCAACATGGAAGGGTCTGGTTAGAAAGGTTCGGGCGAGACTATCTTTATGAAAAGACAGACTATTATCTTTTGGAGGTAGAGTGACATTGATCAAGTTTGTGCATGGCAGTTTGTCCATATTCTTTTTGTCTTTCTTTAAAGCTCTAGTGGCGGTGTGGAAAGAGATCGATGGTATCCAGAACAGGTTTCTTTGGGGCGGAACAGAGGAAGTATCCAAAACAATTTGGATTGTGTGGGATAAAGTGTGTCGTCCAATCAACAAAGGTGGGCTCAGGATCAAGAAAACGAATATTTTCAATGTTGCTTTGTTGTAGAAATGGAAGTGGAGGATAATGATGGAAGACCGAGCTCTTTAGACAGATGTTTTAGGAGCGAGATACGGGAATATAAAGTTTGTTGTTTCGGGTGGTCTGGGAGTGGGTAGATTAAAAAGAGGATCGTGTTGGTGGAAGGATTTAATCAACTCTAACGTCGGATCGAACAACATGATAACAACTTTTTTGAGGAACATTCAAATGAAAACTGGAGAAGGGGTTTCAATTCCGTTCTGGCATTGTCGTTGGACCAGTTTACCTCCACTGCAGGTGACTTTCCCTCAGCTGTTCTTATGGAGTTCCCGTAAGGAAGCGGCAGTTAGAGAAATGGGTGGTTGGAACGATGGGGTTTGGTCTTGGGGCAACTTGGGAATTCTTCCGGAGCAGAGGGCTGAGTTTGAAAGTGTTTGGGCTGATTTACAGGACATCATTAAGAGCTGGAGTCCTTTTGTAGGAGTTGCTAATTCTCCAATATGGATTCCTGACCCTATTAAAGGGTACTCTGTTAGGGCGGAATACAGGGCCATTTTAGACTTCACTTCGTTAGACATTGGGGCTGACAGAACAAAGGCCCTTGATAGAATTTGGCTTACAGCGGTTCCATTTAAGGTTCGAGCTTTTATCTGGAGATGTTGTTTCAACGGGATTGCCACTAAAGATCAACTTATCCGTAGAGGCATGAACTCAGTTCTCAATGATGCTTCTTGTGTCTTGTGCAATTGTGTCGAAGAAGATGTGAATCATATCTTTTTCAATTGTACCGTGGCGAGGTCAACGTGGAACAAAGTGTTGGAGTGGGTTGGAATAACGTTGGTCCGTAAGTTTTCTATTTGGGAGAACTTTCTGGTTTGGATCCACAACGAGAATTTTTCTAAGATCGATAAAGATAAGGTAGGTATCTTTTGGATGGCTGTAATCTGGAGCTTGTGGTTATGCAGGAACAAAGTCATTTTCAATAGCCAAACAATAGTTATTTCAGATCTTGTTTAGGAGATAAAGTGTTTGGCTTGGAAATGGAGTGCTGCTTGGAATAATTCAAATTCCAATTGTAATTTTTATGTATTCTATCAGGAACCATTAGACTGTATGTAATTTTTAGTTGGTTTGAATTCTTCTTTGACCACATGTTTTGGTCTTTTGTTCTTTGTAAGAGGGTTAGGGTACCCCTAGTACTCTGTTAATATATTCCTTGCTTACAAAAAAAAACTTCATCATTCCTATAAATTGTTGTTAAAATGCTAACTTAAACATGCCTTGAAAGTTAAGATAAATATCAAAACTAGTTTATTGCCATGTGGGGGACAAATGGAGAGGGAAGATTAAGAGTCAGCGCGAGAGAAAGTAGGAGAAAGAATCAACATGGATATATGTAAGCCACAGAAAGAAAAGAGAGGATAGTGGGGACAGAAGTAGGGTTAGGAAAATGGAGAACATTACTAACTGCTTTTTCATAAACTTCCCAGAGGGTATTGCTCTGGCTGAGATCAAAAGCAAATTCTCGCTATATGGAAAGTTGGTCTATATTTACATCCCTAGTAAGAAAAGTAAAATAGGGAAACCATTTGGTTTTGCAAGATATTTAGAGGTAAAGATTGAACAGAGACTAGAGGAGCAATTGAGGAGTGTTTAGTTTGATTCGTATAAGATCTGGGCGAATATCTCTAAATTCAACAGGGATCCAAAATTTCATATGGGAGGGAGGAGTATAGATTCGACATTTTTTAGGGGTCAGAACAAGTTAGACGGTAGGCAGGTGAAGGCTGGTCAAGAAGGATTGAGTTACAACAACGGTGCAAGGAGGTATAACTCTTATGTTAAGATGAGAATGGAAGCTCGGAGTTATGCCAACGTGGTGAAGAACGATAACAGAAGCAGCGCGCGGGTGGATTCAGATAAAAATATGGAGGAAAAATGGAATGGTCTAAATTATAAAGCAGATGAGGAAGATCTTAAGTGGGCGGGAAAAGGATATGTAGGAAAGGTACATAATATAGATGAAGTATCACTGTTGCAGCAAAAAATCATGGATGTTGGAATTTTATCATTAGAGATTTTACCATTGGGGGGAAATAAGGTGTTCATCAAAGTCCTTGAAGAAGAAGATTTTGAAGCATTGTTAAACGATGCCAAAGAATTCTTTCAGTATTAGTTTATCAAGATTGATAGGTGGTATCCAGAGGCAGTGATGAATGAGAGAGAAACGTGAGTCAGATTGTACGGGTTCCCTGTACATGCTTGGAACAAGAAATTCTTCGAAATGGTATGTATTAGCAGGGGGAAGTTAATTTCTATGGACAATAATACTGAGAGTAGGAAAAGATTGGACGTTGCTAAGTGTTTGTTGAGAACAACTTCGATGGAATCAATAAACAAATTAGTTCAAGTCAAAGTTAATGGTCATTTATTTAACATTAAAATGGAAGAAGAAGCATTTGTGTGTCCATTAATATGGCAGTCTCAAGAAAAAGTCCAGAAGGCAGATAACAAAGACGAAGAAGAAGATTTTGAAATGGAAGATGAAACGGTTTAACCAAAAGAGTTGGAGGAAGAAGAAGCTGCAGAAGACTTGAATGTGTTGGATTTTATTTTTGAGACAATCATGAAAGATGGAGACACGAGGGCGGCGCAAGACATTGGCATTAATTATAATAAGAAATAGTAAGAGTACCAGGGTGCAAATGTGTTATTGGAAAAAGCGAGACTAGTTGACATATCTAAAAAAGAAATAGTACTGCCAGGTCGGATAAGAAAGGGGAAGGGTTAGAAACAAGTAGTCAAGTTTTTATTATTGGGCCTCAATCACAATTATTAGCCCAGATGGAAAGGGCTAGAAGAGAAAACCAATTGGGCTACAAAGATAAGCAAATAGGAGATGAGGTCTATCTTAGCTTAGTGGGAAGTGAAGAAATAACAGAAAAGTTTGATTTAGAGTGCAATCGGTGCAGTCTGGAGGACGAAGAAGTAGAAGTCCAACAAGGGAAGGTGACTGGAATTGATCGAGTTGAAGAAGGAGACATGACGATATCTATTCCTTCATCTTCAGCTCAGAACAATGAAGAAGAAACTTTCATTATGGAGAATAAGAAGATGATTACAGATGAAGAGAAGTCAAAGGAAGGTGAAGGGCTATATGTAATGGAACCATTACAATTTACAATCCATTGGTTCTGGGTGCAAGGAAAGGAGGAAAAGAAGAAAATAAATTATAAAGGAGAAGAGGAAATTTTGGAATAATAAATTATTGAGGCAGACAACACCAGTTGGGAAACATTGGAGTAGGAAAAGGGTGAAACACGATGAGTCTCGATGTAAATGAAAAGGAGAAGAAATGAAGGTCTGGTTGGCAACTCATGGAGATACAAAGGATGTTGCTAAAGGAGTATTGGAATATGCAAAGGAAATTGGAGTTAGTATTGTAGGGAATGAAGATAAGGTTATAGAAATATTGGAAAGGAGCGAATATAGGGACAAAGAGGCATCTATTAAGGACAGAGGAGAGGGCCTGAATAGAAGGTAAAGTTTGGTGTAGGTGGGGATCTTGTAGGAGGTTAAGGTAGTGATTTGTAGCCATGAAGATTTTGAGTTATAATATTAGAGGACTATGCGATTTAGTTAAAAAGAAGGAGTTATCTCAGCTAATAAGGTCATTTTGTCCGGATGTCGTCGGAGTGCAAGAAACAAAATTAGTTGAGTTGAATGGATTAATGTGTGAAAGATTATTTGGGGGGGGGGGGGGGGGGGGATTGTAAGAACAAGATTTGGTTCTGCATCTTGTCTCTATGTTTTGATGATAACAATGAAGTATTTGGGTGAGAACAATTTTGGTGCTCTAACGTTTGTTATTCTGATTATTTTAACAAACATGTTCTAACTCTGATAAAGACCATGTGCTACGTCACTCTGACATTCTCTATGGTCACTTCAGTGTGAAGAAGCAAGATTGGTTCTAATCTACTGTGAGTTATAAAGATTCTGAGAAGACACTATGTTGTTGTTGTAACGTCTCTTGGATTCTAATTTCTGAGCTTGAATCTGATGTTCTATTTATGAAGCTTGTATAGCTTCTGAGGTCGTTAACTTTTGAAGACTAAGTGCTGAAGATTCTGAAGACAAGGTTCTGCTGAACGAAGTTCTGAAGACTCTGATGACTTAAGGATTCTGAAGATTAAAGGTTCTGAAAACTAAGTGCTGAAGATTCTGAAGACAAGGTTCTACTGAACGAAGTTCTGAGACTCTAAAGACTTAAGTATTCTGATAACCAAGGGATCTGAAGTAGAAGTGCTGAAGACTCTGAAGACAAGGTTCTGCTGGACAAGTTCTGAAGACTCTAAAGACTCTAAAGACTCAAGACTCTGAAGACCCAATGATTCATTCTTCTGATCATGCTTCAATCAAATCAACTCAGAAGCCTCTGATGAATAGAAGAAGATGAAACGTTTGCATGGGAAAATAGTACATAGTACAGATAAAGCACGTTCTTTTCCACTACCCCGATTTGGTGGTACAAAGGACAATTTCAATGTACGATTTTCAACCCAGCATAAAGGCATTATTTCAGGTCGCCAGTACTCTTATCATATTACTGATCTGCCCTTCAAGGGATCTTTTTCTGGCTATATATAGACTTGATCATTCAACGAATCTGTGATGCGCGAGAGTATGTGTGCATACAAATGAATGAATGTGAGTAAGCAACAAACGATGTAGTACTCAGTGTAAAAAGGAAAAATATCAAAAACACTGATTCACATGAAGAAAGAACTCAAGAAACAGAAGAATATATGAGTGAACAATAAAGCACCATAATACAAAGAAGAAGAATGTTTTTATTGTATAGTTTCGCTCCAAGTTAGATTGAGCTTAAAATGTATGTTTACTCTGCTTATGTAGAAGCATCATTATTGTAAACAAACCCTTGTTGCAAACAGTTGTTTGTGTTCCCTAAAGGACCGGGTAGGTCAGAAGCTTTAGGAAGACTAAGACAGTGAGTTTTAGTGTTGTTAGTCACTTGCTGATGGCTTGTACGGTGTATTCCTTAAGAGACCAGTTGGGTCAGAATTCTTAAGAAGACTAAGACAGTGTGTCTTAATGTTGTTAGTCACTTGTTGTTGGCTTATGCATTGTATTCCTTAAGAGACCAGTTGGGTCAGAATTCTTAAGAAGTCTAGGACTAGTGTGTCTTAGAGGTTGTTGTTAGTCACCAGCAGTTTGCTAGTGCAGTTGTAATCAGTTTGGTTATAGTGGATTAAGTCCTTGTGTATAAGGTAAAATCACCTTGGCGGGTGGACTGGATTAACTTGATAGTTTTCAAGTGAACCAGTATATATCGTGTGTCTTTCTCTATTGTTAGTTTATTTATGATCTTTGTTTGAGTTTCATAAAAAGCTTTCATTTTGGAAAACCCAATTCAAACCCCCCATTTCTTGTGTTTTTCTCACACCTTCAATTGGTATCAGAGCTCCTGTTCTGATTGTGATAAACATTTTATCAGCACTTAACAGTGTTCAGTACCGATCTAGTATTTGTGTGAGATATCATGGCAACTCTTGCTAAAACCACTACTGAAGAGAAAGATCATTACAGTGCCAAACCACCAGTCTTTGATGGTGAAAAGTTTGACCACTGGAAAGACAAAATAGAAAGCTTCTTTCTTGGTTATAATGTAGATCTTTGGGATTTGGTAGTTGATGGCTACAATCACCCAGTTGATGCTACATGTGCTAAAATATCCAGAAGTGATATAATCAACCCACAGAAGAAAGATTATAAGAATCATAGTGCTAAATGCTATCTCTTATACTAAGTATGAGAAGATGATGCCAAATCCATTTTTGATTCTCTTAGGATGACTCATGAAGGAAATGCTCAAGCTAAGGAAACAAAGGCGTTTGCCTTAATCCAAAACTTTGAGGCATTTAGAATGGAGGATGATGAAACAGTTGAGACCAAGTTTTCAAGGTTTCAAATGCTAGGCGCAGGACTCAAGTTCTGGACAAAGGTTACTCAACTGCTGAACATGTGAAAAAGATCATTAGAAGTCCTCCTAAGAAATGGATACCTATAGGAACAACTCTAAAGCTATTAAAAGATCTCAATAGCATAAGCATTGAAGAGCGTGTTAGTTCTTTGAGAAGTCATAAGATAGAACTGAAGAAGAAAAAGAGTGAATCTATCGTTCTTAAGTCTAAACCTGGAAAAGCAAAGACTTATCAAGCTGAGGAAGAATCAGAAGATGAGCTATCGCTAATCTCCAGAAGAAGCATAACTCTGGAAAGAAGGTTATCTGCTACGATTGTAATGAGCCAGGTCATTACAAGAACGAGTGTCCAAAGGTCAAGAAGGACAAGAAGCCTAAGAAGAAATTCTCCGAAGCGAAGAAAGGTCTAATGGCAATTTGGGACGACTCTAATTCTGAAGAAGAAGAATCTGATGAAGAACAAGCAAATGTTGCGCTAGTAGCAACAATCGAAGATGAAGATTTTGGAGAACCAGAAGACTAAATATCATCATAAACAGAATCAGACTCAGACTCTTGCTCAGAAATATCATTAGCAGCTCAGTTGAAACACCAGTCATGGTAACTGAACAGTAGTTGCTCGCGAATCATGACGAGAAGAAGGCATATGTTTCAAAGTCTAGAACTCAAGCCTAGAGGATTTGTCAGTTTCTAAGAAAACCAGTAAGAAGGAATCATTGGCTCTGGAATCATTGCTCAAAAGTGTTTATTGTTGGGATATTCTGAATGCTCTAAAGGCTACAGAATCTATACCACAGAAACACGAATTGTAAATGAATCAATTCATGTCAGATTCAATGATAAGCTTGACTCTGAAAAGTCAAAGCTAGTTGAAAAGCTTGCAGATCTGAAGATCACGTCATCAGAATCTAAGAAGTAGAAGATTCAAGAGAAGAAGACGAAGATGCAAATTCTCCATATCCAAATACAACCTATCAGAAAGCTGAGAATAACTCATCTCATCAGAAGAAGAATAGATTAAAGACTTCTCACTCTGAAGAATTGATTCTGGGAGATAAAGATGATTCAGTCAGAAACCGTTCATCCTTCAGAAACTCTTCTAGGTCTAGTGTCTCTGATAGAGCCAACAACAGTTAATGCAACTCTAAAAGAAAATGAGTGGATTCTGGACATGCAAGAAGAGCTAAATTAATTCACCAGAAATGACGTCTGGGATCCTGTTCAAAAACCCAAAGGTGTTCACGTCGTTGGAACTAAATGGGTGTTCACAAACAAGCTAGATGATAAAGGCTGAATTCTAAATGAATCTGATGGAAGAATTCAGACTCTTTCTGGGAATTCAAATTGATCAAAGATCAGAAGGAACGTACACTCATCAGAGCAAGTATGCAAAAGAACTTCTGAAGAAGTTCAACATGATGGGCTGTACACCAGCTAAGACTCCAATGCATCCAACATGTATTCTGGAAAAGGAAGAGAGTACTCTCTTTCTGGTTATTGTGATGCAGATTACGTAGGAGACAGAGTGGAAAGAAAAAGCACCTCTGGAAACTATCAGTTTCTCGGGAAAAATATAATCTCATGGTCAAGCAAGAGGCAATCAATAATTACTCTCTCAACCACAGAAGCAGATTTCATATCCGCGTCTCTGTGCAGTACGCAGATGCTGCGGATGAATAATCAGTTAGAAGATTATCAGATACATGAGAGTAACACTTCTATCCTTTGTGATAATAGTGCTGCTATCTGTTTAAGTAAAAATCCAATCTTACATTCTAAGGCTAAGCACAAGGAAATTAAACATCATTTTATTAGAGACTATGTTCAGAAGGGAATTTTATGTTTAAAATTTATAGATACAGACCATCAATGGGCTGATATTTTTTACAAAATCCTTGGCTGAAGATAGGCTTCTATTTATTCTGAAGCATCTGAAAATGGACTATTGTTCAGAGTAAGATTTCATCAGAATCAGATGTGTTTAGTCAGAGTCTGAAGATATCAGATTTTCATTTAAACTTAGAAGCATTTGTTTTTAACCTCAGTTACCAGAAGATGCTTTGTCAGAAGTGTCTCTGATCAGATGGAAACCTTTTAGTTTTCCAGACTCTAAGGATATCAACGTGTCACTTAATTAAAGGGTGATTAATGCGTGAGCAGTACTTTTCTTGAAATTGGTTAAATCATGATTACGTTCATTTATTAATTCCATTATTATGTTTAACACGTCACGTTCACTCAACTTCACTCCACTCACACGTTATATACCCACTCACACCACTTCACTTCTTTTACATCTTAAAAACCCTAAACCCTATTTTCTCTCCAAACTGCTCTCTGTGCTTTCTTCGTTTTCAACAACAAACTTCATCTTCATCCCTTCTACCTCAACAATCAACATGATGACTACCTCTCAACAAGAAGTCGTTTGTTTCACCGTTGAAATGGAAATATCATTGAATCCCTCCACTGGGTTATCATCTTCATCAACTCCTTCGTCTTCAACTTCAACAACTACTGCAACTGTCACTTCAACTTCACCGTCACTCCCTGTGATTGATAAAGATTATATCACTCAAAGGGCTGCTTCAGTTAACTGCATTATTAATGCAAAAAATCTGGTTGTTCTTAAAGAACTAGATGTTGATTTTGAAAATATTGCTGCGAATGGACACGACCTCTCTGATGAATTAAACTTTCAAGGTTGGAGTCACTATTTTCAAAGGCTTAAAGGTCCTATCTTTGAAGCACTTGTGAAAGACTTATGGAGACAAGCTGACTGCGACCGTCTTCATGTAGTTTCTCTTGTTCTAGGAAAGAAGATAGTCATTACTGAGAAATCAATCTCAGGCCTTCTGGGAATGGAATTCTTGAAAAACAAACGAATCTATGGAATGAAAGGAAACTCCAAGTTTTTGAAAGAGACCATTGACAAAGCTATCTTTGCCACTTACTCTCCTGAGAAATTGAAGTATAAGAGTAAGGATTTACATGCTAATCTAAGAATTTGGCACAAGATCATTCTGAGTTGCATCAATCCAAGACCTTCATCAAGTTCTTTTGACTACTTCAATGCAAATCAGAAGTATATGCTGTATTATTTTCTTACAAATCAGAAGATGAGTCTGCCCTCCATTCTGTTTTACTATTTACGGGATATGGTGAGCAAGACAAGGACAACAGCTTCACCAGATAAGACTGTTCATACTTACATTCCATTTAGAAGTTTGCTTTTTGATATTTTTGTTGAAAGTGGTCTGGTGGAATTTTTAACAGAAGAAGCTAAGTATACTGAAGATTTGACACCAAGCATCGGAGATTCTTTCAATGCCACTAAACTTAGGAATATGGGATTGATCAAGGAAGTACGTGTGAAACCTCATTCTGTATCTTATGAGCATGTGATTAGTCACAGGATTCTGGTGAATGACTATCCTCTATTTTCAAAAGGCGACAGTCCTGAAACAATCGCTGCTTTTGTTGCTATGATGATGGAAGAAGGACATGACATGTCTGGGTTCAGTTATAATAACCTTGCTCCTGCTCCAACCCTAGATGATCCTACCAAAGGAAAAAGGAAACAAGTTGAAGAAGCTTCTGAATCTAAGAAGAGAAAGAAGAACAACAAGTTTAGAACTTCCAGGAATTCAGCTCTGGCTTCTTACTCTGAGAGATCTAGTAAGTCTGTTCCTACTCCTTCTATTTCAATAGCTGTTACACAATATATTAATGCTTCATCATCATCACAAACCGCTTCTGATCCAAACACTATTTAAATTCCCACTTCCATTTCTCAAATCCTATTTAAACCACCATTATTTTCGGTTCCACCCCCAACAACCTCTCTATGTGAAATTACTAGTTCACAAACTCCATTCTCATTAATCACCACACCTATTTCATATGAAAGCATCCATACTTTCACTTCATCAATAACCACCTCACTTCCTCAACCTCACACACCTATTTCCCCACTTTCTCAAGATCTGTTATGTTTTGCCTTCAATCAACCTAGAACAGACACTGTTGAGTCTATGTCTCAACACTCTGATCCTCATTCCCCCAACCTCTCTGAAGAAACAATTTCTGATACTATTGAAATTGTCACCTCTGAGCCTTATACTATCTCATATCTGCTTGAGTAAATACCCATTTCTGAACCAATATCTGAATAAATATCTGTTAAAATAGTTTCTGCTGAGCCTAACCTTGCATTAGTCATCTATGAAAAGCCCGTTCCTAAAACCCTTGATGAATGCATTAATTTGTTTCGTAACAAGGCCTTAAAAAGGGTAGCTAAATTAAGAGCAGATGCTAGCACAAGCACCAAGTCTCTGGAGCTTGAGTGTTCTTGGGAAGAGTTTCAGAAATGGTTAGACTCTGAGTTCGAGAGGATATCAAATTTCTCAGAAGCTTCCAAAGTTGATTCAGTTCAAATGGTGAAGGACAAAGAAGAAGAGAAAGAAAAGATATGACAATTCAAGCTTCTTGCTGTAAAGCAAAAAGAAGCTGAAGTAAAAGCTGCTGAAGCAGCAAGACTTCTAGCAGAAGAAGAAGAAGCTAAAAATGCTGAAGCTGTCAGGATGGCACAAGAAGTTGAAAATGCAGAGAAAGCTAAACAAGCCGCTCTGGTTGCTTCCTCCTCTGAACCTGTTCTTGTGTGCTTGGAATGTGCAATTAAAGAAATCAAACAAGATCATCAAACTATTAAAGAAGAGTAGAAGATCTTCAAGGAAAGCATTGATGAGCAGAAGGTTATCAACAACTCCCTTCAGAACATGCTTCAACAGAGTCTGAACAAGCTGCCTGCAAATCCTTCATCCTCTGGAACTTAGGCACCTAGGCACTTAGGCTTTTATTTTCTTTGGCTCTGAACCTTAGGATTTTTGTCTTGTGTTGATTTGGTTTTGTTTTTGTTTTGATATTAATGAAGTTTCGATCTTTTTGATTATGACAAAAAGGGGGAGAAAGTAAAATGATTTTGATAGTACTTATTCTCATAATCTCGAACTCAAACATTACATAATGCTTATATAATGCTTTTTGCAACTAACTGTTTGTTTGATGTTTCAATTAAGGAACTCTGAAAAATTTCACTAAGCATTCTAGACAGGTTGAATATAAAGATCCTACTCTCTAAAGATTGAAAATCTTTTGGATAATTTCAACTCTGATAATTCATGGTTAAGAGGTTGTACACTTTGAAAATATATGGTTATTCAAACAGATGTTCCAATGCTGTTCAGAAGTTGTGAGCTTTATGAAAGTCAAGAAATCTTGTTTGATATCATAGTGTTCAGAAGTTGTAAACTTTCTGAAAGTATGAAATTCATACTCAAAGCGTCAGAAGCAGAAATCTTCTTGAAAACAAGTCAAGTCAATTTTCTGAATCAGAAGACACACTCTGCAACGGATGATATTCTGATAAAATTAGTCAGGCTCTGAATCTGATAAGATTGGTGAATCTAAGAAAAGATGGACAAAAGAGAAGTCACTTCCAATCAAACTCTGATACTTAAGAAGTTGTAATTCTCCATCAAGATCTGATAAGAAGTTCTGATACGAGATGCACGTCATCATCCAATCAGATTCAAAACCAAGTTTTGATTTTTCATCAAAGTTCTGATAGTAACCAGGTTCTGAGATGAAGACCTAGTGTTCTAGTCAGACTCTGATGAGTTGTTGTAGGGAAGTATTCCTTCTCTATTGTCATGTTCTGAAGAACTCAAATTTTATTTTGTGAGTCTTGGGATCAGGGGGAGACTCTGAACAAGCATAAGTGAAATTTTGAGATTAACAGAGTCAGGGGGAGCTGAGAGCTTAAACTCTGAATTTGTAGACTATGGTGATTACCCTGTATAAATTGTTCTATCAAAATACATGGTTTTGTCATCATTAAAAAGGGGGAGATTGTAAGAACAAGATTTGGTTCTGCATCTTGTCTCTATGTTTTGATGATAACATTGAAGTATTTGTGAGAGAACAATTTTGGTGCTCTAACGTTTGTTATTCTAATTGTTTTAACAAACATGTTCTAACTCTGATAAAGACCATGTGCTACGTCACTCTGACATTTTCTATGGTCACTTATGTGTGAAGAAGCAAGATTGGTTCTAATCTACCGTGCATTAGAAAGATTCTGAGAAGACACTATGTTGCTGTGGTATTGTCTCTTGGATTATAATTTATAAGCGTGACTCTGATGTTCTATTTATGAAGCTTGTATAGCTTCTGAGGTCGTTAACTTCTGAAGACTAAGTGTTGAAGATTCTGAAGACAAGGTTCTGCTGAACGAAGTTCTGAAGACTCTGATGACTTAAGGATTATGAAGATTAAAGGTTCTGAAAACTAAGTGTTGAAGATTCTAGAGACAAGGTTCTGCTGAATGAAGTTCTGAAGACTTTGAAGACTTAAGTATTCTGATAACCAAAGGTTCTGAAGTAGAAGTGCTGAAGACTCTGAAGACAAGGTTCTGCTGAACAAGTTCTGAAGACTCTAAAGACTCAAGACTCTGAAGACCCAATGATTCATTCTTCTGATCATGCTTCAATCAAATCAACTCAGAAGCCTTTGATGAATAGAAGAAGATGAAACGTTTGTGTGGGAAAATAGTACATAGTACAGATAAAGCACATTCTTTTCCACTACCTTGATTTGGTGGTACAAAGGACAATTTCAATGTATGATTTTCAACCCAGCATAACGGCATTATTTCAAGTCGCTAGTACTCTTATCATATTACTATCTGCCCTTCAACGGATCTTTTTCTGGATATATATAGACTTGATCATTCAACGAATCTGTGATGCTTGAGAGTATGTGTGCATACGAATGAATGAATGTGAGTAAGCAACAAACAATGTAGTACTCAGTGTAAAAAGGAAAAATATCAAAAACACTGATTCACATGAAGAAAGAATTCAAGAAATAGAAGAATATATGAGTGAACAGTAAAGCACCACAATACAAAGAAGAAGAATGTTTTTACTGTATAGTCTCGCTCTACGTTAGATTGAGCTTAAAATGTATGTTTACTCTGCTTGTGTAGAAGCATAATTATTGTAAAGAAACCCTTGTTGCAAATAGTTGTTTGTGTTCCCTAAAAGACCGGGTAGGTCAGAAGCTTTAGGAAGACTAAGACAGTGAGTTTTAGTGTTGTTAGTCACTTGTTGATGGCTTGTGTGGTGTATTCCTTAAGAGACCAGTTGGGTCAGAATTCTTAAAAAGACTAAGACAGTGTGTCTTAGTGTTGTTAGTCACTTGCAGTTAGCTTGTGCGTTGTATTCCTTAAGAAACCAGTTGGGTCAGAATTCTTAAGAAGTCTAGGGATAGTGTATCTTAGAGGTTGTTGTTAGTCACCAGCAGTTTGCTAGTGCAGTTGTAATCAGTTTGGTTATAGTGGATTAAGTCCTTGTGTATAAGGCAAAATCACCTTGGCGGGTGGACTGGATTAACTTGATAGTTTTCAAGTGAACCAGGATATATCGTGTGTCTTTCTCTATTGTTAGTTTATTTATGATCTTTGTTTGAGTTTCATAAAAAGCTTTCATTTTGGAAAACCCAATTCAAACCCCCCATTTCTTGTGTTTTTCTCACACCTTCAGAAATAACTTTGATTTTTTTATCATAAATTAGCTATTTGGAGATTTGGTGGGTTGTTCATAATCTGGAATTCTAAAGTGTTTAAGAAAATTGATGAAATTAGTAGCAATTATTACATTAGAGTGAAAGGGTGTTAGGGTGCAGAGGAAGTGAAGGTAAATATTATAAATGTATACTCTCCGTGTGACGGTGTCGGCAAAAGAAGGTTGTGGCAGGAAATAAAAGAGCTAATTCAATCGGAAGAGGACGGAATATGGTGTGTATTTGGTGACTTTAATGCTATCAGATCTGAAACAGAAAGGAAAGGGGTTGGAGAGTTTCAGAGGAGAGGAGAGATGGAAGGTTTTGACGAATTTATAGTAGAATATGATCTTGTAGATCTCCCGCTAAAAGGAAGGCGATTCACGTGGTCTAATTTGGAAGGTTCGTCTATGAGTCGTATTGATAGATTCTTAGTATCGGAAGGTTGGTTGGAACATTGGCCTAATTGTTATCAACAATGTTTGGATAAAAGTCTTTCTGATCACTGCCCGATCATGATTAGCGAATCTTAGTAAATTGGGGTCCGAAACCTATCAGATTGTTTGCGGGGTGGAGAGATTTTGAAGGATACCATAATTTTTTGAGGAAGCATGGAGGAAGTCAGAGGTACAAGGTTGGGGAGGTTTTGTTCTTAGAGAAAAACTCAAAATGATGAAGTTGAAACTTAACAAGTGGAGTAAGGAACATGTGGAGAATCTAGATAAAAAATAGCAGGATTCAATAGGAAGGTTAATGAGTTGGATCGTAAAGGAGAAATAGCATCATTAACGGAGGAGGAGGTGAAAGAGAAAAGAGATCTTACTGCTCAGATATACTTTCTTTTAAAGGTGAAGACTAGTATGCAGTGGCAAAAATCGCGGATGAAGTGGTTAAGTGAAGGAGATGCTAACACGAAGTTTTTCCATCGTTGTATTGCAAACAGAAGAAAGAAGAACGAAATTATGTATATTAAGAAGGATGGGGTTAAGGTGTATGAAGCTCAGGAGATTAAAAAAAAGATAGTCGAATTTTTCTCAGAAGTGTATATGAGCAGCAAGGATAAAAGTGCAGTGCTTACGGATTTCGAATTTAAGAGGATTGATGTGGAGGACAACGATTCTCTCACGGCAGAATTTTCTGAAGAGGAGGTATGGGAAGCGGTGTGGGAATGTCACGGTTTGAAGAGCTCGGGCCCTGATGGAATTAACTTAGGTTTCATTAGAGAATTCTGGGAATTGCTTAAAGGTGATCTTTATAGATTCATTGCAGAATTTCATTCAAATGGTAAATTAGTAAAAGGAGTAAATAGTTCTTTCATAACATTAGTTCCTAAAGTTGAGAACCCAGTGAAGTTGTCACAATATAGGCCTATCTCTTTGGTTGGGAGTATGTATAAGATATTGGCTAAGATACTTGCAAATAGGCTGATGAAAGTCATTCACAAAGTAGTTTCAGAATCACAATTTGCTTTTTTAGAGGGGAGACAAATCGATGACTGTATTCTTATTGCTAATGAATTAGTGGATGATGCAAAAAGAAGGAAATGAGAAGCAATTCTTTTCAAAGCTGACTTCGAAAAGGCTTACGACTCGGTGGAATGGGACTTTATTGATTACATGATGAGAAAGATGGGGTTTAATGAGAAGTGGAGGAATTGGATAAACGAATATGTAAGAACAGCTAGAGTGTCTATCCTAATTAATGGAAATCCTACTAAAGAAATTGCGTTCGGTCGAGGTTTGAGACAAGGGGATCCACTATCCCTGTTTTTATTCCTTTTAGCGGCAGAAGGTTTTAACCTAATGATGGCTAAAAGTATGCAGATGGAGAAGTTTGAAGGGTATGAGTTCGGAAAAATAGAGGTGGGAGTTTCACACATTCAATACGTGGACGATAGTATAGTGATGGGGAAAAAAGTTGGAGGAATATTTGGGCTATAAAGGCAGTGTTGCAGATGTATGAAGTTGTGTCGGGACTGAAAGTAAATTTCCATAAAGGTTCTCTAATGGGAGTTAATATAGGCAAGGAGTGGTTGGTGGAGGCGACATCGGTGTTGAATTACAGAGTCAGTGGTATTCCTTTCAAATATTTAGGTCTCCCAGTTGGTGGCAATCATAGAAGGATGGGATTATGGAAGCCGATGATTGATGTAGTGAGAAGAAGATTGGCGAATTGGAATAATAAGCACCTTTCAATCGGTGGTCGAACCATCCTCTTAAAACATGTGCTAAGCGCACTTCCAGTTTACTTCTTGTCATTTTTCAAAGCGTCGATTGGTGTTATAAATAGGTTGGAGTCTATGTTCAAGAACTTCATTTGGGGCGGAGATTTAGAGTGTAGAAGAATCCACTGGATCCAATGGAATAAGATATGTAGAGAAAGAGATAAAGGTGGTTTGGGTATTAAAAATTTGAAGGCTTTCAATTTAGATTTGGTTGGAAAATGGAAATGGAGGATTGTCTCAGAGAAAAACAAACCGTGGGCTAGAATTTTGAAGTGCAGATATGGTCACATTAGCAAGGGAAATAGTAAGGCTAATAAAAAAAGCTCTCTTTGGTGGAGAGATGTTCAGAAGATAGACAAGGAGGACGGGAGTTTTAAGTCTAATTAGTTTACTGATAATCTTTATAGAGTTATTGGAAATGGTATGGATACCTTTTTTTGGGAAGATCCTTGGTTGGCAAGGAGAAAACCTAGAGAAGTGTATCCTGAGCTTTATAATGTGGCAGTAGCGAAAGAAATGTCGGTGAAGGAAGTGGTAGAGAGTGCTAGCAGTGATGTGGAGTGGAGTAAAATGTGGGACAACTATTTGAATGTGGTAGATAGGAAGTGTACAGAAGTTTTTAGAAACAAGATAATCGGTACTGTGCTAAAAAAAGCGAGGAAGATGAGTGGTGTTGGAAGAAGGAAAAGTACACGGTAAAAGTAGAATATTCTATAATTATGGAGGGTTTGATATCTGAAGCTGGCGAAAATGTTGAATTGAAGGAGGTCTGGAGTAATCTTGTTCCATTAAAGGTATCGATTCTGGCGTGGAGAATCTGGAAAAACAGGATTCCGTCGAGAGATAATCTGGTCCGAAGGGGCTGCCTAGTAGCATCTCAAAATTCCTGTCCATTTGGTTGCGGAGTTGAGGACATTTTCCTCAAACTTCCGGTGGCTTGTTGACTTGGAGCGAGGTTTTAGGTTGGCTCCGAATCGATTACGTTATTCATAACTCGGTGGTTCATAATTATTATCAGTTTGCAGATATTTGCAGCGGAGGAAAAGTGATGAAGTAAAGAATAATGGTAATATGGTTTGCTTGTATTTGGTCCTTGTGGCGTCGTAGGATTGATAAGATATTTAGTCACCTGGTAGACCGTAATGTTAACTGTTTAGAGGTAATCCAGCATCTATCTTGGAGGTGGTTGAAGGCGAAAATCAAAGGATTCTCATATGATATAAACCCATGGATAACTCGCCCTAAAGAATGTCTAGGGTGGAAGTAAATTTTCTGAGCTGTCAGTTGTAAGTGGATCATAGTTTCAAGTGCAGTAGGGTCTGGAGGTGTCATTCGCGAAGCTGTCAACAAATTGGTCTTGGAACTTTAGTTATGTTAGTGGATGGTGATTCCGGTGGTGTTTAGCATTGTCTTGGCTGATATTTATTTGCATCTTTTAGTGGTTATTGTAGTAGGAGTAGTTCCTTGTGTGTATCATCGTGGTTGGTGCTGCAGTTTTGGTGCTGTAGTTTTTTCACAGCAGAGTATTTCTTAGGGTTGTTTGTCCTTCAGCTGGTCAGAGGCATGGATCATTTGGTTAGGAGGGTTTATGCTAAGTCATGTTGGTCTTACAAAAGGCGGAAAAGTTTTCAAGGAGAGACTTGCTATTATTTGGTTGTCATTAGGTTGCGTTTGCCCTTAGAGCTGGAGAGTTCTCTGGTATATTTCAACTATGTAGGTTGCTTAAGGTGCTCTGTATGTTGGTGCTGTATTATGGTTAGGGGCTGGTGCTTAGTGTTGGACTGGTGTTGTCGCGATCCTTGCCTTCTGTTTTGTAGTATTGTCAGTCCAAAATCAGTAACTTTTGAGGGGCGAGTTTTTGATGTTTCTGATTTGGGGTAGAGGAACTGTCATGACAGTATGTGAAAATTGATTGTTCAATTGTGGTATGTTAAATGCGAATTACCTTGGTGTCGGTTGGTTTGTCGTATACTGCATCTTTGCTTTTTGGGTTGGTGGATACTCTTCGTGTTAGTTTTGGTGGTTTGGAGGCACCCTCTATTTTTCTCTTGGGTGATAGAACTTCGGCGCAATTTTGTATTCTTGTTTGCGGTAATCAGAATTCTGTCCAAGAGGCTCTTTCTTGCCTAGTTTTATCACAGTTGTTTTTGGAGTTAACTCTAAAAGATTTGGAGTGGTTTTGGTCTCATATGTTGCCTGGAGCATGTGTTTTTAGTTCTTTTTCTTGAGGTGTTTAGCAATCTTAAATTTGTTTCTAGTCAGGCTGTTTGGGTGGGCTTTGGAGTTTTGTTTATATTGGGATAGGTGGTTTGAGATATTGATTTAATGTTTTTATGTGGTTTGTATGGACTGTGCTGATGTATTTGGCATTGATTATGCCATTTTAATAGAATGGTTCCTTTGGCTTTTCAAAAAAAAATTACACTACATTCTCCCTATATGACTACAAAAGGCCATATTCTGAAGGAATATACTCATAATGTCAGTTGGCATGATCTAAGACACTTCCTTGATGAGTGTAGCTCACCTAGCAAAAGAATTAGACTTAAATTGACCCACATAGGTAGGTTGCCCCAAATATTTGGTTTTATTGTCAGTGATAGCATATTTAAAAATTTCTTTCAAATATTTGATAAAAATTGCATGGATGACGTCTTCATCAAAACTCACCTTGCCATCAACCTTTATATAAAAGTTACTCCTTTATATTTGTCTCTATTTTTTGAGACTTTTTGATGGAAATTTTTAGTATTTTGATCTCCTTTCTTTAGCTAGTGAATCTTTGCCTACTGATCCACCAAGTTTTATCATAAAGGTCAATGTTATCCAATTCACCAGTCAACTCTTGTGGGTAAGCTCTAGCCAAATTTCCAAATTTATTCACTTCTCGTTCATGGAGAGCATTTAAGTTGTCTTTCAATTTATTCTTGCTAATGTCCTTGTTATTATTGTCAGAATTTTTTGGGTCATGTAATAAACTGTCATTTAATTCGCCAAATTAAAGTAATCTATTTAATATATGTCGCTCCCAGGATTTTCATCCAGGTACAAACGCGAGAGTGGCGCGGAAAAACAGAGTCACCAGCCGTGTAAATTTATCCCAAGAGAGGGAAAGGGAACACCGCATAAACCTGAGGAAGAGGGAAAGGAATGGTCATCGTAACCATAACCTGGGTTCGGGAGTCGATTACGCGAGGGGAAGGTACTAGCACCCCACGCGTCCATCGTACTCGATGGGATCCACGCTTGTTATCTATTCTAAGGGTGAGTTATCCTATCATCTATGGATGTACTAAAACGAGGAAGGGGAAAACAAAGACAGACTCGGTAGGACGTCAACGTCCTAGGCCTACGTACCCCTCTTGTGCAATGGGGAATTCAGAGTCAACGTAGTTCGGACCAAGTTCTTTTTGTGTTTTTTATGAGCAACGTTAAGCTCGCGTCCGACAGTTAGGGTCGATGCCTGTTTGCGACTCAGACGGAAAGTAACGTGCCCTTTTCGAAAATAGCCTTTAGTTTGACAATCCCGAAGGACAAAAAGGTTTAAAGTTTGTTTGTATTTTTTAGGACAGAAGTGACTTGAGTTAGTTTATAACTTGCATTGCACCAAAGTCTAGGGCACAGGGGCGAATACTTAACGCATCATCCCAAGACAGGACGCTCGCTAAGCACTCTAGAAAGATGAGAGGAAGCCCCTCATTTCTCATTCCTCACGCTTAAGGCTCGTGCGCAATACACTTTATCCTTATTAAGTGTTTTCAAGAAGTTTTGAGATGAGAAGAGAGAAGACACAAAGGAAACTCTAAAGGGAAACTGAGAGTCCTAATGTTATCATGCATGGGTGACCTACGGTTAGTGAGGTTTGACGACAACCTAAGCCTAAAGAAAAGAAAAGATGAGAGAAGGAAAGAGTAAGGGTGGACATGGATAACTATCCACACCCTCGAATAACTTACCTCAGCTCCTACATAAAAGGTTAGTGCAAACGGACATAAGTGACAATAAGACAAATGAAACTCAAACAGATTATAAACCAAAGAGAAATGATTATAAACCAAATGAAATCAACCAAGACAGAGTGTGGATGACATAAACATGAATTGTGAAGTCAAAGGAACACACCCAAAGGATGGCACAAGTGCCTTTTCAAACAAATAATCAGACATGATCAGAGATATGCATACAAGAAGATCTCATACAAAAAGCAGTCACATAATTAGTAAAACATCTTATAAAATTGCCAAATTAATTATCAACATTTTTCAACCAGAAACAAACAACATATCAAAAACTCATGCCAAAATTAAAAATATAAGTCACTCAAACAATCATGCAAAGTTTAGACAAGAAACATGGATCAATATGCAAAAAAGGAGGACTAAAATGCAATATGGAAAAGTTTTAAAAATGAAATAAAAATGTTTTAATGCAATTCAATGTATTGGTGAAAAAATGCAAAAAGAATGAGTGCAAAAGGTTTTGTATGCTATGAGAACAAAATTCTACAAATTTAGGTATGCATGATATGAATAATTCAAAAAGAAAATAAACAAATAAATATTTCAGACGCCAAAAATAAAATAAAATTTAGGAAAATTTTATAAAATGCCAAATGTGACTCATGAATTTTCTGGGAATTTTTTAATGCAATTATCTATTATTAAAAATTAAAAATGGATTAATGCAAATTAAATAAAATAAAAGAAGAGAAATAAGCATGGGGGTGTGTTTAGTAAATAAAACACGTTGGGAAATGCACATGGGCTGAAGGGGGAGTGTGAATAGGAAAGCCCAATGCCAAATAGTCCAATAGCGCAAGTCAACAGGCTCATGGAAATCAGTCAACGATTCAGACTTAACACTAGCCACAAGATCAATCAGACGCACCACAATTAGTCAATCCAAATCAAAAGTAATCATGATCAATGGCCAATGATTAAGAGCACACCACAACTACCACATACTCACGCACACACAAACAATCAGTACACAATGCACACCCCACGTGAGTCTCACATGCGTTTTTTATTTGCTGGCATCATCTCAACCATACAATCCATCAAACGGACCACACCAAGTCAACAAACCAAATAATTAATCATGATCAGAGGTTCAAATTAAAAGTACACGGTAACATGCATAGGAAGCCACACACATGATTATTAAATTAAAATCAGAAAAAAAATAAAAAGAATAAAACGTGGCAAGCTGATGGCCGTGGGATGAAACAGATCAACGGTGGGAAAGTCGTCTCTTACCTCCAACCACTCCACCTTGCCGGAACCCTTGCCAGTCGCCGGAGCTAGGGTTCCGGCCACCTTCTCCGTTCACCTGCAACAAAAACGACCCTAAAACACACACGCGAATACACTATCTTGACCAGATTTCTACGAGGATCTCAAATATGCCATCAAAAATTACAAACAATTAACCTATAAGCCAAACCGAATGAAATAAGCCAAGGATCAAAATTTTAAAACTCATGCAGCAACCAAAATACACGTCCATATTCAATGTAAAATACATCAGAATGATCAGGGGGCATCACACATCATTATGCAGGTCAAAATTTTGAGTTCCATGATCATGGAAATCATCACTAACCTGAGATGGTGCAACATGTATCTCCACTGTTAGCTTCAAAATGGTGGTTGGTTCGTGCTCTAGGGATCCCAAGAAAGAAGATTGTGGAAGAATTTTTGGAAGAACCCTTGTGGATTGAGATATTCAATGAAGAAAATTTTTTAGGGCTCAAGCTTTGTTCTCCTCCAATATCACGTGTTTTCTTCTCTCAATAGTGCATGAGCAATCTTAAATACTTAGGGTTATTTCACATCTGATCATTTAGGTCTTAATCACTCCTTGGTTAATGAGTTTTGGGCCTTTTGACAAATTGGCATAATGTTAAATACACCCTCCTCCATGCATGGATATCCAAATATTTCATGATGGATCACTTATTCAACAATTGCTAATCACACCTAAATTGAAATTGGGCCTTGAAACATTTTGATTCATGAGTTTTGATGTCTCTTGCAATTTTGAATAATGGAAAATAAGTGAAGAATAAACCATGGAATTTCTTGATTCAAAGGCAAACAATAGTCCTTATGGATTGGTACTTTGATGTTAGAATGTGCCTTGAAGCAATGGAATTAATTATAGGTCACTATGTCCTAAAATGCAAAAGTTGGGAAAATGGAACCCTAAAAACCACTTTGCCTTCTTTTGATCATAACTTGAGTTTCACAAATGATATGGAGACCCACTAGTACTTGTTGGAAATAGGAGAAAAATATATTCAACTTTCATGTTTGAGGAAAATTCATTTGAAGCTTTATTGATGATGGAAAGTCAAGTTGAATGTAGTGTAAGGACTTGCCCAAATAGGAAACTTTCAAATTATAGGTCATTTCAATATTTAGTAATTTTTGCACCAACTCTTGATTTTTGATAAATGGTATGAAACTTGACTCTTGAAGACCATATGAGGATGTGAGACCTTGAAAACATTGAAGAGAACCTCAAAATTTCACAGTTGACTTCCCCTCTCACTGTTGACTTTTCCCCAATTCTCCTGATTCCCAATCCATTGGCCAATTGGACTTCTCATGAACCAAAATGATGGACAATCTTCCATTCCTAGACACTTAGGGACCCAAGGAATACCATGGAATCAAGTCTTGCACAAGAAATCAGAAATAAACTGACTTTATGGCAAACCCTAGTTTTAGTACCCTTAGTCTAGGAGGAAATAACACAGTCTCCAAATCCAAATTCCTCTGAATATGATGTGTATCCTCTCCAACAAAGATAAGATATGCCATTTAGTGATGATAAAAACCCAAGAAACTTGCCCATTGGAGCAATAAACCCAAGACTCTCAAAACCCTAGTTTCTGCACTAGTTAGGAGAGAGTGATCCACTTGAACTCTCTTGCTTGACCCTTTGAAAAACATCTTCTCCTCTTGAACTTGCCTCAGGCACCTTGACCCCATGCTAAGAACCAATGATATGCACACATGATAATGCAAAAATGAAGTGAAACATAAGCCAGTTAGTACTAAAGGTAGGAGAGCAAATTTTGGGGTGCTACAATATAAGATTTATGGTTAAGGATATAATTTTCATGAAATATCAATAGTCTTATTTCTATTTAATGATGGATAAAATTGAAATAAGAAAACTTGAATAATCATGACCCTTCATTAAAGGGCATGAGATTCTAAACTTTAATAAACACGACTCTTCATGAAAGGGCATGTGATTATTATAAATAAGGGTTTTTTTTTAATAATCATTTATAAATAAGGGGTTATTATACGTGATTATAAACATGACTTTTAATAAGTGATTATTATAAATAAGGGGTTATGGTCCCCAATTGTAGAAACAAGAAAATATCATATAATATTTATACTCTTTATCCCATTGGAAGAGTGTAGCGAACGATTTTGGACGTGGTTCTTAAGCACTGTCGCTCTGGGGTACTACAGGTCGATTCAATTTTTATCCTATTGAAGCTGATGAAGGAAGGGAAATAGATGTCTCCAACTAACCCTGCTTGCAAACTAAGGTTAAACAGTCAAAACTGTTGGTTTACAGATGCGGTTTTAGTTCGTGGGCCTCTCTCTGCTTATTTTGTTCAGAACGAATTACCGGGACTGTTCATGGGGAATTTGTTAGGATACTATGCTAGATTGGTTAGAGGTAGGGGACTTTGGGTTTTTTTGATTAGTGTGCTCGCTAAGATTCCTTTTCAATCTTATGCCTACGTATTCCCGGGATAGGGAAATCAGAGCAATCGTAGTTCCTCCTATTCTATGGAAGGAAATGGTGTTTTGGTGTCTTGTTCAAAGCCTAAGACATGAAGCTAAAGGTGGTTTGTATCTTGTTTAAAGCCTAAGATGTGAAGCTGAAGGGTCTATTTGTATCTTGTTCGAAGTCCAAGATCTGAAGCTAAAAGGGTGTTGACTTTAGAGAGAATTTGTCATCTCTAAGGGGGGTATTTGGTCTGTTTGTCACGACTGTTGGGTGACTGATTATAAAGAATAATTACTTTAACTGGGATATGTGAATCTAGCAATGCCATAATTTCCTTTATAGGGGATTTTTAACCTGAAGGAGAAGACTTTAACTCAGTGTAGAGCAATGCCATCTTTCCTTAGGAATTTCTCATGCTAAAAGAGGGACAATGGCGTGGATGTAAATAATCTAGAGGCTTGCCGCTTACAGCAATTAGACAAGGGAAAGGGAGTTGTTGATGTTTGTATGATGTGACCAAAGCGTGATTTGATGCTAAAAGGTTGATGGAATCAAACGGGGATTTCCTTATACGAAGCCTAAGAGGAGGCTATTGACCCAACAAGAGGATGCTTTTCTGTCTCGTACGAAGCCCGAGATAAAGGCTAAAAAGGGTTGACTCAACAAGAGTGTTTTTATATGTGTCTTGTACGAAGCCCAAGACGGAGGCTAAAAGGGTTTGACTCAACAAGAGAGTCTTTTATACTCACCAAGAGAGTGATTTGTATCTCGTACGAAGCCCGAGATGGAGGCTAAAGGTGATCGACTCAACAAGAGAGTCTTTTTATACTCAACAAGAGAGTGTTTTGTATCTCGTACAAAGCCCGAGATGAAGGCTAAAAAAGGATTGACTCAACAAGGGAGTCTTTTATACTCAACAAGAGAGTGATTTGGTATCTCGTACGAAGCCCGGGATGGAGGCTAAAAAGGTTAGCTCCGCTGGGGAGAATCATTGTACAAAGCCCAAGAGGAGGCTGAGGTTACTGTTTCAGTTGAGTGACAGGTCCAGTATGTTGGTTAAAAGAGAAAATCAGTTCTTATATGGGTAATGTTGTACTCATGGATTTGATCTGAGGATTGGGATTATTTCCTGTTCTTTAAGGAAACGGGGAATCCGAAGGGTATTGAGACTGCTCGAGTTTACGGTGTTTTTTCCTATTTTTGAAAGGAACTTGAGAATGTCTTCGAGACTCAAGGAGGTTAGACTGTCCAAGTCTAGAGTTTTATCTTTCGTACTATGCATAAGAGAGATCAATAGACAGTATATTCGCCATAGAAAGATCTAGACTCTTTGAAAGACTGTTCTATTAAGATGACTAATTTCTGTTCCTATACCTTTAAGAGGTCGTCGGGACAATTTGTACGAAGCCCAAGAGGAGGCGAGAAAAACTTTTAAGAAGCCGACGGGACAATTTGTACGAAGCCCAAGAGGAGGCTATCTTCCCGGAGGAAGAATCATTATACGAAGCCTAAGAGGAGGTTGTGAAAACTTCTAAGAAGCCGACAGGTCCTTGTATAACGCCCAAGAGGAGGCGGGGATGCTTTTAGGAAGCCCGTGGGTCCTTGTACTAAGCCCAAGAGGAGGCTGATGAACAGTTCCATAAGGGGTTTCACTTGGAACATTGGCCTTCTGTATATGAACTGTTCAAGGGGGAGATTTCTTAGATCTAGTTATCTAAAATTATTGTAAAATAAAATTCTCATGGTTTAGGTTATGTTGAAATATCCGGGAGAACGTCGGATGTAAGGAGACGATGTTTTGTCTAGTTCTAGACGTAGTTGCTGGGGAAACTCTAAATATCTATACTAGTATTACACAGTCGATATGAGTTTATGAAAGAAGACTTACAATGAAACAGCCCCACAATACAGTTATATATGAAAGCGGTAAATGAAAGCGGGTAAACACTAGGTTGTAGAGCTTCCATGCTGTTTAGTTAGTTTTTCAACAAAGAAATTGAAAATAACAGTATGTTACAAAATCAAAGGAGAAAGTGCTTTTGAAAGGAAAATTGGGGCTTACAGCTCAAGGAGAGGCCCAGGGTTTAATCAGTGATCACACTGTCATTTTGTACAGGGACTTATACAAGTGACTGAGGCCCAAGAAATATTTTCTGTATAAGGGGATGGGTCTTACACTATCTCAAGAGGCCCAAAATGATTGAAAGTGAACAAAGATGGGTCTTATAGCTCAAGGAGAAGCCCACGGTTTATTTTGAAAAGGGCGACGATCGCGCCGAGGTTTTGAAAACATCGTGGGTCTTATACAATGACCGAGGCCCAAAAGTTTTTGGTTTCAAAAGGGGACTGGATCTTACACTCTATTAGAGGCCCAAAAAAGGTTTTGAATGGGTCTAATAGCTCGAGGAGAGGACCAGATGGTTTGTTTTAAACGGGCGATGATCGCGCCGAATTTTTGAAATACAACGGGACTTATACAACATTTGAGGCCCAAAATAGGTTTGTATTTACAAAGGATTGGGTCTTACACTCTATTAGAGGCCCAAAGTGTTTTTAAAAGATTTGATGAGGGTTGAATTAATCAAAACCCTAATTTGTTTCCAAAATGTATTTTAATTGAATAAAAAAATTTAATTAAAATGATCAAAATTGTTTAACATGTGGAAAACAAATTTTGATCTTGGATTAATGTTTCAAAAATCATGTTTTGACCTACAAAATGATTAGAAATCATTAAAATTTGCAAAATCAAGAAGGAAAAAATATTTTAAGTGTCAAAAACAATTAAAATATTAATTCTTGGCAAAAATATCAATTATATGAAATAAATAATATTTTTGTGATTTTTTGGTAAAATAAAATATTTTAACATTTTTGTGAATTATTAAAAAAAGAATCAACTCAAAATCATTAAAACTCAAAGAGAAATTAATTTTTGAATCAATTAAATAAAATCACAAATATTCAAATATTCAAATATTTGAAAAAGGGCACCAAGAACATCTTGGCCTTGCCCGCGTGTTCTGTTTTTCCCAGATTTACGTTTTCTATCCAATCTCACTTAATACTTGATTATATCATGCAATCTACATATCAATCTACTCGTTTCAACCTCACGACCGTGTCTATGGTCTTTAATTTCATTTATTTTACACATGGAACAAGAAATCAAAGAGAAACCTCAAGAACCCTAAATTCTGCATGAAGGTTCAGAAATTCCATACACGATTCATACAAAGTAATTGATTGAGGGTAAACACTCTATGCATGATTATGAACATATGGCCAAATTATTGTGCAGCAAAAATTGCATGGATCATAGAGTTAGAGAAGCTCTGCTTACCACTTGCAGCTGGTGATCGTGTTTTGGATTAGAGGTGTTACAACTAGGTTCCAATGATCTGGATAGCTTCCCTAGGTGCCATGGAGTGTGTCTGGATGCTTGGAATGGATTGAAATGATCTGGAACTTGAGATGGCACCCCAACTGCAAATCTGTCAAAGGCTTGAGCAATTGGCTAGTGATTTTGTGATTTTGGTGTTCCAGATGTTATGTGAGTGTCTGGATCACTTCTATATGATGTTTATGAGGTGTGTGTGTGATTGGTTTGGTTGGAATTGCTCTCAAACTCAAAACCCGATAGTGACTTGCTTTGGAAGGCAAATTTGGAAGTGAGAAGGTGATTTTGAGGAAAGCATCTGTTTGATGGCTTTGGTGTACTCAAACTGATCACAAATGAGCTTTATTTATAGTAGAGAAAGTTTGTTTTGCAAGGAATAGTGAATGGCAACTGCTGCATAGGTTTGGCCAATGTTGAGCAATGAGAATCCAAGGCTCCTCTAGCCATTGACTAGAGGTTAGGGCACAGGCTGTTGGTTCCCTTGGTCTTGGATAAGTCTTAACTAAATTCAGTTGGCAATGGCTCAGTCCATGCCACCTTGGTGTAAGAATTGAATGCTCAAATCCAAAATTGGAGTCTTGTCCCTCTTTTAGGCAATTCTAGGTTTGGCATGCTATTTTTGGTTCCAAAGACTTGGGTGGCTTGGGATCAGAGTTGGTTCCTCCTTGGTCCCCCCTTGAGGTGTTCAGATGGATAGAGTTACTTGGAATTGCATAAATTTGGCAAATTGAGCAAAACTCCAAAATCTGCCTTGCCTTGACAGTTTTCAGCAAGGCATGTTGCCATTGTCATATCTCATGGCTCAAGTGGAATTTGATGGAGTTCTTGGCCATTTTAGAAAGCCCTTATATGATACAACAACTGTTTGATCATAATTGGTTTTGATACTTTTTGGATCCAATTGAAAAACGCCCCTACATTTGGAAAAAGTGAAGGCAGATTCTGACTTGGTGAAAATTTCACTAAGTGTTGGAAAAAAGTGACTCACTTTTCTTGATTTTGACCATTCCATCACTTGAAATCCATGGGGAATTGGAATGAGGTGTAGTTGAAGCTTTTGTAGAGGGTAATGAGAGCTACAAATCCAGCTTTGGATGGGAAAAAATGGCCTTGTGGTTTAGGAGTTATGATCCTCCAAAGTTGGTACCCTAGCCACTTTATTCCATAACTTAGAAAATTTTCTAAGTTTTTTATGGTTACCCCTTTTACTAGTTATCCCACTTTTCTTGATTTTTCTTGATCAATGATGATTCCAATCACACATTAACATCATTTTAGGGTTAAAAAACCATAATTGTGAAAAATCTCAAAAAGTCAAAGTTTGACTTTTGTGCACAGTTGACTTTTTATCAGATGAATTCCAAACTGTGCGATCCTCTATGAAATCAAGTCCTTGACCTAAATCAAACTTGATGGATTGATTCCATAGGTGTTATTGGGTGTATTGGATTATGTCATAGGGTTTGGGAGCATGTCCTGGTCAAAAGTCAAAGATACAGTTGACTTTTTCCTCGAAACCCTAACTATGGTCCTAATGAAATTGAAACTTGTGAATCAAGCTTCCTGGGTCAATCCATTGTTGTAAATGGGTCAATGTAGTGTATTAGAGACCCTCAAATCCCCTCTTGAGGTCTTGGCTCTTGTTTTGTCCCAAAAGTCAACTTAGGGGTGAATTAGGTCAAGAAACCCTAATTCCTGATTTTTAGTGAATGCATCCCCTGAGGCTAAATTGACTTGATGATGGGGTCCATGAGGTTCCATGGGGTATATTAGGTTATGATTTGAAGCATTGGCTCATGCCCATAGGAAAATTTCCATCTGGAGGCCCTGGTCGACCAAAACCCTAATTTGGTGGCACTGTCGATCGTGAGGCTTAATCCACCTAGAAGGAAGAAGCCTTATGCTTAATCCTTGAAGTGGGAGTCCTCTTGATCCTTTGTGGATGTTTGAGAGGCTAGACAAGCTAAAGATCATGTCATTTCTTGATTGATCATTTGTCTAAGAGCTCTGAGAGGGCTTGAAACCCTAAGTCTGATTGTAGTGGATGCTCACCCACCTTTGGGGAGACTAATGGTTCATCCATATTGTGATGATGATTTGCACAATGATGGGAAATATTGGTGGTCAAAATTTGGGGTATGACAAAGAGGAACTAAGAGTGTGTTTGGATGAGGTAATTGAGAATTTTTAGGGAATTTAGAATTCTAAGTAATTCAAATGATTCAATTGAAATTCATTCATTTTTAAATTCTTTTGTTTGGATGGAGTATTAAAATGATTCATTGTTAAATTTTGGGGTCATTTTCATAAATTTTAAAACCTTTGGAACAAATTTTAAATATTTAAAATAGGGACCAATTTGCAATTTTTAAAAATTTGAAGGGACCAATTTGCAAAATTTGAAAATTATTAGGGATTTATTTGCAATTTTTTGAAAATTTTGGGAGTGAATTTGAAATTTTCATAAAATATGAGGTCCATCTTACTAAATTTGTAAAATTAATAACAAACAATTTAACATTTGCATTATATAGAGTGAAGAAGCAATTTGAAATTCCTTACTTTTTGGTGTCATTTTAAATTTCTTAAATTTAACATGAATAAAATACTCCATAAATTTACATCATTTTAACAATTCTCCGTATTTTTTTATCCAAACAATGGATTTTGAGTAAGTCATTTTAAATTCCCTCAAAAATTTACTTTTCCTCATTAAAATGTTTCATCCAAACACACTCTAAGGAATTAAAGAATCTACAATTGGAAGATCATTGCTCTATCAAGTTCATCATCTTCTCATTGAAATTACATGGATCCTAAAGGTACACTTTGGCTTTCTATTTCATCTTGAACTGAGTATGATTTAATAAAATATTAATTATTAGAAATCTCAACAATTGGTATCAAAATAACCCATGTTCAATTCTTATTTGATTCATGTATAATTTCATTTTTTTAAAGTACATTTTTTAAGGTTTAATTTTTTTTTTTAAAAGTCTATGAATTTTATTCATGATTTTCCATAAATTGCTCTTTTGAGTCCCGGTCATCAATTTTTTTAAAAGTCAATATGAGTATAATTTTGAAAGTTAATATTTATGATCTATTAATTACTAAAAAATATTAATAATGGTGTTCAATTGTTGTTCCATAAAAAGAAGTATATTTTATATTTCATATACACTCTCACAGTTAAAATTATATGTAATTTTTTGTGTATATAAGTAACATGTTAGTTTTGTAAAGTGCTACTTCTTTAATTATTTTCTTATTGATGAAACAAATTCATCTCATTTGGTGTCTCATATATGAATGGGTGTGCAAGTTCAGCCTATGAATTATAATGTTACGTTCTATTTTATTGAACTTGTTACGTATGGATAAGAACTTGAGATAGATATGTAAGCAACACAAATTCCCCTATATTATTAATGAAAATTAATATGAGGTATAAATATATCTCGGTTTCAGAAATTATCTTTATTCAATTTGTCATAATTTTAAATTAAAAATATTTAACATTTTAAATGATTCTATTGAGACAAGAAATCACCAAAGTGACCATTATTTTATGAATTTGATCATGAAAAATGTTGAATGTTAGTGGGTATGTTTATACATGTGAGTATTAAGTTTTCCAAAGAAAATATTAATATTTGACAAAATTTATATATACACGTGTGATGATAAATATGTGATGATTATAAGGTTTTAGATGTGAATAATAAATTAATCCAAAGATAGTTTTATTATTTGACATACATTATTGTTAATATTTGATCATCACAACAAGAGTATCATTAGCAATTAATACTATTGTCTAAAAAAATTATATTAATGTTGTATTAGATTTCTTGAAATTAATTATGACATTATTTGAACATGTATTATTTGAGTTTATTCATGATTGATTATGTGAGCATATTTATATTATTTTATTGTGTTTTCTTTGCAGTTAATATTGCTACTATATCAGCTAACATGAATTCAGTCCTGATTCTTAATGGTGCAAAGTTTAAGGACTGAAAGGAGAATATTTTAATTGTTCTTGGATGCATGGATCTTGACCTTGTATTAAGGGTGGAGCAACCTCCTTCTCTTACAGAATCCATTACTCCTGAGGAAAGGAAAAATTATGAGAAGTGGGATCGCTTTAATCGCACGAGTCTTATGATCATAAAGCGTGGCATTCCAGAGGCATTTAGGGATACTATATCTGAAGAAATAACAAGTTCCAAAGACTTCCTTGCTGAAATTGAAAAGCGCTTTGCTAAAAGCAATAAAGCGGAAACAGACACACCCCTGCAAAGCTTGATTTCTATAAAATATAAAGGCAAAGGAAACATAAGAGAGTATATTATGAAAATGTCTAACATTACTCGTGCATTTGGTGTTAATATCTCTTGCAGCACAATTTAGTCAATTTAAGATAAGCTATAATTGTCAAAAGGAGAAGTGGTCTCTTAACGAGCTCATTTCATATTGTGTGTAAGAAGAAGAGAGGATGAAGCAAGATAGGACATAGAGTGCTCACCTTGCTAGTACCTCTAAAAGCAAGGGTAAAAGGAAGAAATATAAGGATGTAAAGAATGAAGGTGTTGAGGGTCCTATACAAAAGAAGCATAATAAGGGTAATGGTTGTTTCTTTTGTAAAATGACTGGACATGCAAAGAAGGAATGTGCCAAGTATCCTACATGGCGTGAAAAGAAAGGTATGTTTCTTACTTTGGTATGTTCTTAGGTAAATTTAGCTTCAATACCAAGAAACAAATGGTGGTTAGACTCTGGTGCTACTACTAACATTAGTGTTTCAATGCAGGGTTACCTGAGTTACCGAAAGCTAAATGATGCTGAAAGATGCATTTATGTGAGAGATGGAAAGTCGATAGAAGTAGAGACAATAGAGTATTTTAGGTTGTTATTAAGTACTGGCTATTATTTGGATTTAATGGATACTTGTGTTGTACCGTCTTTTATAAGAAATTTAATTTATGTTTCTTCATTGGACATATTTGGTTATCATTGTTCATTTAGAAATAATAAATTTAGTTTATCTATTAATTCAAAATTTGTTGGAGCTGGTACTCTTATGGAATATGATAATCTATATTTACTTGATACTTATGCTTCTTATAATGAAACCTTGAATGTGGAATCACCTGGCACTAAGCGCAAAATCAAAAACACAAATTCAGGAGCATTGTGGCACAAGTGTCTAGGCCACATATCTAAAAATAGTGTTGAGAAACTTGTGTCTAATGGGATCATAGATTCCATTGACTTCACAGACTTCAATGTTTGTGTTGAGTGCATTAAAGGAAAACATACCAAAATCAAGAAATTAGGTGCATATAGAGCTACAGATTTCTTAGAATTGATACATACAGACATTTGTGGGCCCTTTCCAACACCGTCATGGAATGGACACTACAAGAAAAAATAGGATTTACGACACATGTGTTGCGACACTTACCCAAAAACTGTCCTAACGTCTTATCTGCGACAATTTATGCTGCTGTAAGAGCCAACCGTCGCCTATTTTTTGGTTAATTGAAGGAAAAGTATAAGAAATCCCTTTGGTTGGAACGTACTCATCTGATTTTATATCCCACGACGGTTGAAAAACCGACCTTGCTCAAATTTCATGACGATTCTCCACCAGCCACCATATTCTTATATACCAAAATTTTTAATTCACGCGGCTATGCTTTCCAAATTTTATCGCGTTTTCATTTTCTTCTAGCCCTTATCCTTTTTCCATCCAAGAAACCATATTCCATTTTCCTACAACTGCAAAACTTTATTGTTCTATTGAATTTCGGAATCGTAGAATCATTCTTCTCGCACATCTCATGTACAAAGAAGCTTAGTGAAGGTATGTTTTACTCGTATTTTTACGTTTTGCATTTCTCTGAAGATTATGTCTCGATTTGGGGATCTAGGGTTTATACGTTTTAAAGCTTGTGAAATCATTTGTTAATTATGTTGTTTTGATTTTGGGATTTATGTTTTGTTTCTTTTATTTTGGGGTTTAGGTTATGTTGTGTTAGTTTTCATTTTGGTCTCCCTATAATGTTACACTTTTGAGATGTTAACATTTGTTGCTTTCTATATTAATGTAATGCTACCTTTTCTTCTTCTTTGGAATTTGATTTGCAGGAGTTATATGGAAAGGTGATAGCTTAATAGAAGGAGTGCCTGAAATGCTGGACATGCTTCAGGAAAATGTATGAATTGGAACCAGACCTTTACTAGCATGTGTGTATGTTATTGTTAACCATTATATTCAATATGTCATTGTTCTTTTTTGCACAAACTCTGAGATTTGGGTCTCTTGACAAACATGTTTAGGAAAAAAGATTGGTTTTTGTCATCGACAACTCAACTAAGTCTAGGAAACAATATGGAAAGAAATTTGAAACACTTGGCCTGAATGTCAATGAGGTTAGTTCACTTTTTTTTGTTTTTTTCCTTCCCGGGCTTGCTCAGAAACTGTTTGCTCTGTACTCATAACTTCAAAATATTTAACAACTGAGTTATTTTAGGAGGATATTTTTGCAAATTCTCTTATAATAATGGTGATGCTAAACATGATGCTTACATTGTTTATGTTAAGCATATACTGCTTGAGAAATAATATTGAACACTATCATTTTATTTCTATTATGGTATTGTTGAATGCAATATCTTGTTCAAACTATTCTTTAAATGACTGTGTGAAGTTAGTAAAATACTGATCCATTAGCACGATTTAGGTTTATGTCATTGGAGAAGATGTCATCTTGAAAGAGCTTGAGCTTGCTGGATATAAGTGTGTTGGTGGGCCGGTAAGTATTGAGCTTAAATATGTAAAAGCTTTACTGCCTATTCTTTTGCATGCTTTAAAATTTGATCACTTGTTAATGTGCAATATCATTTTATCTATTCTAGGAGGAATTATTTGTTTTGAGAGAAATATTTCAAACTATCGTATTGTTATCGAAACAATTATATTGACTTAAGGAAAAGCAATTTATGTCCTAAAATGATAATTTTAACTGACCCTGAAACTGAATCATGTTTATCTTTACTGATCCTGAAACTGAATTATGTGTATGATCTCATAAAATTGACTTTGTATATTTTTATTCAATTTTGTTATTAACTTTGTTTTGGATATTTCAAGTCAAGTAAATTTGCGAGATTACATAGTATAAAACCAACTATAATAAGGGACAATTTATACCGAATAATTTATACACTACATTTATCTGTTTTACTTTGTTTTACTCTAATTTGTTTTATTGATTTAGATTATGTTATGAATCAATGAGATAGTAGTTTCATTCATCATATATAGGTGAATGATGATTCCCCCCTAATAGTCACTCTCAGACTCATTATTATGAATGAGTCTTAGAAATTATATAATTTTGAGGACTCATATGAAGTGAATTGAGATGGCTGCATGAGTAGTAATATGCTTTGTGCAGAATTTTTAGTTTCTTAGTCTAGCTACCATGTAGCAGGATTTTTCAATTTCTTAGTTTATCTACTGTGTAGATGCCCATTTTAAGGAATTTGGCTCACTAACATTATCCTAGTAGTCTTGTTTGTGTATTTTGTTTCCACATTTGTCCATTAAGTTATTATATGCCTTGAATAATGAAATATAAGCCTCATAGAGAAAATGACATGACATATACTTTAGAAGTAGTTAGATACTTTAAATAGAATTTTTGCATCAGGTTCTCAATAGAATGAGACACTTACGATAAAGGTGTGTTTAAATATATTATTTATTAATCACTTGAAAATTTGTCTGTGGCCCAGGGTCAGCCCAATCCTTCCTAGGGAGAGTATTCTCTAGCATGTGTTCTTTAATAGTTCAAGCTATAATGAAATTTTGTGTTAGGCGTATTGCTTATTTCGTAGCCTGTATTTTACATATTTTGATTTCTATTGTTTCCAAGTTATGACATAACTATAATACAACCAACTTTTGGCTTTCAATTTACATGTGATATCTGAATTATATAGATTATGGTGCTCTAAATTTTTAGTTTCCATTCCTGCGATGTTGTAATATCTCTCAAACATATATTCCCCAATTATGTTCCTAACTTTTAGAAGACATCTATGGATTGTAAATTAGGTAATGCCACAAGTGAAGCCTTTAGAGTCTCTGATCATTCAACTAACAATAAGCTACCACTGAAGGCATATAAGAATGATGCAAACTCGGTTCAGAGATGCGTTCTTTCAGATGACATAGTTTATGATGTATGTAATGAGGAATTGGTTGGTGCTTTTATGGCAAGTAATGTTGCATGTAATCTATATATTCCTTTGTAACAATGTTTTTTAGCCATATTTTTTAACAAATTTTTCATTTTTCTCTCTAGAGATTGGATTCCTTACCTGTGTACCATTTCAAACCAGAATCTGCACCAATTTAGACGCCAAAATTGTTGCACCAGTAGATTTTGTGGATGGGTCTAGGTCTCATCTCTATACATCATCACAGTTATAATAGTCAACAATCATCAAAGGTATAAATTGTGATTTTTGTTCATAAATGAAATTTAGGTATAAATTAACTTTTTATGGATAAATCTGTGCATTTTCATTTGTAATTTGTTATGCTTTGTTCCTAAAGGTAATAACTAAGTTATTAACTTTTTATAAATGTAAATAGAAGCTACTGAACAAGTTTGTAAGTGTTACTTTGAATTTAATTGATATCTGTTTTGGAATGTTTGATTTGATTTACTTATTACTTGTCAAGGCTGATGAACAACCTAACAAACGACTTGCGAAATATATTGTTTCCCTACAGTTTAAGGATCATGAGGTTTGATTAAATCTTGCAATCATACTCATTGAAGACCCAAACATGAGTTCTTTTGTACACTCACTTGGATGTTATGTGGCCATACTTGCAGACCATGGAGCAGGATGTGTTGAATATTTCTACACTAACTGATTTGATGGATTGTGTTTTTCTTGTTTGTTATTTGAAATTAGCTTATATTTAATTACCAATGCAGCCCGGGTATTCGCTTTGTACCTTCGCTAGGCATTCTGTATTTGTTATGACTAGACTTTCACCATAATAAAGAAGACCTTATCTGCTCTTTTGACTACGACAGTGAGATAAGATATTGGAGTATTAACAATGACAAATGTGATAGAGTGTCGAAGGTAGGTATCTTAGCACCGTCTTAGGAAACTCACATGTGACTTTTTCTAGAATACGATGCCTGCTACTGATACTAATAATAGTAAGCATTGGTTCTGATTAATTGCCTAGTTTCGCTTGTGTTGAAATGAACTTAAACCTGCTTGCAATTGGTGAACAAGGATCTAAAATCTATTTGCTATGTTAGGACCTGGACTCATCACTTATTGAACCATGCTAGATGTATGTTCAATTTGAAATTAATGTGTTAATTTGAATGAAACTGTTAGGTGAATGGCGACTATTAAAATATTTGATGGATTAGTGAATGGTGATGCTAAATTCTTAACTTCTGTTAGTGACTACTAGTTAGTGTATTAGAATGTGATACCTATATGAATGTATGTGGACTAATATATGCATATGTATGGATTGATTTATGGATGTTTTGCAGGGTTGTAGTATATTGAACCAAGGCTTCAAACATGATCATCACGAAAGTTCTATGGCAATGACAAAGTACCAAATATGCCTTACTTTGTTTCGCCTAGTTGAGCCAACAAGAGGTGATATTCTCATAGATAGGATGAACATTTGCTCAATGGGGGTTGAAGGATTTGAGAATGAAGCTAAGCATAATCCCTCAAGAACCAACTCTTTTTAAGGGCAGCATTAACAATTCAAACATGATTCATGAATTCAAATAAGCAATCCCAAACAATGGCACAAGTGCCTTCTCAAACAAGTAATCAGACATGATCAAGGATGTGCATACAAGAGGACCTCAAACAGAAAGCAATCACATAATTAGCAAAACATTTTCTAAAATCACCAAATTAATTATCAACATAGCTCAACCAGAGACAAACAACATATCAAAAACTCATGCCAAAATTCCCCAGATAGGTCACTCAAACAATTATGCAAAGTTCATATAAGAAACATGGCTCAATATGCAAAAGAAAAGGACTAAAATGCAACATGAAGTGATTTTAAAAATGATAGAAAAATATTTTAATGTAATTCAATGTGTTGGTGAAACAATGCAAAAAGAATGAGTTCAAAATGCTTTATGGATGATGAGAAATAAAATAAACAAGTCATGGTATACATGTATGAAATAAATTCAAAAAGAAAATAAAGAAATAACTATTTCAGATGCTAAAAATAAAATAAAAATAAAAAAAAATAAAATTTGGAAAATCTTATAAAATTATAAAAATGCTTCTTGAATTTTTTAGGAATTTTTTAATGTGATTATCTATTTTTAAAAAAATAAAAATGAAATGTAATTATTAAATAAAAATAAAAATGAAGAAATGAGCATGGGGGTGTGAAAAGCAGAAGAATCACATTGAAAATTGAAATGGGCTGGAAGGTGGGTGTGTAAATAGCAAGCCCAAACATTTAAATCCATCAGAAAAATAAAAATAAAAAGAGAAGTCCACGTGAGACCCAGTCAATGGTCAGACTAAATACTCACCTTAGGATCCATCCAACGCGTACAATCCAGTCAAATAAAATTCAAAGTAATAATGATTGACAGCCCAGATCACAAGCACACAGTAGTTAACATACACATGCACGCACTGAATTACTCAGAATAAAAAAAATAAAACGTGAGAGGCATGTGCTTATTTTAATGTGTTGGCATTATATAGGCCACATGATCAAACCAACGTCCAGGATTAGTCAACACGATCAAAAGTCAAAGGAAATAAAAGGGTCAGATTGAGGGTGCATGGCAATGAGCATGGAACGTCAAACACATAATCAATGAAATAAAACAAATTTTTAAAAGACGTGGCAATGTGAGGGCCACACGATGAAATGCATCAACGGCTGGGAGATCGTCTTCCCCACACAAACCCTAGCCTGGCCGGAGAAAGAACCAGACGCCGGAGCCCTAGCTCCGGTCGTCATCTCTGGTGACCTACAACCAAAACTTGCCCAGAAATTTCATGCTAGTACATCATTTTGACCAGAAAATCATGAGGAACTCAAATATGTCATAAAAAATCACAAACAACTAACACCTAAAGCAAATCGAAGGAAATAAAGTATAGTTCAAAATTCAAAAACTCATCATACAATCAATATGCACGTCCAAATTCAAAATAAAATATACCAGAATGATCAATGAATGTCACACATCATTATGCATGTCAAAAATCTGAGTTTTAAGATCATGGAAAATACCACTGACCTGAGATCACGCAGCCCTTATCCTTGCTTTTAGCTTCCAACGATGGGTGATTTGTACTCTGTAGATGCCAAGGATGAAAGTTGTGAAAGAATCTTTTGAGAAACCCTTGTGGATTGTGAGATTCGATGAAGAAAAGCTTTAGGGTTGCAAACTTTCTTCTCCTCCAAAATCACGTGTATCCTCTCCTAACCAATGCATGAGTAATCTTAAATACTTAGGGTTAATCCACTGATAATCATTTGGGCCTTGTTAATTCTTCACTTAGTGAGTTTTGGGTAATTTTGGAATTTTGCATAATGTGAAATACACCCTCCTCCATGCATGTATGTCCAAACATTCTATGATGGATCACTTATTTAACAATTGCTAATCACACCTGAATTTGATTTGGGCCTTGAGATGTATTGGTTCACGAGTTTTCAATAATTTGTCAATTTTGCATAATGGAAAATAAGTGATGAATAAACCATGGATCCACTTGATTCAAAGGCCAAAAATAGTCCTTATGGATTGTACTTTGACGTTAGAATATGCCTTGAAGCAATGGAGTCAATTATAGGTCACTATGCCCCAAAATGCAAAAGTTATGAAAATGGAACCCTAAAGACCACTTTGCCTTCTTTTGATCATAACTTGAGTTTCACAAATGATATGGAGACCATCTAGTACTTGTTGGAAAGGGGAGAAAAAGATCTTCAACTTTCATGTTTGAGGAAAATTCATTTGAAGCTTCTTTGATGATGAAAATTCAAGTTGAATGTAGTGTAAGAACTTGCCCAAAAAGGAAACTTTCAAATTATGGGTCCTTTCCATATTTAGAAACTTTTGTACCAACCCTTGATTCTTGATAAATGGTATGAAATTTGACTCTTGAAGACCATATGAGGATGTGAGGCCTTGAAAACCTTGAAGAAAACCTCAAAATTTCACAGTTGACTTCCCCTCTCACTGTTGACTTTTCCCCAATTCTCCTGATTCCCAATCCATTGGCCAATTGAATCTCTCATGAACCACACTGATGGACCATCTTCCATTCCTAGATACTTAGGGACCCAAGGAATACCATGGAATCAAGTCTTGCCCAAAAAAATCAGAAATAAACTGACTTTATAGCAAACCCTAATTTTGGTACCCTCAGTCTAGGAGGAAATAACACAGTCTCCAAATCCAAATCCCTCTGAATATGATGTGTATCCTCTCCAACAATGATAAGATATGCCATTTGGTGATGATAAAAAACCCAAGAAGCTTATCCATTGGAGCAATAAACCCAAGAATCTCAAAACCCTAATTTCTGCACTGGCTAGGAGAGAGTGATCCACAATACAAGGACTCTTGCTTGACTCTTTGATGAACATATTCTCCTCTTGAACTGCCTCAAGCACCTTGACCCCATGCTAAGAACCAATGATATGCACACATGATAATGCAAAATGAGATGAAACATAAGCCAGTTAGTACTAAAGTAAGGAGAGCAAATTTTCGGGTGCTACAGCTGCCCCTATTCAATCAACTTGGTCCTGAAGGTATGATAGCGACGGCTCTCAGACATTCCAAGATACACGGGGATTGAATACCAAAACAGCCCCGGAAATTTGCTAACGGTGAGAATAACGAACTGGAGCATGCTGAAAAATAAGGAGTAAGACCTCAACCATACCCACAAAAATAAGACGAATACGACCTCAATCGTACCTACAAAGGAAGACTGACCTCAATCACTCCCACAAAGAAAAAGGAACACGACCTCAATCGCACCCACGAACCGAATACAACCTCAATTGTACCTACAAAGGAAGACTGACCTCAATCACTCCCACAAAGAAAAAGGAACACGACCTCAATCGCACCCACAAAACGAATACAACCTCAATTGTACCTGCAAAGGAAGACTGACCTTAATCACTCTACCCACGAGGAAAACACGAATACGACCTCAATCGCACCCACAAAAACATTACAACCTCAGTTATACCCGCAAAGGAAGACTGACCTCAATCACTCTACCCACAAGGAAAACACGAATACGACCTCAATCGCACCCACAAAACGAATACAACCTCAATTATACCCGCAAAGGAAGACTGACCTCAATCACTCTGCCCACAAAGAAAATATGAATACGACCTCAATCGCACCCACAAAACGAATACAACCTCAATGGTATCCACAAAGGAAGATTGACCGCAATCACTCTACCCACAAAGGAAACATGAATACGACCTCAATCACACCCACAAAACGAATACAACCTCAATTGTACCCGCAAAGGAAGACTGACCTCAATCACTCTACCCACAAAGGAAACATGAATACGACCTCAATCGCACCCACAAAACGAATACAACCTCAATTGTACCCACAAAGGAAGACTGGCCTCAATCACTCTACCCACAAAGAAAATATGAACACGACCTCAATCGCACCCACAAGACGAATACAACCTCAATTGTACCCGCAAAGGAATAACCAACATAAAGTGAATTTTGCTGGGGATAACGTGAAACAAAACTTCCGGTTTATACCACCCCTACTGAGAAAGGGAAACTGGCGAACAAAATATGTCAAGCGAGAACTGACTACCAGGCGAGAACTGGATTTTACAAAAAAGAAAGGCCAAACAAAGGCAAACTTCTAATGGACTCACGATCCACAGATAAGATGACTCCGCTGGGGAAAGAAGAAGTCTAAATAAAAGACTCTGTCGGGGAGCACAAATATGAGGAACGCCTCCTTCAAAAATCTCCTGAGTTATGCCATCTCTGCTGAGGGGCAGAGCTGGCAATGAAAGTATCAAACCTAGCTTATGCTTCGAATGCAAATGTTTAAATTTTGCTGTAATGCTCCACATGAAGTGGAAATGCTACGCGTTTAAGGATGCAATGCAAATGCTTATGATATGCAAAAGGGGTCTCCCTAGCAAAATAAATGCTGGAGAGAAAAGAACCATTCAGCTGGGGATGACAAAAATAAATTGTCCTCTGAATCCAAGAACTCTGCTGAGAAGGATCACGCTGATCGATCCTTTGAATCAACAACTTCTACTGGGGGTGAGATCCCAACAGAACATCCACACTACCGGGGACTACACATGTTCTTTACTGAAGGTCACATCCAAAACCTGAGATTCCTCCCCTGCTGGGGGAGTTGAGAATGAATGCCAATAACGGAACCGAAAGTCTGTTACTGAGGATTGCCAATAACATATGGGCTTAGGACCTGCTGGGGGATGCTAACCCATAATACTATCCTGCTTGGGGACACTGCTGAACTTAGCCTGCTGATGGGGAGAATGACGTTACTCCCATCTTGCTGAGGATTAAAATATGACATCGTTGGCGAACGCACGATTCCTGACTGGATGGGGAAGGTGAACACCCTGATTCTGTGGGGAAATAACGTCTTGATCCGAAGAAAATACTTCCCAAGTCTCCTGCTGGGGAAGGTCTGCTCTGCTGAGGAAAGGTGCAATCTCAATGCTCGGGAGAGCAACCCTACTGGGGGAGTACAATGTTGTTGCCCTGCAAGTCAAATAACAACAAATATGCCACAACACGACTATCACCATTAATGCCTAAGTAATTTCTACTGCTTTTCGTTATGCTCCGCAAAGTTCGAAGTTTTATATGCAATGTTTATCAAAAATATCGAACGTTTTTGCAAACAAAACAGTAAAAGTAAAACAAACAATGGAAAGCTCTTTGAGTGAAATGAATATTTTATTGAGAAAAGTGGCCTGTAAATAGGCATTTACAAACGGAAGCAATTCCTAAAAAGAGGTCATTGCGCAAAAGCAAAAGGAAAATACATATGTCGGCAATGTGGGAACAGATGTCCACCATGATTCGACTCAGCTATGACCCATATGTCTTGCTTAACCACAAATGTCTTGACCTTCGAAGAGACTAACTGTGTTGATTCCTTTCTTTAAGAATTTCCAGAAATCGAGGGTGCTCACAGATCGAACGCAGACTATAGCCTTTTGCTTATAAATCCCTAACTTTTGCCTGGATCGCCCTTTTCGGGTTTTCAATCCATCGGGATACCCATTTTTGCCAAAGTTGCCTTTTCCGGTTTTCAACTTTGCGGGTTTACATATTTCTTTTTTTTACATTTTTATCCCTAATTTTTACCTGAACCTTTTCCTTTTTTATGGTTCGCCGGGATGCCCCTTTCTTGCCTGGACTTTCTTTTTATGTCCAGCGGGTCTTCTTTTATGCGAAGTATTTTTTGACTACGTCTGCGTTCACAGGGGATGTAAAATCTTCGCCATCCATAGTTGAAAGTAGTAAGGCTCCACCAGAGAAAACCTTTCTTACTACATATGGCCCTTCGTAGTTTGGAGTCCATTTGCCCCTGTGATCTGTCTGAGGAGGAAGGATCCTTTTCAAAACCAATTCGCTTGTCTGAAAACTCCGAGGACGCACTTTTTGGTCAAAGGTGTGCTTCATCCTGCTCTGATACAACCGACTATGCGTGATGGCTGCCAATCTCTTCTCTTTAATAAGGTTCAACTGATTCAACCTGGAACGTACCCATTCAGCTTCATCAAGCTTCACATCTGCCAGAATTCTCAAAGACGGAATCTCGACCTCTAAGGGTAAAACTGCCTCCATGCCATATACCAATGAGAAAGGGGTTGCCCCAGTTAACGTACGCACCGAAGTACGATAACCATGTAGGGCATAAGGTAGCATTTCATGCCAGTCTTTATACGTTACCACCATCTTCTGCACAATCTTCTTGATATTCTTATTCGCTGCCTCAACAGCACCATTCATCTTCGGACGATATGGAGAATAATTGTGATGTTCGATCTTGAAACTCTGACATAGTTCCTTCATCATCTTATTGTTCAAATTCGAGTCGTTATAAGTAATAATTCTCTCCGGGACCCCATAACGACAGATGATGTCCTTCTTTATAAACCGGGCTACCACTTGCTTGGTGACATTGGCGTACGAGGCTGCCTCCACCCACTTTGTGAAATAGTCAATGGCAACCAAAATGAAACGATGCCCATTAGAAGCAGTGGGCTCAATCTTCCCAATCATATCAATGCCCCACATTGCAAAAGGCCAAGGAGATGATAACACGTTTAGAGGCGTAGGCGGTACATGCATCTTATCCGCATAAATCTAGCATTTATGGTACTTTCGGGCGTACTTGAAACAATCAGACTACATAGTCATCCAATAATATCCTGCCCTCAACAAATTTCTAGCCATGGTGTGCCCACTGGAATGAGTACCGAAAGAACCCTCGTGAACTTCCTCCATCAACAAACCTGCCTCGTGTTCATCAACACAACGTAGCAAGACCATATCGAAGTTCCTCTTATATAACACATCATCTTTGTTCAGAAAGAAGTTTCCTACCAACCTTCTCAGAGTCTTCTTATCCTTGGTCGAGTCACCCTCTGGATACTCCTGTCTCTTCAAAAAAACCTTAATATCATGATACCACGGTTTGACATCAGACACCTCTTCAATTGTAAACACAAAAGCTGGTCTATCCAGACGCATGATTCTAATCGACAGAGTTTCATTCCAACGGTTCACCTTATACATGGATGCCAATGTTGCCAACGCATCAGCCATCTGATTCTCAGCTCGGGGCACATGATGAAAATCCACCCTGTCAAAGAAAGGTAACAACCTTCTGGCATAGTTGTTATAAGGCACCAAATTCGCCTGACGAGTCTCCCATTCTCATGTAATCTGATTAACTACCAACGCGGAATCACCATAGACATCGAGGTTCTTAATTCTCAAATCAATTGCTTCCTCTAACCCCATGATGCATGCTTCATACTCCGCTTCGTTGTTGGTACACACGAATGCTAACCGGGCAGTGAAAGGTATATGAGAACCCTTCAGGGTCGTAATGATTGCCCCAATTCCATTACCATATGAGTTAACAGCCCCATCAAAAATCATCTTCCACTGAGACCCAATCTCAGGTCCTTCATCAGGCAGAGGTTCTTCACAATCTTTCATTTTCAGAAACATAACATGCTCGTCCGGAAACTCAAACTTTATTGGCTGATAATCCTCGACCGGCTGCTCAGCGAGATATTCTGACAGAACACTTCCCTTAATGGCCTTCTGAGAAACATACTGAATGTCGTATTCTGTCAAAACCATCTGCCAACGGGCTATCCTTCCAGAAAGTGCTTGCTTTTCAAACGCATACTTAATTGGATCCATCTTCGAAATCAACAAGGTTGTGTGGTTTAACATATACTGCCTCAGGTGCTTGGCTGCCCAAGCGAGTGCACAACATGTCTTTTCCAACATAGAGTATCTTGATTCGCAATCAGTGAACTTCTTACTCAGGTAGTAAATGGCATGCTCTTTCCTACCTGTCTCATCGTGTTGACCGAGCACACAACCCATCAAATTCTCAAGAACCGTAAGGTACATAATCAACGGTCTCCCAGACACCGGTGGCATAAGGACTGAAGGTTCCTGCAAATACGTCTTTATCCTTTCAAACGCCTCTCGACAATTTTCATTCCACCTGACCTCTTGATCCTTTCTTAGCAACTTGAAAATTGGTTCACACGTGGCTGTCAGATGAGAGATGAACCTGGCAATGTAATTCAACCTCCCCAAGAAACCACGAACCTCTTTCTCTGTTCTTGGCTCAGGCATTTCTTGTATGGCTCTTATTTTTGTAGGATCGACCTTGATACCTCTTTCACTAACAATGAATCCCAGCAATTTACCAGACTTCACGCCGAAAGTGCACTTGTTCAGATTCAATCATAGTCTGAACTTCCTCAACCTTTCAAACAACTTCTGGAGGTTTACCAAGTGTTCTTCCTCTGTCTGTGACTTCGCAATCATGTCATCAACATAGACTTCAATCTCCTTGTGAATCATATCATGAAAGAGAGTCACCATTGCCCGCTGATAGTTTGCCCCAGCATTCTTCAATCCAAAGGGCATTACCGTGTTGCAAAATGTTCCCCACGGTGTTATGAACGTTGTCTTCTCCATGTCCTCTGGGACCATTTTGATTTGGTTATACCCAGAGAAGCCATCCATGAAGGAAAACACAGAATATTGAGCAGTATTGTCCACTAACACGTCAATGTGGGGGAGCGGGAAATCATCCTTCGGGCTCGCCCTATTCAGATCTCGGTAATCAACACACATCCTGACCTTCCCATCCTTCTTAGGTACAGGTACAATATTAACAACCCACGGAGGATAATTTGTTACAGCAAGAAATTCGGCATCCAACTGTTTCTGAACCTCTTCCTTGATCTTGACAGCCATATCTGGTTTCGTCCTTCTCAGTTTCTGCTTGACTGGAGTACAACCCTCTTTAAGTGGCAACCGGTGTGCAATAATGTCAGTGTCAAGCCCGGGCATATCTTGGTAAGACCAGGCGAAGATATCCACATACTCTCGAAGCAACTCAACCAATCTTTCTTTAACAGTGTCTTCCAAGGCATCCCCAATCCTTACTTCTCGTTTAACATCCTCGGTTCCCAGATTAATAGTCTCAACTTCCTCCTGATAAGGTAGAATAACCCTTTCCTCTTGTTTCAGTAGCCTGGCTAATTCTTCAGGTAGGTCACAGTCTTCGTCAGTCTCTTCTTCGGCCTAATAGATGGGATTGTCAAAGTTATATCGAGCCATAGCTAAGTCATGATGGGTGGAATCTGAACAAAGAAACCTGCATGATGGATGTTTTATGTTTATTATGAGTGCAACAAACAAGAAAACACATTGCCATTTTGATGTGGGTTAATGCAAAATAGTAAAAAACAGAAAAACAGGGATCAAAATATTTGAATGAAAAAAACGTCCTTTATTGATGATAAAAGTAGCAAATAAACATCCAAGCCCTACAAATAAATATCACTACGCCTTGGGCAGAACGTAGGATTAATCATAACAGAAAACAAAAGTAAATTACTCCGGGCGCGTCACTTGGATGACTTTCTCGGAAGACCAATTGCCTAAGCTCTGACCAGGGGTGCAGGGACGGATCCATTCATCCATGTCACAATCATTATCTCCTTCATCCTCAATGGCATTGACTCTGTCGAAGAAAACACCGGCACTGGTGAAACGGACTGGACCATACAACTTGGGAGGCTCTTCAGGACGCCTAGGTGGCTTGTAACCCAGTCCATGAGTATCTTGCTTTCTTTGCACATCAATGACACTGCCCCACTTCTGAGAACCACCAGCTTCAACTATAGCGCGCGCCTCTTTGAAAGAGAACATTGGAACCTCTGGTTGTCTGACAACTTCAGGTTGGGCAACCACCTCAGGCTGACTGACTGCCTTTGGGGGTTCCTCGGGAATTTTCACAGCTTCAAAGGCTTGGCACAAAGTTTCATGTACTTCACCATCTACCTCTACATACTTAAAGGTCGATAGGTGACTCAACATGATCTCTTCCTCACCACAAACAGTCACAACGTGGCCATCCACCATATACTTCAACTTCTGGTGCAGCGTAGATGTTACTGCCCCAGCACCATGGATCCAAGGGCGACCCAACAAACAACTATAGGCAGGCTGAATATCCATTATGTAAAAGGTGGTGTTGAAAATTTCAGGACCCACCTTGATTGGCAGAACTAACTTCCCAAAAACCGACCTCTTGGAACCATCAAAAGCACGTACCACCAAGTCACTTGGTGTACAAATCAACCCACGAGTATCCAATTTCATCAAAGCCTTCTTCGGTAACACATTCAAAGACGACCCAGTATCAACTAACACATGCGACATTAAGGAACCACGACATTCCACTGAAATATGCAGAGCCTTGTTGTGATTCCTCCCAGCCGGAGTTAGATCTAAATCGGTGAAACCCAAACCATTACCAGCATTCACATGAGCCATAAACCCTTCTAATTGATTGATAGATATTTCCTGCGGTACATAAGCCATATTCAAAACCTTCAGCAATGCATTTTGGTGTGCCTCAGAGCACAACAATAAGGATAGAATGGAAATCTTTGATGGAGTTTGGTGCAGTTGATCAACAATCTTGTAATCGCTTTTCCTGATTAATCTCATGAACTCCTCTACATATTCTGAGAAAGTATTCCCAACTGGATTTGTCATAGAATTATTTGCTTCCTGCCTCTGTACAGACTCATCCATCATCTGTTTACCTTTGTCTTGTTTTGAACTGCCAACTTGATCCTCGGACGGAATAAAGACTCTACCACTCCTAGTGATAGCCACTGCTTCAACAAGATTCTCAACCCCTGTATTCACAGCTGATGTCTCTACCAATTCTTGCTTCTTACCATCAACAAACACCTCAGCCCCATAGTTCCATGGGATGGCCTTGGTACTCTCATACGGGACTGGTCCAAGAACAATGATAATGACCGGTGCTGGTCTCGCCGGCGCTGATATAGTTATTGTCTTGAACGGAATTGTTATTGTGGCAACATCAATCTCTCTGTCAGTAACATTACTCTGCCTACAACCCCTGTCAAACTGTAATATCCCTTCACTGATCATTCTCTGAATACCTGCTTTCAATAAATCACAATCGCCTGGCTGCGACACACATCTTACACACCCTTCATCACAGCCGGGAAATACCCCTCCCTTCAACAATCTTTCCTTCACTACACCCAAGGGAGTTTGGACTTCGTTCACATCTGAAATCAAACTCAAGTCTTCACAGTCTTTAATAATAGCATTGACCCTCGACCCACCATGATTCGGCATCGGGTTCTGATTCACATTTGGAACATCATTGGAGAAATTAATGGCTTTGGAATCCACCAAATCTTGAACCTGATGCTTAAAAGCTTTACAGTTCTCAATATAATGTCCGGGTGCCACAGAATGAAACTCACAGTGGGCATTGGCGTCATAGCCGGGAAGTGGATTACGAGTAGGTGGAGCCAATGTTCTCTTCTGAATTAACTGTAGCTTTAACAAGTGCTGAAATAACTGAGCGTAGGGAAGAGGTGGTGTGTCAAAATGCCTATCCCGCCTAGTCAGAGGCTGTGATCGGCGAGGAGCCTGATTTTGTTATTGAGACACTACTGGCTGCTGAGGTGCTGTTGGGATGGTTACAGAAGCCACCTGCTGATTGACGTTCTGACGAGGTCCTTCTCTACCACGATACGATGACACAGAGTTTGTATCTCCCTCCCTCTTCTTGTAACCACTGGCATAAGGCTTCTTACTTCCTCCAGACGAGGACCCATCACTGCCTGATATTTTTCCCGCCTTAATTCCGCTTTCCACCATCTCTCCTACTAAGATCAAATCAGCAAACTTTCCAGTCATACACGGTACCAGCTTTTCATAGTAATGACCCTGCAAGGTGGCCATAAACATAGTTATCATTTCTCGCTCCAACATGGGAGGTTGAACCCTTGCTACCAGTTCTCGCCACCTCTGAGCGTATTCCTTGAAACTCTCATTGTTCTTCTGTGACAAATTCTGCAGCTTTGTTCTGTTTAGAGCCATGTCAGTGTTGTATTGATAGTGTTTGATAAATGCCCCTGCCAGCTCTCTCCAACTACGAACATCATTCCTCTCTAGTTGCATATACCATTCCAGGGATGCCCCAGATAGGCTATCCTGAAAGCAATGCATCATCAGCTTCTCATTCTTTACATGCGCAGCTATTTTACTTGCGTATGCCCTCACGTGGGTCCTTGGGCAAGTCATACCATTGTACTTTTCAAAAGTAGGAGTCTGAAACTTGTGCGGGATAACAACGCCTGGAACCAGCCCCAAATCCTCTAGATCCATACCCACAGCATCCTGATTTACAACACCCCTCACTTGTTCCTCAATTAACCTGAACCTCTGATCATGGTCAATCTGGGGACCAGCATCCCCACCTGGCACAGAGAATGCATCTTCCTGAAGATCATCATACTGACGGCCATGAATTGCGCCTACATTGTTACCTCCCCCCACTACAGTGGGAACCACAATATTTTCTCCTCCGCCCGGAGGGATCACAACACCAGCAACAGGAATACCTCTGCCCGGAGGGCCATTCTGAACATTATTACCAGTAACACCAGTATGAACGACACCTTCTTCATCAAGTCTTGCAATCAGTGGCTGAACGAGAGTCCTCAACTGCTCTTGGCCTTGAGCAACACCTTGCATTAATTCCATGAATTGGTTCATGCGAGTCCGCATCTCAGTCATCTCATTTTGTAGCTGATCCATGAATCTCTTTTGATTTTGTCTGGTAGAATACCGATGAATATGTTGATCTGCAATCCTGTACTGAGATTAGAACAAGATAAGAACACCGGAGATAAACACCTTTTATGCAGAATGATCATGAATATGCAAATGCAAATAAACATGTTTAAATATTCGCAGGGCGATCCATCCCTTGATTCCAGTTTAACAGCAAGATAGAACGGAGCTTCTGCTCATATATTAAGAAAACCAGAGGAAAACCAAATGTCAACAATCACAATCCAAGGTAACAAGTCTGAACACAAAAACATAGGTCCCAACCAACAAGCCTGGTGGTGATCCAAATACAATAAGAGAGAATGGAAAACTACGGCATGTCATCAAAGTCCACAATTATCAACCCTCCCCATCCATTATGCTTTTTGCTTCAGTCCTGAATTTCCTTGAACAACTTTTTGGTGTCGGGATGCTTCGGTCTCTGAATTAGCTCTTGAATGAGAACGGCTCTCCTATGCATGATCCCTTCCAAGTATCGGCAATGTAACTCCCAAGCATCTTCCCCAAAAACACCATCCCTGCTAGGACCCTCATTTCTAGGTCTCTTCACTTCAGCTTGGATCTTCAGTTCCTCTATGGAGGCTATGGCTTCATTGAGTCGACCCTCGACTACTTGTCTCTGGAATATCCCTGATAGGATCTCAGCATCTTTCTTCTTGAGCTTCGACTTCAATTGATCAATCCGAGCTAGATAATCATCTTCCTTTCGCTTATTCTCAGCCATTGCGGTGTCCCGGTGAGCATCAAACTTGTGAATTTTCAACAAAGCCTTGTCTAATTCCTCCTTCTTAGACTCGAGAACTTTACTGATACCATCTAAAGCTTGTTTCATCCTTTGTCTGGCTGTGACCTTGTCAGCTAGCTCTTTTTCTGCCTTAGTGAGAAGCTCTGTCTTTAACTTGACGATATGAACAGCTTCACCTCGCTCATGTTTCAACTGATAAATCTCTCTCTATAGCTCGCTGTTCTCTTCTCGCAGCTTTTCCTTTTCAGCCCACAACTTGTTAAACTTCTCTATCTCAACTGTGGTAGGAGGCTCAATCAGCAAGGGGTAAGATGGTGGTTCTTTGGAGAATGGCAGAAGCTCCTCCTCTACCCTTTTCTGAATCCAATCTTCATACGCAGGAAATGTTCTGTTGTTGCTCTTCCCAAAATAAGTCTTCCCTTTCTTATGACGATCTTCCCAAGTGTTTGCAGCTTCTTTTAGTAATTCTGGATTGATTTCCCCACTCAGATATAAAGATTCCTGGACCTCCTCGTCTCTTGGTGGCTCTTTCAAGGCATACCCGAATTGCCTAATAGTAAGAATAAGGTTGTAGTTAATTCCCCATTTCCTTCCTATTAGAGGCATATTTGGGAGACCTCCACAACTAATCATGATATCTTGGCCCAACAAGTCACGGTTAACCCAAATTAGATTATTTGCCCTCAAGCCCATTAATCTTTTGGACCAATCCAATGTTGCTTGAGTATCTACAAATGCCCTAGATTCGGGAAGACGATTAGCAAACCATTTGTATAAGACTGGCGCACAAAAATAAAGGGGTCCTCTCCTCCTCTTCTCATTCTTATAATGCACTGAATAATACAGATCTCCAAGCAAAGTAGGTACCAGATTCTTCATGGTAAATATCCGGATGGCATGCATGTCCACAAAATCCTTCATATTTGGAAACAACACCGTTCCATAGACACACATGGCCAAGATGGCGTTGAAAACTGACCAACATCTAGCTTTAGCATACACAACAGCCTGTTCTATCAAAAAGTTCACATGAAAACCTTTACACCCTCCCTTACTGACAACGTTATTTTTCAACAAAGATGGATCCAAATGCAAAGCCTCGGAAACCTTCCCCAAATCAGGAAGTTCTTTAGAAGGATAAAAAGGAGCCTCTTCTTTAATAGAAACATCCAGGATGAGAGCAAATTCCTCCAATGTCGGAGCCAAAAGGTAATCAGTGAATAGGAAACAACGCAGGTGAGGGTCATAGAATTGCACCAGAGTGTACAAAGCCCTATACTCGTATTCAGTGATGTTGCGAGCAAAATCCAGAATTCTTCCATACTCTCCTCTAAAGTCTGCCAATACCCCATGTTCTGCCATAGACACAATCTTGTGAACAGGATCCTGAATAAGTGATGGGAACTTGTACATTATGATGTTCTTTTTTTTCTCAGTACTCATCCTTGACAGTCTTCAAAAACCAGAATCAAAGTTAGGATGCAGCCCTGCAAATGAATAAACATGTTAGGATGCAAAATGATGATGCAAATGCACACATGGGATCAAGGATGCCACACAGACTGGACAACTGCTGCACTGAACAACTGTATAATCTCAACTGTCTTCCCAAATACCCAAAATACCAACATAACCATAGTACCACACTGATAAATCTGCTGATCATAAAACCGAGTATGTTGAAGGTCAAGGTTACCTGCAAACCTGTAAACACCCTACCCTCTCACATGTGGGTACTAGAAAGCCGAGGATCCTCAATATCACGGGCTCTCAGGTCGAGAAATGATGATACATTCACCATTTCTAGTTTGGCATCATCACCAATCAAGGAGGCCTCAACTGATTCCCCTCAAAAAGAAAATATCTTATGGCAAGTCCTCAGCTTCGGCACTGAGGTCGAGAAGCAATAGTACATTCATCCCTCGGGGTACAGTACTATCGCCAATCGAGGAGTGCTTTCACTGATTTTTTTCCAAAAGGAAACCCTATAGCAAGTTCCCAACATTGGGTCCTCGGATCGACATGTGTAATAGGTTTGCCATTTCTGGTCTGCCATTATCACGTCTCAGGAGGAGTGTCGTTACTGGGTTCTCGGGAATGGCCGCCGGAGTCGACAGTTTTCCGAGTTACATTCCATCATCTGCACCAATGCACAGGATAGAACATTACCAAAGAAAACCTCATCTGGATGTGGATTTTTCATGTATACTACGTCTGGCCAAATGCCACACAAGTCACACTACTTTCCACGCTAATCCTACGTGTATGCTCAAGCCTGGGTATTGGGATTATCTCTCGGAACCCCCAACCCGCCAAACAGAAGAACAGTGCAGCAGATGATAATAATATGCAATGCAGTAAATGCGGTAAAAAATAAAATACAACAAATAAAGCAAAACAAAACAGAAACAAAAACACCCAAAGAGAACAAAGACAAGCAAGCGCTAGGACTGACTCGCTTAGGGATGGACCAGCATAGGTCAACCAGAACATCCCCAGCAGAGTTGCCAGCTGTCGCTCCCAGGATTTTCATCCAGGTACAAACGCGAAAGTGGCGCGGAAAACAGAGTCGTCAGCCGTGTAAATTTATCCCAAGAGAGGGAAAGGGAACACCGCATAAACCTGAGAAAGAGGGAAAGGAATGGTCATCGCAACCATAGCCTAGGTTCGGGAGTCGGTTACGCGAGGGGAAGGTGCTAACACCCCACGCGTCCATCATACTCGATGGGATCCACGCTTGTTGTCTATTCTAAGGATGAGTTATCCTATCATCTATGGCTGTACTAAGACGGGGGAGGGGAAAACAAAGACAGACTCGGTAGGACGTTGTCGTCCTAGGCCTACGTACCCCCTTTGTGCAATGGGGAATTCAGAGTCAACGTAGTTCGGACCAAGTTCTTTTGTGTTTTTTATGAGCGACGTTAAGTTCGCGTCTGGCAGTTAGGGTCAATGTCTGTTTGCGACTCAGATGGAAAGTAACGTGCCCTTTTTGAAAATAGCCTTTAGTTTGACGATCCCGCGGGACAAAAAATTTGAAGTTTGTTTGTATTTTTTAGGACAGAAGTGACTTGAGTTAGTTCGTAACTCAACTTGAACCAAAGTCTATGACACGGGAGCGAATGCGTCGCATGGTCGCCCCCAATGGGACGTATCCTTAACACTCTAGAAGAGAGAAGGGAGACCCCTCAATCTCAATTTCCTATGTTTAAGGCTCGTGTGCAAGGCAAGTTGACCTTATTAAGTATCTTAGAAGTTGTTATGAGATGAGAAGAGGGACTCAAAAGAAAAGAAAAAAACACTACGAGGAAAATCTATCCTAATGTTATCATGCAAAGATGGCCCTAAGGGGAGGTTTGACAACAGCTTAAGCCTAAAGAAAAGAAAAGATGAGAGAAGGAAAGAATGAGAGTGGACATGGATACCATCCACACTCTCAAATAACTTACCTCAGCCCCTGCATAAAAGGTTAGTACAAAACAGACCCAAATAGTAAAAGAAATGAGACAAATGAAACCCAAGCAATGACATATATGGTGATTAAGTAACCTATAACAATTCAAACATGATTCATGAATTCAAATAAGAAATCCCAAACAATGGCACAAGTGCCTTCTCAAACAAGTAATCAGACATGATCAAGGATGTGCATACAAGAGGACCTCAAACAGAAATCAATCACATAATTAGCAAAACATTTTCTAAAATCACCAAATTAATTATCAACATAGCTCAACCAGAGACAAACAACATATCAAAAACTCATGCCAAAATTCCCCAGATAGGTCACTCAAACAATTATGCAAAGTTCAGACAAGAAACATGGCTCAATATGCAAAAGAAAAGGACTAAAATGCAATATGAAGTGATTTTAAAAATGAGAGAAAAATGTTTTAATGTAATTCAATGTGTTGGTGAAACAATGCAAAAAGAATGAGTTCAAAATGCTTTATGGATTATGAGAAATAAAATAAACAAGTCATGGTATGCATGTATGAAATAAATTCAAAAAGAAAATAAAGAAATAATTATTTCAGATGCTAAAAATAAAATAAAAATAAAAAAATAAAATTTGGAAAATTTTATAAAATTATAAAAATACTTCCTGAATTTTTTAGGAATTTTTTAATGTGATTATCTATTTTTAAAAAAATTAAAATGAAATGTAATTATTAAATAAAAATAAAAATGAAGAAATGAGCATGGGGGTGTGAAAAGCAGAAGAATCACGTTGGAAATTGAAATGGGCTGGAAGGTGGGTGTGTAAATAGCAAGCCCAAACATTTAAATCCATCAGAAAAATAAAAATAAAAAGAGAAGTCCACGTGAGACCCAGTCAACGGTCAGACTAAATACTCACCTTAGGATCCATCCAACGCGTACAATCCAGTCAAATAAAATTCAAAGTAATAATGATTGATAGCCCAGATAACAAGCACACAGTAGTTAACATACACATGCACGCACTTAATTACTCAGAATAAAAAAAATAAAACGTGAGAGGCACGTGCTTATTTTAATGTGTTGGCATTATATAGGCCACATGGTCAAACCAACGTCCAGGATTAGTCAACACGATCAAAAGTCAAAGGAAATAAAAGGGTCAGATTGAGGGTGCATGGCAATGATCATGGAACGTCAAACACATAATCATTGAAATAAAACAAATTTTTAAAAGACGTGGCAACGTGAGGGCCACACGATGAAATGCATCAACGGCTGAGAGATCGTCTTCCCCACACAAACCCTAGCCTGGCCGGAGAAAGAACCAGACGCCGGAGCCCTAGCTCCGGTCGTCATCTCCGGTGACCTGCAACCAAAACTTGCCTAGAAATTTCATGCTAGTACATCATTTTGACCAGAAAATCATGAGGAACTCAAATATGTCATCAAAAATCACAAACAACTAACACCTAAAGCAAATCGAAGGAAATAAAGTATGGTTCAAAATTCAAAAACTCATCATACAATCAATATGCACGTCCAAATTCAAAATAAAATATACCAGAATGATCAATGAATGTCACACATCATTATGCATGTCAAAAATATGAGTTTTAAGATCATGGAAAATACCACTGACCTGAGATCACGCAGCCCTTATCCTAGCTTTTAGATTTTAACGATGGGTGATTTGTACTCTGTAGATGCCAAGGATGAAAGTTGTGAAAGAATCTTTTGAGAAACCCTTGTGGATTATGAGATTCGATGAAGAAAAGCTGTGGGTTGAAAACTTTGTTCTCCTCCAAAATCACGTGTATCCTCTCCTAACCAATGCATGAGTAATCTTAAATACTCAGGGTTAATCCACTGATAATCATTTGGGCCTTGTTAATTCTTCACTTAGTGAGTTTTGGGTAATTTTGGAATTTTGCATAATGTGAAATACACCCTCCTCCATGCATGTATGTCCAAACATTCTATGATGGATCACTTATTTAACAATTGCTAATCACACTTGAATTTGATTTGGGCCTTGAGATGTATTGGTTCATGAGTTTTCAATAATTTGTCAATTTTGCATAATGGAAAATAAGTGATGAATAAACCATGGATCCACTTGATTAAAAGGCCAAAAATAGTCCTTATGGATTGTACTTTGAGGTTAGAATATGCCTTGAAGCAATGGAGTCAATGATAGGTCACTATGCCCCAAAATGCAAAAGTTGTGAAAATGGAACCCTAAAGACCACTTTGCCTTCTTTTGATCATAACTTGAGTTTCACAAATGATATGGAGACCATCTAGTACTTGTTGGAAAGGGGAGAGAAAGATCTTCAACTTTCTTGTTTGAGGAAAATTCATTTGAAGCTTCTTTGATGATGAAAAGTCAAGTTGAATGTAGTGTAAGAACTTGCCCAAAAAGGAAACTTTCAAATTATAGGTCCTTTCCATATTTAGCAACTTTTGTACCAACCCTTGATTCTTGATAAATGGTATGAAATTTGACTCTTGAAGACCATATGAGGATGTGAGGCCTTGAAAACCTTGAAGAGAACCTCAAAATTTCACTGTTGACTTCCCCTCTCACTGTTGACTTTTCCCCAATTCTCCTTATTCCCAATCCATTGGCCAATTGAATCTGTCATGAACCACACTGATGGACCATCTTCCATTCCTAGATACTTAGGGACCCAAGGAATACCATGGAATCAAGTCTTGCCCAAAAAAATCAGAAATAAACTGACTTTATAGCAAACCCTAATTTTGGTACCCTTAGTCTAGGAGGAAATAGAACAGTCTCCAAATCCAAATCCCTCTGAATATGATGTGTATCCTCTCCAACAATGATAAGATATGCCATTTGGTGATGATAAAAACCCAAGAAGCTTGCCCATTGGAGCAATAAACCCAAGAATCTCAAAACCCTAATTTCTGCACTGGTTAGGAGAGAGTGATCCACAATACAAGGACTCTTGCTTGACTCTTTGAAGAACATCTTCTCCTCTTGAACTGCCTCAAGCACCTTGACCCCATGCTAAGAACCAATGATATGCACACATGATAATGCAAAATAAGATGAAATATAAGCCAGTTAGTACTAAAGTAAGGAGAGCAAATTTTGGGGTGCTACAAGGGGCATCTTCATCAATCTGTGGGCATTCCTCACAAAGTAATATCTCGAAGACTGCAAGATGATCTTCAGCCCAGCCAAGGGCATCTCCTTCAAATCTGTGGGCGTTCCTCATGAAGTTGTTAAACCTTTTGTTGATCAAGACAAGATCTCAAAGCAACCTTCTGCCCAGTCAGGGGAATCTTCTTCAATTTCATGGGCGTTCCTCATGAAGTTATCTCAACCTTTTGTTAAAACTGGGATCTCCAAGCAAGTCAGTGGGCGTTCCTCATTGAGTTGTGTTCCTCAACCATTTTTGTGATGTGGTCGTCATCCTCATCCCAACCAATAAACATTCCTCTGATTCAGTAGGCGTTCCTCATTGAATCTTTTCTTCAGGTCGAACTACGACTGCCCTGATTCTTTATTCTCATCCGAGTAAAGATACGTAGGCACAAGATTGCGTAGATCTTGGCGGGTTACCCTTTTCTTTTTTCGCTGTTTACCTTTTCCTTTTTCGCTGGTTATCTTATCCATTTTTCACTGTTTCTCTTTCGTGGGCTCTCCTCATTGATTTCTTTACTTCAACCTTTTGTTGATGTCTCCAAATAAATCTCATCACATCCCCAGCAAACTTGACCTTTTGTCAATTGCCTTACTATCATCCTTTTGGTGATAGCTAAACCCATTCAAATCAATTCAACCTGCACGAATAAGAAGTTCTTATCATCCTTTTGGTGGTAGTAGCTTGTTTTGATCCGTCATCCTTTTGGTGTCGCCGATCCATAAGCCTTTGGTCTGTGTGTCATCCTTTTGGTGAGTGACAGCCTTCGTATGTGTGCCCTATTAATTCGTCGGTAATAGCAGGCTGTGACCTCATTTCCATCCTTTTGGTGAAAGGGTTTATGTGTGTGTGTGCCCTATTACCCTTTTGGTAATAGCAGGCTGTGTTGTGTGCCATACTATCCTTTTGGTAGTAGCAGGCTTTGACCTTATTTTCATCCTTTTGGTGGAAGGGTCTGTGTTCGTGTGTGCCCTATTATCTCGTCGGTAATAGCAGGTTGTGACCTCATTTCCATCTTTTTAGTGGAAGGGTCTGTGTGCGTGTGTTCACCCTATTATCCTTTTGGTAGTAGCCGGGCTGTGTTGTGTGCCCTATTATTTCGTCGATAATAGCAGGCTGTGTTGCGTGCCCTATTATCTCGTCGGTAATAGCAGGCTTTGACCTCATTTTCATCCTTTTGGTGAAAGGGTCTGTGTGCGTGTGTGCCATATTATCTCGTCGGTAATAGCAGGCTTCGACCTCATTTTCATCCTTTTGGTGGAAGGGTCTCTGTGTTGTGTGCCATACTATCCTTTTGGTAGTAGCAGGCTGTGTTGTGTGCCCTATTATCCTTTTGGTAATAGCAGGCTGTGTGTGTTTGCCCTATTATCCTTTTGGTAATAGCAGGCTATGACCTCATTTTTCATCCTTTTGGTGGAAGGGTATGTGTGTGTGTGTGTGTGTGTGTGTGCCCTATTATCTCGTCGGTAATAGCAGGCTTTGACCTCATTTTCATCCTTTTGGTGGAGAGGTCTGTGTGTGTGCGTTCACAATCATCCTTTTGGTGATAGGTCTGTCATCCTTTTGGTGCCAAATTTCCAGTTATCCATTATTCAACTCCCCAACATTTTCTTTCTTTCAGACAAATTTGTGGTCTTTTTCATATCGAATTGTCTTATACCTCGAAAGACCGAACGCCGTAGCAGTTCGTCTAGCTCAGTTTAAGCCAATTAGATAGGGGCATCTGTCATACCCCAAATTTGTCCTACATGTGTATATTTTCATCTGTACATCCAACCGTGGACCATATTTAGAAAATCCAAAAATATGATGTCTATGCTCAAGGTGTTGCTGGTTTGAATCATGTTTCAGACAAGTTTTCAGGTCAGGAGTGTGTAATAAATGGTTAAGATTAATGTGAGTTCGACCTAATCTTGGTCATACCTTTGGTTCGCCTCATTACCAAATTATAAAGGTTGTATCAAATTCATAGTACTTCAGACCATCTTCTAGTCAAAGTTTTGTGCAGTGCAATCCATATTTCAATTCATAAACTTTGATTTCAAGACATGATTCTCTCACAGTGAAGTTTTTTTTTTTCCGGTTCAAGGACCGATTCAAGTTTCAAATGAAGAATTCAAATATATTGGAATTAGTTTTAAGTGGATTCTTATGTGGCATATCTCTAAGTCAAGATCCAAGTTTTTGTTCACTTTATGGTTCAAAAATATTGGATTATAAGCATGTTTCATGGTTGGTGCAAACAATACAAGTTTTCTTCATTACAAGCCCACTATATTCTATTGGTTCTAAAAAATTTGGTTCATTTAGAAAGTCAATTCAAAAATAAAAGCCCATTACCTTTTTATTTTCACAAACCCAATAAAAAAAAATCTACAACGATTCATCAAACTTCAAAATAGATAAACCCAATACTTTTCCATACAAAGTTTTTATCATGAAATTAAGCCAAGCCAAGGAAGCATCACGCAGCAACCTTTCCAACACGCACCAGCCACTGTCCATGTAACTCTTCATCCTGCAAAAAACTCAAGCCCTCCCCACACAAATATTCAGACAAGAAAACTTTCATGAAACCTTGTCAAAGCCATGTTGTATGATATCGCACATTACAATAAGCTTTCCACCAATTCCCACAAAAAATACACTCACTCCCAAAACCTGTAGAATCCCCTTAAGACCGTTACACAAAAATCTCAGATCACAACTCACACGTACCACACACAGCAAAGTCATTTCGTAAAACAAACTGACCCAGCTCCACAACAAATTCTCTGCACAATTTTCATGACACCCCCACTCAACCAAATGAATCGTGGCCAAACTCCTCAGCATCCTACACCAGCTTCAGGGAACGCAACAACTTGGACCCACCACAAAACTAATATACCCTGCAAACCGTTACGATCTCGTACCAAAAAAATTTCCAACCCATAAATTGTACACAAACTCTTCCCCAAATACCCTTCATTCTCCTCTATAAAACCTTCCTCATTCTCACTCAAAAAGAAAAGCTCTAAGCCGCCTCCAAAACCGCTGCGAAAATCCTTCCAAATCTCTTTCTCTTCAACCTTCATTTCCAACCAGAACAACTCCATCACTCTCTTCTCAAACCAAAACAGAGGGAGACGAAGACTCACAACCACCATTTATTAAACGTTGACCCTCCTTCAACCCGAAGCTGCCATAACCTTTCTTCAACCTTTCGACCGAATCATCACCAAACCCACATCACAACCAAATCAAAACCAGATTCAGAAACAAACCGAAAAGAGGAGAATGAGATGAAGAGAGAGTAGATCGGAAACCGATTTTACAAACCTGAACAAAACCGCTTGAATCCGAAAGAGTGAGTCTGAGATCGAGACGATACGAGGTGGAATGAGGTTGTACAAATCGCCTCAAGTACCTTGTTCTTCCGTTTTTGAGGTTGTTGTTGGTTCGTGCGCTGTGCTTATATGATGTCCTGTTTACAAGTTTTTTAATTTCTTTTCATTTTTTTGTTTAAAATAAAAAGAGTGAACAATGGTTATATTGGTCGACGCTTCTTTTAAGAATCATGACCCATGCCTTATTTCATTTGACTTTTCTCTGCTTTTGGATTTGATGAGTGATACATTCAGCTTTTTTTTAAGAAACCGTGTGTGTTGAAGCTGGGCTCTAGGAGTCCGTTTTTGTCTCATTATTACGGTTGAGGGATGGTGGATGAATGGGCCTTATGGCCCATGGTGATTCCACCCTATCTGCATACACTGGATTTAAATACACCCTTTATTCAATTTCAAACCCCCTCCTTTTTTCTTTTTTTTTTATTTAAGTTGCTTTAAAATCATTTAAAAAAAAAATTAGTTTCTAAACTTTAAATGATTAGTGTTTATTTTGATTATGAGTTTTTATGGGCCAATGACATAATGCACTTCATAATTTAATCAAATTGATTAAGTTTTGATTTATTTGAGGCCTACCTACTCATTTATTTATTTACAATTTATCTGCAATTTATTTACAATTTATTTTTGTTCATAATGTTATTTATTAGGTCAATGAAAACCAAAATATCGGTTGATTTGTCGATTTCTCGACTTATCTCGATAAAGGTGAGACCTTTACTTTTCTTCATGTCATTTTCAATTTCATTTTATTTTATTTTTGGTTCATTTACATTTATTTTAGGTCGATGAAAACCAAATATCGATTGATTTATCGATTTCTCGATTAAATCTCGATAAAGGTGAGACCTTTTTCCTTTTTATTCATTTTCTCGATTTTATTTATTTATTATTTTTATTCATTTATTTTGGGTCGATGAAAACCAAATATCGATCGATTTATCGAATTCTAGATAAAGGTGAGACCTTTACACTTTGTATTCACCTTTTTGATTTTAGTTATTTTATTATTTTATTCATTTATTTTGGGTCGATGAAAACCAAAATATCGATTGATTTATCGATTTCTCGATTAAATCTCGATAAAGGTGAGACCTTTATGCTTTGTATTCATATTTTCGATTTTATTTCCATTTCCATTTAATTCTCGTATATTCTTTTATTTGGGTCAATGAAAGTCAAAGGTTGTCGATTATCAATTTCCCGATTAAATTCCAACTAAGATGAGACCAACTTTAATTTTATGTCAATACTATGTCTTGCCCATTATTATCTCGATTATATTATCGTTCATTCTTATTTATATCCATATCATATTCGCATTCAGATTTAATTATTTTTATTTGTTCAAACACTTAATTCCCGATTAAAATACTCAACACATATTCAAACCACTTTTCTTAATTAAATTGCGAAAGAATTGAATTCTTGAGGTCTAGCACCTCTTGGGTTCTTGAGTGACCACCATTGGGGCGCACGCCTTTGGTGGTGATCACTCGACCTTTCGTTCCTAAAACACGCGCCTTAACTATTTGGACAAAGAAATACCATTGGAGTCTAGCATTCCACATGGTACTTTCGTTGTTCATCAAACAATATTTCGTAAATCAATCGAATGAAAAAGGTGTCGTTGGGATCTAGCATCCCAATAATGCCCCGATTAATTGGTTGCGAGGCCGACATCTCGTTTATCGAATAGTCGGCATTCTCCCTAAAACGTTTAACAAACCAAATCATTTCCAAACCAATTCTCGACTCGTCGTCGAGCCACTCTTCAAAACATTCTCGTATGTCGAGTGTCTTTTGCCTCGTCGTCAAATGCACACTCGCACACTTCGTAGGTTTCGTTACTAGGAGCACCCCTAGGGACTAGTATCGATCCTCACCTCTTTTCTCACCCAATTCGACTCAATCTTTTTCAAACGCTTTCTTAATCAACTAACGAAATGAGGAGATTCTTGGAATTTAGCATTCCTTGGATCTTCGAATGAATGGCTCTTGAGGCACGCCCTTGGGTTGTTATTCATTCACCCTTTCGTCTTAAAACACTTAACCATTATCAAACGTTTTCGCAATCAACTCACGAAAGAACTAAGTCCTTGGAGTCTAGCATTCCTTGGATTCTTGATTGACTGCTATCGAGGCACGCCCCTTGGGTTGTATGTCATTCAATCTTTCGTCTCCTAAAATTCAAACCCTAACCCTCTTTTTCGTGGGCGTACCACGAACTACGACTGCTCTGATTCTTTATTCTCGTCTGAGTAAAGATACGTAGGCACAAGATTGCGATGATCTTGGCGAGCACACTTTTTCTTTTTCCACCTTTTCCACACTATCATCTTTTTTTGTCAAACCCCGTAGTCGAACTACGATTGCTCTGATTTCTCATTCTCGTTCGAATGAGCATACGTAGGCCCGAGGTCGCGATGATCTTGCCGAGCACCCTATCCTAAAACCACTCCATTTTCCCTTAATATCTTTTCCCTTTATCTTGTCGTTTCACGTTTACCATTGAGAAGAAAACAAACAAGCTTAGATAACATTCCTTACAATTCGAACTAAGAGGTTCCCGTTGAGTACAACAGACGTGAGGGGGTGCGCGTACCTTCCCCTCACGTAACCGACTCCCGAACCCAGAATGTGGTTGCGACGACCATGTTCTTATTTCTTCCTAAAGGTTTTCTCGATATTTTCCTTTCCCTCTTTTGGGATAAATAAAGTTCGGTGGGGACTCTGTCGAACCGTTTTCCGCGCCTTTCGCGCGAGGGTCGTGTCTTCGATGAAGCGATTTTTCAAGGTGCGACAGTATGCAGATCTTATAGCATATGCCTTAATATCTGCAAGTGAGGTTCTCGACGAAGAACCTAGAAACTATAAGGAAGTTATGAGGAGTAGAAAGAAGACTGAATGGCTAAAGGCCATGGATGATGAGATGAAATATCTTCATGATAACAACACCTGGGAACTAATCAAGAAACCTGCTGGAGCCAGGTTAGTCGGCTGTAAATGGATTTTCAAAGTTAAGGAAGGAATCAAAGGAGTGGCGTGGAAAAGATACAAGGCAAGATTGGTCGCTAAAGGGTTCACTCAGAAAGAAGGTGTCGACTTTAATGATGTGTTCTCTCCTGTTGTTAAGCACATATCCATTCAAATATTGCTTGCCACAGTGGCACAGTTTGACCTTGAACTAGAACAGATGGATGTGAAGACTGAGTACTTGTATAGTGATCTAGATGAAATAATCTTGATAAGGAAACCTGAAGGGTATGTCGAAAAAGGGAAGGAAGATTATGTGTGCAAACTGAAGAGATATTTATATGGACTGAAACAATCTCCTCGAAAGTGGAATATGCGATTTGACAAGTTCATGGGACGCATAAGTTTCATTAGAATTCAGTTCGACTACTGTGTTTACTTCAGATTTCGACCTGGTAATTCATTTGTTATTTTGTTGCTTTATGTGGATGATATTCTAATAGCAAACAACAATGTCGAAAATGTAAGGAGGGTGAAGGTTGAACTCAGTAAGGAGTTCGACATGAAGGATCTGGGAGTTACGTCCAGTATTCTTGGGATTGACATTCGAAGAGATAGAAAGCAGTCGAAATTATGCTTATCTCAAGAGGCATACCTACGAAGGATTCTCGAAAAGTATGGTATGTCAAATTCAAAGCCTGTTGTGACTCCGACAAACCCTCAATTTAAGCTGAGTATAGATCAGTGTCCCAGTACTTATGTCGAAAGAGCTTATATGAATAGCATTCCATATGCTAATATAGTGGGTTCTTTTATGTATGTTATGGTATGTACTAGACCCGACATAGCATATGCAGTAAGTCTTGTAAGCAGGTACATGGCGAATCCTGGAAAGGCTCACTGACAAGCATTGAAGTGGATTCTAAGGTACATAAATGGGTCTCTAAATAGAGTCCTAACTTATGGTGGAGCCTTGGGTGAAGATAGTAAAGCAGCAATCGAAGGATATGTTGACTCTAATTATGCAGGTTGTATGGATTCCAGAAAATTTATTTCTGGATATGTGTTCACTATGTTTGGCATAAAAATCAGTTGGAAAGCACCACTTCAGAAGGTTGTTGCTTTATCAACCACTAAAGTGGAATATATCGCCCTAACTGAAGCTGTAAAGGAAGCATTGTGGCTTGAAGGTTTTGCAAAGGAGCTGAAACTTCAAGGTCCAGTTATCACTGTTAAATGTGATAGTCAAAGTGCAATACATATGTTGAAGAATTCATCCTATCATGAGCGAACCAAGCACATAGATGTGAGACTGCATTTCATCAGAGGGGTAATCGAGCGTGGAGAAGTCCAAGTGCTAAAGGTTTTGACAGATTATAATGCTGCTGATATGATCACCAAGACGTTGCCCAGTTGCAAGTTTTTCCACTGTATGTAGTTGATAAAGCTACATAAAGAAAACTAGTCTGATTCTTGATGTTAGAGTTAGATCCAATGTGGATATTTATGAGATATTGGATCAAACTCTAGTATTGTTTAGCATGTCGTCGAAGTTTGCTCACATACTGTTGTCGAAGACCTACATGTTGTAGTCGAATTATGTTCAAGTATGTAGCTATCAGATTGGGCCTTGTGTTAATGATCCATTTTTTAAGTTAGCTTGTACCCTAAGTTAGCTTGTACTGGGTATTTGTTAAAAAGCCCATTAGTTTAGTATGTTAGGTTTTATTATAAAAAGCATACTAGTCTCTCATCTTAAGTGTGGTGTGGCAAATCCTAATTAGGGTGGGAGAGTTATTTGTTATTCTTGAGTACTTGTAATTTGTTTTATAGAAAAAGTAAAGAATAACAGTTATAACCAATCCTTGTTGTTTTTCTTTGTTAACCCTAACCCTGGTGTGTTTCTTGCCTATAAAGAAACCGTTTATACTTTGTTTAAAGGCATCCTAATTCACAACATAAATAATCCAGGAATGGATCATTGGAAAGCAGCTAAAAGAGTTATGAGGTATTTACAGATGACAAAAGATTATATACGCACACATAGGAGGTCAGATTTTCTGGAGATCATTGGGTATTCTGACTTCGATTTTGTTGAATGCCAAGATAGTAGAAGATCCACTTCCACTTTGGGATATATATATATATATATATATATATATATATATATATGTTGGCAGGTGGTGCGGTTTCTTGGCGTAGTGCCAAGCAAATTATTGTAGCTTCAGCCACCATGGCGGCAAAATTTGTAGCATGTTATGAGGCATCAAACCATAGGATTTTGATGAAGAACTTTGTCACAGGGCTGAGAATTATAGAAGAAATCAAAAGACAGTTAAAGTTATTTTGTGACAATGAATCACCCGTCTTATACTCCAATAACAATAGAAGCTCGACAAAGTCGAAACATATTGACATCAAGTTCTTAGTTATGAAGGAGAGAGTAAAAAGTGGACATATTTCCATAGAAAATTTAGGGACAAACTCCATAATAGCGGACCCTATGACAAAGGGGCTTCCACTTAAGGTCTTTCAGAGCACACTACTCACATAGGTGTTATACAATTAGAGAATTCTTTGGTTTAGTGGGAGTTAGTCATTGTTGTTAGTTATGTTCTATGTTTGATAGTATACTCATATATTTGTATTACATTATGATCAGAAATAAAGTTTGGTTATTCAGTTCATTTCACTTTGTATGATAATATTGATCTCATTAAAGTAAGGAGGACCAATTGAAAATTGACATGTATTGATCATTTATTTGTGTTTATATTTGTGATCATTGATGGGTTTAATTATGATTGATATAATAAAAACCGATTTGGTCCTATATATTGATGTAACTAATTGACGAGATGAGGATGTGTCCAATGTTTATAATGGAATTTTTTTTTGAGCTCATACGTTTATAAGGACACATATATGACCAATGAGAGATTGTTAGAATTTTTTGGGTCATACATGTAATAAATTAATGTGTTAGGACCATTATTTAATTAGCCAAATTAAAATGATCTATTTAATATAAGATTTATGGCTAAGGATATAATTTTCATGAAAAATATTGTGTAAATACCAATAGTCTCATTTCTATTTAGTGATGGGTAAAATTGGAATAAGAAAATTTGAATAATCATGACCCTTCATTAAAGGGCATGAGATTCTAAACTTTAATAAACGTGACTCTTCATGGAAGGACATGTGTTTATTATAAATAAAGGGTTATGATCCCCAATTGTAGACACAAGGAAATATCACATAATATTTATTCTCTTTATCCCATTGGAAGAGGAACTAAGGAATTAAAAAATCTACAATTTGAATGTTATTGCCCTATCAAATTCATCATTTTCTCATTGAAATTACATGGATCCTAAATGTACTATTCCGCTTTCTATTTTCTCTTGAATTGAGTATGGTTTAATAAAGTATTGATTATTAGAAATCCCAACAATTATTCCAAACCTTTTTCACCATATAATGGATATATGGATCTTTTAACCAAAGTCCTTAAATTTCTTTGGTCTGCTTTGCAAAAGCATGTGCATAATTTCGAACATATTAGAATTAAAGGCTGGTAAAATAGGACAATGGTCATATTTATGTCTAGTAATATGAGATTTTGAGTGAAAATAAAAAATATAATGTCACTCAAGACTAACTAAAAAACTATTCATCTTAGTCGCAATGAAATTTTCATCCAGTTGATTATTAAACCAAGTACTCATAAGGATTTTGAAGTTAATGCCAATTAGATGGCAAGTATATAACATATTTCTAAAATAATTAGCAGTATTCGAATCAATAGATTTCCCCCTAAAATATTTCCTTATTATTAAGGATAATGTTGAAATATGCAAAGTGGGGCCTATTTTTATAGAAGTATCTTTGGGGAAAAAAATTTATAAGGTCACAAGTAAGGACCTTTTAATTAGATTTGGGATAGTTATAGAGGTCAGTGTCTCTCCGATCAGGGAAATACTCATTTCATTCAATGGGATGCGCCCCACACTTTTGAAAATCTAAAAATATTTTTAAGGGTGTGCCGAGATGCATCTCCGGGCGCACCTTATACCACACCAGTCCTCATATTTCAGCCAACCACCTTATTTTTTCCAAAATCTATTGCAGAGATGCATCTCTGCATATTTTGTGGGGTGAATTTGAAGATGCATCTTCGTAACAGCCCTTGTGCTCATTTATGGTGTTTTTATTTGTTGGACTAGTTTATTTAACGACTCATTGATGATTCCGGAGATGCATATCCATAAATGTCAAATGTGAAATTGAATAAATACAACCTTGCATGTTCTTCTTCCACGTGATTAAAGCATATTTCACAATTAAAACCCTTAAAAAAATTCTTCCATTCTCAATTAACTTTTCGACACCAAAATATCATTCTTGTATTTTATCACATCAAAGGGAGCAAAAGAAGATAGAATTTAAGGTAAAGTACATTAATTTCATCCCTCATTCCTTACATTAACCTTTTTTTTAGATGAGAAAAAGAATGGAGTCCAGAGATACATATCCAGACTAAGTTTCATGTGTTCTGGAGATGTATCTCCGGATTTACCTGATACTTTGAGTTTTGAATATGTTTTTATATTATGATTGGTGTTAGATATAATATCCCTAGATATGTTTCCCAAAGCTACCGTGGGGATGAAAGTTAACGGATGAAGTGAAACATGATGTTAAACTGGATGAAGTGAATGATGATGTTAAATTGGGTGTTAGACTAGTTGTTGTCGAGGTAGATATTCGTGAACAATTTAAAACTAAACAAAAGTTTATTATTTATGAACATATGTTACAATGGGTCCGTATGGAGGTCAGGAAATTGGGGTTTACCGTTGTAATAGAAAGTTCTAACAATGGTTCGAATAAAAGACAAACATTTGTAACAATGAGATTCAAAAGAAGTGGCATGTATCAACCACCGATTAGGAAGTTGAAACATGATGACACTGGATCGAGAAAATGTGGGTGTCTATTTAAATTGCATGGATTCCGTAAGGTGAATGATACATAAAAATTTAATGTTGTTTCTGGTATATATAATCATGCCTTCTGTCACAAGTTAGTCACTTATCCCATTGTATGTCGCCTTATTCCGGAGGAGAAGGAACTTGTTTCAAACATGACATAAAACATGGTGGAGCCCAAAAACATACTTACAATTTTGAAATGGAAAAAACTTCAAAATGTTTCAAATATCAAGCATGTATATAATGTGTGTGCTCAAAATAAAAAAGCGGTAAGAGGTCCAATATTTGAAATGCAACAACTCTTGAAGATTTTGGATGATGGCCACTATGAAGACTTTTTCAGTGGGTTTTGCATTTCTAGAATATAAAAAAGAGGACAATGTTACATGTGCTTTGGAAATGTTCAACATTATGTTGAAGGAACAAAAAAACACGCCAAAAGTAATTGTCATCGACCGCGAAACCGCATTGATGGATTCGGTTGCAAAGGTGTTTTCTACACTGTATGCATTACTTTGTAAGTATCACTTAACAAAAAATGTGAGGAGTCTCCTAAAACTTGCGGTAGGCACCAAATGATTCAAGGGTGAAGATGGAAAATGGTTAAACTTAGTGTGGTGTTGGAAAAGATAATAGTTGTCTGGAATGGTATAATAAATTTTTCCACTGAAGAGTGTATGCTGAATCTGTAATACATTGCAGGGGTGCGTGTGCGAGATATCCAAATTTCCTTAAGTATGTTGAGAGTACTATTTTGGTCCAGGTGAAGGAGAAAATTGTTTGTGCAAGGACCAGTCAGGTTAGACACTTTGGCAATGCAATATCTAATAGAGTTGAATCTGTACATGCTACACTAAAAAATTGGTTAGAAAATATTAACGGTTATTTTTGTTGAGATTGAGACATTGTAAACCAAATACTCTGAAAACAACATAATGAGGGAGCACTAGTGTGTTAGAACACTGATTCAAAGACAACATCCTTTATTCATAGTTGGTTGGCAACATCTCTCATGCGAGATTAAATTTTATTTATCAAGAAGCCAAGAGGGAAAAAATAGGATCAGATGGTTCAAAGTGTGGTTGTACACTTTGGAAGAGGCGTGGTCTTCCGTGTGCTTGTTTTATTCCAAAGAAAATGAAGGTTGTTACACTGATACGTATGGATAAGATTTACACTCACTGGAAAAAGCTCTGGTTTGACGATGATAATGGTGTGATGAAGGATGATAAATCAAACATATTTATCATGACCAAATGAGAAGTGACATAAGAGAGATTCATGAAAGTTTATGATAACATGAAATTGCACATCAAAGAGCAGTTGACAAAGATTCATGAAACCACAGACTTTAAACCACCCTCGGAACCGGTTAAAATGAAGGGTGTCCCTGTAATGCCCTGTATAATATACATCTAGAATAATACAATACAAGCATTTTATTTGGTACTGAGACATCAAAAGCGCCTAACGGCATCGTTCACATACTTGTCCATTTCTAAAACATAAAAACAACACATGGCACAAGTCATGGAAACTAGCCAAAATAATAAAACTAAGAATGATATACAATATCCTCAATTGTATAAAATAAAAGAATACACAGCGGAATAAGCTTAACTAAGCTTCTCTTAAAACATCCGAGCATCGCTCCGCTTATAACCAAACCTGCACCTGAAATATAGAAACTATAGTGGGGTGAGATACATCAAATCTCAGTGAGTTCCCTATCCTATAGGTCCTCTCGGCTTTACAAGGTTCTATCAATCCTAACTCAAGTCAAGGGGAAGGGAAAAATGACCTTGAGTGCGCAACCTCACAAACTCACACTATATGGAAACATGCCATGAGTTCTTTAACTCAAAATATCACTAATCGATAACCACCCCAAGGCATCCCCTTTTCCCGTCCGCTTCTACGTCTAGAAGTCGACCTGAGTCATGGATCCTAGTAACCTACTTGACATACGAATGGATTCGGGTTCTACGGGCCATAAACCGTTATGAACCGTCGCTTCACACGGGCCATAAACCGTCACAAGCATACGCTCCCAGAGCGCCATTCGTACTGCACGTGGGAATCAAACCTGCCAAGTAGTTGTGCACATGTTTCAGAGGAGCTCGAGACCCATGAAACGCACTCACAAGATAAACGGTTACGATTACGTGATCTCACACACAAACGTGATTGTATTTGACAATCACAAGGCCACAATGCCTTAAGGCCACATTCGCCTTTTCTCAAAAACATAACAATTACACATGTTCCATACTAGCGTTTCACTCAATTCTATACCATTCGGCAATGGACACACGCCTCGGCCTCTCTTGCACGAGCGTTGTCATTACGTTATCTACTCTAGGCCAGAACTCGTCAATGAATGCACGAGCGTCGCCATCCAGAGTTTCTATCACAATTCTAATTACACCCTAGAATTATACCATTCGTTTTGGGGTCAAGTTTCCTCACTCTTCCTAATTCATATTAACATGCATATTATCTCATTCATTTTAACAACAATACTAAATAGATATGGCATAACACAATATTACAAATAAATACATATAATCACACATCACATAACACATCACTTTCGGTTTCCCTCCGGTTCATTTAATCGAGTATCGAAACCAATATTTCTCACTCTTATCCCATAGGATATTCCCACAGCTTTACATCGGCTATAAATATGCCTCGATCGGATTCACGATCCAAAAGATGTCAATTCCGACATTCCGCAAAACATTACTTTCCTTCATTTCCACTAAATAAAATATCCCACATCATACACAATATTTTCATTTTTTATCGGATAGAGGGTCGTCATAGCTTTCTAATGACACCAAGAACGTCCCGATCCGAGTTACGGATCAAAAGTTATGAAGGAAACAAGTTAGATGTTCTGTCATGTTCGCAATGCGAAGAAGTCAGCGAGTGCTCGCTACTCATTCGCAGTGCGAAGCTGCCAGTGAATGCCTAGCCAACACTTGTTCGCTGCACCGTTCGCAGTGCGAATGTATGGCGAATAGAGGCAGAACCAAAACAAGCTAAGGTTCGCAGTGCGAACCACAGGCGAACGTCTGGCGAACATTCGCCTCCTCATTCGTCGTGCGAATGTCCAGCGAGTGCATGATTTCCCCTTCGCTGCAGTGTGAAAATAGAGCTAGGTTACTAATTTCTCATCCCAAAACTTCACCAACATGCAAAACATACATTTACAGATGATCATACATGGCTAATGATTATACTACGCAGTTTATAACTCATTTTATCCGTTAACTTTCATCGATTACTAATTTAAGCCATTTCTCACAAAACCTAACTTAAGCTAAAATCATCTCTAATTCTAGGACTTAAGTTTCTATCTAGAACCCACCTGATAAACGAAGAGGATTTTGAAGAAGATGATGAATTGATGATCCATGAACTTCTTCTTCCCAAGTTCTTCTTCTTTCTCTTCTTTCCTTTCCTTCCTTCTCTTTTCTTCTTTCTCCTTTCTTTCTATCTTTTCTTTTCTTAACAAGCATATATATATATATAATACCAATATTATATAATATAATCCGATAGAGTAAAATATCTCCAATTGATATTTTGTCATCTCAACCAATTAACCAATTATTAGAGTTATCATAAAAGTCTCTCTCGAACTAATAATAAATTGATCTCTTCGAAGTTCAATAGTTGCTCTATTGATCCCAATTGATAATACTTAAAGTACTTAGAGGGTTCCATTAATCCAATTTACCAAGGATAGAGCACATAGATGCTCATCTGATATCCAATTGAGCATTTAGATAATACGGGGTATTACAGTCCCTAAGAAGGTCAAATTGACCAAAAGTGACAATTCTACAAAGCGGTTTCCCTCTTAATTTGAACATGTTGACTCATATTTTCCAGATTATCTAACTCTTATGATTCAGTGTGTATTGATTTGACACGAAATGGTTTCTCGAAAGCATTTTTTCCACTTCAGAGTGTGCCACTTCAAAATCCATCCGGATGCATCATGTGTATTGGATGGCTTTCAAAAACACAACATTTTGTTCAAGTTTATTTGAAACAGTGGTATCCTATACCAAAGACATCATTGGAGCGGATGGATCATTTAAGAAAAGAGGTTGAAACTTGGCCGAATCACATTCTGGAAAGGATGGAAAACTTCACCAAGTTCAGAGACATTGAAAGAGAATCAAATAAGGAAAGGTCAAAGAAGGAACCACCAACAAATATAAATTTAGGTGGCGACATATGTTTTGATGCATTTTTGTTTTTATCTAACAATTTAACTCATTTTTTTAATGTAAGATTATCAATGATGTAATCTCTGTACAATTTGAGGCTTACATAATGTATATTCTTCATTAATGATAGAATTTTGTGGTGATTTTTTGACACTTTTTCTATTTCAAAATTTTGTCATGCATATATAATGGTTCTGTATGAACAATGCTAAATAGGGTGATTTCAGATATGCATCTTCGAACACACTCCGTTTTAATTGTAAAAACATCTAAACATGGGACTTTACGGATGTGCATCTAGGTAAAACCCCTTATTTGTAAAAAAAAAAAATAGGACGTGTCAGGATGTGCATATATGAAATATGCCTGGATGACAAGATAATGTTTCTAAAGTCTAAATTGATCTAAAACTTGTATAAATAGGGGGTCTTTCATCCCATGTTCTTTACAAAAACACAACACACCAGAATGAATACATATCCCCATCTTACGTTTATGTATTTCAATGGCACAAAGTCCCCACTTCAATTTAGGGTCTCCGAGGACACACCTTTCGTTGATTTGAAATCCAAACTAAATACTCTACTACGATGTCGAGAAAATCAAAGGGTTGTCAAGCTCGAGTATCGTTCACCCTCGATTGATGACGAAGGAAAGATATTGTTCACCAATTTTGAACTGAAGACAAATGAAGATTTAAAGGTTATTTGGAGTACATTTTATCGTTACTCATCGAAGGGTCTGATTGAAGTTGATGTGACGATTGCAAGATCGACCGAAGATATTCTAAGGATGTTGCAACTTTCTGAACCACCTGTTTGTTATAAAATGTAATGTTAAATTTATGTTGACGATTATTTGTGTAATGTTAAGTGTTTGAATGTTAATTTGTGTTGTTTTTCCAACATTCTGCAATTATTTCTGATTTGACCTAACAAAACATATTTTGGAGATGCATCAACATAAAACTCAATGGATTTTAAATTAAAGGTTATTATATAGACACATTTTCAGACTCACCTTAATGTTAATACGAAAAATACATCTCTAAATTAAATTTTAGTAAAATACAAGTTTTTCACCAATGCAAATTGGAGAAATAATATATTAAAAGATGTATCTCTAGATTCTTAGAACAAATGTGACTTTTTTCAACAGTGGAGAAATAGCCCATGGGATTTAGAGAGCAATCCTCTCGGGTAATCAATATAATTTTTAGGCCAAATATTAAAAATTATATGCTATAAGGAAAAATACTTGCATAGGAACAAACATAACACGTGTATTTACAAACAACCAATAATATTTTTTTAATTAATTAAAAATAAAAATAAATACTATTTTCTCTCTCCTGCATAATAACCACCACCCCATGATTCCAATTAAAAACGAAATTAAATTTATAATAAATTAAAATTTTTCTCTCTTTTCATTGGTTGTTCCTAACAATAAGGATTTATGTGCGTTTCCATGCAAGTTTTTCTCACGCTATAAGATAGACAAATCACCAACTCTATGACCACCTTTCAAATTACAATTAACACATTGATTATTGTGCCACATCAACTAAATTAACATATAATATGCACACAATTAACGACATAGACAAAAAGGTTTTTAAAGAATTTCATTAATATATGTCATCAAAAGAAATTCTTTTTCATTCATCCAAAGAATATGATAACATTGTTTATCACTAATATATTTCAGGTATGTTTAAATTTTTGTTTATTATTTAACAATGGTAAGAAAATATAATACTATAAATAAGAACTAAAACTCATGCAAAAAAGTCAAGCATGTTTAAATTTTGGGTTAACTATACGATCCCCCCTGCCATTAGGGCGAGATTTGGTTTTGGCCCCCTCAAGTTTTTTTTGTTGAACACCCCCTTATAAAACAAATAATAGAGTTTATCACACCCTTTGTCTATGTGTCATTGTGGCAGTGTGAGTGTGTAATCAATCCCTCAAAGCTAGGGTTTTTCTCCCCTTTCCCTTCTTCGATCCGTCGTTCATCCCCTTCCCTTCTTCCATTTTTGTGCTGTTCTTCATAAATCGTTCGTTCCTTGCCTTCGCTTCTTCCATTTTTGTGCCATTCTTCGTTCGTTCTTCTTTTGTCCTATCAATTGGAAGCATGAGCATGTCTTTTGGAAGCAGCATATTTCAGTCTCATTTTGAGGTTTACCCAGATGTAGTTATGATAGAGCAATGAAGATGTGGGCCTCCAACACAAGTAAAAACCGCAATAGAAAGTTCTGGAAATGTCGCAATGCTGGGGTAAGTATGTTTGTGGATTAATTGGCAAAATTTGAAGTCAAGTTTTGATTTTTATTAATGTTAATAGTTGTGTAAATCATATTTTGTAGACTGGGAATGAATGTGAATTATTCTTATGGGATGATGAAATTGGAGACTCTACCAAAGGGAATAGTGTTATTCAACCATTTTGTAAGAAGTGTGAGATACTAGAAGTGAATTTTGAAACAGTAACAAAGATATTGGAGAAGTCGAAGATGAAGCTTGAAGCTCAAAGAATGATTAATATGAAGCTCAAGATAGCAATTGTTATGTTTTGTTTGATTATTGCTCTATTGTATAACTTTATGTAATTTTAAGTTGGTTCAATAGTTGTAAACTTCTATATATCAATGGAAAGAATTATGTTTCTGTAAAACAAGTTGTGTAAGTTGTTTAATAAGAATTATGTTTAAAAGCTTCTATATATTCTGGTGTAAGTTGTGCAAAACAAGAATTATGTTTTAGTTGGTAACATTTGCATTACAAAAGTTGTTGTCAAACATTACAAAAGTTGCTGTCAAACATTAAGGCTATGCTGCCAAACAATACAATATAAAGTAGCACCAAAAGTGTGCATAATTCAAACATTACAAAAGAAACTTGCACCAAAAGTGTGCATAATTCAAACATTACAAGAGACTATGTTGTCATAAACATTACAAAAGTTCTGCATATCAGAAAACATTATAGATCATAAATTGATTTTTTCTTTGGAGCCTTCTTAGGAGTACTCTATGAACTCTTTTTTGGAGTAGTCTTTGGAGCCTTTTTTTAAGTATTATTTGGAGCCTACCTTGTAGCTTGTGAGGCATTACCTTCTTCTTCTTTAGTCAAGAACAGAGGTTGGTTTGGGTCAAAACCAGGACCTGTGTAAGGTTTTGGTTTTTTAAACCAATTCTCCTTAATTCTCTCGCTTGATCTCTTTCTCAATGGTTTGAATTCTTGTTTGACCTTAGCCTTGCCTTTGTTTTTGGTACATGTTAATCTGATACTTCTTGTTGTTTGCACACTTGAATTTATGTTGGGTAGGCTTGAAATCATATCATCAGTGATGTCCCCAAACAATGAAGCCTCACTTTGTGTTGCAGTAGATGGATCACTTACATTCACAGTAGCTTGAGTTGCATCACTTGCATCATTTGTGACATTTGCACCAGTTGTGGCATTTGCACCAGTTGTGGCATTTGCACCTGATCTCATCCTTTTCTGCACATAACATACTAGTTACATTAACAACCAATGAAGAATTATCAATACATCAATATACACATAGTATACTAGTCACATACCTTTCTTTTCAAGGCATTTGGATCTTGCCTTTTGCTCTTGCATGACTTTACATTATGTCCAATCTTGTCACACTTAGTGCATCTATAAGATACACCAGGCATCCTCCTTCTAGCACCTTCCTCACCAGTCTCCCTTATTCTTAATTTTCTTGGTCTACCAGGGCCCTTTTTGTAGTTAGGAGGTAGGAGCTCTTCACTTTCAACCTCAGGCCACATGTCTTGTCCATTTATAGGGCTAACAACAAATCCATAGCAAATGGCATAGTTATCCCTAGTGTAACATTCATGAACAAACATTTCTGGGTTCTGTTGCCTAAATCCTAATGCAGCAATAGCATGCCTGCATGGAATACCAACTAATTCCCAAAAATTACAACTGCAGGACCTTTTAGCTATATCAACTATGAATTCTTGTCTGTTATAAGAATGAGTGACCTGAAATTTTTCTTCCATAGTCCAAGTTGGCAACCAATGACCACTCATAGCTACCTCAGTATCTAATCTTTTCATAGGAATTGGCATAACTTTGTGTGGCCACTTTTCAAGTTTTAAGGTAGAATTACTACACCTATTCATCAGATATTTCCTAATCCATTCACACATTGTCAATATAGGTTTATCTCTAGCAATTAGAATTGTGGCATTAAAAGCTTCAGCAATGTTGTTCATCAATACATCACACCTAGGATAAAAACTAAAAGCATGCTTACACCAACATTTAGGAGGACCCCCCATTAGCCATGACCATGCCTTTAGATCTACTACCTTCAATTCATTCACTTTCTGCATCCATGCTTGATGGTATGTTGCCTTGGCTGCTCCCATCATTAGATCTCTTATGAGTGCTCCACCACCAAATTTCTTTTTAAAATTTGCATACAAATGTCTCAAGCATAGCCTATGCTCAATTCTAGCATCCATTTCTTCAAGTACTGCAACCAAACCCTAAAACAATGATAAGAATTAGTTAAATAGTAGGACATCAAAAACAATAGAAATTTAGTGAACTTTAAAATGGATTACCTTTTGCTGATCTGAAATAAATACATATCTATTCTCTTTTCCAACATCTTCCATTAAAAGCTGTATAAACCACCTCCATGACTCCTTGGTTTCTGTTTCCACAACACCAAAGACCAGTGGGAATGGCCTCCCTAAAGTCATCTAGGGAATTGAACTCCATACCCCACTTAAACTTAAAATTCTTATTAAGTTGCTCTTTCTTAAACTTCTCAAACTTAGGCATTTTTTCATCTTCTGAGTTATCAGGATCAGAGCTCAATAGCTCTTCACTAGCATACTCCTCATCATCCATATTTTTCTCCTTGGACAAGGTAACAACCCTGCTATAATTGGACCATGACTCAGTGGTATAGTCACATTAATGCCCTCAAATCCATCTACATGAGCAGTCGTCCTTTCATCCTCACTATCGTTTAACCCTTCAACAAACTCTTCATCACTAACATCTGACTCAGCCATTTCATTCACACAACTAGGATTGCTTCTACTTCCAGTTGCATCGTGTTCCACAAACATTTCCCCATCAACTTGATTCGCACAAGCATAAGCAGCGAAATCATAAGCATCCTCATCATTCTTAATGCGGAAATGATTAGGATCTATTTCTGTGATTTTGGTCCACAGCCTGTACGACCCTACTAAGTAACCCCACTCATTTACTATGTTTTCAATGTGAGCCATAGTCCACTTATCTATGTGTTCCCCAAAAATCAAAGTAGAATGTATATTGTCACATGGATTGGTCAATGACACATAGACAAAGAGTGTGGTAAAACTCTATTATTTGTTTTATAAAGGGACGTTCAAAAAAAAAAATACTTGAGGGGGGCAAAAACAAATTTCGCCCTAATGACAGGGGGTCGTATAATTAACCCTTAAATTTTTGTTTATTATTTAACAATGGTGATAGTTTTAAATTTTAGATTTAATCGATGTGAATAACTTTTTTAAAAATGAATTATGAATAATATTGATAAACAAATTTAAATATTACTTGATATATATCAAGAGTGTACTTATTTATATAATCATAATACATAATACTAGTTATTATAAAATTGAAATATTAGGAACGATATGTTTTTAAATGGGAATTTCTAACCGCATATATATGGTTGAAAAACACCATTTGAAAATTTGAAACTATTTTTTAATTTTTGAAGATGTATTTTTGAATGTACTTAAAATCACACAAATAAAAACATTACATGTGAGATATTTTTATTTGTTTAAAAAATTATTCAGAGATACATTTTTAAAATTTGGAAATGTATCTTTATAAAGTGTCATGATATTTCATTATCATTACATCTACTTTCTTTTCACTATATTACCCTTACATGGATCTAAAAATTTTAAAATGTATTTTCGAACTATTTTTTTTACAAAATAAGGGTGTGATTTATTTACATATATTTGATGTAATTTAAAGTACGTTCGGAGATGTATCTCCAAAATCTAAGATCATTTTAATATTTTTACGTGGTGTGTAAATAACACATGACCAAAATCTAAGATCATTTTAATATTTTCACGTGGTGTGTAAATAACACATGACGTACTTAAGAAACCCTTTTTCAGTTAAAGAATTAAAATGTATTCTATAATTAACATGCGAAAAAAAAAATTAAATCATAAATTAAAAATTAAAAACTATTCATAAAAATTGGATAAATGTGATCTTTCTACAATCAACATTTGATTTTAGGGACTCTATTTTCAGAATCCGCACCTTATACTTTGTACCATAATCAAGTACACATAAAAACAAAAACACGAACAACTATAAAAATTAATAATTAATATACTTTTCTTACTTCTTAAAATGAAAATTCTCCACCATCACACATGAAAGGTGCATCTCACTTAACTCTTACAATAAATTTCTTTCTTTCTTCACATTTTCTGTCTTCAAAACAAATGGAAAACAAATCCAACAAAACCAATAACTGAAACCATCTTCATAGAGTTAGGAGCAGCCACAAAAACACTACTAGAAGTAGTATTCTTAACATCTGTACATTCAAGCCCTAAATTTCCTTCTTTGCACTCATTGGCAAATAATCCAGGTGGATATTTTCCATAAAGATTTATGTAACTAAACATAACTTCAGCACAATCAGTTGACAAGTCATTGATGTTGTCAGCAAATGGACAAGCAAATTGTTTCAATGCATCACAACACATCTTTGCAGGGTATTGTGGTCCTTTACATTGACTTGTTAGGATTGTGAAGTTCTTGCTCTCAAAATCAACTGTGCAAGCTGCATAGTTAAAATAATCAAACCGTTATGTTTAAATAATAGATAGATCGAACAGAAACTAAACATGAACATGAAAAACAAAAAATACTAAAAACAAGATTAATATTTTTTAAAAAAAAAATTGAAGAAGAAAAGTGTGATGATCAGTTCTTTGCCAAATCAATAATTTTTATTTGAATTGGTTCTAGATAAATTAAAACAGTTCAATTTGGTTCGGTTTAATTAATTATTGGTTTGGTTTAGTTTTTTAATTGATATGCTTCATGAACGACCCTAATTATGATATATTTACTACTAAATCATTGAAAAGATTAAGTATTACACAAATAAGTCTTGCTTAAATATCTCTTTTAAGTGTGTGTATGATATAATGGTGAAGTTGATGAAATCATAATGTTACTATGCAGAACCGTCTTTGAAGATGTGCATAAGGTTATCAGACCTCAATTTTATTACAATTAACCTGTATATGATTCAGATCTCGTAAAATATTTATAATTGTTGAATCATGAATAAATAGAATATCTATTTTTTTTTTATAATTAAACTACTATTAATTCATAGAGAACCTTTGGAAAAATTAAAACGACTCTGAAACTATGATTTTGTTAAAATTTTAAAGTATAGTTTTTTTTTTCAAAATCACGGTGGTATAGTGATATCGCCAAATTTGCTGTCAGGAAAATAAATACCAAATTATAATCATACTACTACTGAAATGAGATTATCATATTTTAATTAGTAAAATAACCCAAATTATGATCAATAGAACTAATATAATTTAGGATACTTTGTTAATTTTTTTACTTTGACATTTGAATTGAAAGGAAATCAAAAGAGAGACATGCATAAAAATTTCTTAATTACCGATCTTAGCTTGTAAGAGGGAACGACCAGTGGATGCACCAGAATCAAATATGTCATCTGTGTAAAAAAAATTGAAACCAAATTAATTCAATCTTAACAAATTTCCTTATCTATATATTCATAATTTTGCATATGCCACATTATCTATGACACGACTCCGATACTAACACGGTAACATCGATAATAATTTTAAAAATGAATAAAATAAACGTAATTAGAAATGTCGGTGTAGGTATTCAACCCGAACACGGATACATACACACTTTTTTCAGAAGTGTGGGTGACATTATTTATATGATGAAAAATGGTTTAACATGAAAGAAAGTAATGTACATGATAGGAATGGAGAAGATGTGACCAATGTAGCTAGGAGGAAAAAGTAGAGAATGGAAGAGAAGAAGGTATAGGAACCCATTTTCTCTTTCACTCTCACAACTTTTTGTTATTAAATTTCCTTTATTCCTTTTAAGAGGTGTTTCTTTTCCTTTTTGTTGTTCTTGGTTTTGGAGACATTGCAAGAATTGTGGTGGAAATGAAATTGGATTGTTTGTTAGATTTGGCAATGTTTCAATGGCTCTCCGCATGTTACATTAGTTTTAGTAGTTATTAATTTAGTAATGTAACAACCACAACCACAAACATATATTGATGTTCCCTCTTTTATATATGTAGTAATTTTTAGACAAAAAAATAAAACTATATTGGAAGTTATTCATAAGTAAATAAAAAATGTATTAAAATATTTACTTATAATATCATTTACTAATGAGTATTTTTTATATTCATTTGTATATACATACATATGTTATATATAATGGGTGTGACATACAAATGACTTTTTAGAACATGAATTGTAAAATGAATTAAATGGATCCTAGTAGGTCTAGGGTGGGTCTAGAATGAGGAGATATGATGTGCAATATGTTGGGGCTATTCGATGGGTCAATAAGAGGGAATATTTTTATTTTTGAGATTTTCTTTATGAGCAACACATATTTGTGAGAGACATATCATATATTTATCCAAAATTTTAAGGTGATAGGAATGTAAGTGCTCCCACTTATAAATGCCGAAATCTTCATATTTTTAACTAATGTGGGATTTCCTCACACTATTCACACTTGTTATTCTCAACACAATACAGACGCACAAAATGTGATAGTTTTGGACAAAATTCAAGAAAGTGTAAGAGTACACCTCAAAATCCAAATGCATTGAAAATAAAAGTAAGCACGTTTTTATTATGTGTTTATAATGTCACTACCTTGTTACTTTTGTTCTCATTGTTACTTACGAATGATTTCTAGAGGAAAGAACCAAGGAAACTGTTGTAATAATCACCATCAAGAATAAACTAAACTATGAGAAAGATTGTGTTTTTTGAACAAACACAAGAACCCTTCAGTTTTACGAAAGAGAAAAATGAGGGATGAAGAATAATAGAATTGGTTAAATTGTTTTTCTATTCATTTTTCCAATTAGGGCAAAAGGTTACAAGTGAATAACAACAACCAACGCTTAACCCTCTCTCAACAACCTGAGAAAGCAGCCTATTTATAGACTATTAAACTAACTTAACCACTAAACTAACTTAAACACTAAGCTAACTTAACCAACAAGTTAACTTAAAAAACGACATGCTTGAACAGACTTCGACTACAGCATGCACTGTAACACCCTGAACCCCGAAACTTATATAAAAAGAATTACTCGACAATTTAAGGTGTCACTTCGACAGCCGTCCAAAACTCATCAACAATTTGAGAACACGCAGCGGAAAATCATAACATAACAACTTCAAATTAAACTTCACAAATAAAGTATTAAACTTTAAAGCACATAATTCAACATTAACTCAAAACATAGCACAACACCCCGTTCCCGATGTTACAAGATCAGAGCACTAAAACCACTAAATTGCGATAAACGATAAATAAATGAAGAATAGCTCCAACAAGTCGCCTTGCACACACAACAACAAATTTACTCTTGATTATATAAAAGATGTCCATGGTGGACAACATTAAGCAAAAGGGGTGAGAAATAAACTTTAATATAAAATAATGTAAAGAATGCAAGGATAGATAAGCACACAACATATCATACATTCAACACACAACCAACATTATATATATATATATATATATATATATATGCAGTGTGGCTCACGACACAACGTGACACTATATATGTGGTACCAACTCAACATTTGGTTCTATCAAGAATCGGGCCCTCTTCTGAACCCATGGGCCCCATTCTAAGCTTGGGACAAGTCACTAATCCCCCTTTTGAACTAGCAAACACGCATCTTTCAACGACACAACAAAATGATGCATGTCAATACAGATCAATGAAACAACAATAATAATACTACGTCCCCCTTCTGACCATACACAACACGTATTGACACACAATAGTAATTCCCTAATGAACTACTATCCAACAATCATAACAACAATGCACATAAACACATAAATAACCCCCTTCTAAACTATTTATCATCGCATCAACAATACATAATTAGTCACCATATAATCATGCATCTCACAACAATACTAGTCATATACAGATCATATAACATCACAAAGCAACATCATATGTATACCCTGTAAACAACAATATTTAAGTGATTCACAATTAATTATGCTCATAATAATTAATTAATAACACCAACACAACCAAACAATAGCCAAACATCTACCAAACTACAAAACAACATCAAAATTCTGAATCGACGGCTCAAATTACACAAACTGGGACAAGAACGCCCCTTCCGACAGCATGACGGGCAACCCATCACCAAGTTGACGCTCGTCTTCCCATTAAAACACCCCACCCGTCATTCCCATGAAGACCGTCTTGAAAAACCAAGCTTGAAGACCATGACGGTATCCCTGTCATAGCGCCGATGCTCGTCAGCATCTTAAGGTACGTGACGGCCAACCTATCATCTGGGTGACGCCCGTGACCCTACACCAGATTGCAGAAACACGAATTTAGCCATAGGAGTTCCCTTGAAACTCCAATTTTGGCTTCCCAACCGTCCCATCACGTCCAAAAAAAATATTATATACAATATCATCATTATAACATGCTAAATCACATATTTACACAATTTATTCATCAATTCCATGAATTTCATGTTTATGTTTCAAACCTTCAAAACCTCAACAATGGCATAAAATTACACACACCTAAACAGAATCATACACATATGAATTTGGTCATGAAAATCAGAAAATAACACATTCAATTATCAATTTTCAAATTATCATACAACAACAATAATTCATAAGGGATTTCACATAATTCTTAAAGAGAGTAAGGGTCTCTCTTCTATCCTTTAAGTCAAACACCCATTTAGAAGCACTTCCCCCCTTACATCAGATTCCTAACACCAATTCTAGATTAAGATTGGTGATTAGAGTTCTTCCCTCTTTAAACCCTAGCCTCCTTTTCTCCCAAAACACCAACTTCACGTACTCTCCCTAAAAAGCTCCACTAACCCTTTTTTTATCTCTAAAAACCTAATTCATCTTTTAATAATTACACTTAGGCCCAACTCTTCTTATATTTCTGACCACTTACCCTATTTCTTCTTAGTTCCTATTTACCACCCAAAGCCTCTATTTCTATTTTTTTTAATTAATTAAAAACTCTTATTAGTTCTAATTATTTTTTATTATTCTAATCTTTCTACCAATCCACCAATACTCTCACTACACCCCACCATATACACATACAACTCATAATATATATTTAAAAGCGTACCACATACTAAAGAATTAAATAAAAACATGAATAATTTCATTAAATAGATTAATCAATTTTCGGGGTGATACAACTCTCCCTCACTTATAGAATTTTCGCCCTAAAAAATTACCTGAAGGAAACAGAGTCGGATATGACTCTCTCGTCTAACTCTTTAACTCTCACGTCATACTTCCACCAGCAGGTCCCCCCACACTACCTTCACTAGTGCAATCTCCTTGCATCTTAAGTGCTTCACTTCGCGATCCTCTACTCTCAAGAGATATATCTCAACAGTCAAGTTCTCTAACTTACTCATTGTCTACTTAAATCACATGAGACAGATCGGGAATATACTTCCTTAACTAAGACACATGAAAAACATCATGAAGATTCGAAAGAAACAACGGTAATGCAACTCTGTATACCACTTCTCATACTAATTTCATAATTTGATAAGGACCAATGAAACGTGGCGTAAGCTTTCGAGACTTTGAATCTCAACCAACATCAATTATCGAAGTAACTCGCAAAAATACATGATCTCCCTCAAGGAACTCAAGTGCTTTCCTCCTCTTATCAAGGTAACTCTTCTGGAGAATTTGCGAAGCTTTCATATTCTCTTGGATCATCTTGAACTTCTCAGATGTTTGGTGCACGATCTTAGGTCCAAGCACAACAATTTCACCTAATTCATACAAACACATTGGATTTCTACACCTCCTACCATACAAAGCCTTGAACGATGCCATTCCAATACTAGAATTGAAATTGTTGTTGTAGGCGAACTCAACCAATGGTAAGTAACTGTCCCAATTACCTCCCTGATCCAAAAGACAAGCTCTCAACAAATAGTCCAAAGACTGGATAGTCCTATCTACATGATCTTCCATCTACAGATGACAAGCAGAACTCAACCACAACTTAGTACCCAACGCTTCCTGCAAACTCTACCAAAACCTCGATGTTAATCTCAGATCTCTCTCAGAAACAATACTAAAAAAAATACTATGCAAGCTAAGAACTTCCTTAATATACAACTCGGCTAACTTCTACAAAGGATAATTGATCTTAATCAGAATGAAATGAGCCAATTTAGCCAATCTATCAATAATAACCCAGATGAAGTCACACCCTTTCATCGTCTTCAACAAACTTTTCACAAAATCCATGGAAATGTTATCCTATTTCCACTCAAGAATACTCAACGGTTACATCAGACCCAATGGCTTTCGATGCTCAATATACAACTTCTGACACGTCAAACAAGCATAAACAAACTCAGCCACTTCCTTCTTCATTCATGGCCACCAAAACATTTTCTTCAAGTCTTAATACATCTTAGTGGCACCAGGATGAATACTCATACCACTCCCCATTTGAGTCAACTAAGTTAAAGGCAACACAAACTTCGAAAACCCTTCAATAAACCTCCTGTAATAACCATCCAAATCCAGAAAATTTTTAATCTCAATAACAGACTTTGGAGTTTCCAACTGCAACACTGCATCTATCTTCGACGGATCAACATCAATATCGCCACTAGAAATCACGTCCCCCAGAAAACTCATTTGTTTCAACCAGAACTCACACTTGGACAACTTGACATACAACTTCTTTTATTTCAAGGTTGCAACACAACTTCAGATGCTCCTCATGCTCTTCATCAGATTTAGAATATATCAAAATATCGTCGATGAACACAACCACAAACCAATCTAGATAAGGATGGAAAATTCAATCCATATATTCCATAAACACACCTAACACATTATACACACCAAACAACATTACAGAATACTCATAGGGACCATATCTCATTCTGAATGCAGTCTTCAGAATATCTTCTAGCTTCACATGAGTTTGATGATAACCCGACCACAAATTAATCTTACTAAACACGTAGGCACCAACCAACTGATCCATCAAAACTTTAATTCTTGGAAGAGGATACTTATTCTTGATAGTAACCTTATTCGGTTGTCAATAGTCAACACACAGCCTCATGCTACCATCTTTCTTCTTGACTAACAACTTTGGTGCTCCCCACGGCGAAACACTTTGTCTATAAATTTTTTTCAAGTACCTCTTTTAATTGTTTTTTCAACTAATTCAACACTGAACAGACATTCTATATGGTGCCATCGACACAGTACTAGTACCTAGTACTAAGTCTATGGTGAACTCAACCTCACGCTCTGGCAGCAAATCACTGATTCACCAATTGTAGGTTTTCTTTCAGCCTTCATAGAAACTAATATCATAAGCACTGCATCATTCTTCATGAATTCATCCATTTGCTTAACATACACAAACAACTCATCACTCCCATCAAATTTTGGAAATGACATAGTATCAACTACTGAATCAGCCATAGCTTGTAATCTAAGATTTCAGCATCTCTTGAGTAAGAAACACTCGATTTTGTTCACAGGCTCAACTAGATTTCCAACAGAACGAGTTCTTCGCATACAAGAGTGGTGATAACCATAACAAATAAACACATTGAAGTAAATAGAAAAATAAAGATCTAGTATATACGATGATCAAATGGTAATTCAATATTAGACGCAATTGGTCCTCGACAACGGCGCCAAAAACATGACATGCTACAAGTGCACGACTGTGCAAAGTAGTAAAAATTTATCGAACCACAGAGACAAATGGTTTAAGTACCGAATTCCACCCTATCAATGTATATCTAGAGAATTAAATAATATGAATTTTTGTAAAAACAAATTAAATGAAAAAGCACTTAAATGAAAATAACTTATTTGTAAAATCACTTAAATTCCAATTGAGGCAAATAGGACCTATGGTTATGGTTCTCACTCTAACACATTGGCACAATCCAAGTCACTTTTATTATGAGAGTTTCACATACTTTATAGAAGATGTATGAATATGGGCAATACCTACTTTCGCCAGCGCATTGCCCTATCAATGATGAATAATCTATCTGCTTTTGTACGACTATATTATATGTCAACGATTCATTACTTTTGCTCAACTATATAATTTTCTCAAATTCGTTCAAGTGCTTTCGTTGTATTGGACTTGTCTATTTAAAAACCTGCGCTATGATATCGACACATATCCTTTTAGACTACGGTCAATACTTGAGAACACTTTACTTTCGTACAAGAGTTGGAATGCATGAACTCAGGAAATAAAATAAATTTAGGAGGATACTCTCGTAATCGATATGTGACAGGTCATACAAAAGGTTATAAAATGATCCCCATAACCCCTAGTCCCTAATGTATTACTTATTCACGATAGTGAGGGCAGAAAAAATCAATCCAATAATCACAGATGAATTCATAATAATGAAATTGAAATAGGCAAACAATTAAATGTGAAAACAAAAGTAAATCCTGAATTTATAGCCTTGGTCCAAATTTCTCCAATAGAGACTTGAGTACATAGAAATTAGAAAATACGTAGAAACTTTTACAGAATAAAAACTAGGATCCTACACTCATAACAAACTATAAGTTTTATAGAAAAAAATAAAGCTAGCATAAAATCCTTGGTTCAATTCCCATTAAATCAGAATTAGATCAAATCAAATCATTCCTAAGAGTCACAATCATTGAGGATCAAACTAAAAAAGGAAGAAAAAGAAATCAACCTCGCCCTCCTGATACGGTCTGTAGCAGTTGCTACGGGTGGCTGTAGCAGGTCCCTGATCAATGTACTAGAGAAGGAACATTGAGAACCCTAGGCGCCTTTGCTGCTACGGCTCGTAGCAGCTGCTATGGGTGGGCGTAACAACCCCTTAGATTTTGTATGGGGAAAATTTGATTTTTGAACTTTTTCTTTGTTTTGCTTGCTTTTGACCTCTTTTTGTATTGGATGCTCATTAGGCCCTGAAAATAGTAAAAACACACAACCAAAGCGTAAAACTGGATAAATAGAAGCAAAACGATCAAAATGCGATGAAATGCAAAGTGAAAATGAGTAGAAATAAAGATACAAAAAACACTTATAATTAAGCCAAAACTTTTGAGCTTTTTGGTGATGGAAGTTCCAAACCTTGGAAATCTCTCTTCTAGGGTTGCCTTAAGTTTTCTCGTTTTTCTCTACCGGCACGCTCTTTGAACATTGTGGGACTTTTCTTTCTAGAGCAACATCTTTGTGAGAGACACACCACATACTCACCCAAAACCTTAAGGTGATAGGTGTATGGGTCCTCTCACTTATAAATGCTCAAGTCACCACATTCCTATCCAATGTGGGACTATTATCCACAATACTCACACTTGTTAATACTTAACATAAACTTCCCTCACCCTTAAATAGAAAAATAGGTTTTATTTTTATTTTATTTATTCTTACTAATTTCCTTTATTTTAATAAATCCCAATATTTAGCCCATAATTTTCTAAATAATCACAACCCTTCATATTCTCTATTATTATCATATTTATGTTAATAAAGTCTTATTGTATTTTATTAATGCTTTAAACAATAATACAATAAATCATAAAGCATATAAAAGATTCAAATAAAAATATAATAATATTCTAATATAATTCTAATAAAATATCATGGGTGTTACAACTCTCCCCCACTTACATAATTCTCGTCCTTGAAAATTTACCCCGAGAAAAACAACTCTAGATAAGACTACTTCATCCGACTCTCAAGCTCCCAAGTCACACTATCATCTACGATCCTCCCCACATAACTTTCATCAAATAAATTTATTTACCCCTGAAGTGCTTTACCTCTCGATCCTCAATTTGCAAGGGTGATGTCTCAAAAATCAGGTTATGTCTTATTTACACATCTTCCAACTGAATCATATGAGATGGGTCTGGGACATACTTGCAAAGTTGAGAGACATAAAATACACTATAAAGGCTTGAGAGATATGGTGGTAATGCAACTTGATAGGAAACTTCTCCGACTCTTTCAATAATTTGGTAAAGGCTAATAAGATGCGGAGTAAAACTTCTGAGACTTTAATACTCGACCAACTCCAATCACTGGAGTGAATCTCAAGAACACATGGTCTCCCTCATAAATTTCAAGGGCTTTTCTGCGCTTATCATGATAAGTCTTTTGTCTGCTCTTCGATGCCTTCATCTTTTCCTGAATCGTCTTAATCTTCTCTGTAGTTTGTTAAACTATTTCAGGTCTGAGTACAACTCCTTCATCAGATTCGAATCAACACAAGGGTGTTATACGCCTTCTTCCATACAAGGCTTCAAAAGGTTTCATTCTAGTACTAGAATGGAAACTGTTGTTATAAGTAAACTTAATAAGCGCTAAATAACTATCCCAACTACCTCCTTGCTCTAGGACACAAGCCCTCAACAGGTCTACAAAAGACTACATAGTTCTTTCCGTCTGATGTTCCGTCTGCGAATGGTAAGCAGAACTCAACTTTAGCTTGGTTCCCATGACTGCTTGCAAACTTTCCCAAAACCTTGATGTGAACCTCAGATCTCTATCTTAGATGATGCTATAAGGTATTCCAATAAATCTCACTATTTCACATATATAAATTACGGCTAGCTTCTGCAATGAGTAAGTGATCTTTATCAGAATGAAATGAGCTGACTTAGTCAATATGTCCACTATAACCTAGATCGAATCACTTCCTTTAGTGGTTTTTGCCAATCCCACTAAAAAATACATGGAAATACTATTCCACTTCCAATCAAGAATACTCAAAGGCTACATTACTCAAGACAACTTCTGATGTTTGATCTTCGACTTCTGACAGATCAAGCAAGTGTACACAAATTCTGCAACGTCCTTCTTCATGCATGTCCACCAAAACATCCTTTTAAGATCTTAATACATATTTTTTGCTCCCGGGTGAATATTCAAACTAATCTTGTGACCTTCTTCTAGAATTATCTTCTTAAGCTCCGACAAATCCGGCACGCAAACTATGTCCCGAAACTTGAAGATCCCATTCTCTTCTACCTTTTTAAAAAAAGAAATTTAAGCTTTTTTTTAAATGCTTGGCATAGAGTTTGATATTTCTTAATAATTATATTTCATTTTTAAAAAAGTTATATAAAATTTTATTGAAATTAATATTCCTGTCTTTTCACATAGAAATAAAACTATAAGAATATAAAAGTTATCGAAAATTATTTTCGTCCTAAAATCTTTATATCTAAGAATAATTTTTGGATCAAATAATCTAGTAGTTGAAATTTCATGTCACAGAATAATTTTTTTCTAACTTTATAATAAATACGGCATAACTAGTTCTAAACATGTATTTTCGAAAATGTAATTTTTAGATTTGAAATAAGTATCTCATTATATTATAAAAAAAACAATAGGCTTAAATAGTTTTTTGGTCACTGTAAGTTGGCGAGTTGTTGATTTTGGTCCCTAAATCTTTTTTTTTGAAGTCTTTATATGTTACTTTCTTGTTGGTGTTAGTCCATAACGTCAGAGTTCTATTAAAAAAGTCTATGTGGCTAACGGTGCTCACTTGAATTTTGTTTTTTAATTTTTATATTGACACTTATTATTACACGTGGAAATACAACATGAGGGTTATTAAAAGGAGAGATGAAATCCAAAATTTACTTAATTTTGCAACTTCTTCTTCTTCTTCTTCTTCTCTCTCTTTCTCTCTCTCTCTCTCTCTCTCTCTCTCTCTCTCTCTCTCTCACTTCATTACCTTTACCTTTTTCTTCATCTACACATACATCTATTCATCCATGGCTTTTTCCTCAACTGCTAACTTTAATCTGTTTCAAATCCCAGTATGTGGTTGCAATAGATCAATGAAATCGTTCATCTCAAACTCACTTGGAAACCCTAAACAGAGATATTAGAAATGTCAAAATTCTAGGTTAATGTCGATTTGCAAGTTATTCATATGGGATGATGAACTTGAACGAAACACATCAAGGGAACCCAGAAATTAAAGGGGGTGCAATTTCTCAGAGGTTATGAAGGATTTAGGTTGCATTTTTAAGGAGCATGCGGTTAGGAAAAAATAGAAGATGAAGATGAAGTTTGAAAATGATAGGAGAAAATCCAATTTGTTCAAGATGTTGTGGATGTTAGAACAAGATTTGGTTCTGTAAGATATCTCTTTGTTTTGATAATAACAAAGTTGTATTTGTGTGAGAACAATTTTGGTACTCTAACGTTTGTTTTCTAAAGTATTGACAAACAGGTTCTGACTCTGATAAAGACAAATCTGATTTTGATCTAGATAGCTCTGACTCTGATAGAAATCATGTGCAACGTCACTCTCAAAGTATCAAAAGTTGCTTCTGCGTCGAAGAAGCAAGATTGCTACTGATCTACTATGCTTCATAAAGAATCTAAGAAGATAATATGTTACTACTGTAATATTCTCTTCGATTCTGGCTCTGAATATAACTCTGATATTTATCTTCTGAAGACTAAGTGCTAACGACTCTGAATACAAGGTTCTGATGAACAACGTTCTGAAGACTCTGAAGACTTAAGTTTCTGAAGACCAAGTGCTGAAGACTCTGAAGACAAGGTTCTGTTGAACAAGTTCTGAAGACTCTGAAGACTTATGTTTCTGATAACCAAGGGTTCTGAAGAAGGAGTGTTGAAGACTTTGAAGATAAAGGTTCTGCTGAACATGTTCTGGAGAATTTGAAGACTCAAGACTCTGAAGACCCAGTGATTCATTCTTCTGATCATACTTCAAACATATCAATTTAGAAGCCTCTAATGAATAAAAGAAGATGAAACATTTGCGAGGGAAAATAGTACATAGTAAGAATCAAACACATTCTTTTCCACTACCATTCCACTACCCTGATTTGGTGGTACAAAGGACAACTTCAGTGTATGATTTTCATCCCAACATAACGACATTATTTCAAGTCACCAGTATTTTACTGATATTCCTGATCTGCCCTTCAACGGATCATTTTCTGGCTATATAAAGACTTGATCTTTCATAGAATCATGTGACACTGAGTGTGAAAAAGATATATACAAAGACACTGATTCATACGAGAAAGAAACACAGAAATACACATAGAGAAATCCATGAGTGAACAGTAAAGCACTACAATACAAAGAAGAAAATTGTTCGTACTGTATAGATTTTCTCAAAGTTAGTTTGAGCTAGAAATTGTGTTTATTTCAGCTTATGTAGAAGCATTTCATTGTAAACATTTTATTTGATCAAACATTTGTTTGTATTCCTTAAGGGACCAGTTGGGTCAGAAGCCTTAAGAAGAGACGGTTAGTCTGTGTATGTTAGTCACCAGCAGTTGCTAGTGCAGTTGTAATCAGTTTGATTATAGTGGATTAAGTCCTTGTGTATAAGGCAAAATCACCTTGGCGAGTGGACTGGATTAACTTGATAGTTTTCAAGTGAACCAGGATATATCGTGTGTCTTTCTCTATTGTTAGTCTATTTGTGATCTTTGTTTGAGTTTCACAAAAAGCTTTCATCTTTGAAAACCCAATTCAAACCCCCCCTCTTTCTTGTGTTTTTCTCACACCTTCAATTGGCATCAGAGCCTGGTTCTGATTGTGATAAAACGATTTATCAACACTTCACCGTGTTCAGTACCGATCTAGTATTTGTGTGAGATATCATGGCTGCAGCAACTAATGTTAATCCTGCTGTAGAAGAGAAAGATCGTTACAGTGCCAAACCACCGGTCTTTGATGGTGAAAAGTTTAACTACTGGAAAGACAGAATAGAAAGTTTTTTTCTTGGTTATGATGTGGATCTTTGGGATCTTGTAGTCGATGGCTACACTCACCCAGTTAATGCTACAGGTGCTAAAATATCTAGAAGTGATATGACCAACCAACAAAAGAAAGATTACAAGAATTATTACAAGGCAAGAACCATATTGCTAAATGTTATCTCTTATAATGAGTATGAGAAGATAACAAATAGAGATACTGCCAAATCCATTTTTGATTCTCTGAGAATGACTCGTGAAGGAAATGCTCAAGTTAAGGAGACAAAGGCGTTGCCCTAATCCAGAAATATGAGGCATTCAGAATGGAGGATGATGAAACAGTTTAGACCATGTTTTCAAGGTTTCAAATGCTAGTCGCATGACTTAAAGTTCTAGACAAAGGTTACTCAACTGCTGATCATGTTAAAAAGATCATCAGAAGTCTTCCCAAGAAATAGAGACCGATGGTAACAGCTCTAAAGCTATCCAAGGATCATAACAGCATAAGTCTTGAAGAACTTGTTAGTTCTTTAAGAAGTCATGAGATAGAGCTTGAAGAAGATGAACCTTAGAAGAAGAGTAAAACTATTGCTCTTAAGTCTAAACTTGAAAAGGCAAAGGCTTATCAAGTTGAAGAAGAATCAGAAGATACTGATGAAGAATCAAAAGATGAGTTGTCACTGATTTCCATAAGGATCACAAACTCTGGAAACACAGAAACTTAAGAGGTTCAAGAAGAAAAAAAGGTTGCTCTGAGTCATCATCTGGACAGAAGAAGCAGAACTCCAGAAAAGAAGTCATCTGTTATGAGTGTAATGAGATAGGTCATTACAAGAATGTCCAAAGCTTAAAAAAGACAAGAAGCCTAAGACAAACTTCTCCAAAGCGAAGAAGGGACTAATGGCAACTTGGGATGACTCTAATTCTGAAGATGAAGAAGACTCTGATGAAGAACAAACAAATGTTGCGCTAGTAGTAACAATTGACGATGAAGTTTCTGGAGAACCAGAAGACAAAATATCATTGGAACCAGAATCAAACTCAGACTCTAACTCAGAGGTATTATCTAAACTCTCTTGTTATGAATTAGAGTCATGTCTTTCGAAAATCTTGGAAAAGTATCAAACTCTTCAGAGTAAATACAAAGATCTTAAAAGATCACATGTAATTGCTTCTGAGGAAAAAGATAAGCTTGAGCAGAATAATTCTTCTCTAAATGAAAACGTTTTTCCTTAAAAAATAGTAATTGTGCCCTGAAAAGCAAAATTGCTAAATTAGAATAAGAAATAATCTTCAATGTCTCTGACACAATCTGTATCAACAAGTATGATAGAGTATTCCAGTATTTTCTAGCTAAAAGCATAGATAGAAGCAGAATAGCTTCCATGTTCTATGGAGTTAGCATAAATGGTAAGAAAGGTTGGGATGTACAGAATCATCTAAAATTGACAAAAGTCAACCTGTTAAACCAAAACCTCTCTATAACCATTTTGTGCCTTCTGGAACTGAGATTGTTTGCTCTGAGTTTGCACAAGAACCCCCACCAACACAAAAATCTGTTTCTAAAGTTAAATATTATGCACAAATTCCACTTGATTATCATGTTGCACAAAAGCCCAAAGTTGTTAAACACTCTAAGAAAACTAACGAGAGAGAACCCAGAAAGTGGGTACCTAAGGACAAGATAATCTATGTTGCAAATATCCTTAGCAGCTCAGTTGAAACATTAATCATGGTACCTGGACAGTGGTTGCTCGCGACACATGACGGGAAGAAGGCATATGTTCCAAAGTCTGGAACTTAAGCCTTGAGGCTTCATCGATTTCAGAGGAAACCATAAAGAAAAAATCATTGGCTCTGGAACTGTTGGTAATGGTAACCTTCCTTCTATTACTGATGTTCTTTTTGTTGATGGTTTGATGCATAACTTGTTGTCAATTAGTCAACTTAGTGACAATGGTTATGATATCATCTTTAATCAAAAGTCTTGTAAGGTTGTAAGTCAGAAAGATGGTTCAATCCTATTTGTTAGAAAGAGGAAAAACAACATTTATAAGATTAGACTTTCTGATCTTTGTGAACAGAATGTTAAATGCTTAATGTTTGTTAATGAAGAGCAATGGGTATGGCATCGGCGTTTAGGTCATATTAGCATGAGGAGGGTTTCTCAGCTAAATAAGCTTGAACTTGTCAGAGGCTTGCCAAATTGAAGTATTCTTCAGATGCTCTTTGTGAAGCATGTCAGAAAGGAAAGTTTTCTAAAACTTTTTTTAAAGCAAAGAATGATGTGTCCACCTTTAGACCGTTAGAACTTCTACACATTGATTTGTTTGGACCAGTGAAAACTGTTTCAATCAATGGAAAGAAGTATGGATTAGTAATCGTTGATGATTATAGTCGTTGGACATGGGTAAAATTCTTGGAACACAAGATGAGTCTCATTTTGTGTTCTCTACCTTTTGCTCTCAAGTACAAACAGAGAAGGATTTCAAAATAGTCAGAGTCAGAAGTGATCATGGCGGAGAATTTGAGAATAGATACTTTGAGAATCTTTTCGATTCCCATGGCATTTCCTGTGATTTCTCCTGTCCCAGAACTCCACAACAAAATGGAGTAGTGGAAAGGAAGAATAGGACTTTGCAAGAAATGGCTCGTACCATGATCCAAGAAACTGACATGGCTAAGCACTTCTGAGCAGAGGCAGTAAATATAGCATGTTACATTCAGAACAGGGTTTCAATAAGACATATTCTGGGTAAGACTCCTTATGAATTGTGGAAGAATAGAAAACCCAACATTTCATATTTTCATCCTTTTGGTTGTATTTGTTTTATGTTGAACACTAAAGAGAATCTTGGCAAGTTTGACTCCAAAGCTCAAAAGTGTTTACTGTTAAGATACTCTGAACGCTCTAAAGGCTACAGAATCTATAACACAGAAACACGAATTGTTGAGGAATCAATTCATGTTAAATTCAGTGATAAGCTTGACCCTGAAAAGTCAAAGCTAGTTGAAAAGTTTGCAGATCTGAAGATCACCTTATCAGAATCCAAAGAAGAAGAAGATTCAAAAGAAGTAGACAAAGATGCAGATTCTCCATATTCAGATACAACCTTACCAATAACTAAAGATAATACATCTCATCAGAAGAAGAATATATTAAAGACTTCTCATTCTGAATAATTGATTCTGGGAGATAAAGCTGATCCAGTCAGAACTCGTTCATCTTTCAGACCTTCTGAAGAAACCCTTCTGGGTTTAGTGTCTCTAATAGAGCCAACATCAGTTGATGAAGCTGTTAAGTAAAATGAGTGGATTCTGGTCATGCAAGAAGAACTGAATTAATTCACCAGAAATGATGTATGGGATCTTGTTCAGAAGCCCAAAGGTGTTCATGTCATTGGAACTAAGTGGGTATTCAGAAACAAGTTAGATGAGAAAGGTGAGGTCGTAAGAAACAAAGCACGACTGGTTGCACAAGGTTATAGTCAGCAAGAAGGGATAGACTATACAGAAACATTTGCACCATTTGCCAGGTTAGAATCTATTCGCATTTTAATTTCATTTGTTGTGAATCATAACATTACTTTATATCAGATGGATGAAATAGTGCATTTTTAAATGGGTATATTTCTGAAGAAGTGTATGTGCACCAACCTCCTAGTTTTGAGAGTTCTGAAACCCCATATTTTTGTTTTCAAACTTAAAAAATTGTTATATGGTCTGAAACAGGCTCCCAGAGCTTGGTATTAAAGGCTAAGTAACTTTCTTTTGGAAAATGACTTTACCATAGGAAAAGTGGATACAACACTCTTTTGTAAAACCTTTAAAAATGACATTCTAATTGTTCAAATCTACATTGATGATATTATATTAGTTCTGCTAATCTTTACTTGTGTAAGGAATTCTCTAAGTTAATGCAGGCTGAATTTGAAATGAGTCTGATGGGAGAACTCAGATTCTTTCTGGGAATTCAGATTGATCAACGCTCAGAAGGAACGTACATTCATCAGAGCAAGTATGCAAAAGAACTTTTGAAGAAGTTCAATATGTCAGAAAGTAAACCTGCTAAGACTCCTATGCATCCGACATGCATTCTGGAGAAAGAAGAAGCAAGTAAAAAGGGTTATCAAAAGCTCTATCGTTGTATGATAGGATCTCTTCTGTATTTGACAGCTTCTCGTCCAGATATTCTGTTCAGCGTATGTCTTTGTGCTCGTTTCCAATCAGATCCAAGGGAAACTCACTTAACTGCTGTTAAGAGAATCCTAAGGTATCTAAAAGGAATAACTAACCATGGCTTGATGTATAAGAAAACATCAGAGTACAAGTTTTTTGGTTATTGTGATGCAGATTATGCTGGAAACTGTCAGTTTCTAGGAAGTAACCTCGTCTCATGGGCAAGCAAAAGACAATCGACAATTGCTCTCTCAACTGCAGAAGCAGAATACATCTCAGCATCTCTGTGCAGCACTTAGATACTCTGGATGAAGAATCAACTTGAAGATTATCAGATACACGAGTGTAACATTCCTATCTTCTGTGATAATAATTCTGCCATTTGTTTATCTAAGAATCATATTCTACATTCTAGGGCAAAACATATTGAAATAAAACATCACTTTTTTACGTGATTATGTTCAGAAGGGTAATTTTCAGTTAAAATTTGTGGATACTGATCACCAGTGGGCTGATATTTTCACAAAACCCCTTGTTGAAGATAGATTCGTATTTATTCTGGAAAACCTCTTTATTAAACCTTGTCGAGAATGAGAAGATGATAGTTTTAATGTGTCAAGCCACCAACACTTCTGATATAAGATTCTGATGTTAAGCAAAGTGTGTTATTTATTATTTTTATTATTTATTATTGACCTTCTGATTCATGATACTTCTACAAGTTAGAAAATGTCCTGATCAGAAACTAGTCCAGTTAGATACCTCTTGGTCTTCTTGAAGTTGGAAACATCAAACATGCTCTCTTGAGAACAAACGGTTATGGTTATTTGTGACACGTGTCCAAAATCAAATCATACCTACTGTTGAAGAGACACCTCGAGCGTTGTGATTTCGTGAGACTAGGTTTCAAGTAATTATTTCCTATTACTCCTTAATATTTCCATAATCATGTTTAACGCATTAAATTTGAAAATTTTATTTGATAACTGTTTAAATCTGTACGTCTTCCTCCATCATTATGCATTCTTAAAGCTGTGTGTAAGACAAAGTTTTCTTGAAACTAAACAGTTCTCTTCCCAACCTTTATTCCTTGTCAGATTCTGCCCTCCCAATTTCAAGTATACATTTATTCGTATTTATTGACTGATGTCAAGATTTGAATAACGTATACATGATTTATGATCTTTTGGAGACTGATACACTCCTTTATCATTCTTCGTTTTTGTCTGTATCTCTCGTATTAGAAATGATGAATTATTTGTTTTGATTCATCTAGTCATTATTGCTAGTTATTACTATCACTCTTTGTTCTCTTTATATACCACATTTCTCCTCATAACTATTCATCTGTTCTTAAACTTACTTTTCTCTCCTATCTTTCTTTATTCACAATGTCTATCAAAACTTTTGCTGGCAATGATGAAGTTATGGAGGTCATTAATGAGAAAAGGCCAAATCTTCCAAGATTAAGAGACTCAGGTGTTTACCTATCCACTAGCATGCAAATTCAAGGGTGGTCAGGATATTATGCAATCTTGCATGGACCCATTTATCATGTCCTGGTGAAAGAATTTTGGAAATATGCACGGATTGGAGAAGACAACAATTCTGTTTGGTCTTCTGTTTTTGGCGTTCCGGTCATCATAACACCTACCTCCATTGCTCAAGCCATCAATTATGTTCAATCTGGAGTCACTGTTGAATATTTCCATCTAAACTACTCCTTTGTTGAGGATCTCATTGGAATTCATGATGTGTCTCAAAATAGATATGAACCCTATAATCCTGAAGGACTCCTTCCTGACGGTAAACTGTGGTTTCAACTCCTGCTCACCAACTTTCGTCCCAGAGGATTGGCCAAAAACACCTTGACTCATGATGATAAACCGTTTATCTATTTCATGATGTACAACATATGAGTGAACCTTCCTCAGACCATCTTCAATCATCTGAAGAATTGTGTTGAAATCTCAAGAAATCAATACAAGTCCTTCATACCCTATGGAAGAATTTTTTCTGAGTTATTCTTCAAGGCTGAAATCATCGCTTTAGCTAGGATACTTGGACCAGAAGATGCTACAGATAAAGAAATGTGTGAAAAGATTGATGAGGTAGCAGATTTCTTCTAAGCTGGTTGATGGGTGTTTTTGTTGGTCTCTTGGGTGATTGGTCTCTCTTTTCTTCATTGCAAGGATTTAGACAAATCTGATAAGATATTTTTTAAGTCTTAGATTCAGGGGGAGCTTGATAAAGGGAAGTTTACTTTGAACTTATCTGAGTTAATTTCTATTAATTATCTTCGTACAAAATTGTGTTATCAAAATACATTATTTTGTCATTATCAAAAAGGGGGGGATTGTTAGAACAAGATTTGGTTCTGCAAGATATCTCTTTGTTTTTATAATAACAAAGTTGTATTTGTGTGAGAACAATTTTGGTACTCTAATGTTTGTTTTCTAAAGTATTGACAAATAGGTTCTGACTCTGATAAAGACAAATCTGATTCTGGTCTAGATGGCTCTGACTCTAATAGAAAATATGTGCAACGTCACTCTCAAAGTATCAAAAGTCGCTTCTGCGTTAAAGAAGCAAGATTGCTTCTGATCTACTGTGCTTCAGAAAGACTCTAAGAAGACAATATATTGCTACTGCAATGTTCTCTTGGATTCTGGCTCTGAATATAACTCTAATATTTATCTTATGAAGACTAAGTGCTAACGACTCTGAAGACAAGGTTTTAATGAACAACGTTCTAAGACTCTGAAGACTTAAGTTTCTGAAGACCTTACTGAAGACTCTGAAGACAAGGTTCTTCTGAACAAGTTCTGAAGACTCTAAAAACTTATGTTTCTGATAACCAAGGGTTCTGAAGAAGGAGTGATGATGACTCTGAAGACAAAGGTTCTGTTGAACAAGTTTTGAAGACTCAAGACTCTGAAGACCCAGTGATACATTCTTCTGATCATGCTTCAACCATATTAATTTAGAAGCCTCTGATGAATAGAAGAAGATGAAACGTTTGCGAGGGAAAATAGTACATAGTACAGATCAAACATGTTCTTTTCCACTACCATTCCACTACCCTGATTTGGTGGTACAAAGGACAACTTTAGTGTACGATTTTCATCCCAGCATAATGACATTATTTCAAGTCGCCAGTATTTTACTGATATTCCTGATCTGCCCTTCAACGGATCTTTTTCTGGCTATATAAAGACTTGATCTTTCATAGAATCATGTGACACTGAGTGTGAAAAAGATATATACAAAGACACTGATTCATACGAGAAGAAACACAGAAATACACTTCGAGAAATCTATGAGTGAATAGTAAAGCACTACAATACAAAGAAGAAAATTGTTCTTACTGTATAGATTTTCTCAAAGTTAGTTTGAGCTAGAAATTGTGTTTATATCAGCTTATGTAGAAGCATTTCATTGTAAACATTTTATTTGATCACACAGTTGTTTGTATTCCTTAAGGGATCAGTTGGGTTAGAAGCCTTAAGAAGAGACGGTTAGTCTGTGTATGTTAGTCATCAGCATTTGCTAGTGCAGTTGTAATCAGTTTGATTATAGTGGATTAAGTCCTTGTGTATAAGGCGAAATCACCTTGGCGGGTGGACTGGATTAACTTGATAGTTTTCAAGTGAACCATGATATATCGTGTGTCTTTCTCTATTGTTAGTCTATTTGTGATCTTTGTTTGAGTTTCACAAAAAAGCTTTCATCTTTGAAAACCCAATTCAATCCCCCCCCCCCCCTTTCTTGTGTTTTTCTCACACCTTCAGTGGAATGTGTCATGGGGTTTCTTCATTGCTTACCATAAATGGTGGTGATTCTCATTTGAATGTGTCTGTATCTTTTTTCGTCCCTACAAGAAACACTCTTTATGAATTTCGACCTTGGTTCTACCTGTATTTCTTATATAATGAATGAATATGATGTTTTGATTTTGGTCCCTGTATGTTTGTGATTTTATTATTTTCATCCTTGTTTCTTAATGAACTAAAACAAGATACGAGGTAAAACGGCATAACAAAGATACTACAAAGATACATCATAAAGCCAAAAAGGACAAGTATTACTAAACCATGATGATGGTTAATGTATCTAAAATACATAAATCCAAAATGCATATGATAAATAAACCATAATACATCATAACAAGTTCATGTCTCAAAATTGTTCATGAGTTAAAATACAACATAACAGAAATACATAAAGCTAAAAAAGGTATAACAAAAAAACATCAAACAATTTCCTTCTCAATATTAAACCATATGAAAGTTCACTAATGTCTACAATGTCATTGGTTGTGTTGGGTTAATTCCTTCTCCCTTGAGCTTTTTACATTTTAGAACACATGTTCTATCATTTCTCCTTAACTTTAATTCCCTTGCCACTTTTTGTCTGGCTTGCTTTTTCTAGAAAGATATAATCATAATTGTCGCAGTGCAAAAATACCCGGGCGTAAGGAACGCTCGAGATATAAACAAGATAGAGTCACCATTGAACTTTATTTATTCCCAAAGAGGGAAGGGAAAATATCGATAAAACCCACAAAAAGCAAAAAGAAACTGGTCATGGCAACCAGATTGGGTTTAGGAGTCGATTATGCAAGGGGAAACTATTAGCACCCCTCACATTCATCGTACTCGATGGGACCTATTTAGTTAGTTTCATGTAATAGTGTTAGCGTGATATTAGTTTGCGATCTTCTACTTATCGAGTGAGAAAAAAAGAAAAAAAGAAAAAAAGAAGATTTTTTATTAAAGGGGTGCTTTTTATTAAAGGGTTTTTTTCATTAAGGTGTGCCTGACAAGATTTAAAATCTTGCTCCTGTGTATCTTCAGGTGCTATGAAAAACTCAAGGCTACGTAATTCTACTAAGAGAGAAATACTAGGTTGATGTCTTTTCTGGATTAATACTTTAGACATATCGAGTGATTAAACCTTTACTTACTGCTCACTCTTGAAGGCAGAAGTCTTTGTTTGTTTGGCATCAATATGATAAAGCATACTCATTTCTAAAAAAGGTTTTCGAAGTCGCGCAAGGGCGGGCAACAAGTTTGATGGGTTAAGAAGATCTTTGCAGGAGGGGAGTAAACATTTGAGCACAGGTGTGCATCAAGCGCGCGTGTACTTGGGATTCACATGGATGTGTTTCCCTTGTCCCTTTATTCTAAATGGATCTTTGATTTGAAAGACTAATAGTAGTTTGGAATCTGGTGTGCTCCGAACGCTTGACTATTAAGGGGTCTAAAGAGATGTCTCTCTTGGTTTTATCTTTCAATTTTATTACAAAAAAGTTAGCATCAATAACTTGACGTTGGATCAAGTGTTGTAAGTATATTATGAAAATAGTTTGGATGTGTCGGAGGAGATGATAAATGTTACATTCAATTGAATTTGATTCGGGAAAAAGACTCAACGTTGGATCGAGGTTTTTATTTGTTCTTTTCTGAAAGTTGTTTATTTTAATCTTTGAATTAACAATCAACCAAGATAATAAAACAGTAAAGGAAAGCGGTAAAAATATTAGATATTTGTGGAAATTGGGGTACAATTTGTCAAATGGGGATATACAATATTGTTATTAATAATGAAATCTCAAACAACAACTGTAGACAATAAATGTAAACAGCAATGAAATCAATATAAAATAAATCAAAGAAAGAGAAGAGATTGAAAATAAATCATAGTTTTAAAGTATTGAAATTTAGTGCTATGTTAAGCCATCGTAGAGCGATTCATGTAGGAATCAACTCTATCTAAGGCCAGTCAACAAAATTTTATGTGTATAAGCAGTTTCGAAAGTTAAATTAAATTTTAACTCCGAAACTACAATGCGTGTGTGAAAAACCAATGCTTTCAAAAGACATTTTTAAAGGTAAATAAAATAACAAATAAATTAAAGACTTTAGCGCTATGTTAAGCAATCGTAAAGCAATTCATGTATGAATCAACTCTATCTGTGGTCAATCAACAAAACTCTATGCGTTTAAGTAGTTTATAAAATTAAATTGAATTTTAATTCCGAAAGTACAACGCATTTGTGAAAAACTGACGGGACAATTAAATCGAATTTTCATTTTAACAATTAAAATAAATCAATTTATTCAATAAATAAATAATAACAATATAGATAATAATAATAATAATAATAATAATAATGATAAATGATAAAAAAAAATAAATAATAATAATAAGGCTTAAATAATGTTTTCGTCCCTGTAAGTTAGCGTGTTTTTGGTTTCCGTCCCTGTAATTTTTTTTTTTTGGTTTTATTCCCTATATTTCACATTCGTGTTCGTTTTAGTCCTTAAAACCAAAATCCGCAAGAAACCTTCAGATTTTCCTGCGGATTTTGGTTTTAAGGACTAAAATGAACACGAATGTGAAATATAGGGACTAAAACCAAAAAAAAAAATTACAGGAACGAAAACCAAAAACACGCTAACTTACAGGGACGAAAATACTATTTAAGCCTAATAATAATAACAATAATTATTATTATCAATAATCAAATAATAATTATTATTATTATAATGGCAATAATAATAAAACTATAATAAATAAAAACAATCATAATGTTATAAAATAAGGAGAAATAATATAAAATAGAAGAGAGAGAGAGAGATTATAATGATTATGTATTATTTCATTGGTCTATCGTATACAATGAGATTGATCATATTTTTAGGACATCATATAAACATTATAATAAATGCAAATTGATTAAATAAGTAAAGAAGTTATTGGGAGACAAATCATCCAATTATTCATAACACTCCCCCTTAGATGCTTGTTTTGGATATGCCTCGTTAAAACCTTACTAGAAAAAACCCAGTGGGAAAAAAATCTAGTGAAGGAAAAAGAGTACAATATCCTTTTAAAACAAATTTATTTCTCCCCCTCAGCTAAAAAATTATTTCTTCGATGATGAAGATCAATCTTTTGTACTAGTTGATTAAAAGTACTACTTGGGAGTGACTTTGTGAAAAGGTCTATAAGATTGTCACATGAACGAATTTGTTGGATGTTTATATCACCGTTCTTCTGAAGATCATGAGTGAAAAAGAACTTTGGAGAGATATGTTTTGTTCGGTCTCCTTTAATGTAACCATCTTTCAATTGAATTATGCATGCAATATTATCTTCATATATGGTCGTCGTATTTATTTTTCCTGAAGACAAACCACAAGTATTTTGTATGTGTTGGATTAAGGATCTCAACCAAACTCATTCTCGACTTGCCTCATGTAGTGCTAAAAGTTCTGCATGATTAGATGATGTTGCTGCTATGGTTTGTTTGACTGGTCTCCATGAAATAGTTTTACCCCCACATGTAAACAAATAACCTATTTGTGATCTACCATTATGAGGGTCTGACAAGTAACCTGCATCTGCATAACCTGTTAATTCAAATATGGATACTTTGTTATAAAACAAACTCATGTCAATTATACCTCTAAGGTAACGGAGTATATGTTTAACTCCATTCCAATATCTTCATGTAGGTGAAGAACTATATCTTGCTAATAGATTGACAGCAAATGATATATCAGGACGTGTATAATTAGCAAGGTACATTAGTGCTCCAATTGCACTGAGATATGGTACTTCAGGACCAAGCAATTCTTCATCCTTTTCTTGAGGTCTGAAAGGATCTTTCTCGACATCTAATGATCTAACAACCATTGGAGTAGGCAACGGGTGACATTTGTCCATATAGAAGTGTTTTAACACCTTTTCTATATAGCCTTCTTGATGTACAAATATTCATTTGTCCAAATGTTCAATTTGCTAACCTAGACATAATTTTGTCTTTCCTAAGTCCTTCATCTCAAACTCTTTCTTTAAATAATTCATAGCTTTTGGAAGCTCTTCAGGAGTTCCAATAATATTTATGTCATCCACATAGACAGTTGTTATTGGAAATTTCTTTCCTGATCTTTTTATAAAAATTCAAGGACAAATGGAGTTATTTGTATGCCCCTCTCTAAGCAAATATTCACTGAGACGATTATACCATATTCGTCCAAATTGTTTCATCCCATAAAGAGACTTGTTCAATCTTATGGAGTAGCTTTCTCAAGATTCAGATTTGTGTGTATCTAGTATATTGAACCCTTCAGGGAGTTTCATGTAAATTTCACTATCAAGTGAACCATACAGATAAGCTGTTACAACATCCATCATGTGCAAATTAAGCCCTTCATGTTCTACAAACTTAATTAAATATCAAAAATTGAATTGTATCCACTACAGGTGGATATGTTTCATCTAGATAAATTTTAGGTCTTTGTGAAAATTCTTGAGCAACAAATCAAGCTTTATACCATTCTTATTTTGCTTTTTCACAAAAGCTCATTTATATTCAATTGATTTCACATCTTGAGGTGTTCGAACTACAGGTCCAAAGTCGAGTCACTTGTAAAGTGAGTTTAATTTTTCTTCAATTGAATATGTTCATATTGGCCAATTCTCACTTTGTCTATAATCTTTGATAGACTTTGACTCATGATCCTCATTATTATTTATTATCTTTAGCGCTATATTATATACAAAGACATTGTCTTTATTTTGGTTCCATCATATTCCATTCATGACATAATTTATCGAGATCTCTTAATTTTCATAAATTTCAGGTACCTGGTTAGTTCTTCTGGAACTCAAAATTAAATTATGTCAAAGTGCTCTTAGAGTTTTTATATCCTCATTTGGGTTATTTTTAACTTTAGTTTCTTTTCTTGGTAGAGGACTTTTAACATCGGAACCGACTTTTCTACCACGCTTCAGGCGCATCTATAACTCATTTGCAATATTATATTATCCAATATGAGAATCCACCTTGAGTGGAATATTAGCAGCTAATAATTTGTTTCATAGACTTTACAAATGAATTGTGTTTTGAACTTCGGGGATCAAATATAATAATATTTTATTTCAAATTGTTCATTTGAACTTTTGGTTCACACTTTGAGCTGCTTATTCTCTCCCCCTAATGTTGGGAAAATTAATTTATCAATTGATAATTAGCCTACTGAGCTTCAAGTACATATCCAATTATTGGACCAAGATAAACCTCAAATACGATATTCATGTAAAATGTATTTTCTCAACAGTCTTTCAAAACTTATCTTACCATACTATATTGGAGCAATTGAATAATTACAACACATGCAAAAATTTACTTGGATGAGAAGTATTAGATTATGAACCTAAAATAATTTGTAAGTTAAGGGGAGAATTATCATGCACTAACTTATTGGCTTAATGCGAATAAATATCTTAATACCATACTTTGTGTGTTTCAAATATCTAATTTAGAACTGATGATCTCACAAGTATCAACTATATAACTAACTTTAGACGTCTAAAGAATGGATCTTCAAGTCCATTTTTTTATGAGCATGTTCTTCAAGATGTTCAATATTAATTTTAGTAATATATGTGATACTAATCAAGGAATTTCTGAAAAATACAGAAAAAAAGATCTTAGTCTAATTAGTTGAGAAAATAATTTCACAAACTTTTGGCTGTGAATAGACATATACGCGATCTTTTAGTCGATGCAACAATTAATGTCATAAAAACTCAATTTCTCAAATTTTCCTTTAGGAACACAAATTTTATTGGATTAAAGAAACTTCTAGTTTTTCAAAACTAGTTCTCACATTATAATACATCTGAGATGACCCAACCGATTTTGTCAACAACACACTTATTTGTAAACATCTGGTTTACCATGATACATATGATTCTATTCTTCTAATTTGTTTCAATCTCTAGTAAATATAAAATAATTTGTATAATATATATATTTTTCAATCTTAATAAATTTACAATTATTAATATTATTCATGCAATCCTTCTGTGATTGTCAATTTTTCTAAGATCCATGAAAATCGTCATTGATACTTTTCTGATCAATGGAGACAGAATCATCATTTTCATATTAATCTTCAAGGGATAACCATTCTTTGATGAATGAATAAAATTAATTCATTCTTTAATCAATCCTCTAGGGATCCTTTATAATATATATAATTTTTTTCGAAGGGTAGATCATAGATCTTCAAACAATGATAAAGATAAATAGTTTTCGTGCAATCCTCCGGGGATGCATTATAAGTTCTTCAAGAACTATATAAATTATTATTTTTCAATCATTCAGGGATCTTGATTAGTTCTTCAGGAACTACATAATAAATTATTATTTTGCTATCCTTTAAGGATGCTTGATAAGTTCTTCAGGAACTATATAATAAATTATTATGTTGCTCTCCTTCAGGGATGCTTGATAAATTCTTTAGGAACTATGTAAATAATTTATTTTGCTATCCTTCAGGGATAGTTTGATAAGTTCTTCAGGAACTATATATAAAAAAATCATTTTGCGATCTTTCAGGGATGCTTTAACACTATTCATGTATAGAATGATTATGTATTATTTCATTGGTCTATCGTATATATTGAGATTGATCCTATTTATAGGACATCATATAAACATTATAATAAATACAAATTGATTAAATAAGGAAAGAAGTTATTGGGAGACAAATCATCCAATTATTCATAACACTCCCCCTTGGATGTTTGATAAGTTCTTCAAGAGCTATATAATAAGTTATTATTTTTCAATCCTTCAAGGATATTTGTTAAGTTCTTCAGGAACTATATAACAAACACATTATTTTATAATCTTTCAGAGATATTTTAACATTATTTATCCAATCCTTCTGGGATGCTTGAAAATCATCGTTGATTTTTTTCTTCTAATCAACATATCAATACAAAATAGTCAGAATTAGAAATATATATTACGAAACAAAAAATAATAATATTACCTTCTAAATCTTGGAGCTTCATATCGTTAGACCTTCATTATAAAACTATTTGTATCACTTCTTAGACAATTAGTTAACATTCATATGGTAGAGTGTCGTGCTGATAATGTGTTATAAAATAAGGAGAAAGAATATAAAATAGAAGAGAGAAAGATTAGAATGATTATGTATTACTTCATTGGTCTATCGTATACAATGAGATTGTTCCTATTTATAGGACATCATATAAACATTATAATAAATACAAATTAATTAAATAAGGAAAGAAATTATTGGGAGACAAATCATCCAATTATTCATAACACATAATCAATAGTAAATTTAACAATAATAATAAACAAATGATGATAATCATAATAATAACCAACAATAATAATCAATAATAATAATAACCATAATAATACTGATAATGAATAATAATAATACTAATAATAATAATAATAAATAAAATAAAATAAATAAGAAAAAGAAAAGAAAAAAAATGAATATGAGAATAAGAGAGAGAGAGAGAGAGGGAGAGAGAGAGAGAGAGAGAGAGAGAGAGAGAGAGAGAGAGAAGAGGAAGTGATCTTCTATTTTTTCAAAAAAAAAAGGCCATTCCCTGCCTGACACGTGGCAGAGAGGTTTAGTCATAAAAAGAAAAAAACTTTCTCATTCTTTTTCGTCTTGCTTCGACCTACTGGAAGGATACGGAAGGCTATCACGAGTTCGTTAAGGAGCAATGGAGAAAGATTCCGATTGAAGGATGGGGAATGTTTGTTCTTAAAGAGAAATTTAAACAGATAAAAATCAGCCTCAAGGAGTGGCACATAAATCACTCATAAAACCTTGGATAAAGAATCAAAGGCATCAAAGAAGAATTAAACAGACTTGAGTGTAAAGAAGAAAATAAAGGTCTGTCTCAAGAAGAAGTAAACGATAAAAGATTGAAGGCGGCTGAGCTATATAATATTTCGAACTTACACTGCAGCATTCAATGGCAACGGTCTAGAATAAAGTGGTTGAAAGAAGGCGATGCAAATATAAAATTTTTTCATAGTTGCATCAACAAGAGGAGACGCGACAATGAGATATCGTGTCTTGAAGTCAACGGAAGAAGGTTACTCGAAGTGGAAGAAACGAAAAAGGCCATTCATGATCATTTCCAACAATATTTCAAAGCGAGAAGTTCAAGCAACATAGAGGTCAACTTTAACTTTAAGAGAATTTCAGATGTGGAACCGAGGGAGATGATCAAAGAATTTTCAGAGGAGGAAGTGAAGAGAGCTGTGTGGGATTGTGATAGTTCCAGAAGTCTCGGCCCAGATGGCATGAATATGGGATTCGTAAAGGAATTTTGGGATGAAGTCAAAGGAGATTTGTTGAGGGTTTTGAAGGAATTCCGTGAGTATGGAAAAATAGTCCGAGGGGCCAATGCGTCCTTCATAGTGCTGATAGCGAAGAAGAAAAACCCATCGAACTTGGATGAATTTAGACCAATTTCATTAGTTGGTTGTATCTATAAGGTGATCGCAAAGGTATTAGCTAATAGACTCAGAAAAGTGATGAATTCTATAATTTCAGACACGCAGACAGCTTTTTTGGCGGGGAGGCAAATTTTGGATGGAATCGTAATAGCCAATGAAGTGGTTGATGAAGCAAAACGAAAGAAAAAAGAAGCAATTCTGTTTAAGGTGGACTTCAAAAAAGCATATGATTCGGTGGAGTGGAACTTCCTCGAATTGGTGATGGAGAGAATGGGGTTTCACATAAAATGGTGAAGGTGGATCTTAGAATGTTTGAAGTCGTCAAGGGTATCGGTGCTAGTGAATGGGAGTCCTACTAAAGAGTTTAGTATCGGTAAAGGTCTGAAACAAGGCGACCCGCTATCTCCTTTCTTATTTCTACTAGTGGCCGAAGGTTTTAACCTTTTAATGAGAAGAGCTGTGGAGACAGGCAGATTCATTGGATACAAATTTGAAAATGGTAAGGAAAGATTCTCGCACCTTCAATATGCAGACGATACAATAATCCTTGGAGAGAAATCGTGGGGAAATATTAGGTGCATCAAAGCGTGCCTGAGCTTGTTCGAAATGATATCGGGACTGAAAGTTAATTATCAGAAAAGCAGTTTAATTGGCGTGAAGATTTGCAACTGCTGGCTCCATGATGCTGCCAGAGTCCTAAGATGCAAGGTGGGAGAGGTTCCGTTCGTGTATCTAGGAATCTCGATTTGAGCAAATCCCATATTAATGAAGACGTGGAAACCGGTCGTGGAGTTAGTGAAAGCAAGATTATCCGATTGGAAATACAAGAATCTATCAATTGGAGGTAAAGTGGTTGTTTTAAAAGTTGTCTTGTCGGTTATTCCAGTCTATTCCTTTTCCTTTTTCAAAGCTCCTTCAGGTATCATTTCTAAAATTGAATCCATATTCATAAACTTTTTTTGGGGAGGGACCGAAAACGGGAGGAAAGTCAATTGGATCAAATGGGAATCTATTTGCTCACCTTTAGAAGCAGGAGGTCTAGGAATAAAGAATTTAGGTGTTTTCAATAGGTCTCTTATAGGAAAATGGGCTTGGAAAATCTCTAAGGAAAATAATAGTCATTGGCTTAAGGCCCCAAGGGAGAGATATGGCAGTAGTGAGGGTTTATCTAGAATAGCAATATGCGAAATGAAAAATATGGGGGAATATTCTGTCAGGGAATCATACAAAACATTGAGGACGTTAGGTAGGCAGGAAACCAATTCGGATTGGAAAACAGTGTGGCAAAAGTCGGTTCCTCTCAAGGTGTCATGCCTAATCTGGAGGAGTTTCCATAACAGACTCCCAACTAAAAATAACTTAATCAGAAGGGGTATTTTGGACCAAGAGAACAAATTCTGTGTGGGCGGTTGCGGTGAGGAAGAATCGGTTAACCATTTATTCTTTGAGTGTCCCAATTTTGCAGGTACTTGGACAAGGCTTATCAAATGGATCGGCGTATCTACTGTTCTCCCTAGAGACAGCCGGGAACATCTAAAGCAGTTCGAAAATATTTTAGGAGGTGGCAGAAAGATATCTAACAAGATTAAGTTGGTTTGGTTCGCGTGCATTTGGAGCATATGGAAGGCAAGAAACAATAGCATTTTCAAGAATAAAATTGAATCCTCGGATCAGATATTTGAGAATGTCAAAAGGATCACATGGAATTGGTTGAGAGACAAACATAAGTTTCAAAGTTATAATTTGATGCACTGGCACTTAAATCCTAGGATTTTACTTGAGTAGCAGCCAGCTAAGAGGGCATGGCTCCAGGTCTCTTGGGGTTGCTGTATTTAGTTTGATCAATTCGTGTCGAAGCAGAAGGTGTATAGTTGAATATATTGGTCGTTTTCTTTTGCATCATTTATTCGGGTGCAGTTTTTTTAGAAGTTTGCTTCCAGTGGTGGAATGTATGGGAAGTTTGAGTCTCATCACTTGTCTTTGATTGGAATAATGTTAGCAGCAGCTTGGTTTCAGGGAATATACTGTCATTTGTAGTTTCAGGTGCTTTTGGCTTGAAGCTTCATTAGGCAGGGTGGATGGCTTGATATGGAGTATTTGTCTTTGTCTTGGCTGGGGGTTTGGAGGATATCGTGAGGTTGGGCTCAGTTATTAACTGTCGGGGAGTTTCAAATTGCTGCTGCAAAACTCCGTTCACATCAGGCCTGTTTCGTAACCATATCATGTCCGGGTGACATTCGTGTTAATTCTGTTTTAGTGGTAGATTCAGTTTAGGCAATTTCTCTTTGGCATCAGCTGACAGCTGGGTGTTGTGTTGAGATAAAGATATATTTCTCTTATTTTCTATTTTCAGTATGTGGTTGCCACCTTAACTATGGATTCGTCAGCAGAATTCAATCGAAAGTTTTTGCGGTGTCCCATTTCCAATCCGGTATTCTTAATAGTTTAGTGCAGAAGTTTTGAATAAAATTAATTCATTCTTTAATCAATCCTCTAGGGATCCTTTATAATATATATAATTTTTTTTCGAAGGGTAGATCATAGATCTTCAAACAATGATAAAGATAAATAGTTTTCGTGCAATCCTCCGGGGATGCATCATAAGTTTTTCAAGAACTATATAAATTATAATTTTTCAATCATTCAGGGATCTTGATTAGTTCTTCAGGAACTACATAATAAATTATTATTTTGCTATCCTTCAAGGATGCTTGATAAGTTCTTCAGGAACTATATAATAAATTATTATGTTGCTCTCCTTCAGGGATGCTTGATAAGTTCTTTAGGAACTATGTAAATAATTTATTTTGCTATCCTTCAGGGATAGTTTGATAAGTTCTTCAGGAACTATATATAAAAAAGTCATTTTGCGATCCTTCAGGGATGCTTTAACACTATTGTATACAATGAGATTGGTCCTATTTATAGGACATCATATAAACATTATAGTAAATACAAATTGATTAAATAAGGAAAGAAGTTATTGGGAGGCAAATCATCCAATTATTCATAATACTCCCACTTGGATGTTTGATAAGTTCTTCAAGAACTATATAATAAGTTATTATTTTTCAATCCTTCAAGGATATTTGTTAAGTTCTTCAAGAACTATATAACAAATACATTATTTTATAATCTTTCAGAGATATTTTAACATTATTTATCCAATCCTTCTGGGATGCATGAAAATCATCGTTGATTTTTTTCTTCTAATCAACATATCAATACAAAATAGTCAGAATTAGAAATATATATTACGAAACAAAAAATAATAATATTACCTTCTAAATCTTAGAGCTTCATATCGTTAGACCTTCATTATCAAACTATTTGTATCACTTCTTAGACAATTAGTTAACATTCATATGGTAGAGTTTCGTGCTGATAACGTGTTATAAAATAAGGAGAAAGAATATAAAATAGAAGAGATAAAGATTAGAATGATTATGTATTATTTCATTGGTCTATCGTATACAATTAGATTGGTCATATTTATAGGACATCATATAAACATTATAATAAATACAAATAAATTAAATAAGGAAAAAAGTTTTTGGGAGACAAATCATTTAATTATTCATAACACATAATCAATAGTAAATTTAACAATAATAATAAACAAATGATGATAATCATAAAAATAACCAACAATAATAATCAATAATAATAATAATAATAATAATAATAATAATAATAAATAAAATAAATCAGAAAAAAAAAAGAAAAAAATGAATATGAGAATAAGAGAGAGAGAGAGAGGGAGGGAGGGAGAGAGAAAGGAGAGGAAGTGATCTTCTATTTTTTCAAAAAATGCCCATTCCCTGCCTGACACGTGTTAACCCTCAATTTCGACGCCAGACAAAATCAAAGTTATGTTAATGTTAAAAAAAAAGAAAAGGTTATTTTTAAGATAAAAAAGGCTTCGACCTAACTTTTGGGAGGCCTGAGTCGAATAAGTATGGAGAAGTCTTAAAAAATGGCTAAGTGTGGAAAGGGTTCTTCGACAGGGAGAATGTAGCGCTGCAGCGGTTATGTTAAGATTGGAGGGAATTTCCAATATTTGAAATTTAAATAAGAACAGTTGTGGGCGTGGAAACAGTTGAGATTAAGGTGAAGGCGCCAAAATTCACACGTTCGAAGCAGTAACCACCACTGAGTAGTTATTTCCTAGCACTATAAATAGGAGTTGGTTTTATGTAAATGAGGTGTTCATATTTTTGTACAAGTTACTCTAAGAAACTCAAAGTACCCGCGTGTAGAGAAACGAGTTCGTGAGAATGTACGTAATGTAACACCATTGTCTTCCTTAATCTAATTTATCTTCAGCATGTTTACTTTCCATGTCTTTACAGTTTCTTGAAATTTATCTTCCATGCCAAATTTATGTTCAAAGTCATTTAAGTTTTCTGCGTTTTACTTTCGACCGCATTTTATGTTCAAGCATTTAATCTTCAAACCTTTACTTTTCAAAGCCTTTCATTTTCAAGAACGTGAAGTTCCCCTTTAAATCAACTGCATTTATTTTCGAAGTCTTTTACTTTCCAGCACCTTACTTTCGACAGCACTTTTACTTTCCCAGCCTTTACTTTCCAAGAACGTGGAGTTCGTTGCATTTTACTTTCAAAGCTTTTACCTATTCGACGCCTTTAATTTTTGCACCCTCTACTTGCATTGCTTTAAATTTCAAGCTCTCACTTTACTTTATTGCCTGTAGTCGAACGTGGAGTTCAGTTAGATTTTATTTTCAGCATTGTCGAACGTGGAGTTCAGTTTACATTTTCTTTAAGTTACACTTGTCTCTCAAAACTTAGCACATGTCCTAGGATTTGTGTGATCGATCCTGCAAGTTAAATCAATTTACGTTTAGATTGATAGATCAGAGGTTGTTTACCAAAATTCACAGTAAACAAATTGGCACACCTGGTGGGACCCAGTGCTAAGTCAAACCTTTTTGTCAGCCTCATCTCTCTTGGTGAAGAAGTGCTTTCGTTGCATGTTATTGAGAAGTGGGAAGTTAGCCACAGCCAACGAAGAGATACCAAAGAGAAGATATACTAAGAAGATGGCAACTAATGCCAATCAACAAGTTGATCCTCAAGGGAGTATTTCAAACACTCAGTCCAGTAGCAGTATTGGGACTCAAAGCACTCCATCACCAGTATCTTCGACAGGAGAACCGGCGTCACTTCCGTTAGTGGTGTCTGAACCAGGATCAACATATACAAAATCATATACTCAACTTGTGTTGGAATATGTAGGACCACAAAGTTCTAATTCGCCAGGAGGAAATACAATGTACAGGCACGCTCCTCCACCAGGTTTCCCACATCCAGGATCAAGGAGTCAACCCTATGGTATGCCTACATCAATGATGCAAAACCTGCAGAGTGCTCCACCTGTATTTTCAAAAACTGTTGTGTTTTCGCCACTACAAGGGTCAGGATCAGGGGGGCGAAACAATCAGAGTATAGGCGTTGGTTACTCTGTTCAAACCCCTAGCCTTACAAATACCTCCATAAATTGTTTGAGACAGCAGATGGATGAAAGTAACATGCAAATGGTACATACGTTGTCTCAGACAATGGGAGAAGTTTTTCAACCTTTGATTCAAAATACAACTTAAACTAACCAACAACTGGCTGCACAAGTGGCACGCATGGCTGATTTCATGGGAGTGCCAGCAGTAGATCAGAGAGCGACGGTGGTCGAAGATATCCCAAGGTGTCATCAACGTCAGATACCTGATGCTAACCTGGAGGATCAAGAGATGGTTGACCATTTCAGAGTCGAACCACCAAGAAACCAGATGCCATACCAGATGGAGGTAGAACCAGTAGTGATGGTGAACAGGAACCAAAACGCAGACCAATTACTTAGGCAGGTTCGACACCAGAATCAAGCAGAAGAAAATAATCTTGCAGCCATAGTCGAAAGGATAATGACTAGGAATGGGATGAATTTTGGCTTCACCAGGCCAAATTATACATCACCTATAGTGGACTACATTCTCCAAGCAGAACTTCCCCCTAGGATGAAGGTTCCAAAGTTCAGCAAATTTTCATGAGATACTACGGAGTCTACTGTCGAACATGTGGCTAGATATTTGATCGAAGCGGGCGAGATTGCTGCTGACGAAAGCCTTAGGATCAAATACTTCCCAAGTTCCCTTACTAAGAATGCCTTCACATGGTTTACTACATTGCCTCCAAATTCCATATACAATTGGACCCAATTAGAACGTTTGTTTCATGAACAGTTCTACATGGGGCAAACTAAAATTAGTTTGAAAGAATTGGCTAGCATCAAGCGCAAGGTCACTGAGCCAATTGATGATTACCTGAATAGGTTTCGACTTCTTAAAGCCATGTGCTTTACACAAGTGCCAGAACATGAGTTGGTCGAAATAGCTGCCGGGGGTCTTGATTATTCCATTAGGAAGAAATTAGATACCCAATATCTTAGAGATATGGCCCAGCTTGCTGATAGGGTTCGACAGCTAGAGAGGCTGAAAGAAGAAAAAGCCAAATTCAGTAGGGGTAAAAAAGTAGCGTTTGTCGAATGCAAGGAAGAGGTGGAGAGTCTGTATGGTGAGCCATCTTGTTTCGACGAAAATGAGGTTGACGTTGCTGAGTTAAAGCAAGGTCCACCTTACGCTTGCAAATTATTGGCTCCTTCAGAAGGAAAAAATCATGTCGAATCTAACGACAAATTCCCTAAGAAAACATATACGTTCGACGTCACTAAATGTGACGAAATTTTTTATTTGTTAGTTAAAGATGGGCAAATGATAGTGCCTGCTGGTGCTAAAACGCCACCTTTAGAACAAAGAAAGAAAAGAGGTTTTTGTAGGTACCATAATTTTTTGGGTCATAAAACTTCTCAATGTTTTCTTTTCAGGGATCTGGTGCAAAACGCTATCCAGGAAGGAAGGCTGAAGTTTGGGGAAAAAGGCAAAGCCCAGATGAAGATTGACTCTGACCCGTTGCAAGTTGCAGAGGCTAACTATACAGAGCCTCATGAGGTTCAGATGGTGGAAGCCACAAGGGGATTCGACGAGTCAGTCAACATGGTAGAAGTTACTGAAGACTTCGCCATCAGTGCTGTGAAGATTGAAGGTTCTAGTAAGGCTACAAGTGGCCTAAACGTTGATGGCACCAGTTTGATGTTGGTGACCAAAGAAACTGCTGATAAGTTTGTGAAAATGGATAATGCTGCTAAGGGTTTTGATGTAACCGTGAGTGGGTGGAAGATAGTTGTCAATGAAGGCATTAATATGGTCGAGTTGGCTGAGGAGTCTGATTCTAGTTCAGGTAGTATTAACACCAATGAGGCTATGGGTAGAAATGCCCCCAAAGTTCAAGTTGTCAAGGAATTGGAAGATGACATGCTCTTGGTTGGAGAGATGCTGGACATGGATGGTTGTCTGGTGGAAAATTGGATATGTATGGCTGCTGAAACTTTTTTCAAGACATCTCTTGATGTCGAGAGAGTTAATGCTGCGGAGATGGTGGAGGCTGAGAAAGCTGCTTGGGAAAAAGCTTCCCAAAGAGCTGCAAAAGCAGCAGTAGGTGGTGGCTACTTGGAAAAGACCGCTGAAAGTCTGGAAGCCAGCTTCTCCAAGATGCGCCTGAAGGATAGAATGGATGTCAACATGGTGGAAATTACTGATCGAAAGAATGAACCATTGAGTAAGGTAGATGAGCAAGAGAAACTCAACAAAATGGCTTATCCTAAGCCAGAAGAGACAATTGTGGATTTCTTACATCGTTGCCAGAAAAAAGACTCAGGAGTAATGCTGTGTCCCAGGTGCAGCGCCATTTTTGATGAAAAGGCTGCCCACAAGCTTGAAGACGTTAAGAAAGCTGGCAAAAGCTGGGGGCAGAAGGTGATGAAGGGACACCGAGGTTTTGACCATAGGCGACTTTCGACAGGGTTAAAAAACCAAACACCAGGAATTAGGCCAGGCACGTTCAAGCCAACGGCGAACGCACCAACAGGTAGTTGGATCAAACCTGTCGAAGGGAGAGGACAAAAGAAAAAGTGGGAGAAGTTCGATGTAGAAAGAGGTGCGTCATTTGAGTACAGGAAGGAGAACCGCACCACAAACAAATCAGCATACATTTCGCAGAATTACAAGGGTAACAACCCAATGTCTAGATCACAATGGCGAAGAGAGCAGCGCAGGCGAAAAGCTGTTAGGGAGGCCCAGGTGCAAGGGGAGTCAAGCACCAATGTGGCTGGGGCAATGGAGAAACTGCCCATACGACGAAAGTTGTTTACTATTCAGCCAGAAAAGAAGGTCGAAGAGGATGATGAGATGACTGATAACTTCGACAATGAGTCAGCCGCTTCCCTATACATTTTGGTAAATATGGTGTCAGTAATGCCAAGAGAATTTGGTCAAGTCTCAGAGATCGAAGATTTAGACCAAACTGCTGAGTTGGAAATGATGGCACACAAGCCTGTGTGCTATTATATCATGAACAATGGGTGCGTCGAAGAACAGAATGCTTTCTTTGAGCATCCCACGGAGGCAATGAAGGGTCACTTGAAGCCTCTTTATATTACTGGAAAAGTGGAGAACGTTCCTGTCAACAAGATTTTGGTAGACTGTGGTGCGACGGTTAATTTGATGCCAAGATTTTTGTTGGGCAAGATTGGAAAATTTGAAACTGATACTAAACCCCACAACATGGTTCTGTCGAACTATGAAGGCAAAGTTGGTTCTACTCTGGGAGTAATTCAGGTAGATCTCACTGTGGGAACTATCACCAGACCAACAGTGTTCATGGTCATCGAAACAAAGGCTAACTATAATCTACTCTTAGGAAGGGAGTGGATTCATGGGATAGGAGCAGTACCCTCATCTATGCACCAGAGAATCACAATCTGGAGACCAGATGGGATAGTGGAAAACATTGAAGTTGATCAAGGGTACTTCAAGGTGCCTGTTAATCATGTGGACAGTAGGCAATTTGAGAAACATCTGGCGAACATTGCTCCATGTCCTCCAGCTGATTTTGAGTTTACACCCGACGAGGAAACGTTTTATTCGTTGTACTTACACCCTGTCAAAGGTTTCAGATGGGACAGGTTGCCATGCCTAGGCACACCTCCAATAGAGCCCACAGGGTGGGGAGATGAATTCAGTGATCATGACTGAGTTCGATGCTATGAAAAGAATTTCGGCCTATGTGGCCGAAATAAAACTACAAGCGGATTTGGAAGCCGCCAATGATTATATGGCTGGTGAAGCCATTTATGAAGTGTATCCAGAAGGTCCTGGCAAGGATTTCGACCCAAAAACACCAGACAAGGTTGAAACTGGAGGGCAAAGCCAGAGGCTCGACGCTATCTATGAAGACGAGCCTTTGGGATTTGAAAAGGATCCGTTGGCAAACAATATAAAAATGCTAGCACAAGATCCTTTGGAAGAAGTGGATCTCAGTGAGGGGCAACCAAAATGCCTACTTACATCAGTGCCAATCTTGATCCCCAGTTGAAAGTCGAAGTAGTCCAGCTGTTGAAAGAATTCAAAGACTGCTTCGCTTGGGATTATGATGAAATGTCTGGTCTGAGCAGGGAGTTAGTCGAACACAAGTTGCCTATGACGCCTGGGAAAAAACCAGTCAAGCAGAATCCAAGACGGTTTGCACCAGAGATATTGTCAAAGATCAAAGAGGAAGTCGAAAGACTGCTTCGTTGCAAATTCATTCGCACTGCAAGGTATGTCGAATGGTTGGCTAATATAGTACCTGTTATTAAAAAGAATGGGTCTTTGAGAGTGTGCATTGATTTTAGGGATTTAAACTCTGCAACTCCCAAAGATGAATATTCAATGCCAGTAGCAAAAATGTTAATAGATTCTGCAGCAGGACATGAATACCTTAGTATGCTGGATGGATATTTTGGCTATAACCAAATATTCATTGCTGAGGAAGATGTTCATAAAACTGCTTTCAGATGCCCTGGAGCCTTAGGCACCTATGAGTGGGTGGTGATGCCTTTTGGTCTTAAGAATGCTGGCGCTACTTATCAAAGGGCAATGAATTCAATTTTCCACGATTTTATAGACACATTCATGCAAATTTATATTGATGATATTGTTATAAAATCTGTTTCTGGGAATAGTCACATTGACCATCTTCGACAATCCTTTGAAAGGATGAGAAAATATGGTCTTAAAATGAATCCTCTTAAATGTGCTTTTTGTGTGCAGGAAGGGGATTTCTTAGGCTTTGTGGTCCACAAGAAAGGGATTGAAATAAATCAGAATAAAACCAAAGCCATAATGGAGGCGAAAGCGCCATCAACCAAAAAGGAGTTGCAGTCGTTGTTGGGCAAAATCAACTTCTTAAGAAGGTTTATATCTAACCTGAGTGGCAAAACACAAGCTTTTTCGCCATTGCTTCGTTTTAACAAAGATGGTTTCGAGTGGGGGCAATTGCAGCAGGAAGCCTTCGACAAGATCAAGGAGTACCTAAGCCACCCCCCAATTCTTTCACCACCTTGTAGAAACAAAAGTATGAGATTGTACATAGCTGCAGCAGATAAAACTCTAGGGAGCATGTTAGCTCAAGAGGATGAAAATGGAGTCGAAAGAGCCATTTATTACCTTAGTCGAGTTTTAAATGATGCAGAAACTAGGTATAGCATGATTGAAAAGTTATGTTTATGCTTGTATTTCTCTTGTACTAAATTAAAGCAATATATAAAACCTGTTGATGTGTATGTTTCGTCTCACTTTGATGTTGTAAAACATATGTTATCTAAACCCATTTTGCACAGTCGAATTGGCAAATGGGCATTAGCATTGACAGAATTTTCCTTGACATATCAACCTTTAAAAGCTGTGAAAGGGCAAATAGTTGCAGACTTCATAGTTGACCATTCCATAAATGAAAATGATTTGAATTACGTCGAATTAAGATCTTGGAAATTATACTTTGACGGATCAAGTCATAAAAATGGAACGGGAGTAGGTATATACATTATTTCTCCTGATAAAATTCCAACAAAATTCAAGTACAAGGTCGAAGGTCCTTGTTCTAACAATGAGGCTGAATATGAAGCATTAATTGCTGGCCTTGAAATTTTGTTAGAATTGGGGGCAACTAGAGTCGAAATAATGGGAGATTCAGAGTTGGTTATAAAACAAATCACAAAGGAGTATAAATGTGTTAAAGAAAATCTCATTATGTACTTTGTGATAGCCAATAGATTATTAAAGAAATTTGAGGTAGTGGCCATTCAACACATACCTAGAATAGAGAATCAAGTTGCTAACGACTTGGCCCAAATTGCTTCTGGATACAAGGTGTCGAAGGAGAACCTTCAAGAAGTGATTGAGGCAAGGGGTAAGGTGGTGGCTGTTGGATTATGTCCATCAGACTTAGAAACAACTAAGCTTGGATGTATAGATGGCGAAAATTTTGAAATTTTTGCCATAGATAATTTAACAGATGAAGATTGGAGAAAGCCCATAGTTGAGTATTTGCGAAACCCAACGGCTTCGACAGAACGGAAAGTCAGGTATCAAGCTTTGAGCTATGTGCTGATGGGGGATGAATTGTTTAAAAAGACCCCTGAGGGAGTCTTATTGAAATGCCTTAGTGAGGTAGAAGCGTATTTGGCACTTTCGACAGTACATAGTGGGGCATGTGGAGCACACCAAGTTGGCCAGAAGATGAAATGGTTGTTGTTTCGACAAGGCATGTATTGGCCCACTATGCTGGAGGATTGCATAGAGTTTGCTAAAGGGTGCCAAGAATGTCAAATTCATGCTGGCATACAGCACATCCCTGCAAGTGAATTGCATTCTATAGTGAAACCATGGCCTTTCAGAGGATGGGCTTTGGATATAGTGGGAGAAATTCGACCAGCATCTTCAAAGAACCAGAGATATATTTTGGTGGGAATTGATTATTTCACCAAGTGGATCGAGGCAATACCACTGGTGAATATAGGTCAGGAAGATGTTATTGAGTTCATCCAAAGTCACATTATTTATAGATTTGGTATTCCTGAAACAATTACTACAGATCAGGGATCCGTGTTCACTGGTCGAAAGATGCAGGAATTTGCCAAAAAGATAGATTTTAAGTTATTAACTTCTACACCGTATTATGCTCAGGCCAATGGGCAAGTCGAAGCGGCCAATAAGATAGTGATTGGACTAATCAAGAAACATGTGGGAAAAAGGCCTAGAAATTGGCACAAGACGTTAGACCAAATTCTTTGGGCGTGTCGAACATCCCCCAAAGAGGCTACCAACACTACCCCATTTCGACTCACTTTTGGTCATGATGCAGTATTACCTGTTGAGATTTATCTACAGTCTGTAAGAGTTCAAAGACATCATGAGATTCCCTCTGAGAAATATTGGGAAATGATGATGAATGAATTAGTGGATTTGGATGAAGAAAGTCTTAGAGCCTTGGAGTTGCTGAGAAGACAAAAGAAGAGGGTCGAAGAATCCTACAACAAGAAGGTTAAATCTAAATCTTTTGCATGTGGGGAATTGGTTTGGAAGGTGATTTTGCCCATGGATCGAAAAGATAGAACATTGGGCAAGTGGTCCCCTAAGTGGGAAGGACCGTTCCAAGTCATACAAGTATTCTCTAATGGAGCTTATGAAGTGGAAGAATTAGACAGAGATAAAAGAGTCTTGAAAGTAAATGGCAAGTATTTGAAAAAATATAAGCCTATGCTACAGGAGATTCATATAAAAACATAAGCTTTATTTGATAAAAGAAAGCCAAAATGGGTCGAGTCAGGCTAATATGGCATACAAAGCGAAGAGAAAATAGTACAACATTTTTCTTCATTAATCTAAGGTTATTCATAATCTCTCCAATCTATGGATTTGAGGAATTCCATATAATCTGCATCTGGCTCATCATCAGATTCTTGGGGGCTGGAATGCCTTTTCTTGGAGATCTTCATTTTGGTTTCCTTCTTCTTGGCTAAAGAGGCTGCTCCAATGGAGGCATTGGGTTGTTGAGGCGCCTCTACTTTCTTTGTTTCCTCAGTTGCCTTGGCCTTTCCAGCCATCTTCGTGGTTGGAGGTTTCTCGGAAGAATTCATGGTTGCTTCTACGCAAAACATGGTCAGATGAAAGAGATTTATAGAGGCTGAGGGCTGATTGGATTGGCTAGCCAAACGGTGGAAATAGGTGAGTGATTCTTGGAAACAGGCCTGAGGGTTATGCTATAAGTGTCACTTTAAAGCTAGGAGCTTATGCCTTGGAATTTAAAGCTGGAAGGGTGACTTTCCAAGAAAAAGATAGAACGCTTTTATTGCAAGTTTGACTGGTAAAAAATAACGATAGAGAACATCATCATGCAATATAGGTCGAAAGCAGTTAAAGGCAGAATAATAATGATAAATTAAATCAGTGCCAACAGGCATAAAATTGTCATTACATAAAAAGCCTGAAAAGGCCAAGAAACAAGTGATGATTAGACAAATGAAATAAAGGTGTCAAAGGTATCAGAAGGGAAACCTCGACGCCAACTGAGAAAAAGACTCTATGTGATATTTGAGACGAGCGTTGCACAAAGATTCGTCGAGTTTTGCGTCTGCGAGCTCTTTCTCGTATCTTTGGGCTGCCTCAACATGATCAATAGCATGCTTCGTCTCTTCAGCTATCTCAGTGTCGTCGAGTTGGCGCAGCTCACGGTTGCGGTTTTCAGCATTTGCAATTTTGGCTTGTAGCTCTGTGATCTGTTGCTTCCATGCTTCAATGTCCTTCGTGTTGGAGGCTATCTCGTCTTGCTTTTTCTTTTGATTAGCCTCCATACGTTGGATCTCTTCGTACGCCTCTTGTGCACTACACCAGGCTGCACTCTCACTGCCAGATGTTCTCTCGATGGTATCCTTGATCGAGGGAAGCAGTTTTATTTCTGCAGCTATTTGGTTTACCACGGCAGTTAGCTCTATCAGAAAACCAGAGACATCTGGATTGAGGGTAGTGAGCTCAATCTTTGCAAGGGTGTCCTTCAGGTAAGCAGTTGCAGTTCGATCTGAGGCCAGAATTTTGTAAATATCCCCTTTGAAAAAAAATTTCTTGATGGCTTGGAGGATTGATTGGGCGAAGTCATCTGGTGCTGAGGTCGAAGAAATAGAGGAAGAACCGTGCCTTTGCTCAAGCATTAATTTGGCAAACTCACGTGGGTTCGACCACTTGAGCGCTATCAGTGAGTCCCCAGATAGTGGAGCGACCAAAGGCGAAGGAGTGTGGTGGGGGCGAGGCTCAGCTTGTTCTTCTTCTTCTTCTGAGGATTCCTCTTCCTCTTCACCTTCTTCTACTCCCATTTCCTCATCAGATTCATCCGCAGCTGGTTGCACATTCTCTTGTTGATCAGCTGGTGGGGTTTGATCAAGAGTGGTGTTGTGTGTTTGGATCTCAGGTTCACGCCTTTCGTCTTCAACCATCTGGCCCTTATCCATGGAGGTACCCGGATTGATAAGTGGTGGGCTTGAAGCGTCATCCTCATCAGAGTTAGCTCCCTCTGCTTGGGCATGCTGAGTTGGGGTTGGAACTGGTGCTGCATTAGTTGCTGTAACACGTGGAATAGGTTGATTAATCTCACTCAAACCAGAGCCAATATCAGAAGATGGGTGATAAGTTGGCTCACCTTGGCTGTTGAGAAGCGTGGTAGTGAGGCTTTCTGAAGTTGGGTGAGAAACAGATTCGTCAAGTGTGGTGGCGACAAAGTTGCTTGGAGTTGGTCGAGGGTCCGGATTGTTGATGATGGATGCCTGAAGAACACAAGTGAAGATAATGAGAATGAAATAATAGGTGGAGGATGTCAAGCATGATAGAAAAGGTAATGGTGGGCATACCTGAGTTTGTTCAACAGCAGGACTTGATTCTTCAACCCCATGGTCACCAAGAGGGGTTCTCAAGGCTACCTGGGAGGGTTCCTTCTCGACACCACTTGTGGTGGGTGCCTTTTCGAGTATTTTGGCCACCTTCGAAGGAGGTGGGCCAGCAGGTCCAGAGGCCTTTGCGGGTTTTTTCCTTTTCCTCGTGAGAACCTCTTCAGGAGATTCATCTGAGGCCTCTGAAACTGTAATCACAGCTGGGGTATCCTTCTTACCTTTCTTGGAAGGTGTTGGAGGCCTTCGACCAGTCTGAAGAGGTGGTGAAAATAAGGAAGAAATTCATAGAGTATAAGTAAAACAAAAGGTGCAAAGTATACCTGTGTACTCCCTTGGTCTTTGCCACTTTGCAAGGTGGCAGCTCTAGTCGAAGCAGCTTTCCTAGGCACAGCTGAAAGATAGCACACAATTGTTACAAGTTAATAATTACATGGCTAGTCATAAGGCCATGGAATAAAGATCTCAAACCTTCATATATTTTAGATTCGACATGAACGTCCTGAATTCCTATATGAAGGTGCCCTTTAAAACTGTCTAACGTATGCTTAGTCGAAACCACTCGTTGGGCTTTTGGCTGAGACTGCTGTCGAAGAAGCTTTAAATGCTCCCCACAGACAAACCAATCTGGAAATGGAGGGGCAAGGGCCACTCCAAAATCAGCAGTAGGCAGTCGGGGAAACTTTGGGGGAAAAAGTTTAAAAGCTACCTCATAACGTTTCTCACGAGGGACGTTGGGGGGAATTTTTAGTCGATCCAGCTTTTCTAGAAATTTTCTCTTTAGAGTACCAGCAGCCTCATGAATGGTTCGACTAAGATCACTAGGTCGATAGATAGTTTCGAAGTATTTTTGGAAAGCCTGTATTTCTTCGATGTGAGTGAACTTACTTTTTTTCGTCTTGTCCTGCACATGGAGGAAAGCTTGGTCAAGTAACGAAGAAAACGTAGTCGCATCAAGGAAGTGCTCATTATAATGCTTCAACCACCATTGGTGGAAGGATGAAGTGCATAAAAAGGAAGGTTCGAAAAACACAGGGGAGAGGATGCTTCTTTTTTCGTTCCTGATGTTGAGTGCTTCAGAGACGTTCTCCTCGTCGAGGTAAGCAGTGTGAAGAATCACCTGACCCTTTTTCTCATATAAGCACTGAGGGAAACTCTGGGCCAGCCCAAATTGTCGAGAAACCAAGTTGGGTTGGTAGGCAATCAACGCTGATAAACCTCTCCCTAGGTTCAGCCTGTGGACAATAAATCTAGGAATCAAAAAGGCTTCCCAGATGGCAACAGACTCTGGATCAAGGGGTTGGAGAGGATTTGGAAATGGCCTTTGAAACCACTCAGGGCCATGGCTTCGTCGAACAAAGGGTGCCATGCTAGGAGTAAAATCATAGCGTTTGGCGAACATCATTATATAACTAGTGAAAGCTCTTTGAAGGCTTTCACCATCATCATTAGGAGTGAGCTTAGCTAGACGTATCCCTTCGACGCTCATCTCCCTGATCTCAGCAGAAGCTTCATCGACTATGCCTTTTCTGGGGAGGCTGGCCTCAAACGTAGCATTGAGCCACAGTTGAAGTAGCCAAAGAGGACCCGCTCAAATGCATAGGACCTTGGGCGTCCACATTCTTCAGTCGAGAGGCCCCTTCACTGATAGATTCGTAAAGGTTCGCCAGAATGAGTTCACTCAGATAGGTACCTCTGTTGTGGTGGAGTTGGTTCGCCAGGGGCAGGTATTTCTTAGCCACCTGCAAGGACTTGGTACAAAAAACATACTTCGACAGCCAGACTGTGAGGAAAGTGATGTGTTCTTCATCAGACACCTCATTATCTTCTTGTTTGAAGTGGTGTTTGATAAAGAGGGTGTAGGTTAATTTTGAGCCTGCAATGTTGATGGTATCATCAGCATCAACCTCAGGATTGTAGACAAAGCCATCTGGTCGAAGCCCCGTGATGGCAGCTACGTCAAAGAGGGTTGGAGTGACCATTCCACATGGCAGGTGGAATGTATAATGGGTGCTGTCCCAAAAGTACAGAGATGCTGCCAACATGTTCAAGCAATAGGGTATGTTGGTCTTCGACAACATCAGAAGGTCATAGATCCCTATCTCCTTCCAATGGTCAGCTTTAACTTTCTCCATCTTCGCCATCCATTGGTCGAATTCTTTTAAAGGGTGGACGGCTCTCATCAACCTAGTGCCATCAGTGAGATAGCCAACATTGAGTTTGGGTAAAGGGATCTCTTCAGGGGAAGCTCCAGCAGCAGAATCAATTTTATGGGAACTCTTTTGCCCTAATGGTTTGGATTTCCGGTACGAGGGGGAAAACTCACTCAGCTTCTCGTTGGAAATATCCACCTCAGCCAAAGGACCAGATAATGCATAAGTTTTATCAGACATAACAAGGGGAATCATTACCTGAGATTGGTAGATGGCTCTTGCTTCTGTAGAGGTAGGTTCCGGCAAACAACGACGGTTATCTACCAGTTGAGGACCTGGGATGTTAGCGAACGGTGGGATGGTTTGCTTGAACGGAGTGACTTTGCCCTTTTGGGTCTTCTTTGCTTGAGGATTAATGTGGGAGGATGCCATTGTGGAAGAAGATGGAAAGATGGTGTCTTTACTGGGTTGCGCAAAAAACTGAAGAAGAAGAAGAATTGCTTGAGAGTACTAAAGGAGTGGAAAGATCGCAAAATGGCGGAAGTGGATATATATAGATGTTTGAAAACCTTCAGGGACTTGGATCCACCGTTGAAGCTAAGGGGTTAGTGGGACACGTGGCTTCCTCCTGAAGGCGTGATGGAAAGGAGCAGTTATGTGCAGACTGATCACGTCTGTTTTCAAGAAAGGCGTTATGATGAATACGACTGAAAAGACGTTTTAAGGATTTGTCATGATGGCGTGACGTCAGAGGCGTGGTTTAAAGGAACTGAACAGTTTAGCCATTAGGGAATTAGTGGGATGTTAAGTTAAGGCCATGCAAATAGGCGTCGAAATAAGCATCATGTCAAGAAATGGCCTTCCTACCAAGTCTGGCGAAAGGACATTCCTTGGGGGCAATTTGTTAACCCTCAATTTCGACGCCAGACAAAATCAAAGTTATGTTAATGTTAAAAAAAAAGAAAAGGTTATTTTTAATATAAAAAAGGCTTCGACCTAACTTTTGGTAGGCCTGAGTCGAATAAGTATGGAGAAGTCTTAAAAAATGGCTAAGTGGGGAAAGGGTTCTTCGACAGGGAGAATGTAGCGCTGCAGCGGTTATGTTAAGATTGGAGGGAATTTCCAATATTTGAAATTTAAATAAGAACGGTTGTGGGCGTGGGAACAGTTGAGATTAAGGTGAAGGCGCCAAAATTCACACGTTCGAAGCAGTAACCACCACTGAGTAGTTATTTCCTAGCACTATAAATAGGAGTTGGTTTTATGTAAATGAGGTGTTCATATTTTTGTACAAGTTACTCTAAGAAACTCAAAGTACCCGCGTGTAGAGAAACGAGTTCGTGAGAATGTACGTAATGTAACACCATTGTCTTCCTTAATCTAATTTATCTTCAGCATGTTTACTTTCCATGTCTTTACAGTTTCTTGAAATTTATCTTCCATGCCAAATTTATGTTCAAAGTCATTTAAGTTTTCTGCGTTTTACTTCGACCGCATTTTATGTTCAAGCATTTAATCTTCAAACCTTTACTTTTCAAAGCCTTTCATTTTCAAGAACGTGAAGTTCCCCTTTAAATCAACTGCATTTATTTTCGAAGTCTTTTACTTTCCAGCACCTTACTTTCGACGGCACTTTTACTTTCCCAGCCTTTACTTTCCAAGAACGTGGAGTTCGTTGCATTTTACTTTCAAAGCTTTTACCTATTCGACGCCTTTAATTTTCGCACCCTCTACTTGCATTGCTTTAAATTTCAAGCTCTCACTTTACTTTATTGCCTGTAGTCGAACGTGGAGTTCAGTTAGATTTTATTTTCAGCATTGTCGAACGTGGAGTTCAGTTTATATTTTCTTTAAGTTACACTTGTCTCTCAAAACTTAGCACATGTCCTAGGATTTGTGTGATCGATCCTGCAAGTTAAATCAATTTGCGTTTAGATTGATAGATCAGAGGTTGTTTACCAAAATTCACAGTAAACAACACGTGGCAGGGAGGTTTAGTACTTTCTCATTCTTTTTCGTTTTCGGAAAAAAATTTAGGTAAAAACAAACCTAACACTTGGTTTTAGAAACAACCAATCATATTTTTTTAATTAATTAAAAAATTAAAGAAAATATATATTTTATCTCCTTCATAATCACAACCACCCATAAATCTAATTTAAAAATAAATTAAATTTTAAATAAATTTAATATTTTCTCTCTTTCTTCTTAAACATTTTTTTTCTAAACACCCACTCTCTCTTTTGTTAGTCCGAAGGAAAAAACAACAATAACACACTTTAACTTGTGAAAACAGAGGTCTCTCTCTATCTCTCATGTTTCCACCTTTCTCTTCGAACTCAACTCTCTCTTCTTCTTTTCACTCTCTCATGATCACAACAACATAACTCAATACCACAACCATGAATCAATATAAAAAATATTAAAATAACAAAAGGGAGAACAGAGAACTACTGATGGTGGTTTATCGGAGGCGTTATTGGAGCTGTGTTGTTGTTGCTCGAAATTGAATCAAGGGCGGTGTTGTGGTTGTGCTGTCGGAGTTGTTTCACAGTGGTTATGTTGCAGCAAGCGTGCATGGTATTATGGTTACGAGTAGTGTTGTTTGAAGATGAAATGGAATAAGACGATTTAAAGTGGTGGCTGAATCGTTGATGATGTAATGGTTGGTGGTTTGGGATGGCGTCGGAATTGCGTGCATTTATCGTCCGCGTTGTTACATTGATTCACAGTGGTTTGATTCTATGGCGGTGAAGGGAGGTTTGGTTGGCCATGGTGGAAGGAGATAGAGTTTGTGGCGGTGAGTTGAAAGAAGGAGGAGTTATGGTGGTGTAAGGTGGTTGTTTGATGATGAAGGTGGAGATAATGGATGATAATGGTGTTTGTTGTTGTATTGTGTTGAAGAAAAAAGTGGTGATGGCTCTGTGATGTCAACGAGAAAAGAGAGAGTATTGCCTTTTGAGATATTTTTCTTCTTCTTTAAAATGTGAGAGATGTTTTTATGTACTATGAGAATGAGAGAAGTAGTATGTGTAGGTTTGTTTTGGTGAGTAAGAGAAGAAAAATATTCTCTTGCTACAGTAGCATGTGTCTTTTGAGGAAGAGTAAAAAAATGAAGGGGACAATTTTATTACCCATCATAAAAAATTGGGTAGTATACCTTCAACCAATTCAGTAATGTCATATCATTTTATTATACTTAATTATTTATTTAATAATTTAAATTTTGTAGATTTCCAATGCAATGTAGTCTAATTTACTCTATGAGTAACTCTATCCAACTTTTTGAGATGGAAGAATTTACCGAAAATGAAACATACTTTTCTTAAGAGCAAGGCCCACCCTCTTATTGGATCTACTATGTTTTTTTTTTAAAACAAAGAAATCCAACGCCCATACCTCCATGCGCCGCGTGTGGTGTTTTGCTTGGCTCCCTCCTTTCTTCTATGTGAATCCATCTTTTCCCTTTTTATCAACTTACTCTAAAAGTAAATTTTTTTAATTTACTCTAAATCATAGTCTTTAAATTTAATTTAATTTAATGGTTAAATGAGTATTTTACTTAATTGATCATTAGATTAGATTCAATTCAAAAGTTATGTTTTGAGGTAAATTAAAAAAATTTATTCTTTGAGTAAGTTGATATATATATATATATGGCTGAGTTTGAAAGTACAATATAAGGGTGGCGCCATATGAAATGGCGCCTCAGTTAGAGGCCACAAGCCATTTCATATGGCGCCTCAGGCCATTTCACTTGCCCTAAAAAAATGCCTGAGGTCAAGCCATATGAAATGGCGCCTCAGGCCATTTTTTTTTTTATGATTAATTTATATTTTTTTAACATACTAAAAATTATATTATTTTATATGTTATGTTGTGCCTATAAATAAGGGACCTCCGTCACTTGTTTTTGCACAACAATTGTCATCCAAACCCTAATTGTCTCCCTTCCCTCATCAATATCCCAAACTCTCCCAAACTCTCCCTTACTCAACACGATGTCTTCATCCTCAAATAGTCGGCCCTCATTGTCATCAGCAACAGAGGAAAAGTGGCCAGAGTTTCCACTGATGAAACGAAATGCCCTAGTTATATATTCAGCTATCAAGCCTCCGTTGGAGATGCTACTCTGGAACACCCAGACGTTGGAGCATTTGCACAGGAAACTTCGCCGCTGGCTACCAGAAGAATTTCAGGCAGGTGAAAAGATCAGGAAGATAGAGAGGCAGGTTGAGAAGTCTGGTCCAGACGGAGTCACCGGGACTTGGAGGAAAGTGGAAAATGATGCTAGCGTCCTCATGATGATGATGTTACAACAGGAAATTAAGTTGATGGTTGTAATTGCCTAGATAAGTTGTTTTTATGTGTTGTTATTGTTATTGTTATTGTTATTATTATTGTTATTGTTATTTTATGATTTGGTAATAGGTTTCGTTAAGTGATGCTTCGTTTAGGTTTGTTATGTTGTTGTATTGAGTTATGTATGCCATCAATGAAATGAAATTTGTTCTTATTATAAATAGACAAGATTACATAAGTAATTATGCCACTGTGCTAGGACCTAATACATTTGGACACTTAGTGCGATTGTGGCCTGGCTGGCGGCACAAACTACACAACCTCACCATTTTTTCACCTGTATCCATCTCCGTTTGAATCCGACTGCTGATAGGGCGACCCTTTTTATTTCTTCGCATCAAGTCGTTATGCCACACAATTTCGCCTTCGTATGATATGACTGATGATAATGGTGTTTGTTGTTGTATTGTGTTTAAGAAAAAAGTGGTGATGGCTCTATGATGTCAACGAGAAAAGAGAGAGTATTGCCTTTTGAGATATTTTTCTTGTTCTTTAAAATGTGAGAGATGTTTTTATGTACTATGAGAATGAGAGAAGTAGTATGTATAGGTTTGTTTTGGTGAGTAAGAGAAGAAAAATATTCTCTTGCTACAGTAGCATGTGTCTTTTGAGGAAGAGTAAAAAAATGAAGGGGACAACTTCATTACCCATCACAAAAAGTTGGGTAGTATACCTTCAACCAATTCAGTAATGCCATATCATTTTATTATACTTAATTATTTATTTAATAATTTAAATTTTGTAGATTTCCAATGCAATGTAGTCTAATTTACTCTATGAGTAACTCTATCCAACTTTTTGAGATGGAAGAATTTACCGAAAATGAAACATACTTTTCTTAAGAGCAAGGCCCACCCTCTTATTGGATCTACTCTGTTTTTTTTTTTAACAAAGAGATCCAACGCCCATACCTCCATGCGCCGCGTGTGGTGTTTTGCTTGGCTCCCTCCTTTCTTCTATGTGAATCCATCTTTTCCCTTTTTATCAACTTACTCTAAAAGTAAATTTTTTTAATTTACTCTAAATCATAGTCTTTAAATTGAATTTAATTTAATGGTTAAATGAGTATTTTACTTAATTGATCATTAGATTAGATTCAATTCAAAAGTTATGTTTTGAGGTAAATTAAAAAAATTTATTCTTTGAGTAAGTTGATCCACACACACACACATATATATATATATATATATATATATATATATATATATGGCTGAGTTTGAAAGTACAATATAAGGGTGGCGCCATATGAAATGGCGCCTCAGTTAGAGGCCACAAGCCATTTCATATGGCGCCTCAGGCCATTTCACATGCCCTAAAAAAATGCCTGAGGTCAAGCCATATGAAATGGCGCCTCAGGCCATTTTTTTTTATGATTAATTTATATTTTTTTAATATACTAAAAATTATATTATTTTATATGTTATGTTGTGCCTATAAATAAGGGACCTCCGTCACTTGTTTTTGCACAACAATTGTCATCCAAACCCTAATTGCCTCCCTTCCCTCATCAATATCTCAAACTCTCCCAAACTTTCCCTTACTCAACACGATGTCTTCATCCTCAAATAGCTGGCCCTCGTCGTCATCAGCAACAGAGGAAAAGTGGCCAGAGTTTCCACTGATGAAACGAAATGCCCTAGTTATATATTCAGCTGTCAAGCCTCCGTTGAAGATGCTACTCTGGAACACCCAGACGTTGGAGCATTTGCACAGGAAACTTCGTCGCTGGCTACCAGAAGAATTTCAGGCAGGTGAAAAGATCAGGAAGATAGAGAGGCAGGTTGAGAAGTCTGGTCCAGACGGAGTCACCGGGACTTGGAGGAAAGTGGAAAATGATGCTAGCGTCCTCATGATGATGATGTTACAACAGGAAATTAAGTTGATGGTTGTAATTGCCTAGATAAGTTGTTTTTATGTGTTGTTATTGTTATTGTTATTGTTATTATTATTGTTATTGTTATTTTATGATTTGGTAATAGGTTTCATTAAGTGATGCTTCGTTTAGGTTTGTTATGTTGTTGTATTGAGTTATGTATGCCATCAATGAAATGAAATTTGTTCTTATTATAAATAGACAAGATTACATAAGTAATTATGCCACTGTGCTAGGACCTAATACATTTGGACACTTAGTGCGATTGTGGCCTGGCTGGCGGCACAAACTACACAACCTCACCATTTTTTCACCTGTATCCATCTCCGTTTGAATCCGACTGCTGATTGGGCGACCCTTTTTATTTCTTCGCATCAAGTCGTTATGCCACACAATTTCGCCTTCGTATGATATGACTGATGATAATGGTGTTTGTTGTTGTATTGTGTTGAAGAAAAAAGTGGTGATGGCTCTATGATGTCAACGAGAAAAGAGAGAGTATTGCCTTTTGAGATATTTTTCTTGTTCTTTAAAATGTGAGAGATGTTTTTATGTACTATGAGAATGAGAGAAGTAGTATGTGTAGGTTTGTTTTGGTGAGTAAGAGAAGAAAAATATTCTCTTGCTACAGTAGCATGTGTCTTTTGAGGAAGAGTAAAAAAATGAAGGGGACAACTTCATTACCCATCACAAAAAGTTGGGTAGTATACCTTCAACCAATTCAGTAATGCCATATCATTTTATTATACTTAATTATTTATTTAATAATTTAAATTTTGTAGATTTCCAATGCAATGTAGTCTAATTTACTCTATGAGTAACTCTATCCAACTTTTTGAGATGGAAGAATTTACCGAAAATGAAACATACTTTTCTTAAGAGCAAGGCCCACCCTCTTATTGGATCTACTCTGTTTTTTTTTTAACAAAGAGATCCAACGCCCATACCTCCATGCGCCGCGTGTGGTGTTTTGCTTGGCTCCCTCCTTTCTTCTATGTGAATCCATCTTTTCCCTTTTTATCAACTTACTCTAAAAGTAAATTTTTTTAATTTACTCTAAATCATAGTCTTTAAATTGAATTTAATTTAATGGTTAAATGAGTATTTTACTTAATTGATCATTAGATTAGATTCAATTCAAAAGTTATGTTTTGAGGTAAATTAAAAAAATTTATTCTTTGAGTAAGTTGATCCACACACACACACACACATATATATATATATATATATATATATATATATATGGCTGAGTTTGAAAGTACAATATAAGGGTGGCGCCATATGAAATGGCGCCTCAGTTAGAGGCCACAAGCCATTTCATATGGCGCCTCAGGCCATTTCACATGCCCTAAAAAAATGCCTGAGGTCAAGCCATATGAAATGGCGCCTCAGGCCATTTTTTTTTATGATTAATTTATATTTTTTTAATATACTAATAATTATATTATTTTATATGTTATGTTGTACCTATAAATAAGGGACCTCCGTCACTTGTTTTTGCACAACAATTGTCATCCAAACCCTAATTGCCTCCCTTCCCTCATCAATATCTCAAACTCTCCCAAACTTTCCCTTACTCAACACGATGTCTTCATCCTCAAATAGCTGGCCCTCGTCGTCATCAGCAACAGAGGAAAAGTGGCCAGAGTTTCCACTGATGAAACGAAATGCCCTAGTTATATATTCAGCTGTCAAGCCTCCGTTGAAGATGCTACTCTGGAACACCCAGACGTTGGAGCATTTGCACAGGAAACTTCGTCGCTGGCTACCAGAAGAATTTCAGGCAGGTGAAAAGATCAGGAAGATAGAGAGGCAGGTTGAGAAGTCTGGTCCAGATGGAGTCACCGGGACTTGGAGGAAAGTGGAAAATGATGCTAGCGTCCTCATGATGATGATGTTACAACAGGAAATTAAGTTGATGGTTGTAATTGCCTAGATAAGTTGTTTTTATGTGTTGTTATTGTTATTGTTATTGTTATTATTATTGTTATTGTTATTTTATGATTTGGTAATAGGTTTCATTAAGTGATGCTTCGTTTAGGTTTGTTATGTTGTTGTATTGAGTTATGTATGCCATCAATGAAATGAAATTTGTTCTTATTATAATTAGACAAGATTACATAAGTAATTATGCCACTGTGCTAGGACCTAATACATTTGGACACTTAGTGCGATTGTGGCCTGGCTGGCGGCACAAACTACACAACCTCACCATTTTTTCACCTGTATCCATCTCCGTTTGAATCCGACTGCTGATTGGGCGACCCTTTTTATTTCTTCGCATCAAGTCGTTATGCCACACAATTTCGCCTTCGTATGATATGACTGATGATAATGGTGTTTGTTGTTGTATTGTGTTGAAGAAAAAAGTGGTGATGGCTCTGTGATGTCAACGAGAAAAGAGAGAGTATTGCCTTTTGAGATATTTTTCTTGTTCTTTAAAATGTGAGAGATGTTTTTATGTACTATGAGAATGAGAGATGTAGTATGTGTAGGTTTGTTTTGGTGAGTAAGAGAAGAAAAATCTTCTTTTGCTACAGTAGCAAGTGTCTTTTGAGGAAGAGTTAAAAAATGAAACATACTTTTCTTAAGAGCAAAGCCCACCCTCTTATTGGATCTACTCTGTTTTTTTTTTTAAACAAAGAGATCCAACGGCCATACCTCCATGTGTCGCGTGTGGTGTTTTGCTTGGCTCCCTCCTTTCTTCTATGTGAATCCATCTTTTCCATTTTTATCAACTTACTCCAAATATAATTTTTTTTAACTTACTCCAAATTATAGTCTTTGAATTGAATCTAATTTAATGGTTAAATGAGCATTTTCCTTAATTAATCATTAGATTAGATTCAATTCAAAGATTATGATTTAAAGTAAGTTAAAAAAATTTATTCTTTGAGTAAGTTGATCCATATATATATATATATATTTAATATGTCAATAGGTATCTTAATGATTATCATTAGTGTAAAAGAAAAAATTTAGTTAAACAAAATTCTAATTAAACAACTTGATTTAAACAAAGTTAAATTATCACAAATAAACCAAATAAAATCAAAATTACAACGTGGAAAATTATAATTTATTAAATCAATGATTTTAGCCCAAAAAAATAAACTGATCAAAAATAAAATAAAAAATCCGTGCGAAAAAAGTGCTCGAAAAATTAAACTAAACGCTCATACAAGTTTTGATCAAATTTTGAAATAAAAATCAACTGGTTAAAAGGCTCAGACGGACAAAAATGCGATTGAAAAAGTAGTCAAAAAATTAAAACGAGCACACCAGATTAAGCTACGCGAATCGTGCATTAAGAATACTGCGTCTGCAAGCTCTATTTTGAAAATTTCTGCCTGCTAATTCGATGTACCGTTGAGAAACGATGCGCCCAGTCTGTTTGTAAATCCGAAAAATTATCCTGGTTGATATTTTAAGCATTATACGGAACAAAATGCATAATGTGATAAGTAGGAAATGCAGATGTCTTAAAAATACATTGAATTGCTGATCGAATAATTATGAATGGACAATCAGATTTAAATAAATCCCTCTTGGACCACTTACTTTTGATTCTCCATCGCAATTAAACCCTACAGAGATTCAGATGACGACAATACTCTTGATTGTCACCCTTTGAACCTTTGAAACTTGACGCAACAGAATGAACGAGGCACTGAGATTGAGAAATCAAGCCTTTTGACTTCTTAATCAACAAAAATGAGTGAATGAATGTCATCAAGACCAGATGAAATGCCAGAACTCTTGACTTTTTATATATTCCCTGATGGATGTTTTTGACTGAAAGAATGTATGACAAAATGAACGGTTTGCACTATGCAGATGCGAATAAAAAACTTAGGGTAAAATTTAGGGTATAACAGCTACCCATATTTAAACATCTTTAACTGGAAGATATGAAGAACTCTTATATTCATCGTGGTGAAAGGTAGTTTAAATACCAAACAGACCCAAATTTTGCCCTTTTTATGCAATAGAATGATATGCTTAAGGTTATGAGTGAACACAAAAAGATTAAGAAACACTTTTGATTTCTTAGTCAACAGATGATAACGCAAATGGATGCAACGAGATTTAGGAAAACTCTTGATTTCCTTATCGTCGGGTGGTATGAATGAATGCAGGTTAAGAAGTACTCTTTACTTCTAAAAATGAATACAAATGAAATAAGAAATACTCTTGATTTCTTAATCATGAAATCCTAAGAAGTGATCTCGGCTCCTTAAAAATAAATGCAGATAAATTAAAAAATGCTCTCGATTTCTTAATCATGAGAATGTTAAGAAGTACCCTCGACTCCTTAAAATGAGATGGTATGAATTAAGAAATACTCTCGATTTCTTAATCATGAATGTTAAGAAGTACTCTCGACTCCTTAAAAATGAAATGATATGAATTAAGAAATACTCTTGATTTCTTAATCATGAAATGCTAATAAGTTCTCTCGACTTCTTAAAAATATATGCAGATGAATTAAGAAATACTCTCGATTTCTTAATCATGTGAATGTGAATGATGGTTTAAGAAATACTCTTGATTTCTTAAAGGTATGCAGGTTAAGAAGTACTCATGACTTCTTAAATATGAATGCAAATGATTTAAGAAATACTTTCGATTTCTTAAAGATATTCAGGTTAAGTACTCTCGACCTTTTAAATATGAATGTAATTGAATTAAGAAATGCTCTTTATTTCTTAAAGATATGCAGGTTAAGAAGTACCGACGACTTCTTAAATATGAATGATATGAAATAAGAAATACTCTCAATTTCTTAATCATATGAAATGCTAAGAAGTACTCCCGCTTCTAAAAAATGATACGAATTAAGAAATACTCTTGATTTCTTAATCATGAAATGCTAAGAAGTGCCCTTGACTCCTTAAAAATGAAATGATATGAAATAAAAAATACTCTCGATTTCTTAATCATGGATGTTAAGAAGTACTCTCGATTCCTTAAAAAAGAAAATGATATGAATTAAGAAATACTCTCGATTTCTTAATCATGAATGTTAAGAAGTACTCTCGACTCCTTAAAAAATGAAATGATATGAATTATGAAATACTCTCGATTTCTTAATCATGAAATGCTAATTAAATAAGAAATACTCTTTATTTCTTAATCATGAATGCAAGTGAACCAAGAAATACTCTCGATTTCTTAATCATGAATGTAAATGAACTAAGGAATACTCTCGATTTCGTAGATGTGATGCAAATTGATTGGAGATTTAGAGAATCATGTTCAGCTGCTCTTGATTGACGGTAGACCTCTGGGGATAGAAAAATCCTATTTAGTTGCTCTTGGATGAAGGTAGACTTCCTAGTATTTGACTGATCATGCTTAGCTTATTCTTGTTAATGGAAAATCTAACAAACATTTAAACACGTTAGAAAACTATGTAGTGGATTGATTTGTTACAAAGTATCATACTCGTCTGTTCTTCAAACGTTCTTCATTGAAGGTAGACTCTTCAGGGGAAGAAATGATCAAATTCAGCTGCTCTTGGCTAAATGTGTCATGTTCAGCAACTCTTGGCATAAACTTTTGCATTCAACTTCTCTTGGTTGTAGCAAATCTACTGGGAAATAGGTAAAAAACTTTCTTTAGGAATAACTGCATATTTAGTTGCTCTTGGGTAACAGTAGACTCCTTTGGAGAATAAGAAGATCCCAGAGACTTGATGGGGATGAAAGGTTAATACTAAGAAAAAAGTTTAACATTACTTCCAACTATCGGTCCGAAAGGTTCAATCTGAATGCTTCTCCAGATAGTAGATTAGTAAGGACAACTGACTCTGCCAAGGATTGACAAAAGTAATCTGTTGGGGAAAACAAGAGATTCTCTAGGGAATAAACATACAGGAGACTGGCTGGAGATATACTGAGAATCATTCTGTAAAGCTTGTCTGTTATGGAACTCTTGTCCATTAGACCCACTGGGGAGGTTGATAGCTTGAGTTATCCTTGTGAAGAGATGTCCATCTTAGACAAATACTTCGAAGAGACTGGTTGAGGATAATACGGCTGAGGATACCTTTCAAAGTAATCCTGCTGATATAAAACTCCTATGGTGAGTTCATGAAGTTTTGTTGGAGAAAATTCCAAAGAAAACTCTACGGGGAGATATCTACCGGGGAAACCAAGTAGAAATTCCGTTGACACAAGAGTTCAATTGGAGGGATCAATCACCTTGCTGGGGAAGAAACTCGTCTTGAGAATCAACATCAATAATGATTGGATTTTGAAAGCAAATTGAATTGAAGAGACTAATTGTTCTACTTTTGAGAACACTCTTGAATCTTGGTCTGCTGAGGATTTCATTGAACTTCCTTGAAAGGTTGCTAAATCCGACTGAGGTTTATGCATGGTCTGTTTTGTATATGATATGCAAAAAGAAAATGAATGAATGAATGAATATACTGGTTTATGCATTTTGTGGATATCAAGCTCTGATTCCCCGACGCACTTGGTCTTGAATAGTTTTGACACCATGGAGATGGTTTGCAAAAATTTAACTTCTGTTTTGCCACCTGGTTGGCTTCAGTGGGGGCTCTTGTTTCTGGAAGAATAGCCACTTCTAACTTGCTTTAGATCAAGATGATCAATAATGTGATCAATGAGATGCCCAACCGGATGCACTGTTGTAAACCAATAAATATTCCTTTGACATTTTCAAAAATCAAAAGAATTTAAAGTTTTTAAAAGCTTTGTGTCACTTTCATTGTTTTAATGTTTTTAATTTATCAAGAATAAAAGTGACATTAGGTAAGTTAGTAGAAAAACAAAAGTAACGATGAAGTAATGTTTAACTGAACAATTTTATTTGATGAAAATAATAACTTATACATGGGATACATGAAGATGTAAATCCCTTTAAGAGAAGATTACAGAGAAAGAAATCAAATAAATATCAATGAAAACTTAACTAAATTTCCATCGAAATACAACACTTTCTATTTTCCCCTATGTCCTCTAGTCCTCATTACTTTGCTTCTGGAGATGGTAATTGGATCTTTCCATTCCATCAGAGCTCTGGTGTAGTATTTGACTTGCGTGCTTGCAGTATTATGCATTTGGATATTCCCTAACTTTTGTGTGAACCACTCCTTATAGTTTTCATATCACTAGAAGGTTTACCCTTTTTTGCTTAATCCGCCTTTTCGAGTTTTTGACTTACTGGGCTTAATTTTTTTATTTTATCACTAATTTTTTCCTGAGTCTCCCTTTCGAGTTTTCAACTCACTGGGAAGCTCATTTTTGCCTAAGTCACCTTTTTAGGTTTTCAACTTATCGAGCTTTTATAATCCATCTATTTTTCTTAGGCATAATACTTCTTCACTGCATTAGAATTGACGGGGTGTGTCAAATCTTCTCCATCCATGTTTGTGAGAACTAAAGCTCCACCAGAGAAAGCTTTCTTCACCATATATAGTCCTTCTTAGTTAGGAATCCACTTGCCACGTGAATCCTTCTAGAGGGAGATTATCTTTTTCAATACTAATTCACCTACATTGAAATCTCGAGGTTGGAACTTTTGTCAAATGCCCTCTTGAGCCTTTTCTGATACAACTGACTATGGGACAATGTCGTCAGTCTCTTTTCTTCGATTAGATTGAGCTGGTCAAACCTGGTTTAAACCCATTTCGCCTCTTATAATTCAGTCTCCGTCAAGGCTCTCAACAAGGGGATATCCACTTCTATTGGTAGTAAAACCTCCTGCCATAGACTAGAGAGAAAGGGGTTGCCCCTGTTGAAGTGAGAACATTTGTTCGGTACCCGTGCAGAGCAAAATATAGCATCCCGTGCCAATCTTTGTAAGTTTTTACCATCTTCTAGATGATTTTCTTGATATTCTTATTAGCTGCCTCTATAGCACCATTCATCTTTGGCCTATGAGGTGATGAGTTATGATGTTCAATTTTGAAACTCTCGCATAACTCCTTCATTATCTTGTTATTTAGATTCGGTCCATTATTAGTGATAATCTTGCAATGAGTTTTGTAGTGACAAATCATATCTTTCTTGATAAACTGGGTGACCACTTTCTTTGTCACATTTGCATAAGAAGCGGCTTCTACTCACTTGGTGAAGTAGTCTATGGAAACTAGAATGAATTAATCTCCATTGATAGCTTTTGACTCAATCATACCAATTACATCTATGCCCCACATTGAGAAAGTCCAGGGAGCATACAAGATGTTTAAAGGAGTAGGTGGCACATGCACCTTATCAACATAAATATGGCACTTGTGGCACGTCTTGGAATAATGGTAACAGTCTGTTTCCATCATCAACCAATAGTAGTCGGATCTAAGGATCTTCTTCGCCATTACATGTTCGTTTGCTGAATTCCAAAAGAACCTTCATGGATTTCCTTGACGAGTAGGTTTGCTTCGTGTCTTTTCACACATTTGAGCAGGACCATGTCAAAATTTCTTTTGTATAACACATCACCACTTAAGAATAAATTAGTTGAAAACTTCCTCAAGGTTTTCTTGTCTATGATTGAGGCATTCTTTGGACTCTTGCTTCTCAAGATATCACTTGATGTCGTAGTACCAAGGTTTGCCATCAGTCTCTATTTCAACTGCTAAACAATGTGTCGATTCATCCAGATGTTGAATGACTATAAAAGGTGCTTCATTAGCCCATTTAACTTTAAACAAGATGATAGAGTGGCCAATGCATCAACCAAGTGGTTCTTCTCCTTGTGAATGTTATAGAAAGTAATATCATCAAAGTAGGAGGTTAACTTCAAGACATGCTCTCGGTACAAAATCAAATTGGTAATGAAGGGTCTGCTAATCTCCTTTGATTTGATATATGATAAGTGTCGAGTCTCTATACACTTCAAGAAGCTTGATTCTCATATCAATAGCAACTTCATTTCCCTGAATACACACCTCGTATTCTGCCATGTTGTTTGTGCATTTGAAACATAACCTTGTTGTGAAGGTAATATGGTGATCTGTTAGAGAAGTTATGACAACTCTAATTTCATTGCCTAGTGCATTTAAGGCACCATCAAACATGAGCGTCTATCGCGATCCTGGTTTGGGTCCTTCATTTGGGCCTGGAATCTCATAATCTCTTATGTACATGACATCTTCATCTGGAGAGTCAAGTCTCATCGATAAGTAGTTCTCCACTGGCTGGTGTGCAAGGTAATCTGATAACACACTGCCCTTGATGGACTTCTTGGTTACGTATTAAATGTCGTATTCTAACAACAACATCTTTCAGCGAGCTATTCTTCCAGTTAATGCAGGTTTCTCAAAGATGTATTTGATGGGATCCATCTTGGATATCAACATCGTTGTATGGGACATAATATACTGTCTTAGGCGAGGAGCGGCCCATGTTAGTGCACAACATATTTTTTCTAGCAATGAGTACCCGATTTCACATTCTGTGAATTTCTTACTCATGTAGTAGATAACATGTTCTTTTCTACCCGTCTCATCATGCTTCCCCAATACACATCCCATGGATTCATCATGTACTGTCAGATACATAATAAGAGGCTTTCTTGGAACTGGCGGTACCAATATTGGTGGTTCTTGCAGATATTGTTTGACTCTATCAAATTCCCCTTTGGCAATTGTCGTTCCAATTGACAACTTGATCTTTTCTTAACAGCTTGAATATTGATTCACAAGTGGTTGTCAGATGCGGGATGAATATGGAAATATAATTCAGTATTCCCAAGAAACCAAGGACTTGCTTGTCTGTACGAGGTGCTAGCATGTCTTGAATAGCTTTGAGCTTGTCAGGATCAACTTCTATACCTCGTTGGCTCACAATGAACCCTAACAAATTTCTAAATCTGATGCCGAAGGTGAACTTAGCATGATTTAAATGTAGTATGTGCTTCCTCAACCTGGCAAACAACTTCTTCAAATAAATAGCATGCTTTTCTTCAATCTGAGACTTGGCAATCATGTCATCTACATAGACTTCAATATCCTTATGTGTCATATCATGGAAGAGGGTTAGCATGGCTCTTTGATAGGTTGCACCAACATTTTTCAGGTCGAAAGGCATCACCTTGTAACAGAAAGTGCCCCATGGTGTGATGAAAGTCGTCTTCTCCATATCTCTAAAAGACATCTTAATCTGATTATATATAAAGAATTCGTCCATGAACGAGAATAAAGAGAACTAAGTTGTGTTATCTACCAATACATCTATTAAAGGTAAAGGAAAATCATCTTTAGGACTAGCTCTATTCAGATATCTGTAAACCACACACATTTTCACTTTTCCGTCCTTCTTAGGAATTGGCACAATATTATCAATCCACTGTGGGTACGTTACAATTGGCAGAAAACATGCATCAAACTGTTTCTTGACCCCTTCTCTGATCTTGACAGCCATGTCTAGTCGAGTTCTTCTCAACTTCTGCTAGATGGACGGCCATTTCGACTTCAATGGTAACTTGTGCACAACTATGTCAGTGTCGAGTCTTGCCATATCTTGATAGGACCAAGCAAACACATCCACGTACTCATGTATCAACTTGACCAGCTCCTCCTCCATGCTCTGCTCCTAGGCAGCTCCGGCCTTGACTCCCCTTCGATTCTTCTTAGTCCCCAGATTGATCACATCCACTGGTTATGGTGAGGCTGAACCATCTTTTCCTCTTGCTTCAATAGTATGGCCAACTCTTCTGGGAGTTCGCAGTCTTCCTCACCATCCTCTTCAGTTTGGTTAATCGGGAGGTCAAAGTCATAACAAATTATAGCTTTGTCGTATTCAATGGATTCAATTATTAATGACCTGCATGGAAATGATTTTTCTTTTTAGATGAAGTAATTTTGAAAAGTAAAAGTGACGTGGAATAGAAATTGTCATTTTTTATTTTTTGTTTATTTATTTGCAAAAAATTGAAAAAGATGAAAGACAAAGATCTCAAAATGTACTTGTATTGATGATAACGTTTAAACATTTAAAACAAAAGGGGCCCTACAAAGTTATCCATATGCCTTGGGAAGGGCATAAGATTTTTTGAAAACAGGAAATTACTTTGAACAAGAAATAATCTCCGAAACATCCGTTGCCTTCCAGTTTGTAAGAGCAGCATCTGGAGGTCCATAAGACACCATCTTGGACATTTCCTCATCTTCATCTTCAACATCATTCACTTGATCATCACTTCGAAAACCACCTTTAGAGAACACTTCTTGGATGCTGGGAACTTTCCCTAGATGTATCTTCTGATCTCTGGTATGTTCAAAAGTTGGTTGATATCCCAATCCACATTTATCCTTCTTATTTGGAAATTCAATCAATGTGCCCCAGCTTCCAGGATAACCAGCTTCAATAACTGCTTTTAAGGGTGTCCAAATTAATCAGTTATTTAAATTATTCATATTCATATTCAAATCTGGTTATTAGAAACTAGTTAAATATTAGTATGGTTTTAACCAAATCCATATTTTGTATATGTTATTAATATGGTTTTAACCAAACTCATAATTTGGACATCCATATCCAAAATAAAAACCAAATTAGTCAAGTTTATTTTTTTTAAACAAATTAAAAAAAAAAACTTTTTTCGTTTTGAAAATAAAAAAAAATATTTTTATTTTGAAAAAAAATATATTTTTTTTGGAAAAAGAATAGAAAATATAATTTTTAATCAATAAAAAAACTGGAAAAAAAAAACATTATTTTTTTTTCAAAAAAAATGATTTTTTTTTGAAAAAAATTGATTTTTTTTAATTTTTGAAAATAATTTTTTGTTCATAAAATTAAAAAAAAAAGATTTTTTTAAAAGTAAAAATATTCTTGCAAAAAAGAATTTAAATAAATAAATCAAAATTAATTATAAATTAGGTTATGGATATAATTGGTTAATAACTGGTTTATAACCATTTTACCAAAATGAAACCGGTTATGACAATTGGTTTTAATAACTTGTTATAACATATGTATTATTTATGGTTATGGATTGATTATGAAAATTAACTGTCCATGAGCATCTCTAACTGCTTTCACATTCTTCCATGAGGACAGGTCATATTGGGTTCTTCAACGGACTTTGGCTTTGTCTGGACAACGTTCACCACTTCAAGGGCCTGGAGAGGGGTTTCCACAATTTCTTCATCTACTTCAAAGTATCTGAATGAAGACAAATGACTGATGAAAATATCTCCCTCTCCGGATATTGAAACCATCTTACCAGAAGTGACAAACTTCAACTTCTAATGGAGTGTTGAGGTGACAGCTCCGGCGGCATGGATCCAAGGTCTATCCAATAAACAGCTGTAGGCATGCCTAATATCCATAACCTGAAAGGTAATACAGAAAGTCTGAGGACCAATCAGGATAGGGAGATCAATTTCCCCAATAACATTGCGCTTAGACTCATCAAAAGCTTACACCACAAGAGCACCGGGCCTTATTTGTATCTCTTCAACATCTAGTTGCGCCAGAGTAGTCTTCGGCAATACGTTCAAAGATGAACTTGTATCAACTAATACTCGCACCAAGGTAAAGTCTGCACATTTGATGGAGATGTAAAGAGCCATGTTATGTTCTCTCCTATTAGGGGGCAGATCATCATCGGTAAACATCAAACAACTATCAGCACTGAGATTGGCGATCACATCATCAAACGGGTTAATAGTGATGTCTTCCACCACGTAAGCCTCATTCAAGAACTTCAATAATGTAGACCTATGAGCCTCGGAACTAATAAGTAGAGACAGGATGGAAAATCTTGGATGGAGTCTGGTTGAGCTGATCCACAACTTTATAGTCACTTTTCTTGATAATCTTCAAGAACTCTCTATCTTCTTCGGTAGATACCGCCTTCTTTGATAAACTTTCTACCACTTCTGGTGAGACTACCTATTTCTCCTTGGTTGATTAAATTGTTGTCTCATTGGCTTTACTCTGGATTACTTCACGAGAGAAAATCCTTCCACTTTAAGTTATTCTGCTTACCCCATCGATATTGGTCACATCCGACTCTTTCAAGTTCAATGGTTTGCCACCCATTTAAAGTGTGGCATCATAGTTCCAAGGGACAACCTTGGTAGTATCAAATGAGAAAGGAGTAGGCACATGGATAACCATCGACCCGATTTTCTTTACAGGTTCTGTATCGGTATTTCTTTGATAAGGAACCAGAAAAGGCTTGGTAAGCTTTTCTGGGTCAAATATAGGCACCATCAAACGTTAAATTCAAGCTTTGAATTCAACACACTGATCTGGGTCAGATGAACATCCCACACATTTCTCATGTACTTATTTCATTAATTCTTCTTCTACAAATCTAGCATGGACTACGAACAAGGGAGTTTTTAAATTAAACACATGCTTTATCAAGTTTTCATCAATACAACTTTCAATAGCATTGACGCCTAGACCACCATGTCTAGGCAAAGGATTGTTCCTCGTATTCAGAATATCATCAAAAGACAATATATTTTGGTCTATCAATTCTTGCACCCTGAGCTTAAAAACACGACAATTCTCTATTTTATGTCCTTCTGAGTTGGCATGAAAGACACATCTAGCATTCTCATTGTACCAGGGTTTGTAAGGCTTTATCATTGGTGGTAGTGTCTAGGCCACAACCGTTCCATTTTGGATCAGATAATGTAATAGTTGAGTGTACATCATAAGGATAGGCGATATATGCATCATTATATGGTCGATAAGGTCTTTGTTGATTTGGTCGTTATGGCTTGACCGGACGTTGTTGATTATTCTGTTAATTTCTTTGTTGATACAGAGGTGGAGGAGCCTGGTACTGAGGCCTCAGAGCTAACATTGGAGCTAGAATTGGAGTTGGTATTAGAGTTAGAGGAATTGGCCGGTAAGGTAGGGCAGGGTATCGAGCAACTGCCACATAGCGGTATTGGAAGCAAGGCATTGGAGGAGGCTCTCGATGTGGTGCTTTCCCCCTTTGAGAAGATATGGCACTAGTCTCGTCCTCTCTCCTCTTAAATCTGTTGAAAGGTTTCTTCAATCTTTTCAGACCTTTTTCTACTCTTTCACCGACAATCACCATGTCTGAGAAGCCTGCAGACACACTGCTGATCAGTCTTTCATAGTACTCGCCCTGCAAAGTACCCATGAAGATATCAATTAATTCATGGTCCACTAGAGGTGGATGTACTCTTACAGCCAATTCTCTCCAACGTTGTGCATATTCTTTAAAAGATTCACCGTCCTTCTGAGCCATAATCTAAAGTTTAGTATGGTTTAGATCCATATCAATGTTATACTTGTATTGTTTTGCAAATACATCAGCCAGCTCACCCCAAGTGCTATGTTGTTGCACTCAAATTGCATGTACCATTATGCAAATGCTTTAGTTAGGATATCCTGAAAACAATGAATCATGAGTTTGTCATCTCTGGAATATACCACCATCTTTCTACAATACATCTTCAAATAGATATTTGGACAGCTGAGACCCTTGTACTTCTTAAATTCTGGCGCCTTGAATTTAGGAGGCATGACCACATCAGGCACTAGACACATTTCCAGAGCACTTAAGCTGGTTGAGTTATACCCCTCTAAGACCCTCATTTTCTCTGCCAAGGCATGATACATTTGGATGGCTTCAGAATCTTTATCAGCAACAGGATTGACCCCAAGAGTAGCCTCATGATAATTTTGCATTTTGTATTCATCCTGGAGCTCATCATTAGTACGAGGAATAGGGATTTGATTGACAACAGGCGGCCCTTGTGCAACAAATCCATCAACGACTATGGATGCATGCCTAGGATGGGGTATTTGAGTTCCCTCAGGCGGAGGAGTGAACCCATGAGTAAGACCATATATCACCGGATTGGGAATAGGACCTGAAGGTCGTAAAGGTGAAGCAGGCCTTGGAATAGGGACATCACTACTTTCAGCAGCGATAACATGGATCTCATCTTCCCTTCTGGCTAGAGCCACCATCATCTCTAGAATTTGGTCGATCTTGCTTTTGATGGGGTTGATCTCCTCCCTCATTGCAACTTGTTCTTGTTGAATCTCATCCATTGCTCTCGTTATATTGCCACGTGTAGCATACTTACGTTGATGAATCAGCTTGATTTAATTGGAGATGAGGAGAAATGAAAATAATTTTTGTTTTGAGGAATGAAATGCATGATGCATATTTGATGCATATGAATGATGAAAAATGCTTTTATGTTTTATGTTTTATGTTTTTATGTTTCATTTTTATTTTTATGGAGTCGCTTTAGATTCGTTGTTATTTAGCAAGCATTCAGTGAGATTATGAGAACAGGAAAAGAAAAGCGACCAAACATTGGTACAAAAGAGCCAAAACCTTTATTCATTTGATTCAAAGCAGAGTAAAATTCTTTCAGACATAAAGAAAAGTACAACACATAAGTCAAATCGTAGGCTTTCGCTGCTTGAGCTCTTCTAATTCTTTCTTGAACCTCTGCATTAGGTTCTCACAGAATAAGACAAAGTTGATCACTGAAGGAAGGGTGTTGTTGTCGTCTAGGTCTTCTAGAGAACTCTTTAGTATTAAATGCAAATCCTTAGTTATCCAATTACAAAACTCAACCATACTTGTGAATTTATCATGATAATTATCCTTCTCTATGTTTAGAAAGTTGATGGTGCCGTCGTAGGCATCAAAGTTCCCATTCCCATTATTCATTTCCTCCATCTACTCAGCGCATTCCCCTTGTAAGGATTAAAACTTTCTCTTCCAATATTGTTCTGAATCGTTGTTGTTTTGTACCTCTCTACGCTTTTTATCCCACATCTCAGTGTAATCTGAGAAGCAACCATGGCTCTCTCTTTCTGGAGGCGTTCATGCTCTGCTTTCTCTTTTGAATCATGGAGTAAAATACTGAGGCCTTGTATCTGAGCCTCAAGCGCTTCCCTTATCTATTTCTTTTCCTTTGCAGCACGTTTCCACCAATGCTCCCTGTCTTTGCAATTTCGCTTAGCCTACTTCAGCTTTCCTTTTACGGTACCTAGATAGTGGTTAGCTTATCCCAAGCCTTCCTTGACCCTCTTCATTTTGTAATCTTCCTTATCAATTTTTTTTTTCATTTTCCTCAAGCTACATATTCTTTCTCCTGAGTTTCCACTTAAAATCATTCTTCTCGTTGGTGACACAGTAAAGGTTGCTATGCAGTTCTTCATTTTCTTTAGTAAGCATTACTATCGTGGCCCTCATCACGTCAGCTTCTTCAAAGGAGATAGGAACAGGTGCAAGTATCGCAGGTTGGGTGGGAGCTTTAATCATGAATGGAAGCTTAACCACTTTCACCCTTTCTTTGATCTAAAGGGCGAAAGACTCCTTTGTCGTGATGTCATTCCTTCCTGAATCAACCCCTCTAACATGGACTTTTTCCAGGCTTTGACAATCTTATACAACAATGATGGATTCTCCATTCCCATACCAAGTAATATCATCTCTTCCAACTCTTTGTCCTTTGTCCTATTGCGCAAGGGATATCCAAATTGATACAAAGCTAAAATAAGATTATAGCTTATGTAACCTTTGGATCCAATCAAGGGTACATTAGGGAAATTACCGCAACTAACAATCATTTCTTCCATATTCAGCTTTCCTGTATACCAAGTGATGGAATTTCCATTATGTGAGACCAAAGTTTGGCTCCACTCTTCGTCACTCATATCTTTGATATAGGAACCCACTTTTAACACATAGGAAGTCATACAATCATAGAGAAGTGGAAGACAACAAACTACAATACCACCCCTCTGTTTATGGCACCCATGAAGAGAAAATAGAACTTCGGCCAGTAGTGTAGGAACTGGGTTCACATTTTCTGTCAACATAGCCTAGAAGACACTTATTGTTGTTGAATCAATGAACTTCTCATATGTTGGGAATAGTACCGGCCCATAAATGAGAAGAGCTAATACATTCCTAAACGCCTCCCGGTTTTGAATTCCTACTAATCTTTCCTCTTACTTTTCTAGGAACCCCTTCCAAAATCCACATAAATCACCCTTCTTCTTCTTCCAATTAACGTTCGCATCTATAATCTTAATTTGAAGAGCCAAAGTAAGTTATTTGATTGTAGGTACCTTCCCCTGGCTGGTGTACAACATCCTCCCATTTAAAGGAATCATCAAGTGCTTCTCAAATTCCTCCAAAGTTGGATTCAATTATAAATCTTGGAATAAAATGCATCAGAGATCTGAATCATAGAACTGTGCAAGAGCATTTACAACCTTGGGATAAATTTGGACGGAGAGTAGGTCCAATATCTTTCCATACTTGCCCTAAAAGGTAACTCTAAAGCAGCCAGGTAACATAGCCATAAGTTCTTTCAATATGTTCACATCGGGCATAATGACTTTGAACTGCAAGGCCTTTCTCTCTTTTTTGGATTCATATCTAATCTTTGATGCTAAGCTAATAACCTCGAATGAATATGGTTCCCTGAAAGCAAAAATTCCTTTGTATGTCAAACAAATGCTTTTTATGATGACATGATGTGAATGGTATGCACAGGTAATGGTACGGGTAAAAAATAGAACAAACCTAACTGGGTGTGCCTCCTAGATTGGGATATTTCAAAATTTGTGTACCTATGAAACCAACTCACAAGGTTAGCTTTAAGAGTTTGGATAAAAGGGGCCATAGAGTCATGGGCCTTAATCAGAATTTCACCATGCAACGGGTGAACCGCTTTATGACAAATTCATGAAAAATATCTACTCTAGGGGGGTCTTTGCATTGATTATACAAGGTGTGCTCTTTGGGGATCAATACTACATAACCACCAAAGATGATACATGTTCTAAAAGGTCCTTAGAGTAGGGTCTTTGTGTTAGCCATACAAGGTGTGATCCTTGGGGCTAACATAACACAACCACCTCCTAACTTATGTTCATTCTCTTTTTTTCAAAAGCTCGGGAATAGAGGTTCACTCAAGTAATAGTTCCCAATGCCTGTAACACCACGATTCTTCTAGAAGATATTTTGATGTTTTATTTCTTGAATATTCCTTTTTATGATGTTTCGATGTTGTATGTTGGTGGGGTATGAGTCATTAAGTGAGGAGTAAAAGAAATATTGGAGGGGAATTGATTAATTAATTTAGGGGGAATATGATGTTAATAATAGTTGTATACTATTATTTAATTAAAATAATAATAAAAATAAAATAATTATAAGTGTGGAGATTTAAGGGGCAATGAGGTAATTGTATGAGGATAAGTAAGGGCATATAAGAGAAAACATATAAAGGGTCTAGTGTTACTAGATAAAAAGGGAAGATAGAGAAAAGTAAGATATTATTCTGTTAGTACGTGAAAAGTTGAGAGAAAGGAGAAGAGAAGCTAGGGCAAGGAGAAAGCAAGAGAGCATTCATCCATTGACTTGGAAGAAAACATATTTCTAGAAGAATTCTAAGGTAAGGGTGGGTAATGGTTTTCAATTGTGATAGACATGAGGGGAGAGTGGGATAAGGTTTTAGTTTTTCTTTTAGTTGATAATCCTAAATATACATGTTTGATGATGAATGGTAGTGGTGTGTGATTCAATTGTTATTGTGTTCTTGAGTTGGGTTGAATATAGATGATTTTAGGGCATGAGTTGAATGAATGAATAGAGATGGATGTGATGAAAAAATATGTTAATTGAGTTGTTGGTTATGTATATCTTGATGTCGTAATGTGTTTCTTTCACTTGATTCATGTACTATATGATATGACAAGTTTTTGGGGTTGTTGGATGTCAAAATAAGGGGTTTGGGGTCTGTTGCAAGGCTGAAAAATAAGAGAGACCGCACAAAATTGCGAGAAAATGGGGGTTTTTTGGGCACTGCTACGGGTGGCCGTAGCAGCCCCATGGATTTTGGCACCAGGGGTGTGCCCAAAGTGAGTTTCTGGCATAGGAGTGCTATGGGCCATAGCCGATGCTATGGGCGGCCGTAGAAGATCCCTGGAATTGGTATTGCAAAATTTCGGCCATAACTTTGTAACCGTAAGTCCAAATCGAGTGTTGTTCGAAGCGTTGGAAAGCTAACGCGAATTACTATCGAATGAAATTATTTTCAGAGGCTGATCATGATAATCAGTTGATGCTTTTGATATTTGAAATAAATGTTGACTTTGAAACTTGTTTATCTTCCGATGATTTTTGTTATATCTTTTTAACCGTATACCCAAGTGATGAGTCGTTTGAAGTATTAGAAAGTTAACGCCCAGAGTTATAACATAGTAGTAATAAGTAAAATGTTTAAATACTATTTTTATGCTTACTGTATTGATGAAGTGTTAATTTACAGGTTCAGATAATGAATCATGGTATTGTTGTGCTAATGTTATGTGATAATGATGTTGCCATGTTAACACTATTATGATGATATTGTTGAGATGTTGAGTTGATGAAGTTTGATGTTGTTGTTATGATGTGATGTTGATGATGTTGATATGATGTGATGTTGATGATGTTGATATGATGTGATGTTGATGATGTTGATACGATGTGATGTTGATGACATTGTTATGACGTGATGTTAATGTTGTTGTTGTTATAATGTTGTTAATGATGTGCATGTCTGAATATATGCAAGATGTGTTTATGATGATTATGTTGATGGTGGCATACACGGTCAGAAGAGGGGCCAATGTGTATGTGTTGTTGTTGTATGTTGTGAATCATGCATCCATGTTGTCGGAACTTCGGTTTTATTTATGTTGTGGCCTCGATCCTATGGTGGGGATCGGGTGCGAGTAGTTAATTCCTATGGTCGGGGATTAGTGAAGCGTTAGCTATGGTGATGGTAACGAGTTTTGGTGAGCCTCAATCCCATTGTGATGGATCGGGTGTAAGTAGCTAATTTCTATTGCGGGGGATTAGTGAAGCGTTACCTATGGTGATGGTAGCGATTTGGTGTGCCCGGTTCCAAGAGGGAATTGATCCTATGGTGGGGATCACGGAGTAAAATGAACCTAAGTGTTCATAATTTGGTACCACATGCATCGAGTCCATGATGTTGCATTAACATTCTATGTGGCATTGCATAATTTTGTTGGTGTTGTATGATGTGATGATACTTATGAATGTTATGTGATAATATGTGAGCCTTGTGATAGAAGTTGTATATGAGTTACTTATGATGTTTGGGGTGTGAGTTTATGATATGTTGATGTTGTTGACTTGTTGCAAATAATTGTTGTAATCTATTCTTTCTTATGTCTATTATAATTGATTATGATTATTGAGCCATTCTATTTGAATGTTGCCTCCACGTGGGTAACACACAAATACTCAGGAGTAAACTCCAAGGAAGTAAGTGGAAGCTAGCTATTGGAGTTTGTTTTAGTTTTTCGTTTTAAGTATGAGGGATTCTGCTCTGATTCATGTAACACTGAGTTGGGGCTGAGGCTTGTCTTCTTAAATTATTATGTTGTTTATTTCGAAGTATTTGCTAATAATTTCATGGTGATATTCTAAGATGTTGAATTAAGTGTTGACGAAACTTATCCTTTGTTGATGTTATGGCGGTTGGATTTTAAGACTCAATTTTAGTTGTAACATCATAATTGAATTTCTTTATGTTGATTCCGCTACATTGTTTTTAAAGGAACTTGACGTCGTAAAAGCCTCATAAATGAGTATGTTTGAATTAATAAATGTTTTTGTGTAACCCGTGTTACGGAGCAGGATAATTGTGATGTTTTATGAAGTGTAGCACCCTTGTGGTTGTGTTTATATGATTAAATTAATCGTTATTTTCGTGGGGTTTTTAGAAGGGTGTTACATTATTGGTATCAGAGCAGGTCGGTCCATCCGGCCAGGTTTTTGTATATGTTGTTTGTTTCTTAGTACCCGACATGTGTGTGAAACATTGTCGGTGCTTGCTTTCCTTTCTAATCGTTTGTCTGCAGGAGTGGGATTGAAACAAGTGGGGGAGAAGCTTTTGCTTCTCTGAGATGTTTCAGTTGTGAAGTGTTGGCTAGTTCAATTGTTTTGAGAATGTTGTGTTGTTCCTGAAACCGAACGGAGGTCGAATTCGAGGATAGTGTCGGTTGGCAAAATGGTGCGATCCTTGAGGGAAGACGGTCAGGTGTTCTCGTTGTTCGTTTCCTGGTGAAGGAGAAGGCGATGTTTTGGCTAGAGATGAGTCAGTGGTATGTTGGGTATCCTGACGTGTTTCCTAAGGATGGGCACGGTTTGTCTTTCATTGGAACAAGCTGATGTTATTCGTGGAATGAATTGGTTGGAGTTAAACCAAGTGTTTAACAACTGTTTTAGTAATTCGGTGCAGTTTCTTAAATCCACAGAGGATATGGATTCGAGATCCCTGTCTGCTGGTCCAATTGAGATGTCTTTGAGGGAGAACGATCAGGTATTGTTGATATTTGTTTCTCGGAGATTGGGGAGAAATGTGACGGCTAATGATATGCCAGTGGTGTGTAATTCCTGATGTTTTTCCTGGAGGTATCTGCGACTTACCTATAGAGTGTGGATCTAAGTTTGGTGACAATGGGGAACTGATGTTTTCACCTGCTAAGCAAGAGGATGGGTCCGTGGGAAATGATACACCTGTGTTGCTTGTAACACCCCAATTTTTAGTAATTAATTATTTATATTAATTAATTGAGTGATTTTGTGAATTAATTGATTTATGTGATTTATCTAATTTATTTGAATTATTTGATTTAAATGAATTACTTGATTTAGTGAATTTATATGAATTGTTTGATTTATATAATTTATTGAGTTTATATAAATTTATTGATTTATTTAATTTATGTGAATTAATTGATTTAATTGATTAAATTGAAGTGTGTGATTTATTTGATTATTTGAAAATAATTGAATTGTTGGATTTATCTAATTATTTATTTTAATTAGATTATTGGTATTAAGTAAACTATTTAATTTATTCTATTTAATAGAATTTTATAGAATTACTAGAGATTGGTTAGGCTTAAGGTGATGTGTTAATATTATGTGTAATGGGTTGACTTAAGTCCACTTGGTTAAGACAAGTTAGAGTTTTAGAGAAAAAAAGTTAGTAAGGAAAATTGGAAAAGAAAAAGAGTAGAAGAGAAGAAGAGAAAGGGGAGAAGAAGAGAGGAACTCAAGAATAAATTCATCAAAAAAATCTAAAGTAAGGGTGAGTTTTTACTCATTATTAGAGTTATTAGGTGATGATTATTGAGTAGAAATAGTGTTAGATTAAAACCCCCAAAAATTTTCTATGAGATTGAAATTATTAGGTTAATATTAATTTCTGAAAATTATTAATTTTTAATATATTTAGAGTTGATTTTGGTAATATTTGAAAGACAGGTTTAATATTTAGAGTAGCCATTAAGAGTTGCAATATTGGATAATTGTTTTGCTGTAGCGGAATTTCTTTTCGGTATTAGAAATGGAATGTGTAGTAGTTACTCCTTTCCCAACATGTAGTACCACTTCTTGCTCTTCATTATAACTGTGTAGACTAATGTGAGAAGTACCCTTATACTCATACTGTAGCGTGAAAATATACTAGTACTTCCTCCGTCCTAAATTATAAATCACTTTGTCAAAAAAAATTGTCTCAAATTATAAGTCACCTTACATTCCCAATACAATATAAATGATATCTTCCCCAATATACCCTCAAATATTTATTATTATTTATTCTTTCAACTCTTTTAATTTCTCTCTCCTATATAATTATGAGGGGCATTACTGTAAAGTTATACATAATTTGTTTTTCCCATAATGTAATAATTAAATTTTTTAATTTGTGTGAAAAGCCCAAAACATCTTATAATTTAGGACGAAGGAAGTAGTAGGGAGGAATGTACCCACATCCTGTAGCGCATGGCAATGATTGTATTTGTTTTCTTTAGTTTTCATGATGTTAGTATATATATTACTTCCTCCTCCCATGATGTTAGTATATATATTACTTCCTCCTTCTATAATGAATGATCCAGTTGATTTTTTACACAGATTAAAAATAAAGAAATAATTGAAGAAGAGATAATGATATTTTTATTAAAGTACCCTTATGATGTATTGGAAATGATGAAATTAAAGGGTAAGATAAAAAAAGTTATATTAAAAATTAAAATGGATCATATATTTTAGAACATCATTTTATTTCAAATAAATCACTCGTTATAAAACGGAGGGAGTATTAAATACTGTATCATTAAAAAAAAAAAAAGAGAACAAGTAATTAAAGCAAGACGGTTGTCCCACTAGCCGTAGTGAATTAATATTAGGAAAGGAATGTCCTGTCCCCACTAGCGCATAGGCATGAGAGTTATACAGTGATAACTCATTTCAAGTCGTAGCAGTTTATATATATAAATAGCATATGGGTCATTAGAATGATAGTAGAATGTTTAGAAATAATTTCATTTATATATATTAATCCATTTTTATGAAAATTAACATCGGTTACAATTTCTTTTAAAAGTCGTCATTATTGACTTACGAATGGATTAATCAGTGTATTTGCTGTTGAATGTTTCAATATTTCACTTTAAATATCCTTCTATGACTTGCAAGGCGTGATTAATGACAGATTTTTAGTGCTTACTTGGTTTGAGAAAATGTTTCTAGTTTGCATTTTATGTTTTCACTAATAAATACAAAATTAACATCTTGTTTTCTCTAAGTACTGTTAAGAAAATGTTGTATTGGAAATTATTTTGTATTGGAAATTACTATTGCCTTGTATTAGTAATAAAGTATTGAATTATTTTATTAAATATTGAATTATTTATTAAATATTGCATTATTTTATTGAATATTGAATTATTTATTTAATTATTAATTATTTATTAAATATTGGTTATTTAATTTTAAATATGGATTATTTATTTAAATATTAATTATTTATTTAGATATTGGTTATTTATTTAAATATTGATTGTTTATTTAAATATTGATTATTATTTATCGAATAGTGGAATTTTATTGAATATTGGATTCAATTATTGGTGATTGATTAATTATTCTATATTTAATCGGTAACGTGTGTTTTGTGAGTTGTGATTGAATCGAGTCGATACTTCCGTATTACTTTCTAATTGTGGTGATGATGTTTGAAGTATGAATGTCTTGATTATGAAAATGTGATTGTGTGTGCAATTATGTGGTAATTCAAGTGTGATGAATTATTGATGATATGCTTGGATATTAAGATTAGGGAATAGTTTTAATTGCATATGGTTGTTGATTGCATACGCATCATTTGTGTCAAGAGGCAATGCTTGCTAGTTCCGTGGGAGCTAGTGACTTGTTCCAAACCTAGAGTGGAGTTTGAAAGCTTAGGGGACGGGCTTTTGTTTGTTATTGGTCTAGGGGACGGACCCGGTTTAAAGTGTAAAAACCAAAAAATAATAACAAGTGTTGGTACCACATGGCATGAGTTGCATTGAATCTTGCATCGGATCACATTGCATATATGTTTGTTATATAGAAGTGTGTGTACGTATGTGACTTGTTGAATTGGAAAAATTGTGGACTGTGTGGATATACTTGTGAATAGTATGAATACTTGATTTATATTTGGTTGATAAAAGTTTGAAGTGCGAGAATAATTGTGATTATGCTTGTATGCCTTAAATTAATTATCATCTTATGATTTCAATAATTATGTGAATTCTTACCCTTCTGTTGGAATGATGTTTTATACATCGCTCAGGTACTGAAGATTAGAGTTGCTTGCTAGTACGAGGATAGCTATTTGGAGTAGCTTGTTTAGCTTCCATATTTATTTTGGGTTGAGTCGTGCTCTGATCATGTAACACTGGGATCGTTTGGTTTATGTTTTAGAGATACATTATGTACTCTACTTTATGTTTTAATGTTTACTTGAATTATGTAGAATATCGGCTTTTATGCCTAAGTATTTATTATGAATGAGATGAGCATGGGACTTTCTTTATGTCTATCATGATTAACTTCAATCCGCTGCTAGTTGCTAAGTGAAAGTTTTTGAAAATCATGAAATCATTTAAGTGTTAATGAGCATGACAGGTGTCGTATGAATTATTTGAAAATATGTGTGACACCCTTTTTGTGAAATGCATGATAATTACTCTGATTTATTTATATTTATTCTGCAGGGTTTAGAAGGGTGTTACATTAATGGTATCAGAGCAGGTCGGTCCATCCGGCCAGGTTGTCTAATGTTGTTTGTTCGCTAGTGTTGTACCCCAAATTTTACCCTTAGATTTTTCTGATCATTTCATATCATTTTTAAATCAGACTGGGGCAAGCTTTCCAAGCGCACAGTGAAACAATCATTTTCAGAATCAGACAAGCTGAAGCAGTGATCAGCTCATCTACAACAGTCAGCTAATCTGGGGCAGTTTACTTGAAGAATCCCCGAGCAGCTCTCCATCCTTCCTACAAGAATCATCAACTTGATACAGTTTACCCGTGTGGCAGAGGTGTGTTCAGCAGTAGCATCCCTAGTCCCCAAAGAGAATGGCAGTGATCTCCGTGTTGAGGAATCAGTTTTCCAGTCTTGTCTTCTTACCAAAGGAGTCTAGCTGTGTCGTCGACATTACATTCACATTTGCATTTGATCATATCATCTGCATAATTCATATACATATGCATATCATGAGTGTTTCATCCTCATTTGCATTTCTCCCGAGGTCGTGTTGTTATCCACGTCTTACCTTGTGGTCAAAGTCCAACTTACTTGGCGCCTACCAAAACATTACCTGTCCATTCCACTCCAGTGTTATTCCTGAATTTTTTTTACATTCTTCCACTCCAGTACCATTCTTGGTTGTCTCTTTCTGATAATTTTCAGATCGAGTCTTTGTTCACTTTCGTCTAAAACCTTGATTAGATGTTGTGATTGTGCCTTTCATTCAAAACCTTGATTGGATGTTTGGTTTTCTCTCTTTCTGATAATTTTCAGATCGAGTCCTTGGTCACTTTCATCTAAAACTTTGATTAGATATCGTGATTGTGCCTTTCATTCAAAACCTTGATTGAATGTCTGGTTTCTTAAAACATCCAATGCCTTTCCGGATGTGTCTCTTTCTGATAATTTTCAGATCGAGTCTTTGTTCACTTTCATCTAAAACCTTGATTAGATATTGTGATTGTGCCTTTCATTCAAAACCTTGATTGGATGTTTGGTTTTCTCTCTTTCTGATAATTTTCAGATCGAATCTTTGTTCACATTCGTCTAAAACCTTGATTAGATGTTGTGATTGTACCTTTCATTCAAAACCTTGATTGGATGTTTGGTTTTCTCTCTTTCTGATAATTTTCAGATCGAGTCCTTGGTCACTTTCATCTGAAACTTTGATTAGATATCGTGATTGTGCCTTTCATTCAAAACCTTGATTGAATGTCTGGTTTCTTAAAACATCCAATGCCTTTTCGGATGTGTCTCTTTCTGATAATTTTCAGATCGAGTCTTTGTTCACTTTCATCTAAAACCTTGATTAGATATTGTGATTGTGCCTTTCATTCAAAACCTTGATTGGATGTTTGGTTTTCTCTCTTTCTGATAATTTTCAGATCGAATCTTTGTTCACTTTATCTAAAGCCGTTATTAGATATTGTGATCTATACCTTTCATTCAAAGCCGTTATTGGATGTCTGGTTTCTTTACCATCTGATGCCTATCCAGATGTGTCCCTCCTGCTGTTGTTTCTTCAGATCGAGTCCTTGCTCACTTTATCCAAAGCCGTTATTAGATATTGTGATTTGTACCTTTCATTCAAAGCCGTTATTGGATAACTGGTTTCTTTTGCCATCTGATGTTTTTCTGGAGGTTTCTTTCCCTGTCTTTTCTGGTTTTTCTTGAAGATCCCGTTTGAACTCTTCAGTATAAGAAATTCCAGAAAATATTTTGCTGATGTCTATCCTTTCATTTCAAATTGATCCCCAGTGGAGATCGTGTCTTCTTTCTGGTTCCATGCCCAGTAAGAGTATCTTCTATTTCCCCAGTGTTATTGTCATCCCCAGTGAGTGATTGCTCATGGTGTGGACTTTGTCCCTTATGCTTTCGTCCTTTCTGCATTTGTGCATTTACCATTCTATCATTTCCATCATATTAGAGTTCATGGCATGTCAGCATTTGCATGACTGTTGCTTGTCCTTAGCATCTGCATTCCATCTAAGGGCAAAATTTTCGGTTTGCTATATTTAAATATCTTTCACCTTGATCTCTCGAGGATTTCCATCCCTCGTGCCATCCGGTAAAGCTATTTAAATAGGGGCAACTGTTGTACCCCAAATTTTACCCTTAGATTTTTCTGATCATTTCATATCATTTTTAAATCGTTTTTTTTCGCATTTTCAGTTAAACATCATCAACCATGCGCTTTTTGTCGATTGTTGTCATTCCACTTTAAATTTGTTTTCATTATCTTATATTTATTTGAGATTTAGTTAGTTTAATTCTAATATTAGCTCATCTTGTTATATAGTTTTATTTAAGTTGGTTTATCTTTAATTATAACTTTATTTTTTTTAATTTAATTTAATTTTAATTTTAGTTTAGTTTTTAATTTAGTTAATTAGATTATTTTAATTTAGTTAATTTTAATTTTATTTGATTTAATTCAATTAGATTAATTCTATTAATTCGGTTTAGTCTATTTTAATTTTAATTTTAATTTAAGTTTAGTTTGTAATTTTCTTTTTTTTATTATTATTTTCTTTTGTTTTAAAAAAAAATCATTTTAAAGATAGAGTCCATTTTTCTTTTAGTTATAATATACTACAAATTACAAAATTCAAAAAAAAGAAGACAAAAGGAATCCGTAAGCTTTGACCATTTTTCAGAAATTTGTTTCATTGTTCTCACTACAATACAAAACCTATAGCCCTGCAGCATCAACCTGCAATTTCCTTTCACAAAACCATGATACGCTACACTGTCCCACCAACAAAGCAAAGAACCTGTACAATAAAAAAGATTCTTTTTTCTCTTCATATGTCCCTCTCTCACTACTACACATGCCACGACACCCTCTGAAACACAAAACAAAACAAAAAAAAACTCTCTGAAACATGCACCACGCGGACCTCTTTCTCCATAAGTATTACAACACACTCTTTCTTTCCATGCCATGATAACTGATACATAGAACCATACACTTCATCCCATAACAAGACCCTTTACCTTTTCTTCAAATAAAAAAAATCTTCGGTGCATATTTCCAAACTCACAAACCACATCATCCATATCACCTTATCATCCTCTCCTGTTCCTCTTACGTGACCTCACATCAACACAACCCAAGGACACCCTTCATTTTCTCAGCTCATATACCATGGCCATGACACACCATAAGCAACTCTCAAACCTCATATTTTTACAAGCTCTGTTGGTAGTTGGTTAGTTGATAGTTGATAAAAGATAGTTTTAGAAAATTGTTTAGAAGAAGGCTATGTCATTGATTTCTTGGATGATCAATTACATGATACCAATGGCCTATTTATAGGCTCAAGTCACTACCTTCTACATTACATTAGTTCTTTCTAGAGTTTTCATGATAGATGAGTATCATGATAGTTCTAGGTTCTTCTATCATTTTAATATACTTATAGTTCTAGATTGTTCTACCATATTCATAACTATTATAATTCTAGGATCTTCTACCATTTTCCTACATATTATATTTAAGAATATTCTAGAAATTTGTAGCAATTTCAACACTCCTCCTTGATGCAAATTTCTGTGACTCCAAGCATAGCTCGTAGCTCTTCGAATCTTGGTCTCGGCAACGCCTTCGTGAATATGTCTGCAATTTGATCTTCTGTTCTGCAGTAGTCGAGTTTGATCTCTTTAGTTGCTTCAGCTTCTCTGATAAAGTGATACTTGATTGCTATGTGTTTTGTTCTGTTGTGATGTATTGGATTTTTCGCTATTGCAATTGCTGATTTGTTGTCGCAATTGATTTTAGTAGGCCCGTCCAGTTTTTCTCCCATGTCTTCAAGTATCCTTCGAAGCCATATAGCTTGACTCGTTGCTTCAGCAGCTGCCACATACTCTGCTTCTGCTGTAGATTGTGCAACCGTAGCTTGCTTCTTCGACGCCCAAGAGAAAATTCCCGATCCTAGTGAGAAAACATAGCCAGAGGTGCTTTTCATGTCATCTACCGAACCTGCCCAATCACTGTCGGTGTAGCCAAGTAATCCTGAGTTGCTTTCGGTAGTGTACCATATACCTAATTCTTTTGTTCCTTGTAGGTACCTCAAAATTCTTTTTCCTGCTCCAAAGTGTATTTGACTTGGGCTTTGCATGAATCTTGATAGAAGACTTGTAGCATACATTATGTCTGGCCGTGTAGCTGTCAAATATAGGAGGCTTCCAACTAGACTTCTGTATATGGAAGCATCAGCTTCTGGTGCTCCATCATTCTTCTGTAGTTTCTCATTTGTTATGAGTGGAGTAGCGACAGGTTTGCAACCATACATCTTGAATTTCTTAAGTAAGCCTTCTGTGTATTTCTTTTGCGAGATGAATATTCCTTCTTTTCTCTGACTTACCTCTATACCGAGGAAGTAACTCATCAAACCAAGGTCAGTCATCTCAAAGGTCTTCATCATGTCTTCTTTAAACTCCATCATCATCTTAGTATTACTTCCCGTGTAGATAAGATCGTCCACATATAGAGAGAGTAAGAGAGTATGCTGACCTTGAGACTTGATGTAAAGTGTAGGCTCACTTTTGCTCCTCCTGAATCCTCGACCCATGAAATACTGATCGATTCTGCTATACCATGCTCGAGGTGCTTGCTTCAAACCGTAGAGTGCCTTTCTTAGTCTTAACACTTTGCTTTCGTCTCCTTCAGACATGAATCCTTGTGGCTGCTCCACATAGATCTCTTCTTCAAGTACTCCGTTGAGGAAGGCAGATTTGACATCTAGTTGATGTATACTCCATCCTTTTTGTGCCGCAAGAGCTATTAGAGCTCTAATGGTATCAAGACGAGCTACTGGTGCAAATGTCTCATTGTAGTCAATCCCAGGTTGTTGTGAGTAACCCTTAGCTACTAGTCTCGCCTTGTGTTTTTGTATGGTGCCATCAGGGTTGAGCTTTGTCTTATAGACCCACTTAACCCCAATGATATCTTTTCCAAGAGGACGATTTACTAACTCCCATGTGTTGTTTTTTTCGATCATCTTTATCTCTTCTTCCATTGCCTTGACCCATACTTCCTGCTTTGACGCTTCTTCAAAGCTTCCAGGTTCAAGAATGGCCAAGTTACATGTTTCATATATATCCACCAAGGATCTTACTCGTCTTGGATTAGACTCTGGTGATGATAGTTCTTGATCTTCTTGTTGTGGTGGAGGTGAAGCAGATTCACCTGAGTCTTCTTCCTCAGCTTCTTCTTGAGGTAGTTGGACTGGTATAAGGATGTTCTTCTCCACTTTTTCTTCATCCCAATTCCAAGAAGCATTCTCATCAACTTCAACATCTCGACTGATGATGAGTTTTTTTGTTTGCAAGTTGTAGACACGGTAGCCTTTAGAGATAGTGCTATACCCCAGAAAGATACCTCGTATAGTCTTATCTTCAAGCTTGTGCCTCTTCACGTCTGGAATATGAATGTAGCATATAGATCCAAAGACCCTTAGGTGTTTTGCTGATGGCTTCTTTCCATTCCAAGCTTCAATTGGAGTCTTATCTTGTACTGCCTTAGTTGGACATCTGTTGAGTATGTAAACAGCAGTGTATACTGCTTCAGCCCAGAATGTGTTAGGAAGTCCCTTCTCCTTGAGCATCGATCTAGCCATTTCCATAACTGTGCGATTCTTTCTCTCTGACACACCGTTTTGTTGAGGAGAATATGCGACCGTAAGTTGACGCTCAATGCCTTCATCCTCACAAAATTTGTCAAACTCGCGGGACGTGTATTCCTTGCCTCGATCACTTCTTAGTACTTTTATCCGTTTTCCACTTTGATTTTCAGCAAGGGCCTTGAACTTTTTGAAAACTCCAAAAACTTCTGATTTTTCTTTTAGGAAATAGACCCATGTCATTCTAGAGAAGTCATCAATGAATAGTATGAAGTACCTGTTGTTCTCGTGTGATGGCGTTCTCATTGGTCCACAGACGTCCGTATGTATCAGCTCCAATAGATCTTTCGCTCTCCATGCTCCGCTTGTTGAGAACGGAAATCGGTGTTGCTTACCAACGAGACATCCTTCACACACTTCATTATTCTCCTTTATGCTTGGAAGATCTCTCATCATATTCTTCTCATGTAACAACTTCAAGGCATGTGTGTTGAAGTGGCCAAATCTTCGATGCCAGAGCCATGAATCATCAACTTGCACCTTCATGGCAATGTTAGTTACATATTTTAAATTTAGCGGGAAGCTTCTATTGCTCTTATTCATCTTCACTTGGGCTATCTCAGACCTTTTATTTTTGTTGTCTAAGATTTTGCATACACCTCCTTCAAAGTGAAGTGTGTAGCCTCTCTCCATCATTTGGCCAATGCTTAGAAGATTTTCTTTTAGGCTGGGAACTAGTAAAACATCATGGATGAGTCGTGTACCTTTATTTGTCTCCACCATGACAGTGCCTTTGCCTTTTGATTCAACCACACTTCCATTTCCCAGTCGAACTTTGACTTTGACAGACTCGTCAATGCTTTTGAAAATAGTCTCATCCTTAGCCATGTGGTTGCTACATCCACTATCCAAATACCAACTTCCACCTTTTTCTTTGATTGAGTCTTGAGTGGCATAGAACATACATTGTTCTTGATCATGCTCCTCTGCGATATTAGCTTGATGCCTATTTTTGTTGCGACAATTTTTCTCTACGTGCCCGAACTTCTTGCAGTGGTTGCATTGTGGCATATTACGGTACCAACAATTTTTCTCTGCGTGGCCTAGTCTTTTGCATATATTGCATTGAGAGTTTTTGTCTAGCTTGTTCTTAAGGAAATTTCTAGAAACTTCTCTTCTTCTGGAAGTTTCTCCATAATTTTTCTTTCCTTCACTTTCTTTATTTTGGGGCTGAAATTTTAGCTTTGACTGGAAGGCATTTTCTAGTGTATCTTCTTTATGCCTATACAGTCTTTGCTCATATGCTTCAAGAGAGCCCACAAGTTCTGTCACTGATAGAGTGGATAGATCTTTGGTTTCTTCAATCGTTGTCACGATTGGGTCAAACTTTGGGGGCATAGTAATTAGAATTTTTTCAACGATTTTCTTGTCAAGAATTTCTTCCCCAAAAGCTCTCATTTGATTAACTATTTCTTTAACTTTAGAATAGTAATCTTTAACTGTCTCACACTCCTTCATCTTCAATAGTTCAAAATCTCTTCTTAGAGATTGAAGTTTAACGGCACGTACCTTATCGCTTCCTTGAAACTCCTCCTGCAGCGTGTTCCATGCTTCTTTGGCAGTCTTAGCTCCCATAATTCTTGGAAAAATTGCATCAGTCACCGCTTGTTGCAAGGTGAACAACGCCTTTGAATTTTTCTGTTTGTTTTGCTTCAACTCTTTTTCTTGAGCTGCATTAAGAGCCGAAGTATCCGCGGGAACGGTGAAGCCTTTTTCAACTATGTCCCATAAATCTTGAGATGAAAAAAATGTTTCCATTTTAACACGCCAGAAATCATAATTTTCACCATTGAAAATAGGGACAGAAATAGATGATGATTGAGTGGTGTTATCCATTAGTTTAGAAAAAATTTCGGAGTGGGTTTATAGTACAAAGAAAATTTTTGTAGTAGTTTGGAGGATTTTAGAATGTTAGGTAGGTAATATAACTACGCCCAATATATGACCGAACGTAGCTCTGATGCCACTGTTGGTAGTTGGTTAGTTGATAGTTGATAAAAGATAGTTTTAGAAAATTGTTTAGAAGAAGGCTATGTCATTGATTTCTTGGATGATCAATTACATGATACCAATGGCCTATTTATAGGCTCAAGTCACTACCTTCTACATTACATTAGTTCTTTCTAGAGTTTTCATGATAGATGAGTATCATGATAGTTCTAGGTTCTTCTATCATTTTAATATACTTATAGTTCTAGATTGTTCTACCATATTCATAACTATTATAATTCTAGGATCTTCTACCATTTTCCTACATATTATATTTAAGAATATTCTAGAAATTTGTAGCAATTTCAACAAGCTCACTTCATCACTACTTCACCCACATAAACACAGTGCTGCACCTACCAAACTTTCTACTCCATAAAAACACACAAACTGCTCTCACCATTTTCTCCTACAAAACCATCACACAACCATATTACCACATCTTCGTTTTTCCGACGCCGACGGTCACTTCCGCACGACAACATCGCAGCCACACCTGCAGTGATTTTTTTTCCTTCGTTTCACACCATCAACCGTGGGTTTCCTTCACGACAACCACACGTCCTGACACCGTGAAACACAGCAACAATAACCGTCGCCGTCGTACTTAGATATTGAGCAAGAAAGCGTGAAGGACAGAAAGGAGTGACTTGTGTTCGTGTTGAGTTTGAAGCGAGAGGGAGAAGGAGGGGACGCGCGAGTGTGAGAGAGAAGAGGAAACTTGTTTTCTTCCACTGTAAGTATCATCTTTTATTACTACTATTTCAATATTTTGTTTTATTTTATTTTATTTTTTACAAATTTAATTTTATTCTTAACTATCTGATAATTGTTTATATCTTAGATTTTTGTTTATTTCTTAGATTTTTGTTTATATCTTAATTACATTATTCTGTAGTATGTATATAACTGGTCTTGTTTGGTTTGTGTAAATTAATGTTGCTACTGGATAATATACATATGCATGCGGTTTTGTTTTCTTTGAATGTATATAATTTTTAAATAATTTTTGGTGTATTGTTTAAGTAGGTTGGCACTCCATTGTTAATGTTCAATGTATATATTATGCTATTTATGTTTCAAGTTATATATATAAATATATTTTTGCTTCCGTTTTTCTTTTTATACTTTTTTTAATATATCCCTCTTTTAAATAAATATATATACAAGTTTTCCGTGTTTTTTTTTTAACTTTATAGTATTACTTAGTTTAGGTTAATGTACTTCTTTTATTTTATTTATTTATTATAATACATACGTTTTTTTATGGTTATAATACATACATTTTTTATAGTTATAATATATATAGTTTTTCTTATTAGTTATAATATATACAGTTTTTTTAATTATTAGTTATAATATATTTAGATTTTTTTTATTTAGTTATAATATATAGTATAGTTATAATATATACTTCTCTTTTTTTTAGTTATACATATCTATATATTTTACTTTATTGTTAATATTGTTTAATATTTTATTTTTTCCAATGCTTGTGTAAATTGCATCTGCTGCGTTTGAAGACTATACTCCTTAATTTATTTTTGCCAGAACATTGATAAATGTAGAAACTAGCATAAGAATTATAAAAGCATGTTATCTCTCTCTGCGATATATATGTACCACCGCCCAATCTTTCCTTTTATATTTTTTATTATTATTGATGTTGTTTATTTTAATTTTTTTATTTTTGTTGAATATTAATAAATGCCAAAGAAAAATAATAGAAACACCAAATTTATTTATTTCAATTACTTGTTTTGACTTTTTTATTTATATTCTAAAAATATGTTTGTTAATTATTACTTAATTTAAATATTATTATTTAATTTGATTAATTAAATTATTAGTTAATTTTATTAAATATTTATATTTAGATTAATTAATAATTCTTTTGTCACTCGATTCTATGTAATGACTTATCTGTTTGCCTCATTCCAAAGAAAAGTCTCTCTATTGACTTCATGTCATAGATAGCTCAAATACCCTGTTAACCTCAAACAATTTTACAAGAGATAGCCATTAATCTCTTCTCCCTTCTGACCTGGCCTTCCCAAAGAGATAGCTATTAATCTCTTTTCCTTTAAGACGGTCCAACCTTTCACAATCCTTTCAAGAGATAGCCATTAATCTCTTTCTCCTAACCAATTTATCCTTACAAGCTTTGCTTTCAAGCTTTCAACCCTACTTTCCCCTGGAACCTTGACCACAGTCAAGAGTTCTTTACCCCCGTTGAGGGGAACTACGATTGCTCTGATTTCTCAAGTTCACCTTGAGAATACGTAGGCATAGGATTGCGAGATCCTAGCGAGCTACCTTTTTCTTTTTCCATCTTTTTCCTTTACATCCGATGCCTTCTCGGATTCCACATTGTCTTTTTACACCCTTAGACCACACTTAGTGTATATACCTAGGTCTTTATCTTTACCATAGTACAGATTCTTAGCATGCAAACTTTGACATAACACAAATACTAACAAGAGGTTCCCGTAGAGTACTACGGATACTTAGGGTGCTAATACCTTCCCTTAGTATAACCAATCCCTGAACCTTAGATCTCCCCCTTTAGGTTTTTCTAACGATCTTGAACCTTTCCTTTGGATAAATCAAAGTCGGTTGTAAAAGAAATATGATGCAAGTTAATTAATAGCTTGTTATCCGATTTTCACCGCAACAGAAATGGCGACTTCACTGGGGATAAAGTTAAACCTATTGTTGGTCCTTTCCTAAGAGGGTTAAGCCTATCTTCTTTGTATTTGTGTTATTTATATGTTTGCTTGCTTGTACATTTGTATATTTATATCTGTATATATCTGTATACCTGTTTCTGCTTGGGATCTTCTGTGTGCAGGGTACTATTTTTGAGTGGTGAGATAAGTCCTAACCCGGACTTGAGCGTACACTTATGATAGGACGATGGTATTCAAGGAGGCTTTGAGGGAGTCGAATCCTGAAAGGTCGAATTGATAAACACCATCACTCAGTTGAGGCCCTCTCGAGTCTAGCTATGTTGAACGAATTCGTTCGTGAAAGCTTGCTACTCTCGACCTGGGTGCCCGGGATACTGAGAACCGTAGTTACCAAACCCAACTTAAGCCTTTTAGATGTAGTGCGGAGACCATGATGGAGTCTATTTTTGAATTGGTTGTCACGCGATACTACACTCAGACGAGATCCTCTTGAGAATTTTATTAATTACCAAGTCATCTGGGAAGTCGATAAAATCCGAAAGATGGATTGTAGACTCTGGGAACTTTTTAGAACCTTGTTCGGCAGGTGAAAACCCATAATACACACCTTTTGGGATGGGTAGACCAGACTCCATGCTGTGATCTCGAACCCTTGATCTGGCTACATGTGTTTTACATTCTGTTTGCATCTTGCATGTCATGTGCATGTTTGCATGTTTTATTGCATGTGTCTGTTTGCCCAGTTCTTCATTTCCCGTTATCTCTATCTTCCAGAGATTACCTGTGAGTCATCAAGCTGATTCCTCGACACTGATACCGGACTAGAGCTAACTACAGACGAAGGATGTCAGAGCAAGAGATACACAATGTTGAGGTCCGAATGGAGATCGATGAACTTAAGTCAAGCATGACTAAACTCACTGAGATGCTCCAAGTTTTGATTGCTAGGGGAGAGCCTCCCCAAAGGACTGTCATCCAGGAAGTTTCAAGTGCTGATCCACCACCCGTTCAGTTACCACCATCAACTTGGCCAGAGTTTGGTTTGCCACACAACTATTCTCCACCTCTTGCATCTACTGCTATGGTTGGTCAGAATGTTATGCCAGTGTTTCAAGCTCCTGTTTTCACCCAGCCCAGACCTGTGGTTCATGCTGTTCCACAGACTGTTCGAGCTTCTTTCGAGAATCCCCTTTATGAGTACAATGCTGCAAGTGCTCAAGGTGAAGACCATGAAGACTTTGTTGAACCTGAAGTTGTTCGAGAGCAGTTTCAGAGCATAGAGAAGAGACTCAAAGCTGTTGAGGGTAATGACTTCTTTAATATGGATGCGGATAATATGTGCTTAGTGTCTGACCTTGTTATACCTCCTAAGTTTACAACTCCAGATTTTGTGAAGTACAAGGGTCACTCTTGCCCAAGAGCTCATGTGGTCATGTATCTCCGTAGGATGACTGCTCATGCCAAGGACCAGAAATTGCTAATCCATTGTTTTCAAGACAGCTTGAGCGGAGCATCGCTCAAATGGTACATGGGTCTTGAGCAAAACTCTATCCACAGCTTCCAAGATCTCACCAACGCCTTCATGAAGCAATACAAGTATAACCTTGACATGGCTCCTGATCGCCGTCAGCTGCAAAATATGAGTCAACATGAGAAAGAATCCTTTAAGGAGTATGCTCAGCGCTGGAGAGAATTGGCTTCTCAAGTTGAACCTCCTTTGGGTGAGAAAGAATTAACTGGAATGTTTATGGATACCTTGTCCCCGTTCTATTGGGAAAAGATGGTTGGAAGTGTTTCCTCTAATTTCACTGATTTGGTTACTATTGGCCAGAGGCTCGAGGAAGGTCTTAAGAAAGGAAAAATATCCAAGGCTGCTGAATCTTCCAATGCTGTAAAGAAATCCTTTGGGAACTTTCAGAAGAAGAAGGAAGAACAGACTAATGCTGTAATGTTTGAAGTGAGAAGGCCTCGTCCTCAACCTCGGTATGCTGTTCACCCTACTATTGCTGCTGTTACTCCCGTGGTTACTGCTCCACAACCAGCTCAAGCTCCTCAACGTTCATTTGTTGGACAAACTCAGTACCGTAATAATCATTTTGACCCTATTCCCATGACATACACTAAGCTTTATCCCGGTCTGGTTGAGCAAGGTTTGATTATCACAAGGCCTTTGCCTCCTCCTCCAAATCCTCTTCCAGTCGGCTACAGGGCTGATCTCCATTGCGAATACCATCAAGGTGGTGCAGGTCATGACTTGGAAAATTGCTTTGCATTGAAGGCTAGGGTACAAGAGCTGATGAGGAACAAAATCCTCTCCTTTAAGGACAATCCCAATGTTCAGAACAATCCTCTGCCGGGGCACGCCAAGTGAAGCTTCAGTCGACTTCAGCAGATTATCCCCCTAAAAGCCAGTGTTTCAGACAGGACAGCTCATCCTTGTGTTGATTAGTCACTAGGCCTTGTTTCTTATTGTTTGCATTTTCCTTATTTTGTAATGGCTGTTTGCTTTCAATTATGTTTGTACTTTCACAATTAATGAAATGAGCATTGCAACTTTTTGATTCAATTCATTTATGTTTGCTATTTACATCTTTATGCTTTCTTTTTTTAAATACTTGATCTCTTTTCCACTTTCCTTTTGATTATGCAAAGATTGGAGGGAGGATGATGAAAACGTTATACTCATAATTGCTGTTGGTATGCTTTCAAATCAAAACTTTGCTGACGATGTACAGGCATTGTTTCAACTCCCAAACACTGGAGAAATAAGGAAGTTAATCCTTTGTCAACCCCTTCGAGCCTAGAAGTTGGAGTTTCTTTCTGTTCAAAAAAAAAAAAAAAAACCTGCAATTTTAACCTGGGGTAGGGTAGTTCTCAGTTAACTTGATTCGTGCATTCAATTACAAGAGCTTTATGCAAGACGACTTTCAACAAAATGTTGCACTTACAGTTTTCCTTCGCACACAGCAAGCAAGTGTCGAAGATGTCGTTCAAATTCAAATGCCAATGATGGTTCACTGTAATCATCAAATCAGGCAGTCACTAACAAAAAAGAAGAGATTCAAAATAAGAGCCCGCTAAGTCAAAACCTATGAAGGAGACTTAGGCAAAATTGGGGCATCCCGCTGACTGTAAGCTCAAATAACACAGTTCAGGCAAAAGTTAGGGATAACAAAAAAGGAATCAATCAAGAAATTACCAAAATCCTCAAAGACAAAATGAGTTGACTAAGGTCCTCATAAAAAACAACCAAAAGTTATAAGAAAGCAGTGACTGCCATCTCAAGTCCTTTAAACTTTTGAACCATCATCATTGTTATCATCAGGGCAATTTCCAGCATGTGGAAACCTGAGTGTATAGTTCGAGTTAACTGAGCATAGGACTGAAGTTCATCGCGTAGATTGGGTGGGTCACAAATAAACTTTGAGCCTTTATCCTTTGTTTCTTAAACCATGAACCAGGCCACGTTATGACCCTCAAAAGACCTAATTGAAGCAAGGTTATTTTGAAAGCATACTACAACAAGGTTGCGTAAACTGACTCCAAAAGATCTTAGCAGATCATCTATTTTGGGCATTACACCATTTGCTTAAACTTTTCACTTTAATGTCTTGAACCACCGTATTCTGACCAATGACTCAGATACTTTGCACCTCTTTCAAAATGATTTTGATTTCAAAAGTTGCATGAACTTTGCATTTACCATGTTTGTACAAGTACTTTTGTTTGCAAACTAGTTTTCCTCTTAAGGAATTTTCAAACAGTAAAGAAACTTGGTCGGTGATCCAATCAGGGGCACGTTCCTTCCATATCCTGTTGAGGATCAGCTCAAGATTTATGGTTTAATGGCGACTTCTCAGATTTGGTTTATCCAGAAAACCTTTCAAGACTCAGACTGGGGCAAGCTTTCCAAGCGCACAGTGAAACAATCATTTTCAGAATCAGACAAGCTGAAGCAGTGATCAGCTCATCTACAACAGTCAGCTAATCTGGGGCAGTTTACTTGAAGAATCCCCGAGCAGCTCTCCATCCTTCCTACAAGAATCATCAACTTGATACAGTTTACCCGTGTGGCAGAGGTGTGTTCAGCAGTAGCATCCCTAGTCCCCAAAGAGAATGGCAGTGATCTCCGTGTTGAGGAATCAGTTTTCCAGTCTTGTCTTCTTACCAAAGGAGTCTAGCTGTGTCGTCGACATTACATTCACATTTGCATTTGATCATATCATCTGCATAATTCATATACATATGCATATCATGAGTGTTTCATCCTCATTTGCATTTCTCCCGAGGTCGTGTTGTTATCCACGTCTTACCTTGTGGTCAAAGTCCAACTTACTTGGCGCCTACCAAAACATTACCTGTCCATTCCACTCCAGTGTTATTCCTGAATTTTTTTTACATTCTTCCACTCCAGTACCATTCTTGGTTGTCTCTTTCTGATAATTTTCAGATCGAGTCTTTGTTCACTTTCGTCTAAAACCTTGATTAGATGTTGTGATTGTGCCTTTCATTCAAAACCTTGATTGGATGTTTGGTTTTCTCTCTTTCTGATAATTTTCAGATCGAGTCCTTGGTCACTTTCATCTAAAACTTTGATTAGATATCGTGATTGTGCCTTTCATTCAAAACCTTGATTGAATGTCTGGTTTCTTAAAACATCCAATGCCTTTCCGGATGTGTCTCTTTCTGATAATTTTCAGATCGAGTCTTTGTTCACTTTCATCTAAAACCTTGATTAGATATTGTGATTGTGCCTTTCATTCAAAACCTTGATTGGATGTTTGGTTTTCTCTCTTTCTGATAATTTTCAGATCGAATCTTTGTTCACATTCGTCTAAAACCTTGATTAGATGTTGTGATTGTACCTTTCATTCAAAACCTTGATTGGATGTTTGGTTTTCTCTCTTTCTGATAATTTTCAGATCGAGTCCTTGGTCACTTTCATCTGAAACTTTGATTAGATATCGTGATTGTGCCTTTCATTCAAAACCTTGATTGAATGTCTGGTTTCTTAAAACATCCAATGCCTTTTCGGATGTGTCTCTTTCTGATAATTTTCAGATCGAGTCTTTGTTCACTTTCATCTAAAACCTTGATTAGATATTGTGATTGTGCCTTTCATTCAAAACCTTGATTGGATGTTTGGTTTTCTCTCTTTCTGATAATTTTCAGATCGAATCTTTGTTCACTTTATCTAAAGCCGTTATTAGATATTGTGATCTATACCTTTCATTCAAAGCCGTTATTGGATGTCTGGTTTCTTTACCATCTGATGCCTATCCAGATGTGTCCCTCCTGCTGTTGTTTCTTCAGATCGAGTCCTTGCTCACTTTATCCAAAGCCGTTATTAGATATTGTGATTTGTACCTTTCATTCAAAGCCGTTATTGGATGACTGGTTTCTTTTGCCATCTGATGTTTTTCTGGAGGTTTCTTTCCCTGTCTTTTCTGGTTTTTCTTGAAGATCCCGTTTGAACTCTTCAGTATAAGAAATTCCAGAAAATATTTTGCTGATGTCTATCCTTTCATTTCAAATTGATCCCCAGTGGAGATCGTGTCTTCTTTCTGGTTCCATGCCCAGTAAGAGTATCTTCTATTTCCCCAGTGTTATTGTCATCCCCAGTGAGTGATTGCTCATGGTGTGGACTTTGTCCCTTATGCTTTCGTCCTTTCTGCATTTGTGCATTTACCATTCTATCATTTCCATCATATTAGAGTTCATGGCATGTCAGCATTTGCATGACTGTTGCTTGTCCTTAGCATCTGCATTCCATCTAAGGGCAAAATTTTCGGTTTGCTATATTTAAATATCTTTCACCTTGATCTCTCGAGGATTTCCATCCCTCGTGCCATCCGGTAAAGCTATTTAAATAGGGGCAACTGTTGTACCCCAAATTTTACCCTTAGATTTTTCTGATCATTTCATATCATTTTTAAATCGTTTTTTTTTCGCATTTTCAGTTAAACATCATCAACCATGCGCTTTTTGTCGATTGTTGTCATTCCACTTTAAATTTGTTTTCATTATCTTATATTTATTTGAGATTTAGTTAGTTTAATTCTAATATTAGCTCATCTTGTTATATAGTTTTATTTAAGTTGGTTTATCTTTAATTATAACTTTATTTTTTTTAATTTAATTTAATTTTAATTTTAGTTTAGTTTTTAATTTAGTTAATTAGATTATTTTAATTTAGTTAATTTTAATTTTATTTGATTTAATTCAATTAGATTAATTCTATTAATTCGGTTTAGTCTATTTTAATTTTAATTTTAATTTAAGTTTAGTTTGTAATTTTCTTTTTTTTATTATTATTTTCTTTTGTTTTAAAAAAAAATCATTTTAAAGATAGAGTCCATTTTTCTTTTAGTTATAATATACTACAAATTACAAAATTCAAAAAAAAGAAGACAAAAGGAATCCGTAAGCTTTGACCATTTTTCAGAAATTTGTTTCATTGTTCTCACTACAATACAAAACCTATAGCCCTGCAGCATCAACCTGCAATTTCCTTTCACAAAACCATGATACGCTACACTGTCCCACCAACAAAGCAAAGAACCTGTACAATAAAAAAGATTCTTTTTTCTCTTCATATGTCCCTCTCTCACTACTACACATGCCACGACACCCTCTGAAACACAAAACAAAACAAAAAAAAACTCTCTGAAACATGCACCACGCGGACCTCTTTCTCCATAAGTATTACAACACACTCTTTCTTTCCATGCCATGATAACTGATACATAGAACCATACACTTCATCCCATAACAAGACCCTTTACCTTTTCTTCAAATAAAAAAAATCTTCGGTGCATATTTCCAAACTCACAAACCACATCATCCATATCACCTTATCATCCTCTCCTGTTCCTCTTACGTGACCTCACATCAACACAACCCAAGGACACCCTTCATTTTCTCAGCTCATATACCATGGCCATGACACACCATAAGCAACTCTCAAACCTCATATTTTTACAAGCTCACTTCATCACTACTTCACCCACATAAACACAGTGCTGCACCTACCAAACTTTCTACTCCATAAAAACACACAAACTGCTCTCACCATTTTCTCCTACAAAACCATCACACAACCATATTACCACATCTTCGTTTTTCCGACGCCGACGGTCACTTCCGCACGACAACATCGCAGCCACACCTGCAGTGATTTTTTTTCCTTCGTTTCACACCATCAACCTTGGGTTTCCTTCACGACAACCACACGTCCTGACACCGTGAAACACAGCAACAATAACCGTCGCCGTCGTACTTAGATATTGAGCAAGAAAGCGTGAAGGACAGAAAGGAGTGACTTGTGTTCGTGTTGAGTTTGAAGCGAGAGGGAGAAGGAGGGGACGCGCGAGTGTGAGAGAGAAGAGGAAACTTGTTTTCTTCCACTGTAAGTATCATCTTTTATTACTACTATTTCAATATTTTGTTTTATTTTATATCTTAATTACATTATTCTGTAGTATGTATATAACTGGTCTTGTTTGGTTTGTGTAAATTAATGTTGCTACTGGATAATATACATATGCATGCGGTTTTGTTTTCTTTGAATGTATATAATTTTTAAATAATTTTTGGTGTATTGTTTAAGTAGGTTGGCACTCCATTGTTAATGTTCAATGTATATATTATGCTGTTTATGTTTCAAGTTATATATATAAATATATTTTTGCTTCCGTTTTTCTTTTTATACTTTTTTTAATATATCCCTCTTTTAAATAAATATATATACAAGTTTTCCGTGTTTTTTTTTTTTAACTTTATAGTATTACTTAGTTTAGGTTAATGTACTTCTTTTATTTTATTTATTTATTATAATACATACGTTTTTTTATGGTTATAATACATACATTTTTTATAGTTATAATATATATAGTTTTTCTTATTAGTTATAATATATACAGTTTTTTTAATTATTAGTTATAATATATTTAGATTTTTTTTATTTAGTTATAATATATAGTATAGTTATAATATATACTTCTCTTTTTTTTAGTTATACATATCTATATATTTTACTTTATTGTTAATATTGTTTAATATTTTATTTTTTCCAATGCTTGTGTAAATTGCATCTGCTGCGTTTGAAGACTATACTCCTTAATTTATTTTTGCCAGAACATTGATAAATGTAGAAACTAGCATAAGAATTATAAAAGCATGTTATCTCTCTCTGTGTGATATATATGTACCACCGCCCAATCTTTCCTTTTATATTTTTTATTATTATTGATGTTGTTTATTTTAATTTTTTAATTTTGGTTGAATATTAATAAATGCCAAAGAAAAATAATAGAAACACCAAATTTATTTATTTCAATTACTTGTTTTGACTTTTTTATTTATATTCTAAAAATATGTTTGTTAATTATTACTTAATTTAAATATTATTATTTAATTTGATTAATTAAATTATTAGTTAATTTTATTAAATATTTATATTTAGATTAATTAATAATTCTTTTGTCACTCGATTCTATGTAATGACTTATCTGTTTGCCTCATTCCAAAGAAAAGTCTCTCTATTGACTTCATGTCATAGATAGCTCAAATACCCTGTTAACCTCAAACAATTTTACATGAGATAGCCATTAATCTCTTCTCCCTTCTGACCTGGCCTTCCCAAAGAGATAGCTATTAATCTCTTTTCCTTTAAGACGGTCCAACCTTTCACAATCCTTTCAAGAGATAGCCATTAATCTCTTTCTCCTAACCAATTTATCCTTACAAGCTTTGCTTTCAAGCTTTCAACCCTACTTTCCCCTGGAACCTTGACCACAGTCAAGAGTTCTTTACCCCCGTTGAGGGGAACTACGATTGCTCTGATTTCTCAAGTTCACCTTGAGAATACGTAGGCATAGGATTGCGAGATCCTAGCGAGCTACCTTTTTCTTTTTCCATCTTTTTCCTTTACATCCGATGCCTTCTCGGATTCCACATTGTCTTTTTACACCCTTAGACCACACTTAGTGTATATACCTAGGTCTTTATCTTTACCATAGTACAGATTCTTAGCATGCAAACTTTGACATAACACAAATACTAACAAGAGGTTCCCGTAGAGTACTACGGATACTTAGGGTGCTAATACCTTCCCTTAGTATAACCAATCCCCGAACCTTAGATCTCCCCCTTTAGGTTTTTCTAATGATCTTGAACCTTTCCTTTGGATAAATCAAAGTCGGTTGTAAAAGAAATATGATGCAAGTTAATTAATAGCTTGTTATCCGATTTTCACCGCAACACCTAGTATGCGGCATGTGTGTAAAAACACTGTCGGTACACGTTTGTCTTCTAACCTTTGTCTGCAGGAGTGGCATTGAAACAAGTGGGGGAGGAGCTGATGCTTCTCCAAGATGCTTCAAATGTGGAGCGGTGGCTCAGTGTGTTGCTGAACGTTATTAAAGTTTGGAAAATATGGTTTATGCCCTGTCATGATTGTCGGCTGTCTATTGACAAATTGAGGAACTGATGACCCTTAATCTCTTGTTGATAGTAGATGGGATGGTGTTGGATGGAATAGACGTGTCTTGGGAGCTTATATGGTGTGTGCAGTGAATTGTTTGAAGTTAAGCCAAGTGCTTACAAGTTATTGCGATAAGACGGTTATTTTTCTTGAACCTGAGATTGAAGGAGGCTTGTTTATGTCTGCTAAGCAAGTGAATGAGTCGGTGCAAGATGGTGCCAAGGTGTTTATGTTGATGGCAACTTTGAGCATTGGTGAAAGTGGAGCAATTGATACCTTACCAATTGTTCGTGACTTTCCGGAAGTTTTTCCTGATGAGATAAGTGATTTACCGCCGAAACGTGAAGTGGAGTTTTCGATCGACTTAGTTCCTGGAACTAGTCAGGTATCGATGGCCCCATATCGTATGTCCGCATCAAAATTGAAAGAGTTGAAGAGTCAACTTGAAGATTTACTTGAGAAGAGGTTTATTCGTCCAAGTGTGTCACCGTGGGGTGCACCAGTTTTGTTGGTTAAGAAGAAAGAAGGTTCTATGAGACTTTGTGTGGACTATAGACAATTGAACAAGGTGACTATTAAGAATAAGTATCCACTTCCGAGGATTGAGGATTTGATGGATCAATTGGTTGGTGCAAGTGTGTTCAGTAAGATAGATTTGAGATCTGGGTATCATCAGATTCGTGTGAAGGTTGAAGATATTCAGAAGACTGCTTTTAGAATAAGGTATGGACATTATGAGTATTCTGTGATACTATTTGGTGTGACTAATGCACCGGGTGTATTTATGGAGTACATGAATAGAATTTTCCATCCTTATTTGGACAAGTTTGTGGTTGTGTTCATTAATGATATTTTGATCGATTCGAAGAATGAAGAAGATCATGCTGAGCATATGAAGATTGTGTTATCTGTGTTGAAAGAGAAGCAGTTGTATGCTAAACTTTCTAAGTATGAGTTTTGGTTGAAGGAAGTGAGTTTCCTTGGCCATGTGATTTCAAGTAGAGATATTGCAGTTGATACGTCGAAGGTTGAAGCTGTATTGCAATGGGAAGCTCCGAAATTAGTTTTTGAGATTAGAAGTTTTCTTGGTTTGGCAGGTTATTATCGGAAATTCATTGAAGGATTTGCCAAGTTATCTTTGCCATTGACGCAGTTGACTAGGAAGGGTCAAACTTTTGTTTGGGATGCAAAGTGTGAAGAAAGTTTTCAAGAACTTAAGAGAAGATTGACGACAACTTCTGTTTTGATTTTATCGAATCCGTCAGAACCATTTGTGTGTATTGTGATGCTTCTTTGATGGGTTTGGGAGGTGTGTTGATGCAAAATTGGCAAGTAGCAGCTTATGCTTCAAGGAAGCTTAAAGTGCATGAGAGGAATTATCCAACGCATGACTTAGAGTTGGCCTTTGTTGTGTTTGTGTTGATGCTTTGAAGGCATTATTTGTTTGGTACGAGATTTGAGGTGTATAGTGATCATTAGAGTTTGAAGTATCTCTTTGACCAGAAAGAATTGAATGCGAGGCAAAGGAGATGGTTGGAACTTTTGTAAGATTATAATTTTGGTTTTAATTACCATCCGGGTAAAGCAAACGTGGTAGCTGATGCATTGAGTAGGAAATCTTTGCATATGTCGATGATGATGGTAAAAGAGTTGGAAATGATTGAGCAATTTCATGATATAAGTTTGGTTTATGAAGAGACTTCTTATGGAGTTAAGATTGGTATGTTGAAGCTTACTAGTGGCATTCTTGATGAGATTCGAGAAGGTCAGAAATCTGATTTGGGGTTGGTTGATCGATTGACTTTGATCAACCAAGGCCGAGGTGGTGATTTTCGGATTGATGAGAACGGTATCATGAGATGTCGTGATAGCGTTTGTGTTCCGGATATTGTTGAACTGAAGAAGAGTATTCTTGAGGAAGGGCATCGTAGTGGATCGAGTATTCATCCCGGTGCTACTAAGATGTATCAAGACTTGAGGAAAGTATTTTGGTGGCCTCGTATGAAGAAGGATATTGCCGAATTTGTGTATTCTTGTTTGACTTGTCAGAAGTCGAAGATTGAGCATCAGAAACCATCGGGTTTAATGCAACCGTTAACTATTCTTGAGTGGAAATGGGATAGCATATCCATGTATTTTGTGTCTGGTTTACCTAGAACACCGATCAATTTTGAAGCTATTTGGGTTATTATGGATAGATTGAAGAAATCTGCTCACTTTATTCCTATGTGAATGGATTACCCGTTGGAGAGATTGACAAAGTTGTACATTGAGAGGATTATCAGTTTGCATGGTATTCCATCAGCATTGTGTCGGATAGAGATCCAAGATTCACTTCGAGATTTTTGGAGAGCTTGCAAGGTGCCTTGGGTACGAAGTTACGTTTGAGTTCTGCTTATCATCCGTAGACCGATGGTCAGACTGAGAGGACGATTCAGTCACTTGAGGATCTTTTGAGAGCTTGTGTGTTGGAGAAAGGAGGAGCTTGGAATAACTACTTGCCTTTGATTGAGTTTACCTACAACAACAGCTTTCATTCGAGTATTGGTATGGAATCGTTTGAGGCATTGTATGGTAGGTGGTGTAGGACGCCGTTGTGTTGGTATGAGTGGGGAGAGAGTGTCGTGGTTGGACCCGAGATAGTTCAACAGACCACTGATAAGATTAAGATGATTCAGGAGAAGATGAAGATTTCTCAGAGTCGTCAGAAGAGTTATCATGACAGGAGGAGGAAAACCCTTGAGTTTCAAGAAGGAGATCATGTGTTTCTTCGAGTTACTCCGATAACTGGTGTTGGTAGGGCGTTGAAGTCGCGCAAGTTGACGCCGCGTTTCATTGGTCCTTATCAGATCTTGCAGAGGATAGGAGAGGTAGCCTATCAGATTGCTTTACCGCTGTCACTTGCTAATCTCCATGACGTGTTCCATGTATCTCAGTTGAGGAAATACATTGTGGATCCGTCTCATGTAGTCCAAGTAGATGATGTGCAGGTGAGAGATAACCTGACTATGGAGACATCACCTATGCGGATTGAGGATCGGGAGTTGAAGCAACTTCGAGGTAAAGAGATCGCTTTGGTGAAGGTCGCTTGGGGAGGACCGGCCGGTGGAAACGTGACTTGGGAGCTTGAGAGTCAGATGAGGGAGTTATATCCCGAGCTATTCGTTTGAAGTAATTTTCGAGGGCGAAAATCTTTTAAGTGGGGGAGGGTTGTAACACCCCAATTTTTAGTAATTAATTATTTATATTAATTAATTGAGTGATTTTGTGAATTAATTGATTTATGTGATATATCTAATTTATTTAAATTATTTGATTTAAATGAATTACTTGATTTCGTGAATTTATATGAATTGTTTGATTTATGTAATATATTGAGTTTATATAAATTAATTGATTTATTTAATTTTCGGTTAAATAAGTATTAGGTCCTTGAAAATAACCCAACATTCAAGTTTGGTCCGTAGAAAAATTTTCTTCAAAGTTTGGTCCTCCTAAAGTTTTCCGTTTCTAATTGTAGTCCCTCCCGTTAGTTTCCACTAACGGAGGATGATGTGGCACGCCAAGTGTGCAATAATCCCTTACCAACTGTGTATTCTTATGCCACGTCAGAAATGATTGCTTACACATTAGCTCTCCTTGAATACTCCTCTCTCTCTGCAACTAAACAAATGTCTAAACCCTAAAAACCCACCGTCCTCCTCCGTCCAAGGCCACAGCTACAAGATCTGAGACGACGTGTTCGTACCTTCGCGATGATGACGTTAATGGCGACTCGTTAGGTACTCCGTTTCTCTCTTCTCTTACTTTTGTTTGCAAATTCTTCTACCTTCAATTTGCGAATTTTTCTTCTCCTTTCCGGTTTGGATCCGTTGCAAATCGATTATGTGTTCTGTTGATGAATGTTGTTGCAGGTTCTTCAATTTGGTGAAAGAATCTTGATGAAGGTTGTTGCGATTTGTGGATGGGGATGAAGATTAATGGAGGGTTTGTTACAGAGGAAGGAAAGACACGAAGAGGCAAACAGTTTTGTGAAAAACCTTGATAATATTGACCCACATGTTTTCAAGGATGAGAAAAGTAGGTTACTAGAGAGAATGGCAAGGAAATTGCCATGAGTTGGTGAGTGACTTGCTTCAGTTTTTACGAGAATTTGTAATATTTAGTTATAGTAGTATTAATGAGACAAAACTTGTTTTTGTGTTGAATAAAGTCTACCTTTGTAGTTAGTAATGTAGCATTATGCCTCTGGCTATAAAATAGAAGTATATTTTAGTTTTAGAAACAAGTAAAGGCAGAAATACAGTCCAACCCCTGGACCTGCCTAAACCGCCGGCTGTGCCGTTTTTGACCGGTTCCTTCCTCGGTTTTGAAGCATAGACTGCATAGTGAATTTCAAGTAGTTTTGGACTGGATGAATGTCCAGTTCTCAGTCCAATCGGTTGACCATCTGCTCTGGTTTTTATTACCCTGTTTAGTATACGAAATAAAAGGGAGATATAAGATTAGTTAGAGTAGTTGGTTAGTGAGAAAAATATCTATTTCATATATTACAGGAAACAGGATAGAGGGGAAAAATGATGGAATGCTTTTCAATGATACAATTCACTTTTCTTTGAAGAAAAAATCCATTTAAATGTTGCGGTTAATGCTTTTCATAATGAGCTCTAAGGAGATTTAGCTTTTTAGACTTGTACATGAGCTTAATTTGGCGATATGTAACAATGCATTATTTCAAGAAAAAAAGCTGCAAGTTTTATCATTATATGATTGATACATTTGATAGTTTCAACATATTTTTTAACTGATTTTCTTATTTTATATTAGAAACCAAGAACCAATGGGCACGCGATGACCCTGCATTTGTTGTGATCTGCAACCTTCTTTTGGCTGTTGCAACTTTGGCTTATTGTGTAGCGTAAGTTTCTCCTCCTAATGATTAGATGACTAGCTAAAAATACTTGACATTTGTAGAACAACAAAAATATAACTAATCACTAATGTGATTCTTTGTATTTCATCTATTTGGCAGTAAGGTTGTTTTGATTTTGAAAATTTCCCTTATAAAAACAGGCTTATAATTTAAACTCTGGAATGTGTGAATTTTATGAGTATAATTTAGTACATTAGATTTTATATATTCTAAATAGATTTGCCAAAAGTCCTCTTGAAAATGGAACATAAAAGGAATGGAACATCCTATCTTGAACATACGTGTGGGTTATGTCCTCAAATAAAGTAATTAATCCTATACTCCAAGAAAACAATAGTACTGATAGGCATTTATTTGCAGGTTCTTTCCATAAAGCAGAAGTTTGATAGAAGTCTAAATGAATTGCACGTCTGCTATGTCAAGGAACCTAAACATGTGAATTTTGGGCTTTCTCGTTTCTGGGAATATCTCAACTACAATCAATATTATTCAGATGTCAACAATGGGATGAAGTACTATGCCCTCTGAAATTTGAACATTGGTACGTGGCTGACTGGCCAGTGAATGTGAGTCTTAGATTATGTTCTAATCTTTTAGTTCCCTACCCCCTCTTAAGATTGATAAATGAATACTTTAATTTTGTTCTTTCAAAAGTTTTATTGTCATTTCATTGTGCATTAATGAGTAATTTTTGCATTATGAAACATTGCTTACACATTTGCTGTATGGATGAGTCGATTGGGTATCTTTATCATCTACTTTTATTCTTGATGTTAACAACTCGATGCAATAATGAACAAATTCGAGTGTTAATATGGCCTTCAGTAACTAGCTAGAATTCTTGATATCTTTCTGTTCTTGTGACATTCTTTGCTTTCTATTTATTTTCTCATCTTTGGCCTTTTTTTTTGCTATGCTGCAGCATACTTCTCTCAGTCCAGATGGTAAGCTACTTCTGATTGTTGGAGAAAATCCTGAAAGTATGTTGGTGGACTCTCAAAGATTTTGCTGTAAATAGAAAAAGGAAAATATTAATTATAATGATTATGGATTTCATAGCTTCTTTAGCAAGTTTGGTTGAGTGTATGGGATTCAAACTAAGAAGTTTCTGTTTAGAAATTTATTCGTTATTGAAAGCTTAATTTGAGAAGCTTTGTAACTTAATTTTGTAAGGTGAGTGTTCAGTATGAATGGAAAAAAAAATCTGGAGGTTTTATGAATTAGCTAGAGCTTAGCTATGAATTAGTTGCAAAAATGATGTGTTTAAATTAGCTAGAGATTAGCTAGGAATTAGCTAGAAAGTAGCTGCAAATTAGCTACAATTTCTGGATTCAAATATGATATAAATATAAAAAAATTAAAATTAAAATTATTGCCATGTGGCATACATGTCAGCAAATTTTGCCACGTTGGCATTGCCACATGTAAGCCACGTCATCAAAAATTTTCCACATGGCGTGCCACATCATCCTCCGTTAGTGGAAACTAACGGGAGGGACTACAATTAGAAACGGAAAACTTTAGGAGGACCAAACCTTGAAGAAAATTTTTCTAGGGACCAAACTTGAATGTTGGGTTATTTTCAAGGACCTAATACTTATTTAACCCTTTATTTAATTTAGGTTTTTTATTTAGATTTAATTTATTATTTCATTTTCTTTTTAATCATAGTCAAATTATTATTTATTTTCATTTTTATTAGGATTGATTTTATTTATTAGTTAATTAACTGTTTAGATTTTATCTTTATTTATTTTATTAGTTATTTAAGATTAGATTATTTAATTAATTATATTTGATTTTATTTCATTTTTGCTAGTTAATTGTTTTTATTAAGATAATCTTTTATTTATTAATAATATTAATTAGAGTTATTATTTAGGTTTAATCTTTTATTTAATTAATTTAAATGACCAAAACTTGTGCTTTCCCAAACCCCACAATGCCAGAGCTCACGCCTCACTACGACTCTGCTACCTCCCCTGCAGAAAACTCTCAGCATAGCAATAACAAAACTTTACACAACCTCCAAACCGCAGCCTGCTTACAATGCACAACCCACTCCAAACGTACGAGCTAACACGCCAGACAAAACCTACTGCAACCTTAAGCAAACCTGTGCCACAACCATTACCAAAACTGTACGACAAAGCAGCAACCACGCAAAAACCAACAATTGCTGCAACAAACACCTCCTACAGCACAACCAATATTAGACAGTGTACCAAAACTTAGTGACCAAGTTTACCTTGAATTAAACTGAAGGAAAAGAGGAACCTTAAAAGAAAAAAACGGAAAGGCAGAGAAAACAGGGAGAGGACCTCACACTTCTTAAACTTCAAAATACTCCAAAGAACAAATCACAACGCACCGAGCTTCCTTCGAATCCTCACAACAACAATCAAACCTCAAAACTTTTTCAACCATTCACAAATTCTTCCAAAAATCTCACAACACACTTCGCCGCCGCACCTCCATAAACCCTCATCTCCTTCAGCCCAAACAAATCACTATCACCTTTAAACCACCGCGAGAATTCCATCTTCTTCACCCTTTCCACCCTTGTTTTGATTTTCGGTGACCACCTGCGACTTCCCTAACAAACCTTTGTTCAAAACCATCAACCTCACATCTTCAATCTTCATTCAACAACACAAACCTCCATTGATTTCCCTGCACCAACCCCAAAACACCCACTCTTAATTTGAACTAGAATCGGAAGAAAAGATGAAGAGAAGAAACCATATCGTGAAACGAAGACGAACGAGAACTTGAAGTCGAGAAGAAGAAGTTGTCGCGGAAGAGAAAGAAGGAGAGTCGGAGACACAAATCGGCGCCAAGACAAAGATAACATCGCCGGAGCGAGAAAGAGAGAGACGGAGGTAAATTGAAACAGAGCAAGATAAAGATTGAGAGAGCCTTCGAGCTTTGAGAGAGAGAGGCCGAAAGTTTGATTTGAAAAGGGTGTGACACTGTTTCTGATTTTTGATTTTGACCTGTGGTTTCACGTTATGCTGCATACCCAATATTGTTTAAATTCTTTTTACACTATTATTATTAGTAATTGTTGGTTTATGATGATGTTTAGACTGGGCTTTGAAACCTGGTCTGGTTTTTTTCCCCACCCTTCTCTTGTTCTAATCCACCCTTGCTCATGTTAAGGTAGATGAATGGGCTTGGAGCCCATGATGATTCTACAGTTTTTTGCACTTATGTTTTGTTAAATTTTAATTTAGTTTTTTTTTTAATTTTAATCACCTTTTGAGTTGTACCTTGAGTTAAATTTTTAACTTAGATTATTTTTGTTAGATGTTAATCTTAGAGGTTGTGGTGTTTAAAACTTTGGTTATAATTTTTGTCGACTCCACTGGGGAAACAAACAGAAGAGTCACCACCGAACATTATTTATCCCGACGAAGGGAAAGGAAACAATCGAAGAAAATCTGAAGGAAGGGAGAAGACATGGTCATCACAACCATAGTCTGGGCTCGGGAGTCGGTTACGCGAGGGAAAGGTATTAGCACCCCCACGCGTCCATCGTACTCGATGGGATCCACGCTTGTTGTCTAATCAAAGAGTGAGTTATCTAAAGCCTACTGCTAAATGGAAACGGGAAAGAGAAAAATGAAAATGAACGTACAAGGATCGTCACAATGCTATGGCTACGTATCTTCGTGGACGAACGAAGAATTAAAGTCGACGTAGTTTGACAAACTACGCACTAAAGGGGGAGGTTGCTCGCCAAGACATCACCGTCTTGTGCCTACATATCCTCAATCGGACCAGAAAAAGGAAATCAGAGCAGTCGTAGTTCGACCTACGAGGTCATTGGAGGGAAGAGTCTTGATTGCACTAGGGCAAGAGAAAATGTTCGATTAACTAGTTAGTTAACTTCTCGATCGCATGGGTGCGAGAGAAAAGGGAAGTTAGTTGTTAGTGTACAAATGATTGAAAGCCTAATGTCTCTCCTACTCCCAACTTAATCAGAAATTAAGGGGGACGAGGAATCCTAAGGGATCATGTGAACAAGCACAAGTAAATATTAACCAACTCAATCACAGATATCAACAAAATCAAGACTTAAAGAAGTCTCAAGAAAAGAAAGAAAGGTCAAAGATGTCTAAGTGTCCAATCATCAACATGTTAACACAACAGAGATACAAAGCACTTAAGTACTAAACATGATGCGCAAACAGAGCCTACTTTAAGGTAGGGCTTCAGATGTACTTAATATGCTTCTAACATGGATAAAACCCTAGAATGATACTTGAAAGACAAATAACATTGAGATTCCAAGGGTACCTAACGGAGAAAGGTCTGTTGCCTCTTTAACACGCATAAAAAGCTTAGGAACACTTGCAGAAGCCTCAAATTCCAAGTATCAAGGTCACGAGGGAGTATCAACAAGGATGCGTCAAGATTTAACCAAAATCTCTACTCAAAGAACATTCTAATCAAAATTATCAAGAATTTATAATCAAAACAATCCAAAGACTAAACAAAAGTGTCATTAAGAATTTAATCAAAAATAAATGTCAGAATTAAACAAAATCAACAAGAATACAAATCCAACTCAATATTAACTTCTAAAAGAAGATCTAATTAAAATCAAATCAAAACTCACATTATCAAAACTTTAAATTCAATTAAGCTAGAAAACAAGATTATTAACTAAAATTAATTATTTAAAGCAAGATATCCAAACTCAAATTCAAATTATAAATAAATCAAAACAAATAATCCAAAAATCAATTAAACAAACTCAAGATCAAATTAAAATCAAAATTAAAATTAACATCAAGATTTAATTAACAATTAACAAAAATTATAACCAGAGTTTTAAACACCACAACCTCTAAGATTAACATCTAATAAAAATAATCTAAGTTAAAAATTTAACTCAAGGTACAACTCAAAATGTGATTAAAATTAAAAAAATTAAAATTAAAATTTAACAAAACATAAGTGCAAAAAACTGTAGAATCATCATGGGCTCCAAGCCCATTCATCTACCTTAACTTGAGCAAGGGTGGATTAGAACAAGAGAAGGGTGGGGAAAGAAACCAGACCGGGTTTCAAAGCCCAGTCTAAACATCATCATAAACCAACAATTACTAATAATAATAGTGTAAAAAGAATTTAAACAATATTGAGGTATGCAGCATAACGTGAAACCATAGGTCAAAATAAAAAATCAGAAACAGTGTCACACCCTTTTCAAATCAAACTTCCGGCCTCTCTCTCTCAATTTTTCCCTTGCTCTGTTTCAATTTACCTCCGTTTCTCTCTTTCTCGCACCGGCGATGTTGTCTTTGCCTTGGCGCCGGTTTGCGTCTCCGGCCCTCCTTCTTTCTCCTCCGCGACAGCTTCTTCTTCTCGACTTCAAGTTCCCGTTCGTCTTCGTTTCACGATCTGGTTTCTTCTCTTCATCTCTTCTTCCGATTATGTTTCGATTTGAGAGTGGGTTTTTTGGGATTGGTGCAGGGAAATCAATGGAGGTTTGTGTTGTTGAATGAAGATTGAAGATGTGAGGTTGATGGTTTTGAATAAAGGATTATTAGGGAAGTCGCAGGTGGTCACCGGAAATCAAAACAAGGGTGAAAAGGGTGAAGAAGACGGAATTCTCGCGGTGGTTTGAAAGTGATAGTGATTTGTTTGGGCTGAAGGAGATGAGGGTTTATGGAGGTGCAGCGACGAAGTGTGTTGTGAGATTTTTGAAAGAATTTGTGAATGGTTGAAAAAGTTTTGAGGTTTGATTGTTGTCGTGAGGATTCGAAGAAAGCTCGGTGCGTTGTGGTTTGTTCTTTGGAGTATTTTGAAGTTTAAGAAGTGTGAGATCCTCTCCCTGTTTTCTCTGCCTTTCCGTTTTTTTTTTCTTTTAAGGTTGTTCCTCTTTTCCTTCTTTTTAATTCAAGGTAAATTTGGTCACTAAGTTTTTGTACACTGTCTGATATTGGTTGTGCTGTAGGAGGTGTTTGCTGCAGCAATTGTTGGTTTTTGCGTGGTTGTTGCTTTGTCGTACGGTTTTGGTAATGGTTGTGGCACAGATTTGCTTAAGGTTGCAGCAGGTTTTGTCTGGCGTGTTCGTTCGTACGTTTGGAGTGGGTTGTGCATTGTGAGCGGGCTGCGCATTGTGAGCGGACTGCGGTTTGGAGGCTGTGTAAAGTTTTGTTGTTGCTGTGCTGAGAGTTTTCTGCAGGGGAGGTAGTAGAGTGGTAGTGAGGCGTGAGCTTTGGCATTGTGGGGGTTTGGGAAAGCACAAGTTTTGGTCATTTAAATTAATTAAATAAAAGATTAAACCTAAATAATAACTCTAATTAATATTATTAATAAATAAAAGATTATCTTAATAAAAACAATTAACTAGCAAAAATGAAATAAAATCTAATCTAATTAATTAAATAATCTAATCTTAAATAACTAATAAAACAAATAAAGATAAAATCTAAACAGTTAATTAACTAATAAATAAAATCAATCCTAATAAAAATGAAAATCAATAATAATTTGACTATGATTAAAAAGAAAATGAAATAATAAATTAAATCTAAATAAAAAACCTAAATTAAATAAATAAATAAATAAAAAGATTAATTTTAACTAAATAAAATAAAGAAATGAAATAATTAAAAGTAAAAACCTAATTATAATAACCTAATTAAAATTAAATTAATTAAAAATCTATCCAAGAAAAAAAAAAAAAAGGTAGAATAAAATCTGAACAAAAATGATTTTGGACGCGCACTGCCTGAGAAATAAAACTCTGACTGATAACTTGCAATTGAAGAAATCTCCAGATAGTTTGACCAAGATGAGGTCAAACATCCATCTGATCCTGATTACGACTGAATAAACGACACCTGACTTGAAATTGAACACCTTAACTTGGAACCAATGCTCTTGACGCCTCTTGGGAAATCTTGAAGCAGATGGACAATGAGAACTCTCACCTCTGTCAAACTTGAATGGAAGTACCTCAGGGCAAAAAGGAAGCCCTGGCTCCGAGAAACTCCTGACCCCATGTCTTAGAAGACCAATGCAATGTATGATTACGAGCTATGACCTAATGAAGATGCGGATGAAAAAGAAACATAAGTCAGTTAGAGGTTAGAAAAAGAGAGGGCAAATTTTGGGGTGCTACAGCTGCCCCTATTCAATCTACTTGGACCTGAAGAAATGATAGCAACGACTTTCATACATTCAAAGCACATGGAGATTGAATACCAAAAGAAACCACACAAATTTGCATCCTGCAAAGAGAGGGACGACTCCGCTGGGGAACAAGTGAAAAGAGGTAGTAAACCATAACACGGACAGGTGTTGAAAGAACACGGACGAGTGCCATAGATCAATACGGACGGGCTTTGAAGAAAGGAGTAAAATACAGACGGGTAACTGGGACTAATACAAACGAGTATCGAAAATTGTAAGGTGAACACAGACGAGTGTCAACTACGCTGGGGGTAAACACGGACGAGTGTCGAAACATCAATACAGACGAGTACCGAAAGGTAGCCAAAAAGAACACAGACGAGTGTCTAGAATCAATATGGACGAAGTATTGAAGAAATGCAATCAAACACGGACGGGTGTCTAAGGTCAAACACGGATGGGTGTTTAAAAGGTCAATAAGGACGGGTATTGAAGAAAAAAAGGGTCAAACACGGACGGGTGCTGAAAGAACACGAACGGGTGTCTAAGGTCAATATGGATGGGTATTAAAGAAAAAAGGTTCAAACACAGACGGGTGTTTAAAAGGTCAATATGGACGGGTATCGGAAAAACACGGACGAGTGTTTAAAAGATCAATACGGATGGGTATTGAATAAAAAGGGATCGAACACGGACGTGTGTCGAAAGAACATGGACGGGAGTTTTAAAAGGTCAATACTGACGGGTATTGAAGAAAAGGTTCAAACACGGACGGGTGCTGAAACAAAATGGAGACTTCATTGGGGATTGAAATGCTAAATCGAACACGGACGAGTGCTGAAAGAACACAGACGGGTGTCTAAAATCAATACGGATGAAGTATTGAGGAAATGAAAAAGAACACGGACGGGTGCCGAAGAACAATACGGACGAAGTACTGATAGAAAGGATTCAAACACGGACGGGTGTCTAACTGACGCTAACAACTCTGAGGGGATAATTCAATAGACCACCTGGACGAATGGGTGAAAAGAATAGAAACCAACAGACTATGATTCTGCAGGGGGACACCAGATAACCTTTCTGGATGACCAAATCCAATGCTTGGGGGATAAAATTGAACGATATCACCTGAGTTACACCACTTCCTGCTGGGGAAGCGCCTGGAAAAAGAGAACTCAAACCTGGCTTATGCTTCGAATGCATATGTTTGAATTTTTCTATGGCGTAATGCTCCATACGAAATGAAAATGCTACGCATTTTGGAGGATGCAATGCAAATGATGCTTATGCTATGCAAAAGAGACACCTCAGCGAAATAAACGTTGAAAATGGAGGCAACTCCACCGGGGAAGACAAACTAAATTTCCCTCTAGGTCAAAAATCTTGCTGAGAAAGTCACACTGAACGACTTTTTTGATCACAACCTCTGCTGACGATGAAACCCAAAGAGAACATCCCCTCTGTTGGGAATTACAAATAACCCTCGCTGAAGATAAAAACCCAAAACCTGATACTGAAAAGTTCCAATAACAATTGGACTTAAAACCTGATGGGGATATCGACCGCTGTTGATTAACCTGTCGAGGGAGTCAACTCCAAACTCTGCTTGGGGATAGAAGTCAATAATACCAAACCTGCCGGGGAATATCATTGAACTTAACCTGCTGTTGGAGACAAGATTTTACCCGACTAGGGATTAAAGCATACTGTTGCTGGTGAAAATACACTTCCTGACCTGTTGAGGGAAGTAGATACCAAGGCTCTGTGGGGAATATAAAATCTCTACCAATAGAGAGACATCAAACAAGTCTCCTGCTAGATACCAACCTGCTTGCAAACCAACACTATCTTGTCTGGGATAGCCAACTTCTGAATACTTGTTGGGTGTCGCTCCCGGGATTTTCATCCTAGTACAAACGCGAAAGTGGCTCGGAAAATAGAGTCGCCAGCAATGTGTATTTATCCCAAGAGAGGGAAAGGAAACACTGCGTAAACCTGAAGAGAAGGAAGGAAAGAGCATGGTCTTGCGACCAAGAGATCTGGGTTCGAGAGTCGGTTACGCGTGAGGAAGGTATTAGCACCCCCACGCGTCCATCGTACCCGATGGGATCCACGCTTGCTTGTCTCGATCAAAGGGTGTCGTCAACTGGAACTCCACTGCTGCTGGAAAGGAAAAGGAACGGGAAAAAGGAAAAAGAAAGGAGAGAGAGAGAGCAAGAAACAAATGTAGGGAAAATAAAAGAAGTGCTCGAATGGGCCCTACCCCACTGCCTACGTATCTCATCGGGAACATGAGAATCAGAGCGACGTAGTTCCCCTCAACGAGGGTCGCTTTGTTTGTGTTTTTTGGGAACGGCTGACGTTCTAGCTCAGGTGTTGCAGGCTCGCTGGTCCGAGTGCGTTACCATCTTGCAAGAGAACGAGTAGGAGCACGTTCGTACGCTGAGAGTGAGTGAGATGAGAAAATAATTCCCGAAGGAAAGACGTTATTGTTGGTTTGAAGTTTTTTAGCAAGAAGTATTTTTTACAGTTATTTGTAACTTGCATTGAACCAAAGTCTTAGATACAGGAACGAATACTTCGCGCATCGTCCCCAACAGAACGTACACTAGGTATTCTAGAAGAATGAGAGGAAGCCCCTCGTTCCCCACTTCCCACATAGAAGGCTCAAGCGCAATACACGTTAACCTTTATTAAGTGTTTTTTACTTTTCTTTTGAGATGAGAAGAGAGAAAACGCCAAGGAAACTCTAAAGGGAAACTAAGAGTCCTAATGTTATCATGCACGGATATCCTAGGGTTAGTGAGGTTTAGGAGAAAAGACTACCTAACCTAATGCTAATCCTACTCCAAGCTTAATCGAAAATTAAGTTGGACTAGGTAGCTCTAAGGGGAAAAGAATCCAAGACTTGAACAAGTCTTGAGATCCATGGGAGGAGAAAGAATGGAAGAGAAGAAAAAGAGTAATCAAGAATTAATCGGAAAATAATCAAGAATATCCAAACTAAAATGAAGTGCTAATTAAAAGCAAGATTAAAAGTTACCAAAAATTATCCAAGTGAGGAATAAAATGCTAATTAAGCAAGATTAAATTCTAAACAAAGAAAGTTAATCTAAAAAGAGAACTAATATTAAAGTTAATTAAAGTTAATTTCTAATTAAAAGAAAATTAATTCTAAAGAAAAAAAATAAATCTAAAATTAATTCAAAATAATTCTAATCTAATTAATCAAAAATAAAATCCAAATAATCAAAACCAAATTGAAGTTAACTTCCAATTAAAGTCTAACTTCTAATTATCAAATAGTAAAACCAAATTAAAATTCTAAAATATGAACTAATCTAATTATCAATTAACCAAAAATTATCGTTAATAAACCTAGTTATCTAAACCTAATTGTCAAAACTAAAATAAAACAAAATTACAAAAGGCCGGGTGCAGACAGATAATTAAGAGGTGGGAACAACAGATTGGGCGCTTGGGCCTTACATGTTAGGTCCAAGAACTTTGAACAAAAGCAAAGGGGGTGAGGCGAGTGAAATTTGGTGGTGAATAGAAAAACAAATGGGCTTTGACCCCGGTCCACACTGCCAAGGAAAAAAAAACCTAATCTACTTCTTAAACACATGCGGACTGCATCCTCTCCATCTCTTTTACTCTTCCTCAAACCACGCAGTCGCGCTCACCACTCCGGCCATCATCACCATATCACCTCCGTCTTACTCTTCGTCTCTTCTTAATCGTCGTTTCTCCCTCTTACCAAATGCCGCCGTCGTGCCTCCACCCTCAGCCTTCTCTTAATCCTCTTCTCCAAATCTCCGGCGACAAAATCCCTCCTCCTTCGAACCGCTATCTCCCTTCCTTCTTCGCACCTCCGGCCCTCTCCTTCTCCGGCGATGAAAACTCCCTCAGCCATCGTCGATTCTCTCTCAGACTAAAACAACCACAACAACGTCTTCGATCCTTCCGTCATCTTAACACTTCAACGCGAGAGAAAGCCCGAACCTTACCATATGACTCGAATCGGAGCAGACAAACAACAACATAATATTTACATGATGATTAAGGAAGGAAGAGAAGCTTACGAATCGGAGTCGCTCCGATGGCGTCTTCGTAGAAATACCGGTGAGTTCGAATTCACGATCTCTCTTGCGTTGTTCTTGTAACCTTCTTCTTCTTCTTTTCTGCACCGCTTGCAAAATGCTTCGTCATTGTTGTTGATTCTGGATTGATGTCGTTGTTGATTCTGGATTGATGTTGTGAAAATGACGGATGATGGATCGTGAAATCACAGCTTGCTTTTTGTTGTTTGAAGTTTGTTGACGCAATTGTGATTTATGATGCAGGTTGGTGAATTATGATTCACTGGTTGATGCAGTTTCCTTATTTTTTGAAATTGAAGACGATGCGGTTCGAAAGGTGCTGGGAAGATGAAGATGGCGAAGAGTGTATCAGTGATGCTTTTGCAGGGAGTCCGGCGCGATTATGAATTTGCAGGTTATATGAAGATGATGAGTATGCATAAGGTGGTTAGGATTGAAGAATGAGGATGCGGTTTTGCATTGGTGAGAACTCTTTTTTTTTCGTTTAGAACAAAGAGGACGCTCTCAGCTTTATACTCAGATTTGGGAAAGGGTAGAATAGGTAATGGAGTGAAATTCTGTTGAAAGTTGTAAAAATCGTCACGCCTTTTGCACTCAATTTATTATGGCTTTAGTTGTGTAATCCTCACGAGTCGTGCACCTGTGATTTGCAAATGTGTTTTTTTTAATTAATTTTCTGTTGTGAGAATTTGCACTGATAAGCTGCTGTACGTTTCTCTTTTCTTGTAATGCTACGTAAACTTTACATGTTCAAATTTTGGCATGAGCTAGCAGCCTCCAACTTTGGCAACGTTTAGGTTGTACCAAGAAGTTATCTTAATTAATTTGAACATGTGGACATGGATTTATGGATGAATGGTGGTTTCTTTAAAAAGAAAAGTGGAATAAAAATGGTTGTAAAAAATGGATTAATTGGATATTGGATAATGAGATCAAGTTAAAATGGATATGTGTAGAAAGTGATTTAATATGGATTATGGATTCTGGTTAGAAATGGGTAAAATAATGAGTTTGGAAATGGGTTAAAGAAAAATGAATTTTGAATAACAAAGGATATGAATATTTGTAATGGATATTTGGAAATGATTTATGAATAAAAGAAAAGGTAAGTGGATAAAAAAATGAAAATGGTTGATGGATTAAAAACAATGAGTTTGGATATGGATTATGGATAGAAAATGGATAACCAACTGAATTCAAAATCAATCACCAACTTTCCACAAGCCTCTGAAAAAATAGTCACAGCTACCACTGAACAATCTGGTCACTCACATGATCCACTGAAGAATCTCAACTGGTAACTATCCACCAGCTGAACTGTAAACAAGAACTCCAATTCTCCCTGGTATGCTGATAAATCTCGAAGAAGATGATTTGAACTGAAGAAATTAAAACCTGATTCACACCAATGAACCTCTGACCCAAAGCCTTTGATGAATCCTCTGAATAAGGCCAATAAGAAAAACTTTTGATCCCATGTCTCAAGAACCAATGCAAATGATTAATTATGAACTATGACCTAAAAAATGCAGAATGAAAAAGAAACACAAGCCAGAAAAAGGGTAGGGCAAATTTTAGGGTGCTACAGCTGCCCCTATTCAATCAACTTGGACCTGAAAGGATGATAGCAACTACTTTCAGACATTCAAGGTACAAGGTGATTGAATACAAAAAGAACCGCAAAATTTGCTAACCGCAAGGAGAGAAAATATAATTGGAGCCCAGTCACACGCCGTCAAAGAAATTTGACGGAAAGATAACATACCCAGCGAACCACATCGTCAAAAGGGTTGGACGGGAAGAAAAATGGAACCCGACTGAAAGGACACATCATCATAGGGATAACAGAAAGACAACTCGACCAAGGGAAACACGTTGTCATAAGGATGACAGAAAGATGACCTGAACGAAGGAAGCACATCATCAAAGGGGTTTGACGGAAAGAAATACTATCACCGAAGAAACACATCGTCAAAAGGGTTTGACGGAAAGACAACCTAACCGAGGGAAACACATCGTCAAAGGGGTTTGACGGAAAGAAGATGGAACCCAAAGAATACCCGAACCGAAAAGAACACATCTTCAAAGGGGTTTGACGGAAAGTAAACCTGACTGAAGGAAACACGTCGTCAAAAGGGTTTGACGGAAAGACAACCTAACTGAGGGAAACACATTGTCAAAGGGGTTTGACGGAAAGAAGATGGAACCCAAAGAAAACCCGAACCGAAAAGAACACATCGTCAAAGGGGTTTGACGGAAAGAAAACCTGACTTAGGGAGCACATCGTCAAAGGGATTTGACAGAAAGAAAACCATACGAAGAAACACATCATCAAAGGGGTTTGATGGAAAGGAAACCTGACCTAAATGTCGTCATCAAGGGGTTGATGGACAATGACTGGTCGAGGGTAAGATCGACGTATGATCTATGACCCAAAAAAAAGGTAAGCAGAGGGGTTGATTGTAACGTCTGTTGAGGATATGTCACCGTCTTAATTGGAAATTGATTTGGGCTTTCGCGCAAGGTACCAAATTTGGCTTATGCTTTGCATACATATGTTTGAATTTTGCTGTAATGCTCCATACGAAATGGAAATGCTACGCGTTTGAAGATGCAATGCAAATATGCTTACTACATGCAAAAGGATCCCTCCAGCAAAATAAATGCTGAAGAGAAGAGGCCAACTCCGCTGGGGATGATAAACTGAACCGCCTTCAAGGTCATAACTTCTCGAGATCCCAACCAAGCCTCCATTCGGCAGGAAAGCATGAATCATAAACGTCTGCTAGAGGAAACATCCCAGGAATCTTGCTGAAGAAAAGTGCCAATGACAATCGACCATTGACTTGCCGGGGAACGCTAACCACCACCCAAAAATACGCTTGGGGGACAAAGGTTGATGATGTCAGCCCTGCTAGGGGACAAGATCAGACTTACTCCTCTGTTGGAAATTTACCTTCTACCCTTATTCTGTTGGGGAGACAAAAACTTTACAGCAAACTGAGGAAGCACAAATCCAATACTCACAACACTCTTATCCTGTACGGTAATATGAACTCTCGCTGAATCAAACTCTGATGGGAAGCATAACACTGAAGGGATGTCTTTTTAGCAATGTCTTTTGTACAACGCCAGACGACTACTGGCCTGCCACACTACGGGTGGACTTTCGCCAATCTACGGTTGGACTTTGCCTTGCTTTGCCACCCTTGGATGGACCTTTTTCCAATCTACGGTTGGACTTTAAGAATTTGCCACCCTTGGATGGACCTTTGGCCACTCTACGGTTGGACTTTAAAACTTCCATACTGGTCTACTCTCTGCATCCGTGTCAGACATCTCTGCTGACTCTGCTGAGGAACAATGATCAATGATGTGATCTCGGAGACTCCTGAAAGGATAATATCTCTGCTGGAGAATGAATGAACAATCCGTCTGCTTCGAATTGTCAAGTTTGCCAAAAATAAATTGCACTTTGGAATATGAGGGGAGTGATGATTCTGCCAGGAATTACTTCATCTGCTTATGGAATGAATTCTGGTCACAGCAACTCCGCTGGGGGATGAGAATTTTTTGCATGACGTCTTGCTGGGGAAGAAAAGTCATTAAAACTCTGCTTGAAGATCCATAAAACCCGAGATCCTTTGCGGGGAGAATCAACCTGCTAACCCGGCTGGGGAAAGCATGTACACCTTGCTGAGGAATAGATTCTGTTGACCTGCTAAACTTTTGCAGGGAAGAAAACAACTCAGCTGGGGAGTATTACTGACAAGATTCAATGTTGAACTCTGTGGGGATACCATTACCAGAGATACGATCTTGCTGGGAATCAAGGCTACTCTGTCGGGGATATGCAAATCCTGGTTAGAAGACATTCTGCTGCAACATGCTGGGAAGGAGTCCTTAGATCTGCTGGGGAAACCCAAAGCAATTCCACAGTAGTCCGCTGAGAAATGAGACTGTCGAGTTTAGGATAAGTGTCACAATGCCCCATGTTAGGCGACCTTTCCGTTTGACGACTCCGCAGGGGATGATGAGTTTATAACAAACTCTGCTGGAGAAAACCGCTTCAAAGCGTCTCATGCTGGGGAATGCCTTTTGAGAGGATTTTACAGAAGACCAAACGTCCTCAAACTCTACTGGGGATAATAGACCCGGAATATCTCTTGCTAGGGAAATCCAAAATGCCCCATGCCTGGGAAGGTCAACAACTTGCTTCCTGCTCCATGATACCAGACTTACCTAGAGAAACGTCCTAAGAGGATTTTATAGAAGATCAAGCATCTTCAAACTCCTAACGACTTTACCGGGGATTAACCATCAACCTTGGTGTCTATGAAGCAACTCTACTGCGAATTCGCAACCGTCATCAACATAGAAAAGCTTGTAGCTATTGGAAGTACTGAATGAGAGAATTGACTTAATAAGATACAATGATACCCAGTTGAATTCCATTCACTGATATCGAGACGTCATGAACGACCGTCAACCGTCTGATGGACTCAATCAGTAAACGTTGTGACAAAAGGGTAACAAGTAAACCCTTCCCCGAACACGATTGCCCCAGTCTCCTATGTGGGAATAAATGATTACCTGTCTTGTGCTTGAAATCATCTGAATCTGTTACCTGCTAGCAAAAGGATATGCACACGTGCCCCGAATACGAATTCTACCACTGAGAAATCTAACTCTGAACCACCACTTGTTGGGAGAAAGGTTTCGATGCATCTCTGGCTGGGAACATTATTAATGAAACCTGCTGAAGACGGGGGACCACAAATGCCTTGGGTTGGAATGCCCCTTTGTTTCAAACCTTTTGGCTGATTGACTGTATATGCATGAACAACATTTTTTTCTTCCATTTGCCCCAGACCACACGATCCACCAGAGGAAACTGTCTCAAGAGGATTTTACAGAAGACTTGACATCCAAAACACCTCAATGTCTTCAAACTCTTGGAGAAATTCGCTGGGTCTTGAAGTAACTGCCTCCGACTGTACGGTCTACAGAGAAATTCGCCTCGAGAAGATTCATGAACCATCTCATATAACCATGAGATATTCTGCCTCAATACTCTGAACCCTATATAGGATGACCATTCGTCTGGATAGACTAACTTCTCATGCTATTGGGATGGCCTGCCTCAGCCTTGAAATGATTTGTGCCCCTGTCTGACTGATCTGTGAAGGAGTACCTCTGACTGACTGATCTTTGAGAGATTTGTCGAATCTCGACCTGATTGCCCCAGATTGGCTGAAACTTGGAATGAATTGCCCACTTGATACTACTATTTGATGGCTTGCCCCTGCTCAACGGAGTACTTAGGCACTCTGTACTTATATTGATCAATCTTTTCATTGCAGAAACTTCCCTGATCAAGCACTTACTCGCAAGTAAAACAATTCATTTTGAAAATGACAATTTTAATGCAATGCATATGACAGTTTTGAAATCCAAGTCTGTTCACTGGAAAAAAAGTTGCGACATATAGTGAATGAATCACTAATCAAAGTGTCATTGATACCAACATGAATGGTAAGAAGATCCTTTTAGGAGTCAGCTTTGACACGATCTTTACCGAAGCATGCTTTCAAAACAACCCTGCTTCAATTAGGTCTTTTAAAGGTTGTAACGTGGTCTGGTTTGTGGTTTAAGAAAGAAGGATATAAGGCTCAAAATTTTGTTTGTACCCACCCATTCTCCTTGATGTTCTCCAATCCTACGTTCAGCTAACTCGACACAAGCTCTCATCTTTCACAAAGGTTAATGAAAGGTAAGAGGATAGAATGAACCCACACGATTATTGGAGTGACAGTCACCCCTTCTGTCTTTGGTGTCTGTAAACACACGACTTGTTCTTTATTTGAGGATTTTTCTTTTTCCATTTTTTTGCTTTTTATTCTTTTGCTTTTTCCTGATTTTGCCTGGACTAACTCTTTTAAATTTTTCGATTTTTGAAGTCCAGCGGGATGCCCTAACTTTTGCCTAAGCCATTTGTTTTCAAGTTTCGACTTAGCGGGCTTTCTTTTTCTTTTGATTCTTTTTCTCTCTTTTTTTTTTGGAACAAATCGTGTGATACTGGCTTGTCTGACTTGTTTGAAAGGGATGTGACTGTCTTACTCTTCGGTTGGTAAGGGATAACCATAGATTTGATCCTCGAATTGAACGCTCGGTCGAATTAGTTGACACCTACCCTGCCCCAGGTTAAGATTGAGGGTTTTTTCGTTTTCAGAAAGAAACTCCTACTTCTAGGCTCAAAGGGGTTGACAAGGGATTATCTTCCTTATATCTCCGGTGTTTAGGGATTTGAAACAATGCCTGTACATCATCAGCAAGGTTTTGTCCCAAAAGCATACCATCAGAAGTTCTGCGTCTTTGAATTTCATCATCCTCCCCCAGATCCTGCTTAAACAAGAGTTAGATATCAGTAAAGAAAATATGAGTGAACACAGATGGATTTAATCAAAACATGCATATTCATTTCATTATCATTATCAACTGAAAACAGATGAGTTTTACAAATGAGTTTGCACTTTAACAGAAAAGAAACTACAAATGCAAAGAAATGACAAGATCTAAAAGATTGCCAGCTTCGGGGAACTGGGCTTTCCAAGCTTGACTTGCTGCTGAACTAGCCATCTTCAGAATTGCTCATCGAAGTTAGTCTGATAAAAACTTGCACCACTGCTCTCGGTGTCTTCTTCCATAACCTGAACTGATGAACCCACATGACTAGATGAAGGAGAATTGTGGATCTGAATACCCTGAGGCGTGAATGAGAACATATTGGAGTCAAGCAGTGTCTGAATCTTGCTCTTGAGCACCTTACAGTCTCTAGTTGAATGCCCATGTGCCCCAGCATGATAATCACAACGGGCATTGACATCAAAACCTGGTGGATAAGGAAAAGGTACCGGCTTTACCCCCTTTGGTACAATAAGTCCACCTCTGACTAAATCTGGAAGTATCTGACTGTACGACATTGGCAACTGAGCGAAGTACCTCTCTGGTTTCCTTGGCCTTTGTCGGGCGTGCTTCCGCGGTTGACGGTGATATAACCGTTGACTCTGAGGAGGCCTCTGATTTGCAAAAGAATATTGTCCCTGATATGAAGACCCATAAGACTATTGACTCTGAACAGTTGATATGTCTGAACACTGATAACGAGGTGGTGAAGATTCCTGAATGGAACTATTTTCCTCCTCAAATTCTTCTTGAGAACTGACAACTGATTCGCTTTCATTAGCCTGGAAGTTCGAGAGGCCTTGGAGCTTTCCACACTTGAGCAACCTCTCAATACGTTCTCCCACCATCACCAAGTCAGAAAATTTTGCTGCCCCATTGGCAATCATCTTTTCCAAATACGGCCCTTGCAAGGTATCCATGAACAAATCAACCAATTCTCTATCCGACAATGGCGGTTGAACACGAGCGGCTAACTCTCTCCATCTCTGAGCGTACTCTCGAAATGATTCATTATCTGCCTGAGACAAGTCTTGCAAATGCATCCGGCTGGGAGCCATGTCAAGATTATAGTTGTATTGCTTCATAAAGGCGTTGGCTAGATCTGTCCATGATCGGATGCTACCACTCTGCAACTGCATATACCAACTCAACGATGCCCCACTCAGACTGTCCTGGAAACAGTGAATCATGAGCTTATCATTATCGACATGTGGGGTCATTCTTCTGTAAAACATCACCAAATGCAGCCTCGGACAGCTATCTTCTTTGTATTTTTCAAACTTCGGCATCTTAAACTTTGGAGGCAACACAAGGCCAGGTACCAGGCACATGCTCGAAGCATTTAAATCAAGAATATCACGCCTCTCCAGGGCTTTAATTTTCTCGTCCAACACACGGTATCTTTCATCGAACTGAACAGCCCTTGGATCCTTAGGTTTAATCTTTGGAACTACCCCTTGGAAATCTGGTACAGAGAAGGCAAAGCTCTGATAGTCTGTGGCATCAAGAGAAGAAGAATGTCCATCTCGGACGATGGTACACTCGTGTATAGCTTGATCCTCAACAGGGATTCGAACAGGCTGAGCTTGAGCAACATTGTTCACTGGAGGTGGAATGACATTCCCAATCACAAAAGTCCTCTGAACATTGGCTTCTCCCCTATTCATGGTTGTCATAGCTTCCACAAGTTGATCCAACTGACTCTTCATCAATTCAACATCGGCCCTAGTTACACACTGAGTCTGTTCCCCTGAATTCATGATGATCTCCCCAAAAGCTGATTCAAGTCTGATGAGAAAGTCTAGAAATCAACTGCGGTTCAGACAAAGGATCGATGAGCACTCTGATCAGGTCGGAGACAGATATGCAAAAATGATGCAAGATGCAAATGCAATGTAATATGAATGCAGCAGACATGGGATCAAAGCTTCCATAAATTCTGAATAACTATTGTGCTGCTGACTGAATAAGTTCATAAGTCTGCTCTGAAGAGAATATCAGAATACCAGAATACCGGATGATCAGAATACCAGAATACCAGCATATAAGGCCACACTAATAGGAAATCTAGAATACCGGGTATGTAGAAGGTTACGGTTACCTGTAAACCTGTAAACAACCCGCCCCTCTCACATGTGGGTGCTAAGATCCTCAGTATCCCGGGCTCTCAGGTCGAGAAATGATGATACGTTCACCATTTCTGGTTTGGCATCATCATCAATCGAGGAGGCCTCAATTGATTCTCCAAAACGAAAGATCCTCAGCTTCAGAGGTTTGAGAAGCAATAGCACATTCAGCCCGAAGGATACAATGCTACCGCCAATCAAAGAGGTCGTCCGCTGATTCACTACAAAAGGGAAATCCTATAGCAAGTTCCTAGCATTGGGTCCTCGGATCGAGAATGTGCAATGGGTTTGCCACAGAACGTGGGCTGCCACTATCACATCTCGGGAGGAGTGCCGCAACTGAGTCCTCGGGAATGGTCATCAGAGTCAACAATTCCTCTAGAGAATAACTACTGGCCTGTATCAATATACAGTAGCAGATAGCTCCGGATAGAACCTCGTCTGATTATAGGGATCGTAATCACCCACACGTGGCCAACACCACGGGAGCGTCACGGCTGCCCACGCTAAAACCTAGGTGTATGCTCGAGCCTGGGTATTGGGCTCATCTCTCAAAGCATCCCAACCCGCCAAACAGAAAACCAGCCAGCACAGTGCAGTAATATCCAGCATATAATGATATGTAATGCAGTAAAATACGATAAAAATAGTAAAGCAGTAAAAAATACAGTAAACAGCAATACAGTAATATACAACACATAACAAAACACAACACCAGAATAACACCCAAAGAAAGAAAGCAAACAAGCGCTAGGATTGACTCGCTAAGGAAACCAGAGATTCTGGGTTCGGTCCCCAGCAGAGTCGCCAGCTGTCGCTCCCGGGATTTTCATCCTAGTACAAACGCAAAAGTGGCGCGGAAAACAGAGTCGCCAGCAATGTGTATTTATCCTAAGAGAGGGAAAGGAAACACTGCGTAAACCTGAAGAGAAGGAAGGAAAGAGCATGGTCTTGCGACCAAGAGATCTGGGTTCGGGAGTCGGTTACGCATGAGGAAGGTATTAGCACCCCCACGCGTCCATCGTACCCGATGGGATCCACACTTGCTTGTCTCGATCAAAGGGTGTCGTCAACTGGAACTCCACTGCTGCTGGAAAGGAAAAGGAACGGGAAAAAGGAAAAAGAAAGGAGAGAGAGAGCAAGAAATAAATGTAGGGAAAATAAAAGAAGTGCTCGAATGAGCCCTACCCCACTGCCTACGTATCTCATCGGGAACATGAGAATCAGAGCGACGTAGTTCTCCTCAACGAGGGTCGCTTTGTTTGTGTTTTTTGGGAACGGCTGACGTTCTAGCTCAGGTGTTGCAGGCTCGCTGGTCCGAGTGCGTTACCATCTTGCAAGAGAACGAGTAGGAGCACGTTCGTACGCTGAGAGTGAGTGAGATGAGAAAAGAATTCCCGAAGGAAAGACGTTATTGTTGGTTTGAAGTTTTTTAGCAAGAAGTATTTTTTACAGTTATTTGTAACTTGCATTGAACTAAAGTCTTAGATACAGGAACGAATACTTCGTGCATCATCCCCAACAGGACGTACACTAGGTATTCTAGAAGAATGAGAGGAAGCCCCTCGTTCCCCACTTCCCACATAGAAGGCTCAAGCGCAATACACGTTAACCTTTATTAAGTGTTTTTTACTTTTCTTTTGAGATGAGAAGAGAGAAAACGCAAAGGAAACTCTAAAGGGAAACTAAGAGTCCTAATGTTATCATGCACGGATATCCTAGGGTTAGTGAGGTTTAGGAGAAAAGACTACCTAACCTAATGCTAATCCTACTCCAAGCTTAATCGAAAATTAAGTTGGACTAGGTAGCTCTAAGGGAAAAAGAATCCAAGACTTGAACAAGTCTTGAGATCCATGGGAGGAGAAAGAATGGAAGAGAAGAAAAAGAGTAATCAAGAATTAATCGGAAAATAATCAAGAATATCCAAACTAAAATGAAGTGCTAATTAAAAGCAAGATTAAAAGTTACCAAAAATTATCCAAGTGAGGAATAAAATGCTAATTAAGCAAGATTAAATTCTAAACAAAGAAAGTTAATCTAAAAAGAGAACTAATATTAAAGTTAATTAAAGTTAATTTCTAATTAAAAGAAAATTATTTCTAAAGGAAAAAAATAAATCTAAAATTAATTCAAAATAATTCTAATCTAATTAATCAAAAATAAAATCCAAATAATCAAAACCAAATTGAAGTTAACTTCCAATTAAAGTCTAACTTCTAATTATCAAATAGTAAAACCAAATTAAAATTCTAAAATATGAACTAATATAATTATCAATTAACCAAAAATTATCGTTAATAAACCTAGTTATCTAAACCTAATTGTCAAAACTAAAATAAAACAAAATCACAAAAGGCCGGGTGCAGACAGATAATTAAGAGGTGGGAACAGCAGATTGGGCGCTTGGGCCTTACATGTTAGGTCCAAGAACTTTGAACAAAAGCAAAGGGGGTGAGGCGAGTGAAATTTGGTGGTGAATAGAAAAACAAATGGGCTTTGAGCCCGGTCCACACTGCCAAGGAAAAAAAAACCTAATCTACTTCTTAAACACATGCGGACTGCATCCTCTCCATCTCTTTTACTCTTCCTCAAACCACGCCGTCGCGCTCACCACTCCGGCCATCATCACCATATCACCTCCGTCTTACTCTTCGTCTCTTCTTGATCGTCGTTTCTCCCTCTTACCAAATGCCGTCGTCGCGCCTCCACCCTCAGCCTTCTCTTAATCCTCTTCTCCAAATCTCCGGCGACAAAATCCCTCCTCCTTCGAACCGCTATCTCCCCTCCTTCTTCGCACCTCCGGCCCTCTCCTTCTCCAGCGACGAAAACTCCCTCAGCCATCGTCGATTCTCTCTCAGACTAAAACTACCACAACAACGTCTTTGATCCTTCCGTCGTCTTAACACTTCAATGCAAGAGAAAGCCCGAACCTCACCATATGACTCGAATCGGAGCAGACAAACAACAACATAATATTTACATGATGATTAAGGAAGGAAGAGAAGCTTACGAATCGGAGTCGCTCCGATGGCGTCTTCGTAGAAATACTGGTGAGTTCGAATTCACGATCTCTCTTGCGTTGTTCTTGTAACCTTCTTCTTCTTCTTCTTTTCTGCACCGCTTGCAAAATGCTTCGTCATTGTTGTTGATTCTGGATTGATGTCGTTGTTGATTCTGGATTGATGTTGTGAAAATGACGGATGATGGATCGTGAAATCACAACTTGCTTTTTGTTGTTTGAAGTTTGTTGACGCAATTGTGATTTATGATGCAGGTTGGTGAATTATGATTCACTGGTTGATGCAGTTTCCTTATTTTTTGAAATTGAAGACGATGCGGTTCGAAAGGTGCTGGGAAGATGAAGATGGCGAAGAGTGTATCAGTGATGCTTTTGCAGGGAGTCCGGCGCGATTATGAATTTGCAGGTTATATGAAGATGATGAGTATGCATAAGGTGGTTAGGATTGAAGAATGAGGATGCGGTTTTGCATTGGTGATAACTCTTTTTTTTTTCTTTTAGAACAAAGAGGATGCTCTCAGCTTTATACTCAGATTTGGGAAAGGGTAGAATAAGTAATGGAGTGAAATTCTGTTGAAAGTTGTAAAAATCGTCACGCCTTTTGCACTCAATTTGTTATGGCTTTTGTTGTGTAATCCTCACGAGTCGTGCACCTGTGATTTGCAAATGTGTTTTTTTAATTAATTTTCTGTTGTGAGAATTTGCACTGATAAGCTGCTGTACGTTTCTCTTTTCTTGTAATGCTACGTAAACTTTACATGTTCAAATTTTGCATGAGCTAGCAGCCTCCAACTTTGGCAACGTTTAGGTTGTACCAAGAAGTTATCTTAATTAATTTGAACATGTGGACATGGATTTATGGATGAATGGTGGTTTCTTTAAAAAGAAAAGTGGAAAAAAAATGGTTGTAAAAAATGGATTAATTGGATATTGGATAATGAGATCAAGTTAAAATGGATATGTGTAGAAAGTGATTTAATATGGATTATGGATTCTGGTTAGAAATGGGTAAAATAATGAGTTTGGAAATGGGTTAAAGAAAAATGAATTTTGAATAACAAAGGATATGGATATTTGTAATGGATATTTGGAAATGATTTATGAATAAAAGAAAAGGTAAGTGGATAAAAAAATGAAAATGGTTGATGGATTAAAAACAATGAGTTTGGATATGGATTATGGATAGAAAATGGATAACCAACTGAATTCAAAACCAATCACCAACTTTCCACAAGCCTCTGAAAAAATAGTCACAACTACCACTGAAAAATCTGGCCACTCACATGATCCACTGAAGAATCTCAACCGATAACTATCCACCAGCTCAACTGTAAACAAGAACTCCAATTCTCCCTGGTATGCTGATAAATCTCGAAGAAGATGATTTGAACTGAAGAAATTAAAACCTGATTCACACCAATGAACCTCTGACCCAAAGCCTTTGATGAATCCTCTGAATAAGGCCAATAAGAAAAACTTTTGATCCCATGTCTCAAGAACCAATGCAAATGATTAATTATGAACTATGACCTAAAAATTGCAGAATGAAAAAGAAACACAAGCCAGAAAAAGGGTAGGGCAAATTTTGGGGTGCTACACTGGGGAATAACAAACAAAACTGGCTGGGAAAAGCAATCTTCTAAACTTCTGCTGGGGAGAGTATGCTCTGCTAAGGATGATAAAAACTTCGATAATCTCTGTCGGGGAGAGCAACTATACTGGGTAGAAGAGAAGTCAAACGAGCCTCATGTCGGGGGATGTGAGGATACGTGAGCCACTGGGAATGATTGTGCCAAATACAGTTGGGCTTTTGGTTTAGGCGTGAGGCCAGATTGATGGTGGTTGGATTTCTAGGGACTTTATTCTTGGTTGCCAACGAAAGTGGACTTTGAAGGTGAACGACCAGACGAGATCTGGTTAAAAGGGTAGAACACCAGACGAGAACTGGTGACAAAAGGTTAAGTTATCAGATGAGAACTAACTTCTTATTTTTGTATCAGACGAGAACTGATTTTATGGTTTGCCAGACGAGAACTGGACTTTGAAACGGTGTTTACCAGACGAGAACTAGTTAAAAGAATGGGTGACCAGACGGGAATTGGTATTGAAAAGGTTAGCCAAACGGGAACTGGACTTTGAAACGGCTGAATGATGTCGGGTTACAAGGCCCTCTGATGGCAGGTTCAAGCTGTGGGATGAAACCCAATGACAGAATGCAAGGATATGAAGATTCTCAAAAATGGAAGAAAGGTCTTTTGTAGTAAGGCTTCTTCAGAAGGCCAAGGTTATTGGATGAGGTGATGGCATTATTCCCTGACACTCGTCTTGAACTCATTAGTTGATGACGAAATAGAACTTGAAAGCAAGGAGAGGTTTTGCCCCAACGTAGTTCAACTTGCCCCAGCCTGGTGGATCTTTGAAGAAATTTCCCTTGAAAGAAAGTTGGAAGCAATTGTACCATGAGATGACCTCGAGATAGCTTGCCCCAGAATCTGAGTCATGAAAGGATTTATCCTTGATTAACCGACTCTTGGAACGGTTGACTTCAAAATATTCTTGAAGTAGCTTGCCCCTGAATGAGCGTTGAAGCGACTTAAGTTGCGCTGACTGAATACTGGAGGGATTCGCCCTTAATCAATAGAACCTTTGAGTGACCTGCCTCTGATTAATAGAGTCTCGTGATGATTCACCTGTGATCAACTGGTTCTCAAATATTCTACCCCATAATCAACTGATGCTTGAGGACTTGCTTCAGGCTGCCTAATTCCATACCCATTGGATGTCAAGTGCCCCCAGATCCAAAGGACTACAAGGTACACTTGATTCTGATCAACTTTGTTGAATGATCCAGTTTTGTTCAATTGCTCCCTGTTGGAATTTCCTCAATGTCAATTATTTACCTGCAATTAAACCTGTTCATTTACAAATGGAAATTTTAATGCGATGCTCACGCAGATCTGAATCAATCATTATTAGAATGATGTGATAGTGTGTGACGAATGGACCATTAGTCCAAGCGCAGTGCTGATTTAGCTAGTGAAAGATATAGCAAGAAAAAACTAGCAAATCTTGTAGGAGTCAGTTTACGCAACCTTGCCGTAGTATGCATTCAGAATAAACCCTGCCTCAATTAGGTCTTTTAAGGGTTGAATCGTGGTCCGGTTCACAGTTATTGAAACAAAGGATGGAAGGCCCAAAAGTTTGAGTATTACCCACCCCATCTTCGTGATGATCTTCAGTCCTAAGTTCATCTAACTTGTCACAAGCGCTCACCTTTCAAAAAATTTATTGAATGGAAGGAGTGATGGTTTAGGAATCTAAAAGGTTTTCAGAGTGACAATCACCCCTTTCGTCTTTGGCGTCTGTAGTCACACGACTTTGTTCCTGCTCGAGGATTTTCCTTTTGATCATTTCTTTCACTTCTTAATCCACTAGCGCAAAAACGGTTTTAGACAGCGCTTTTTTAGCCTTTAGACAGCGCTTTAAAGCGCTGTATAAGCCAGCGACGCTATAGGTTTAGACAGCGCTTCTGGTATTACCAAAAGCGCTGTCTAAAGGGGCGTGTATTTAATGAAAAGCGCTGTCTATGGTACCTTTAGACAGCGCTTTTTCACATTATATGGATTACTTTAGACAGCGCTTTCATCAAAAGCGCTGTCTAAGCCCTACCTTTTTTTGACTTTTTTGGTACACCTTAGACAGCGCTTTCTCCAAAAGCGCTGTCTAAGACCTTCCTTTTTTGACTTTTTTAGTACACCTTAGACAGCGCTTTCACCATAAGCGCTGTCTAAGACCTTCCATTTTTGACTTTTTTAGTACACCTTAGACAGCGCTTTCACCATAAGCGTTGTCTAAAGTGGACCTTAGACAGCGCTTTCACCAAAAGCGCTGTCTAAGGTGTACGAAAAATTTTATATAATTTTTTTTTAACCACAATTTTACCAGGTTTTTTCAACCAGAATTTGACCTGTAATTTTCAACCAGCAATTTTTTTCAGAATTGGCAATTCAAACCATTGGCCTTTCTACACCAAAATTATATATCCAAAATTGGCATTTCATACCAATATATATATTTAAAATTACAAACCAAAATTGTATATACACCTATTTATAATTACAAATCATTACATTTTTCTACAAATGCACATTTTACTTATTCACCAAAATTGCATCCAACCAAAGCATTGCTTCCAACCAAAGTTATTGCTTCCAACCAAAGCATTTTTTCTACAATGCACATATTACTTATACACCAAAATTGTATATACACCAAAATTGCATCCAACCAAAACATTGCTTCAATCTACATTATAGGTCCTGAAAACACAAAGATTGTAATTCAAAGTATTAAAATTCAAAGTATATACACCAAAAATTGTAATTCAAAGTATATACACCAAAATTGTAATTCAAAGTTTGTAATTCAAAGTATATACACCAAAATTGCAATTCAAAGTATATACACCAAAATTGTAATTCAAAGTATATACACCAAAATTGCATCCAAAATTGTAATTCAAAGTTTGTAATTCAAAGTATATACACCAAAATTGCAATTCAAAGTATATACACCAAAATTGCATCCAACCAAAGCATTACTCCAACCAAAGTTACACATATTAAAATTCTCATCAATTAAAGTAAGAGTATAATATTATACCTTAAGTTTGTAAAATTCCGAGCTCCATAATGTATTGACACCACTCCTCTTTGATTTCATCCAATAGAGCCTTTGTGTAAGTAGCACTCCTGAATTCTTCAAAATACTACATAATAATATAACATATAGTTTGATTTAGTTTTAACTATTTCATTAGACAATATGAGAGATATGTGTTAAAATAACTCATAAGTTAGAAATACATACATCGGGTGGAATCTCCATTCGATCCAACGAAATAGTGTCTCTCATAAATCTCAACATGAAATAGCCGCAATCTATTTGATTGCGTTGCCGAGGACACTACAAATGAAAATAAAATATGGATAAATTCTAAGTTTTATCAAGTAAGCATCACTTATATAATAAAACATGTGATAATTAATATACCTTCACATAATTCCATGTAATGGTGTGGTCGATTCCCCGATGTTCTAGGAATGCTTGTATAGTGCTAATAAAATATAAATGAATATTTAGAACAATTCACATAAATAAATAAATATACACATTTCTATTTAGAACAATTTCACTTACGTGTCAATACAGTCCTTCATATCCGGGTATGTGGTCCAATCATTTCCTAAGGAATCCAGATAATACACTACTCCGCGGATAGGATTGATTGCAACCAACAACCAATGTCCACTGTAAGATTAAACAAGTGTTAGATAGAAACTTTCTACACGAAGTCAAAATACAAAAAAAAATATAATAGATGAATTTAGAATGAAAATCTAACCCAGTATTAAACGGTAAAAAGTACAACTTTTCCGTTTCTTGGTTGTCCATAAAGACGTTGCGTATATACGCATGGACCTCATTTGGTTTTGTCAATATTTCGGTTAAGTTGACAGCGCTGGGGCATAAGAATGCAAATCTTTGCTCCAATCCCCGGGGGCGCATAAAACTGTCATACAGAAACCTGAAATAAAAACATCATTAACATTAGAATATTCATTTGAAAAATAAAGTAAATAAGTTGTTCAATTACCAAAGTAGATCGGATATACCTCAAGTATATATTGACAACAGTGACGCCCAATTCTGTATGTTGGAAAACTTGCTCGAAGTCTTCATTACCAACATTCTGGTCAAATTCAAAGCCATACAAATTCAAGTATATAACAAATTTTACCTCTTTCACTAACATCTCTTTCTTTTCTTGGTTGGAATATGAATTACTTGTTTCTTATCAATGCGGACGGATGAATGGATCCAAATTCCCTCGTTATGGTCATTTCTGATATATGACCCATCCGCTATAAGATCCTCATCTTGATCATTTCTATTCAACCCATTCTCAACATCAATATCACATTGATCTACACCGCTATCACATTGATCTACACCGCTATCATCAACCACTTTGTTAGATAGAAGCACTATAGACCATTTCATACTCGTCGGGTCAGTGACATAGAACACTTGTCTAGCTTGCGATGCTAGAATAAAAGGCTCATCTTTGTACCCCACCCTATTAAGATCCACTTGCAAAAATCCAGACTTATCCATTCGTATGCCACTACTATTTACCCACTTGCAACCAAAGATTGGAATCTGAAACTTCTCGTAATCAAACACCCAAATGTGCTCAATAACTCCAAAATATGACAGATTTGCATATTTGGGGTTTAAGTCCTTCATACTTGATATGTGCATTGCTTCAGCTAGGACGGTGACACCACTATTTTGCATAGTACTTTTATCGTCTTGTTCTTTGGTATAAAATGTGTATCCATTAATTGCGTATGCGCTATGAGAATACACATGCAAAGTTGGACCATATGCCAAACATCTCAACCTTTCTGTTACTGAAGCAGGATCTGAAGAGCGCTTCAAATAAATATGATCCTTTAACCATTGTATGAAACTTTGATTGTGCTCTCGTACTATCCAATTTTCATTTCTGTTCTGATTTAACCTTCGGAGTACATCCTTGTGCATCTCAACATATGGCTCAACCTCATTATCATTGTGCAGAACATACAAATGCACTTGATCCCGTTCATCCCTTGATACTATCACAATTTTATTTCCAATTAATTTTTTACCATCCTTTTTTTCGAAAATATGAGCTTTGGGGAGTCCAATCGATTGAACATTGGACAAATATTCAGTACAAAACTCAACCGCTTCTTCAACAATGTATCGTTCAACAATACACCCCTCTGGTCGACTTCGGCTTTTCACGTACCCTTTTAATATTTTCATATAACGTTCAGCAGGGTACATCCATCTCATATAAGCTGGTCCACGCATCTGTGTCTCTTTCACAAGATGAACAACAAGATGTACCATTATGTCAAAAAAAGAGGGAGGAAAATACATTTCAAGCTCACACAAGGTAATAACTATCTGTTTTTGTAGTGTTGGTAAGATATCGGGATCGATTACCTTACTACAAATTGACCTAAAGAAAAAACACAAATTAGTTATGGCGCTTCTTACTTTCACTGGCAAAATAGAACGTATACCTATTGGTAGAAAGTGTTCCATTATAACATGGCAGTCGTGTGTCTTTAAACTCTTCAACGTGAGATCTTTCATAGACACAAGTCTTCTGACATCTGAAGAGTATCCTTCTGGAACTTTAACTTCACTCAGAAACTTACACAATATTTTCTTCTCCTTTCTAGACAGAGTAAAAGCAGCAGGTGGTAGATATGTCCGTCTTCCTTTCTTCACGGGTGCTAATTCAGTTCTAATCCCCATCGCTTCCAAGTCTTTTCTTGCTTTAAGGCCATCCTTAGTCTTTCCTTTTATATTGAGTAACGTACCAATAACACTTTCAAATACATTTTTCTCAATATGCATAACATCGAGAAAATGTCTCACGTACAAAGACTTCCAATATGGCAATTCAAAAAATATCGACCTCTTTTTCCACCCACCTTTGACAACCTTATGTGCAAAAGGTTTGCCAAACTCAGTACGCATATCTTTCACCTTTTTAAAAACTTGGTCACCTGACAACATAGGTGGAGCTCTACCTTCTTCGGTGTCTCCATTGAATTCTTGACTCCACCCACGGTAGTGATGTTTGGCATTTAAGAATCTACGATGACCGAGAAAGACATTCTTATGACCAAAGTCCAATCGCTTCGAAACTGTTTTATCTTCACAAATAGGACACGCTTTTTCACCTTTTATGCTGTACCCTGATAGATTCCCGTAAGCTGGAAAATCATTAATTGTGCCAAACAACATCGCCCTCAAATTGAAACTTTCTTTCCTATATCCATCATAAACCTCCACACCGTTCTCCCACAATATCTTTAAATCTTCGATCAAAGGTGTCAAGTATACGTCTATGTCATTCCCTGGTTGTTTAGGCCCAGAGATTAACATAGATAACATCATGTACTTACGCTTCATGCATAGCGACGGAGGTAGGTTATAAATCATAAGAATCACAGGCCATGTGGTATGTGAGATACTTTGAAGACCATGCGGGTTCATTCCATCAGTAGATAATGCCAGACGAAGGTTTCTTGCTTCTTCCCCAAAGTCAGGATAATCATTATCAATTTTCGACCACTGTGGTGAATCAGCCGGATGTCGCAACTTTCCATCAATAATTCTTTCATCTGCATGCCAAGTCAGGTGTCTTGCATCGGTTTCACTACGAAACATGCGCCTAAATCTCGGTATTATAGGAAAATACCATAAGACCTTGGCTGGAGACAATTTTTTCTTATATCGAGACAAACCGCATTTAGGGCACTCAGTTAACGATGCATATTCCTTTCGAAACAAAACGCAATCGTTTGGACAAGCATGTATTTTATCATAGCTCATGCCAATAGAGCACAACATTTTTTTGGCCTCATAGGTTCGATTGGGAAGAACATTATCTTCCGGTAGCATTTCTCTCAAAAGGGCCAACAACTCTGTGAAACTTTTATCCGACCATCCATTGCCCGCCTTTAAGTTGTACAACTTCAATACCGCAGACAGTCTTGTGAATTTAGTACAACCTTGATAGAGCGGTTTCTCTGCATCGCTTACCAACCTCTCAAACATTTCGGGACAATCATGAAGATCTTCTACAACTGCTTCTGCAATCTCTTTGACTCGATCACAATCGTATGTTTCCGTGTCTTTGTCATCTGAAGCATAGGTTGTATTACTTTTCCTCGTCGGTTCAACATTCTCGTTAATTTTCTCACCATGATGTATCCAACACTTATAACTTCGATTAATTCCATTCATCAGTAAATGCGATTTCAACCCATCTGCGTCAACCCTACCAACATAACAACAACCCAAGCAAGGACATTTTATTCGATTGAGCTCTTCAGCGTCAGCGTGTTGAACAACAAACTTAACGAAATCCAATACCCCATTCTCGTACTCTTTGGACAATCGATCGGCATCCATCCATTTTTTATCCATGGTTTTCCTACTTATTAATCCTAACAGTTAGAAAGAATTTAACCTTAGCATAACAAGTCCAAACTAAGAAATTCAAAGCAATTAACTTCATTAACAAAATTGCTTTGAATTTCGGTTCTTTAGAACAACAACCTCAAGAATTTACATTATTAACATTAACACTAACACTAACACTAACACTAACACTAACCTAACACTAACACTAACACTAACCTAAACTAAACTAAACTAAACAAACACATTATATAGCAATAGTTAACAATGTAGAAAAATGTTAACAAGAACAAACTATAATAGATGTTCTAAACTAACACTAACACTAACACTAACACTAACCTAACACTAACACTAACACTAACCTAAACTAAACTAAACTAAACAAACACATTATATAGCAATAGTTAACAATGTAGAAAAATGTTAACAAGAACAAACTAAACTAACACATTATATTGATTCTATTCCTATATCACCAAAAATGAAGTTAGCACATATTTTATTCTTATATCCAACAACAGTCCAACATTAGCAACAACATTAACAACATTAGCAACATTATCAACATTAGCAACAGTCCAACATTAGCAACAACATAAACAACATTATTATCAACATCAACAACAACATTATTATCAACATCAACAACAACATTATCAACATTATCAGCAACATTATCAACTGAAACTCTGAAACTCTGAAACTTCCAAACTGAAACTCTGAAACGTGTAAAATGTGTAATACTCTGAAACGTGTAAAATGTGTAATACATCAACAACAACATTATTATCAACATCAACAACAACATTATCAACAGCAACATTATCAGCATACCTTATAAAATGTGTAATAATCTGAAACTCTTAAACTTCCAAACTGAGTGACGAAAACGCGAAATGAGAGAGGAACAGACGGTCACGGTGGAGTAAAGGTCGTCGGAGTCGCGAAATGAGGGAGGAACGGTGGACGATGGCGCGGTGGACGACGGCAAGGGTTTAGCTCAGGTTCGCAAGTATCCGTTCGCAACAGGGGAGGGAGAAGAAAGAGCGCAAAACTGAAAATGAAAACTGAGTATATTCATATATTTTAATTTTATTAGACCTTAGACAGCGCTTTTAAACAAAGCGCTTTCTAAGGTGGCCCTTAGACAGCGCTTTAAAAGCGCTTTCTAAGATTGGCCTTAGACAGCGCTTTTGTTTTTATTTTTTTAAATATTTAAGACCTTAGACATCGCTTTCCTTAAAAGCGCTATCTAAGGTCTTATATTTTTTTTAAATTTAAAAGGCCTTAGACAGCGCTTTTAAGGAAAGCGCTGTCTAATATTTTCCATTAAATTTTTTTAAAAATTTAGAAGGCCTTAGACAGCGCTTTTCACTAAAGCGCTGTCTAAGGTCTTATATTTTTTTGCGCTTTTCCTTTATTAAATTAATAGATTCCGTGTTTTTGACCTATAGCAGCGCTTTTGTAATAAAGCGCTGTCTAAGGTGAGATGTTATAAGTCCTTTTTGTTGTAGTGATCCTTCATTTGTTTGTTCCCTAACTTTTTCCTGGACTGATTTTTTTGAATTTTTTTTCAATTTTGAAGTCCAGCGGGATGCCCTAACTTTTACCTAAGTCACCTTTCAAGTTTTCGACTTAGCGGGCTTTCTTTATTATTTTTTTTGAAACAAGTCGTGTGACACTGGCTGCCTTGATTTCTCCGAAAGGGTTGTAACTGCCTCATTCTCGGTGAGGGAAAACCATTGTGGTTGGTGAGGTACGACCTCTTGAGAGGGATAGGATTTGATTGGTCCTCAACTGGGGACACTCCTCTATGAAATTTGAACGCTCGGTCAAATTATTTGACAACTACTCTGCCCCAGGTTAAGATGTGAGGGTTTGAAAGTCCGAATGAAACTCCTACTTCTAGGCTCGAAGTGGCTAACTAGGGACTAACTCCTTATCTCTCCGATGTTTGGGGAATTCAAAACAATGCATGTACATCATCAGCAGGATTTTATCTGAAAGCATACGATTAGCAATTATGGGTATTCAGTTTTCGTCATCCTCCCTTCAAGTATTTGCTAAAACAACAGTGATAAAGTGAAGTGAGCAAGAAGTGTATGTGTCCGTGCTTTGCAATAAATGAGACAAATGAGCGAATGCGACATGATTGATTCAGAAAATGCATAATCACTTCATTAATATTACCATTCAAAACAGCAATGTTTAAAACAAGCAGCAATTAACAGGAAAGAAACTGTAAATGCAAATGATAAAAATGTCCCAAGGACTGCCAATGTTGAGGATGTCTTCTTGTCTAGACCACTGGCTTTAGGAGATGACCTTGAAGTCTTCGAGCTCAAATAGATGAGAGGTTGACATGCACCACCAAATTTCTCTCTAGAAAGGATATGTACCTCTTGTCAATCAACTGTTGTACCTTGGCTTGGAAGGCTTTGCAATATTCGGTTGCGTGCCCCATTGATCCTCCATGATATCTGCACTGTACATGGGATTGTACCCAGGAGGGTATGGTTCCGGAACAGGCTTCAGAAACTTGGACTCTACCAATGAGTTTCGAACCAGATGTGGCAGAAGTTGACTGTACGACATAGGAACTGGGTGAAAAGGAGCATTCCTTCTTTCCAAGTTGTTGCGAGGCCTATTTTGATTTTGGCGCTGATTCTGATAACCTCGGCCATGGGCTCGTTGATTTGCATGAGGAGCGACCCAAGGTTTCTGACATGGTACCCTAGGAAATGATTCCTGAAAAGATAGAGAACCAAAAGATTTTACTGGTGCACCCCGAGAATACTCAACATCTGCCATGACTGCATTGATTTCATCCTCCTCTTCCTCCCGGGAACTGTTGAGGGATTCAGTTTCATTAGCCTGACTGCTTGAGACATCCTGAATTTTTCCACTCTTTAAGCCACTTTCAATACGTTCCCCAATTATCACCAGATCAGAGAAGTTTGATGTCCCACTACCAATCATTTTATCCAGGTATAAACCTTGCAAAGTATTCATGAATAGGTCGACTAATTCTCTGTCTAAAAGCGGTGGTTGCACTCTGGAAGTTAATTCTCTCCATCTCTGAGCATACCCTCTGAAGGATTCGTTGTTCTCTTGAGACAAGCTTTGCAACTGCATGAGACTGGGAGCCATGTCAATATTATATTCATACTATTTCAGAAAAGCTTTAGCTAAGTCCAACCATGATCAGATGTGACCACTCTCTAACTGCATGTACCAACTCAATGATGCCTCACTCAGACTATCCTGAAAATAGTGAATCATCAACTTATCTTTGCCAATATACGAAGTCATTCATCTGCAAAACATCACCAAATGCTGCCTCGGGCAACTATCCCTCTTGTACTTCTCAAACTTCGGTGCTTTGAAACCTGGAGGTAACATTAGGCCGGGTACCAGGCACATGTCTGAAGCATCAAGACCAAAAGTATCTTGAACTTCCAAGGCTTTGAGTTTCTCATCCAACACATGAAATCTTTCAGCAAACTCAAAAGCTCTTGGGTCCTTAGTCTTCATCACCGAGACCTTCCTTTGGGAATTCGGCATAGAGACTGCAAGACTCTGATAGTCCATAGTATCAAGAGAAGAAGAATGTCCACCTCGGACAACAGACTGTTCATGTAAATTCTGATTCTCGATAGAGAGCTGCACAGACTGAGCTTGAGTAAGATTGTTCACTTGTGGAAGATCCTCATCAGGCAGAAAACCATACAGTGGATTAGTCATCACAGTAAAACTCAGTGGGAGATCAGTATTCTGGAGATTGTCCCCTGACATATCTACCAATGGCTTCCAACTTGACCTCACTACTTGATCTTGCTTCAAACACTTTTTCATCTCTTAACAGTCACCACTTGTCCAGAACGAGTACCGGGGAATCAACAGGCTGGTCAGGGACAAAGGCGGGATGAGAATTTTGGCCGGTTGAAGAATGATATGTAAAATGATGCAAATGTGTATGGAAATGCAATGCAGTAGACATGGGATCAAAGCTTCGGCAAAATCTGAAAAACTGTTGTGCTGTTGACTGAATAAGTTCAAAAGTCCACTCTGAAGAGAATACCAGAAATCCAGAATAACAGACCAAGCAGAATACCAGGATATCGAGATGATAAGTCCACACTGATAAGAAAACCAGAATACCGGGTAGGTTGGAGGTCAAAGTTACCTGCAAACCTGTAAACACCCAGCCCCTCTCACATGTGGGTTCTAGAAAAACCGAGGATCCCCAGCATCACGGGCTCTCAGGTCGAGAAATGATGATACGATCACCATTTCTGGTTTGGCATCATCATCAATCGAGGAGGCCTCAATTGATTCCCCTCAAAAAGGTCGCCCTATGATAAGTTCCCAACTTCGGGTCCTCGGATCAAGAAGCATAATGGGTTTGCCATTTCTGGCCTGCCATTATTACCTCTTGGGAGGAGTGCCTTAACTTAGTCCTCAGGGAATGGTCGCCAGAGTCGAAATCTCTCTAAGTTAACACCCCGAAATGACACAAATCAGAATATCTCCTAAGAAAACCTCGTCTGGATGTGGATTTCGTGTAAACCAAATGTACCAAGACGCTACGTAGGCCACACTACTTTCCACTCTAGTCCTAGGTGTATACTCAAGCCTGGGTATTGGGCTTATCTCTCATGAATCCAACCTACCCAACAACACAACAGCAGCAGAACAATATGAAAACAGTAATCAAATGTGGTAAATGCAGTAAAATACAGTAATATACAACAAATAATGCACAAAAGTAAACACCCAATGAAATAAGTATAGACAAATGCTAGGATTGACTCGCATAGGGAACCAGAGTCCTCAGCAGAGTCCCCAGTTGTCGTAACTGCGAAAAATAACCGGCGGAAACAAACAGAAGAGTCACCACCGAACATTATTTATCCCAACGAAGGGAAAGTAAACGATCAAAGAAAACCTGAAGGAAGGGAGAAGACATGGTCATCGCAACCATAGTCTAGGCTCGGGAGTCGGTTACGGGAGGGGAAAGTATTAACACCCCCACGCATCCATCGTACTCGATGGGATCCACGCTTGTTGTCTAATCAAATGGTGAGTTATCTAAAGCCTACTGCTAAACGGAAACGGGAAAGATAAAAATGAAAACGGACTCGCAAGGATCATCGCAATCCTATGCCTACGTATCTTCGTGGACGAACGAAGAATCAGAGTCGACGTAGTTCGACAGACTACGCACTAAAGGGGGAGGTTGCTCGCCAAGACATCGTTGTCTTGTGCCTACATATCCTCAATCGGACGAGAAAGAGGAAATCAGAGCAGTCGTAGTTCGATCTACGGGTCGATAAGTGTTTTTTATGAGCGACGTTAAGTTCGCGTCCGACAGTTAGGTTCGATGCTTGTTTGCAACAAAACGGAAGTAACGTGATCTTTTCTGAAAATTATTTGGAACCCAACAATCCCGAAGGATGAAAAATGATTTGAATTTGCTTTGTGTTTTTTAGACAGAAGTGGATTGAGTTAGTTTGAAACGCGTATCGCACTAAAGTCTATGACATAGGACCGAATGTGTCGCAAATCGACCCAAGACGGGACGTCCGCTAAACACTCTAGAAAAATGAAGGGAAACCCCCCATTCTTCATTTCCCATGTACTTAAGGCTCATGGCGCACAATACTCATTGTATTTATTAAGTGTTTTGGACTGGTTATGAGATGAGAAGGGAAGACTCAAAGTTGAAAAGAAAAACACTAAGGAAATTCTATTTTAATGTTATCATGCAAAGTGGCCCTAAGGTTGAGATGAAAGGGAAGTCTACCTAATATTAGCATATACGGATTAGCTCCTAATGTCTATCCTACTCTAAGCTTAATCAAAGATTAAGTTGGACTAGGGAATCCTATGGGGAAAATGCAAAAGCAAATCTAAGACTTAAACAAGTCTTAAGACTTAGGGGAGGAGAAAAAAGTAAGAGATGAAGAAGAAGATACGCCAAAGTGAACCAACATGAAGTTTAACTTAAGAAGCAAAGCAACATGGCAAACATCATACTCATACCAAGAAACCACCAATCATTATGTCCAAGCAAACAAAATCATGCAAGACAAAGTGTTCAAACGCATTCAAATGATTTAGCATTCCAAAAGAGATACAATAAGACATAGAACAATGATAAGTGAGACTAAATGAGGTGAGATACAAGGTAGGGCAGCAAGCACATCATGTCATAGCAAGCTCAAATCATCAAAGAAGGAACATCATCCATCACACTCAAGACATGTGTCAAAACTAGGCAAAACATTTACTTATGTCATTCATGCAAGCAACAAAAGATCATGTGAGGTAAGAAGTAGGAAAATGTCATTCAATGGACACCATATCAAGAGGGTCAGAACCTCACACATATTATTCAAAGCAAACAAGAGTCACCAAGCATTTATGAGATAATATGAGAAGGCATCACAAAGAAACTCGTTCAAAACATCCAAAGAGTAGTGCCAAAACATTGTCAACTTGGAAAATCCACCATAAATAGAAAAATGATTAAGTGAAAATGATTCCAAATCCAAAAACAATCCAAGTCAGTACATAATCACATCATATAATCATTTCAAGCTTCACTTAAGCACAAATGGTCAAAAAGATCCAAACTAGGTCAAGTACCCAAAACATTCCATTCAAAGTTCAAGTCAAATGTAAACATCAACCAAAAATAGAAGCATGCCTTATAAAAATCCAAATAAATTCCACAATCATTTTGTATCCATCAAGAATTCATTTACAAAATATCTCAACAAGAATCACAATATTTCATCATCAAATGGATCAAACATCACGCATCTCAAGCTAACCGAACAATAATCGAGGAGCAATGAAAACCACATGGAAAATAATCAAAAATTAATCACCAAGGCAGCAACTTGACACTTAAACATTCCTCATCCAAGTATGAACACATGATAAAAAATTCAGCTCAAGAAAGCATGGCAAAGTTGTAACACCCCAACTTTCGTAAGAATATTTATTTAATTTATTTAAATATAATATTTGTGAATTTTCGATGAATTTTGGTGGTTTGTGTTGATGTTGGTAATTTTGTGGAGTTTTAGTTATTTAATTAAATAATAGTATATATCATGGAATATATTGTATTATTATTTATTTTAAATAATATTAGAGGAATTAAGGGTAAGATGAACTTTTGAGTAGGAGTTAGTGAGGGTAATATGGAGAAAGCCCATTTTAGAAGCCCAAAGGTTAGGTTTAACAAAAAAGAGAATTTGAGAATAGGATTCATTTTGTTAGACCGTGAAAAAAAAAGAAGGAAAGAAGTGAGAGCTCTGAGGAAAAAGGGAATGACGAGGATTCGAGAAGGTTTCTAAAGACTCAATAGAGAAAGCTTCGAATCGACAATCTAAGGTATGGGGAATATTGCCTTTCATTGTTTTCAATATAGGAATTCGATGTATTTAAAGTGGATTTTGAGGTTTATGGGATTTATGAGTAAACTGATGATTTGAGGGTATTTTGTGAATCGATTATTAAGGGTTGAATCGAATCGGATAAAATAGACCTTGAGAGTGATTTTCCCTGTCGATGTTGTTTCGACCTTGTGGTGAAAGGGATTTATGGGGTTTATGAGAATCTTGAGAGTTTGTGAAGGTTTAGGTGATTTGAGGTTTCGAATAGTGTAACGAATCGACCTAATAGTAGTAGGTTTTATGCCTTTGATTACCATAATGCCTTAGGAATGTTGTAGGGATGTTTTTGGGGTAATTGGGGTTGAAATCATAAGAGCTTTTGGGTCTGATATGCTACTGATGCATAGCAGCGATTACCTGAAATCGCAGGTTCGCAAAGCGAACATTTCCTTCGCAACGCGAAGACTCGCCCCAGAATCGCAAAGCGAGCAGCGCAGCGAATGCGCGATAATTTGTTTGATGATACTGGAATGAATTCTAAAGTGTGACATTTAATTCGCAAAGCGAACGTCCCAGCGAGTGGATTCACAAAGCGAATGAGGGTGGTGAGCGAGAGACAAAATGGAAACCTTCTGGTTTTTGTATGGGATTTTGGGGTTCGCTGGCAGTTCACAAAGCAAACAGGTTCACACGACGAACTCAGTAGCGAACGCATGCTGTTCGCGAAATTATGTTTTATGATTCTGTGCTGTCTTGATGTTTTGGTGCTGAGATTTTTCTGATGATTTACCATGATGTTACTGATGAATATGAGATGATGTTTTGTGATGTTTGACGAATATATGATGACATGATTAATATGAGAACTGATGAATGATGATGCACATAAATGATTTTTTTATGATGATGATATTGACGTTGTGTATCATGCATTCATAGCATTTTAGGGCTTCAGTCCAGTGGTGGCTCTAATACCATTGTGTGGATTGGAGTGTATGACGTGCTTCTGTTCTTGTGTAGAATCGATCCTAATGACAAGGATCTTTGGAGGGTGACGGCCTAGTGTCCATCGATTGTGATGATTGGTACCACATGGATGAGTCTTGTTGTGCATTGCATTTATTTGGCATTGATGTATTTTATAATGTTGTGATTTTGATGTTTTCCTTGTGATAACCCTGAAGATGTTGTATATGATGATGACGCCATTTTATGCATATCTTGTTTTTATATTGATTATAATGAATTGTGATTACTCACCCTGCCTATTTGAATGTTGCCTCCACGTGGGTAATGTGCATGTGATCAGGCTTAGCTATGGATGCCTTCGAGGACTTTTGGAGTTTATTTGCTTTTGGTCGATGTAGAGGGTCTTGCTCTGATATTGTAACATCGGGTTGGGTCGTTGAGTCGAACCATGTTGAGTTGTTATTTTTGTTGTTATTTGATTATTATGGCTTTTAATGAAAACCCTTTTGATTTTGGATTATTGTGGTTATGGTGGTTCCGCTGCTATTTGATGGCTTTTTGATTATTTTGAGGAAAACCCGTTGTTTACGGAGCAAATGTTTTAGATTTGAGTTTATTGAGAAATGTGCACCCTTCTGAGGTGATTTTTACTCTGATAATTTGTGTATTTTGTCGTGTATATTCGTGGGGTAGAAAAGGGTGTTACATTAGTGGTATCAGAGCAGGTCGGTCTGTCCGACCGGGTTTTTACGTGATGTCAGTCCCCTGACAGTCGACGAGTGTGTGTACACTATCGATGTTTTGTTTCTTCTAACCTTGTTGGTAGTGTACAGGATGGCTGAAAGAAATGATCGTGCTATCGTTGATGCATTATAATCAGTTGCTAATGTAGTGGCTCAACTCAATCCGAATGGTGGAGTTCAAGACGAGTTTCGTTCTTTGGGGAAGTTTCAGAAGAACAATCCATCGACTTTTGTGGGAACTCATGATCCAGCAAGTGCACACAAGTGGATGAAGGCGATCGAGAAGATCTTCCTAGTGATGGGGTGTACTGATTAGCAACAAGTTCAGTTTGGAACGCATATGCTGGAAGAAGAGGTCGAGGATTGGTGGGATAACACCCATTAGAGACTTGTAGATGTTGGCACTGTGATAACCTAGGCTGTGTTTAAGCAGGAGTTTTTGGGAAAGTATTTTCCAAAGGATGCTCGTGGCAAGAGAGAAGTGGAATTCCTTGAGCTGAAGCAAGGAGACATGACTGTGGCGGAGTATGCTGCGAAGTTCGAGGCACTAGTGAAGTTCTGTCCGCATTACAACCGTGTTGATGCTGAAATGTCCAAGTGTCTCAAGTTCGAGAATGGGCTGAGACCGAAAATTAAGCAGGGTATTGGGTATCAACAGATCCGTAGGTATGCTGAGTTGGTGGACAAGAGCAAAATCTATGATGAGGATAGCCGAGCTCAATCTGCTCACTACAAGCAGTTGAGTGAGAAGAAAGGGCAGTGTAGGGGGAAACCTTATACTACTTCAGTTGACAAAAGGAAGCAGAAGGCTTTAGAGGGGAAAAAGACAAGTGGGGGAGCAGCTCTCACTTCTGGGAAGTGTTATAAGTGTGGCGAACAAGGCCACCGTGCTGATTTGTGTACCAGTAATGTGTTGAGGTGCTACAGGTGTGGCAAGAAGGGGCATAGAGCTAATGATTGCAAAGATGAGGGTCCAACCTGTTTCAATTGTAGGGAGAAGGGTTACATCAGTACCCAGTATCAGAAGCCGAAGAAGACTGCCACTGCTGCTCAGACCAGTGGAAGAGTGTTTGCTTTGAGTGGTGCAGAAGTGCCAGAGAAGGACAACCTGATTCGAGGTACTTGTTTTATTAATAATATCGAGTTGATTGCTATTATTGATACTAGTGCTACTCATTTTTTTATCTCGCTTGAATGTGTTAATAGATTGGGTTTGAAGTTGTCTGATATGAATGGGAATATGGTAATAGAAACTCCAGCTAATGGTTCTGTTACTACTACCCTTGTGTGTTTGAGATGTCCTTTGACGATTTTTGGGAAGAGCTTTGTGATGGATTTGGTGTGCTTACCCTTGCACCAAATTGATGTAATCTTTGGAATGAACTGGTTGAAGTTCAACCATGTTCACATCAACTGTTATAATATGACTATGGAGTTTCCTGAGTTTAGTGATGCTGGAGAGTTGATGTTCTTGTCTGCTAAGCAAGTGGATGAACTGGTGGAAGACGAAGCCCTGGTGTTGGCAATGTTTGCATCGTTGCAGATTGATCGTGAAGCTGCAAGTGTCGGCTTACCTGTGGTGTGTGAATTTCCAGATGACATCAGTGATTTGCCTCTAGAACGTGAGTAGAGTTTGCAGTGGAATTAATACCAGGTACGAGTCCGGTGTCGATGGCTCCTTATCGGATGTCAGCTTCTGAGTTAAGTGAATTGAAGCAACAGTTGGAAGAGTTACTTGAGAAGAGGTTTGTTCGACCAAGTGTTTCTCCGTGGAGTGCTCCTGTGCTGTTAGTGAAGAAGAAGGACGTAAGTATGAGGTTGTGTGTTGATTATCGACAGTTGAATAAAGTGACTATCAAGAATAAGTATCCTCTTTCGAGAATCGACGATTTGGTGGATCAGTTAGTAAGTGCCTGTGTGTTTAGCAAGATTGATTTGAGGTCTGGTTATCATCAGATTCGTGTTAAGCCTGATGATATTCCGAAGACGGCTTTCAGGACGAGGTATGGTCACTATGAATACACTGTGATGTCATTTGGTGTATCGAATGCACCTGGTGTGTTCATGGAGTACATGAATCAGATCTTTCATGAGTATTTGGACAAGTTTGTGGTGGTGTTTATCGATGATATCTTGATATATTCTAGATCTGAAGAAGAACATTCTGAGCATTTGAGGACTGTGTTGCAAGTATTGAAGGAGAAGAAGTTATGTGCAAAGCTGTCCAAGTGTGAGTTTTGGTTGAAGGAAGTGATTTTCCTTGGCCATATGATTTCAAGCCGTGGGATTGCTGTTGATCCTTCTAAGATTGATGTTGTGTTACAGTGGGAGACTCCGAAGTCTGCTACCGAGATACGAAGTTTTCTGGGATTGGTGGGTTATTACCGTAAGTTTACCGAAGGCTTTTCTAAGCTGGCATTACCTTTGACTTAGTTGACTCGAAAGGGTCAAGCTTTTATGTGGGATGTAGCTTGTGAGGAGAGTTTTGTGGAATTGAAGAAGAGGTTGATGACCGCTCGAGTGTTGATTTTACCTAATCTGAGCGAATCTTTTATGGTGTATTTTGATGGGTTGAAGATGGGCTTGGAGGAGTATTGATGCAGAATGGACAAGTTGTTGCCTATGCTTCGAGACAATTGTGAGTTCATGAGAGGAATTATCCTACACATGACTTGGAATTGGCTGCTGTGGTGTTTGTGTTTAAGATTTGGAGATATTATCTGTTTGACTCTAAGTTTGAAGTGTTCAGTGATCATAAAAGTCTAAAGTACCTATTTGATCAGAAAGAATTGAATATGAGGCCGAGAAGGTGGTTAGAGCTATTGAAGGATTTTGATTTTAATTTGAGTTATCATCCGGGCAAAGCAAATGTAGTGGCCGATGCATTGAGCAGAAAGTCATTGCATATGTCGATGCTTATGGTGAAAGAATTGGAATTGATTGAGCAATTCTGAGATTTGAGTTTGGTATGTGAAGAGACCTCTGACAGTGTGAAGTTGGGAATGTTGAAGTTGACTAGTGGTATTCTGGAAGAGATCAGAGTGGGACAACAATCTGACTTGAAGTTGGTTGACCAGTTGACATTGATCAATCAAGGTAACAGAGGAGAATTTCGGATCGACGAGAATGGTGTGATGAAGTTTCGGGATAGAGTTTGTGTCCCAGATGTTCCAGAAATCAAGAAGAGTATTTTAGAAGAAGGACACCGAAGTGGGTTGAGTATTCATCCCGGTGCTACGAAGATGTACCAGGATTTAAAAAAGTTGTTTTGGTGGCGAGGTATGAAGAAGGATATTGCAAAGTTTGTTTATGCATGCTTGACTTGCTAGAAGTCGAAGATTGAGCATCAGAAGCCTTTAGGTATGATGCTGCCATTGAATATTCAAGAATGGAAATGGGATAGCATTTCCATGGATTTTGTGTCAGGATTACCGAGGGCTGCTAAGGGAAATGATTCAATTCAGGTGATCATGGATAGATGAACTAAATCGGCTCATTTCTTGCCGATGAAGATTAATCATTCTATACAGAAGTTAGCCGAGATGTACATTGAGGAGATTGTGAAGTTACATGGGATACCTTCGAGTATTGTGTCGGATAGAGATCCGAGATTTACATCGAGGTTCTGGAAGAGTTTGTAAGATGCTTTGGGTGCTGTAATACCCTAATTTTTGCCCCTAAGATTCTTTGCTTTTCTTTTGCATTTCATACCACAAACAAGATCACACATTGGTTCCCTCTTCTATAGGATTGTGCCTTGCAGGGATCTTTGGGTTTGTGTGTGTTTGTTAGTTGTTTTATTGTTTAATTATTTATGTTTACTAACCATTAATTAAAATCCAAAAATATTTTGCTTTCTTTCACTAACATTTTCAGGGGAAGAACAGGTTAAAAATACCAAAAAAACCAGTCCCGCAGCTCGAATGGATTTCATCTGAATAAAGTCAAAGTTGATCTGCGATTAATTCAAAAGTTATCTGATCAAGAGTTTCCAAGATTTAATTAATTATTATTCAAGAGACTCCAAGGTTCATGTGTTTATTTCCATGCCTTCTTTGACAAGCAAGAAAAATCGAGCCAGAGCCAAGACAGCACATCAAAAACCCAAATTTCCCAAATTTTCACTGTGTTAATCGATTAACATATTGGTTAATCGGTTAACGCGTGCGAATTTTGAAAAAAATGGCAGCAAATTCAAATTTTCAGCAATTGGCACCAATTTTCATCATTTTGGAATATTCCGTCTCTGTTTTATTCCCTACATCATCAATATTAATTCTTATCATACACCTCCACTAATCACCACTCTTTTAATTTCCCTCCAAATTTGAATTCCAATCCAAATTTTGATCACCCAAGCCTAATTCCAAACCTCCAAATTCCCAAGCCTAAACTCTATAAATAGAGGCTTCATTTCACTCATTTCACAAGCTTTTGATAGCCAATAAACCTCTTGCAAATTCTCTCCCCAACTACCAAAATTCACCAAAAGCTCATTTCACATTGATTCTTACTAATTTAGAGCTAAACCTTCATCCATTCTTGCTTTGTTCATAGATCAAGGCTTTGGAGTGTAGATCTTGCTGCAATTTGGAAGGATTTTCTGATTTGGAGTGGTAATTCACTTTCCACCATTGTTAAAGCTTCATATTCATCATTCAAGATATAGATCCTTGGTGTTGCTTGTTGTTGATCCTTTGGATCGTATATTGTTGTTTGATTGTAGGTTTCTCTATCTATTTTTACTTTAAAATTCGTGCAAATTCAATTCATGATCATAAGGTGTTTGAAAAATGTTTTGAAAGAAGATCATGTTGAATTTTGCACATTTTTTTTGCTTCTGGTGCAGTGTTAACCGATTAACCAAACACAGTGTAAATTGGTTAACCGATTAATACCCTGTTTTGCGCAGAAATTCAAAATCTGCACTGGTTAACCGATTAACCAATGTGTTAACCGATTAACCAGTGTCCAGAATGCTATTTTGGCTCTGTTTTGGGACTGTTTTGGTTCTTTTGCCATTTTCTTCCCTCTTCCTTTGTTCTTAGCCTTAGATCACATAATTGTGTGGTTTAATTTGGCTTCCTCTTCATCTAATTCTCTTTTATTTTGATCGATGAAAGTCTAAAAGATCTTGGAATTCCGTTGTTGAATTTTGATCAAGACTAGATCGTTACCACTTTTCTTTTCGTGCGGTATTGCTTTCGGATGACGATCTATATATCGTTCATCTAGCATACATTAGCACAAAGAGCTATTGACCAACCTCATTGTAGGGTAATTACTTCGTAAATTACTAGGCGATTACTTAACATAGCGTAATATTTGTCCCGTATCGGAAAACTATCAAGAATGGTTGATTATTTGTCTTATGGTTCAAAACTCATGAAACTTGTTGTTAGGAGGCTTTGGTCTTATTAATCCTCTAATGAGTTTCATCAACCTTGACCTAAGTGCAATTATTCAATTGTTATTGATCATTAACACTAACAACTAATCACTAACTTACTAACAATATTTTGTATTAATTTTGTTTATGTTTCCTTCTCGCTCCATATCTCTTTTATTTTTGTATGCTTCATTTCATATCATGTTTATGCTTCCGCAATTTTTCCTTTGTCCGTTGGACACATGTTTATGCTTATGTTTTTTTTTCTTTGTCCATTTGGACTCAAAAACATTAATAAAGGCTTAAACCATAAAAAACTTAATTTTCCTCATCTTGGACTATTGGTTACTATCCTATGCTTTGGAGTGATCTCTTTATAGACCTCTTTTGAAGTAATATTGGACTTATGGACCTAGATTTAGGACTTCTTATCCCTTTGCTTGGAGTATTGATTGAAGACTTGCCTTTATTCGACTAATTTGCTTAAGGATGGAATTCTTTTAATATTGCTTTGAAGTGGCTCCATTTTGGTTAGATCCTTCTATTCCTTAGCTTTTATTTTATGCACTAGGATAGTCACTTCTTCTCCACCCCTTCTTTAATTTTCAAAACTCTCTCTCTTTTTCAAAACTTTCTTGATTTCAAACTATCACCTCTTTCATAATCAAACCTTGACTTTGTCAAGTGATTTTACTCTTTTCTTTTCGTTTCTTAACAAATGCTAAACCACATAAGCATATTGATATTTTTTTTAAAAAAACTTTAAAAAACATCAAACTCATCAAACCCTCTTTTTGTGCCCTCGTGCATTTTTTTTCCTTTAACTTTTTCATAAGTTTAGACATGATTCATTTCTTTAAGCGGAATTATTCGTTGAGAAATGACGATTTGTCTTTACACTTAAAATCAACCCAAACAAATAAATTTTTGTTCTTTGTACCATGAACTAGGGGTTTTGATCCTACATTGCACTTCGTGGGTACGTAGGCATGATGCGATAAGTCTCTCCAAACACAAAAATCTAAAAAATAATTCTCCTCTCATCTCCTCAATCTCTTTACAAGCAAACCATTTTCAGACCAAAAAGCGGTAGATATTTCAAAGGGCTCCTATAGAGTACTATAGATGTTTTGGGTGCTAACACCTTCCCATTGCGTAACCAACCCCCTTACCCATTCTCTGTTTGTTCTTGTTGTTTTAGAACTCTTTAGGTTTTGTTCGCTATTTTTCCTTTTCCCTTCGTGGATAAAATAAAAGTGCGGTGGCGACTCTTGCTTATTTTTTACTTAAGTTAATCAATAGCGTACACTCACGATTTAACCGCTACAAAAAAGTGGCGACTCTGCTGGGGATTATTCTCCCTTGAGGGGTTTAGCCTACTTTGATTTATTTACTGATATTTGTCTGATTTGCTTGTTACTTATTTGTTCTGTTTGGGAGTTCCTCTGTGTGTGAGATAGGTCCTATACCCGGATCAGAGTGCACTTTAAGATAGGAGGATAGTATAGTCAAGGGAACTTTGAAGGAGTCGAATCCTAAAAAAGAAGAACTTGAGAATCTATCCACTCAGTGGTTGCCTCTTTGGAATTACTGATGCCGATCGAGCGATCGAGAAGGCAATACTTTTTCCATAGAAGCCTATAACACTGAGAACCGTAGTAACCCTTAACCCATCTTAGCCTTTTTAGGATCGTAGCGCGGAAGCTATGAAGATGCAAATCTGACTTAGCTGTCACGCGATGCTACACTCAGGTTAGATTCTCTTGAGGATAACTACCAACCTCCGAGCAAATCGGTGTGCTGGTGTGTCTGATAGTGGATTGTGGACCCTGGGCACTTTGTTAGAACTGCTATTTTCTGCAGGTACAATGAAGACAAAACCTTAGTACGCACCTTTGTGGGATTGGTTCTTACCCTCGGCTTCATGCCGTGACTTTAACCTTGACCCATGTGCTTTGTGTGATCTTGTTTGTGGGTGTTGCATTCATGAACTCATGCATTCATGAGCATTATTTTGAAAGGTTTCAAGGAACTTAAAGGTGTTATTGCAAACATTTCAGGAAATTTTGTTATGGATTTTGGAAGGAGAAGTACAAAGAAGTACACTTTCAAGAGTCCTAAGTTAGGGGGTTTGAGAGAGCTAGGATCTTTGGTTGCTGATACTAAGAAGTTCGAATCCAGATATGGAAGGCTTTTATCTCTCTTGAAGGTTGATATGGCTGAAGGATTGCTTGCTACTTTGGTTCAGTTCTATGACCCTTTGCTGCATTGTTTCACCTTTCCTGATTATCAGTTGGTACCTACGCTAGAGGAGTATTCTCTCCTGCTTGGTTTGCCTGTTCATGGTCAGATTTTCTCTGGTTTGGATCCCGCTCCCGAGCATGATGTTATTGCGAAGGCTACTCACTTGAAGGTTTTCAAGATTAAGGCTCGCATGGATACCAAAGGAAAGATTATTGGGTTACCCGCTAAGTGCTTGATGGATAGAGCTCGTCACTTTGCTAGTGTGAAGAACACAGTTGCTTTCGAGGCTATTCTTGCCTTGCTTATTTATGGATTGTTCCTCTTCCCGAATGTTGAGAACTTTGTCGACATCAACGCTATTCAGATCTTCTTGATTGGGAATCCAATTCCCACTTTTATTGCCGATGCTTACCATTCTATTCACCTCAGGAATTTCCATGGTGAAGGGATGATTATCTATTGTGCACCTTTGCTTTACAAGTGGTTTATTTCTCACTTGCCGAAGTCTGCAGCTTTCTGGAATCTCAAGGATGGTTTGTATTGGTCGCGAAAAATCATGTCTCTCACTCATTCTGATATTGATTGGTGTAGCCGTGTTCCTTCTGGAGCGATGATTATTGATAGTTATGGTGATTTTCCCAACGTGCCTCTTCTTGGTACAAAGGGTGGAATCAGCTACAGTCCAGTGTTGGCCCATCGTCAATTGGGATATCCTTTGCGAGAGGTACCGAAGAACATTCATTTGGCCGGTCTCTTTTTCAAGGAAGAAGAATCTCAGGTTGCTCTCAAGAGAGAAATTGTGGAAGCTTGGCGCAGCATTCGTAGAAGAGGAAAGGAAAGTTTGGGGAATCTGAATTGTGTCTCTTTGGAACCTTACCTCCAATGGATTAAAAATAGAGCTATTACTTTGAGGATGCCTTATGCGCATCAGGAGCCTTTATCTCTAATTGATAAGAAGCATATTATCTACTTTATGGAAGATACAGAGAAGCTTCAGATCGCTTTGGCCGAGATGCAACAAGAGAGAGATGCTTGGAAGAACAAGTATCCGATCGTCGAGTTAGAGAATGCAAGACTTCAAGAGCACTTCAAGAGGAAGAATAAAGATGAAGTTGCCAACAAGAAGAGAAAGGCGCAAGAGGATTTATTTTCCTCTCGTATTCAGCCAGTTTCCGATATTCCGAAGAGTTCAGAATCTCCTTGGAAGTTGATCGTTGATCAGTTACTGATTGAGAAGACTCAGACGCAGGCCCACATCAAGAAGCTGAAAGATAGAGCTGGGACTTCTTCTCATAGGATTCTCTAGGGATCTAGTTTTCTTTATTCTCTTTTGTTTTAGGATTCTTGAATTTGTACTTCCGAGATGTAATATTTTCCATCATTAATGAATGAGGTTTTGGTATTTCAAATAACAATGTTTGCAATATGCCTTATAGTTCCTTGAAACTTTGCATCTTGCATATCAAGCATCATTCTGCATTGTTTCTTGCCTTTTTCAGGTGTCTTATAGTTTCCCTTTGGTCTTCATTCATCCAAGCTTTCGCACCAGTATAATACTCAGGCTAATCTGAAGAAGAAGATGGATCAGTTGCAACAAGAGAACCGCAACCTTCGTGAAGAAGTGATGACTCTGAAGGATGGTTTGGAAAGACTCACTGCTATGATGGAAGCTCTGGTGGCTACTCAGAATCAGCCACCACCACCTCCTCCTCCGCTTTCAACTCCTGTGCAAAGGACAGTCATTTCTGAGGTTGTCTCCACGCCCATCTCTGTGGCGCCTGCTAGTGTTCCTCAATACTCCATGCCTCCTGGTTTCCCCTGGGGCATGCCTCATAACTTTGTTCCTGAGGGTTATCAACCACCACCGCCTGTGGTTTATACTATTCCTTTTGGTGAAGAACAAATTTTCCATACTGCTCCAAGTGAGAATGCCAGTGCGTATGATAGAATGGAAGAGATTCAGGACCAGTTTGCTGAAATGCAGAAAGAGATCAAAGCTCTGAGAGGTAAAGAGTTGTTTGGGAAGAATGCTCATGAGTTATGCTTGGTTCCTATCGTGAAGATCCCGCATAAGTTCAAAGTCCCTGACTTTGAAAAGTATAAGGGTAACTCTTGTCTGATGAGTCATTTGACTATGTATGCTGGTAAGATGTCGGCTCAAAAGGATAATGAGCAGCTTCTCATTCACTACTTTCAAGATAGTTTGTCAGGTGCAGCCTTGAAATGGTACATGGGGCTCGACAGTACTCGAGTTCGCACTTTTGAAGACTTGGGTGAGGCGTTTGTGAAACAGTATAAGTATAATGTGGATATGGCTCCTGATCGTGACCAGCTTCGGGCAATGGCTCAGAAAGATAAGGAGACATTCAAAGAATACGCGCAAAGGTGGCGCGAGATTGATGCTCAGATCAACCCTCCTTTGGAAGAAAAGGAGATGACTAAGATTTTTCTGAAAACTCCGAGTCCTTTCTATTATGAGCGTATGATTGCTAGTGCCCCAAGTGATTTCACTGAGATGGTTAATATGGGGATGCGATTGGAAGAAGGTGTTTGTGAGGGACGTTTGTCAAAAGATGATAATTCTGCTGGTAATTCCAAGAAGTATGGCGGAGGATTTGCTAAGAAGAAAGAGGGTGAGACCCATGCTATTTCCCATGGAGGGCGCAAAAAGAGTTACAGCAAGAATAATCAGTGTCAACAACATGTTGTATCTGTTACTCCTATTATCAGTTCAGCTCCTGTTATTCAGGAAGCTCCTATGCAGCAACAACATTCTAATCAACAGAGCAATCAACGGGGCCGTTTTCATAAAGATTTTAACCTGATTCCGATGACCTATATAGATTTGCTTCCTTGCTTGATTCAGAAGAATCTTGTTCAGACCCGTCCACCGCCTGCTGTTCTGAAAGATTTGCCATAGTGGTATAAACCTGAAGCTCATTGCACTTTCCATCAGGGAGAAGCGGGACATAATACTGAGAACTATTATCCATTGAAGATAGAAGTTCAAAGGTTGGCTAGGAGTGATATTTTGTCTTTCGAAGATTCCAACCCTAATGTCCAATCGAATCGTCTGCCCAATCATGGCAAGGCGTCTGTCAATATGGTTTATGGTTGTCCTGGTACATTCAAAATCTTAGATATCCATTGGATCCGAAGATCTCTTGTGGAAATGCATGCACTTTTGAGTGAATACCATGATATTGATCATGACTATGCATCTTGCTGTATTTGTTCCGCGAATCCTCGTGGTTGTGTGATAGTGAAGAGGGACATTCAGAGGATGATGGATGAAAATTTGATTGAAGTCACTGCTAAAAGGGATGAATATCAGAATGAGGTGAATGTTATTGCACCACACTTTAATATTCTTGAACTTGTTGTTATCTCTTATGATAGTTAGAAAACCGCTGTTACGCCTTTAGTCATTCGGTTGCCCGGCCCGGTACCCTATGAATCTGGCAAGGCAGTTCCGTATAAGTACAACGCTACCATGGTAGAAGATGGTAAGGAAGTGCCCATTCCTTCTTTGTCTTCTGTGGTAAGCATCACTGATGTAAGTAGAGTGACCCGAAGTGGTCGTGTCTTCGCTCTTGAGGCTCCAAAGATTGTGGAGAATGTTATTGCTGGAAAACGAACTCAAGATGAGACTAATGTTGATGCTTCTGGTCAGTCCAGTGGTTCGAAGGCTTACGAGGATGAAGTATTGAAATTGATCAAGAAGAGTGATTACAGTGTTGTGGATCAACTTTTGCACACCCCGTCCAAGATTTCAGTGTTGTCCTTACTAATGAATTTTGAAGTTCATAGGAAATCTTTGCAGAAGGTTTTGGAAAAAGCATTTGTTGAGCATGATGTGACTGTTAATCAGTTTGATGGAATTATTGCCAACCTCACCGCATGTAATAATTTGAGTTTCTGTGATGAAGAGTTACCCGAGGAGGGGAGGAATCACAATTTGGCTTTACATATCTCCATGAACTGTCAAGAAGATGCGCTTTCTAATGTGTTGGTTGATACTGGCTCTTCTTTGAATGTGTTTCCAAAATCTACTTTATCAAAACTTTCTTACCAAAGTCCTCCCATGAGGTATAGTGGAGTTATTGTTAAAGTTTTTGATGGATCTCGAAAGACTGTGATTGGAGAAGTTGATCTTCCAATCAAAATAGGACCATGCTTCTTCCAGATTACTTTTCAAGTAATGGATATTCGTCCTGCTTATAGTTGTTTGCTTGGCCGACCCTGGATTCATGAGGCTGGGGCAGTGACTTCAACTCTTCATCAGAAATTGAAATTTGTTAAGAATGATAAGCTGGTAATTGTTGGAGGTGAGCAAGCGATGCTGGTGAGTCACCTTTCATCCTTTTCATATGTTGATGCTGATGAAACTGTTGGAACTCTGTTCCAAGCTCTTGTTGTTGATGACAAAGCTGTTAAGAAGAATGAGTTACCCATATCCTCTTTGAAAGATGCTCTGCACGTATTAAAGACTAGCCGATCTGACGGTTGGGGCCGGGTCATTGATGTGGTTGATAACCTGGGCAAAACTGGTTTAGGCTTTACGCCTGGTACAGTCAAAAGAGATTTGAAGCGTATTAATGAGGCCTTTCATAATGCCGAATTCATCAACAAAGATCACTCTACTGCTGCCATCATTGAAGATGATGAAGAGGAAGAGCTTCCCAATTTTGTGACACATGGACAAGTTTGCCAGAATTGGATAGCTGTTGATGTTCCTACTGTTGTTCATATTTCAAAGTAATTTGTTTTTTTTTCTTTCAAAAATCCTTTCACTCTGCCCAAGGTGAAAGTGAATTTGTAAGGGCTTTGTTTCAAATTTTATCATCATTAATAAAATGTTATTTTGTTTATCCGTGTTATATTTTCCCTTTTTGCTTTATTTCTGAAAAATGGTAACATAAAAAACCAAAAATATTAATAATGTGATTATCACTTTTATCTGCATAATACTTGCACTTTTTGTTCATATTCTAAAATCAAACATAAACCATTGTGCATATTGATTGTTAAACCCATTGAAAACAATGACCCTATGCCATCTCCCAACTTTGAGTTCCCTGTGTTTGGAGCTGAAGAAGAGGATATTGAAGAGATTCCAGATGAAATTTTTCGGTTGCTTGAGCACGAGGAAAAATCCATTTAGCCTCATGAAGAGCCGATGGAATTGGTTAATTTGGGTTCAGATGATGATATAAAAGAAGTCAAGATTGGGGCACTGCTTCAGTCAGATGTTAAGAAGAGGATTGTGGAGCTTCTTAGAGAATATGTTGATGTGTTTGCGTGGTCCTATCAAGACATGCCTGGGCTTGATACTGATATTGTGGAGCATAGATTGTCGTTGAAGCCTGAATGTCCACCTGTGAAGCAGAAATTGAGAAGAACTCATCCTGACATGGCTGTGAAGATCAAAGAGGAGGTTCAAAAGCAGATTGATGATGGTTTTCTTGTGACTTCTGAGTATCCTCAATGGGTGGCCAATATTGTGCCTGTTCCAAAGAAAGACGGAAAAGTCCGAATGTACGTTGACTATAGAGATTTGAATAAAGCGAGTCCAAAAGATGATTTTCCATTGCCACACATTGATATGTTGGTAGATAATACTGCTAAATTCAGTATTTTCTCTTTTATGGACAGATTTTCCGGTTATAATCAGATAAAGATGGCACCCGAGGATATGGAAAAAACAACATTCATTACACCCTGGGGAACATTCTGTTACAGAGTGATGCCTTTCGGTTTGAAAAATGCTGGTGGAACGTACCAGAGAGCTATGACCACTTTGTTCCATGATATGATGCATAAAGAAATTGAGGTCAATGTGGATGATATGATTTGTAAGTCGAAGACTGAAGAAGATCATATTGAGTACTTATTGAAGTTATTTCAGCGTTTGAGAAAGTTTAAGCTCCGTTTGAATCCTAATAAATCCACTTTTGGTGTCTGTTCTGGAAAATTGTTGGGCTTTATTGTCATCCAAAAAGGCATTGAAGTTGACCCCGTTAAAGTTAAAGCTATTCAGGAAATGTCTGCGCCCAAAACAGAGAAACAAGTAAGAGGATTCTTGGGACGTTTGAATTACATCTCCCGATTTATATCCAATATGACTGCCACATGTGCGCCGATCTTCAAGCTTATTTGCAAAGATCAGGGTTGTGTCTGGACAGAGGATTGTCAAAAAGCTTTTGAAAGGATTAAAGATTATCTGCTTGAACATCCGATTTTGTCTCCTCCCATGGAAGGAAGACCTTTGATCATGTATTTGACTATGCTGGAAGAGTCTATGGGCTGTGTTCTGGGTCAACAAGATGAATCTGGTCGAAAGGAATTTGCCATTTATTATTTAAGCAAGATGTTCACCGATTGTGAGTCTCGGTATTCAATGCTTGAAAAGACATGTTGTGCTTTAGCTTGGGCTGCCAAGCGCCTCCGCCAGTATATGTTGAATCATACAACTTGGTTGATATCCAAAACGGATCTAATCAAGTATATCTTTGAAAAGCCTGCTTTAACTGGGAGGATCGCTCGTTGGCAAATGTTGTTGTCGGAATATGATATCGAGTACCGAATTCAAAAAGCAATAAAAGGAAGTGTTTTGGCTGACCATTTGGCACACCAGCCAATTGATGATTATCAACCAATCAGGTTTGATTTTCCCGATGAGGACGTGATGTATCTAAAGGTTAAAGATTGTGAAGAACCATTACTTGATGAAGGGCCTGAGCCTGGATCCCGCTGGGGTTTGATTTTTGATGGAGCTGTTAATGAATATGGCAATGGTATTGGGGCAATAATTGTCACTCCTCATGGTTCTCACATTCCTTTCATTGCAAGGTTGATGTTCACTTGCACAAATAATGCGGCTGAGTATGAAGCGTGTATTATGGGCTTGGAAGAAGCCATTGATTTAAGAATCAAGATTCTTGATGTATACAGAGATTCAGCCCTGGTGATTAATTAGATTAAAGGAGAATGGGAGACGCGTCAACCTGATTTGATTCCTTATCGAGATTATGCAAGAAGGTTGTTAACTTTCTTCAATAAGGTTGAGTTTCACCATGTACCCAGAGCAGCAAATCGAATGGCGGATTCTTTAGCCACTATATCCTCCATGATTGTGGTGAATCGGTGGAATGATGTGCCCAAAATCGATGTTATGCGGCTTGATAGGCCAACTCATGTATTCGCGATTGAAGAGGTTGTTGATAATAAACCGTGGTATTATGATTTTAAACGCTTTCTCCAAAATCAAGAGTACCCGCTTGGGGCATCCAAGAAAGATAAGAAGACTTTGAGAAGGTTGGCTTGTAGTTTCTTCTTGAATGATGATGTGCTGTATAAAAGAAATTATGACATGGTCTTGCTCAGATGCGTGGATAGACACGAAGCAGACATGTTGATGAAAGAAATTCATGAAGGATCTTTTGGTACCCATGCCAATGGGCATGCAATGGCTAAGAAGATGTTGAGGGCAGGTTACTATTGGCTGACAATGGAATCTGACTGTTGCAAATTTGTGAAGAAGTGCCATAAGTGCCAGGTTTATGCTGACAAAATTCATGTGCCTCCAACTCCTCTCAATGTTATTCTTCTCCATGTGGGGCATTGATATGATTGGAATGATTGAGCCTAAAACATCGAACGGACACCGTTTCATATTGGTGGCTATTGACTATTTTACCAAGTGGGTTGAAGCGGCATTATATGCCAATGTTACCAAGCAAGTAGTGGTCCGGTTTATCAAGAACCAAATCATCTGTCGGTATGGTGTTACGAGCAAGATTATCATTGATAATGGGTCGAATTTGAATAACAACATGATGAAGGAATTATGTGATGAGTTTAAGATTGAGCATCATAATTCTTCTCCTTACAGACCTAAGATGAATGGGGCTGTTGAAGCTGCTAATAAGAATATTAAGAAGATTGTTCAGAAAATGGTTGTTACTTACAAGGATTGGCATGAGATGCTCCATTTTGCTTTGCATGGGTATCGTACATTCGTTCGCACTTCAACAGGGGCAACCCCTTTCTCTCTTGTGTATGGTATGGAAGCAGTGCTCCCGGTATAGGTTGAAATCCCTTCTATGAGAGTTTTGATGGAAGCTGAATTGTCTGAGGCTGAATGGTGTCAGAGTAGATATGATCAGTTGAATTTGGTTGAAGAGAAAAGAATGACGGCCTTGTGTCATGGCCAATTGTATCAACAGAGAATGAAGAAAGCTTTTGATAAGAAGGGTCGTCCTCGTGTGTTCCGAGAAGGCAACCTCGTGCTCAAAAAGATCTCGACTTTTACCAATGATTCTAGGGGCAAGTGGACTCCTAATTATGAAGGCCCATATGTTATCAAGAGAGCCTTCTCTGGCGGTGCATTACTTCTTACAACTATGGATGGTGAAGAGTTCACTCGTCCTGTGAATGCCGATGCAGTCAAGAAATACTTCGCCTAAAAAAGTAATAAAAGAACAACTCGCTAAGTTGAAAACCCGAAAGGGTGGCTTAGGCAAAAATGAGCGTCTCGGTGGGCTGAAAACCCGAAAGGGCGGTCTAGGCAAAAATTAGAGACAAAAACAGAAATAATCATCCCGGTAGATTGAAAACCCGAAAGGGCAATCTAGGCAAAAGTTAGGGATTATGGCAAGTAACTGCATCTGGCCAGTCTTAATCATTTGAAAGCAATATTGTCCGTCAAGGATTCTGCTTCAATCATCCTCAACTGAAGTTTTGAGCACAGCGGAATTCAAAGTTGTTAGGGAGAATAATGGTCATTGTATTTCAATGTAACCCTTTCCATGTATTTACCATTTTTCAAACTTTGTAATGATCTATGGAGTTACGCCATTTGCGGACTTCCATTCTATTAATAAAATTTGGGCTTTTGTCCCTTTGTTTGCAATTCTTATTTTAATTCTGTTTGCAAAATTTCATTTATTTTTTATAATGATTTTTGAAACAAAATGCAAATAATTGATTAAAATTTTGAAAATCATAAAAACATTTCCCTTTGATTTATGAATGCAAAAGGGAACATCAACGGTTATTCCAAGACTGGTAGGATCAATGTTTTCCTCAGCAAGGTTCATTCTCGCCCCTTTGGCAGAATTTATTGACAGCTCCCCAGTAGAGTTTGTCGATATTCCCCAGTAGAGTTTGTTGATGTTTCCTCAGCAGAGTTTGTTCCTATGAATGTGATCAGTTATTGACAAGATGATAGGTCCCTTCAAGGTTGTGTTATGATGCGTCGAATTCATAAGGGTCAATGCTGTTTGGTTTTTCCCCAGCTAGGTTTTGATCCGAATCCTCTCCAACTGATTATGTTATGGTCAGGTAGTTGAGTAGTTTTGAAGTCCCCTTCTCCTTAATGGTGGTCCCCATGCAGAGATTCGTTTTCGCTGTCCCTAGCAGAAATCATATGAGGAATCTCCACTCAGTGTTTTACCTTCTAGGTGTATTGTTGTTGCTTTGGATATTCCCAAACGCAGAGCAGCGTTATCTTCCCCGGCAAGTCCAAGACATATTTTCTCTCCAGATTGTTTGTTTTCAGAGAAAATTGTGCATCATTATTTCGGGTGTTCCCCAGTGAAGTTGCCGATGATATCTCTATTCGAGGAATATCGATATACTAGTCACCTGTTGGGTTTTCTCTCATTCATGATGAGTATTGATCTAAAATCCCCCACAGTTTGACCTTGTTGCTGTTTTCCCCAACAAGTCCAGGTTGTTTTGCTCAGAATTGGTTAATCTTCAGAGAGCTTTTCTTTTGTGTCTCCAGCAGATCTGCCTGGTATTTCTGATGGATTTGGCGTAGATGTTTATATGTCTACAGATCCCCAGTGGATATGTTATTTCTCCGCAGCAGATCTCTTCATCCTTTTGGAATGGAAGTTCCTGTGAATTCTTTATGAACCCCAGGAAATGTCCGAAAGATTTGGGTTGTTATGATTCCCCAACAGCTTTCCTTCCATCCTCAAAGAAGAGTTTATGGTTTATCCTATTTGTGGATCAACGATGTTAGAAGATTGATATTTGGGGTTTTTCCCCAAGAAGTATTTTCTTTTCTCCAACAAGATTTGAGCCTGGTAGTAGGATTTATTTTCCTTTGATGGCTTTTGTTTATCTCTTGCAAGATTCCTTCAGACGAATGCCTAGCAGAGTTGCTAATGATATCTCCATCTTGTTGAGATTAGCCGAGTATTCGGTGGTGTTGTGATGTTTATTTCACCCTCTGTTTATCCTTTATGTCTGTTTTTTCAGCATATTCATACTCATACGCATTGCATGCGTATTTCTTTTGTTGTGCATAACATGCTGTTGTTGCATTGTGCATTTTTGCATTTGTGTTGGTGTTTCTTTGCTCTCTGGCATTGTTATCCCCACAGAGCGTGTGTGTCCTCCCTCCATTAGAGTGTCGACCCGTTTGCAAAAAATGCCTATCTTTGTTGATTCCCCACTGAGTTTATGCCTCATGGAAGATTTTGATCCAGTTTCCTCCCCAGTTCGTTTGTCGGGATGGAAGTAATCCCCAGTTGAGATATTTCCTCCTCGGGATGAGTCTTGTTTGACCGTTTCTCTCTAGTTCATTCCCGGATTGAATTTTGGTCCCTTGCTTTGGGTTTATCACCTTTGTCGTCCTGCCTTTAGTTGGTAGTAGGTGATATAGCTGGTTTATTACCTTTGTCGTACTGCCCTTTGTTGGTAGTAGGTAATATAGCCCGGTTTGATTACCTTGTTGTAGCTATCACTCATTTGATAGTTGGTAATCTCTCCCTTCTTTGCTCGAATTTATCACCTTTGTCGTCCTGCCCTTTGTTGGTAGTAGGTGATACTTCTCGACCCCTTTTGAGGTTATTACCTTTGCCGTCCTACCCCTTTGTTGGTAGTAGGTAATTTTTTCTCACACCCTTGGATTGATTACCTCGTCATAACTATCACTTGGTTGATAGTTGGTAATCTTTCTTTTGGCTTATTACCTTTGTCGTCCTGCCCTTTGTTGGTAGTAGGTGATATAGCCAGCTTATTACCTTTGTCGTCCTGCCCTTTGTTGGTAGTAGGTAATATAGCCTGGTTTGGTTGCCTTGTTATAGTTGTCACTTGGTTGATAGTTGGTAACTTTATCCTCTTTGTGAGATCGTTACTTTTGTCGTCCTGCCCTGTGTTGGTAGTAGGTAATTCTTCTCGTATCCTTTTGATTGACTGCCTTGCTGTAGCTATCACTTGGTTGGTAGTTGGCAATCTTTCCTTTTGATCATGCTATTACCGAATGTCTGGTATTAGATGATCTATTCCCCAGCGAAGAGTTTTCTCTCCATGTTGGGATGGTTTTTTCCTCTGGTGTTTTTGGTGTTGGTAATTTTCCCTTAGTTGGAATCTTACTCCTTGCTCTTCCCTCTCATACCCCAAATTTTGACCACTAAGATTTCCCATCATTGTGAAAATCATCATCACAATATGGATGAACTATCTTACCTCATCAGTCTCCCCAAAGATGGGTGAGCATCCACTACAATCAAAATTAGGGTTTCAAGCCCTCTCAGAGTTCTTAGACAAAGGATCAATCAAGAAATGACATGATTTTCAACTTGTATAGCCTCTCAAATATCCACAAGGGATCAAGAGGACTCCCACTTCAAGGATTAAGCACAAGGCTGCTCCCTTCCAGGTGAATCAAGCCTCAAGATCGCCGGTGTCACCAAATTAGGGTTTTGGTCGACCAAGGCCTCCAGATGAAAATTTTCCTTTGGGCATGAGCCAATGCTTCAAAGCATATCCTAAAATACTACATGGAACCTCATGGGCCCAAGCATCAAGTCAATTTGACCTCAGGGGATGCATACATCAAAAATCAGGAATTAGGGTTTCTTGACAATTCACCCCTAAGTTGACTTTTGGGACAGATCATGAGCCAAGACCTCAAGAGAGGATTTGAGGGTCTCCAACATACCACATTGATCCATTTGTAACAATGGATTGATCCAGGAAGTTTGAGCAGCAAGTCTCAATTTCTTCAGTACCACAGTTAGGGTTTCGCGAGAAAAGTCAACTGTATCTTTGACTTTTGACCATGACATGCTTCCAAACCCTAGGACATGGTTCAATATATCCTATAACACCCATGGAACATGTCCATCAAGTTTGATTTAGGTCAAGGACATGATTTCCTAAAGGATCGCACAGTTTGGAATTCATCTGATAAAAAGTCAACTGTGCACAAAAATCAACTTTGACTTTTGGAGATTTTTCACAAAGATGGTTTTTTAACCCTAAAATGATGTTAATGTATGATTCGAATCATCATTCATCAAGAAAAATTAAGAAAAGTGGGATAACTTTTAAAAGGGGTAACCATAAAAACTTAGAAAATTTTCTAAGTTATGAAATAAGTGGCAAGGGTACCAACTTTGGAGGATCATAACTCCTAAACCACAAAGCCATTTTCCCCATCCAAAGCTTGATTTGTAGATCTCATTACCCTCTACAAAAGCTTAAAACTGACCTCCCTCCAAATTCCTCATGGATTTTGAGTTATGGAATGATCAAAATCACAAAAAGTGAAAATGTCACTTTTTCCAACACTTAGTGAAATTTTCACTAAGTCAGAATCTGCCTTCACTTTTTTCCAAATGTAGGGGGATTTTTCACTTGGATCCAAAAGGTATCAAAACCAAATATGATCAAACAGTTGTTGTATCATATGAGGGCTTTCCAAAATGGCCAAGAACATCACCAAATTCCACTTGGGGCAAGAGATATGATAATGGCAATATGCCTTGCTGAAAACAGCCAAGGCTAGGCAGAATTTTGCATTTTTGCTCGATTTTGCAAAATTAGATAATTCCAAGCCCTGTCATCACTTTGGACACATCTGAGGATCAAATCTAAAGGGGACAAACATTGAGCCAAGCCTCCAAAGTCCTTGGAACAAGAAGTAGCATGCCAAACCTAAAATTGCCTAAAAGAGGGACAAGACTCCAATTTTGGATTGGAGCATTCAATGCATACACCAAGGTGGCATTGACTGAGCCATTTGCAACTGAATTCAGTCAAGACTTATCCAAGACCAAGGGAACCACAGCCCTGTGCCCTAACCTCTAGTCAATGGCTATAGGAGACTTGGATTCCAAAGTGCAACCATTGGCCAAACCTCTGCTGCAGTTGCCATTCACTATTGCTTGCAAAACAAACTTGCTCTACTATAAATAGAGCTCATTTGTGCCCAGTTTGAGTACACCAAAGTCATCAAACAGATGCTTTCCTCAAAATCTCCTTCTCACTTTCAAATTTGCCTTCCAAAGCAAGTCACTATCGGGTTTTGAGTTTGAGAGCAATTCCAATCAAACCAATCACACACACACACCTCATAAACATCATATTGAAGTGATCCAAACACTCATATAACATCTGGAACACCAAAATCACAAAGTCACCAGCCAATTGCTCGAGCCTTTGACAGATTTGCAGTTGGGGTACCATCTCAAGTTCCAGATCATTTCAATCCATTCCAAGCATCCAGACACACTCCATGGCACCTAGGGAAGTTGTCCATAACCTTGGAACCAAGTTGTAACACCTCTAACACAAAACACGATCACCAGCTGCAAGTGGTAAGCATGAGCTCTTCTAACTCTATGATCCATGCAATTTTTGCTACACAATAATTTGGCCATATGTTCATAATCATGCATGGAGTGTTTTCCCTCAATCAATTGCATTGTTTGAATCGTGTATGGAATTTCTGAACCTTCATGCAGAATTTAGGGTTCTTGAGGTTTCTCTTTGATTTCTTATTCCATGCTTAAAATAAATGAAATTAAAGACCATAGACATGACCGTGAGGTTGAAACGAGTAGATTGATATGTAGATTGCATGATATAATCAAGTATTCAGTGAGATTGGATAGAAAACGTAAATCTGCAGAAACAGAGGAAGGGCGCGTGTTCTTGGCGCCCTTTTTCAAATATTTGAATATTTGAATTTTGTGATTTTATTTAATTGATTCAAAAATTAATTTTTCTCTGAGTTTTAATGATTTTGAGTTGATTCTTTTTTTAATAATTCACAAAAATGTTAAAATATTTTATTTTACCAAAAATTCCCGAAAATTTTATTTATTTCATATAATTGATATTTTTCCCAAGAATTAATATTTTAATTGTTTTTGACATTTAAAATATTGCTTCCTTCTTGATTTTGCAAATTTTTATGATTTCTAATCATTTTGTAGGTCAAAACATGATTTTTGAAACATTAATCTAAGATCACAATTTGTTTTCCACATGTTAAACAATTTTGATCATTTTAATTGAATTTTTTATTCAATTAAAATATATTTTGGAAACAAATTAGGGGTTTGATTAATTCAACCCTCATCAAACAATTTCAAACACTTTTGGGCCTCTAATAGAGTGTAAGACCCAATCCTTTGTAAATACAAACCCATTTTGGGCCTCACTTATTGTATAAGTCCCGTTGTATTTCAAAAAGTTCAACGCGATCATCGTCCGTTGAAAAACAAACCTTGGGCCTCTCCTCGAGATATAAGACCCATTCAAAATCTTTTGGGCCTTTATTAGAGTGTAAGACCCAACCCCCTTTGAAAACCAAACCATTTTGGGCCTCAATGCATTGTATAAGACCCACCGTGTTTTCTAAAATCTCGGCGCGATCGCCATTTTCAAACAAATGACCTTGGGCCTCTCCTTGAGCTGTAAGCCCCACCACTTGTACAAAAATAAATCTTTTGGGCCTCTTGAGAGAGTGTAAGACCCATCCCCTTGTACAGAAAATTTCTTGGGCCTCATTCACTTGTATAAGTCCCTCTGTACAAAACGACAGTGTGATCACTGATAAACCTTGGGCCTCTCCTTAAGCTGTAAGCCCCAACGCCTTTTCAAAATACTTTCTCCTTTAATTTTGAATATACTGTTGTTTTCAATCTTTCTTTGTTGAACAACTAACCAAACAGCATGGAAGCTCTACAACCGAGTACGTGTTTATATACTTTCTTTACCCGCTTTCATATACATATAACTGTATTGTGGGGCTGTTTCACTGTAAGTCTTCTTTCATAAACTCATATCAACTGTGTAATACTAGTATAGATATTTAGAGTTTCCCCGGCAACTATGTCTAGCACTAAGCCATGTTGGTCACTCTTAAATAGACAAAACTAGATCCCCCATAGGATTACCAGACACAGTCTTCCCTCCTCTTGGGTTTAAACAATATGGAGACGTGAAAGGCAGCATTCTCAGTGAACCCTTTCACAGACTGTCACCCTTAGACATTGTCAAAGAAACTCTACTCCCCAGAGATGATATTTTCTCCGTGAATGGCATCTCTTGAGTTTCTTCCAAATTCTCAGACTTTCCTGGCTTGATCTATTCTCTGTGAATAACCTGTCTTGAATTTCTCGGGGTTTGGGGACCCACAGGCTTCCTAAAAGCATCCCGGCCTCCTCTTGGGCATTGTATAAGGACCCTACGGCTTCTTAGAAGTATTCACAGCCTCCTCTTAGGCTTCATATAAGGATTCTTCCTTCGGGAAAAGAGCCTCCTCTTGGGCTTCGTACAAATTGTCCCTCGACTTCTTAAAAGTTTCCAGCCTCCTCTTGGGCTTCGTACAAATTGTCCCGACGACCTCCTAGAGGTATAGGAACAGAAATTAGTCATCTTAATAGAACAGTCTTTTAAAGAGTCTAGATCTTTTTACCGTGAACGTACTACTACTGTTTCTTTAAGCATAGTACAAAAGATAAAACTCTAGACTTAGACAGTCTAATCTCCTTGAGTCTCGAAGGCATTCTCAAGTAGGGAAAAACACCAGTAGACTCGGACAGTCTCCAATACCCTCTGGATTCCCCATTTCCTTAAAGAACAGGAAATAACCCTGATCCTCTGACCAATCCCAAAGCATAGCCTTACCTTTAATCAGTCTCTTTATAAGAACTGATTTTCTCTTTTAAACCACCTACTGGACCTGTCACTCAACTGAAACAGCAATCCTTTTAGCCTCCATCTCGAGCTTCGTACGAGATACAAAGCAATCTCTTGTTGAGTCAACCTTTAGCCTCTATCTCGGGCTTCGTACGGGATACAAAAAGACTCTCTTGTTGAGTCAATCTCTCTTTTAGCCTCCATCTCGGGCTTCGTACGAGATACAAAACCACTCTCTTGTTGAGTATAAAGCACTCTCTTGTTGAGTCAAACCCTTTTAGCCTCTCTATCGGGCTTCGTACGAGACACATAAAAACACCCTCTTGTTGGGCCAATAGCCTCCTCTTAGGCTTTGTATAAGAAAAACCCCGATTGAGTCAATCAACCTTTTAGCATCAAAACTGTGCCTCGTTCACAGGATACAAACATCAACAACTCCTTTCATCTAATCGCTGTAAGCGGCAAGCCTCTGTATTATTTACATCCACGCTACTGTCCCTCTTTTAGCATGAGAAATTCTTAAAGAAAGATAGCATTGCTCTACACTGAGTTAAAGTCTTCTCCTTTAGGTTAAAACCCCCTATAAAGGAAATTATGGCATTGCTAGGATTCGCATATCCCAGTTAAAGTAATTCTCCTTTATAGTCAGTCACCCAACAGTTGTGACAAACAGACCCCCTTTAGAGATGACAAATTCTCTCTAAAGACAACACCTTTTTAGCTTCACATCTTAGGCTTAGAACAAGATATAAACCACATTTTCAGCTTCACGTCTTGGGTTTTGAACAAGACACCAAAACACCATTTCCTCCCATAGAATAGGAGGAACTACGATCGCTCTGATTTCCCTGTTTCGGTAAACGGGAATACGTAGGCATAAGATTGAAAGAAAAATCTTAGCGAGCAAACTTATCCAAAGTCCCAAATCCCATACCTTCACATATCAATCGAAAAGCATCAGTCTTAAACTCTCACCAATCGCCCATGCACTATTTTAACAAAATAACTTAAGAGAGACCCACAGTCTCAATAGCATCTGAAAACCAACAGTCATCTGTTTAAACTCAGTATGCAAGCAGGGTTAATTGGAGACATCTATTTCCCTTCCTTCATCAGCTTCAATAGGATAAAACATGAATCGAACTGTAGTACCCCAAAAGCGATAGTGCTTCGCAACTACGTCCAAAAATCCACACTACAGAAAAAATGGCGACTTCACTGGGGACAACGGGACCTTGTTCTCTTCCCATCTCTTAGGTAGAAACCTTAAAAAGTACCACAGAAAAGTGGCGCCCACCGTGGGGCTCTTTTCTTTTCTTTCTTTCTTTGGGGATTTCACTGGGATAAGACCTTTTTGACTTCACTAGGATCTTAGGTCAAAACCTTTAAAGTTGGGAAGGTACCACAGAATGGCGACTCCGCCGGGGAGCCATTTTTGTCAGGAACATAGGATTCATAGCTCTTTAAAGTCTAGGACTTTAGGACAAATATATATACTGCTTTTCCTAATTGATATCTGTGTTTATTTTTCTGCTAATGGGAATGCGAGTGATGCCGCATGTGGAAAGATTGAGTATACACTTAGGAAAAACCTCTTTTAGTAGTGCAGAAACTATTTGAAATGGTTGTCATGTGATACTACCCTCTTCTGATGGTTCTTCGAAAAACATCACCTAGCACGGTTCCCGGCCCGCTGGTGTTTTCTCGACAAGAACTGATGATTTTGAGAGACAGGTACAAAAATCACTAGTATAAACCTTTGGGGGGGGGTAGAGCCTTGACTTCATGACACCGACCCTTTGACCCCATGTTTTTTCTATGTTTTTGTGTGCTGCATTCATCCATTCATCTAAAAAACATTACATCAAAGAAAAATTTTCTCTTCTAGTCTCTCTTTTTCAAATTAAACTAAGACAATGATTGCAAATGTCAGAGAAAAAGATTGCGCTCATGGATTTCGGTAGAAGGAGAACTCATAAGTATACCTTCAGGGTTCCAAAACTAGAAGATTTGAGAGGATTAGCGAGGATGATCACTAACCCTGAAGCTTTCAGAGCCAAGTACGGAGGTCTGCTACCTCTGTTAAGATTCCATGTGATTGGAGGAATCATGGAGGCACTCATTCAGTTTTACGATCCGGTCTATCACTGTTTCACATTCCCGGATTACCAGCTCGCACCAACGCTGGAGGAGTATTCTCACCTAACCGATCTACACATTACTGATCGAGCTCCATTTTCTGGACTGGAAGAAATTCCAAAGGATCAGACAATTGCAAGAGAAATCTATTTGGATGAGTCCGAAATCAAGACTCACATGACCACCAAGGGTGGGCTCCCAGGTTTGCCATCCCAGTTCCTGACAAAGAAGGCTCTGTACTTTGCTAGTATAGGGAACATGACTACTTTTGAAAGCATCTTTGTCTTACTCACTTACGGGTTATTTCTGTTTCCCAACATTAATAGCTTCGTCGATATCAACGCCATTAAAGTTTTTCTCATTGGAAACCCTGTGCCGACTTTGCTCGCGGACGCGTATCATTCTGTACACTTAGGAAATTTGTACAGCGGAGGGATGATCAAGTGCTGTGTACCCCTGTTATATAAATGGTTTATCTCCCATTTGCCTAAGTCTGCTGCTTTTTGGGATCATAAGAGTGCCTTACGTTGGTCGCAGAAAATCATGTCTCTTACCAACTCAGACATAGATTGGTGCAATAGGATTTATGACGAGATCAGGATCATTGACCATTATGGAAACTTCCCCAACGTACCCCTCATAGGAACTAAGGGAGGAATCAATTACCATCCAGTTCTGGTTCATCGTAAATTTGGATACCCGATGAGGCATGTCCCGCGTAATGCTCATCTAGAGGGTCTTTTCTTTAAAGAAAGAGAAAATGACAGGGCACTAAAGATGGAAATAGTGCACGCTTGGAAACATGCTCATAAGAAAGGACGAGAGTCTCTAGGAAAACTGGATTGTGTCTCGGTGGAGCCTTATCTCCACTAGGTACAAACTAGAGCTCTTAAGCTAAAGATGCCTTATCCTCGCCACGGAGTTCTTCCGCCGAGGGAATCTGTCATGTACTTCATGACTGAAACGGAAAAACTTCAGGTTACTCTCAACAAAGTTCAACAGGAGAGGAGGTCTTGGAAGAACAAGTACCGCACCCTCAATGTAGAGTGTACCAAAATACAGCGACTGTTAAGAGAAAAAGATGCTCTGATTGAGATTTTGGAGCAACATGCTGTGGATAATTAGGATGACCAAAGGAATTTGCTCGCTCCTTTCACTTGTCAAAGGAATGACAACTAGGGGTGTGCATGGTTCTTAAACCAAACCAAATTGAACCAAATATATGGATCAGTTTGGTTTTTAAAACCACTTTGATAAAACTGATTTATTTTTCTAAAACTGGTTTATGTTTGGATCGGTTTGGTTAATAACCAGTTTGTACCAACAAACCGGTTTTTATTTGGAACAATATTAAAACCAAATTTTTCTCAAATTTGCTTCAACTAAAACTCAATTTTTAATTCAACAACTTATTATTCACTCCATCCAACTATTTTTTAAATCAATAATCATTCGTCGGCGATGAATCCTTGAATCTCGACCGAGACATTTCTTAAAATTACATAGCTCAATAAAAATGAATAGAATTAATAAGTAATAATTATGAAACAAACCTACTAAGAAATTGGAAAAAAAGTTTTAATTTTCAATCAGGAAAAACAAAATTGAGTAATTCTAGAAGCAAAGTTTTAATACAAGTTATACTTCAACGGTTGGAAAAACAAAATAAATAGAATTTAATTTGAAAATTCATTTTGTCACTTATGACCATAAAACAAGGCAAGACAAATAGTACACTATTTTGAAAAATGGATTAACCATTTATGTATTGGTTTTCAAAAGTGGATACTGGTTTTTTATGGTTTTAGTAAAATGGATCTAGACTAATTTTTAAATCAAATAATATGGATTTTTAAAATCGGTGCACCATATTTTTAAAAGTGGTTTTTGTAAACTAGTTTTTTTGTACACCCCTAATGACAACCCGACAATGGCCCAAGAGCCCCGGTCCAAGAAAAGGAAAGTACCAAAATCAACACCCGAGTTTTCCTCAGAGAGGGCTCGAGACCCATTAGCTTAGGTTTCTGTTTTCGCACCTTGTAATATACTGTATTTCTATTTTCACAATCCTTTGAATTCAATAAAACAGGGGTTCCCCACTGTTTGATATTTGCAATCTAATTGTCAAAGTTTATTTTGATTAAACAAAAAAAATAATTAATATAATCATTGCATTCATCATTCTCACGTCACGTATTCTTCTTACCAACGAATCTCACGTTTGTGTCTCGGTTCTAGAGTCAAACAGTCTCATTTATACCACACTCGAGCCAATCGTCATAAAAAGATGGATGATCTCGAGGAAGAGAACAGAGAGTTAAGAGAAGAGATCGACGCTCTGAGAGAGGATATGAGAAATCTTCATAACGACATGCAAGCCATGGCAGAAGCTCAAAGGACTGTGATCTCAGAGATCACCTCAACGCCCATAGTGGATAAGTCCGATCCTAGGTACAAAATTCCAAAAGATCGTCCCTGGGGCATGCCACTTAACTATATCCCGGAAGGATATGTTCCGCCGATCAATGAGGATCACGGAACCGCAGCAGGAACTGCTGGGCCTGAAGGTTACAAACTTCGGGAAAGCGAAGATGCCAGGGGCATGACAACAACTCCTGAAGGTTACAAACTTCGGGAGGCACCGAGAGTCTCGGCCATAATGACTACACCCTCGCCCGTGGTACACACTGTCCTGGAAGGACAGATTCCACAGATGTCTTCTGGTGGAAACGACAACATGTTCGAAAGAAAGAATGAGTTCCAGGAACAGTTCCTGGGAATGCAGAAAGAACTGCAGGTCCTTCGCGGTCAGGATTTATTTGGAAAGGACGCCGCGGACCTCTGCTTGGTCCCCAATGTGATAGTCCCGCACAAATTCCAGGTGCCCGACTTTGAAAAGTACAAGGGTAACTCTTGCCCTCAGAGTCACTTGGTGATGTACGCCCGACGAATGTCAGCTCAGACAGAGAATCAGGATTTACTGATTCACTACTTTCAGGATAGTTTAACCGGTGCCACCCTAAAATGGTACATGGGTTTAAACCGTGCTACGATTAGCACTTTCAGAGATCTTGGCACTGCCTTCATCCAACAATATAAATACAATCTGGACATGGCACCCGACAGAGATCAACTCAGATCAATGTCACAAAAGGACAAGGAAACCTTTAAGGAATATGCTCAGAGATGGCGTGAAATTGTCGCTCAAATTTGTCCACCTCTTGAGGAAAAAGAGATGACAAAGATCTTCTTAAAGACCTTAAGCTCATTTTATTACAACAGAATGGTTGCCAGTGCGCCCAGTGACTTCACCGAGATGGTCGTTATGGGAGTTCGTCTTGAGGAAGTCGTCCGAGAGGGACATCTAGTCAAAGACACTGGATCATCAAGTAGTACAAAACGATAAAGTAGTGCTATCCCTAAGAAAAAAGAGCAAGATATTGGGAATATCTCTCTCAGAAAGCAAAGGCGACGTTATCAGCCAGTAGCGGCTGTGACTCTTGCTATTAATCCTGCGCCTATTTCTACGTATCAACCTCAGGTTGCGCAAAGCCAACCTAATCAGCAAAGGACTCAACAGCTTCTTCAGCAGGCTCGTCCTCCATACAATAACAACCGTACAACGCGGCCACCAGGATTTGATCCTATACCCGTATTGTACGCAGAACTATTTCCGTTACTACTGGCTAAGGGGCATGTCCAGACTAAGTCCCCTCTTATAGTACCGGAAAATCTGCCTTTTTGGTTTAAGGTGGACCAGACTTGCCCTTACTGTAAGTTCTAAATTGGCATCAATTTTGGTAAAACAATGTTTGCATCAAAATTTCTTACTTGATGTTTTGACTTGGTGGTCTTTCTAACTTCTGGTGTTAGTTTTTTATCAGTGTTGCAGGTCTGTGTTCTGATGTCAAACATGATGTCTTAACATCTGTTGACAGAACATCAGGTTCAGTCTGTTATGTTTTATTAGGGCTGCGCTTTTCTTTGATGTATCTTGAGAGATTGCAAGCGTGATTCTTGGAGGAGATTTTGGCTGATGAAATCGTCTTATATTTCCTTTGAAATATATTCTGTTTCTAATTTTAGGGCAAAAAGATTTGAAGAGTAATTATGTTTTATAGTGAGATTCAAATCTGGGTGTAAAAGCTGCCCAAGCCCATGAAGAGAGTTGTTATAAAAAGACGTATCAAACCTACTTGCTGGTTAGAGAAGTTTAATTGAAGAGATGCATTACTTGTGTTAGGGTTTGAGTCTTTGTATGTCTTGTGTTATTTGTGAGCCATTCACTCATCTCTTTGATGTTTGAATTGGACTGTTTAATTGAGTTGTAACTTGTCCACTCTAAGCTTTTAAGCACGAGTGTTTGTTCTTGATCAAAGCTTTTAAGTAAGATCAAGGTGTGTCTTTCTTGTGTATCTTCTTACTTTGTTATTTTCTGTTTTTATCACTATTGTGATTCAGGGGGAGTGAGAGGGTTCTCATACCTAAGAGTGTCTTAGGTAGAAGTGTCATTGGGTAGTGATTAAGTGAGTAGATTATCAAATTGTGTGTTGATTGTGGAGTCTATAAATTGTTACTACTAATAGTGAATTTCCTCCCTGGCTTGGTAGTCCCCAGACGTTGGTTGTTAGACCAAATTGGGTGAATAATTCTCCGTGTTGTTTGTTGTTTTTATTTATTGTTGTTTTACTGCCTTGTTCATACAACAGATATTGATGTTATGACATCTCACTTAACATCACATATCTGATACCAGAATTTCAATTGGTATCAGAGCAGGTCATCTTGCTCTGCATCTGGGTGAGATCTAGGGCTGTTACTTTCTGGTGCAATGGACAAGGAGAGTTGTGGATTTGTGAATAGACCCCCTATTCTAGATGGATCAAATTATGACTATTGGAAACCTCGCATGGTTTCCTTTTTAAAGTCTTTAGACAGTAGGGCTTGGAAGGCTGTTTTGACAGGATGGAAACACCCTGTCATTGTGGGAAAAGATGGTGTGTCAAAGCTGAAACCTGAGGAGGAGTGGACCAAGGAAGAAGATGAACTTGCTCTTGGGAATTATAAGTCCTTGAATGCCTTATTTAATGGTATTGACAAGAACATCTTCAGGCTGGTCAATACATGTGAAGTGGCTAAGGAGGCTTGGGATATTCTAAAAACAACGCATGAAGGAACCTCCAAGGTCAAGATGTCAAGACTTCAGCTGCTAACAACAAAGTTTGAAAGCTTGAAGATGAAAGATGAAGAGACCATTCATGACTTTCACATGAATATACTTGAACTGTCTAATGCTTCTAGTGCCCTAGGAGAAAGGATGTCTGATGAGAAGCTTGTGAGAAAAATTCTCAGATCTCTTCCTAAAAGATTTGATATGAAGGTGGCTGCTATAGAGGAAGCTCAAGACATCAACCAGATGAGGGTTGATGAATTGATTGGTTCAATTCAGACATTTGAATTAGGATTGAATGACAGATCTGAAAAGAAGGTTAAAAGCATAGCCTTGGTATCTGGTACAGAAGATGATGAGGAAGAGTGTGGACCTGAGACTCAGGAGGAGCTATCCAATGCCATTGTTCTACTGGAAAGACAGTTTAATAAGGTGTGGAAAAGAATGGAAAGGAGGCATAAACCCTATGTCAAGAACATCACATTTGACATCAACAGGTCAGGTGATCAGAAGAAAACCAAAGCAGAGGAGAAGACTAATAATGACAAAGGGATCCAATGCCATGGCTGTGAAGGTTTTGGTCACATCAGAGCTGAATGCCCTACTTACCTTAAACATAAAAAGGGTTTGTCTGTCACTTGGTCTGATGAGGACACTGAAAGTGAGGATGAATCTGCCAAGCATGTCAGAGCTATGACTGGAATATGTGATTCTGATGAAGATTCTAATGATGGAGAGATTACCTATGAGGAACTAGCTGCATCATATAGAGAGCTATGTATCAGAAGTGAAGAAGTGTGTCAAGAAGGGGAGAAGCAAAAGGAACTCATAATCCAACTCAAGGTTGACAAGGCTGAACTGGAAAATGAAGTCAGTTTGCTGAAATGCAATCTTGATCAAATGTCCAAATCTCTCAGAATGTTGAACAATGGAACTGACACCATGGACAAAATCCTTCAAGCAGGAAAACTGACTGGAGACATGACTGGGTTGGGATTTAAGGATGAGAAGAAACCTTCTTTAGATGCTAGTTCTTCTGGTACTTAACAGAACCCGTCTCATCAGATGTTTCAACAACATAAGAAAGTTCATACTTCTGGACTCAAGCGAAACATGTTCCATCAGATGTCGCAACATCATGGGAAGGTGCATGTTTCTGGACCTAATCATTTTGTGCCTCATCATCATGGTAGAAGACAACCTCAACAGTATGGGAGAAGACATCCTCAAGGGAGAAGACATCCCAACCATTTTAGAGGAGGATTTCAAAGATGGAGATGTAATTACTGTGGTAAGTTTGGTCACATAAAACCTTTTTGCTTCAGATTGCATGGATTTCCTGAACCTTATCCTCAACCAAGAACAAATCAAAGCATTCCTACACATGGAAAACAATGGGTTCCCAAGGTTGCTGTTACAAGCTTATTAGCTCACATGTCTAGTAGAGCCTCAGCTGTGGAAGATTGGTACTTTGACAGTGGGTGTTCTAAACATATGACAGGTGTCAAGAACCTGTTGGTGGATGTCAAATCCTATTCCACAAGTAATGTGACTTTTGGGGATGGAGTCAAAGGTGAGGTCAAAGGGATTGGAAAGCTGAATTGTTCAGTTGGGCCCAGTCTTGATAATGTGTTGCTTATTAAAGGGTTGACTGCTAATTTAATTAGCATCAGTCAATTGTGTGATGAAGGTTTCGAGGTCAGCTATACAAAATCTGAATGTTTAGTGACAAATGAAAATAGTGAAGTTGTTATGAGGGGAGTTAGATCTAAAGATAACTGTTACTTGTGGGTTTCTCAAGAGTCCAATTACTCCACCATATGTACTATTGCCAAAGATGATGATGTGGATTTGGACCATCAAAGACTTGGGCATCTACATCTGAAAGAGGTGAAACAAAGTCTGATTAAGCATAATGTCAAGCAAGATGTCATGACATTACATTATGACATCCTGAGCATATTGAGCAGAAGTCTTGTGGGAGATAATGTGATAACTTTGAAACTTGTTGCCACTGAACGAAAGTTGGGTGAGACTGTGGATGCTAGTAAGTTCGAATTCTCAGAGAAAAAATTGGGTATCCACATTTGGAAAAACTTATAGCAATTAAGGGCGTGTGGGAAAATCTTTTTAAATTTTAAAAGCCATTTACTAGTTTGTAGAAATATCATTAATTGCCTCTTATGTTTCCAAAAGCAGCCCACCTATTTTAGGCAATTATTTCAACGTAGTGCTCCCACACGCAACACACGTCTCACACCTCATTTTCTCTGCTCGTTCATCTTCTCTCCCGGAGAAAGAAGCTCTTCCAATCGTTTGACAATCAACTGCAAGAAAGTAACAATGTCTCAACAACAACCTTCACCATCCAAGAAATCTGCTACAAAAATTCCTTTGCATGCTAAATCTAGGGTTTCTACTGAAAAGGTCTCGCTTGATGATGCTCTGGATATTGAGCCTCTATCTATGGTTCCTTTCCCTGGTTCTGAAAAGATACGACCAAGCAAGCTGCAGGCGAAGAGGTCTTCACGTCCTAGTACAGGTAAACCTTCTGATCCTTCTGAGTCTAGAAAGTTTGATGATAGTGAAGCTAGGAGGGTTGTCACTGGAATTTTGTTTGGAGAAAAATCTGTTCCTGGGAACTCTACTCAAGGTGATAAAAATCTTAGTGAGGAAAAGGAGTATTCTGTAGATAAGAGTCTTGACAGGATAGTTACCAAGGTTCTTGAAAAGGGTATTTCTGTGGCTGCGATATCGAGGCCACTAGCTCAAATGTCTGCTTCTCACTCTGAGGGTAAGAGAGATGATAACCAAACTGCTGAAGACAATCTACACAGGTTGGCTATGTCTGTTCTTGAAGATGCTGAAACTGAAGGTAGAGCTGATGTTGAAACAGATGTTGGAACATCACCTGCTAAGAAAGGTACCTTTAGTCCTATAGGAAAGAAGCCAGTTGATGTGGTAGATGTGGATGATTTGTCAGATAATGAGATTATAGCTAATGTAGTGCCTGGGATAGCAAAAAGGATGAAGACAAGAAAAGAGAAGGCTGTTGGTATGACAGGGTCTCTTGGTAGTGGTAAGAAGAAGTCTATGGTTGGTCCTACAAAATCATGGAGCAAGGTGGCTACCAGCTCCAAGAAAAGGAAGGCTAGGTCTGACTCTGACTCTGACTTTGATGTTGAGGAGGATGTCCAGGACATCAATCCTGAGAAGAAGGCTGCTAGCAAGAAGATTGTTAACAAAGTTCCTGATGTTCCTTTAGACAATATTTCATTCAATTCTGTTGAAAACGTGAGTAAGTGGAAGTATGTTTATCTAAGAAGAATTGCTCTGGAGAGGGAGCTTGGTAAAGATGCCTTGAAGGTCAAGGAAATCATGGAGTTGATTTATGCTGCAGGATTATTAAAGACTGTGTCTGATTTTTCAAAGTGTTATGATGTGCTGGTTAAGGAATTCATTGTGAACATTCCTGCTGATATTGCTGATGATAGAAGTGTGAATTTCATGAAGGTTTATGTTAGGGGCAAATGTATTCATTTCTCTCCTAGTGCCATCAACAAGTACTTGGGAAGGAGTGATAAAGAGGAGTGTGAACTGGAGGTTACTGACAATCATGTGTGCAAGGTGCTCACTGCCAGTCAAGTGACTAGTTGGCCTTTGAAAGGTAAATTGCCTGCTAGCCAACTAAGTGTCAAATATGCAATTTTGCATAGGATTGGGGCTGCAAACTGGGTACCTACAAATCACAAAACTACTATAGTTGTAGGGTTAGGAAGGTTCATCTTTGGTGTTGGCAACAAGGTCAAGTTTGATTGTGGGAAGTACATCTTTGATCAGTTTGTGAAGCATGCTACAACTAATGCTGTTAAGATGCCTATAGCATTTCCATCCCTTATTTGTGGAATGATATTGAATCAACATCCTGGAATTTTAACCAACTCTGATATTGTTTGCAAGAGGGAGGTTGCATTGTCTTTGCATCCTAAGCTGTTTATAGGGAATTATGTCCCAGATATTGTCTCAACATCAGGTTCTGGTGACAACAAGACATGCACCAAAGGTGAACTGATCAATGAGTTGAAGTCAGCTTGTAAAGATCTGGATGTTGTTATCAACACCAGCATTGCCAGGAAGATGAAATTTGAAAAACTGATCAAGTCTTTAGAACAGGGTGAAGATGGTAAGGATGATAATGTCAAGGAAGTTGATAATGATTCAGGTTCTGAGGAGGGTGGTTCAGCAACTGATGATGAGGGTGATGAAGATGTTTCTGATGCTTCTGATGAAGATTGATTCTGCTGGTTCTGGTGGTCCCTGATGCTTTCTTTTGGGTGGATTTCTTTAAGCTTTTTTTGGATGCTCGTTTCTGTTTGCACCTGTGTGTGCTTATTTTGTGACTTTATATAGTTGTACTGCTATTGATGACAACTTCAGTTTGATATATTTAGCTATGTTTTGTGTTTGTCTATTCTTATTGCTGTTTGAGAGAGTTTGTGTGACTGACTGATGTCTAACAATGACTGTGTGTGACTGACTCCTACTTCTAACTCTGACTACTTCTTCTTTAGTGTGTCCAATTATGGCTAAAAAGGGGGAGAGTAGACTAGTTTTTGGTTTTGTGTACAACTGAATGGTTTTCTTCTGCTTAAGGGGAGTTGCAATAGCTTTTGAGTGATCAGGGTTAACTCAGATTGTCAGGCTTGTATGTTGCTTCTGCTGCAGGGTTTTCTGAGCTGAATGGTCTGGTTTGTGTGCTTATTGGTTGTTTTAGCCAAAATTAGCCAAAGGGGGAGATTGTAAGTTCTGAATTGGCATCAATTTTGGTAAAACAATGTTTGCATCAAGATGTCTTACTTGATGTTTTGACTTGGTGGTCTTTCTAACTTCTGGTGTTAGTTTTTGATCAGTGTTGCAGGTCTGTGTTCTGATGTCAAACATGATGTCTTAACATCTGTTGACAGAACATCAGGTTCAGTCTGTTATGTTTTATTAGGGTTGCGCTTTTCTTTGATGTATCTTGAGAGATTGCAGGCGTGATTCTTGGAGGAGATTTTGGCTGATGAAATCGTGTTATATTTCCTTTGAAATATATTCTGTTTCTAATTTTAGGGCAAAAAGATTTGAAGAGTAATTATGTTTTATAGTGAGATTCAAATCTGGGTGTAAAAGCTGCCTAAGCCCATGAAGAGAGTTGCTATAAAAAGACGTATCAAACCTACTTGCTGGTTAGAGAAGTTTAATTGAAGAGCTGCATTACTTGTGTTAGGGTTTGAGTCTTTGTGCGTCTTGTGTCATTTGTGAGCCATTCACTCATCTCTTTGATGTTTAAATTGGACTGTTTAATTGAGTTGTAACTTGTCCACTCTAAGCTTTTAAGCACGAGTGTTTGTTCTTGATCAAAGCTTTTAAGCAAGATCAAGGTGTGTCTTTCTTGTGTATCTTCTTACTTTTTTATTTTCTGTTTTTATCACTGCTGTGATTCAGGGGGAGTGAGAGGGTTCTCATACCTAAGAGTGTCCTAGGTAGAAGTGTCATTGGGTAGTGATTAAGTGAGTAGATTATCAACTTGTGTGTTGATTGTGGAGTCTATAAATTGTTACTACTAATAGTGAATTTCCTCCCTGGCTTGGTAGCCCCCAGACGTAGGTTGTTAGACCGAACTGGGTGAAAAATTCTCTGTGTTGTTTATTGTTTTTATTTATTGTTGTTTTACTGCCTTGTTCATACAACAGATATTGATGTTGTGACATCTCACTTAACATCACATATCTGATACCAGAATTTCACTTACCATCAAGGAGGACCAGGGCATAACATAGAGAACTGTCTTAATTTCAAATCTGACGTGCAAAAGCTTGTTAGGAGCGGGGTCTTATCTTTCAAGGATACAAATCCTAATGTTCTCACAAACCTGCTGCCTCAACACAAGAAAGCTACGGTCAATTTGGTAGAGGGAGAGACTAACGAAGTCTATCAGATTCATGATGTACTCTTGTTAAGGACCAATCTGGTCAAGATGCATTATAGACAGAGTGGATATGGCCATGTACCACCTCATAACTATCACCAGTGTGATATCTGCTCTAAAAGCAATCGAGGATGTTCTGTGGTGCAATCAACTCTACAGGAACAGATGGATCTCAGATGGATCCAAGAGCACCGAGTTCGTGTAGTTAACATGGTTTACACGAATTCTAACGTCATTCAGAACCACGACGTCCGTGCAATGAATGTCAACTTGGTGGTAATGCACTCTAGGTAAAGCCAGTATCATAATCTTCCACGGAACGATTACAGTTCCTGTCTGACTTGCTTGGTAAACAAACAGGGATGCTCTTTTGTACAAGAGGCCCTCCAGCGTCAAATGGATCTTGGATGGATCCAGGACTATCATGATAGGAATCCCTATCAGATCAACATGATTCAAATCTTCGATATTTGCTTGATGAATACCAGCCTGGTGGAGTTACATGTTAAACAGGTCCGACTCGAGTTCCTGGTATCACAAGATTATTAGAACTGTAGGGCGGGTTGCAAAAACGACCAGGGCTGTGCCCTTGTCCAGGAAACACTTCAGTACTTGTTGAACCACTGGTGGCTTCCAATCTATATGGATGAAGACACCCAGCAAATTAGTGTTACCAACGGGAACCCTACTCGGCATCAAAGTCGGGACGTTCGATCTGTGGAAATTGACCTAGTGAGGTTACATTGTATTCAAAGCGGGCGTGTCCAGGTGCCACCACATAACTATGAACGTTGTAGAGTCCTTTCAAAAAGTAACCAAGGATGTTACCTTGTGCGAGCAGCTCTTCAGGGTTAGGTGGATCATAGAGAGATTCGCCCATATCCGGGTTCCGGACCAATCAACTGGGCACCGGACTACCTCGCTGATCAAATTAAGGACGTTGTCGTAATCTCTGATCATCAGAAGGCTAGAGATGTTTGTACCATCATCCCTCTACTTGACGAATCGAGAGTTCCCAACCAGGAACGGATCGAAATTTCTTACGATGGTCAGAAAAATCAGAAGGCTCCCATAGTCATCTATCTACCGGGACCATTACCGTATGAATCAACTAAGGCTATCCCTTACAAATACAGTGCGACAACAGTCGAGAATGGAAAGGAAATTCCATTACCCTCCATCGTGAAAATTACAGACATCAGTCGAGTAACACGGAGTGGTTGAATCTTCAACCGAGGAGTTGGAGAATTTAACAAAGAAAAGGAACCTCAGACAGAAGTTCCCAATCCACAGGTCAGTCAATCTAGTAATCCCGACCTTTCAAAAAACGATGATGAGATGTTGAAGCTCATCCAAAGGAGTGAATACAACATTGTTGATCATCTATTACAAACTCCTTCAAAGATCTCTGTGCTGTCACTTTTACTCAGTTCAGAAGCGCACATGGAGGCTCTACAGAAAGTCTTGGAGCGAGCCTTTGTAGAATAGGATGTAACAATCAGACAGTTCGATAGCATTGTCTCTAACATCACTTCCTGTAATAAGTTGGGATTTAGTGATAAGGAATTACCTGAAGAGGGTCGCCATCATAACATGGCGCTCAATATCACGGTCAGCTGCTAGGGCGATGCTTTAGCCAGCGTACTGGTAGACACAGGGTCAGCCCTGAATGTTATGCCGAAGTCCACTTTGATGCAATTATCCTTCAAAGGACCCCCGATGAGAACCAGTGAGGTCGTCGTCAAAGCATTTGACGGGTCCAGAAAAACGGTTATCGGCGAAGTCGACCTTCCCATAACTATTGGTCCTCACACTTTCCAAGTTGCTTTCCAGGTCATGGACATCCGGGCAACGTACATTTGTTTATTAGGAAGACCTTGGATACATAAGGCTGGGGCAGTCACCTCGACCCTCCACCAAAAGTTAAAGTTCGTCCAGAGCGGCCAACTCGTCACGGTCTGTGGAGAACAAGCCTTGCTCGTAAGTAACTTATCATCATCTACTTGTGTAGAACCCGAGGAGGGTGTTGGGACTCAGTTCCAAGCACTTTCGGTGAGCAAGGACAATCAATCCGAACGGGAAACTTCCATTTCCTCATACAAAGATGCTATCAAAGCGGTCGAGAGTACCAATACAACAGGATGGGGACAGCTAGTCATTCCTACTGACAATAAAACAAAGAATGGTCTTAGTTTTTCTGCAACCTGTACCCAGACAGCTACTACCAGCAATGAAAGTCTTCATCCCATTCAGGACTTCTTCCACAGTGGAGGTTTCCTTCACTCGGTGCCTCAAGAAGTGCATACCATCAATAAAGATTATCCTCTGATATGGAGGAAGAATGGGAATCCTATCTTAACAAAGACGGTTATATGTCTCAGGACAAAACTCAGACTCCCTTTTGCTTTCCTACACAGAGTCTGAGATTTATACCCAGGTCAGAGGTCGAAATGATATACGGAGATTGTGATCCGGAAGGATGTCGTGCTCCACCAAACTTATTATAGGAGGACACTCTGATGAAGGATAACTTTGACCACAACTATTATGGCCCGATGGATGGCCTGCCAACGTGGCAGCCGTATCCAGGAGACTTGGGGCAAGGAAATTAGCCGAACAATGAAAATCAGCTGAGCATCATTGAAAAGAATACCTGCGTCCCCACCATGTCATGGGATCAACAATCAGGTCATTCAGAAAACGTCCAGTACGACGATGAATTTGCAACGTTTGCAGGACTTGAATTCATTAACTATGCTTTTCCAGAGGTCAACGTCATCGAGAGAGATGACTCCTCCAGTTCCAAAGAAGTGTGGGATACCCTGGGACAACCAAGTGGGAAATACGACTATATGGTCAAGTACACTGCTCCCAAAAGCTCTCGTATCAGGTTCGAAGACATCCAGCCAACTGGATGTGGAGATCTACTTGAGAGCACAAATGCTATGCTAAATACAATAGAGGAATCCTCCTACGACAACTCTGCCTGGGAGATAGATTCCAATGATCCTGCTCCGCCAGAAATCACCGTTATTTCTGAAGACAAATCAAGGAAGGTGTCAGACTTTGTGATTCACCGAGGAGTTCACCGCCAATGGGTTGCTGTCGAGGTTCCGAAGATTGTTCATAAGTCAAAGTAATTGCCATCTTTAACCTTTCACCCTGCCCATGTGAAACGAATATTTTGATAGGGCTCGCTTTCTGTAAATTTTCCCTCTTCGCTTCGTCCAAAGCGACAGAGTTTTGTTTTATAGGGCTGTAATTTCAAGAATCGACTTGTTCATTAATAAAATAACGTCATTCTATAATTTCCGCATTTATTGTTGTTTTCTCTTTTTGCTTTTCTCAGAAAATGGTAATCCTAAAAAACAACTCAATAATAAAAATAAGCAGTAAAAGAAATACACTGCACACACTCTTGCATTTCCTCTATCTCTTCTAAACACAAATCACACCGTCATGCAGATTGCTTGTTTTAAACCCCATTAAAACATACGATCTAATGCCTTCTCCCGACTTTGAGTTCCCGGTATTTGGGACTGAAGAAGAAAATGACGACGAAATTCCAGAAGAGATCTCCCGATTACTTAGACAGGAGGAAATGTCCATTGAACCTCATAAAGAGCCGTTGGAAACGGTAAACTTAGGTTCGAAAAAAGAGAGAAAAGAAATCAGGATTGGGGCACTGCTCAGTCCAACTACCAGAGAGGGTTTGGTAAAGCTTCTCAAAGAATTCCCCGATGTATTCGCTTGGTCCTATCAGGATATGCCAGGGTTGGATACCAGCATCGTGGAACATCATTTACCATTGAGGTCGAAATATCCACCAGTAAAACAGAGGTTGAGACGGACTCACCCGGACATGGCCATCAAAATCAAAGAGGAGGTATAGAAACAGATTGACGCGGGTTTCCTCACCAAATCAGAATATCCTCAATGGTTAGCCAACATCGTACCCGTTCCAAAAAAGGATGGAAAAGTCAGAATGTGTGTGGATTACAGAGATCTAAACAAGGCTAGTCCAAAGGACGACTTTCCTTTACCACACATTAATATGCTGGTAGACAGTACAACAAAGTTCAAAGTTTTCTCCTTCATGGATGGATTCTTGGGCTATAATCAAATCAAAATGGCGCCGAAAGACATGGACAAAACTTCGTTCATCACCCCATGGGGTACGTTTTGTTACAAGGTAATGCCATTTGGTTTGAAGAACGTCGGGGCAACCTATCAAAAGGCCATGACTACTCTTTTTCATGACATGATACACAAAGAAATTGAGGTATATGTCGATGATATGATTGCCAAATCTAAGACAGGAGAGAAGCATGTGACCCATCTGTCAAAGCTATTCGAGAGGTTAAGAAAGTACAAACTCCACTTGAATCCCAACAAATGCACCTTCGGTGTCCGTTCGGGAAAACTTTTAGGGTTCATCGTCAGCCAGAAAGGAATTGAGGTTGATCCTGACAAGGTCAAGGCCATTCGAGAAATGCCTTCTCCGAAAACTGAAAAACAAGTCAGAGGATTCCTGGGACGTTTGAACTATATCTCCAGATTCATATTCCTCATGACCGCGACATGCGCACCGATTTTTAAATTACTAAAAAAGAATCAGGACTGCGTTTAGACAGAAGACTGTCAAACCGCCTTCGACAGTATTAAGGAATACCTGTTGAACCCTCAGATTTTATCACCTCCAGTGGAAGGAAGGCCGCTGATTATCTACCTCACCATCCTAGAAGACTCCATGGGTTGTGTACTTCGCCAACAAGACAAAACCAAACGGAAAGAGTCTGCCATCTACTATTTGAGCAAGAAATTCACCGATTGTGAGACTCGGTATACTATGCTTGAGAAAACTTGCTGCGCTTTGGCTCGGGCAGCCAAACGTCTGCGCCAGTACATGATTCGTCACACTACTTGGTTGGTATCCAAAATGGATCCAATCAAGTATGTATTTGAAAAGCCTGCTCTCACGGGAAGGATTGCCCATTGGCAGATGTTGCTATCAGAATATGACATAGAGTACCATGCTCAAAAATTCGTTAAGGGGAGTATTTTAGCCGACCATTTGGCTTATCAACTGATTGACGATCAAGAATAAATCGGGTTTGACTTCCCAGACGAAGATGTCATGTATTTAAAGATGAAAGATTGTGATGAACCGCTACCTAGTGAAGGGCCAGAATCATGTTCCTAATGGGGACTTATCTTTGACGGAGCTGTCAATCATTATGGAAATGGAATTGGGGCAATCATTGTCACCCCTCAGGGTACCCACATTCCTTTCACCGCCGGACTTACGTTCAAGTGCACAAACAACGAGGCTGAATACGAAGCTTGTATCATGGGTCTTGAAGAAGCGATCGACTTAAGGATCAAGAACTTGGATGTATATGGCGACTCAGCCCTGGTTATCAATCAGATCAAAGGAGATTGGAACTTATACCAATCAGGATTGATTCCTTACAAAGCTTTCATCACATCCCTCGTGAGGAGAATCACCTGGCTGATGCATTAGCCACTCTCTCTTCCATGATTAGTGTAGGTCAATGGAATGACTTACCTAAGATTGACATAATGCGCCTTGAACGGCCCGCTTACATCTTCACGATTAAAGCAGTCATAGACGACAAACCTTGGTATCATGATATCAGATGCTTCCTTCAGAAACAAGAGTACCCACATGGGGCACTAAGGAAAGACAGGAAAACCCTTAGAAGGCTGGCAGGCAGTTTCTTCCTGAGCGGTGATACACTCTATAAGAGAAATTTTGAAATGGTCTTGCTCCGATGTGTAGACAGACCAGAAGCAGCCATGCTGATAAAAGAAATTCACGAAGGATCCTTTGGCACTCATGCCAACAGACACACAATGGCGAGAAAAATTCTAAGAGCCGGGTACTATTGGTTGACCATGGAATCCGATTGCTACAAGTACATGAGGAAGTGTCACAAGTGTCAGATATACTCCGACAAAATTCATGTACCGCCAACGCATCTCAAAGTTCTCTCTTCCCCGTGGCCTTTTTCCATATGGGGAATTGACATGATTGGCATGATTGAACCTAAGGCTTCAAACGGACATCGGTTCATCCTGGTAGCCATTGACTATTTCACCAAATGGGTTGAAGCAGCGTCATACGCTAATGTAACCCGACAAGTGGTGGTCCGATTTATCAAAAACAATATCATCTGCCATTATGGTGTTCCGAGCCAGATCATTACAAATAATGGATCTGACTTGAACAATAAGATGATGAAAGAGTTGTGCTCAGAGTTCAAGATCGAACACCACAACTCATCTCCCTACCGACCAAAGATGAACGGAGCGGTAGAAGCGGCTAACAAGAACATCAAGAAGATTGTTCAAAAGATGGTTGTAACCTACAAAGATTGGCACGAGATGCTCCCCTTTGCTCTTCACGGTTATCGCACATCTATCCGCACTTCAACAGGGGCAACCCCTTTCTCTCTAGTATATGGCATAGAAGCAGTGCTTCCCATAGAAGTAGAGATCCCATCAATCCGGGTATTGATGGAAGCCAAGCTTACAGAAGCTGAATGGTGTTAAAGTCGACACGATGAACTGAATCTGATTGAAGAAAAACGAATAGCGGTACTATGCCACGGTCAGTTGTATCAACAAAGAATGAAGAAGGCATTCGACAAAAAGGTTCGACCTCGTGTCTTCAGGAAAGGAGACCTTGTGCTAAAAAAGATACAATCTTTTCTCACTGATTCTCGGGGAAAATGGACTCCGAATTATGATGGCCCCTATGTGGTCAAGAAAGCTTTCTCAGGGGGTGCCTTGAGACTTGTAACCATGGACGGAGAGGAATTTGCCTACCCCACGAATGTTGATGTAGTCAAGAAATACTTCGCCTAAACTAAAAAAAAAACATCTCGGTGGATTGAAAACCCGAAAGGGCGGTCCAGGAAAAAATTAGAGACATAATCAAAAATCATCCCGGTGGATTGAAAATCTCAAAGTACAATCCAGGAAAAAATTAGGGATAATGACAAGTAACTACTTTCGACAAAGGGGCAAGTCCCTCAGCAGCAGTTACATCATCCGTCAGGAAGGCTCCAGTTAAGGTCATCATCGACAGAAGCTCGGGATGCCCAGAATTCAAAGTTGGTAGAAGGATAGTGGTCGTTATGTTTCAATGTAGCCCTTTTCCCTGTAAAGTACCATTTTCAAACTTTGTAAATGCTCTATGGAATCACGCGTTTAGCTGATTTCCATCCTATCAATAAAATTTGAGCCCTTGTGCTTTTATTTGCAATTCATATTTGTTTTAGCTTTACAGAATGATGTTTTCTTGAAACGAAACAAAAATGAATTTACTTGTTAAAATTGTTCTGCTTTTAAAAATAAAGATGGCAATTTCTTTTGACGGTTGAACATCGATCGCTTCTCCAAAGGTGTTCGAGCCTCAAAGTGCATAATCAAAGTACTCCTTCTAAACCAGTATGCCTGAGTGAAGGATCAGCTATGTCAGATGAAAATGCTCCATCTGACCTCTTCGGCCGAGTTCTTATCTCCTAAGCCCGACCAGCGTCGCTCCCAACAGGGACCGTTTCTCCTAAGCAAGGCGGAATTGCTATCTTGAACCAGCGGTACTTCTTCGCCCCGCGATGGCCGAGTATCCAGTCATGTTCATCTATAGGTCTGTATGGCGCGTCAGTTTTTCCAGCATATACATACATACATCATGCATTATTGATTTGCAATCACATTGCATCACTATCACTCCCGTCGGTCTTGTCCCCTAGTGATAACAGTCCTCTCAATCGAGTTGTCAGTTCTTTCCTCGTCAGGAAAGGTTGCGTCTAAACAATCTCTCCTCCAGTTTAGTTCTGGATCAGAATTGGCCCTTGACCACTTTGATAACTTGAACCTCTGAAAGACCAGAGAACCTTCAACCGATGTCACTCTTCGCCATTGAAGATGATATTTTTGCTTTCCCAGATTAAGGAAAATCCCTAGAGGGAGCCTCTTAAGCAGAGATTCAACAATACAGCAGTTTTTCTCCGAAAAAAAAACTTCTGATGAAAAGGTCATCGGCACCTCAAAATCGGATCACATCGTATGGCGTTTCTCTGGGAAGATCCCGAGAAAAGTATGATGTAACATCCCCAAATAGAAAACAGTCTCTCAAGAGACTCGTTTTCCTAGTAGAATCGACAAATGGCATCTCCAAACAGAGAAGTTTGTACACCTCTACAACTCAGACGACTGGGTTCCCCAGCAAGTCTGACAGCAAAACTTTTTTTTATCAAATGGCATCTCTCCAGGGAAATTCGGCGAGAAGTTTGAGGAAAACCGCTACGAATAGCGTCCCTTGTCAAAAAGTTTATTGACAAAAGAAACTGAGACCAGTTCCTTGGTAGGAAACCAGGATCGAGGGGAAGTTCATTTAAGAAACTAAGACCAGTTTCTTGGTAGGAAACCAGGATCGTGGGGAAGTTTACAAAAGAAACTAAGACCAGTTCCTTGGTAGGAAACCAGGATCGAGGGGAAGTTCATGTCAGAAACTAAGACCAGTTCCTTGGTAGGAAACCAGGATCGAGGGGAAGTTTACAAAAGAAACTAAGACCAGTTCCTTGGTAGGAAACCAGGATCGAGGGGAAGTTTACATCAGAAACTAAGACCAGTTCCTTGGTAGGAAACCAGGATCGAGGGGAAGTTTATTTCAGAAATTGAGACCAGTTCCTTGGCTGAGGTCCAGGATCGAGGGGAAGTTTTACCTTTTCTGAGCATCATTGCTTAGCAAAAGAAGATGGATGCGTGAACTACCATTCTTAAACACCATCAAAATTTTAGGTATTCCGATATTTAATCCTCTTGCACCCTGAATGCCCGAATACCTTCGTCATTCACACCTTCGGGTCCAAGAAGATTAAATAGGGGCATCTGTCATACCCAAAATTTTGACCACTAAGATTTCCCATCATTGTGAAAATCATCATCACAATATGGATGAACCATCTTACCTCATCAGTCTCCCCAAAGATGGGTGAGCAACCACTACAATCAAAATTAGGGTTTCAAGCCCTCTCAGAGTTCTTAGACAAAGGATCAATCAAGAAATGACATGATTTTCAAATTGTCTAGCCTTTCAAATATCCACAAGGGATCAAGAGGACTCCCACTTCAAGGATTAAGCACAAGACTGCTCCCTTCCAGGTGAATCAAGCCTCAAGATCGCCGGTGTCACCAAATTAGGGTTTTGGTCGACCAAGGCCTCCAGATGAAAATTTTCCTTTGGGAATGAGCCAATGCTTCAAAGCATATCCTAAAATACTCCATGGAACCTCATGGGCCCAAGCATCAAGTCAATTTGACCTCAGGGGATGCATACATAAAAAATCAGGAATTAGGGTTTCTTGACCTAATTCACCCCTAAGTTGACTTTTGGGACAGATCATGAGCCAAGACCTCAAGAGAGGATTTGAGGGTCTCCAACATACCATATTGATCCATTTGTAACAATGGATTGATCCAGGAAGTTTGAGCAGCAAGTCTCAATTTCATCAGTACCACAGTTAGGGTTTCGCGAGAAAAGTCAACTGTATCTTTGACTTTTGACCAGGACATGCTCCCAAACCCTAGGACATGGTTCAATATACCCTATAACACCCATGGAACATGTCCATCAAGTTTGATTTAGGTCAAGGACATGATTTCCTAAAGGATCGCACAGTTTGGAATTCATCTGATAAAAAGTCAACTGTGCACAAAAGTCAACTTTGACTTTTGGAGATTTTTCACAAAGATGGTTTTTTAACCCTAAAATGATGTTAATGTATGATTTGAATCATCATTCATCAATAAAAATCAAGAAAAGTGGGATAACTTGTAAAAGGGGTAACCATAAAAACTTAGAAAATTTTCTAAGTTATGAACAAAGTGGCAAGGGTACCAACTTTGGAGGATCATAACTCCTACACCATAAAGCCATTTTTCCCCATCCAAAGCTTGATTTGTAGATCTCATTACCCTCTATAAAAACTTAAAACAGGCCTCCCTCCAAATTCCTCATGGATTTTGAGTTATGGAATGATCAAAATCACAAAAAGTGAAAATGTCACTTTTTCCAACACTTAGTGAAATTTTCACTAAGTCAGAATCTGCCTTCACTTTTTTCCAAATGTAGGGGGATTTTTCACTTGGATCCAAAAGGTATCAAAACCAAATATGATCAAACAGTTGTTGTATCATATGAGGGCTTTCCAAAATGGCCAAGAACATCACCAAATTCCACTTGGGCCAAGAGATATGATAATGGCAATATGCCTTGCTGAAAACTGCCAAGGCTAGGCAGAATTTTGCATTTTTTCTCGATTTGGAAAAATCAGATAATTCCAAGCCTTGTCATCACTTTGGACACATCTGAGGATCAAATCTAAAGGGGACAAACACTGAGCCAAGCCTCTAAAGTCCTTGGAACAAGAAGTAGCATGTCAAACCTAGAATTTCCTAAAAGAGGGACAAGACTCCAATTTTGGATTAGAGCATTCAATGCATACACCAAGGTGGCATGGACTGAGCCATTTGCAACTGAATTCAGTCAATACTTATCCAAGACCAAGGGAACCACAGCCCTGTGCCCTAACCTCTAGTCAATGGCTAGAGGAGACTTGGATTCCAAAGTGCAACCATTGGCCAAACCTCTGCTGCAGTTGCCATTCACTATTGCTTGCAAAACAAACTTGCTCTACTATAAATAGAGCTCATTTGTGCTCAGTTTGAGTACACCAAAGTCATCAAACAGATGCTTTCCTCAAAATCTCCTTCTCACTTCCAAATTTGCCTTCCAAAGCAAGTCACTATCGGGTTTTGAGTTTGAGAGCAATTCCAATCAAACCAATCACACACACACCTCATAAACATCGTATAGAAGTGATCCAAACACTCACATAACATCTGGAACACCAAAATCACAAAGTCACCAGCCAATTGCTCAAGCCTTTGACAGATTTGCAATTGGGGTACCATCTCAAGTTCCAGATCATTTCAATCCATTCCAAGCATCCAGACACACTCCATGGCACCTAGGGAAGTTGTCCATAACCTTGGAAACAAGCTGTAACACCTCTAACACAAAACACGATCACCAGCTGCAAGTGGTAAGCATGAGCTCTTCTAACTCTATGATCCATGCAATTTTTGCTGCACAATAATTTGGCTATATGTTCATAATCATGCATGGAGTGTTTTCCCTCAATCAATTGCATTGTTTGAATCGTGTATGGAATTTCTGAACCTTCATGCAGAATTTAGGGTTCTTGAGGTTTCTCTTTGATTTCTTATTCCATGCTTAAAATAAATGAAATTAAAGACCATAGACATGATCGTGAGGTTGAAACGAGTAGATTGATATGTAGATTGCATGATATAATCAAGTATTCAGTGATATTGGATAGAAAACGCAAATCTGCAGAAACAGAGGAAGGGCGCGTGTTCTTGCCATGTTCTTGGTGCCCTTTTTCAAATATTTGAATATTTGAATTTTGTGATTTTATTTAATTGATTCAAAAATTAATTTCTCTCTGAGTTTTATTGATTTTGAGTTGATTCTTTTTTTAATAATTCACAAAAATGTTAAAATATTTTATTTTACCAAAAAATCACAAAAATATTATTTATTTCATATAATTGATATTTTTGCCAAGAATTAATATTTTAATTGTTTTTGACATTTAAAATATTTTTTCCTTCTTGATTTTGCAAATTTTTATGATTTCTAATCATTTTGTAGGTCAGAACATGATTTTTGAAACATTAATCTAAGATCACAATTTGTTTTCCACATGTTAAACAATTTTGATCATTTTAATTGAATTTTTTATTTAATTAAAATATATTTTGGAAACAAATTAGGGTTTTGATTAATTCAACCCTCATCAAACAATTTCAAACACTTTTGGGCCTCTAATAGAGTGTAAGACCCAATCCTTTGTAAATACAAACTCATTTTGGGCCTCACTTATTGTATAAGTTCCGTTGTATTTCAAAAAGTTCAACGCGATCATCGTCCGTTGAAAAACAAACCTTGGGCCTCTCCTCGAGATATAAGACCCATTCAAAATCTTTTGGGCCTCTATTAGAGTGTAAGACCCAACCCCCTTTGAAAACCAAACCATTTTGGGCCTCAATGCATTATATAAGACCCACCGCGTTTTCAAAACTCTCGGCGCGATCGCCATTTTTAAACAAATGACCTTGGGCCTCTCCTTGAGCTGTAAGCCCCACCACTTGTACAAATATAAATCTTTTATGACTCTTGAAAGAGTGTAAGACCCATCCCCTTGTACAGAAAATTTCTTGGGCCTTAGTCACTTGTATAAGTCCCTCTGTACAAAACGACAGTGCGATCACTGATAAACCTTGGGCCTCTCCTTAAGCTGTAAGCCCCAACGCCTTTTCAAAATACTTTGTCCTTTAATTTTGAATATACTGTTGTTTTCAATCTTTCTTTGTTGAACAACTAACCAAACAACATGGAAGCTCTACAACCGAGTAAGTGTTTATATGCTTTCTTTACCCGCTTTCATATACATATAACTGTATTGTGGGGCTGTTTCACTGTAAGTCTTCTTTCATAAACTCATATCAACTGTGTAATACTAGTATAGATATTTAGAGTTTCCCCGGCAACTACGTCTAGCACTAAGCCCTGTTGGTCACTCTTAAATAGACAAAACTAGATCCCCCATAGGCTTACCAGACACAGTCTTCCCTCCTCTTGGGGTTAAATAATATGGAGACGTGAAAGGCAGCATTCTCGGTGAACCCTTTCACAGACTGTCACCCTTAGACATTGTCAAAGAAACTCTACTCCCCAGAGATGATCTTTTCTCCGTGAATGGCATCTCTTGAGTTTCTTCCAAATTCTCGGACTTTCCTGGCTTGATCTATTCTCTTTGAATAGTCTGTCTTGAATTTCTCGGGGTTTGGGGACTCACAGGCTTCCTAAAAGCATCCCCGCCTCCTCTTGGGCATTGTACAAGGACCCTACGGCTTCTTAGAAGTATTCACAGCCTCCTCTTAGGCTTCGTATAAGGATTCTTCCTTCGGGAAAAGAGCCTCCTCTTGGGCTTCGTACAAATTGTATCTCGTTTTCTTAAAAGTTTCCAGCCTCTTCTTAGGCTTCGTACAAATTGTCCCGACGACCTCCTAGAGGTATAGGAACAGAAATTAGTCATCTTAATAGAACAGTCTTTCAAAGAGTCTAGATCTTTCTACCGTGAACGTACTACTACTGTTTCTTTAAGCATAGTACAAAAGATAAAACTCTAGACTTGGACAGTCTAATCTCCTTGAGTTTCGAAGGCATTCTCAAGTAGGGAAAAACACCAGTAGACTCGGACAGTCTCCAATACCCTCTGGATTCCCCATTTCCTTAAAGAACAGGAAATAACCCTGATCCTCTGATCAATCCCAAAGCATAGCCTTACCTTTAATCAGTCTCTTTATAAGAACTAATTTTCTCTTTTAACCCACCTACTGGACCTGTCACTCAACTGAAACAACAATCCTTTTAGCCTCCATCTCGGGCTTCGTGTGAGATACAAAGCACTCTCTTGTTGAGCCAACCTTTAGCCTCTATCTCGGGCTTCATACGGGATAAAAAAATACTCTCTTGTTGAGTCAATCTCTCTTTTAGCCTCCATCTCAGGCTTCGTACGAGATGCAAAACCACTCTCTTGTTGAGTATAAAGCACTCTCTTGTTGAGTCAAACCCTTTTAGCCTCTCTTTCGGGCTTCGTACGAGACATATAAAAACACCCTCTTGTTGGGCCAATAGCCTCCTCTTAGGCTTTATATAAGAAAAACCTCGGTTGAGTCAATCAACCTTTTAGCATCAAAATTGTGCCTCGTTCACAGGATACAAACATCAACAACTCCTTTCATCTAATCGCTGTAAGCGGCAAGCCTCTGGATTATTTACATCCACGCCACTGTCCCTCTTTTAGAATGAGAAATTCCTAAGGAAAGATGTAACACCCCCATTATATACCCCCAATTAAATAAAGCGATAAAAATTTCATCAGGGTATAATTAAACATTCATGGCATAGACGAAGGCGTCACATCAATTGAGACAAAACACAATAAACCTGCTCATAAAGATATGCAACAATCAGGTAGCAAATAACAGAGGAACTTAGTTCCTACTACCCACAATTCAGATACAGAATAAAAGCGGAAAATCTGCAACTGAATCTCATATATATATATCACATAAAGATTTTGTCTGTCACACACAGATCCATGCATATACAATCCAAAATATATCTATACATATACACATAAATCACAACGATCTCCCTGACTACCCGGTGCTACATATCAGAGCCGACCGACAAAAGAATGAAGACCTAAGCTTCACAAAAAGACCTCCAGCATCTAATCTGCAATGCCTCATAGAGCATTAAAACAGCAGAAGGGTGAGAAACACAATCATAATATAGTTGCATACAATTATATAATAACACAAAAATACACAGGAAAATATTCTCACCACAACTTACACCAGAATTCAAACACAAAACAACACAATGCATATCATCATATATCCATCACCAAGGCATATATAATCAAATAAATGCATTTTATCAACAACATATATATATATATATATATATATATATATATATATATATATATATCAACTCATCAATTCCATTCACAATTCCACACAAAATCAATCCATTCATGATTTATGCAAATGCACAGAGACCGACACAATGACTCTATGCAATGCAATGCGGTACCATCCATCCATCATCTCAACACTAGCTCACTCAGGAACTATTGGAACCATCGCTTGTTACTTAGTGTAACTCCCCGTCGGGCAAATGATGTTCCCCGTCGCTCACACCTCTTTTGTATAAGGCACATGACGTTTATAGATCGCTCACACCTCTTTGTATAAGGCACATGACCCAGTCACTCACACCTCTTTGTATAAGGCACACGATCGTCCATAATCATCGCTCACACCTTTTTGTATAAGGCACACGATGTTATAGCGGATTCTCTCTGGAATCAATTTGTCGCTCACACCCACTAGGGCACACGACATCTCAAGAATGCATATCATGACGCTTAGTATACAATGACTCATGACATTCAAATGCACACATATATGCAATAATCTCAATCAACAATAATCATGCTTTGCACTCAAGCCTAAAACAATGCATTTAATTTCCATAAGGCCACAAACCCTCATCACAACATTTAAACACATGCATTCACCTCATATAGTCAGCACACAAGTCATACAACATATATCACCAGCACATCGCATGATAACACCTCAATTACACACAATTAAAATGGTAAAAGTCGACAAAACGAAACATTTCCAAATTCCCGACTTAATTAAATCGGTCAACAATCTCAAAACCATAATCATAAGAAAGTACAGTTCAATAGCTATTCAACGATACCAAGAATGTTAAAAACGGATAATCGGGACACAGGTTACGGACTGAACAAGAAAGGTAATCGCGAAAAAACACAATTCTGCAATCTTCCTGGCCATACGCGTATTTCCCTGAGCCATACGCGTATGTCCTTGCTCCCTCACCCATTCCATACGCGTATTGCCCAACTTGATACGCGTATGGGCAGAGACCAATTCCTCCTAAAAATCCCACTAAAAACTCCAATACGCGTATTGCCTCACTTCATACGCGTATTGCCTTCAACCTTACGCGTACCATTACGCAAATGGGCAGATGGATGAGAAAATGAAACTCCATACGCATATTGCCCTCACTCCTTCAATGCCATACGCGTATTGCCTTAACCAATACGCGTATTGCCTTCCTCCAAAATCATCCTTTTCAAGTCCGAATCATCAGGGATACAAATTCTACCACGGAATCTCAAAACACCATTATCATCCACTTTAAAGTCACCATTCACACTTTGATCTCCAACCGTCATCAAGTCCACAAATTTCACATCCAACTTCTGTTTCTCGCTTACGGTCAACAGAAACTCATTAGTAACCTTTAGCATACCCAGCCTCACACTGTCGGATGTCACTTCACACACCAAACTCAAGTCCCTAAAAGCTTCCAAAAGTTCCCACTCTTTAACCATTAAAGTGGACATATGCAACGATTTTCGACTCAACGCATCGACTACCACATTAGCTTTACCAGGATGGTAATTCAAGCCAAAATCGTAGTCCTTCAAAAATTCTAACCATCTCCGTTGCCTCATATTCAACTCTTTCTGATCAAACAAATATTTCAAACTTTTGTGATCACTAAAGACTTCGAATCTTGCACCAAATAGATAATGCCTCCAAATTTTCAACACAAAAACCACGGCCGCTAATTCAAGATCATGAGTAGGATAATTTTTCTCATGAATCCTCAATTGCCTCGAAGCATAAGCCATAACCTTACCTTCTTGCATCAACACTCCACCTAACCCAATCAAAGACGCATCACAATACACCACAAATGGTTCACTAGGATTCGGCAAAATCAAAATCGGAGCTGTCGTCAATCTTCTCTTTAGCTCACTAAAGCTTTCCTCACACCGAATATCCCAAATGAACGCTTGCCCTTTACAAGTCAACTGGGTCAAAGGAAGTGCTAGCTTAGAAAAACCTTCAATGAATCTCCGATAATAACCAGCTAAACCCAAAAAGCTTCTGATTTCAGTAACAGATCTAAGAGCCTCCCATTGTAGAACTGCTTCTACTTTAGATGGATCCACAACAATACCATTACCTGAAATCACATGCCCAAGAAAACTCACTTCTGACAACCAGAACTCACACTTGGACAACTTGGCAAAAAGTCTCTTTTCCTTCAAAATTTGCAACACCACGCGCAAATGCTCCTCGTGCTCCTCCCGGGACTTAGAATAAATTAATATGTCATCAATGAACACAACGACAAATCGATCCAAATGCTCATGGAAAATACGATTCATATACTCCCTAAACACACCTGGCGCATTAGAAACCCCGAACGACATCACAGAATATTCATAATGACCGTATCGTGTCCTAAAAGCCGTCTTCTGAATATCTTCCTCTTTCACTCTAATCTGATGATAACCTGATCTCAAATCAATCTTACTAAACACACACGCACCTTCCAACTGGTCCATCAAATCATCAATTCTTGGAAGAGGATACTTATTCTTAATCGTCACTTTATTCAGCTGGCGATAATCAATACACAATCGCATACTTCCATCTTTCTTTTTCACCAATAAAACTGGAGCACCCCAAGGCAACACACTTGGTCTCACAAACCTCTTTTCTAACAATTCATTCAACTGCTTCTTTAACTCAACCAACTCAGATGCCGACATACGATAAGGTGCCATAGATACAGGTCTAGTACCAGGAATTAGATCTATAGAAAACTCCACCTCTCTCTCTGGCGGTACATCTGAAATATCCTCAGGAAACACCTCAGGAAATTCATACACAACAGGAAACACATCCAGTGCAACTTGACTATCCACTGTCAACGATGCAAACAACCCAAACAACTGAGCTTCTTCCGCCAAAAGTTTCTTCAACTCTTTGGTAGATAAGAAAATCGATTCCTCGTCTTCTTCAAGAGAAGGCAATCTTACCAACTTATGATAACAATCAATATGCACTCGATTGAACTGTAACCAATTCATTCCTAAAACCACATCTAAACCCTCCAACAGCAGACACACCAAATCCATCTCAAAATCTTCACCATAAATGGTCAAAGGACAACTTAAACAAACCAAAGAAGTAGTTACTGACCCCATTGCTGGAGTATCAATAACCATCTCACCACCCATCGAAGACAACACAAGATTCAAACGCTTCACGCACTCAGACGAAATAAACGAATGAGTCACTCCAGTATCAATAATAGCAACTAAAGGCGTACTATTAATAAAACAAGTACCTCTGATCAGACGGTCTGCACTTGTAGTCTGAGTCCCTGCCAATGCAAAAACTTTCCCACCAGCTGGAGCTTAATTTGGTTTCGGACACTTCGTGCTAACATGTCCAGGTTCACCACAGTTGAAACACTTCACCACGTTCCTCTTACAATCAACTGCAATATGTCCTAAACCTCCACAATTGGAACATTTTCTCATATCCTTCCTACATTCGAACTGACGATGTCCCAAATCACCACATTTGTAACATCTCAAAGAATTATACATACCTCCTCCACTGGGCCTTCTCTCAAAATTACCCATTTGCTTACCCTTATCAGCTGGTGTTACATAAGGACCACTACGAAACGGTTGTTTCCCTTTCCTTTCGTTCACACACTTATAGTGAGTAGAACGAGCTTTGCTATCTTCTTCATAAATCCTACAACAATCCATCAAATCTAAAAACCTTCGAATTCTATGATAACCAATTTCCTGCTTAATCTCAGGACGCAATCTGCTCTCAAACATCACACACTTAGAAAACTCCGCAGTAGCTTCAGCATAATGTGGATAAAACTGCACAAGCTCCACAAACTTAGCAGTATAATCAACAACAGGCATATTACCTTGTTTCAACTCCAAGAACTCTATTTCCTTCTTTCCCCTAACATATTCAGGAAAATACTTCCTCAAAAATTCCATGCTGAACAAAGTCCAAGTAACCTCTTCATCTCCAGCTTCTAACACATGACGAGTACTAACCCACCAATCATCCGCTTCCTCCTGCAACATGTGAGTACCCAGTCTCACCTTCTAATCCTCAGCACAATCCATCACTCAGAAAATCCTTTCAATCTCCTTCAGCCAAATCTGAGCACCATCAGGACCATGCCTCCCTTTAAAGACAGGCCGTTTGTTCTTCCTGAACTCATCATTCCCAGCAGCATTAGGTGCACTCTGCACAGCCCGAGCCATAGCTTGCATAGCAGCAGCCAAAGCAGCATCATTCCTACCAGCCATATTCTGTTCATATCCAATAACAGCAACTATGGTTAAACAAACAGCTCATCCCACCACAAACACCGACAAGGACTGACACAAACTGACACGGACTGGCTCTGATACCACTTAATGTAACACCCCCAATTAAATAAAGCGATAAAAATTTCATCAGAGTATAATTAAACATTCATGGCATAGCCGAAGGCGTCACATCAATTGAGACAAAACACAATAAACCTGCTCATAAAGATATGCAACAATCAGGTAGCAAATAATAGAGGAACTTAGTTCCTACTACCCACAATTCAGAACAGAATAAAAGCGGAAAATCTGCAACTGAATCTCATATATATATATATATATATATATATATATATATATATATATATATATATATATATCACATAAAGAGTTTGTCTGTCATACACAGATCCATACATATATAATCCAAAATATATCTATACATATACACATAAATCACAACGATCTCCCCGACTACCCGGTGCTACATATCAGAGCCGACCGACAAAATAATGAAGACCTAAGCTTCACAAAAAGACCTCCAGCATCTAATTTGCAATGCCTCATAGAGCATTAAAACAGCAAAAGGGTGTGAAACACAATCATAATATAATTGCATACAATTATATAATAACACAAAAATACACACGGAAAATATTCTCACCACAACTTACACCAGAATTCAAACACAAAACAACACAATGCATATCATCATATATCCATCACCAAGGCATATATAATCAAATAAATGCATTTTATCAACAACATATATATATATATATATATATATATATATATATATATATATATATATATATATATATATCTCAACTCATCAATTCCATTCACAATTCCACACAAAATCAATCCATTCATGAATTATGCAAATGCACAGAGACCGACACAACGACTCTATGCAATGCAATGCGGTACCATCCATCCATCATCTCAACACTAGCTCACTCAGGAACTATTGGAACCATCGCTTGTTACTTAGTGTAACTCCCCGTCGGGCAAACGATGTTCCCTGTCTCTCACACCTCTTTTGTATAAGGCACATGACGTTTATGGATCGCTCACACCTCTTTGTATAAGGCACACGACCTGATCGCTCACACCTCTTTGTATAAGGCACACAATCGTCCATAATCATCGCTCACACCTCTTTGTATAAGGCACACGATGTTATAGCGGATTCCCTCTGGAATCGATTCTTCGCTCACACCCACTAGGGCACACGACATCTCAAGAATGCATATCATGATGCTTGGCATACAATGACTCATGACATTCAAATGCACACATATATGCAATCATCTCAATCAACAATAATCATGCTTTGCACTCAAGCCCAAAACAATGCATTTAATTGCCATAAGGCCACAAACCCTCATCACAACATTTAAACACATGCATTCACCTCATATAGTCAGCACACAAGGCATACAACATATATCACCAGCACATCGCATGATAACACCTCAATTACACACAATTAAAACGGTAAAAGTCGACAAAATGACACATTTCCAAATTCCCGACTTAATTAAATCGGTCAACAATCTCAAAACCATCATCATAAGAAAGTACAGTTCAATAGCTATTCAACGATACCAAGAATGTTAAAAACGGATAATCGGGACACAAGTTACGGACTGAACAAGAAAAGTAATCGCGAAAAAACAAAATTCTGCAATCTTCCTGGCCATACGCGTATTTCCCTGAGCCATACGCGTATTGCCTTGCTCCCTCACCAATTCCATACGCGTATTGCCCAACTTGATACGCGTATGGCCAGAGACCAATTCCTCCTAAAAATCCCACTAAAACTCCAATACGCGTATTGCCTTACTTCATACGCGTATTGCCTTCAACCTTACGCGTACCATTACGCAAATGGGCAGATGGCCGAGAAAATGAAACTCCATACACGTATTGCCCTCACTCCTTCAATGCCATACGCGTATTGCCTTAACCAATACGTGTATTGCCTTGAGTGATACGCGTATGGGCAGTGGAAAAACCAGAAATTTCCTGCATAATTTTTCTGCGAAATTCAACCAAAAATCACTCCCAATCTCACCTAAACACCAGAAAATTACCAAATGAATGCCTAACAACATGTATCTATCATGTATCAGCAATAAGGAACACTAAAACATGATTTCAGGCATAGATTATACCAATTTCTAGCAATTCCAACATATTATGGTTTTTACTCTATATTTCAATTTCAATCCAATATCAACCAAAAACATACATACATAATCATAACCAAGTATAAGATAATCGAGTTTCACACCCTTACCCGATTTAATCGTGTTTTTGAAAGTCGGTTGATCGATTTCTTAATCCACAAGTTTTCTCTCTTTTTCTTCTCTTCTTTTCCTTCTTTCTCTTTTTCTTCGTCTCTTTTTCTTTCCTTACTATTTTTCTATCTTTTCTTTCTATTTCTAACTTAAGGAAAATAAAGCAAAATGACCAAATTACCCCTACACTCAAATATCTCACAAACGTTCCCAAAACGCGATAAAATATCACAACAATGAAAAATAACATATTTCCAAATAAAAGTAAAAAATAAAATAATATAATAATAAAATAATCAAAACGACTCGATTAAATAAAACTAACCAAAACTGGGGCGTTATAAAAGATAGCATTGCTCTACACTGAGTTAAAGTCTTCTCCTTCAGGTTAAAACCCCCTATAAAGGAAATTATGGCATTGCTAGGATTCGCATATCCCAGTTAAAGTAATTCTCCTTTATTGTCAGTCACCCAACAGTTGTGACAAACAGACCCCCTTTAGAGATGACAAATTCTCTCTAAAGACAACACCTTTTTAGCTTCACATCTTGGGGTTTGAACAAGATATAAACCACCTTTTCAACTTCACGTCTTGGGCTTTGAACAAGACACCAAAACACCATTTCCTCCCATAGAATAGGAGGAACTACGATCGCTCTGATTTCCCTATTTCGGTAGACGGGAATACGTAGGCATAAGATTGAAAGAAAAATCTTAGCGAGCACACTAATCCAAAGTCTTGAATCCCATACCTTCACATATCAATCGAAAAGCATCAGTCTTAAACTCCCACCAATCGTCCAGGCACTATTTTAACAAAATAACTTAAGAGAGACCCACAATCTCAATAGCATCTGTAAACTAACAGTCATCTGTTTAAACTCAGTATGCAAGCAGGGTTAATTGGAGACATCTATTTCCTTTCCTTCATCAACTTCAATAGGATAAAAAATGAATCGAACTGTAGTACCCCAAAAGCGATAGTGCTTCGCAACCACGTCCAAAAATTCGCGCTACATTCCCCAGTGGAGATTCGTTTCCTCCCCTGTTGGGATGTGTTTTACCTCTTTTGTTTTCCCTCGGTGGAGTCTTTTTTCTTTGCTCCCCAGTTTATTTGTCTTCTGTGGCATTTTTTCCTCACAGTGGTCTCGTGTCTGCATATCATTTGCATGATCATATCATTTTGTGGTCTCTTAGGGCCAAAATTTTGGTTTGTTGTTATATTTAAGTCTCTTCTATCTCGTCGAGACAAAGATGTCAATTTTCGTACCTCCGGATAGAAGAAACTTAAATAGGGGCAGCTGTAATACCCTAATTTTTGCCCCTAAGATTCTTTGCTTTTCTTTTGCATTTCATACCACAAACAAGATCACACATTGGTTCCCTCTTCTATAGGATTGTGCCTTGCAGGGATCTTTGGGTTTGTGTGTGTTTGTTAGTTGTTTTATTGTTTTATTGTTTATGTTTACTAACCATTAATTAAAATCCAAAAATATTTTATTTTCTTTCACTAACATTTTCAGGGGAAGAACAGGTTAAAATACCAAAAAAATCAGTCCCGCAGCTCGAATGGATTTCATCTGAATAAAGTCAAAGTTGATCTGCGATTAATTCAAAAGTTATTTGATCAAGAGTTTCCAAGATTTAATTGATTATTATTCAAGAGACTCTAAGGTTCATGTGTTTATTTCCATGCCTTCTTTGACAAGCAAGAAAAATCGAGTCAGAGCCAAGACAGCACATCAAAAAGCCAAATTTCCCAAATTTTCACTGTGTTAATCGATTAACATATTGGTTAATCGGTTAACGCGTGCGAATTTTGAAAAAAATGGCAGCAAATTCAAATTTTCAGCAATTGGCACCAATTTTCATCATTTTGGAATATTCCATCTCAGTTTTATTCCCTACATCATCAATATTAATTCTTATCATACACCTCCACTAATCACCACTCTTTTAATTTCCCTTCAAATTTGAATTCCAATCCTAATTTTGATCACCCAAGCCTAATTCCAAACCACCAAATTCCCAAGCCTAAACTCTATAAATAGAGGCTTCATTTCACTCATTTCACAAGCTTTTGATAGCCAATAAACCTCTTGCAAATTCTCTCCCCAACTACCAAAATTCACCAAAAGCTCAATTTCTTCTTTTATAAGTTAGTAAGAATTCACATTGATTCTTACTAATTTAGAGCTAAACCTTCATCCATTCTTGTTTTGTTCATAGATCAAGGCTTTGGAGTGTAGATCTTGCTGCAATTTGGAAGGATTTTCTTATTTGGAGTGGTAATTCACTTTCCACCATTGTTAAAGCTTCATATTCATCATTCAAGATGTAGATCCTTGGTGTTGCTTGTTGTTGATCCTTTGGATCGTATATTGTTGTTTGATTGTAGGTTTCTCTGTCTATTTTTACTTTAAAATTCATGCAAATTCAATTCATGATCATAAGGTGTTTGAAAAATGTTTTGAAAGAAGATCATGCTGAATTTTGCACATTTTTTTTGCTTCTGGTGCAGTGTTAACCGATTAACCAAACACATTGTAAATTGGTTAACCGATTAACACCCTGTTTTGTGCAAAAATTCAAAATCTGCACTGGTTAACCGATTAACCAGTGTCCATAATGCTATTTTGGCTCTGTTTTGGGACTGTTTTGGTTCTTTTGCCATTTTCTTCCCTCTTCCTTTGTTCTTAGCCTTAGATCACATAATTGTGTGGCTTAATTTGGCTTCCTCTTCATCTAATTCTCTTTTATTTTGATCGATGAAAGTCTAAAAGATTTTGGAATTCCGTTATTGAATTTCGATCAAGACTAGATCGTTACCACTTTTCTTTTCGTGCGGTATTGCTTTCGGATGACGATCTATATATCGTTCATTTTGCATACATTAGCACAAAGAGCTATTGACCGGCCTCATTGTAGGGTAATTACTTCGTAAATTACTCGGCGATTGCTTAACATAGCGCAATATTTGTCCCGTATCGGAAAACTAACAAGAATGGTTGATTATTTGTCTTATGGTTCAAAACTCATGAAACTTGTTGTTAGGAGGCTTTGGTCTTATCAATCCTCTAATGAGTTTCATCAACCTTGACCTAAGTGCAATTATTCAATTGTTATTGATCATTAACACTAACAACTAATCACTAACTTACTAACAATATTTTGTATTAATTTTGTTTATGTTTCCTTCTCGCTCCCTATCTCTTTTATTTTTTTATGCTTCATTTCATATCATGTTTATGCTTCCGCAATTTTTCCTTTGTCCGTTGGACACATGTTTATGCTTATGTTTTTTTTTCTTTGTCCATTTGGACTCAAAAACATTAATAAAGGCTTAAACCATAAAAAACTTAATTCTCCTCATGTTGGACTATTGGTTACTATCCTATGCTTTGGAGTGATCTCTTTATGGACCTCTTTTGAAGTAATATTGGACTTATGGACCTAGATTTAGGACTTCTTATCCCTTTGCTTGGAGTATTGATTGAAGACTTGCCTTTAATCGGCTAATTTGCTTAAGGATGGAATTTTTTTAATATTGCTTTGAAGTGGCTCCATTTTGGTTAGATCCTTCTATTCTTTTAATATTGCTTTGAAGTGGCTCCATTTTGTGTTTATTCCTTTGTCAACCTTACTACCTTTTTCCTCCAGATGGTAGCATGTATCCAAGTCCTCCACATATGGTGTTCAGTTATACACATTGAAAACCACTTTTTCTTTGTTGAACTTCAAGACAAGTTTAACATTTTTCACATCTAACAAAGCTTTCCCGGTTGCCAAGAATAGACGTCCAAGAATAACCGACCTTTATAAATCTCCTTTCATATCAAGTATCACAAAATCTGCAGGAAAAACTAAACCATCGACATGCACTAACACATCTTGTGAGATACCAAACAGATGAGTAACAAATGAATTAGCTAAAGTAAGAGTCATATTACTCGGTATGATTTCTCCCAACTTAAATTCTTTAACCTTATCTTGTGGCATGACATCGATACTAGACCCTGAATCATATAAAGTGTGTGGGATCTTTACTCCACCATTATTACAAGAGATAGAAAACTTACCTGGGTCGTTTAGCTTTGGTGGCAATGTTTGAGGCACTGTCGTCTCATCATTCTCAGTCATGTTTACTTGTTCTTCGACCACTTACTGCTTCGTACCATTTAGTAATGCCTTAATAAATTTAGAAAACATAAGCATTAGTTCTAAAGCCTCATAGAACAAAACACTTACCTGAAGTGCAGTCAACATCTCTTTAAACTTTGCAAACATTCTTGCATCATCTGCCTGAACTAGTTTCTCTTAATTATGGGATACATTGGTTTGATGTAGATAGGTAATTCTGGATTGGGATCATTAAGGATATGCTTCTTAGTACTTCTCCAAGGGGAGTTTTTATCTATTAATTGCTCAATGGTGACTTCTCTCTCCTCTTGGTCACAATTATTGTTACTCTCCTCGTTTTTAGTTCTTACTTCTTCTTTTTCCATCAAAACCTCTTTCACTATTTCATCTTCACCTTTGTTGGTAATCACCTCAAAACCTCTTTCTACATCCTTGCAAGACTCATTCTTAGGATTATCTACAGTATTACCTATAAATCCTCCACTCGAGCTAGGTAAAACAACTATTTGTCTAGATAGCTCACCAATTTGCGTCTCCAAAATTTTTATAGACGCGTCATGGTTCCTACTCATTGTTTCGTGAGTTATATTCACCTGATTAAAACTACTCTGAGTGGCCTTAATGATGTTTTGCAGGGTTTCTTCCAGTTGTGAAGGTTTCCTTTGGATTTGAGCTTGTTGGTTTTGTTGCATACCTTAATTCACACTTGTATTTTGGTTATTGCTCTATCAAAAATTCGGGTGATCCTTCCATCCCGGATTGTAGGTGTTAGAATAAGGGGTATTCTTCTAGAAATTGGAAATTTTAACTTCTTCACTTGATTCATCCAAAGAGCACCTTCCGTTTGCATGTCCTCCTCCACATAAATCACTCTTAAGTGCTTATACCTAGCTTACGTTATCTTTACTTAAACTACTTTCAGCTAGTTGTTTATTCAATAATTCAATTTGAGCTAAAAGTGCAATATGAGTATCGACAGCTAACATACTTTTAGGTGTTCCCACAGTTTCAATTTTTACTAACCTTTCGCTATTTGAACGGTATTCGTTCAAGCACATATTTTTAATCAGGTCTTTGACTTGTGGTTTGGTCATAGTTCGGATTGTGCTTCCCGCGGAAGCATCTAACAACATGCATGTTTGAGTCTTGAGACCTTTAATAAAATTCTGCATTTGCTTCATATTATTCATATTATGATTTGGGAACATGCGTAATAAGAGTTTAAACCTTTCCCATGAGTCATACAGCGATTCAGTGTCCTACTGTTCAAAATTTACAATTTCTGCTATTCGCTCAGCAAATTGAGTAGTAGTGAAGAATCTTTCTAAGAATTTATCCTCCAGCTCCTTCCATGTTCGAATTGTTCCATTCAGAAGGCAAAACAACCAGTCTTTAGTCCTTCCAATTAATGAGAAACCAAACAACTGTAGCTTGACTTGGTATTCCGTGACATCATCTGGTTTGCACATCGAGGCTATTTCGTAGAAGTGTGCAAGATGCACCCACGAGTCTCTGATCGCGTTCTCTTCGAATGGATTGTCTCTTAAACCTGAAAGCACATAATTCTTAATATCAAAGTTAGCAGGGTCTGCCGGTACAAACCCTCTAGAAACTTGCCCTTCATCGGTTATTTTGCAATAATCCCCCATAGTTTGGGGTGGTGCAACTGCCATGGTGATCTTCTCTTCAGTGTCTAAAGAAAGCGCCGGTTAATCTTCTATTAAGATCCTTTCAGGCAAAGTTGCTTCTCTAACTGCTCTCCTGATAGCACATGCGGCTCTTTCAATTTCTGGATCAAACGGTGTCAAAGCCGATCCCGAGCTTCTCATACATAAATAGGAAATACCTCATTAGCACTATGATTAACAATAAAATAGAAAAAAATATAAACTAAAAACAAAATTTTGCATAAGTGTTGCCTTGTTGAAATATCAATAGTCCCCGACAACGGCGCCGAAATCAAGATGACTTCTCGACAAGTGTACTAATAATGTCGCAGTAATAAAAAAGATCGAATCAACATGGACCACTATTTAACAAGACAAAATTATGAAATGCGTAGAAAATAGAAAATTGGGGGGGGGGGGGGGGGGAGGTTTGAGTTTAAAGTGTTCAAATAATAATACTAAAGTGGCCAGGTTATGTATAGAATTCCCTATTTCTCTATTGTTGATGTTCGATGTATTACATGAATGATCTTGTCACTATAATACCACGACAAATTAAAAAAACCGATATAACCAATCCCTTGCGATATAACTCACTAATCACTACTCAAAGTTTTCTATCCCTAGTCAACCAACGTAAGTAGGATTAGGCAACACAATAAAATAAGTTGTCTGGCTGTGTATAGAATTCTCTATTTCTCTATTGTTGATGTTTAATGTATTACATGAATGATCTTGTCACTATAATCCCACGACGAATTAACAAAACCACTATAACCAATCCCTTGCGATATAGCTCACTAAATACTACTTAGAGTTTTCTATCCGTAGTCCACCAGCGTAAGCTGAATTAGGTGCACATCAATTCACTAGCCACTACTCGAAGTCTCCTATTCCTATTCAACCAGCGTAAGCACAACAATTGCCCTAGGTCCAACACATAGACTAATGGTCAATATTCCCTATGTGCGTAATATCATATTAAGATATTATCTCATATAAAAAGCATTAAGAACAAGGTTCATCACACACAACCTAACCTAGAGAGATTTAGCTACTCATAATTCAAATTACAATACCAAAATTGATTAAGAATGTTTGCACAAGAGATCCCTTGAAGGATTTTCCTTGAATGGCTTTAAATGCTCCAAAATCACTTCTCATGCTGTAAAACTCGTACTTGCTATGCCAAAATTCGCAACCCTTGAAAAAGTGTCCAAATCCCCTTTAAAAAGCCTTCAGAATGGATCAGAACGCGTCAGAAAATCCCAGGAAAAGGGGTCATCGCACTCGTGATGACCTGTATCACGCAGGCATTGCAATTGATACATTTGTATTGTGCGTGTGATGTTGTACGTGATTATTCCAGTAGCTGCACGCTTTTGCTCCCTTTTTCACCTGATTTTCACTAAGTCCCTATTTCTTCACATTTAGCTATTTTTCCTCATTCTTTGGTCTTTCTTCTTCATTTTTGCTCATCTTTAACTTGTTTTGATTCGTTTATTTGACCGAATTCATGCAATGATGGAATGTCATCAGTTGGGTTTGTTCTTGTGTTGTATTCCCCGATGTAGCTATTGTTACATTTTTATTTGGTTTTCTCTGCACATATAAATCATGGAATTAATATGACACAATGGAATTAAGACTAATACAAAGTATGGAGATAAGTAAATACCTTTATTTTTTGAGCTTCAGGGTTAATCACAAGACTATCACAACTTCTTGCATTATGACCATGTATACCATAATTTGTGCAACAATAACTTGTTTGTGTCTTTCCCTTGTTAGGGTCTTCATCAGGTTCCCTCCTCCTCAATTTCTTTGGCCTTCCAGGTCCTCTTTGTATGATGGCGGTAACATTTCTCCAATGTCAAAAACCCATATTTGCCCTTGCAAAATACCCTTACTCTAACTTTGTCTTTTTTCACATACTTTATCTCTCTCCCATTTAATACTGGCCATTCAGTAATTTCCTCCTTAAATTCATCAAGTGATAGAAACTCTAATCCCACTTTGAACTTGTAATTCTTGTCCAACTCCTCCATCTTAAACCTAGGATATTTTGGTATATTCTCTTTATCTGAAGCATCACGATCACTGCTACCTGTAATACCTCAAAATTTGCCCACTTATTTTTCTCAATAATTGGCTTATGTTTCACTCATTTGCATTTCATAATAGGTCATACTAAATTATACACATCATTGGTTGCAAGGCATGGGATCAGGTGTCTCAAGGCATAAACAATTCAAAGGCAAAGGACAAGAGAAGAGCTTTTCCAAATAAGTCACAAGGGCTTTTCATATCTCAATTCATCTTATTTGAGCCCTCAAGGTATCACAAGATGAGAATTCACTAGAAGATTGAAGGAAGTCATATTCTCCCAATGGGTAGGATCTTGGAGCTTTTATCATTTCCAAGTGGTATATCTCATCTTTGTTGGAGAGGATACACATCATACTCAGAGGAATTTGGATTTGGAGGATGTGCTGATTTCTCCTAGACTGAGGGGTCAAAATTAGGGTTTGCCATAAAATTAGTTTATTTCTGATTTTTTGGGCAAGACTTGATGCTATGAAATTCTACATGTCCTCAAGGGTCTAAGGATGAAGAATGGTCCATCAATTTGATGTGGAAGGGTTTCAATTGATCAATTGATTGAGAGTCAAGAGAATTGGGGAAAAGTCAACTGTGCAGGGGAAAAAGTCAACTATTGACTTTTTGAGGTCAAATTCATGTTCCTCGTGTCAAATATGATCATTTGTGAGGATTTGATCAATAAAAATTGGATGATTCATCCAAAATCAAGAAATATGCAAGGTTGCCAAAAATAGAAATTAGGGTTTCTATTTATGGCAAGTTTTGGCAAGGTGAGAGGTCAACTTTAGAGCTTTCTTTCTCCATGCTCCAAGAACCAAATGGAGGGGCTAGGGAGGCCTATCAAAATTTCACCTTTCAAGCTTCAAATCCATACCAAGAACATCCCCATTGGATTAAAATTGAGGGAGATATGGTGTTTCAAAGTTGGGACAAATCATGGCATTTTGGGCAACTAGGCAAGTCATGGGCGTGTCAGCGTGCCATAATTTCCACAAACACTTGGTGTGCATGGTGTGCCCAAGTTCATTCTCAAATTTCTCCTTGATAAAGACTTCAAATGGAAAAAGTTCAACATGACTTTTGTTCATCTCCATCTCCTCTTCGACTTTGGTGTTTGACATTTTTTCATTTGATCAATGGTTTGAGAGTTATGATGGCAAACCCATTATACTTCTTGATCCAAGGACCCGAAGCTGGGAACTTATTATAGGATGACCTTTTTTAGGGGAATCAGTTGAGGCCTCCTCGATTAATGATGATACCAAACAAGAAATGGTGAACGTATCATCATTTCTCGACCTGTGAGCCTGTGATATTGAGGATCCTCGGTTTTCTAGTACCCACATGTGATATGGGCGGGTGTTTACAGGTTTACAGGTAACCTCGACTTTCATCCTACCTGGTATTCTGGTTTTCTTATCAGTGTGAACTTATCGGCCTGGTATTCTGGTTATTCTGGTATTCTGGTTATTCGGATATTCTGGTATTTCGGTGTTCTCTTCAGAGCAGACCTTTGAACCTATCCATTCAGCAGCACAGCAGTACAGAGCTTTATGGAAGCCTTGATCCCATGTCTGTTGCATCTACATCATCATTTTCGCATACATGTTCTTGTATTTCCAAAGGATATTAACTTTGAGACTCGCTGTTGAGCATTTCCATCTATTTCTTGTGGCTCTTTTGTGAAAAACTTGACTCAAAGCGGAATGATTCCTTGGAAATATTTAAACATGGCATTTGCACTGCATTTCCATACTCATTTGCATAACAGATGTTTGAAGCTGGTTATTCTCATCCTGATCTGGTCTTCTTCGGAATTTCAGACTTAACTTTTCAAAGAAGCAAGAAGTTGACCATGGATCAAGTCCAAGCGGAGCTGAGGGAAATGCGAAGCCAAGTGGGGCAGTTTATGGGGGACATGCAAGCTTTGACTCAAGACCAGGAAATGCTGAAGGAAGAGGTCAATCAACTGAAGACTCAGATGAGCTTGGTAATGGAGGTCGTGAGGAATGTGCTCATAAAGGATGGCAATCCCGTGCCTGAGGCTGCAGAAAAAATTGTCATTCCGCCCTTGCCTGTGGAATCTATCCCAAAGTGTGATCTACCTCATGACTTTTCTGCATAATCTGGGGTTCCGGAGTTTCCTCGTCAGCAGCTACTTCTTGCCTCCCAAGACAATCCCAAGGCTAAGCAGTACGAACAGAAGCTGAAGAAGCCTGATCGGCATTTTGATCCACTACCTACGTCTTATGCCATGTTGTTTTAACAGTTGCTCAAACTAAATCTGGTAGAACCTCGTGCAATGGGTTCCCCTCTAGTAAAGCTCCCAGCTGGATATAATGTTAGTGCCCGGTGTGACTTTCATTCAGGTGGCCCTGGACATACTATTGAGAGGTGTCGAGCCTTTCATCATAATGTGCAAGATTTAATCGAGGCTGGGGTCGTTGCATTCACTGCCGATGGTTTGTACATCAACTGAAGCTTCCCGAGTGAGCACTCAGATTGCGAGTATGTCGTCAAGAGTAATAAGTCCAGACGGAGTCAAGTCTCCTCAACAATGGCAATCATCAGTTTCTTTACTGCATCTTCATATGTAGCGTTCATTTGTTTGTTTAAACATTGTTTGCATGTAAGAACTTGTTTGTTTTTTGAATGACAATCATAATACAATAAGCATGTTTTTCTTGAAGTAATCCATTCCTGATCATCCTTAAATGTTCATGTGCATTGCAATACTGATTTTCTTGCTTAAACTCTTTGAGGGAGGATGATGATTTGAAAACGCAAAAATCTCTAGGGGTGTGCTTTTGAATAAGAACCCTGTTGAGGATGTACAGGCATTATTTCGAACCCCCAAACACTGGAGATATAAGGGAGATAGACCCTCGTTAACCCCTTTGAGCCTTGAAGTAGGAGTTTCTTTTCGTATGAAAAAACCCTCATATTTAACCCAGGGGCAGGGTAGGCGTCAGTTAATTTGACCGAGCGTTCAAATTTCAAAAGGAGTGTGCATCTGAGGATCCATTACCTTCTATTCCACCATCAAGAGGTCAAGAGATGTGAAACCACAATGGTTATCCATCAACAATCAAGGAGTGAGGCAGTCACAACCCTTTCAACAAAGTCAAGACAAGCCAGTGTCACACGATTTGTTCCAAAAAAAAGAATAAAAAGAAAAGAAAAAAGCCCGCTAAGTCGAAACTTGAAAACAAGCGACTTAGGCAAAAGTTAGGGCATCCCGCTGGGCTTCAAAATCTAAAGATTCAAAAGAATCAGTCCAGGCAAAAATTAGGGATCAAAAAAAGAAGAAGAAGAAAAAGGTTCGGGCAAAAATTAGGGATAAAATAAAAAAAATGAGTACACCCGGTAAGTTGAAAACCCGAAAGGGCAACTTAGGCAAAAATGGGTATCCCGGTGGATTGAAAACCCGCAAAGGGCGATCCAGGCAAAAGAGGGATTTAGCGAAAGGCTGCGATCTGAGTAACCTATATCCTATCTCCTTTCAACGGGAGGCATTCCGAAGGATAGGAATCGGTCCAATCATCCCCCTCAGAAAGCAAAGCACTTGGAGAGTCTTGAAGACATATGAACCATAGCAGGATTGAAACTCAATGGATGTCCGATTTCCACATTGCCATTAGGATAGTTTCTTTTTCTCTTTTAAGCAGTTGCCTCTTTTAGGAACTGCCTCCTGATGTAAACGCCTAGTTTCGGGCTTTTCAATTAATAAAATTTTCTTTATTTCCATTTCTTGTGTTTTCTTTTACAGTTTGTTTTGATTGCAAAAAACGTCCGAATTTTGGATAAACATTGCACTGGAAAACATCGAGGTTTTACAATGACATGCGTGCAAAAGAAAACAATTAAAATTGCTTTGAATGCATATGTTCTTGGATGACGGATTCAAAACCCAGGATACCCTGGGGCATGGGCGCTCACCCTTTTGTTTGCAGATGTTAATGTTCGCTGGTCAGTCCATCAATGGCACGTGATGTCTTCAGTGTTTTTGTTTTCCAAGCAGGACTTAAATAATAGTTCTCTCCAAGCAGAAGCGGTTACCTCAACAGGAATTTTCTTCCTTAAGGTTGTCATCTCCAGCAGAAACATGGTTGATCTCAATCCCTCATCAGGTATTTCCTTCCCCAGCAAGAGTTCGTCTGATCTCAACTCTTCCAGCAACCAGGTCAGAAAGTTGTCGCTTCCCCAACAGGAGTTCCATGGTCTTAGTTCTTCCTCAAACAGATTGATTCAGATGATACATTCCCAGCAAGGTCATCATTCCTTTACAGCAATCTCAACAAGTTTGGCAGTTTAGAGCCCAGATTGTGTCACCATTATCCCCAGCCGGGAGGATACTTCCTCACAGGCTCTCAGAGATCAAGTGATTTGCCTTCCTCGGCTCGGTTTGCGACCACAAAGTCAATCCAGCTTGTTATCCCCAGCGGAGTTGCCTCCTTCTCCTCAGCATTTATTTTTCTAAGGAACCTTTTTGCATCTTGCATGTAGTATGCATTGCATCCTCAAAAACGCGTAGCATTTCCATTCGAGATGGAGCATTACGCCATAGAAAAATTTAAACATATGCATGTGAAGCATAAGCCAGTTTTGGTACCTCGTGCGAGAGCCCAAAATTGTTTCCCTTCTATCATATTGACAAAGCCAAAAAGAATGCCTCGCTCATTCCCCACCAGACATTTCAAAGCAGTACAAGGGTTTCACTACTTTCCTCCCCACCAGAGTCCCAGTTTCTCGGTTGGTAGATCTTTTGATCTTACATTTTAGCCGTATCTTTTAGGAACCATTCCGGATAGGATTCCTTCCTCCATTCCCAATATGCACCTTCTAAGTTTTGAACCTTAGTCATCCCCGATAGACGTATAGGTCAACCTTAGTTCTTAGGAACCATTCCAGATAGGATTCCTACCGCCATTCCCGATAGGAACCTTCTAAGTCTTGAACCTTAGTCATTCCCGATAGACGTATAGGTCAACCTTAGTTCTTAGGAACCATTCCAGATAGGATTCCTACCGCCATTCTCGATAGGCACCTTCTAAGTTTTGAACCTTAGTCATTCCCGATAGACGTATAGGTTTTCAGCCTTAGCCCATTTACCGTTCCAGAAAGGTAACCCACAAGTTTTCAACTTTAGCCGTTCCCGACAGGCACCCTTTGAGTTTTAAACCTAGTCGTTCCCGACAGGCCCATTTACCATTCCCGATAGGTATGCCATAGGTTTTCAACCTTAGCCGTTCCCGACAGGTCCATTTACCATTCCTGATAGGTATGCCATAGGTTTTTAACCTTAGCCGTTCCCGACAGGCGCCCTTTGAGTTTTAGACCTTACCGTTCCCGACAGGCCCATTTACCATTCTCGATAGGTAACCAAGGTCCAAGCTCAGCCGTTCCCGACAGGCCCATTTATCGTTCCCGACAAGTTGTTTACCGTTCCCGACAAGTTGTTTACCGTGCCCGATAGGTTGTTTACCATTCCCGATAGGTAACCTTATGGTTTAGCCTTAGCCGTTCCCGACAGGTGATCTTTGAACTTCCTTTGTTCCGGACTCTTTTCCACCAACATCCACCACCAACTGCTATGTTTGTCATATATCTTTCCCTTTTGCCCACAGAGCACAAATTTTCCGGTTATTTTTGTATTCAATCCCTATGTACCTTGAATTTCTGACAGTCGTTGCCCTCATCCCTTTAGGTCCACAGTTGATTGAATAGGGGCAGCTGTAATACCTCAAAATTTGCCCACTTACTTTTCTCAATAATTGGCTTATGTTTCACTCATTTGCATTTCATAATAGGTCATACTAAATTATACACATCATTGGTTGCAAGGCATGGGATCATGTGTCTCAAGGCATAAACAGTTCAAAGGCAAAGGACACGAGAAGAGCTTTTCCAAATAAGTCACAAGGGCTTTTCATATCTCAATTCATCTTATTTGAGCCCTCAAGGTATCACAAGATGAGAATTCACTAGAAGATTGAAGGTAGTCATATTCTCCTAACAAGTGCAAACTAGGGTTTTGGAATTCTGAAGTATAATACCCCAATGGGTAGGATCTTGGAGCTTTTATCATTTCCAAGTGGCATATATCATCTTTGTTGGAGAGGATACACATCATACTCAGAGGAATTTGGATTTGGAGGATGTGTTGATGTCTCCTAGACTGAGGGGTCAAAATTAGGGTTTGCCATAAAATAAGTTTATTTCTGATTTTTTGGGTAAGACTTGATTCTATGGTATTCCACATGTCCTCAAGGGTCTAAGGATGAATAATGGTCCATCAATTTGATGTGGAAGGGTTTCAATTGATCAATTAATTGAGAGTCAAGAGAATTGGGGAAAAGTCAACTGTGCAGGGGAAAAAGTCAACTTTTGACTTTTTGAAGTCAAATTCATGTTCCTCATGTCAAATATGATCATTGGTGAGGATTTGATCAAGAAACATTGGATGATTCATCCAAAATCAAGAAATGTACAAAGTTGCCAAAAATAGAAATTAGGGTTTCTATTTATGGCAAGTTTTGGCAAGGTGAGAGGTCAACTTTAGGGTTTTCTTTCTCCATTCTCCAAGAACCAAATGGAGGGGCTAGGGAGGCCTATCAAAATTTCACCTTTCAAGCTTCAAATCCATACCAAGAACATCCCCATTGGATTAAAATTGAGGGAGATATGGTGTTTCAAAGTTAGGACAAATCATGGCATTTTGGGCAACTAGGCAGGTCATGGGCGTGTCAGCGTGCCATAATTTCCACAAACACTTGGTGTGCATGGTGTGCCCAAGTTCATGGTAAAATTTCTCCTTGATAGAGACTTCAAATGGAAAAAAGTTCAACATGACTTTTGTTCATCTCCATCTCCTCTTCAACTTTGGTGTTTAACATTTTTTCATTTGATCAATGGTTTGAGAGTTATGATGAAGCAAAGTGAGTAGTCTCTCACTGAATTTTCGACACGCATGAGAGTTGGTCAGGCCAGGTCAGGTTGACCTGCCACACCAGTTATGAACATCTACATTCATGGCCACTTTTGAGCACCTTAGAGGCTTCATTTGCAATTGTGTTGGACATCAACTTTGTTATACTCCATATCCTCTTTCCAAATAGTCCAAAAATTTGTCATTTCATCCATGGATTGTGGAGATATAATGTCCCAAAGATCACTTCATGCCAACTGTTTCCTTCCATGCCAAGCAAGCAATTCAATAAACCATAACCTTGTTTTTGTCATTTTTCATACGCATGCTTCACATATACATCATGCTATGCATTGCCTTTTTGAACTAAGCAAACCCCTTACATCACATGCCATATTCATGTACACCTTACCATAAATGTCCAAACCAAATGAAAAAGGGTAACTTGTAAAGCAAGCTGCTACAAACTCAGCATTACATCACTACCACTCATTTCATGCTAACCCTCACCATAACTCCATGATCCTTTCCACACTTAAACAAAACAACTCAACTCGTGCTTAACTAATTTGACTCACTATGAACTCAGTTAACTAGAGTTCTAACTGTTAACCAAGGTGGTTAACAGTTGACTCACCCTATAAATCCATTTCATAATAGATTTTGAAGGAGATTGGTTCATTTTACACTTCTTTACATTGCTCTGTAATTTTTCATCTCTCTCTCTCTCTGAAGTTCTTCTTACACGCATCTTCATATTCATCATTCTCCTCAGTATTCTTGAGCTTGCTTCTTCATCAATCTATACCTAAGAGGTGTGTAGAAGCAAGGATTCGAAGATACAAGATTAGCACATTGAATCACTGCAATTGTATTGACTTATTTCAAGACTCATTAAGCCTTTATTTGGCCAAAATCAAGTTCAATAAGCAAGGAATCTCCCCTCTGGTCTTCTCTTGCTCAAAGCTCCATCTACAACAGGTTTTGTTTCAATCTTTTTCTTGGCTTTTCTGCTGATTTAAGCTTGTTTTTGCATGATTGAAGCTCAGTAGGAGCAATGTGAATATCCGGCTAGTTGATAGGCATCTTAGATGCTTAGTTGAAATTTTAGGGCAAAACTTTGTGGCTTCGAATCTCTGTGTACGTGTGTTATTTGTGATTTTTGTGGATGGATCCATGATCTACTTGAGAAGAAGAGTATTTTGATGTATGGCTTGCTAATTTGTGTGATGTTTGACGATTGAACACGACAGAGAGGTCACCGGAGAAGGTGACCGGAAAGACCAGTCCGACCACCAGCTATAAACCCTAACCATCTCACCAATTTAAGTCCCAACCGTTGGATGATTTTGATCTAAAGCTCAGTAACGTGCCAGCGAATTAATGAAGTACATTCTCCCTCACGTGCCTCTTTTTTGTGACTAACTGATCATGTGTGGTTGTTGCATGTTAACCTATCATGTGCGTGCATCTTGATCCGTCTGATTGTTTGATTATGTTGATCATCTCATGCCTGATTGATCCAGTGGCTCTCATTGAGTCAACTTTTGGCTGATCCACACGCCATAGACCTCAGCTGACTATGCATTTGTGGACTGGGCTGGTTTTACTATGCGCACCCCCTTGTTTTCAAGCCCAAAGCCGTTTCAACTGAATTTTTACTAATGTCACACCTCCCTGTCCCATTTCTTGTTTTTTTTTTATTTTCTTTTGCACATTGTTTTCATTTTTATTTTTAAAATTGTTTCCAAGCATGATAAAATTACACAAAAATTCATGAGACATCTAAACACATTTAAATATTTTTTGATTATTTCACTTTCTGATTTTATGATATTTTGTCATATTTCCATGAATTTTCTTTCATTTTCTTTTGTTTGTGCATTTCATCATGACACATGCTACATCTTGATTTTAGTTGACATAGTTGTACCTTGAATTTTTGTATAATAATTGGTATGTACATTTATGATATGATGAGGCATGTTATGAATTTTTTTTGAATTTTCTAAATCAATTCTTGAAAACTTTTAAGTGAAGTCTTTCTACCAGTTGTGTGGAGATTTGGTATGACATTGTGAGGCATGTTTGTGTATGTTTGATAATGATTTTTGAGCCATTTTGTTGGGACATGTTTACATACTGGTTGCACTTCATATGAATTGAATATCCCAAACTCCTTGAGCCTTTAACCCTACTTTTGATTCATCCTAATTGCATTAAAGAATGTGTGTTTGTTAGATGACTTCCATTAGGGTTTTGATATGTTTTGATCATGTTCCTTTGTGATGTTTGTTGAGATGTTTTGACATCATTTGGTATGTATATTATAGGTCATTCACATTGCATTATAGGTCACTTATAGTTCACATTTACATGATTTGTGCATACTTGCTTAAGATTGTGATGTTGTGTAAACTTGTTCATCTATACTTGCTATCCTTTATTCACTTGTTTGCATCAATGCTTGCATGACCTTATACATCCACTTCAACATGGTTCCACTTCTGTTTTCCATCATTCTTGAACCCATGCCATGAATACAAACTTCATCTTGCATGTTTCCAAACTTCATGAACATATGAGAATTTGTTTGACCTAACTTGAACTTGTTTGCTCTTAATTTTCAATATGCTTTAACATGACAATTGTGTGAACTTTGTGCTAACATGCTTGACCTATAAATGACATTTAAAATGTCCTAATCTACTGACTTGCATTCATATTGCTTGGTTATTCAATTTTCATCTTCATTCTTACTTGCATGTCTTGTATGGTACATTGTTGGAACTTTAATGATGTTTACTCCCATCTTTTACTTGCTTGATCAATGCTTGCTTTTACAAATCATATTCCATTTGAATAACCTCTTCACACATTCTTAAGTGCCTTTTACTTCTGACTTGGGTGTTTACATATGCATTTATTCATGTTTACTTTCCATTTGTATTCATCTTGCATAGTTAATGTTCAACTTACATTTGTATGTTTGTTTGGTGCGTAGTTTGTTTTTGTTTGGTTTCATATGACATGTAAACATTAGTAGGACCCTTTGACATGTACCTACTGACTTTGAAGGATCCTTAACCCTTAGGACTTTCCCCTTTTAGTTTAACACTTATTTGCTTCACAAGTTGTCTTCTTTAAGCAACTAGTATGGTTTGGCTTGCTTCTTTTCATTTATTTTCAATTACTTGTGATGATTATGTACTAACCTTTTGTGTAGGGGCAGAGATAAGTCACTTGAGTAAGTGGATATTAATCAATACTCATCTCTTCTTTCGTTTCTCTTCTTTCATCTCTCATCTCTTTCGCTTATCATTCCTTTTGGGAATAGCATGATATAATGCTTGTTTGTGTAGAACTTTCTCACATCCCTTAGGGATCCTAGCTCATCCTTAATTTTTTATTAAGGTGAGGTAGGATAAGCATTAGGTAGTGCTATCCCTCTCTTCTTTTAAACTTAGGTGGTTCCTATTACCTCACATAACCATAGGATTTCCATGCATGATAACTTTAGGATAATTAGTCCCCCACTTAGACTTTGTCCTTTCTTCTCTTTGAGTCTCTTTCTCATCTTAAAACAAAAATCAAAAAGCATGTAATAAAGACAACATTTATTGTACGCCATGAGCCTTAAGTACATGGGAAATGAAAGGAGGAGGGTTTCCCTTCGTCTTTCCAGAGTGTTCAGCATACGTCCTGTTAGGACGACCATGCGCCGCATTCGTTCCTATGTCATAGACTTTAGTGCAATATGTGTTACAAACACAAACAATCAAAACACTTCTTCTAAAAATCAACAAACAAACAATTCTATTCTCATATTCCTCACTCCATTCGTAAAGGACTCGTCACATCCGTTCTACCGCAAACAGGTAAATGCCTAAGACTCCATACAACGAGCTGCAACGCCTAACTGCTGGAACGCATGCCTGGACGTACTCCACTTAAAAAACACAAACAAACCAATCCTTCCCTAGTGAGGGGAACTATGTCGCTCTGATTCTTCATTGGTTAATGGAGATACGTAGGCAGGAGATCGTGCGAGATCTCTCTGAGCACAACCTTTCTTTATCACCTCTTTATCTCTTTTCGACCCGCCAGTCGAACTACGACTGCTCTGATTTCCTCCTAGGCATAAGACGGCGATGTCTTGGTGAGAAACCTCCCCCTTAGTTCTTGTCCGAACTACGTTGACTCTGACTTTCCCATTGCACAAGGGAATACGTAGGCCTAGGTCTCCGAGGACGTCCTACCGAGTCACTTCTTTTCCTTTTCTTCCCCGTTTCCTCGTTCTTTTCCGTTCCCATTCCTTTTCCTTTCCAGTAGCAGCGGAGCTCCAGATGACGACACCCTTTGATTAAGACAACCAGCGTGGATCCCATCGAGTACGATGGACGCGTGGGGGTGCTAATGCCTTCCCCCCGCGTAACCGACTCCCTTACCCGTTTCTCTTGGTCGCAAGACCTTTTTCCTTCCCTCAGGTTTACGCAGTGTTTCCTTTCCCTCTCTTGGGATAAATACACATTGTTGGTGACTCTGTTTCTGAGCAACTTTCGCGTTTGTACTTGGATGAAAATCCCGGGAGCGACACTACCAAGCTCATCACTAGCATAATTAGTGTCCATCTCATCATTAACACCACTAGATGAACCTATAATACCATCACCAATTCTTAATTTCTTTGGAGTATTCTTGTACTTCCTTGATATTTGTTTTAAATTTTTTCTTTTGGCCTCATATTGTTTATCAATTAAATCAAAGTCATCATCTAACCCATGAGTTCTCTCATCCTCACTATCATCAAATGATATACCATTAGCTTCAAAGTCACCATCATCACTCTCATCATTGAAATCACTATCCTCGTGTTCATCTTCTTCAGCATTAACAACACCTTCATAATTAGCACCGCCATCATCCTCAACATTAACAACACCATCACCATCATTAACAATACAATCACCCTCAACATTAACATTAACATCGTCATCATTAACACCACCTTCTTCCTAAACATTAACAACACCATCATCAACTACCTTATGCTAAACATATATGCCCACTACACATTTCATTTCAACAACAAATTTATAAACCTCATTAGCATCACTATCACTAACCATTCTATTTTGTCTATTCGATTCATTCCTATACCACTATAACCAATATTCTGAATACTCAAGCTAACAAAGGTCTTTCACGATACCAGTAGATTCAAAGAAGCTCCACTTATCAGGATCAATGTCTACTATATGTTCATGCCACCTAGGTAATATATTGCATTGTCCCTAACAAATTTCCATTTGTAGTGCGATTTTTGTGGTCTTGAATCACTATCGCTTGGGCACTACAGTTCGATTCATTTTTTATCCTGTTAAGCTGATTAAGGAAGGGAAATAGATGTCTCCAATTAACCCTGCTTGCATACTGAGTTTAAACAGTCAAAACTGTTGGTTTACAGATGCTATTAAGATGTGGGCCCCTCTTCAGTTATTTTGTTAAGAATAGAATGTTTGGACCATTTGTGAGGTTTTTGGTAATGTGTTTAGATTTGATGCTTTTGGGTTGATATATGAAGGTACCGGATTTTGGGTTTTTGATTAGTTTGCTCGCTAAAATTTTTGCAATCTTATGCCTACGTATTCCAGAAACAGGGAAATCAGAGCGATCATAGCTCCTCCTATTCTAAAGGAGGAAAAAGGTGTTTTGGTGTCTTGTTCAAAGCCCAAGATTGAAGCTAAAGGTAGTTTGTATCTTGTTTAAAGCCCAAGATGTGAAGCTAAAAGGTTGAGAGAGAATTTGTCATCTCTAAAGAGGAGTTGTTGATGCTCGTATGCTGTGAGCAAGGCACAACTTTGATGCTAAAAGGTTGATTGACTCAACCGGGGTTTTCTTTATACAAAGCCTAAGAGGAGGCAGGAAGTTTGACTTTTCCGGGGAAAATGTTCTTTCTGTCTTGTACAAAGCCCAAGATTGAGGCTAAAAGGGTTTGACTCAACAAGAGAGTCTGTCATACTCAAAAGAGTAATTTGGTGTCTCGTATGAAGCCCGAGACGGAGGCGAAAAGGGAAGATGGACTCAAAGAGAGAGTCTGAAAAGGTGATTGACTCAACGAGTGAGTCTGAGAGTTTATTGACCCAACAAGAGAGTCTTTTTATACTCAACAAGAGAGTGTTTTGTTGTTTCGTATGAAACCCGAGATAGAGGCTAAAAGGAAATTGACTCAACAAGAGAGTCTGAAAGTTAATTGACCCAACAAGAGAGTATTTTATACTCAACAAGAGAGTGTTTTATATGTGTCTTGTATGAAGCTCAAGACGGAGGCTAAAGGTGATTGACTCAACAAGAGAGTCTTTTATACTCAACAAGAGAGTGTTTTTATGTCTTGTACAAACCCCAAGACGGAGGCTAAAAGTGGTTGACTCAACAAGAGAGTGATTTTCTATGTCTTGTACAAAGCCCAAGACGGAGACTAAAAGTTGGTTGACTCAACAAGAGAGTCTTTTATACTCAACAAGAGATTGTTTTTCTATCTCGTACGAAGCCCGAGATGGAGGCTAAAAGTGGGTGACCCAACAAGAGAGTCTGCAAAGGTTAGCTCCGCTGGGGAGAATCATTGTACAAAATCCAAGAGGAGGTTGTCTTACCACCTTGGATTCGGGAGATCCGGAGGCAGGTCCAAGTATGGGGAACTCTCATGAGAGAGATCGGGTTTCTGCCTATGTTTGAAAGGGAACTTGAGAATATCTTTGAGACTCAAGGGTCTTAGACTGTCCAAGTCTAGAGTTTTATCTTTTGTACAATGCCCAAGAGGAGGAACGGGCATTAAGGGATGAGTATCAACCCTACAACGGACAGAGTTTTTTTACGCTGGAAAGACTGCTCTAGCAAAGGATGACTAAGTTTTGTCTTATACCTTTAAGAGGTCGTCAGGGTCCTTGTATTAAGCCCAAGAGAAGGCATGAGAACTTCTAAGAAGCCGAAGGGTCCTTGTAAAACCCCCAAGAGGAGGCGGGGATGCTTTTAGGATGCTTGTGGGTCCCCAAACCCCGATAAGTTCAAGACATGCTATTCACCTAGAATAGATCAAGCCAGGAAAGTCCGAGAATTTGGAAGAAACTCAAGAGATTCCATTCACCGAAAAAAGATCATCTCTGGGGAGTTAGAGTTTCTTTGACAATTTCTAAGGGTGACAGTCTGAGAAAGGGTTCACCGAGAATGCTGCCTTTCAAGTTTCCATATTGTTTAACCTCAAGAGGAGGGAAAACTGTATCTGGTAATACTATGGGGGATCTAGTTTTGACTGTATTTTAAGAGTGACCAACAGGGCTTTACCTAGTGCTAGACGTAGTTGCCGGGGAAAACTCTAAATAGCTATACTAGTATTACACAGTTGATATTTGACAAGTATATAAAAGGATGTGAAAGAAGACTTACAGTGAAACAGCCCCACAATACGTTATATACATATGAAAACGGTAAATGAAAGCGGATAAACACTTACCCGTTGTAGAGCTTCCATTCTGTTTAGTTAGTTGTTCAACAAAGAAAGTTTTGATAACAACATATTCAAAATCAAAGGAGAAAGTATTTTTGAAAAGATTATGGGGCTTACAGCTCAAGGAGAGGCCCAAGGTTTTATTAGTGATTGCACTGTTGTTTGAATTCGTACAGTGGGACTTATATAATATGTGCGACCCAAAAGGTTTTCTGTACAAAGGGATCGGTCTAACACTCTCTCAAGAGGCCCAAAGGGGTTTAAAGAAAAAGAACGGGGCTTATAACACGAGGGTAGGCCCAGATGATTTGTTTTTGCACTGGCGATTGCGCCGAGATTTTTGAAAGCACCGTGGGTCTTATACAATGACTGAGGCCCAAATAATTTTGGTTTCAAAAAGAGGTTGGATCTTACACTCTATTAGAGTCCCAAAGAGGTTATTTTTGTACAAGAGATGGGGCTTGCAGCTCAAGGAGAGGCCCAAAGGTTTTTGTTAAAAAGGCGACGATCGCGTTGAACTTTTTGATGGTATCGGGACTTATACAATACACTGAGGCCCAAATCATTTTGTTTTTCAAAAAGGGTTGGGTCTTACACTCTACTAGAGGCCCAAAGATTTATTTAAAAGTTTTGTTTGGGTGAAAATCAAGGAAACCCTAATTTCATCATTTTAAAAGCAAATTCTCAAGGAAAATCAATAAAAAATGATAAAAATACCAAATAAGTTTGAATAAATAACTGGTGATTTTTGGTTGAGATTTAGAGAATGATGTTTTATTCACAAGATGAATTAAAATTCATTTAGTTTTGATTTTCAACATGAGAATTCAATTTTAAAATGTTTAAAAAAAAATTAAAATGAATTTATTCACAAAAATACCAACTATATTAAATAAATAATATAAACTTGATTTTTTTGTGGAATAAAATATTTCAATATTTTTGTGATTTTTTGCAAAAAGAACCAATCAAAAATAATTAAAATTGAGGGAGTTATTAATTTTTCAAATCATTAAAAATAATATGAAAAATAGTAAAAAGTGGAAAAACAAAAAGCAAAAAGAGGGTCTGGGGCGAGGGGGATTCGAACCCCAGACCTCTTGTGTACAGCATGCGCGCCTTACCACTGGGGTGGTGATACATCCGTGTATTTAAACACAATCACAAATATACAAGGCTTGCCTTGTATTTGGCCTGGCCAAGGCAAGGTTTTTGGTCAGAAACGTGAAGGCCATAACTTTCTCATTTCTCCATGGATTGGGACAAAATTTAGGTCTATCCTGCCTAGAATTTCACAAGGAATCCAATGGTGGTGGTGTTTTTTTTCAGATCATGCTCCTATTGAAAAACCCGATAGTGGTTTTGAAATAGGCCATGATTTGCATTTTCTGTGCTGCCTCTTGGTACAGGTGTGAATTACATGATAAATTGGTGCAAACACAACACATATAACATGTATAAGATGTGCATGATCAGTGGACACCAAAGGAAAGCATAATTCAAAGAATTCAAGTTGTGAGGCTTACCTCTTTTTGGAGCTTTTGTGCAATCTTCCGAGTGCTTTGTTCCAGAAATGATTTGATGCTTTGGACACCCTTAAATGATCTCTTAGAAGCTTTTAGGATGGTTGGAATCACCTGGAAACCTCAGGAACAAGTTTGAGCTCTTTCTTGCAAAAGGGGCAAAAGTGGCCAAAATAGAAACTCTCTCAAATGGTGTTCCAGATGTGGGGAACCATTTGGGACAGTTCAAGGATGATATTTGGAGTATGTTTGAGGTTTTATCTGGTTTGGAAAGTGACTGAATCAAGACATGGCTTGAAAAATGCACAAAAGTCCGATTTTTGAGGTTTTGAGAGGGGACTTTATGATTTTGGTGTGACAGGTCACTTGTGAGAGTTTGGACAGCTTAAATATGACATATTTAATGTGTTTGGATCATGAGTTGTGATGGAATTGCTCCCTAACTCAAAAACTCAGAGTTACCTTGCTAAAGAAGGCATTTTTGCCAAGAGAAAGGTATTTTGAGGAAAGCAAGTGTTGTAGTGCTTTGGTGTACTCAAATTGAGCATAAATGAGCTCTATTTATAGTAGAGAAAGTTTGTTTTGGCTGCAATAGTGAATGGAAACTGTTGTAGAGGTTTGGCCAATGTTGATCAATAGGAATCCAAGTCTCCTCTAGCCATTGACTAGAGGTTAGGGCATAGGTTGCTGGTTCCCTAGTTCTTGGATCATCCTTGACTGAATTCAGTTGGAAGATACTCAGTCCATGCCACCTTGGTGCATCCATTAAATGCTCCAAAACAAAATTGGAGTCTTGTCCCTCTTTTAGGCATTTCTAGGTTTGGCATGCTACTTTTGGTTCCAAAGACTTGGGAGGCTGATGGATCAGTGTTTGTCCCTCATTGGTCCCCCCTTGAGGTGTTCAGATGGATATATTTGCTTGCCCTTTGCAAAATTTGAGCAAATCGAGCAAAATGCACAAATCTGCCTTGCCATGACAGTTTGCAGCAAGGCATATTGGCATGGTCATTTCTCATGGCTTAAGTGGAGTTTCATGGAGTTCTTGGCCATTTTGGAAAGCCCTCATATGATACAACATATGGGTGATCATAGTTGGTCTTGATACTTTTTGGATCCAAGTGAAAAATCCCCCTACTTTTGGAAAAAAAGCAAGACAGATTCTGACTTAGTGAAAATTTCACTAAGTGTTGAAAAAAGTGACATTTCATGTTTTCAGCCATTTTGACCCAATCATAACTCAAAATCCATGATGAATTGGAAGGAGGTGTAGTTGAAGCTTTTTTAGAGGCCCATGAGAGCTACAAATCCAGCTTTAAATGGGGAAAATGGCCTTGTGGTTTAGGAGATATGATCCTCCAAAGTTGGTACCCTAGCCACTTTGTTCCATAACTTAGAAAATTTCTAAGTTTTTTATGGTTACCCCTTTTACAAGTTATCCCACTTTTCTTGATTTTTCTTGATGAATGATGATCCAAATCACACATTAAGAACCATATTTGTGAAAAATCTCAGAAAGTCAAAGTTTGACTTTTGTGCACAGTTGACTTTTTGTCAGATGAATTCCAAACTGTGCGATCCTCTATGAAATCAAGTCCTTGACCTAAATCAAACTTGATGGACATGTTCCATGGGTGTTATAGGGTGTATTGAATCATGTCCCAAGGTTTGGGAGCATGTCCTGGTCAAAAGTCAAAGGCACAGTTGACTTTTTCCGTCAAACCCTAATTGTGGTTCTGATGAATTTGAAACTTGTTGATATCCATTATTGCAAATAGATCAATGTAGTGTGTTCGAGACCCTCAAATCATGTCTTGAGGTCTTGGCTCATGTTTTGTCCCAAAAGTCAACTTAGGGGTGAATTAGGTCAAGAAACCCTAATTCCTGATTTTTAGTGAATGCATCCCCTGAGGCTAAATTGACTTGATGATTGGGTCCATGAGGTTCCATGGAGTATTTTAGGTTATGATTTAAAGCATTAGCTCATGCCCAGAGGAAAATTTCCATCTGGAGGCCCTGGTCGACCAAAACCCTAATTTGGTGACACTGGCGATCTTGAGGCTTAATCCACCTGGAATGCTACAACCTTGTGCTTGATTCTTGATGTGGGAGTCCTCTTGATCCATTGTGGATGTTTGAGAGGTTAGACAAGTTGAAGATCATGTCATTCCTTGATTGATCCTTTGTCTATGGCTCTGAGAGGGCTTGAAACCCTAATTCCTGTTTGTAGTGAATGTTCACCCATCTTTGGGGAGACTGATGAAGCATAATGGTTTATCCATATTGTGATGATGATTTGCACAATGATGGGATATCTTAGTGGTCAAAATTTGGGGTATGACAGATACCCCTATTTAATCTTCTTGGACCCGAAGGTGTGAATGGCGAAGGTATTCGGGCATTCGGGGTGCAAGAGGATTAAATATCGGAATACCCGAAATTTTGATGGTGGTTAAGAATGGTAGTTCACGCATCCTTCTTCTTTTGCTAAGCAATATGCTTAAAAAAGGTAAACTTCCCCTCGATCCTGGTCTTTGTACCAAGGAACTGGTCTCAGTTTCTGAAGTAAACTTCCCCTCGATCCTTGTTTCTTACCAAGGAGCTGGTCTAAGTTTCTGAAATAAACTTCCCCTCGATCCTGGTTTCCTACCAAGGAGCTGGTCTCAGTTTTTGATGTAAACTCCCCCTCGATCCTGGTTTCTTACCAAGGAGCTGGTCTAAGTTTCTGATGTAAACTTTCCCTCGATCCTGGTTTCCTACCAAGGAACTGGTCTCAATTTCTAATGTAAACTTCCCCTCGATCCTGGTTTCCTACCAAGGAACTGGTCTCAGTTTCTTTTGTCAATAAACTTTCTTGACAAGGGACGCTATGTGTAGCGATTTTCCTCAAACTTCTCACCGAATTTTCCTGGGGAGATGCCATTTGATAGAAAAAGTTTTGATGTCAGGCTTGCTGGGGAACCCATTCGTCTGAGTTCTAGAGGTGCACAAACTTCTCTGTTGGAGACGCCATTTGTCGACTCTATCGGGGAAAATGTGTCTCTTGAGAGACTGTTTCCGCTTGGGGTCTTACATCATACTTTTCTCGGGATCTTCTCGGAGAAATGCCATATGATGTGATCCAATTTTGAGGTGCTGATGACCTTTTCGTCAGCAGATTTTTTTCAGAGAAAAACTGCTGTATTACCGAATCTCTGCTTAAGAGGCTTCCTCTGGGGATTTTCCTTAATCTAGGAAAGCGAAGATATCATCTTCGATGGCGAAGAGTGACATTTGTCGAAAGTTTCTCTGGTCCTTCAGAGGTTCAAGTTATCAAAGTGGTCGAGGAGCAACTTTAATCCAGAAATAAATTGGAGGAGAGAGATTGTTCAGATGCAACATTTCCCGACGAGAAAGGAACTGACAACTCGATTGAGAGGACCGCTATCACTAGGGGATAAAACCGACTAGAGTGATAGTGATGCAATATGAATATGAATGTAAATCAATAATGCATGATGTATGTATGTTTATGCTGATAAAACTGATACAACATACAAACTATTAGATGAACACGACTAGATACTCGGCCACTGCTGGGGACGAAGAAATACCGCTGGTTCAAGATAGCAATTATGCCTTGCTTAGGAGAGATAGTCCCTATGGGGAACACCGTTGGTCGGGCTTAGGAGGTAAGAACTCTGCCGGGGGTGTCAGATGGAGTATTCGCATCTGACACAGTTGATCCTTCATTCAGGTGTACTGTTTTAGAAGGAGTACATTGATTCTGCACTTTGAGGTTCGAACACCTTTGGAGACGCAACCGATGTTCTTTCGATGTTCAACAGTCAAAAGAATTGCCATCTTTATTTTAAAAGCAGAAAAAGTTTGACTAGTAAATTCATTTTTTTGTTTTATTTCAAGAATCGTTGATCATATTAAAATGTCGTTCTATAAAGCTAAAACAAATAAGAATTGCAAGCAAAAGCACACGGGCTCAAATTTTATTGATAGGATGGAAATCAGCCAAACGCGTGATTCCAGAGAGTATTTACAAAGTTAGAAAATGGTAATTCAAGGGAAAAGGGCTACATTGAAACATAACGACCAATATCTGTCTACCAACTTTGAATTCAGGACATCCTGAGCTTCTGTCGAAGATGACCTTGACTGGAGTTTTTCTGATGGATGGCGTAACTGCTGCTGAGGGACTTGCCCCTTTGTTGGACGTAGTTACTTGCCACGAATCCCTAATTTTTGCATGGATTGTACTTTGAGATTTCTAATCCACCGGGATGATTTTTTGATTATGTCTCTAATTTTTGCCTGGACCGCCCTTTCGGGTTTTCAATCCACCGAGACGTTTTTTTCTATTTTTTTAATTTAGGCAAAGTATTTCTTGACTATGTCAACATTCATGGGGTAGGCAAATTCTTTTCCATCCATGATTGCGGGTCTCAAGGCACCGCCTGAGAAGGCTTTTTTGACCACATAGGGGCCATCATAATTCGGAGTCCACTTGCCCCGGGAATCTGTGAGAAATGATTGTATCTTTTTGAGCACGAGGTCTCCTTTTCTAAAGACGCGAGGTCGGACCTTTTTGTCAAACGCCTTCTCCATTCTTTGCTGATATAACTGACCATGGCATAGTGTCGTTATTCGTTTCTCTTCGATCAGATTCAGCTCATCGTGTCGACTTTGACACCATTCAGTCTCTGTTAGCTTAGCTTCCATCAATACCCAGATTGATGGGATCTCTACTTCTATGGGGAGCACTGCTTCCATGCCATATATTAAAGACAAAGGGGTTGCCCCTGTTGAAGTGCGGACAGATGTGCGATAACCGTGAAGAGCAAAGGGTAGCATTTCGTGCCAGTCTTTATAGGTTACAACCTTTTTTTGAATAATCTTCTTGATGTTCTTGTTAGCCGCTTCTACCGCTCCATTCATCTTGGGGTCGGTAAGGAGATGAGTTATGGTGTTCGATCTTGAACTCATCGCACAACTCTTTTATCATCTTATTGTTCAAGTTAGATCCATTATCAGTAATGATCTGGCTCGGAACACTATAACGGCAGATGATATTGTTTTTGATAAATCGGACCACCACTTGTCGGGTTACATTAGCGTACGACGCTTCTTCGACCCACTTGGTGAAGTAATCAATGGCTACCAGGATAAACCGATGTCCGTTTGAAGCCTTGGGTTCAATCATGCCAATCATGTCGATTCCCCATATGGAAAAAGGCCACGGGGATGAGAGAACTTTGAGATGCGTTGGCGGTACATGGGTTTTGTCTGAGTATATCTGACACTTATGACACTTCCTCATGTACTTGTAGTAATCGGATTCAATTTTCAACCAATAGTACCCTGCTCTCAGAATTTTTCTCGCCAATGTGTGCCCGTTGGCATGAATGCTAAAGGATCCTTCATGAATTTCTCGGATTAACAGGTTTGCTTCTGGTCCGTCTACACATTGGAGCAAGACCATGTCAAAATTTCTCTTATAAAGGGTATCACCGCTCAGGAAGAAGTTTCCAGCCAGTCTTCTGAGGGTCTTTCGGTCCTTTCTAGATGCCCCCGGAGGGTACTCTTATTTCTGAAGAAAGCATTTGATATCATGATACCAAGGTTTATTGTCTATGACTGCTTCAATCGTGAAGATGTAAGCGGGCTGTTCAAGGCGCATTATATCAATCTTAGGTAAGTTGTTCCATTGACCTACATTGATCATGGAAGAGAGAGTGGCTAATGTATCAGCCATGTGATTCTCTTCACGAGGGATATGATGAAACTCGATTCTGTTGAAGAAGGGTAACAACCTTCTTGCGTAATCTTTGTAAGGAATCAGTCCTGATTGGTATGTCTTCCAATCTCCTTTGATCTGATTGATAACCAGGGCTGAGTCACCATATACATCCAAGTTCTTGATCCTCAAATCGATCACTTCTTAGAGACCCATGATACAAGCTTCGTATTCGGCCTCGTTGTTTGTACACTTGAATGTCAGTCTAGCGGTGAAAGGAATGTGGGTACCCTGAGGTGTGATGATAATTGCCCCTATTCCATTTCTGTAATGATTGACAGCTCCGTCAAAGATAATTCCCCATTGGGAACCTGGTTCTGGCCCTTCACTGGGTAGCGGTTCATCGTAGTCTTTCATTTTTAGATACATGACATCTTCGTCTGGGAAGTCAAATCCGACTGATTCTTGATCGTCAATCGGTTAATGAGCCAAATAATCGGCTAAAACACTTCCCTTAACGGCTTTCTGAGTGTGGTATTCGATGTCATATTCTGATAACAACATCTGCCAATGGGCAATCCTTCCCGTGAGAGCATGTTTTTCAAAGACATACTTGATTGGATCCATTTCGGAGATTAACCAAGTAGTGTGATGAATCATGTACTGGCAAAGACGTTTGGCTGCCCAAGCCAGAGCACAGCAAGTTTTCTCAAGCATAGTGTACTGAGTCTCGTAGTCGATAAATTTCTTGCTCAGATAGTAAATGACAGACTCTTTCCTTTTGGTTTCGTCTTGTTGGCCAAGTACACAACCCATTGAGTCTTCCAAGACTGTTAAGTAAATGATTAGGGGCCTTTCTTCCACGGGAGGGGATATAATCGGTGGGTTCAACATGTATTCCTTGATACTGTCGAAGGCGGTTTGACAGTCTTCTATCCAAACGAAGTCCTGGTTCTTTTTGAGTAATTTGAAAATCGGCTCGCATGTCGCGGTCATGAGGAATATGAATCGGGAAATGTAGTTCAAACGTCCTAGGAATCCTCTGACTTGTTTTTCAGTTTTTGGAGAAGGCATTTCTCGAATGGCCTTGACCTTGTCAGGATCAACCTCAATTCCTTTCTAGCTGACGATGAACCCTAAAAGTTTCCCTGAGCGAACACCAAATGTGCACTTATTAGGATTCAAGCGGAGTTTGTACTTTCTCAGACGCTCGAATAGCTTTGACAGGTGGGTCACATGCTCCTCTTCTATTTTAGATTTTGCAATCATATCATCGACATATACCTCGATTTCCTTGTGTATCATGTCATGAAAAAGAGTAGTCATGGCCCTTTGATAGGTTGTCCCAACGTTCTTCAGACCGAACGCCATTACCTTGTAATAAAAGGTGCCCCATGGGGTGATAAATGAAGTTTTATCCATGTCTTTCAGCGCCATTTTTATCTGATTATAGCCTGAGAATCCATCCATGAAGGAGAAAACTTTGAACTTCGTTGTACTGTCAACCAGCATGTCAATGTGTGGTAAAGGAAAGTCGTCCTTTGGACTAGCCTTGTTTAGATCTCTGTAACCCACACACATTCTGACCTTTCCGTCCTTTTTTGAAACTGGTACGATGTTGGCTAACCATTGAGGATATTTTGATGTGGCGAGGAAACCCACGTCAATCTGTTTTTGTACTTCCTCTTTGATTTTGATGGCCATGTCCGGGTGAGTCCGTCTCAACCTCTGTTTTACTGGAGGACATTCTGATTTCAACGGTAGATAATGTTCCACGATGCTGGTATCCAACCCTGGCATGTCCTGATAGGACCAAGCGAATACATCGGGAAACTCTTTGAGAAGCTTTGTCAAACTTTCTTTGACTGTTGAACTGAGTAGTGCCTCAATCCTGACTTCTTTTCTCTCTTCCTCTGAACCCAAGTTGAGCATTTCCAACGGCTCTTTGTGAGGTTTAATGGACCTTTCCTCTTGTCTGAGTAGCCGGGAGATCTCTTTCGAAATTTCTTCGTCCTCTTATTCTTCAGCCCCAAATACCGAGAATTCAAAGTTGGGAGAAGGCATCGGATCGCGTGTTTCAATGGGGTTTAAGACAAGCAATCTGCATGACGTGATGATTTGTGTTTAGAAGAGATAGAGAAAATGCAAGAGTGTGTGCAGTGTATTTTTTTTAATGCTTGTTTTTATTATTTGAATTGTTTTTTAGGATTACCATTTTCTAAAAAAAACGAAAAGAGAAAACAGCAATTAATGCGGAAATTACAGAACAATGTTATTTATTTATGATTTTGTCGATTCTTGAAACTACAGCCCTATAAAACAAAACTTTGTCGCTTTGGGCGAAGCGAAGAGGGATATTTACAAAAAGCGAGCCCTATCAAAACACCTGTTTCACCTGGGCAGGGTGAAAGGTTAAAGACGACAATTACTTTGACTTATGAACAATCTTCGAAACATCGACAGCAACCCATTGGCGGCGAACTCCCCGGTGAATCGCAAAGTCTGGTACCTTCCTTGATTTGTCTTCAGAAATAACGCTGATTTCTGGCGGAGCAGGATCATTGGAATCTGTCTCCCAGGCAGAGTTGTCGTAGGAGGATTCCTCTGTTGTATTTTGCATGGTATTTGTGCTCTCAGGTAAATCTTCCCACCCAGTAGGCTGAATGTCTTCGAGCCTAATACGAGAGCTTTCAAGAGCGGTGTACTTGACCATATAGTTGTATTTTCCACTTGGTTGTCCCAAGGTGTCCCACACTTCTTTGGGACTGGAGGAGTCATCTCTCTCGATGACGTTGACCTCGGGAAAAGTATAGTTAATGAATTCTAGTCCTGCAAACTTTGTAAATTCATCGTCATGCTGGATACTTTCTGAATGACCTGAGTGTTGATCCCATGACATGGTGGGGATGCATGTACTCTTTTCAATGATGCTCAGCTGATTTTCATTGTTCGGCTGATTTTCTTGCCCCTGAGTTTCCTGGGTACGGCTGCCAGATAGGCAGGCCATCCATTGGGCCATAATAGTCGTGGTCAAAGTTGTATTTCATCGGAGTGTCCTCCTCCAATGAGTTTGGCGGAGCACGGCATCCTTCCGGATCACAATCTCCGTATATCATTTCGAAGTCTGACCTTGGTATAAATCTTGGACTCTGTGCGGGATAGAAAAATGGCGTAGGCACCTCTTCCTGAGACATATAACCTTCCTTATTAAGATAGGATTACCATTCCTCATCTGTATCGGAGGGATCTCCCTCGATGATGGTATGGACTGCTTGAGGCACTGGGTGAATGAAACCTCCACTGTAGAAGAAGTCCTGAATGGGATGAAAACTTTCATCGTTAGCAGCTGTCTGGGTGCAGGTTGTAGAAAAACCAAGACCCTTCTTTGTTTTGTTATCAGTAGGAATGACAAGTTGTCCCCATCCTTTTGTATTGTTACTTTTGATCACTTCGAGAGCATCTCTGTATGAGGAAATAGAGGTTCCTTTCTCTGATTGATTCTCATTGCTCACCGAAAGTGCTTGGAACTGAGCCCCAATAACCTCCTCGGGTTCTATACAAGTAGACGATGATAAGTTACTCACGAGCAAGGCTTGTTCTCCACAGACCATGACGAGTTGATCATTCTTGACGAACTTCAGTTTCTGGTGCAGTGTCGAAGTGACTACCCCAGCCTGGTGTATCAAAGGTCTTCCTATTAAACAGTTGTACGCTGCCCGGACGTCCATGACCTGGAAAGTGATTAGGAAAGTGTGAGGACCGATAGTTATGGGAAGGTCGACTTTGCCAATAACTGCTTTCCGAGACCCGTCAAATTCTTTGACAATGACCTCACTGCCCCTCATCGGGGATACTTTGAATGATAGTCGCATTAGAGTGGACTTCGGCATAATGTTTATGGCCGATCCAGTATCTACCAGTATGTTGGCTAAAGCATCGTCCTGGCAGTTGACTGTGATATAGAACGCCATGTTGTGACTTTTGCCTTCCCCTGGCAATTCCTCGTCACTAAACCCCAATTTGTTGCAAGAAGTGATGTTAGAGACGATACTATCGAACTGTCGTATTGACACATCCTGTTCCACAAAGGCGTGTTCTAAGACTTTCTGTAGAGCCTCTCTGTGGGCTTCGTAACTGAGTAAAAGTGATAGCACAGAGATCTTTGAAGGAGTTTGTAACAGCTAATCAACAATGGTAAGGGCACGTCTGATCCGTCTTGAACCAAAAAGGCGGATTTTCCGGTATTGTAAGAGGAGACCTGGTTTGAACCTGTCCCTTGACCAGTAGTAATGGAAATAGTTTCGCGTACAACACAGGTATAGGATCAAACCCTGGAGATCACGTGGCATGGTTGTTGTTATACGGAGGACGAGTCTGCTGAAGAGACTATTGTGTCCTTTGCTGAAGTTGCTGTTGATTAGGTTGGCTCTGAGCAACCTAAGGTTGATACGTAGAAACAGGCGCGGGATTGATAGCAGGAGTTACAGCTGCTACTGGTTGATATCGTCGCCTTTGCTTTTCGAGAGAGATATTCCCAATATCCTACGCTTTTTTCTTAGGGTGAGCACTACCGTATCATTTTGTACTGCTTGATGATCTAGTGTCTTTTACTAAACGTCCTTCTCGGACGGCTTCCTCAAGATGAACTCCCATGCCTACCATCTCGGTGAAGTTACTGGGTGCACTGGCGACCATTCTGTCATAGTAGAATGAGCTCAAGGTTTTTAAGAAGATCTTTGTCATCTCTTTTTCCTCAAGAGGTGGACAAATCTGGGCGGCAATTTCACGCCATCTCTGAGCGTACTCCTTAAAGGTTTCCTTGTCCTTTTGTGACATCGATCTGAGTTGATCTCTGTCCGGTGGCATGTCCAAGTTGTATTTATATTGTTGAACGAAAGTGACACTAAGATCTCTGAAAGTGGCGATCTTAGTGCGGTTTAAACCCATGTACCATTTTAATGCGGCACCGGTTAAACTATCCTGGAAATAGTGGATCAGTAGCTCCTGGTTCTTTGTCTGAGCTGACATTCGTCGAGGGTACATCACCAAATGGCTTTGAGGGCAAGAGTTACCCTTGTACTTTTCAAAATCGGGCACCTGGAATTTGTGCGGGACTTTCACATTGGGGACCAAACAAAGGTCTGCGGCGTCCTTTCCAAATAAATCCTGACCGCGAAGGGCTTGCAGTTCTTTCTGCATCTCCAGGAATTGTTCCTGGAACTCATTTATTCTGTCGAACATACTTTCATTTTCACCAGAGGGCATCTGTGGAATCTGTTCTTCTGAGACAGTGTGTACCACGGGTGGTGGTATAGTCATTACGGCAGAGACTCTTGGTGCCTCCCAGAGTTTGTAACCTTCAGGAGTTGTTGTCATGCCCCTGGCATCTTCGCTTTCCCAAAGTTTGTAACCTTCAAGCCCAACGGCTCCTGCTACGGTTCTTTGATCCTCATTGATCGGCGGAACATATCCTTCTGAGATATAGTTGATAGGCATGCCCTAGGGACGATCTTTCGGCATTTTGTACCTAGGATCATACTTCTCCACTATAGGCGTTGATGCGATCTCTGAGATCACATTCCTTTGTTGTTGCATCTGAGCTTCTGCTAGAGCTTGCATATCGTTATGAAGCTTTCTCAGATCCTCTTTCAGAGTGTCGATCTCTTCCCTCAACTCTCTGTTCTCTTCCTCGAGATCATCCATCTTTTTCTGACGATTGGCCCGAGTATTGTACGAATGAGACAGTTTGACTCTAGAATCGAGACAATATGATGAATGATATGCAATGATTATATTAATTATATATTTTTTTTGTTCAAAGTAAACTTCGACAGTTAGAATGCAAATATCAAACAGTGGGGAAACCCCGTTTTATTGAATTCAAAGGATTGCAGAAATGGAAATGCAGTAATTTACATAGTGTTGCGAAAGGAAATCTAAGCTAATGGGTCCTGAGTCCTCTCTGAGGAGAGCTCAGGTGCTGGTTCTGGTACTTTCCTTTTCTTTGACCGGGGCTGTTGAGCCGTTGTCGGGTTGTCATTCCTTTGCCAAGTGAAAGAAGCGAGTAAATTCCTTTGGTCTTTTTGATTCTCTACAGTATGTTGCTCTAAAATCTCAATCAGAGCATCTTTATCTTTCAATAGTTGCTGTATTTTCTTGCACTCCACATTGAGAATACGGTACTTGTTCCTCCAAGACCTCTTCTCCTGCTGAACTTTGCTGAGAGTAACCTGAAGTTTTTCCGTCTCAAACATAAAATAAAGGGCAGAGTCCCTTAATGGAAGAACTTTCTGGCGAGGGTAAGGCATCCTCAGCTTGAGAGCTCTAGTTTGTACCCAGTGGAGATAAGGTTCCACCGAGACACGGTCTGGTTTTCCTAGAGACTCTCTTCCTTTTATATGAATGTATTTCCAAGCATACACTATTTCCGTCTTTAGTGCCCTGTCATTTTCTCCTTCCTTGAAGAAAAGACCTTCCAGATGAGCATTACGCAGGATATGCCTCATCGGGTATCCAAATTGATGACGAACTAAAACTGGATAATAATTGATTCCTGCCTTAGTTCCTATAAGGGGTACATTTGGGAAATTTCCACAACGGTCAATGATTCTGATCCCGTCATAGATTCGATTGTACCAATCGATGTCAGAGTTGGTAAGAGACATGATTCTCTGCGACCAACATAAAGTATTCTTTTGATCCCAAAATACAGCAGACTTAGGCAAGTGAGAAGTGAACCATTTGTACAGCAGGGGTACACAACAGGTGATCATTCCTCCGCTATACAAATTCCTTAAGTGTACCGAATGATAAGCATCTGCGAGCAAAGTCGGTACAGGGTTTCCAATCAGGAAAATCTTAATGGCGTTGATATCTACAAAGTTATCGATGTTGGGAAACAAAAATAACCCGTAGGTGAGCAAAACAAAGATTCTCTCGAAAGCGACCACATTCCCTATACTAGCAAAGTATAGAGCCTTCTTTGTCAAGAACTGGGCTGGCAAACCCTGGATTCCCCGATAGTGGTCATGTGAGTCCTAACCTCTGACTCATCCAAATAGATTGCTCTTGCAATGGTTTGATCTTTTGGAATCTCTTCCAGTCCAGAAAAGGGAGCCTGATCAGTGATATGTAAATCAGTTAGGTGAGAGTACTCCTCCAGCGTTGGTGCTAGTTGATAATCCGGGAATGTGAAACAGTGATAGACCGGATCGTAGAACTGGATTAGTATGGACAGGACTCCTTCAATTACATGGACCCTTAACAAGGACAGCAACCCTCCGTACTTGGCTCTGAAAGCCTCGTGGTTGGTGATCATTCTCGCCAGACCTTTTAAATCCTCTAGTTTTGGAACCTTGAAGGTGTACTCATAAGTTTTCCTTCTACCGAAATCCATTAGCGCAATCTCCTTTCTCTGACATTTGCAATCATTGTCTTATTTTAATTTGAAAAAGAGAGACTAGAAGAGAAGATTTTTTTTGTTTTAATGTTTTTTAGATGAATGCATGAATGCAGCACACAAAAACATAGAAAAAACATGGGGTCAAAGGGTCAGTGTCATGAAGTCAAGGCTCTACCCCCCCCCCCCCAAAGGTTTATACTGGTGATTTTTTGCACCTGTCCGCAAAATCATTGACCCCTCTTGGGATAACAACAGCAAGCGGATCGCCAGTGAGCTGATGTATCCTAGACTGATCTTAAATGAGGGTAGTATCGCGTGATACCTATTTCCGATAGCTTCCGCACTACAAAATGGTTTAAGTCTACTAAAAACCTCAGCTTCTCAGATAACCCAGTCGACCACACTACTTTCAACAACCGAAGTCGTATAGGCAATGTATCTGTAAAGGGAGTCTCCATTGAGTTTAATGGTCGATCGGGGACTCTTAACTGGGATTCACTCCCCGCAAGATTACCCGCATTGCCATCACCTATCTTAGGTGTATACTCAATCTTTCCACATGCGGCATCACACGCATTCCCATTAGCAGGAAAATAAACACAGATATCAATTAGGAAAAGCAGTATATATATTTTTCTTAATCATCCTAGACCTCTAGTCTTATGATCCTATACAAACAATGACTCCCCAGCAGAGTCGTCATTTCTGTGACATTTTGTTGAATTTAAAGGTTTTCACCCTAAAAGAGATTAGAAAGAATGCCTCCCACTGTGGTCGCCATTTTCTAAACTTAAGGTTTCTACCGAAGATTGTAAGAAAGAGAAGAGGGTCCCACGGTGGGCGCCATTTTTATGTAGCACGATTTTTGTGGTCTTGAATCACTATCGCTTGGGCACTACAGTTCGATTCATTTTTTATCCTGTTAAGCTGATTAAGGAAGGGAAATAGATGTCTCCAATTAACCCTGCTTGCATACTGAGTTTAAACAGTCAAAACTGTTAGTTTACAGATGCTATTAAGACGTGGGCCCCTCTTCGGTTATTTTGTTAAGAATAGACTGTTTGGACCATTTGTGAGGTTTTTGGTAATGTGTTTAGATTTGATGCTTTTGGGTTGATATATGAAGGTACTGGATTTTGGGTTTTTGATTAGTGTGCTCGCTAAGATTTTTACAATCTTATGCCTACGTATTCCCGAAACAGGGAAATCAGAGCGATCATAGTTCCTCCTATTCTAAGGGAGGAAAAAGGTGTTTTGGTGTCTTGTTCAAAGCCCAAGATTGAAGCTAAAGGTAGTTTGTATCTTGTTTAAAGCCCAAGATGTGAAGCTAAAAGGTTGAGAGAGAATTTGTCATCTCTAAAGAGGAGTTGTTGATGCTCGTATGCTGTGAGCAAGGCACAACTTTGATGCTAAAAGGTTGATTGACTCAACCGGGGTTTTCTTTATACAAAGCCTAAGAGGAGATGGGAAGTTTGACTTTTCTGGGGAAAATGTTCTTTCTGTCTTGTACAAAGCCCAAGATTGAGGCTAAAAGGGTTTGACTCAACAAGAGAGTCTGTCATACTCAAGAGAGTAATTTGGTGTCTCGTATGAAGCCCAAGACGGAGGTAAAAAGGGAAGATGGACTCAACGAGAGAGTCTGAAAAGGTGATTAACTCAACGAGAGAGTCTGAGAGTTTATTGAACCAACAAGAGGGTATTTTTATACTCAACAAGAGAGTGTTTTGCTATTTCGTACGAAGCCCGAGATAGAGGCTAAAAGGAAATTGACTCAACAAGAGAGTCTGAAAGTTAATTAACCTAACAAGAGAGTCTTTTATACTCAACAAGAGAATGTTTTATATGTGTCTTGTATGAAGCCCAAGACGGAGGCTAAAAGTGATTGACTCAACAAGAGAGTCTTTTATACTCAACAAGAGGGTGTTTTTATATGTCTTATACAAAGCCCAAGACGGAGGCTAAAAGTGGTTGACTCGACAAGAGAGTCTTTTATACTCAACAAGAGAGTGATTTTCTATGTCTTGTACAAAGCCCAAGACGGAGGCTAAAAGTTGGTTGACTCAACAAGAGAGTCTTTTATACTCAACAAGAGAGTGTTTTTCTATCTCGTACGAAGCCCGAGATGGAGGCTAAAAGTGGGTGACCCAACAAGAGAGTCTGAAAAGGTTAGCTCCGCTGGGGAGAATCATTGTACAAAGCCCAAGAGGAGGCTGTCTTACCACCGTGGATTCGGGAGATCCGGAGGCGGGTCTAAGTATGGGGAACTCTCATGAGAGAGATCGGGTTTCTACCTATGTTTGAAATGGAACTTGAGAATTTCTTTGAGACTCAAGGGTCTTAGACTGTCCAAGTCTAGAGTTTTATCTTTTGTACAATGCCCAAGAGGAGGCACGGGCATTAAGGGATGAGTATCAACCCTACAACGGCCAGAGTTTTTTGACGCTGGAAAGACTGCTCTAGCAAAGGATGACTAAGTTATGTCTTATACCTTTAAGAGGTTGTCAGGGTCCTTGTATTAAGCCTAAGAGAAGGCATGAGAACTTCTAAGAAGCCGAAGGGTCCTTGTACAACGCCCAAGAGGAGGCGGGGATGCTTTTAGGAAGCCTGGGGGTCCCCAAACCCCGATAAGTTCAAGACATGTTATTCACCGAGAATAAATCAAGCCAGGAAAGTCCGAGAATTTGGAAGAAACTCAAGAGATGCCATTCACGGAGAAAAGATTATCTCTAGGGAGTTAGAGTTTCTTTGATAATTTCTAAGGGTGACAGTCTGAGAAAGGGTTCACCGAGAATGCTGCCTTTCACGTTTCCATATTGCTTAACCCCAAGAGGAGGGAAGACTGTATCTAGTAATACTATGGGAGAAATAGTTTTGACTGTATTTTAAAAGTGACCAACAGGGCTTTACCTAGTGTTAGACGTAATTGCCGGGGAAAACTCTAAATAGCTATACTAGTATTACACAGTTGATATTTGACAATTATATAAAAGGATGTGAAAGAAGACTTACAGTGAAACAGCCCCACAATACAGTTATATACATATGAAAGCGGTAAATGAAAGCAGATAAACACTTACCTGTTGTAGAGCTTCCATGTTGTTTAGTTAGTTGTTCAACAAAGAAAGTTTTGATAACAACATATTCAAAATCAAAGGAGAAAGTATTTTTGAAAAGATTGTGGGGCTTACAGCTCGAGGAGAGGCCAAAGGTTTTATCAGTGATTGCACTGTTGTTTGAATTCGTACAGTGGGACTTATACAATATGTGCGGCCCAAAAGGTTTTCTGCACAAAGGGATGGGTCTTACACTCTCTCAAGAGGCCCAAAGGGGTTTAAAGAAAAGGAATGGGGCTTATAACACGAGGGTAGGCCCAGATGATTTGTTTTTGCACTGGCGATTGCGCCGAGATTTTTGAAAGCACTGTGGGTCTTATGCAATGACTGAGGCCCAAATAATTTTGGTTTAAAAAAAGAGGTTGGGTCTTACACTCTAATAGAGGCCAAAAGAGGTTATTTTTGTACAAGAGATGGGACTTACAGCTCAAGGAGAGGCCCAAAGGTTTTTGTTAAAAAGGCGACGATCGCGCCGAACTTTTTGATGGTATCGGGACTTATACAATACACTGAGGCCCAAATCATTTTGGTTTTCAAAAAGGGTTGGGTCTTAAACTCTACTAGAGGCGCAAAGATTTATTTAAAAGTTTTTTTTTGGTGGAAATCAAGGAAACCCTAATTTCATCATTTTAAAAGTAAATTCTCAAGGAAAATCAATAAAAAATGATAAAATACCAAATAAGTTTGAATAAACAACTTGTGATTTTTGGTTGATATTTGGAGAATGATGTTTTAATCACAAGATGAATTAAAATTCATTTAGTTTTGATTTTCAACATGAGAATTCAATTTTAAAATGTTTAAAAAATAATTAAAATGAATTTATTCACAAAAATACCAACTATATTAAATAAATAATATAAACTTGATTTTTTGGTGGAATAAAATATTTCAATATTTTTGTGATTTTTTTCAAAAAGAACCAATAAAAAATAATTAAAATTGAGGGAGCTATTAATTTTTCAAATCATTAAAAATAATATGAAAAATATTAAAAAGTGAAAAAAAAAAAGCAAAAAGAGGGTCTAGGGCGAGGGGGATTCGATCCCCAGACCTCTTGTGTACAGCATGCGCGCCTTACCACTGGGGTGGTGATACATCCGTGTATTGAAACACAACCACAAATATACAAGGCTTGCCTTGTATTTGGCTTGGCCAAGACAAGACAAGGCAAGGTTTTTGGTCAGAAATGTGAAGGCCATAACTTTCTCATTTCTCCATGGATTGGGACAAAATTTAGGTCATCCTTCCTAGAATTTCACAAGGAATCCAATGGTGGTGGTGTTTTTTTCAGATCATGCTCCTATTGAAAAACCCGATAGTGGTTTTGAAATAGGCCATGATTTGCATTTTCTGTGCTACCTCTTGGTACAGGTGTGAATTACATGATAAATTGGTGCAAACACAACACATATAACATGTATAAGATATGCATGATCAGTGGACATCAAAGGAAAACATGATTCAAAGAATTCAAGTTGTGAGGCTTACCTCTTTTTGGAGCTTTTGTGCAATCTGCCAAGTGCTTTGTTCCAGAAATGATTTGATGCTTTGGACACCCTTAAATTATCTCTTAGAAGCTTTTAGGATGGTTGGAATCAGCTGGAAACCTCAGGAACAAGTTTGAGCTATTTCTTGCAAAAGGGGCAAAAGTGGCCAAAATAGCAACTCTCTCAAATGGTGTTCCAGATGTGGGGAACCATTTGGGATAATTCAAGGATGATATTTAGAGTGTGTTTAAGGTTTTATCTGGTTTGAAAAGTGACTGAATCAAGACATGGCTTGAAAAATGCACAAAAGCCAATTTTTGAGGTTTTGAGAGGGGACTTTGTGATGTTGGTGTTACAGGTCACTTGTGAGAGTTTGGACAACTTAGATATGACATATTGGATGTGTTTGGATCATGAGCTGTGATGGAATTGCTCCCTAACTCAAAAACTCAGAGTTACCTTGCTAAAGAAGGCATTTTTGCCAAGAGAAATGGATTTTGAGGAAAGCAAGTGTTATAGTGCTTTGGTGTACTCAAACTGAGCACAAATGAGCTCTATTTATAGTAGAGCAAGTTTGTTTTGGCTGCAATAGTGAATGTCAACTGTTGCAGAGGTTTGGCCAATATTGATCAATAGGAATCCAAGTCTCCTCTAGCTATTGACTAGAGGTTAAGGCACAGGCTGCTGGTTCCCTAGTTCTTGGATCATCCTTGACTGAATTCAGTTGGAAGAGGCTCAGTCCATGCCACCTTGGTGCATCCATTAAATGCTCCAAAACAAAATTGGAGTCTTGTCCCTCTTTTAGGCATTTCTGGGTTTGGCATGCTACTTTTGGTTCCAAAGACTTGGGAGGCTGATGGATCAGTGTTTGTCCCTCCTTGGTCCCCCCTTGAGGTGTTCAGATGGATAGTGAAATTCTGGTATAACAGATCCCAGATGTCCTACATGATGTCGAGACATCTGGTCTGACATAAACAGCAAGGCAATTATAGACATTTAAAGAAGTTACTGAAAAGTAAAGTGCACACAGAATTTGTTCACCCAGTTCGGTCTAACAACCTACATCTGGGGGCATACCAAGCCAGGAAGGAAGTCCACTATTAGCAGTATCAAATTACAGACTCAACAAACCAGTTGACAATCCACTAACTTAATCACTACCCAATGACCCTTCTATCTAAGTTCTCCCTAGATAAGAAACTCCATCTCACTCCCAATCATCGCAATGATGTCTAGTAGTCAACATCTCAGTCACTGCATCAACAGCTTGATTTCCAAAAACTCTCCAAACACGTAGAAGACACACTCCTATAACAGTACCTAGACATGACCTTCATGACTAAGAACAGTACTTAGAGTTGCTTAACAGCTTCCTCTAAGAACAATGACCATCTCACAATCCGAGTGGTTCATACATACCAACTCTCCTAGAGAGTGGTTCACAAACTCAGCCCTTAGAATTTACATGATGGCTGGCTTTTCTTGAACTAGGTTACAATGCTTCTATTTATCACCTTTTTCCCAACTGGATTTGGGCTTTAAATCTCAGCATGTTAACAGCTACAAATCTGCAAAAGATTCTGCTACTAAATAGATCTTCAATTAAATCTTCAATCAAATCTTCAATTAAATCTTCAATTAAATCTTCATTTCTTTTAGCCTTAAAAACAGCAACAAGATCTGCTCCAAATCTGATTGCAACTGAATATATCTTTACCAAGATATTCGCCTACAATCTCTCACTCTCTTCAGCAAAATATCTCTCCAATAACAGAAACACGCAACCCTAATAAAACAACTCAGACTGATGTTTTATCAACTGATGTCTTAACATCGGGTTTGACATCAGCACAGAATCTGCAACCATTTACAACTTAACACAACCAGAATGTTAGAAACTCATGTTGAAACATCAACCATGACATCCACATTGTTTTACCAAAATTCCAGCCAACTACAAGAACTAACAATATCCCCCTTTGGCTAATTTTGGCTAAAACACTTTCAGCTTGCAGCGGAAAAACACTTACTAACATTCACAGCACAACCTGCAACAATACCAACCAGCTGCAACAACTAGTATCTCAGCACAAAACAAATTCCCCCTCAAAGCAAGAACCATCATACCAGCTGTTCAAACACGATTACTCCCCCTCAAGCCTATACCAACAAAACTAGGCAACACATGGGCTAACTCTCCCCCTTTTTAGCCACAATTGGACAAACTCTGAATCTGACAACTAACATACTCAGAACAAAATCCAGACTCAATAGCTGAACAAACATTGGGGTAAATGTATACTGCTGATTCAATCCATTGACATCTTGTCTGACACCATGAAATCAGGTCTAAACTGTCAAGTACACCATGAACTTCACCAGTAACACAATGTCACGACATCTTGTCTAACATTACAATCTTGATAAACAACTTCTTCAACAAAAGATCAACTCCCCCTATCTAAGATAACCAGTGCTCCTTTGCAAGAAGAACACCTTAAATGAATGGAAAACATAAGACTCATCTTCATGTCTTCAAGAGCACACCCTCTGTTCAACACACCTGCTGAATGCATTCACATAATGCTTAATCCTCAAATAATCCAAGTACCACACTAGTACAGACAGAAGTTCTCCCCTTATATTTCACAACTGATGCTCCTTGACCAGTACATCATAGCATTTGGAAAATCCAGACACAGTCTTCATTCATCCAGTCAGGAATGCTTTACACAATCATCCACAAGTTCTGAAGCACACTCACAATGCCTTCCACTGAACTCTAAGTAAACTCCTCTTACTTAGAATTAATAACAAACATCAAGACAAGTGTGACATCTCCCATTAACAAAGACCCTCACAAAGTTATTCCAAAACTGCATAAAATTGTCTTCAGACTTCTCCTCAGAAGCATGTGCGCACATGATACGAACAATCAGCTTCACATGGCTAGAACCATTCATGTCCACACCAACATGCCATCCAACATCCTAATGTCATAACATGTTATCTGACATTATCTCCTCATAAGAGGCAACCAATCTCCACAAGCTTGATCAGCATGCAAGCTTCACAATATATGCACCTTTGCTGCAGAATCCATAGACAAGTACTCCCCCTATCATGGTTAACTAATGCTCCAGATGGAGATGAACATTTGAGCACACTTGCTGAGCACATGCATTTTGGTACCATTGTCCCTTTCTCCAAAGGCAGTCATTCCCTATCATACTCTTCATCTTCAGACTTCCAACCAATCAATACCTGATCTACTTCAGTCTTCTCTACATTCTCCATCCAAGGCAGACCTTCTACTTCATCATTCTCCCGTATGACTATGTAGCCGCTCCTTAGGCATAATGTATGCACCAAGCTTCAGAACCAGAACAAAATCATCCTTCACCAAGGATATTCAACCAGATAATGTCCCAACACAAGTTAGAACATTTGCCACACACCAAGATATCATTACCATGATTCTTGATATGCTCCACCAACTGGACTTACTATTGCATAGTAATCCAAAGAACTAGAGAATTAAACTCTCATCCACCTTCAAGAAGAATAAACTCCTTGAGTCTTCAACTCATCACCCTTCTGCCCAAGAGTAACTTGTTCCAAGACAATCCTCAATAATAACCAGCTGCCACACTCTGATTATCTTGATTCTTCGAATCCACTTCTGAGATCAACCAAATGCCACAGTTTGATCACCTCATGCATGAATCCTCATATGAAAATAGCCAAATGCCACATTTTGACCTTTTTCACATTTGTCAGAACTCTCACAAAGATATCTTGATCCACCAAGGAAACTTGATCTTCAAGTCACATGTTCCACTTGCTCAAAAGCAAACACACTTAGACTTCCTAAGCCATGGTCATGTAACATCTTCTCCTTCCTGCAGCTCCCACAAACTGCCATGAGAACAATCTTTTTGAAGCATCCTATTGTTCATTCCTGTAGATCACCCTATCATTAGCTGATGTGCCACATCACCAGCTGAGACTCCTGATGTTAAGCTAGATGTCAGAACATTATGTCATCCAACTGTTGAATTCAGCTCTACCTTTTGCCACTCAGAAGAACCCCCTCCCTTTGCAGAAACAGATTTCCATGCTCTCATAGACTTGATTCAACAATCAAGTTTGAGTAGACAACCTCCATCCTGCTTAGAAACTCCAAAGACTTCAAACCTACCACATCTGAATCTTCAGAAACTAAGTAGTCCAAGACTACCCCATAGCAATACTAAAGAAAGTCACTTCCCTTAGTAGAGCCGTCAGTAGAAAGCCAGAGATAACTGCCACTTATCCTCGACCTTCACAACCAGAGCAAACACCATGCTCCAAACCACTTAGATCAGAAATAAACTGATCCAAGTTATAACCATCAAGATTATGATGTCTTCATAGTCTTTCATCTTCATCTTATCAACTTCCAAGATTAGACCTACAAAACTGCAGTAACTTGCATAACACACTCTTCCAGAAGCTTCTTTTTATAAGCACAAGGTTCAGACCTTTTGTCTATCTTAAGAGTGATAACTGCCATCCTTCTGCATCTAAAGCTAGAGTATAAACATACCATAGACAATCTGCTACTTCCAATCCTTCAAGCCACAAAACTGAAAGAGCTCATGCAAACACCAATTGACCACAGGATGATTTACACTACTACTGCACACAAACTCTTGGATGCATTTTCCCTATAAAATTGTCCTCAGACATTTTAGTTTAAACAAGGATCATTTCCTTCTCTTCTGCTATCAAGATAACTACCTTTTCTTCAACCAGCTCCAACTGAAATGCTATGACATTATGAACAACATCTCAAAAATTGTTCAACTTCATAGCTTCAGTGATCCTTCAAAACAGCTACAATCTAATAGGTATTTGACTTAGCATTTACCATAAACAGCTGATGTGTAGCGCGATGTCGAGACATTGACATATTAAGTTCAGCTTCTTTCTTGATGAAACTTCCTCCTCCTTAGGTCACCACAACTAAGCTTAAGAGATAACTTATCAAGATCTTCACTCCCGCATGAAAGATTTGATAGTGATACTCTTTTGCTTTGGCTCTACCCTCTTCCTTCACCATCAAGAAGGAATCACTGTGCTGAACAGATTGGTCTTCAATGTCTGACTTGAAATATATTCTTCTTCTGATCCTTCCATGTCAAACAGTATTTAGAAGATCCATTCACCTAATGAACACCTCTACCAAACAAGGATATAAGATAATCCTCAAGTAACGTTGGCCTCTCTAACCAACCGGTTGAAGCTGTCTTGCATAAACTACAACATCATAGGATATCCTGCTGAGCAGACCAAACCCTAATGTCTTTCCAAGAGAATATCTTCCTAGAATATCAACACCAGAGATGCAAAAACCAACTAGGGTTACAACAGATACCATGCAGCGGAACACATAACAACTCCTCAACAACCTTTAGGCACTACTCAAAAATCCTTGCACACTATCAGCATAAACCGCGTGCCAACAATAATTTATCATGAATAGTCCAACCTTCACTCCAAGGGATCCAAACAACTCTCTTTCTTGCTCATGAACCAGAAAGTATCTTCCCAAGATCTCATTCAGAAACAGACAGGATGCCTGCTCTGATACCAATTAAAATTCTAGTATAACAGATCCCAGATGTCCTACATGATGTCGAGACATCTGGTCTGACATAAACATCAAGGCAATTATAGACATTTAAAGAAGCTGCTGAAAAGTAAAGTGCACACAGAATTTGTTCACCCAGTTCGGTCTAACAACCTACATCTGGGGGCATACCAAGCCAGGAAGGAAGTCCACTATTAGCAGTATCAAATTACAGACTCAACAAACCAGTTGACAATCCACTAACTTAATCACTACCCAATGACCCTTCTATCTAAGTCCTCCCTAGATAAGAGACTCCATCTCACTCCCAATCATCGCAATAATGTCTAGCAGTCAACATCTCAGTCACTGCATCAACAGCTTGATTTCCAAAAACTCTCCAAACACGTAGAAGACACACTCCTATAACAATACCTAGACATGACCCTCATGACTAAGAACAATACTTAGAGTTGCTTAACAGCTTCCTCTAAGAACAATGACCATCTCACAATCCGAGTGGTTCACACATACCAACTCTCCTAGAGAGTGGTTCACAAACTCAGCCCTTAGAATTTACATGATGGCTGGCTTTTCTTAAACTAGGTTACAATGCTTCTATTTATCACCTTTTTCCCAACAGGATTTGGGCTTTAAATCTCAGCATATTAACTGCTATAAATCTGCAGAAGATTCTGCTACTAAATAGATCTTCAATTAAATCTTCAATCAAATCTTCAATTAAATCTTCAATTAAATCTTCATATCTTTTAGCCTTAAAAACAGCAACAAGATCTGCTCCAAATCTAATTGCAACTGAATATATCTTTACCAAGATATTCGCCTACAATCTCTCACTCACTTCATCAGAATATCTCTCCAATAACAGAAACACGCAACCCTAATAAAACAACTTAGACTGATGTTTTATCAACTGATGTCTTAACATCGGGTTTGACATCAGCACAAAATCTGCAACCATTTACAACTTAACATAACCAGAATGTTAGAAACTCATGTTGAAACATCAACCATGACATCCACATTGTTTTACCAAAATTCCAGCCAACTACAATAACTAACAGATAGATTTGCTTGCCCTTGGTAAAATTTGAGCAAATCGAGCAAAATGCACAAATCTGCCTTGCCATGACAGTTTGCAGCAAGGCATATTGGCATGGTCATATCTCATGGCTTAAGTGGAGTTTCATGGAGTTCTTGGCCATTTTGGAAAGCCCTCATATGATACAACATATGGGTGATCATAGTTGGTCTTGATACTTTTTGGATCCAAGTGAAAAATCCCCCTACTTTTGGAAAAAAAAAGCAAGACAAATTCTGATTTAGTGAAAATTTCACTAAGTGTTGGAAAAAGTGACATTTCATGTTTTCAGTCATTTTGACCCAATCATAACTCAAAATCCATGATGAATTGGAATGAGGTGTAGTTGAAGCTTTTGTATAGGGCCATGAGAGCTACAAATCCAGCTTTAAATGGGGGAAAATGGCCTTGTGGTTTAGGAGATATGATCCTCCAAAGTTGGTACCCTAGCCACTTTGTTCCATAACTTAGAAAATTTCTAAGTTTTTTATGGTTACCCCTTTTACAAGTTATCCCACTTTTCTTGATTTTTCTTGATGAATGATGATCCAAATCACACATTAAGAACCATATTTGTGAAAAATCTCAGAAAGTCAAAGTTTGACTTTTGTGCACAGTTGACTTTTTGTCAGATGAGTTCCAAACTGTGCGATCCTCTATGAAATCAAGTCCTTGGCCTAAATCAAACTTGATGGACATGTTCCATGGGTGTTATAGGGTGTATTGAATCATGTCCCAAGGTTTGGGAGCATGTCCTGGTCAAAAGTCAAAGGCACATTTGACTTTTTGCGCGAAACCCTAATTGTGGTTATGATGAATTTGAAACTTGTTGATCAAGCTTCTTGGATCAATCCATTGTTGCAAATGGATCAATGTAGTGTGTTGGAGACCCTCAAATCATGTCTTGAGGTCTTGGCTCATGTTTTGTCCCAAAAGTCAACTTAGGGGTGAATTAGGTCAAGAAACCCTAATTCCTGATTTTTAGTGAATGCATCCTCTGAGGCTAAATTGACTTGATGATTGGGTCTATGAGGTTCCATGGAGTATTTTTGGTTATGCTTTGAAGCATTGGTTTATGCCCAGAGGAAAATTTCCATCTGGAGGCCCTGGTCGACCAAAACCCTAATTTGGTGACACTGGCGATCTTGAGGCTTAATCCACCTGGAATGCTGCAACCTTGTGCTTGATTCTTGATGTGGGAGTCCTCTTGATCCATTGTGGATGTTTGAGAGGTTAGACAAGTTGAAGATCATGTCATTCCTTGATTGATCCTTTGTCTAAGGCTCTGAGAGGGCTTGAAACCCTAATTCCTGTTTATAGTGAATGCTCACCCATCTTTGGGGAGACTGATGAGGCATAATGGTTCATCCATATTGTGATGATGATTTGCACAATGATGGGAGATCTTAGTGGTCAAAATTTGGGGTATGACACCCTTGTAATGAAAGTTCACAGTAAAAATCATATCTTGTTGAATCGATTATCTTGTTCAAAGCATCTTTGATTTGTCTACCACTTTCGGTGCTCAGACCTCGTTTTCCTCGCAATCGCCTCCCACAGAGCTCACAAATGTTTCCTATTCTGAAACCCTAATTCACATAGACTAAAACTAAAACTGTAAAATGCATTTTTTATGACTTTATTTTTGTGGGAAATATTTGAACTACATGTAGTAATAAGTGTCAGCATAAAAATTTAAAAAAAAAATCCAAGTCAGCAACGAACCACATAGACTTTTTTTTTAACAAAACAAAAAAAAATTAAGGATCAAAACCATAAATCGCCAACTTAGAGGAATCAAAAGACTAGTTAGTGTTAAAAAACTCTAAAAAGATTTATTTTTCAATTATACTATAAATAAATGAGTGTAAGCGGTGAGTTTCGATCTAACATTTATTTATATTTATACATTAAATGAACATAAATTAATAGTTTTTTTATTAAAAAAATATTAAAAAAAACTATAAAGAAATTTATTTTTCAATTATACTATAAATAAGTTTTTTTTTAATTTTTAAATTCTTGCTTTTTGAGAAGAAGAATTTTTTATTGGCAGCAAAGTTTTCTCAAAGCACAAAGCATTTTTCAAAAATAAAAATATTATATATCATCTGAGAACTCAAAATTAGGACTATGGGTTGTTTGAGCACAAGAATTGAAGAAGAAGATGATGGAAGAGAGAAAGAGAATCTGTAACTAACTTTTACTCTCAGATGCAAAAACGGTTACAATGAAAAAAAGATTGGTTACAAACTGAAACTAAGCTTTAACTTATATACAAGTCCAAGCTAAAATGAAATTCAAATGCAAACCAAATTAAATCATATTTTAACTGAATCTGAATTACAACTAACGTTATTCCTTAATTCATATTCACTTAATTAAAATCAACAACACCAATTCCATCCCTCAAATGAATAAAGTGTCCAGTCTCGATTGCTTTGCACTACTACAAAATAGACATTTCGTAACACCCATTTTACAACGGTCTTCCTATTAATTGTGGTAATATTTTTTTTTTTGGCTTTTTTTTTATGTTTTTACTGAAAGACGTTTCACAACGGTCTTAGGTACCAACCGTGGTGAAAAGTGGCGTCTGATCATGAGTTCGAATCCTAGCACCTACATTTTTGTTTTTTATTTATTTTAAGCCACTTTTCATCACGGTTGAAACTTCCAACCGTGGTGAAAAATGGCGCCTGATCATGAGTTCGAGTCCTAACACCTAAAGTTTTGTTTTTATTTATTTATTAAAATACATACAACAACAATTGTTTAAAGTAACCGTTGTGATAAGTTGAGACATACAACAACGGTTATTTAAAGTAACCATTGTAATAGGTTGGAACCTATAGTTTTTTTAATATATTTTTAAGCGTGTTTATTAAGTTTCTTCACTACTCTTAAATAAATCTTTTCCGTCCATTTAGTGAGTGCCAACTCTCAAGACACTACCATTAGTGATATGCGTTAAACTTAAAACTTAGATGAACTTCATCTTCTAGCTCCAAACATTATCTTCCATTTACGACACTCTATTTATCCACTAAATCAAGCTCGAAAACATCATTTCTTCCATAAACAAAACTCGAAAGCATCATTTCTTTCATTAACAAATTTCAGAACTCCATTACCTCTTCTCCAACTTGAATGAGACAAGAAAAATATGGATTCAAGTTAGCAATGTTAGTTGTTGTTGTTCGTGTTGTTATTCTTTTTATTATTGTTGTTGTTGTTCTTATTGTTGTTCTTTTTGTTGATGTTGTTGTTATTGTTGTTGATGTTATTGTTGTTGTTGTTCTTCTTGTTTTTGTTGTTCTTGTTGTGGTTCTTGTTGTTCTTGTTTTTTGTTCTTGTTGTTCTTACTATTGTTGTTGTTGTTGTTGTTGTTCTACTGCTGCATTTTTTTTTTAATTTTATTAAAAGACATACATCAACAGTTTTTTTAAAGTAACCGTTGTGATAGGTTGATACATACAACAACGGCTGTTTAATGTAACCGTTGTGATAGGTTGCACGCTACTTGACTTTTAATCACGACTGTGGTGGAAAGTATCTTGCATACAATCACACCTTACCTCACAACGGTTTTGAAAGGTGTTTTTTGTAGTAGTGTTGGTCAGCACATTTGTAAGCTGCTTTTGAATGCTACAGTGAACAACTTCAAACACTTAATTTTGAACCTGATTGCGCAGAAAATGGAACTTCGTGTCAATGTGCTTGCTCCTTCCTTGGAGCACTAGATTCTTGGCAATGCTTATAGCTAATTTGTTGTCAATCATCAACCTCACAAGCTTGCTCACCTTGATCTTCAAATCCTGTAATAAGTTCATAATCCAAACAACTTGACACGCAGACAAAGCATCTGCAATGTACTCAGCTTCACAGGTTGACAATGCAAGCACTAGTTTCTTCTTGGAGCACTAAGAAATGAGACTTCCCAGATACTTGAAGAAATATCTAGAAGTACTTCTTCTGTCAACTCTATCTCCACACCAATCAGAGTCTGAATAACATATCAACTATGAATCAAATTTAGCACCAGAAGGGAACACAAATCCATACCTTAGAGTCTCCTTAATATACCTCAGTATCTTGACAGCAACTTGGTAATGTGACCACTTTGGTTTGTTCATAAGCCTACCCACCATTCCAACTACATAACAAATGTCAGGTCTGGTGTTACAAAGATATATTTATAAGCCGACAAATTGTTTAAAAGTTATTGCATTTACATCATCACCCTCAACATCAGAATCCAACTTGTGATTTGTTTCAGCATGTGTGATTACAGACTTGTAATTTGTTAGCTCAAATCTCTTTAGAAGCTTAAGTTCATACTTTAGCTGATGCAAAATTATACCCTTATCAGAGTACAAAATCTCCATCCCTATAAAATATACCATATTTCCTAGATCAGTCATCGCACACTCATTCATTAACATCTTCTTGAACTTAGCTATCTCATATGAATAATTCCTTGTTAGCAATATGTCATCAAAATAGAGACACACCAGAATCTTATTGCTATCAGATGTATGATGAACATAAACTCCATACTTACATCACTTTTGAATCCTTGAAGCTTAAAAAATGAATCAATCTTCAGATTCGAAACTCTATGAGCTTGTTTTAGTCCATACAAGGCTTTATGCAACTTGTACACCATTTCTTTCTGATTATTTTTCACAAATCCAAGAGGTTGTGATACATAAACTTCCTCTTTTAAAGGACCATTCAGAAATGCATAGTTCACATCTAAATGCATTAGAGGACAATTTCTATTAGCAGCTCTAGCACTCACCAATCTGATTGTTTCATGCCTAGATATAGGTGCAAACACCTCAAAGTAATCTAATCTAAATTTCTATAGAAATACTCTAGCTACTAACCTTGCTTTGTGTTTGCCAATTGATCCATCTAGCTTCAGTTTTAACTTGTAAACCCATCTCAAACTGATGGCTTTCTTGTTCTTTGGAAGCTCAGTCAACTCTCAAGTCTTGTTTATTTCTGTAGCCTCAAGTTTTTCTTTCATGTCCTTTAGCGACACTTTCTTCTTGAGAGCTTATTCAGTACTAAATGGTTTAGAGTCTACCAACATGGCACACTGAGTGACTTCCCCTTCAGCGTCTATATCAGTATCCTACAACATGTCAAACTCTGCAAATCTTCTTGGTATTTGTCTGATTCTTTGTGGCCTTTGAACTTGCCAGAATCTTCTTCACATGCTGGAACAATTTTAGATGTTGGACTACCTTTAGAGGCTTGACCACCTTTAGAGGCATGACCACTTTCAAAGCATGATTACCACCAGAGTCTGGATCATCATCAGAATTTGGATCAAAATCATATTCACCTTTAGAGTCACACTCGCCTTCTGACTCAACTTCAGCAATAAAGTCACCTTAAGACTCTGAATTATCTTCAGAAGTAGAATCTCATTCAGATTCTTCTTCAGACTCATCTTCAGAGGTAGAGTCTCCTTCAGAGTTTGAAATATCTTCAGAAGTTAACTTACGAGTTGACAGTGTATTAGAGTTGGATTGAGACTTGTTCCAATCTCATGCTTCTCTTTCTTTCACAATGACATCTCTACTGAATTTAACTTTGTTAGTGACTAGATAATAAGGCTTATAAGCACCTGTACTGTGGTATCCAATCAGTAACATTACTTGCTTCTATCATCCAACTTCTTTCTAGTAGCACCCAGAACATGTTTGTAACAAACATAACCAAATACTTTGAAATGACTCGCACTTTTTTTTATCTCCAGTCCATTTCTCGAAAGGAATATTTTCCTTCAGCTTCTTGGTTGGACACATATTAAGCACATATGCTGCAGTGACAAAAAATTCTCCACAGAAGGTGTGAGAGAGCTTCTTCTCATTCAGCACGCTCCTTGTCATATCAAGCAAAGTCACGTTTCTTCTTTCAACAAGACCATTGTGTTATGGAGTATATGGAGCAGTTAACTCATGTTCAACTCCATTCTCTTCACATAACCGTCTGAACTCTGATGAGTTATACTCACCTCCACCATCAGTTATGAGAATCTTAACTTCTGACCACTTAGTTTTTCAGCCTTCACCTTGAACTTTTGAAACTCAACAAACACTTTGATCGGAGAGGACCAGAAGGAGATCGTTGCGACCTTTCCCGTAGGACAAGAGTTGATGCTCGTAGGAGAAGGAAAAGGGGTGGAGGTACCTGCAAGTTACTCTGATGCCAAAGTAAGTATTTGGTCAAAAGAAAGGGGAAAAGCAAGTAAGAGAAGTCAAGTATATGATTTGCGATACCTGCCCCTCTCAAGCGAGGGGTTTTTATAGGGAGATTGTAGGCGAACAAAGTGCCTGATCGACCAATGAGGTGTTGCCAGCTGGAGGGCGAAGTGCATGGTCTTTCTAACTGTTTCCGTGATATCCGGGGAGGCAGGTGGTCGCGTGAACTGCTCTGCGCGTGAAGGGGACGTGCCCCAACGGCTATATTGTGGCCAACTGCTATATTGTGCCCAACGGCTATGTTGTGCCTATTGGGCCTGTTCACCAATTATGATGGATTGGACCTGGTCCTTAAGGGCAGGAAGCCTTGCCCGGTCCAGAACAGGAGCCCCCCAAGTTGTTGCTCTGTTGGAGAGCAATGACTTTTGGTAGCTGTGACTTCGACAGTACTGTCGGGGAAGTGGTTGCTCGCGTGGAATGTTCCATTCGTGCCCGACCAGATGTGGTCGTTAGCTACTAGCGCAAAATGTCGATCAGGGTTTGCAGCGTCCTCGGAGAAATGGGAGTTTCTGCGAGCAGCCCTGCACGGATGTGTTTATTTTGACGAAGAGGCTTGCTCGTGGAGGCCAAGGGCTAGTGTATTTTTTGCACTGAACCAGGCGAAGAGTTTTTATGACACGTGGTGAGCATTTATGGCCTTTGTCAGTCCTAGGGGCGCATAGGCTATGATGACCTTCACGATTCCCCACGATCAAATGGTTATAAAAAAGTGGGGGAAGGTTTCATTTTCATAATTTCATAATTTTTTTACTCTTTTCTCTCATTTGCTCTGCAATTAGTCTTTCGCCGGAGCTTCTCTTCGCCACCGTCAACTTCTTCTTTTACTTGTAAGTTTGTTCTTCCCTTTCTGCATATTTTTATAGGTTTTTCGGTTGAAGTTCATGTTTTCCGGTTGAACTTCATGTGTTCTTCGATGAACACGTGAATTTCTGGAAATTTTATGAAGAACATGACGAATTTCAAGATTTTCTAGGATTTTGTAGAAATTGTTAGCGTAGATCCTTGTAGAATCTGGTTAGGTGTAGAATTTCGTTTGTAGTCGGGCACTAGGCATGTTCGAAATTTTAACGTGATTGTGAGACGAACATGCGTCCTCGTATGTGCATCTGCGAGTTCTGGTCGCGGAGACCTCTCATAGCGATTGGTAGGTAATTTATACGGGCACGTGGTTATCCTCGAATTCGTTAACGCCCTTTCACTTGATTAGTGGTGGAAGGGTGGATTTGATCGCTGATGTCGAATTCATTTCTCTTCCTCTACTTTTCAGGTGAAAATGGCTGAACCCCACGATGAAGTTGTGCCCGACACACAGGAAGTACAAGAGGAGCCCAGTGTGTCCGTCGATTACTCAAATATCAAGGTCGCAGGAGGGGACCTTGATTGGCTCGCACATGAGCCTTTGTCGTTTTGATCAACTTTCTCCGCCGAGGAGATACGGGACTTCGACTTGTTGGAGAGATGTGACGAGGACGCTCCACAGGCATGGAAAGCATTTCGCCCCGGGGAGTATGATAGAATCTGTTCCTCGTACCTGGGATTGCGCTTTCCTATGTACGAGTTCGTGTTTACGGAGGCCAAGATGCGTCTCCCTTTCACTGACTTCCAATCCTCCTTGTTCACCCATCTGGCCTTGTGCCCGTCCCAGCTTCACCCAAACGCCTTGGCTTTTATCCGGGCTTTTGAGTTAGTGTGTCGTTATCTCAATATCGGGGCGACCACAGATCTCTTCTTCTGCCTCTTCCAAATCCAACGGAGCACGGCGGGGACAAAATAGAGTTGGGTATCGTTTAAGCAACAGAATAGGCTGGTCTGGCCGTATTCTGATTTGATACGCAATTTCAAGGATAGGTTTCTGATTGTGAAGCCTATTACTGAGGAGGCAAAGAGGAACATCTCGACCATTGAGAGGGTGATGGTGGATGTCGGGAGAGGGATGGTGTGGTCTCCATCTTTCCTTTGGAATGGGTCTACACCCATTTTAAGCGCAGAACAGATCAGTTCCTGGTGAAGCATGAGCAGCTTTGCCCGGCGAATAAGGAATCGTATAGGATCCTCCATGCTTACGTGGAGAGCTTTAGCCCGGCCTTCGTCGTTGATCGGGACGGGAAAGAGTTGGTTGGGGACGATGGGCCCGTCCGAGCAGCTAGATATATTAATGTCAAAGCTCTCCTCGAGTATGACAATGACGACGATGCGATGACCTTGCTCGGTATGCTCCACTGTTTAGTTTTATTTCTTTGAATTCTTAGTCCTGACTTGATATGTGTGTTCGCAGGTATGATGGCCGACATACGAGAGCGTCTGATGAGGTCGCAGGCGGCGAAGGTTCACAAGAAAGCGACCACAGGTGCCAAGACCGGGGTGCCTAAGCAGACAGTGATGGAGAGTTTTGCTGCTGGTCATACCCCCGTCCCGGAGAGAGCCTCAACGCCGCTGACCCCGGAGGGGTCCCTCAAAAGGAAGAGAGATACCGCAGGGACTTCTGTGGCTGCTGGTCCGGGGGGGTCCGGTGCCGGTCACTTTGTCTTGCCCGCCTGCTACACGCGTCGAGATTTGTTCGCTGTGGGGGATTCGATAGAGGTCCATGATTCTGAAGCCGTGGCTATTTTGAATGCCAGCTCTAAGGTGAGGAGAAAACAGCTATGCCAGGATGCGGCGGGCATATTTAGGGTCCTCGAAGCTGCCCTTGTCCTCGCCGACGATGAAGCGGCTACTCGGGCGAACCCCGTGGCGTTCAAGAATAGAATTATCGAGTTGGAGGCGGAAAATAACAAGCTGTTCAATGATTTAAAACAGTTTGAAGGTCACAAGGAGGCCAAAGTGTTGCTTCAGACGGAGGTGACCCAGCTTAAGCTAGATGCGCTCAAGGCTGACGAGGAGAGGAAGAGGCTGCAGGCGAGGATCGCTGAGTTGGAAGGCTTGACTTCAGCTGTCCAGGATGAAAATGATGACGAGAAGTCTCTAAAGTCGCAGACTGACTTGATCAGGAGGATTAGAATCCTTGGCGAAGTTAACCTGAAAGCAGTTGAGTTCGGCTTCAATGCGGCAAAAGAGCAGATGGTGGCCCTCAACTCCGACGTGCAGCTCCTGACGGATGGAATGGGTTTGTTAAACAGAGTGGTGGACGGCCAAGTTGTCCCTGCCGAAGAGGAAAGTGAAGTCGCAGAATAGGACTGTTGTTTTTAGCATGTTTTGTGGGCCTGCATGCCCTTATCAATTTGTATTTATCAATGTGTATGGGCGTTGCCCCTTTTTTCTTGTATTTATGACATTATCCGGTCATGGCCGGTACTTTAATATACTTGGATTGTGAATGTTTTATCATGGACTTTTGCTCTTTTTGTTTATATGTGTGCGTGTGTGCCCGGCGAGGCGTGAAAACTACCGAGGAGGGTGAAGTGGTTCTGCTCGTGATGAGGCTAGGACCTCGTTTGAGGTACTAATCTCATAGGCTTAGACTATTCCCATCGCGAGCTAAGTGTCCTGCCTGAATGGTGTGGCAACGGCGGAGCCCGGTTGAGGTATCCCCGTTATGCGCAGGTTCTGCTCGTACAATGAGCAGAAGCTGGCCGGCGTTGTAATGTGTGTCATGCTTCACCAGGGCATGATACGATGGTCGCGCGGCTCTCCCCGTTTTGGGGCGATTATGTCGGCGACTTGTCTATCCTCGTGGTTAAGGACTTAGCTATAGTATTGCTTGAGTTTTTCAGCATTCCACGGTCGAGCAAGTTGTTTTCGTCCAGTGTTTCCAAGTAGTATGCTCCCGTGCCCGTTTTGGACTTGACCCTATAAGGTCCTTCCCAGTTCGCTGCTAGTTTCCCTTCGCGAGAATCCTTCTGGTTTCTGCGCAGGACCAGACTGCCTACGGGGAAGTCGAGCTTTATGACTCTGGCGTCATGTCGCAACGTTATTTGTTGCTTTAATGTGGCCTCGCGGAGGGCAGCCCCTGATCTTATTTCATTGACTAGATCGAGTTCCTCGCGTAGAGCCTCATCGTTCATTTCTTCGTCGAGGGGAGCTTCTGTCCTTCTGGAGGGCTCCCTTATCTCCACCGGTATTACCACCTCTGTTCCATATGCTAGTCGGAAAGGGGTTTCCCCGGTGGTGGAGTGAGGTGTTATCCTGTACGCCCAGAGGACGCTGTGGAGCTCCTCGACCCACCTTTTCTTGGCCTCGCCTAGCCTTCGTTTTAATCCGCGTAGGATCACTCTGTTCGCAGCCTCCGCTTGCCCGTTGGTTTGGGGATGCTCGACAGAAGTAAAGTGTTGTCTCGTTCCCAATTTTGCGACGAAGTCTTGGAATTTTCTGTCTGTGAATTGGGTTCCGTTGCCGGTCACGAGGGCCTGGGGTACCCCGAATCTGGCGAGGACATTTCTTTTGTAGAAACGCAGTATGTTGAAGGCTGTGATCTTGGCGAGCGCTTCGGCTTTAATCCATTTTGTGAAATAGTCGACGGCCATGATTAGGAATTTATTTTGATAAGATCCCATTGTAAAGGGGCCTAAGATGTCCATCCCCCACCAGGTGAAGGGCCACGGCGAGGAGAGGGTCTTCAACTCGTTGGGCGGTGCCAAATGCATGTCCCCGTGGCGCTGGCAGCGGTCACATTTTTGCACATGTTCTTTGGCGTCGTGCTGCATGGTCGGCCAGTAATATCCTACGCGCAAAGCTTTTCGAGCCAGGGATCTTCCCCCTAGGTGTTGTGCGTTGATGCCCTCATGGATTTCTTGTAAGATCTCGGGGACCTGGGCCTCGTCGAAACATTTCAACAGGGGGATGAAAAATCCTCGTCGATATAACTTGTCCTCGACCAGTACGTACGAGCAGGCTCGTCGCTTAGTTACACTGGCCTCCTTACTGTCTTCGGGAAGTTCCCCTTTGGTGAGATAATTGTATACCGGGGTCATCCAACAATGGGGCTCTCCGATGACGTTAACATCTAGCGGGTCGGGCTTTGTGATGCTCGGGATAGCCAGTATTTCTTGTATGACGAATTTGTTTCCACCTATTTTCCTGGTGCTGGCTAATTTAGAGAGGATGTCTGCTCGGGTATTCTGTTCGCGCGGGACGTGCTGAACTTCCCATGCTTCGAACTCTGTCATTTTTTCTTTCACCATAGCCAAGTATTCGGCTAGTTGGTCGTTCTTCGCTTGGTACTCTCCTCGTACTTGGGATGCCACGAGCTGGGAATCAGTGCAGATTTTTATTTTCCTCGCGCCGACGTCTCTGGCCAGTCGTAATCCTGCGAGGAAGGCTTCATACTCGGCTTGATTATTGGATGTTTTGAAGGAAAGGATCAGGGACACTTCGATCAGGGTCCCTTCCTCGTTTTCGAGGATAATTCCTGCTCCGTTGCCCGAGGGGCTTGATGCGTCATCCACGTAAATGATCCATTCCTATGTCCCTCCCGGAGGGAACGATTCTGGAGTCATCTCCGCCACGAAGTCGGCCAGGACCTGTGCCTTGAGGGCTTTCTTCCCTTCGTAGTGAATGTTGAACTCGGCCAGTTCAAGGGACCATTTTAGCATCCTGCCCGCCATATCTGGTCAGCTTAACAGCTGCCTAATTGGCTGGTCGGTCCTGACGACGATAGTGTGCGCTAGGAAGTAATATCTAAGTCTCCTCGCAGCAATTATGAGAGCAAGGGCCACCTGTTCTATTTGTGTGTACCTGACTTCGGGACCTTGTAGGGCTTTACTGGTGAAATAGATGGGATTCTGCCCATCAGTAGTCTCGCGAATGAGTGCTGCACTTACTGCTTCGTTGGCCATGGAGAGGTACAGGTATATGGTTTTCCCGCGGTCTGGTCAAGACGATACTGGTGGTTCGGACAGAGCTTGTTTGAAATGGGCAAGGGCCTGCTCGCACTCGTCCGTCCACTCGAAATTTGCCTCCTTCCTGAGTAATTTGAAAAAGGGCAGGGCGTGCTGGGCGGACTTACTTACGAAGCGAGCAAGGGACGCGAGCATCCCGTTGAGGGATTGTATCGCCTTCTTCGACCGCGGCGTGGGGAATTTCACGAGTGCTCGGCATTTGTCTGGGTTTGCTTCTATTCCTCTTTCGGTGAGGTAAAATCCGAGGAATCTTCCTGCTCGGACGCCGAATGTGCATTTTTCTGGATTAAAACACATTTTGCATTTTCGAGCTTGGTCGAACACCTTGCGCAAGTGGGTGGTATGGTCGGATTCCTCTTGGGATTTCACGATCATATCATCCATATATACTTCGAGCATGCCACTGATTTCTGATCGGAAGACTTTGTTCATCATGCGTTGGTATGTGGCCCCGACATTCTTTAGTCCAAAGGGCATTACGTTATAGTAATAATTCCCCGAGGAGGTCATGAATGCCGTGTATCTCTTGTCCTCGTCTGCCATTGGGATTTGGTTGTATCCCGAATATGCGTCCATGAAGGACAGAGCTTGAAACCTGCGGAGTTATCTACGAGCTTATCTATGCTCGGCAGTGGATAAGCGTCTTTCGGGCAAGCCCGGTTGAGATCAGTGTAGTCAATGCACATGCGCCACTTTCAATTACTTTTCTTTACAAGTACAATATTTGAGAGCCAGGTCGTATACCTGGCCTCGGAAATAAATTTTGCCTCTAAGAGGTCTTGTACAAGTTTTTCGGCAGCCTGTGCCTTTTCCTCGGACCGTTTCCTTCTTCGTTGGGCGATAGCGCGGGCAGCTGGATTGATTGTCAAGTGGTGACATGCAGTTTCTGGATCCAAGCCGGGCATATCCGCTGCACTCCAGGCGAACAGGTCGGCGTTGTCGTCGAGGCATTTCTTCAACTTTTCCTTTACCTCTTCGGGGAGACCAACGCCTATCTTCACTCCCCTGTTGTGGTTGTTGCTGAAGGTGATGATCTCGAATTCCCCATCTGGAACTGGCCGCAAAAGTGTAGGAGACGGGGAGCTTGTCACTCCCAATTTTTTGTCCTCATCTCGATCTTCGTTTCCATCTTCAGTAAGCCTGTTGTCGAGGTCGATGGTGTGCACGGGAAGCGTTGGCTTTTTCTCTGGATGGCCATCTTCGGCTGGAACCTCGTCCTCCCTGGTGCGCTTTGCCGACTTTGTTGTTGTCGCGATCTGGTTCTGCCCTTTTGTTGCGGCCTCGAAGCATCTGCGAGCAGCCTCGATGTCACCGTGCAGAGTTGCGACGTGTCCTCTCTCAGTATAGTACTTGAGCTTGAGGTGGACCGTAGAGGGGACAACAACGAGTTCGGCAAGAGCTGGTCTACCGAGGATGCACTGATAGAGTGACGGGCAATCAATGACTAAAACTGCGTTTTGATTGTCCGAGATACCTCTTCTTCGCCAAGCGTGACTGGTATCTCCACGTAACCCCAAGGTCGGGCCGTTGCTCCGTTGAATCCTTGGAGATCAGATCCCACGTACGGGGAGAGATTAGACTTATTCAGTTTCAGTGCGCGGAACAGGCTGGAGTACATGATGTCCACGAAACTGTCCTGGTCGACCAGGATTCTCCGCACATCGGTAGATGATAACTTGGTCCTGATCAGCAGAGGAATGTGGGAATTCGGCGATCCTCCGGGGAGTTCTTCTCTGTAGAACGTGATCGGCTGTGAACGCCCTTTACCCTTACCGATCGTGTACAACTGGTCGGGGTTGCTGTCTATCAACTGTTCAAACTTTCGTTTGATGGATCCTATCGTGAGCTCATGGTACCCCCACATGAGATAACCATGGCCGTAGGAAAGGCTTCCCAGGTGCTGTGTATGAATGCCTGGGAAGTCGGGTCGATGTGGTCAGGGACGAAGAAGTCCTCTGGTCGGCTGATGGACATTGCGACCTGCGGGGGAGGACTGGAGGGGGTTGATTTTGCTTCTTTCTTCGGATCAGACGTGTCTCATCGGAAGGACTCTCCCTTCTTCACGTATTGCTTCAGGTGACCCTCTTTGATGAGGATCTCTATAGCGTCTTTAAGGTGCACGCAATCTTCTGTCACGTGCCCGTGACTACGGTGGAAACGACAGTATTTGCTTTTGTCGACGTTTCCTTTGGCCGTGGTCGGTTTAGGGAACCTGACACCCCCTTGTTTGAATTCAGTGTTGATACAGTTGGAGAGAATACGCTCGCGTGAGGTTGTAAGCACAGTGTATTCATTGAATCGGCCAGCTGGTCCTTTGCCTTCACGGGGATGCTCCTCCTGTCGCTTCTCCTTCCCCTTACGGGATGGCTCTGGCTCTTCCTTTTTGGGTGCCCGGGGTGCTTCCCGATCTCTTGCGTCCCGGGCACGGTATGCGGCTTCTTTTTCCTCGTAGCGGATGTAATCTTTGGCCATGTGGAGAAGCTCTGTCAGCGTTCGAGGAGCTTCGATCCCGACAGCTTTGCGGAAGTCGCTCTTTGGTCGGAGTCCTTTCTCGAGGAGGTACTTCTTCATGTGATCGGAAGTTCTGACTTCCACTGCCTCCTTATTAAATCTCTCGATGTACTATCACAGAGGTTCTTCCTTGCCTTGTATGATCGCTTCTAACGTTACCTCCGTCTTTGGATGTCGTCGGGAGGCTGTGAAATGGCGGGTGAATTGGCCTTTGAGCTCGCGCCAGGAGGAGATGGATCCTCGAGGGAGTCTTTTGAACCATGTCATCGCACCTTTCCTCAAGGTGATTGGAAATATTTTGCACCGGATGGCTCCGGAGACACCATGGTACTGGAGCATAGCTTCGATGTTCTCCAGGTGCTCGTGAGGATCTGACGTGCCATCGTACGTAGCTAGTGTGGGAAGTTTCTCTAACCCGCGGGGGATCCGGGTGTCCACAATGTTTCTCTTGAATGGGCCTTGAGCTTCGTCGTCACTGCTAGAGCTGTGAGAGAATGATGGAGAAAGATTGTGGTCGCGACTTTGACTGCGGCGAGGAGAGTGTCCACGGGTACGCCTATGCTCGTATTTGTCCGAATGTCGGTGTCTTTTGGAAACAGGGGAGTGCCTATTTTTCCTAGGAGAACGACGATGTCGGCGAGCAAGGTCGGGTGTTGGGCTCCCTGATCTTGAACGTTCCTTGACCGGGGAAGGACTATCACGTCTCCGCTTTGAGTGAACTCGCGGAGGCGGGGAGATGTTCAGCGTCTCCGAGGTGTGATGCTCTTGAAGGGCGTGCTCGAGGGCGCTGATCTTTTCTCCCTGCTGGATGATGAAACGATTGGAAATGTTCAAAGAGGCGATGAGCGTCGCGGTGGTCGGATCAGCGCCTTGAGGAACCGGAATGGGTTCGAAGGAAAGTTCCATGGCTTGTGCTCGTGGTCTTTGTTCGTCGGGCTTTGGGGAAGCCGGTCCACCGTTGCGCTGGACGTTTTTGGACGGAATGTTCCCGATGAAAGCATCCTTGTCGACATTGGCAGCGGCGGCCACAGGTTCTTGGTGGATGTCACTCTTAACGAAAGCCATGATGATCTGGGATTTTGGAGAGAGATGAAAGCTTTAGTCTTTTGGGTGAAAAGATGAGGGATCTTGATTCAAAAAGACGGGGAAGCGAAGATTCCCACAGACGGCGCCACTGATCGGAGAGGACCAGAAGGAGATCGTCGCGGCCTTCGTGTAGGACAAGAGTTGATGCTCGTAGGAGAAGGAAAAGGGGTGGAGGTACCTGCAAGGTACTCTGATTCCAAAGTAAGTATTTGGTCAAAAGAAAGGGGAAAAGCAAGTAAGAGAAGTCAAGTATATGATTTGCGATACCTGCCACTCTCAAGCGAGGGGTTTTTATAGGGAGATTGTAGGCGAACAAAGTGCCTGATTGACCAATGATGTGTTGCTAGCTGGAGGGCGAAGCGCATGGTCTTTCTAACTGTTTCCGTGATATTCGGGGAGGCAGGTGGTCGCGTGAACTGCTCTGCGCGTGAAGGGGACGTGCCCCAACGACTATATTGTGCCCAACGGCTATGTTGTGCCTATTGGGCCTGTTCGCCAATTATGATGGATTGGGCCTGGTCCTTAAGGGCAGGAAGCCTTGCCCGGTCCAGAACGCACTTCATGCTTAAACTTGATGAGTACTACCCATGTCATTCTTGTGAACTCATCCAAAAATGACACAAAGTACTTGTTTCCTCTGAGTGAAGGTACTTCAAATGGTCCACATACATCAAAATGCACTACTCCTGATGCATGTTTTGCTCAATGAGCCATTTCTAATGCAAATGGAAATCTAGGTTGCTTGTCTTTCATGCATATCTCACATGACTTCTCAGTCTTCACAATCTTAGGAATTCCATGTACCAACTTATTAGAACTCAGATTCCCTAAGCTTCTGAAGTTCAGATGCCCCCAATCTCTTGTGCCACAGCTCACTGTAACCTTCAACATCTTCTGCACTAAGGCATTTAGTTTCTGTTGTTTCCACTTTCACTTTGAATGTTCTATTGCTTCCTTCCCTGTTCAGATTGCATAATCAGCTTCTAATCAGAATCATACAACTTCAAATTATAACTGAGAAACCTTTCTCAATTAGCTGACCTACACTCATCAGATTTCTCTTCATGCCAGGAACATACCAAACATCCTTGATCAGAACAATTTTTCCATTCTTTACTCTGACTTTGACATTTCCCATTCCTTCAGCATTAAGGTATTTATCATCAACACATATGATCTTTTTCCTCTTTCTAGAGTCAAAATTAATCAACCATTGTTTGTTTCCAATTAGGTGATTTGAGTAGCCAGTGTCCATATACCACCAGTCTACCAAATATCCACCATCAGATTCAGAAGCCATCAATAGCACAGGTTCATCATCAAACTCTCCTCTGGCTATATTTGCTTCTTCTGATTTTCTTTCCTTGTTTGACCAACAATCAGCAGCAAAGTGACCAAACTTCTTACAACAATAGCATTGAACTTTCCTCTTGTCAAACTTCTCCTTTCCCTTATGATGTTTCTTCTCATCAGAGTTGGCGGCTTTTGATTTTTGATAACCATCACCATGTCTCTTCTTGGCCTCTGACTAAGACTTCTTCTGATTCTTCTTACCAGAAGATGCTTTTAGAGTCTGCTCTACCTCTATTTCAGAGGTTCTCTCAGTCAGATGAAACTATTGTGTGTCTAGACTACTCTGCAACTCTTCAATTCTCATGGTCCTGAGGTCTTTGGAGTGTTCAATAGCTACAACAATGTAATTAAACTGAGGAGTAAGTGATCTCAGTACCTTTTCAATGATTACTTGTTCAGAGAGAGTTTCTCCACATGATTTTATCTCATTTGTGATGAGGATCACTCTGGAGATGTAATCAAGTACCTTCTCATTGTTCATCATGTGAGATTTTCATATTGCTTACGTAGAGACTAAAGTTTCACCTTCTTCACTGATGCATCACCACCATAGCATCATACTAGTGTGTCCCACACAGTCTTCGCCGTCGTTGAATCAACGATCTTCTCAAACACATTCTTATCCACACACTGATGGATATAGAAAAACGCCTTCTGATCTTTCTTCCTTGTTTCTTTTTACGTGTTTCTCTGTGCTTTTATAACATCTGCTGCAACCACCATGAAACCGTCATTGACGAGATCAAGAACATCTTAAGCGTCAAACAAGACACACATCTGAATCATCCACCGATTCCAATTATTTCCATCAAACACTAGATATAAGCTTTGTGTTCAAGCTACCGTTTCTGCCGTTATCTTCGTTCTTGTGTAACTTCACTCAAATTTCACCAACACTCGCGTTTCCCAATCTCTTAGAATTAAGAAATGTGATTCGTATTCGATTCAAATATTCAATTCACTATGAATTGAATGAACATAATCAATCACACGCACCTCACGTACAATTCAAGAAAATAATGGAAGAGAGAAAAAAAATCTATAACTAACTTTTACTCTTAAATGCAAAAACAGTTATAATAAAAAAAATTCTGTTACAAACAAAAACTAAGCTTTAGCTTATATACAAGCGCAAACTAAAATAAAATTCAAATGTAAAACAAATTAAAGCAAATGAAACTAAATTGAAATTACAACTCACATGTTGAATTTTAATCGAAACTTTATCTACAGAATAAATTAGCCATTTCTCTTCGAGTTGTTCAGAGCAACCTCGGTTTATCGGTTTGGCCGGAAAACCAAACGGTTCATACCGGTTCGTTTACATTTCCGATCCGTTAGCAGAATCAAACCGGTCATCTTAGCAGTTCCCGGCTGGACCGGTCCAAATGGATTCTGAAACACTGAAACAAACACAAGGTACAAAACGGTGTCTTATTGAGAGCCAGTGTAATTGTCAACGTAGATGATGATACAAGGACGGTTTCTTCTCAACACTACCCTCTTGCCCAATTTCTTCTTTCGAGGTGCAGTTTAGTCACACAACCACTGTTAGTCTCTTATTCTCCTTCTTTTTCTTTTCAACATTATATCAAACAGTTGGTGGGTCGTGAAAATTCACCAAATTCGCCTTGTCTTTAACATTTTTATATATATGCCACTTGTGTTCGTTCTTAAAATTTGAAATTCTGAAACAAAAATGTTTACTTTACTTGGTATTGTGTTTTTGGTGTTCAAATTTTAACAAATTTTAATTCTACATGTTGAATTATGAGATTGTTAAACCAATTGATGTTTCAGGAAGTTTGCTACAGAGTCAAAGGATTAGAAGGGGTTTCTCCAAAAACATGGCTTGGAGTATGGAAAGATGTGACTTGGGTCTTGATGTTAAGATTGGAGTGGTTCATCCTGCAACAGATGTTTATGCTGCAGAGGCAGTTCAAGCTTTGAAAGCTGGGAAGGTTATTGCAGTTCCCACTGATACATTATATGGATTTGCTTGTGATGCTTGGTATGCTATTTTCATGTAACCTTGAAATCCTTCATGTTTTGTTTTTGTGAGTCTCACTTGTATTTGTTTAACCACTTTGTCTAAAATATCCTTTGCACTGCACATTTTTCATATATTAGACCTCTTTAAAGGCGTGTCCGTGTCAGTGTTGGACACCAACACTTGTGATTACTTTCAATTTATTCATTTTTTCCAATTATTATCAACGTGACAATGTTGGTGTCGTGTCCGGGGTCTGTGTTTGTGTACTATTCACTTATTTTTTTGAATGATTAATTACCTCTCTTACCTTTTGTCGGGGCTTGTTGGCAGCCAGTTGGAAGCAGTTAACAGGATTTATGAGATTAAAGGCCGTAAACATACAAGTCCACTAGCTATTTGTGTTAGTGACGTATCAGACATAGACCGTTTTGCTCTAACCGATCATTTACCTCATGGTCTGCTTGATTCTCTCTTACCTGGGCCTGTCACAGTTGTACTAAAACGAGGTTTGTATGTCACACTTGTCTTTGCGTGTGAGTTTATGTGTAATGAAAAATGAGTTTTTATATGCTTGAATATTACAGGAGAATCAAGTGCTCTTGAACGATCTTTGAACCCGGGATTTGATAGTATAGGAGTTAGAGTTCCTGATTGCAATTTCATTAGGCTCATTGCCCGTGGTTCAGGAACTGCCTTGGCCCTTACCAGTGCGAACCTAAGTGGACAGCCAAGTAGTGTTTGCATCAAAGATTTCGAGAAACTATGGGAACACTGTGCTTCGGTTTATGATGGTGGTACGCTTCCATCCGGCCGTGCAGGTTCAACTGTTGTGGATCTCAGTACACCACACAAATACAAGATTCTTAGACCTGGAAGGTATCTTAGCTAAACTTATTTTTCCTGCATTGTTTAAAGGATGGACTATACTATTATGTCAGATGCAGATGCTAAAATATATTTCTTTTACATAAACTTGTTTATTTAATACAGGATGAAATCTGTGTGATTTTTATGTTCTAATACTTCACCATAGATATCTAAAAAAATGATACTAGATTCATCTTACGCTCAAGTGCTATGAAACAGTATTATAAAAATGGACACTGGACACAACACTGACACCACGAACACTGGTCATAATTCGATAAAATGAAACTAATCGAATAAAGTCACATTTTTTCGGTGTTAGGCAACAAGCAAACATTCAATATGAAGTGTGGTATACATAGCTTAGGTTATCTTGCCTCTGAAAAATGTATATAAAACACAATCATCATAATTTTGAATTTTGATGCCTTTGAAGTAATAAAAATGGGTCAAAACTACATGTGAGCTTCATGTTAGATAATTAACGATGTTACTTGTTTGAAAGAAACCGGTACTTTGATTACTATGAACTACATTTGATATTTTACAAATATGAATTTTATGTCGCCTAAAAGTTCATTGATTTTGTTCTTGTTCACCTGGTATTTGCAGCGCGAAGGAAGAGACAGTTGCCATATTGGAGAAGCATGGTTTCGTTGAGACAGTGTAACCCCTGAAATTAGTTGTGTTCCATTTGTAGTTCCACGTTCTAGGCATAAATTTTCACTTCCAAAAACCAATTCTTTCGCTTCGACATGCGAGAATATTATCTCCCAGCTTAATTTTTTACTTTAACTGCGTATAAGTTACGCCACAGAATCTGGGGCGCAAAAACTTACACTTAGCATTGTTGGAAATACTCATTGTTGTCTAAGTTGCACTAGGCTGTGGCCTAAGTTGCACTAGGCTGTGGCTTTATGTCGTGTTATAAAAGCTCATTTATTATGTAATACTGAAATCAGGTTTTTCTGATAATTATCTCAGTTTATGAAATTATCTCAGTTTATGAAAACTATATAAATGGGAAACTGAAACAAGTTTATGTTTCAGTTTATGAAAACTATATAAATGGGAAACTGAAACTTTCTCACTGGTTCACTTGCGCATTTGTTCTTTACTGTTGATAAGATACATTATGACCATGCTAGATTATAAATTGGTGGACTGCTGTTGTATTTATAACATGTTAGATACATAAGGCAATCTCTACATATTGGTGCTTAATCATGTTATCTTGTGCATCATGTATTACATCACTTGATAGTTTAGGAGTTAGAGATGTAAACACGCCGCATTTGGGTGAATCACAATCAATCTATAGTGCAAAATCAAGTGTGCTTCTCATGACTAAGCTAGTGGCTGCAGAACTTATTGTGTATAGAGTAGGGAATTTAATCTATTGTTACTAATTTACTACACGTCTACATGAGACTACAATGTACAGTTTATGAATATATCTTTTCTTGCTATGGAATTTCTCTTTGTTTATTTTGTACTGATGCATATGTCAGCACTTCAAAACCAGAAGGCTTTTTGGCTTTATATTTTTTAGGCTTGCGTGACACAATGATTTTTTTTTTGGTCGAAGTGAGAGACAAGGATTGAGGAAATGTGTTTGTAGGTTTGTCTTAGAGTTTGATTATTGATGTATAGCAGTTTGTCTTAGAAATTTTTCTGATGACTTCTCGTTCGTTCAATGCTTCAACAAATAGTTCTCCTGGTTCTGCAACATCAAAAGGCAAATCATCCTTAAGAAACATCCTACCAAAATTGAGCTTTAGGTATAGAACACCGGCTGATACTGAAAAAGCGAATGTACCAACTCTGGAATTTTCCGCTTCAGGCCCTCGAGAAAAGCCTATGATCTCAAGATCATTGTCACTTTGTAAAATATTTACTCCTAGGATGAAAAGAACATCATTGCCATTAGAAGAAATTGGACATTCAAACCCAGAATCCACTCTTGGTGGAAATGGAAGTGTTGGTGGTGGTTCTCTGAGTGTAAGAATTTAAGTAATGTTTTCAATTTCTCCTATAAAAATAATAATGTTACCACTTAACCTATTTGTTTCTTCTGCAGAAAAAAGAGTTTTGACGTAAGATAGCGTGCTATCTTTCGATGCCTGCCAACAACAAGGAGAAAAGTCTAAGGAGGATGAATTCATTTTTTTGCGTCGTTCATTCTACTCCTCAAGCAAAGGAAGGAAATGAGTTGTTGAGCACGTCTCCAACAAAAGATACTGGTATAGTAAAATCTTATTATTAACACTTGCATTCATGAAAAATGAGTTTGGCTATAAGCTTCAATTTGGAGCTTCATGAATATAATTCAATCTTCAAGAATCAAGAACCATTTTATTTGTCTACTCAATTTTATAGGGTTTGGCAGGAAGTTCCAGTACTTGTCATTGTCACCATGTGACCTATTTTTGTTTTCTTGAGCAACTGTTGGTAAGAGTAACATTCCTCTATCAATGAGCTGTCAAATTTGCAATTTACTTAATAATTTTTCTTGAAGTCTATTACTCCTTGGTAACCGGTTTATCTGTTAACTTTATTCTTATTACCTGTAAACACGCCACATTCGGGTGAATCCAACCATAGTCAATCTAAAATGCAAAATCAACAGATTCAGATCAAAGTTGAATTGATATTTGTGTGCATCTCATGATAAAGCTACTGGCTGCAGAAATTATTTGATGTACAAAAGTCTCTGACTCTTCAATTAATTAAATCTAGTATCTTTGATGTACAAAAGTCTCTGACTCTTCAATTAATTAAATCTAGTATCTTTGATGTTCATTTCAAACGTAAGACAACAACTCAAATATGTATATAAGTACTAAAACTTTAAAATGAATTTTCAACTACGAATTTTTGAATATTTGTTCGATATTCATAAATCATATATCTATTTTGATGGTTTCAAACTCTTGGATATATTAGTCAATAGTTTAAAATAAAATTTCAAACTTTTGAGCCTGAATAAGTAACATGTTTTGGCCTAGAGCAAAATATGCCCAAAATCATTTTTCAAAAAGCGTTTTCGGTACGATCACTTTCAAAAACTCAGCATTATCAAAAACTAGTGGAAAATCCGTGCGGATCGCGGATATAGAAATAAAAAAAAATCAAAAATATAACATCCAATAAAAAAATTGAAAATATAAAAATTTTGTTGTAAATTATAAAAATAAAATTATAACACCCAATAAAAAAAATCGTGTTCAGAATTTGGATTAGCAACTTTATGCTCATTGTTCACAACTCATAATTTTGATCAGAAACTTCTTGTTCCCGTTAATTTTCAATATTTGATCAGTGAGTTCATGTTTCTGTTAATATTCAATATTTTGATCAGTAATTTCATGTTCCCGTTAATATTCAATATTTTAATCAATATCTTCATGTTTCCGTTAATACTCAATATTTTGATCAGTGACTTCATGTTCCCGTTAATATTCAACATTTTGCTCAGTAACTTAATGTTCCCGTTAATATTCAATATTTTGATCAGTAAATTCATGTTTCCGTTAATATTAAATATTTTAATCAGTACCTTCGTGTTCCCGTTAAAATTCAAAATTTCTATCAATAACTTCAAATTCCCGTTAATATTCAATATTTTGATCAGTAAGGTCATTTTCTCGTTAATTTTTTCAAATTTTCTAACAGTAACTTCAAATTCCCGTTAATATTCATTATTTTGACTAGTAACTTTATGTTTCCGTTAATATTCAATATTTTGATCAGTAACTTCATGTTCCCGTTAATATTCAATATTTTGATCAGTAACTTCGTGTTCCTGTTAATATTCAAATATTCTATGAATGACTTCAAATTCTCGTTAATGTTCAATATTTTGATCAGTAACTGCGTGTTCCCGCCAACATTATATTTTTTTCAGTCTATAAAAATAAAAAATAGTATTTTACTTTTGATATTATTTGTAAAAATATATGAATCAATAGTAAATTTAGTCCCGTTTATAAAACTAACATTGTTTAAAAATATTTGATGATAATAAAAATATTTTATAATAATAAAAATCTTAAATTGACAAATTATAGTGAAGAAATATTCAAGCAAAGTATATAATTCAGTTAGTAAAAACTATTTAATATAATTGATTAAAATCAATTTACAAAATCAAATATATTAAATACCGTTGAATATAATTTTCATTTTCATAAAATTTCAGGGAATTGAAAACAGAGACGTTTAAGTTCTCTCTACTTAATTATAATTGTTGAAGGAGAATAGGAAGAGGAAGGAGAATAGGAAGAAGAAGAGAAAGGAAGGAGAACAGGAAGAGGAATGAGAATAGGAAGAAGAAGAGAAAGATAGTGAGAGAAAGATTGTTGAAGGAACAGTGAAGTAATTCAAAAAATGTATACCACTAAACAAAAGGTGCTTAAGAAAATGACACGTGTCCAAAGTGTATAATAATATTTTTGGTGGTTATATATTTTCTTATATGGTAGATTATTGATAATTTACGTTAAAATTAGTATTTAATTTGTAAAGAAAATACTATAGTGTACGTATACAAGTAATTGAATTTTTAGAACGAAGAAAAATAATTCAAAATAATATTTAATCTAAGATATAATATTTTTTGAAAAAATAAAATTCTTAGTCTAAAATAATCATAAAATTTAAATTAAAGTAAATTATAAAGAAAACTTGAAATTAAGTGTCAATAAACAAAATATAAAAATTTAGAAAGGTGAAATGTATGACCATAAATTCTTCATATATAAATATATTTGGTAGATTATATACTTGTTCACCTCACTATTATTGTTACACAGCAAAGTATGTATGAAGCATATATCATAGAAATTTGACATATAAGATTATATTAAATTACATATGAGAACACCATATGGAAATAAGTAATCAGTGGCTCCTCATAATACAGACAAAATTATATTAAGTTTAGAAACAGATCACTACAAACACTGATGTGCAGTACATTAAGAAGAAAGACAAATGGAGAGATGTATGTAGTTATGGAAAAATGAAGCAGGTAATGTAGGATCCGAACCTGTTGACGTTGTTGGACCCGAGATGGCGGTTGCAAGGCCGTAAATGGTTGAATCTCAGCCTCCGTCTGCACCTCAGAAGGTTGTGCAACCTGGACTACGTTGATGGTCGCCATAGAAATAGTGATAGGTTTTTTATGTTTTGTTTGGGTTGGTGAGAAAAGGAGGCATGTTTATATAGTTTGGCATGAGACTCTTAAGCTTCTCCCTGACTTTGGTAATGCAAATGCATTAATTATCTTGAAACTGTAATAGTAAAACATAGGGAGGCAAAATAATAATTAGTGATGATGGTCAAGATTACCAATAAGTTGGAAAAAACATGTGTGATATGATTAGGCATTAAAGCCAGAGGGAACTGACCTTGAAAAACCGAAAAACATATAGTGAATCAACAATGAAACCACTCTGATTGAATTTGTCTACTGTTGACTCCCCGTTTGGCATTGGCAAGGTTGAGCACAACTGCAAATTATCATGTTGTGAGATAATATAAGAAATATAGACTTCGTTTTTAACTGTAAACTAAATAAATTCAACTGTAGACATAGCAAACTCTCGAAATGTGCAAGTGTTGAACAGGATATGTCCCGCGACTATTATGAGTCATATAAACTTCATTTTGTTTATTGAAGCTTATTATTTACAGCAACATTTTATTTGGATTTGCTTCTCTATAGGGTGGACTAAATGACTTTGTTGCTGAATATGTAAATGGAGCCAAGGGAGTGAAACTTTGATGGAACTTGGCAAATGAATGGCATAAAATAGCAAAATAATACACACCTTATGTTGGCTTTCCCTCCTTTGGAATGGAGCCAATGGAGTGAAACTTTGATGGAATTTGCAATGCACCCGAAATGGAAGTTGAGTATCTGCAAGTTATGAGTTGTCATTGAAGCAAGAGGTACATTAAAATGTTTGATGCTTAGGTCATCGAAAGAGATTTTAATATTTGACGGTAGTAAAAAATTAAATTCAAAACAATCCAGTTCTACATGATAACCTGTCAGCCCAATCTTCTAATTCTTAAGCTGAAGTGGTTTGATCAAAGAAGCATTTACGGGGCTGGAGCAGTAATATTCAGATTTCCCAAGTACCTCTATTGTTTGGTCTCTCACTTTCAAATAACTAATCCCATTAGCTCTTAAGAATTCTGTAGCTTTAGTTGATCCTGAAAGAACAACAAAAATTAAAAGTGAAATATTAGGAAAACCTGACAAATGCATGTTTATAAAGAAACCTTAACCAAGTTGATATCCTAAGAGGTGGAAAATACCTTATAAAATTTAAAAATAACTCTTCTGATTTTGAAAATGTATCTCCGAATATACTATCTGTCTTGTTGAAACACGTTTCAATAGAGACTCACCTTATATTTTTTTTTCAAAATTTATTTCGGAGATACATCTTCTGAATTACTCCATGTACACCCGATGTATTCCTAACTGAAACACCCTTTTATGACATATACTGGTCTGGAGATGCATCTTCACATTCACACCAGACATAATTCAGAGATGCATCATCGGAACCACACCAGACAATAATTTTTTTTACTATGGTTTAGATATGTTGTGATGAATTTGACGATATATTATAGTTATAAGTATAAACCACACACTTTTGGAATAATATGAAAATGACATATATAAATTGATTAATCCAGAGTATGCAATAAAGTAAAAATAAAATAGAACCGAAAATAGTGTTTCTAATATAGATACTGGTCGTACCTGATCATAAAGGAGATTAGTGGCCAATTAACGCTGTGAGCTCCGCTACTCCGGTGGTGATGAGACGGTGGGGGGTGTACTTGCAAGGTACTCCGATGCCAAAGTCAGGAAGGGAGTAAGCAAGTACAGAAAGTGAGAGTGAGAGAATATGATAGAATACCTGACCCTCTCGTGAGAGAGGGTATTTATATTGTGCCCCCGACGCTAGGCCAATGGTCGTCTGCACTGGGTTGGGTTGCTAGGCCCAATGCAGATAACTGCTAGGGCTTATGTGGCGTAGGGAAGACCAGCACGTGGTCTTCTCCCTGGATTAACTGCCCCTAGATCTCTGAAGAGTGGGTAAACCAACTCTTTCGAAGGTGGGTAGTTACCTGATGACGTGTCCCCGCGGGGGGAGCACGTGGAGAACACGGGGAGGAGAGTCGTGACATCTCTTCGTGTCATGAAGTCTCTGCTCGACACCAATGGGACCTGAGTGTGCTCTACGATAGAGGATTGAGCCTTAATGGGCCGTTTAGTATTGGGTTGGGCCTGCCCGACCGATGGGCAGACGCTGGCCCAATCCAGAACAGGAGCCCCCCAAGTCGTTGCTCCGAAGTGTCGGAGTAATGACTTAAGGGTCGGCCCGTTCGTCGAGGAGATAGTAAGAGAAGTTCGTGCTCGAATGAGTGGGTTGGTGGTGGACGTCGACGTTCCCGGGGAGATGGAAAGAAGTGGACGCATTGAGGTCGCGAGCACGTAGGGAGCGGAAGGGGCGTGCGTGGGAACCCATGGCGCCACGTGGAACGAGTCATCAATGCCTAAGGCGGCTAGTAGTAGGGGCACTCAAGTGCCTAGAGACGCCCCGAGTCCAGTGTTAGGATTATAAATAGGTAGCGAGTTCGTGTCATTTAAACGCTTTCGCTCCACTAATTTGTCTCCTTCAAGTTCCTTCGTGTGCTCGACATCACCGTCGCCGCCACCACTGCTGCTAACCGCTCCCCGACAACCTCACTTCTAACCATCAAGTAAGTTTCCTCGTCCCCTCTGTTACAGTTTGATTTTACCGTTCATTTTCTGGGAAGGGACGTAGATCTTAGGGTAGCGTTTCGATATTTCGGTGACTTTCGTGAGTTTTCCGGCGTGTATGTGAGTTTTCCGGCGTATGCGTCGGAGATTTTTGGGGGACTCTGCTAGCTCATTGAAGTTTTACGATGAATGCCTCGGGGACATGTATTGAATGTCTCGGGGGGCTGATGAACGTCCCGGGGATCTGATGAATGTCCCAGGGAGCTCATGGCTTCCCCGAGTAGCCGGTGAATGCCTCGTCGAGAGGCCCTGTGCCCGTAGGATCGCGCCAGATGGGCAGTTCCTTACTTGTTATCGGGGAGAGTTACCTGGGTTGCTCGGCGCCCTCCACGCCCTTTTACTTGACTTGCGATGGAAGGGTGAATTTGATTTCGAAAGTCTAATTCACCGTGCTCCTCTGCTTTTCAGGTAAAAATGGTCGTGAGGATCGCAGGCATTATTCAGATAGACATCGAACCTGACCTGCCCGAGCCCGTCTAGCAACCCGGGGAGGAGCCAATTTGAACGCCTGCGGATTGGGCAAGAGAAGAGCCATTAAGAATTAGGTCGCGGTTTGCCCACGACGACACTGATGCCTTCGCGATTGTTGAGGACGTCGCAGTGGGCGAACAAGCGAACTGGACGGTGTTTAAGCCTAGAGAGCATCACCGCATATGATCGAGCTACTAGGGGTTAAGGTTTCCTATGTATGATTTCGTGTTCAGGGAGGCCGGTATCCGTCTCCCTTTCAACAATTTCAAACAGGGGGTGTTCGACTGGCTGCGTCTGGCGCCCTCCCAGCTCCACCCAACGCGATGGCCTTCACGCGGGCGTTCGAGCTCGTGTGCGACTACCTTGGCATCGGGGCCACTCTCCCCCTATTCTTCCATATTTTCCATCTACAACGGTCAACTGACAATGAGCGACACAACCGGGTATCCCTGAAGTAGCCGAAGAAGTTGTTCAAGGCGTACCTAGATTCAGTTAGGTGTTTCAAGGACATGTTTTACTATGTCATGCCTGCCACGCACGAAGCCGTGGGGGCACTCTACACTATCGTGACCGATGACATGGGGGAGGAAAGATTCGTGTCTAAGTGCCCCCTGGAGTGGGAGGAGGCGCACTTCGAGAGTGGCACAGAGGCCTATATTGTGAAGCCCATTGAATTGGGTATCGAGGACAAAAAGGCGTTCACGAAACTGGACGAGTATGTCGCCGGCTTTACTCGGGCCAAATGTATAACCAGGGACGGGAGTTTCGTCCTCAACGCCCGAGGACAGGTCGTGACTGAGCCACGTTTCATCAACACTAAGGCCCTCCTTGAATGCAAGTCTAAAGAGGAAGCCATGAGGTTCCTAGGTAGTAGCCCACTGCTTCGCTCGGGCATTCACCCTGTTTATTTTTCTTGTGCTGACTTGTTTTTTGTTTTCTGTCGCAGGCCAAATGTCGAACGCAACTGAGCGCATCCTGAAGCTGGCTGCCACCCGAGGTGCGAAGAGAAGTAAGGGTCGGGTCCAAGAAGTCATACAGACAACGGTGCCGATCGAGGGAGAAAGTGGCTCTTCTTCTCCCCAACACAACAGTCTCCCCCCGGAGAGGACCCCTGCTAAGAGGCCGCGCGCCGAGGGACCTGTCCTCGTGGACCTCGAGGGTCCCGTCCCAACCGAGAAATTCATGTTTCCAGCCTGTCACCTCCAGCGGGATTTCTTCGGAGGGAGTCCTCCTCCTGTTGTCAAGGCTGAAGTGAAGGCGATCCTGGGAATTAAAAGAACGGCTAGGAGGAAAGCGCTTGCTGAAGATATGGCGGCCATGGTATGAATCTTTGAGACTGCCCTGGTTCTGAACGACGAGACAAGCCCCGCTTCTAAACTGCAAAAGCTGTGGGACGAGTACAACGCCCTCGAGAAGGAGAAGGACAAGGCTGAGAGTGACCTGTAGGAGGCTCGGACGAGGTGTGAGAACCACGTGCGCGTCCTCCACGAGCTGAATGAGACGAATGCTGAGTTGAAGAGGACTCATGAGGAGCGAGACCATCTCCGAAACAAAAATGCCGAGCTGGAGGCTGCTGCTAATCCAGCGGAAGATGAGACAGAGGACGAGAGGCTCCTTGTCAGCCGCGGTGCTCTGATCGCTAAGATTTATGAGCTCGAGCAAGACTGTTTGGAGGGCCTCGAGGTGGGTTTTAAGAGTGATGTTGCTCAAATTGAGGTTGAAAATCTGGAGGTCCAGCTTGCCCTTGACAGAGTCAACCTGTTCCACCGCGTGGTCGATGGCAAGGTGGTCGTACCAGGGGAGGACGAAGATGGTGACGGGGAGACGGACGCCTGGATTGAGGAGTAGATTATTGTGTAGTTTCTTTTGTTTGCTCGGCCTGCGTGTCATTTTATTTTAACTTCATTTAGCTCGGCCTGCGTGCCGTGATTTTGAATCAATTTCCGCCCGGCCTACGTGCCAGGGGCTTATGACCTTTTTGCATGTACTTTGAACAATGGGCTTCTGCCCGGTTCTAATGCACTGTTTTTTGTTATCTTGTGTGTGATGTTTGTATGTTTGATGATATGTCTGTTTCCTTTCGTTTTTGTCTAAGTAATTGGGGGTTTCGCTCGACTTTGTTGATCCTCGACAGTGCAGGGAACTGGTCGAGTGGTCGGAGCTATATTCCAACCTTCGACGAGGCTAAAAGCTCGATCGAGGTCTTAGCTTCGTGGCGTGGGCTTCCCATCGCGAGCTGGCTGCCCAGCCAAATTGGTACGACAACGGTGGAGCTCGGTTGAGGTGTCCCCGTCGGATCAAGGGTCCTCGCGCACACACAACGCGGGCCCTTGTCTTTTTGTCTCGAGGGAGTCGCGCTTGTACCTTAGTGCGTCCCCGTAGTCGCGATGCGGATGGGTCGCGGGCAGTGTTTAACTGTAACACTGTTTAAGCTTCTCAGCATTCCATGGTCAAGCAAGTTCCTCCCCATGTAGATTTTCGAGGTAGTAGGCTCCTGTCCCTGTTTTCGCGCGAACGCGTTAGGGGCTCTCCCAGTTCGCGGCGAGCTTGCCTTCTCACGAATCCTTCTGGTTCCTTCGTAGGACAAGGGTGTCTACCTGAAAATCACGTTTAATAACTTTGTTGTTATAGCGTAAAATTATCTTTTGTTTAAGTGAGGCCTCGCGGAGGGACCCACCCGACCTTATCTCTTCGATGAAATCAAGCTCCTCCCGGAGGGCTTCATCGTTCATCTCCTCGTCGAGGGGAGACTCTGTTCTTCTCGAGGGTTCCCTTATTTCCACAGGGATCACCGACTCAGTTCCGTAGGTCAATCGGAAGGGGGTCTCCTCGGTAGTGGAGTGCGGGGTTGTTCTGTAGGCCCAGAGGATGCTGTGTAGTTCCTTGACCCATATTTTCTTAGCATCGCCTAGTCTCTGCTTTAGACCTTGTAGGATCACCCTATCTGCGGCTTTAGCCTGCCCGTTCATTTGTGGGTGCTCGACCGAGGTGAAGTATTGCTTCGTCCCCAGCTTCGCGACGAAATCCTGAAAGTTCTTATCAGTGAATTGTGTTCCGTTGTCGGTGACAATTTCCTGGGGTATGCCGAACCGGGCAAGTATGTTCCTCTTGTAGAAACGTAGTATGTTGCGGGCCGTGATTTTGGCCAGGGCTTCAGCCTCGATCCACTTCGTGAAATAATCGACGTCGACGATCAGGTACTTGTTTTGGTATGACCCCACGACGAAGGGGTCGAGGATATCCATCCCCCACCATGCAAACGGCCACGGGGACGAGAGCGATTTGAGCTCACTAGGCGGGGCCAAGTGCATGTCCCCGTGTCATTGGCATCTGTCGCACTTATTGAGATGGGCAACATGGCCGACTTCTTCCGCAGATTTGACGATTATGTCATCCATGTAGACCTCGAGCATGTCGCCGATCTCTTCCTGGAAGACTTTGTTCATCATCCGCTGGTAGGTCGCACCGACGGTCTTCAGGCCGAAGGGCATCACGTTGTAGTAGTAATTGCCCGACTCGGTAATGAAGGTGGTGTGCTGCTTGCCGGCCTTGGCCATGGGGATTTGATTGTACCCCGAGTAGGCGTCCATGAAGGACAATAGTTTGAAACCTGCAGAATTGTCGACCAGCTGGTCGATGTTAGGCAATAGATAAAAATCTTTCGGGCATGCCCGATTAAGGTCGGTATAGTCAACGCACATCCTCCATTTTCCATTATTTTTCTTGACAAGTACAACGTTAGACAACCAGGTTGTGTACCTGACCTCCGAAATGAAATTTGCCTCTAAGAGGTCTTTTATAGCTTTTTCAGCAGCCTCCGCTTTCTCGGGAGACTGCCTACGCATACGTTGCACTATAGCCCTAGCAGCTGGATCTACAGTAAGCTGGTGACACTAGGCATGGAAACGGGGAGGGTCGGGGACAGTTTTTACCTCCTCCAAACCCAAACCCGAATCCCCAAACAATCACCGTTCCCCTCCCCAAACCCAAACGGGGATGGAGAATTAAAGTCCATACCCGTCCCAAATGAGTTCGGGTTGGGTTTGGGTATCCCCGCCCCGCCACCATCCGTTTAGTAAAATAAATTTTTTAGTAGAAATATTTATTTTTTATAAAATAAAATTACGTTACAAATAATAAAATAAAACAATCTCAAAAAATTTCATATATATATTTCAAATATTTTAAATAATTAACACAAATCAAAATATCAAAATATTGACCACATATTTAATATTTTAAATTAACAAAACTAAATAATAATGTATATAATGAAATAAGCGAGGCGGGTTCGGGGTGGGTACTAATGTCCCCATTACCCGACCCGTCCCCATATATTTTATTCGGGAAAACCCAAACCCGAACCCAAACCCAGTCAAAGCGGGTTTTCCCCTTCAACTTCGGGGCGGGTTCGGGTGGGTACCCGCGGGTATGGGTTTTGTTGCCATGCCTAGGTGACAGGCCACCTCTGGGTCGATACCGGGCATCTCGGACGCGTTCCACGCGAACAAATCTGCGTTCTCCCGGAGGCATGCCTTCAACTGCTTCTTCGCCAGGTCGGGGAGCCTGGTACCAATCTTCACACTCCTATCTGGATCATCTCCGAGGGCGACGAGCTCAAAGTCTCCGTCTGGGATGTGGCACGTTGGATGGAGAGGCTGCCCATTTGCTTCAGCTGGGAGGTCGTTGTCCGCTGCTCCCTCTTCTTCCTGCTCTCTGGGGAAACGACTGTCGAGGTCCACCGCGTTGACGCGTGGGAGTGGCTTTAGCACTGCGTCTGGGGTTGACTTCTCTCCGGTCTTGGGCTTGATGTTGATCGAGCTCAGGTCCTTGGTTGCCGCTTCGAAGCACCTCCTAGCAGCTTCGATATCCCCGTGGATGGTGATGACTCGACCTCGGGTGGTGTAGTACTTCATCTTCAGATGTACTGTAGATGGTACCGCTATGAGCTCGGTCAGAGTTGTCCTCCCCATGATGCACTGGTACAGGGAAGGACAGTCCACTACCAGGAAACGGGTCTTGACTTATCGGGCAGTGTCCTCACTCCCGAAGGTGACCATAAGCTCGACATAACCCCATGGCCTGGTGGTCGTGCCGTTGAAACCCTGGAGATCTGAGCCTATGTAGGGGGTCAGATGCCTTTCATCGAGCTGGAGGGTCTCGAAGAGGTGGGCGTACATGATGTCCACCGAACTCCCTTGGTCGACTAGGATTCTGCAAACATCAAAGTTCGCCATCTGCGCCCGGATCAAGAGGGGGATGATGGAGTTGGGCGCACCACCTGGCAGCTCCTCGGGGTAGAATGTGATGAGGTTCGACTTTCCTTGCACCTTCTCAACGGTAGCAGTCTGTGCCGAGCTCACAGACTTCAGCTCGTCGAACTTTCGGTTGATTGACCCGACGGAGACCTTGTTGAAGCCCCCGCCGGATATAACAATTGTCGTGGGGAAACTTTCCCGCAGGCTGCGAGCGGTCACATGGTCCTCTGGGGGAAGACTCTCCCATGGGCTAGGGGTGATCGCGGGGATCTCTGTCTCGTCGGGGACGTAGAAGCCCTCCGGTCTGGTGATGCTCAGAGCGACTTGCAGTCCGCCCTCTCCAGTGGAAGGGGTCGACTCCTCGACCTTTTGTGTTTCCCGAGCATCCTGTCTGGGGGGGTCATTCCTCTTCGTATACTGCTTGAGGTGCCCCTCTTTGATCAGAATTTCTATCGCATCCTTGAGGTGGATGCAGTCCTCGATGACATGCCCATGGCTTCTATGGAACCTACAGTATTTGGACTTGTCAACGTTGCCTTTGGGTGGTGTCAGCTTCGGAAAGCGGACACCTCCTTTCTGGAATTCTGAGTTGGCGCACTCGGACATAATTCGCTCGTGGGGAGCAGTGAGTGGTGTGTACTCCGTGAACCGGCCAGTTGGACCTATCGATTCGCGAGAGTCCCTTGGACGGTCTTCTCTTCTTCTATCACCCCCTCGTCGGGGAGCAGTAAAGTCTTTTTGCCTGGAGTTTCGGGGGCCTTCTTGGTGCCGCGAGTCGCGGGCACAGTGGGCAGCCTCGGTCTCCTCGTATTGAATATACGCTTAGGCCTTGTAGAGGAGCTCTTCCAAGTTGCGGGGTTTCAGGATGGCCACCGCCTTGGCAAACTCAGTGCGAGGTCGTAATCCTCGCTCGATCAGGAACTTCTACATGTCGTCGGTAGTGGCTACTTCGACGGCTTCCTGGTTGAAACTTTCGATGTAATCTCGGAGAGATTCGTCTCTCCCTTGAAGGATGGTTTCCAGGGAGGCCACCGTCTTCGGGTGGCATCGATATACGGTAAAATGCCTGGAGAACTGTCTCTTCAGTTGCTTCTAAGCAGTGATGGACTCCGGGGCGAGGCTTTTGTACCACGCCATGACACCTTTTCGGAGGGTGTTCGGGAAGAGCCTGCACTTTATAGCTCCCCAGACATTCCTGTAGTCGAGCATAGCCTCAAAGCTCTCGACGTCGTCGTCCGGGTCAGCAGTACCGTCATACGTCCCTAGAGGTGGGGGCTTCTCCATCCTGACGCGTATGGGCGTATCCATAATCTCCTTGGACAAGGGGGTACGCTGGTCGTCTTCGTCACTCCTAACTGGTGACTGCGAAGGGGAGTGATCACTACACCTGTGTCTTCGGGAGGGACTCCTTGGACGGTTCTTCGGTTTTTCGCCGTCAGCTTTGCTCCTCTTTTGGACAGGGGAGCGTCGTTGTTCCTTGCGAGGAGGGGAGCGATTGCGCTTCTGGGCGACCATAAGCTGTGGTCGTTCCAGGTGCGGGCAGCGTCCCGCAGGTTGGGGGAAGGGCTCCGAGAGTCATCTTGTCCCGTCTTCCGCGGGGGAGGAGAAGGATTGTTAGAGGTGGGGTGACGATGTCTCCGCGGGAGAGAGCGTCGTTGTCTCCCCCTTTCGAGCGCTTCAATCCGCAAGTTCTGCTGGGAGATCAACATGTTGGTCTGATTGACCAGTGTAAATAGGGCCACCGTGTTTGGGTCAATATTTGGTGGCGCATGGACAGGCTGGTAGACAGCTGGGGTGCTGTCGTGTTGGGCGGCGTTGTATGTCGCGTCGTCGTCGGAGGGGGAGGCAGTACGCCTATCCCTCTCGTCGCCTTCTTCGACGTTGACGACCACGTTGTCCTCGCGGTCGTCTTCGTTGTTCAACTGCGCGAAGGCGGTGTCCGAAGTCTTGGCCTCAGGTTGGGTGTTATCCATGGTTGTTAGAAAATGGAAGTTGCTTTGGTTTTACGAGGAGAAAACAGGGAAGAAAAGTATTCCCACAGACGGTGTCACTGATCGTACCTGATCAGAAAGGAGATTAGTGGCCAGCAAACGTCGTGAGCTCCGCTACTCCGGTGGTGATGAGACGGTGGGGGTGTGTACCCGCAAGGTACTCCGATGCCAAAGTCAGGAAGGGAGTAAGCAAGTACAGAAAGTGAGAGTGAGAGAATAGGATAAAATACCTGACCCTCTCGTGAGAGAGGGTATTTATATTGTGCCCCCAGCGCTGGGCCAACGGTCGTCTGCACTGGGTTGGGTTGCTAGGTCCAATGCAGATAACTGCCAGGGCTTATGTGGCGTAGGAAAGACCAGCACGTGGTCTTCTCCCTGGATTAACTGTCCCTAGATCTCCAGAGAGTGGGTAGACCAACTCTTTCGGAGGTGGGTAGTTACCTGATGACGTGTCCCCGCGGGGGAGCATGTGGAGAACACGAGGAGCAGAGTCGTGACCTCTCCTCGTGTCATGAAGTCTCTGGTCGACACCAATAGGATCTGAGTGTGCTCGACGATAGAGGATTGGGCCTTAATGGGCCGTTTAGTATTGGGTTGGGCCTGCCCGACCGATGGGCATGCGCTGGCCCAGTCCAAAACATATATTATATACTACTGCATATGACAAACTCATGCCCCTTGTTCCTATGATGCCTCTTGTATTACAGTGTCTCTCGTGCCTCACTCATCATAACATCTAGAACGTCCCTCACCTCAGAGCCATCCGAAAAAGTCCTCTATCTATTATCCAAAGGGTCGATTAACCTAAAGGATCAATAATCCAAAGAATTTAAATCACCAGAGATTAAGAATGTTCTAGTGGATCATTTATTTAGAGGGTGATTCATATGATTTGAAACACCATTCTTTTACAATGAGAATATTTAAAATTTCTTTTATAAAATTGAATATATCCTCCGTTAAGGATTTTGTAAATATAGAAAGTCATTGATGGTTCGTATAATAAAATTATTTCTAAAATTCCTTTATGAACATAGTCTTCAATGAAGTGATGTTTGATTTTAATATGTTTTTCTATGGAGTAAAAAATGACAGAAGTGGTGGCGCATTAGATATAGATCTTACTTTTCTTTATCTGAAAATCTTCAAGTTGATGCTCCATTCAGAAAAGTTAAGTGTTATAGGTTGTTGGTGATATATATTGGAAGTTTCTTATTACACCACCCATGTTTCTTAGGCACCACGTGAATTTCCGTTTTTGTCCCAATTTTCCGGATGTGCACATCCGGACGCACCATTTTTTTTAAAAACGTTGATTTGTTCCGGATGTGCATATCCGGAATGACAAGTTACGCGGCTTCCGGGTGTGTACATCAGGTACGTATTGAGCGTGAACGTGTCCGGATGTGCACATCCAGAAAAATGTCTGGAACTTATTCATTTGAAAAACGCATATTAAGAAGTAATAATAACATTTATTTTAAGAAGTAATAATAACATTTATTTTAATAGAAGGTTAGAGCAACAAATGCCTGAAACTTTATATTAGAGCAACAAATGCCTGGAACTTTGTATCAAAACGCATGGTGACCACATGTTCTGTATCCAAAAGCTGTCTAGTAGTTCTAACCCATATTTAAACAAAATAACGGTTGTCCACCTATGGTGGCAAACATGACCTGTAACCATAAGTTATATATCAAAAAAGGGCATTGTGAATATCCGAACTCTCAAATCTATCCTCGAAGATTGTAGGACAAATCAAGATCAACAGTCAAACATTACTTCTTTGACGTTATCCAAGATAAATGGTAGAGTCGACACAAAGTTGGTGGTACTCCTATTACCACTTGCAGAACCAGAATCAGAATTTTCGACTTCACTTAGGTAGTATCGAGCGCGGAAAACTAGCAAGTGTGCATAATAAGCAGGAGGAACTGCATACAAGATGATTTAGAAAAAACCAACTCGAACCTGTAAAATATAATCCTTTTGGTCTTTAAAGTTCTGCTATTTTTCCGGATCTACAGATCAGGAATTTTTCCTGATATGTACATCTAGAACAAATCAACATTTTAAAAAAAATGGTGCGTCCGGATGTGCACATCCGAAATCAATGGACAAAAATGAAAATTCGCGTGGTGCCTAAGAAACATGGGTGGTGTAATAAGAAATCACCTATATATTAGGTTGTTGGTGATATATGATTTCCAAAGTCAATTTGATTACAAAACACAACAAATATATAGAGTATAAATCATCTTTAAACCTTGTCCGTATTCTAAAATCATCGACCATGACTAATCAATATTTCTTACCATTTATTAATACTGTACAAACTAGTCCATACTATTCAATGTGAAGAAGTTCTAGAATCTATAAGATGAAACATTCTTGCCATTTACTAATACTGTACAAACTAGTCCAAACTATTCAATGTGAAGAAGTTCTAGGATCTATAAGATGAAACATTGTTCTTTGGTTTAAAATAAGTTTTAACCATTTTTCCATTTTGATAAACTTCACAAATAGAATTTGATTTATACATCAAAATAGGCAGACCTCTAACTAATTTTAAGTTGCTAAGTTTGGAGATTAGCCTCCAACTAATATATCCTAATCATATTTGTCAAATCCATTTCTATTAATTCATGGACAAAAGGTATTTCACCTAATGTTATTGAAAACCATAAAAGTTTATTTATATACATTGTTTTTCTTCCCCATTGAATAAGATTGAGTAATCTTTCTGACTAGTGACTTTACATGAATTTTAATTGAAGTCTGCATCATAACCATTATCACTTAATTGACTTATGCTCAGTAGGTTGTATTCCCGTCCTTGAACTAATAACACATTATGAATATAAGAGAAATAATAGTTAGCAACTCTACCAAAACCAATAATCATCCCTTGTTGGTTCCCTCCCAACCACAACTCTTTCCCGCTTTAGTGACATGCTTGGAACATATATATGTTTTTCACCCATCATGTATCTAGAGCATCCACTTTTCAGATACCATGACTGGTATTTTAGTCCTTCTAATTACCAAATCTGCAACATATGTAATTTGGCTTTAGATACTTATATCTTTGTAGAATATTTGAGGTTTATCCTAGACGATTTCTTATTATTCAATGTTTTGAAATTGATAGTTTCAACATTGATCAAAATTAGTTATCATACCCTCTCTTCAAGCAACAATAACTAACATTAAAGACTGGTGTTTTAGAATTTTGAACTTACACAAAAGGTTTATTCTCTTTATATCCAATTCTTCCCTTGTTATTCTGGATAACACCACAAATAATTAAATCCATCTTTCTTCTCCCTATTCCAATAGTCAAGTACTCTGATTTTTATTTTATTTTTTATGTTTATTAAGTTTAGAGCTACTTAGTACACACAATTGGTGTTTTTCTTTCAATTTTCAATTCCTCAATCTCTTTATTCAAAGAAGTTTCTTTATGACACAAAAATATATTTTTTTTGACTTAAATAGTATTTTCATCCTTATAAGTTGATGTGTTTTTTTATTTTAGTCCCTAATTTTTTTTTGGAAATGATCTCGGAATATTAAATCCTTTTGGTTTTAGTCTTTAAAATAAAAATTCGCAGGAAAATCTATAGGTTTTCTACAGATCTTCCTTCGAATTTTCTTGTAGATTTGAAATCTGCAGGTTTCTTACAGATTTTCCTGCGAATTTTCACGGGACTAACTAAACCCAAAACAATTTTAACATTCTGGAATTATTTTCCAACTAAAAATAAAAACACGCAAACTTACAAGGACAAAAAAGACAATTTAAGTCTATTTCTTTTACAAAATTTAAACTTTTTAGACTTGCTTTGGGCATGATTAAGTAGATATTTCAATGTAGATATCAATTCAAATCTAGATAGGTTAGAAAATACCTCATCTTATGTTTCAACATCTATGTTTGGATCATTGTTAGTGATTGCAGCCATGAGGGCTACATTTGCCTCTTTGTCATTATCATCTTCTTCTTCAGAGTCATCTCATTTTGTCATGAGAACCATATTCTTGATATAATTGGAGTTACCACCTTTAGGATTCATCATTTGAAGTTATAGATAATCACTCTTGAAGTCTCCAAGCTTGTCGCAACCATAGTGGACCTTCTGGTCGTCTTTGCTAGGTTTGGATGTCGATCCTCTGTAGGTTGAAAGTTCCCTAACATAAATCTTTTTCTTCTGTATATAAAGATGTTGGATCCTCTTAGTGAGAAATTCTAGATCTTCATTATTTTACCTTTCAACATCTTCATCATTGGAGTTTCATTATCTGACTCCAATTTCTCATCTTGTAGGGCCTTAACTTTGTCATTTGACCTTATTGGGAGTTCATCTGCATCTAGTTTAAGCTTATGACTCTTTAAAGAGCTTTTAAGTTTTCTAGTATCAATTTGTTCTAAATTTCGTGTCTTCATATGACATGAAGACTTCTAAGAGTTTTCTTCACATGGTCTGCAATATTGTAACTCTTGTTCAAGATCCGAAGTTCAGAGATTAGAGTTTAAAACCTTGAAAATATGGCTTCGATGTATTCATTTTCCTTCATCATGAACATTATCTGATTTGTTGATATCCTTCATAGGTGCTTACTAAGATAATTCAGCCTTAGACTTTTTTCTTGACATTAATGGAATTCCTTGTCTTACAACTAGAAGGACTTCTTGCCTCACACTAGATAGTATTCTTGCCTTAAACTTTTAAGAACTTTCTTGCCTCACACTCGAGAATTTTGAAAAATAACAATGAGGTTTATTTACAACAACTTACACAAAATGGTAAACTCAAATAAAGCTTGGTTACAAGTGTTTAGTTTCCTGCAAAAGAATAATGCATTGAAAACACTTCCCACTCTACAAATAATCATAGACTTTCTCAAAATCAACAACAAACGTATTAAGTTTCCTTTTCTCATCCTCCACCACCTCATTTGTAAATTTAAAAGAACATGAATGATTGTGTTTATTTCTTATGTAAGGATATAAACATTGTATATTATTCATATACATCATTAACTATGGTCAAGTATAATTGAATGTAACAAAAAATATTGTAAAAGAACAAGATAAATGAATGTGTTTATTTCTTTCTCTCTTTCTTATGTAAACACATCAAAATCAATATTAAGAGGAAGATTGAATATTTTGTTTCAAGCTGTGCTCATCAAGCCAAGAAATGATGTCACTAAGAACTTGTATTATTGTGTCATCAGGTTCACCCTCAATTAGAGCATGGTAAGCATCTTTGTAAAGCTCAAGTTTCTTGTCAGAAGAAGTTGCTTTTTCATACAATGCTTTGCTCACTGATGGATCAGTCACAGTATCAGCTTCTCCATGAAGGATTAATAATGGCAGAGTCACCTATAATCATAATCATTAACAAGATAAGTTTCTTTAGACTTTAGAGACAAAAAAATAAGAAGTAGAGAACATACTTCTTCCAACTTTTGTTCGATTTCTTCGGTAATTTTAAGAAGTTCTACAGCTGTGCGCAAGCGCGGTTTATCCTTATAACTAATCACGTTATATTCCGTCTGCATAGTAATTAGATAAGTGTTAAGAGTCAAGTGTCAAGAATAAAAAATAATGCTCGAAACGAAAGATATCTTAGAGTTTGAGTTGAGTCTGGAGACCTGTTCCCTTTTCTTTGGTTCTCTGAATGCCGCGTCTCCTAAATCTTTCATCGGAACTAACTTCTTCTTCGGGAAAACATTTGACATAGCGGTTAGCATATGAACAACCAATTTTGGTGGAACCATGTTCTCCGAAATCTACGCGAAGGTTTTAGGTTAAAGGTAGTTTATAAACAAATGATATCAGAATTTTTAAGTATGATTGTGTTTGAGAAAAAGTACTTTACACATTGGTGCACAAAGAATTGCACCATTCCATGCTTTTGGTTGTTTAAGATGTATCTTTAATGCAACAGCTCCACCCATTGATTGTCCGAAAAGAAAACTTGGAAGAGATTTGAACTCCGGATTTTCTGCCATACAAATGATAGTCATTCACAACGGTTTTCGAGAGAAGGGTTATAATTTATAAACAAGGTTTTAGAAAATAGACCAGACTAATCAGTTCGATCATCAGTCTTATATTGAACTATGATTCAGAGGTCTCGTTAGTTCGATCTTCGGTGTTATTTTTAAAACATCGGTTATAAAGTACCTTTGATTTTGGAGTACTGCTCAATGACATCATCAACAAGCTTATCGAAACTTGGAATATATCCATGAAGACCTTCCGAAAGACCGAATCCGGGATAATCCATAGCGAAAACTCCATATCCAGATGATGCAAGTTTTCGAGCTATTCCTGCGAATGGTTCCATTGTCGCAAAATTGAGTTGCTAATCCAAAAGATAACTGAATATAATGAATTACTCATAGCTATTATTAGTTCTGAATACCAGTTACATGCCTTCAAAGAAAAAAGTGCAAGTGTCTGCATATCCATGGCAGAAAAAAACTGTTGCTTTTGGCTTAGATTCTTTGGGAATCCAACTTTTCCAAAAGATCTCTATCCCTCTTGAATTCACTTCATAAGACTGTTTCATAGCATTCAAATTATGTTATCATATCACATTAATGGCAAAGAAGACAATCGTGAATGCAGATTCATTGCAGTCATTGATGCACACATTCATACATTCGATGAATTAGTGACTGTTCGATCGAGATCTGATGGTTCAAAAAATATGATTTTTAATTTTTGAATTATAATTTAAAATATAAAGCTTAAATATAAACCATCTGATATTGATCGAACTGATGCACCAAATGCGTGAACGCATGCATCAATGACAGGAAGGAATCTGCATCCAACAATCATAGTGACGATATAGCATTGACATTGGTGTGTCTAGTATCAGACATATTCCTATGTCTGACACGACAATACACATTGAAGACGTGTCTGGTATCAAACAAGTATCTCTTTCAGAAACAATACAACACCAACATATATGATTGCGTTCAATCACTTTCATCTTCTCGAATTATTAACAACATGAAAAAACATTTCAAGCTAAATTTCTTACCTCTTTGGTTTCTAATCCATCACATGGAGTCTGCAATGCAAAACAGCAGAGCATAAAATTATTTGATATTAATATATAAAGAAAATACAATTGAAAAATAGTGTCTATCATTTAATAGCTATAAACTAGAAGAGACTTCTATCTCTTTCAGCAACCTTCTAAAGAGTAGTAGTACCAACTACTAAGTTTTAAAAAACGTCTGCAACCGCGAAAACGGTCGCAACAAAACGGTATCGGCATGTGTCAATATCGATCATCTTATTCACGTTTTTTATGTTAATTAAAGAATAAATTGTAGTTAATTCACTCTGTCCGACGCGATCAATGTGTCCTGTAGTGACCGAAATCGCAAAAGTCTTAAGGGGATCGTATTGTTTTTCAAAACCTTGCCAACTACCAATCTCAAAGTCAATGTATTAACTCCAACTCACGTAACAACATAAATGAACATAATCTCAAAACAAACATGTTACATTAAAACAATAAAATCCTCAAAAAAGTGTCTCATAAATGCTCACACAACATCAACAACTAGATGCAGTTTTCCCAGCAATAAAAAGAATAAAAAATTAATAAAAAAGGTTTAATTTATTTCATCAATCTCATTATTCCAACGACAAACACAAATGAAAAACCAAAACCAAAACAAAAAGAAAAGACATAAATACCTTAAACAATATATGATCAATATTAAGCTGAATATCCTTAAAGGCTTCACGAGTTTGTCTTCTAGCATCAACTTCATCTTTATTTGAAGCCAAAAACTTCTGCAATTTCTCATCAACACCTGCTAACTTCATCATGGTTGAGAATTATTGATTTTGTTTGATTTAATAACCCAAAAACCAGAAATTAAATCTGATACATCTCATGAAAAATTTATATATGCAAAAGATAAAATAAAAAGGTAATGGGAAACGAATATTTTTTTATACTAAAATAACTTGTATTCTTTTTGGTTTGTTTTTGCTTTTGAAATATACCAACTATGAAGTTTCGTGGATTATAACAAAAATATTGATTTTAATGAGTAGTTTTTTTATAAACAAAGTCAAAAAGATCCGAAAAATAAGGTAAATCTGACTCAGAATTTTAAATAAACAAAAATACTAGAAATGCAAAATAAGAAATAGTTAATTATTTTTGGAAAGAGAATTAAATAGTTTTTTCATGAAAAAACGACACTTATAAGTTATAAACGTGCAAGACACTCAGATACTCTGAACCACAGATATATTAAATTAATGCAAAGCATCAAAGAATCAAACAGTCAAAAAAATATATATCAAATAAATGCTGTCAAAAAATATGTATCAAAAATATAATTTAACTTAACAAAAAAGAAAAGTATTTGCTTGATTTCCACTTTTTCTATCTAGAAAGATTATTTTACATAGGTTGTATTTGACAAAGCCACTATAGTTTGAATGAGAAAAGTATGCATTATTAACCACACATAAAAAGTATGATTTTTCAAAAAAGATAAGGGACAAGATAAGTATTCCCTCCTGAATTATTTTCAATTATTTGATAATAAAAATATTTATTTTTATTTATTTATCATTTTGAAAATATTTATTATTAGTATATATTAACAATGTAAATTAAATTTTACACAACATTCAATTATATTTCAAAACATTGTTTATACACTTATATAATAATAATAATAATAATAATAATAATAATTATTATTATTATTATTATTATTATTATTATTATTATTATTATTATTATTAGGCTAAATTACAGTTTTAGTATTTTTTTTTAAAATAACATAGTATTTCAAAAAAAAAAAAACTAAAATAACATATTTTTCAAAAATATTACGAAATTAACATAGTTTCTAAATGCAGGCGCCCTTTCATATGGCGACAGTGTTTACAATTTTTTGGTCATGTACTGACACGCCATATGAGATGGCGACAGTGTTATAGGTTTTCAGAGGAGACGCCATCTCATATGGCGCCTCAGTACAAGCCCTTTTTTTTAAAGGCATATTTTTTGTTTTTTTTTTAAAATTTATAGTTAAAACATTTTTTTTTTAAATTGGTAGATACACTATGTCATGTGCTTATAAATAAGACTGCACTATCATTTGTTACTCCATAACAATTATCACCAATATCCTAAACTCTCTACAACAAGTATGTCTGAATTCTTAAATCGGCATTCATCATCATCATCATCATCGGAGGAACCGCTTCCAACATTTCCACTTATGAAAAGAAATTACCTAGTTTATTTTTCCCCAATAAAGCCTTCGATGAAGGTCTTACTCTGGAACACACAGACCTTGGAGCATTTGCATAGGGAATTGAATTGCTGGCTAGAAGGAGAATTTGCTGTAGGTGAAAAGATCAGGAAAATTGAGAGGCTGGTTGAGGAGTCAAGCCCAAATGGAGTTACCCGTGCTTGGCGAAAAGTGGAAAATGATGCTGGTGTCCTTATGATGATGTTAACACCAAAGAAAATTAGTTTGATGATTGTAATATCCTAGAGAAGTTGATGCGTTGAGTTTTTTTATTTGGGTATGTTGTTGTCATTTTCCGCTTTGGTATTAGGTTATGTCGTTGTTAATTGTTGTTGTCGAGAGATAAAGTTATGCTTGGTTAAGTTATGTCGTTGTTAATTGTAATCGCTTAGGTATGCTATCAATGGAATGAAATTTGTTGTTGTTATAAAGAGACAAGGTTACATTTGAAACTATGATATTGTGCTTGATCCTACATTGGGACATTTGGTACGATTGTGTCCCGGCTGACGACACGAACTACATAATCTCACCATTTTGTTTGCTGCATCCATCTCCGTTCGAATACGGGTGCTATTAGGGTGACCCTTTTTCTTTCTTCGTATCAAATCATTATGCCAAACAATTTTGCCTTTGTATGGAGGCCAGTAGTCCTCATTTGCTACCACCTGAAAGTTTGTGTTGTAGACACTACATAGAGTAATGACTTAGTGAAGAACAGAAAGATATTTGGTTGGGTGTTGCCGAGCCTTCGAACATGCTGCTATATCATGGGAGCAAGGCATACGAAATGCCTGAAACTTTCCACAGTCACACCAACTCCTATCCAGTTCCACTCGGTAACATCCCCTAGGTCTCCCTTCATTGTGATCAATAGACTCTGCAACACTGAACTAACCTTTATTACGGTCAAAGACTGTGACCACATGTGTGTTGGCTTTGGAAGCTTCGTCCTTCATGAATGTCATTGAACTATTACTGAATAACAACCCAGATTGCAAGAAAGAAGCCCACTTTATACGCCTGGTATCAAAAAGTACACCGAGCCTAAAATATGTTGACCTTACCAAAGCGGTTATCGATAGGTTTCGGATGCCCTTGAATACAGATTTCATTGATTCAGTGAGTTTTGTTGTCATGTGGCCCCATCGCTGGCTATTGTCGGATGCCCTTGTCCATTTCTCCAGTTGAATATTATCAATCCATCTCAATGCATATGCGTTTGTCAGTCTAATCTCATCACGGTAGTGTTTGAAGGTAGGCTCTGTTAGTGCATACCCTACGTTCACAACCTTCTTCCTTAGCGTTTTGTCCTTGATCTCCCACATGAAATTTTGAGCGATGTGTCTAATGCAATACACGTGGCTTAAGGGAGGATCCTGCCAACCGTTATCAAGATTGTCATATGCACTCTCGATTGATGGGTGTCTATCAGAGACCAAACATAAGTTAGGTTGGATTGAAGGTGTGAAAAACACAAGAAAGGGGGGTTTGAATTGGTTTTTCAAAATAAAATTGTTTGTTTTAAAATAAGTTCCTTTTATAAAACTCTTTCTTTTAAAATAATGACCTTTGTTTGAGAACCAAGTGATGAACACGTTATGTTTATACTAGTTCACTTGAGAAATACTCAAGTTAATCTAGTCCATCCGCCAAGGTGATTTTTCCTCTCTCAACGAGGACTTAATCCACTATTCAATCAAATCAGTACAATGCACTAGCCAAAATGTTGGTGACTAACACAACCTCTAAAACTCTCAAGTTTTAGACTTCTCAAGTAATACAACCTCACAGGTCTTACTCAAGGAACAACCTCTAAGACTACACGTCCTAGACTTCTCAAGAAATACAACCACACGGTCTTTCTCAAGGAACACAAACCTAAGTTTGAATAAATTTCGTTTACAGACAAGTGCTTCTATACAAGCTGATAATGTAAACACGTTTCGACCAGAATGACTTAAGAAAGATTTCAGTTAGAAAAAGTATTGTTGTAGCGTTCGTGTGTATCTTTCTTCAAGTCTTTTGCTTCCTTTTATAGCTGTGTAGAAAAGAGCCGTTGAAATGTAATCATGATAGCTAACTAGGCTGGCTTCTAGAAGCGTGAGGACAGATAAAAAATTTTGCGTGCTGCGCGTCCTGTTTTGTCAGAATATCTTCATTTATACCGTTGCACTGTTACCAAGATATTTTCTCATTGTATTGTGGTACAGCTGTACTATGTAGCTTTTGTCTTCTTGCCTTCTCAACTTCAGGGGCTTCTAATGGTAATTTGATGAAGCATGAGTAGAGCCTTCTTGATCGGATATATGATATTTCAAGTCTTCAGTCATTTAAAGAAGTCCATTAGGAATCAGTCTTCAGAACTTCAGCACTTGTCTTTAAGAACCTTGTCCGCTTGGTGTGTTGTCTCCATATCTTTAGAAGATTCTGATAGTATCTTTGTTGAAGCATGAGTAGAGACTTGATTTAGGTCTTCAGAACCTTGATCAGAGAGCTTAAGTCTTCAGCATCTGGACTTCGTTCAATCAGAACCTCTGTCTTCAGATCTTCAGAACTCATTCTCTTTTCCTTTTGTATCAGAGTCTTGTGAGCTTCTTATTATCTTAAAATGAGTTTTGCTTTTCAAGAGTATAGACATAGTGTTTTCCTTTAAGCATTGAGTTCACACCAATTTATGGAAGCATAACCTGTTTGTTAAGTTCTCACAAATAACAAACATTAGTTGTACAAAAATTGTTCATATAGAAATACACATTTGATATCATCAAAACTTAGAGATAATATTACAGAACCAAATCTTGTTCTCACAATCTCCCCCTTTTTGATGATGACAAAACTATGTATTTTGATGACACAATTTTGATATATATGTAATGCAGGGAAAATAACATATTCTAGAGATAGCTTATCCTTCATATGAAGTACCCCCCCTGAGTCTTAGACTTGATGAATTTCTGTACTTGAGCTCCCCCTGATTCTTAGACTTGATGAGTTTCTGAGTCTTGATTCTCTTTTCAGCAGAGTTCTGATTTTCTTAATGAAGCTTGATTTGGATAAGAATTCCTGAAAAAGAAAAACACTCTAATAGAAATAACAGTTTATCTGTTAGCATGTAAACAGCGTTGGATCAGAGATTGACTATGGAATCAAAATATCACATTCATATTACTTCTCCCCCTTTTTGTCATTGATCAAAAAGTTTAGTGGTGAAAGGGTGTGAAAAACAAAGATCTAAAGAGACAAAAGAGACATAAAGATTAGGTGCTTCCAGAGGACATCTTGTCCTATATTTTCTGAAGCATGCCCTGAAGAGTAACATTAACAGTCTTTTGTTCTTCAAGGTTTTCTCTGAACTTCTGTTGTTCTTCTCTGAATTCTCCAATTGCATTTTCCAAACGCTTTACAGCAGGGTCAGATATGGGAACAACTGCAACATCTTGCTTGGCCTTTTCCATGGCTTCAGCTTTTTGTGTTATTCTGGCTTCTTCAGCAGCCTTTTCTGCAATAAGTCTTGCTTCCTCAGTAGCCTTTTCTTCAACTTCTTTCTACTTTGCAGCCAAGAACTTAAGTATCCTGATCCGCTCTTCAGCTTCTGCTCTTTCCTTTGCCCGTTGAATTCCAGCAGAGATGGTTGCGTCTGAGAAGCTTACAATTCTTGCCAGTTTAATATCTAACCATTTCTGAAAGATTTGACAAGAGCTTTCAAGCTCCAAGGGTTTGGCACTTTTGCTGATTTCCTCTCTCAATTTTGCAAACTTCTTTAGTGTTTTATCACGAAATTGACTTGTGCATTCTTCAAAAGTTATTGGAACAGGTATGTCATAGATGACCAACGCTAGGTCAGGCTTGGCAGAATAAATTTTAGATGATGCTGGCTGAGATGAAACAATCTCAGTAGGAGGATGTTCATTGGTTGGTTGATCAGCAGGAGATGATACTTCTAGAGTGTGTGAAACCATGAGAGTTTCGGGTGTAACAATCTCTAGAGATTCAGAAATGGTTTCTTCAGAGCAAGACTCAATGCTGAAGATTTGAGATTCAGAGATAAGGTTCATAGAACCTTGTTCATTCGGCTGAATGGTTGATGTGGTTATTGTCGAGGTGTAGGTTGGAACAGCTTCAGACGAGATAGGGGTACTGATTGATGAGTTGGGTGTTGATTGATAGTGGTAGTTGGAGGAGGAATTGAAAAGGATGGTGGTCTAAACTTCACTTGTGGATTTGAGGTTGGAATGAAGGTGGTTTGAGATGATAATGTTGCAATAATATTCTCAGTGACATCATGATCCCATAGGAATTGATAGCAGATCGATTGATTTTCTCAAGAAGAAGAGACTCCAGTATGGAAGTTTTGGTGGTTTCAGTTTCATCCTTTTTCTTCTTCTTAAGCTCAGTATCTTTTTCAGTTTGCTTCCTCTTACTCCTGGTTATATACTTAGGTTTAGGAGCGACATCTTCAATTCTGTATTTTGGCATGTCATGCCCTTCTTCTCTCATTATAGAAACAAATGAAGCAATTGCTATTGGATTATCTTCTTTATGATAGACGGGGTAGTTTGTTACTGGAAGTCTGTTACTGATCATAGTGTCTTGAGGGATAGACATGGGTTTCACGTCAACACTTGTAATCATTTTCATATGCTTAAGATTCACAGCATTGAAAACATCTCCTACTCTACCAGTCAGATAATCAGTATATTTAACTTCTTTGACTAGATACTCTACTAGGCCACTCTTAACAAATATATCAGAGAGGAGTCTTCCAAAGGGAATGTAGTTCACAATCTTCCTATCTGGTGAGGTTGTTGTTCTTGTCTTGTGCACCATATCTCTCAGGTAGTAGAATAGAATGGATGGAAGACACATTTTCTCACCCTTGTGCAGGTAGTATAACATGTACTTTTCGTTTGTGCTGAAGAAATCTGCAGCACTCTTTGGAGGTCTTGGATTAATACATCCAAGAATAATTTTATGCCAGATCCTCAGATTGTCACGCAAATTCTTGCTTTTGTACTTTGTTGTCCCAGGTTGACAATTTTTGAAAATTGTTTTGTTGATGACAGAGTCAGATATTTCAGTTTTTCCGTAAACCTTTTTTCCTTCCAAGAACTGCATCCCTAGTAGGTCTGAAATAGATTTCTCAGTAATAATGATCTTTTGATCCATAACAAAAGACACAACATGAAGATCATCTGTTTCAGCTTGTCTCCAGAATTCTTTTACTAGGTCATCAGAGGTGGGACCCCTAAGTCTGTCAAAGTAACTTTTCCATCCTTGAGTATTTAGTTGATCAATTAGATTGAACCCATTATCACGAAGATTGTGGAAGTCGACATCAAGCTCTTTTAGAACGATTAGTTCATTTGCATACACAACACAGGCAACAGAGGGATTTCTCTGTGTTACATGATTTGCATCGATCGTGGGAAAGGTTAGTGGGGTTGGAGCAACCGTTGTGGTAGTTGTGGAGGTTGTGGACGGCGCTATTGAATAGGAAGATGATAACCTTTTTGATGAAGTTTCCGATTCTTTGGAAACCTTGACAGTATGTTCTTGAGTCGAGGTCATCATGATAGTTAAGATATGAGAGGATGAGAACAGAGGGTGAGTTGTTATGAGGGAGAGATAGATAGAAGGAGGAGAAAAAGCGATTAGGGTTTCTTTTTGAGCTAAAGAGGGAATAAGAATGTTTTTGAAAACTTAAGGAGATAGACACCGTTCAGGGGATAAATAAATGAATGTAATAAGGTTTTAAGTCAATCCCAAGAAAATTACTGTTCGTTTGATTTGAATAAATATAGTGATTTAGATATAATCTAATCACATGAAAAAATTATTTTCTAATTAAATGACACGTCAGAACTGACTTAGAAGAAAAATTTATCAGAACTGAGATACATCTCACAAAAGTGATTCTGATGATTTTAAAATTTTTGTTTATTCTGACTAAACACATTTGGTTCTGAAATACTTTTACTCTGGACAGTAGTCCATTTTTCAGATGTTTTAAAATAATTTGAAATCTATCTTCAGCTAAGGGTTTTGTAAAAATATCAGCCCATTGATGGTCTGTATCAATGAATTTTAAGCATAAGGTTCCCTTCTGAACATAGTCTCTGATAAAATGGTGTTTTATTTCAATGTGTTTAGCCCTAGAATGTAAAATTGGATTTTTACTTAAACAAATAGCAGCAGTATTATCACAGAAGATAAGGATCTTACTCTCATATATCTGATAGTCCTCCAACTGATTTTTCATCCAAAGCATTTGTGCACTGCATAGAGAAGCGGAGATGTATTCAGCTTCTGTTGTAGAGAGAGTAATTATAGATTGCATCTTGCTTGACCATGAGATTAAGTTGTTCCCTAGGAACTGACAGTTTCCAGATGTGCTCTTTCTTTCCAATCTGTCTCCAACATAGTCTGCATCGCAATAACCAGAAAGAGTGTACTCTGATGTTTTCTCATACATCAAGCCAATATTAGTTGTTCCTTTCAGATACCTTAGAATTCGTTTAACAGCAGTTAAATGAGATTCTCTTGGATTTGATTGGAATCTAGCACATAAATGTACACTAAATAATATATCAGGTCTAGAGGCCGTTAGATATAAGAGAGAGCCTATCATACCACGATAGAGCTTCTGACAAACCTTAACTCCTATTTCTTCTTTTTCCATGATACATGTTGGATGCATTGGTGTTTTGGCTGTGTTACAATCCATCATGTTGAACTTCTTCAGAAGTTCTTTTGTGTACTTACTTTGATGAATGTAAGTGGTCTCTGGTTTCTGATCAATTTGAATACCCAAGAAGAACCTTAACTCACCCATCAGACTCTTTTCAAATTCTGCTTGCATTAACTTTGAAAACTCTTTGCATAAAGAGGGGTTAGCAGAACCAAAAATAATATCATCAACATAGATTTGAACTATAAGAATATCATTCTTATATGTTTTACAGAAGAGAGTTGTGTCAACCTTTCCTCTGGTGAAAGTTTTTTCTAAAATAAATTTGCTCAATCTATCGTACCAAGCTCTGGGAGCTTATTTTAAACCATAGAGTGACTTTTTGAGTTTAAAAACAAAATCGGATTTTTCTGGATTTTCAAAACTAGGAGGTTGTTTGACATAGACTTCTTCTGATATATAACCATTTAAGGATGCACTCTTAACATCCATCTGATATAGGGTGATGTTATGATTTACTGAAAAGGAAATTAATAATCGTATTGCTTCAAGTCTCGCGACCGGAGCAAAGGTTTCGTTGTAATAAATTCCTTCTTGTTGACTGTATCATTGAGCAACAAGTCATGCCTTGTTTCTGACAACTTCTCCCTTCTCTTTTAGCTTGTTCCTGAATACCCACTTGGTTCCAATTACATGAACATTCTTAGGTTTTAGAACTAAATCCCAAACATCATTCTTCGAGAACTGATTAAGTTCTTCTTCCATGGCCAGAACCCAGTCCTTGTCCATAAAAGCTTCTTCAACTGTGACTAGTTCGATTAGTGACACTAATCCCAAGAGTGTTTCTTCTGATGGTCTGAAGGCTGATCTGCTTCTGATTGGAGCATCCTTGCTACCCAGAATTAGTTCCTCAGGATGAGAAGTAGACATTCTTCTTTTCTTTTGATTTGGAGTATTTGAAGTTACATCAGTGGTATCCGGTGTAGGATCTTATTGGTCTTTAACTTCATCTGCCTTCTCTTTAGGTTCTGAGATGCTAATTTCCAAATCTGCAAGTTTTTCAACTAGCTCTAACTTTTCAGAGTCAGGCTTGTCATTGAATCTAACATGAATTGATTCTTCCACAATCCATGATTCTGTGTTATAAACTCTGTAGCCTTTTGAGCGTTCAGAGTATCCCAACAGCAGACACTTCTGTGCTTTGGAATCAAACTTGCTAAGATTCTCTTTAGTATTTAATATAAAACAAGTACATCCAAACGGATGAAAGTACGAAATATTGGGAATCTTATTCTTCCACAATTCATAAGGAGTTTTATTCAAGATAGGTCTAATAGAGATTCTATTTTGAATATAACATGCTGTGTTAATTGCTTCTGCCCAAAGGTGCTTAGCCATGTCAGTCTCTTGGATCATGGTGCGAGCCATTTCTTGTAAAGTTCGGTTCTTTCTTTCTATAACTCCATTTTGTTGTGGAGTTATAGGACAAGAAAAATCATGGGATATCCCGTGTGAATCAAAAAGGTTTTCAAAGTCTTTATTTTCAAATTCTCCACCATGATCATTTCTGACTTTGATGATTTTGCAATCTTTCTCATTTTATACTTGAGTGCAGAAGGAAGCAAACACAGAATGTGACTCATCCTTGTGTTTTAAGAATTTCACCCATGTCCAATGACTGTAATCATCAACGATGACTAGTCCGTATTTCTTACCATTGATTGAGGCAGTTTTTACTGGTCCAAATAGATCAATGTGAAGAAGTTCTAACGGCCTAGAGGTGGAAACAATATTCTTTGCTTTAAAAGAAGTTTTTGAAAACTTGCCTTTCTGATATGCTTCGCAAAGAGCATCTGAAGAGTACTTCATATTTGGCAAGCCTCTGACAAGACCTAGTTTGTTCAGCTGAGAAATTCTTCTCAAGCTAACATGACCAAGACGTCTGTGCCAGACCCATTGCTCTTCATTTACAGAAAGAAAACATTTTACATTTTTGATGTTTTAAATCTGATAATTTAATTTTGTAAGTATTGTTCTTCCTCTTTCCGTTGAACAGGACAGATCCATCCTTTTGACTTACAACTTTACAGGATGTTTGATTAAAAAATAACATCATAACCATTGTCACTAAGTTGACTAATTGATAATAGATTATGCATTAGACCTTCAACTAACAGAACATTATTAATAGAAGGAAGCTTACAATTTCCAAAAGTTCCGGAGCCAATAATTCTTCTTTTCTGATTTCCTCCAAAACCGACGACACCTCCGAGCTTAAGTTTCAGATCTTGGAACATATTCCTTTCTCCCGTCATGTGTCGCGAGCATCCACTGTCCAGGTAGCATGACTGGTGTTTCAATGGTGCCATTAAGGATGTCTGCAACATAAATTATCTTATTCTTAGGTACCTATTTTGTGGGTCCTTTCACATTAGCTTTTCCAGAGGTTTTGACACCTTTGGACTTCCTTACATTGGAATAATAGTGTGGAATGTGTGCATAGTGTTTAAGTTTAGGAGTTTTCTTTAGTGTCTGTGTTTGTGTAGTGATGGGTTTTGAACCTTTTTGTTCAGAACATTTCAAGATAGTACCAGAGGGGACAAAATGTTTAGACAGAGGTATTATCATGATACTCTTGGTCTCATCATATGGTTGTGATGGTCCTGAGTATCCCAGACCTCTATTGCCATTCCTGCTGACTCCATAGATCATTGAAGCCATTTTACTTCTATCTATGCTTTTAGCAAGAAAATGTTGAAAGGCTTTATCATATCTGACTACTTCATTAGTGTTAGTTGTGTTGGAAGTGATTTCTTCTTCTAACTTGGAGACTTTATTTTTTAAAACAACATTTGAATTTTCCAAAACAAATAATTTTTCATTTAATTCTGAGATGGTTTGTTTGCTCTTAGTAAGATCTTCTGAAGGAACCACAAACGTCTTTTTCAGAGTTTTGTGTTTTCTTAGAAGGATTTGATATCTTTCCATGAGTTCATATAATCCTATTTCAAGTTCAGAACGGGATAAGGAAGAAAGTACCTCTCTTTCATCGTCAGAGTCTGATAGTTCTTCTTCTGATAAAGCATCTTTGGTTTCCGCCATGAATGCCAGGTTGACACGTTCTTCATCGACATCATCCTCAGATTCTGAATCCTCCCAAGTTGCCCTAAGACCCTTTTTGGCTTTCTTAGGTCTCTCCTCTTTCTTAAATTTTGGACAATCATTTTTGATATGTCCAGGTTCCTTGCATTCAAAGCATGTAACCTCTCTTCCATAATTTCTTCTTTGACCATATGTAGATTCAGATCTTCTTCTTTTTCCTCAGAACTTATTCTTCCCGTGTTTCCATAATTGACTTATTTTCCTTGATATGAGAGATATATAATCTTCATCTGTATCTTCTTCAGATTCTTCCACTTCTTCCTCTGCCTGATACTGTAGCGAGCGATTTTGGACGCGGTTCTTAAGCGCTGGTCGCTCTCTGCGGTTTGAGCTTAAACTACAGGTCGATTCATTTTTTATCCTATTAAAGCTGGTGAAGGAAGGGAAATAGATGTCTCCAATTAACCCTGCTTTGCATACTGAGTTTAAACAACGGTCTGTTAGGTTACAGATGCTATCAATGTGGGGGGGCCTTTGTACTGGTTATTTGTATTTTCGCCAATACGGTTTCTTTCTTTTTATCTTGGCAGAAGGTTTCTGGCGGGGAACAACGATTAGGATGTTAGGACTGATGTTTTTGAATTACGGCTTTTGATTGATGGAAATATGAGATTTGGTTTTTTTTGTTTAGTGTGCTCGCTAAGATTTTTCTTTCAATCTTATGCCTACGTATTCCCGTTTATCCAAAACAGGGAAATCAGAGCGTTCGTAGTTCCTCCCTATGGAGGAAATGGGTGTTTTTGGTGTCTTGTTCAAAGCCCAAGATGTGAAGCTGAAAAGTCTATTTGTATCTTGTTCAAAGCCCAAAATATGAAGCTAAAAGGTGTTGTCTTTAGAGAGAATTTGTCATCTCTAAAGAGGGGGTTGTATGTCACAACTGTTTACAAAGGAGAATTACTTTAACCGGGATGTGTGAATCCGACAATGCCATAATTTCCTTTATAGGGGATTTTAACCTGAAAGAGAAGACTTTAACTCAGTTTAGAGCAATGCTATCTTTCCTTAGGAATTTCTCATGCTAAAAGAGGGACAGTGGCATGGATGTAGATGATCCAGAGGCTTGCGACTTACAACAATTAGATGAAGGGGAAGGAGTTATTGATGTTTTGTACTGTGAACGAGGCACAACTTTGATGCTTAAAGGTTAATTGGATTAACCAGTGGTTTTCTTATACAAAGCCTAAGAGGAGGCTAATATGTGTTTCGTACAAAGCCCGAGAGAGAGGCTAAAAGGTTTCGACCCGACGATGGAGTCTTTTGGTATCTCGTATAAAGCCCGAGATGGAGGCTATTTGACTCAACAAGAGAGTTTTTTGTATCTCGTACAAAGCCCGAGATGGAGGCAGGAAATTCGTTTGGCTCAATAAGAACCTTTTTGTATCTCGTATAAAGCCCGAGATGGCGGCGAAAGGGATGATGGACTCAACAAGGGAGTCTCTTACGTGTCTCGTACAAAGCCCGAGAGAGAGGCTAAACGTTGTTTGACTCCGCTGGGGAGGATCATTGTACAAAGCCCAAGAGGGAGGCTATGGTGACTGTTCAGTTAAGTGACAGGTCCAGTATACTGATTTTGAAAGAGAAAATCAGTTCTTATATGAGCAACACTGTACTCATGGATTTGATTCAAGGATCTGGGTCATTCCTGTTCTTTAAGGAAGCGGGAAATCCAAAGGGTATTGAGACTGTCCGAGTCTGCGGGTTTCCTTCCTATTTAATGAAGGGGTCACTTGAGAATGTCTTTGAGACTCAGGGAGATTAGACTGTCCAAGTCTAGAGTGTCATCTTTTGTACTATGCTTTTGAGAAACAATAGTAGACTCTTTGAAAGGACTGTTCTATGAAGATGACTAAGTTCTGTTCCTATACCTCTAGGAGGTCGTCGGGACAATTTGTACGAAGCCCAAGAGGAGGCTGAAAACTTTTAAGAAGCCGATCAGTCCTTGTACGAAGCCCAAGAGGAGGCTATCATTCCCGGAGGAAGAGATCATTATACGAAGCCTAAGAGGAGACTGTGAATACTTCTAAGAAGTCGTAGGGTCCTTGTACTAAGCCCAAGAGGGGGCGGGGTTGCTTTTAGGAAGCATGTGGGTCCTTGTACGATGCCCAAGAGGAGGCCGATGCTTTTTAAGAAGCCCGTGGGTCCCCAAACCCCGAGAAATTCAAGACAGGATATTCACGAGGAATAGATCAAGCCAGGAAGGTTCGAGAATTTGGAAGAAACTCAAAGATGCTATTCACGCAGAATACATTCATCTTTGGGAGTAGAGTTTCTTGACAATTCCTAATGAGGACAGCCGAAGAGAAGACTATATCTGGTGATCCAATTGGGGATCTAGTTGTCTACTTCTACGAACAAACGAAACGGCGTCACCTAGTTCTAGACGTAGTTGCCGGGGAAACTCGAAATATCTATACTATTATTACACAGTTGATATGAGTTTATGAAAGAAGACTTACAGTGAAACAGCCCCACAATACAGTTATATGTATATGAAAGCGGTAAATGAAAGCAATAAACACTTACTCGGTTGTAGAGCTTCCATGCTGTTTGGTTAGTTGTTCAACAAAGAAAGATTGAAAACAACAGTATATTCAAAATCAAAGGAGAAAGCGCTTTGAAAAAGAAAGATTTGGGGCTTACAACTCAAGGAGAGGCCCAGGGTTTTATCAGTGAGCGCACTGTTTGAATTTGTACAGAGGGACTTATACAAGTGACTGAGGCCCAAAATGTTTTTATGTACAAAGGGATGGGTCTTACACTCTATTAGAGGCCCAAAAAAGTTTAAAGAAAAAGAGTGGGGCTTATAACACGAGGGTAGGCCCAATTGATTTTTTCGTTTAAAATGGCGATCGCGTCGAGATTTTCTTTTAACGCAGAGGGACTTATACAATAAGTGAGGCCCAAAATGTTTTGGTTAAAAGGGGATTGGGTCTTACACTCTATTAGAGGCCCAAAGAGTTTTGAATGGGTCTTATAGCTCGAGGAGAGGCCCAAAAGGTTATTTTTCAAAAGGCGACGATCGTGCCGTTTGTTTTTTACGGTATCGGGACTTATACAATACACTGAGGCCCAAAAAGGTTTTGTAAAAAAAAATGATTGGGTCTTACACTCTATTAGAGGCCCAAAGAGTTTTAAGAAAAGAAATGGGTCTTACTACTCGAGGGTAGACCCAGGGTTATTTTTCAAAAGGCGACGATCGCGCCGTTTGTTTTTTACGGTATCGGGACTTATACAATACACTGAGGCCCAAAAAGGTTTGGTCAAAAAAAGGATTGGGTCTTACACTCTATTAGAGGCCCAAAGTATTTTGAAAATGATTTATGAGGGTTGAATTAATCCAAAAACCCTAATTTGTTTTCAAAAATGTATTTAATTGAATAAAAATTCAATTAAAATGATCAAAATTGTTTAACATATGGAAAACAAATTGTGATCTTGGATTAATGCTTCAAAAATTAAGTATTGACCTACAAAATAATTAGAAAGCATTAAAAGTTGCAAAATCAATGTGAAAAAAATATTTAAAATGTCAAAAATAATTAAAATATTAATTATTTGCAAAAATATCAATTATATGAAATAAATAACATTTTTGGGATTTTTTGATAAAATAAAATATTTTAACATTTTTGTGAATTATTAAAAAAAGAATCAACTCAAAATCATTAAAACTCAGAGAGAAATTAATTTTTGAATCAATTAAATAAAATCACAAAATTCAAATATTCAAATTTGGAAAAATGGCGCCAAGAACAAGCTGAAGAACACGCGCGTGTTCTGAGATTCTCAGATTTGCATTTTCTATCCAATCTCCCTAAATACTTGATTATAACATGCAATCCACATATCATTATGCTCGTCTCAACCTCACGATCATGTCTATGTCCATTAATTTCATTTAAATTAAACATATAACAAGAAATCATGAGAAATCCTCAAGAACCCTAATTTCTGCATGAAGGCTAGGATTTTTGATACACGATTCAAACAATGCAATTAATTGAGGGAAAACATTCCATGCATGATTATGAACATATGGCCAAATTATTGTGCGAGGAAATATGCATAGATTGAGAGATGACCAAGTGTATGCTTACCTCTAGGCCGTGACAGCAAGTGCAATGTGATTTTTGATTTGGAGGTGTTACAGATGAGTGGTGATGATCTGAACAGCTTCCTTACACCCTATGGAGTGTGTTTGAATGCCTGGACTTGATTGAAAATGGCTGGAACGATTTATGGTACCTCAGCTGCAACTTGATTGAAAGTTTGAGCAACCAGCTGGTGATTTTGTGAAATCTGTGTTCCAGATGTTATGTGAGTGTTTGGATCACTCCTATATGATGTATGTGAGGTGTGTGAGTGATTGGTTTGATTGGAAAAGCTCTCAAACTCAAAACCCGATAGTGACTTGCCTTAGAAGGCAAAATTGGAGTGAAAGAAGAGATTTTGAGGAAAGCATCTGTTTGATGGCTTTGGTGTACTCAAACTGATCACAATTGAGCTCTATTTATAGTAGAGCAAGTTTGTTTTTCAAGGAATAGTGAATGGCAGCTGCTAAGTAGGTTTGGCCAATGTTGGCAAATGAAAATCCAAGTCTCCTCTAGCCATTGACTAGAGGATAGGGCACAGAGCTTTGGTTCCCTTGGTCTTGGATAAGTCTTGACTGATTTTAGATGAGAATGGCTCAGTCCATGCCACCTTGATGCTTCCATTGAATGCTTCAATCCAAATTTGGAGTCTTGTCCCTATTTTGGCCATTGTAGGTTCAACATGCTATTTCTTGTTCCATGGACTTTGGAGGCTTGGCTCAGTGATTGTCCCCTTTAGATTCAATCCTCAGATGTGTCCAAGTGGATAGGAGCATTTGAATTTGGCTGATTTTGGCAAATCGAGCAAAGTTGCAAATTCTGCCTTGCCTTTGACAGATTTCAGCAAGACAACTTTCCAATGTCATAACTCATAGCCCAAATTGAATTTGGCAATGTTCTTGGTCATTTTGGAAAGCCCTTAAATGATATAACAACTATTTGAACATGTTTGGTTTTGATCTCTTTTGAATCCAAGTGAAAAATCCCCCTACATTTGGTAAAAAGTGAAGACAGATTCTGACTTAGTGAAAATTTCACTAAGTGTTGGAAAAAGTGACATTTTCACTTTTCAGCCATTTTGATCACTCCATAACTCCAAATCCTTAATGAATTGGACTTAGGTATAGTTGAAGTTTTTGTAGAGGGTAATGAGGGCTACAAATCAATCTTTGGATGAAAAAAAATGGCTTTGTGGTTTAGGAGTTATGATCCTTCAAAGTTGGTACCCTTGTCACTTTATTTTTAACTTAGAAAATTTTCTAAGTTTTTATGGTTACCCCTTTTACAAGTTATCCAAATTTTCTTGATTTTTCTTGATGAATGATGATTCAAATCATACATTAACATCATTTTAGGGTTAAAAAACCATTTTGGTGAAAAATCTCAAAAAGTCAAAGTTGACTTTTGTGCACAGTTGACTTTTTATCAGATGAATTCCAAACTGTGCAATTCTTCAGGAAATCATGTCCTTGACCTAAATCAAACTTGATAGACATGTTCCATGGGTGTAATAGGGCATATTGAATCATGTCTTAGGGCTTGGGAGCATGTCCTGGTCAAAAGTCAAAGTTACAGTTGACTTTTTCCTTAAAACCCTAATTGTTGTGCAGATGAAATTGAGACTTGTTGCTCAAGCTTCTTGGATTAATCCATTGTTCCAAATGGATCAATATAGTTCATTAGAGACCCTCAAACCCTCTCTTGAGGTCTTGGCTCATGATTTGTCCCAAAAGTCAACTTAGGGGTGAATTAGGTCAAGAAACCCTAATTCCTGATTTTTGATGAATGCATCCCCTAAGGCAAAATTGACTTGATGATTGGGTCCATGAGGTTCCATGGAGTATATTAGGTTAGGTTTTGGATCATTGGCTTGTGCCCAGATGAAAAATTTCCATCTGGAGGCCCTGGTCGACCAAAACCCTAATTTGGTGACACTGTCAATCTTGAGACTTGATCCACCTAGAAGGGAGCAGCCTTGTGCTTAATCCTTAAAGTGGGAGTCCTTTTGATCCATTATGAATGTTTGAGAGGTTAGACAAGTTGAAGATCATGTCATTCCTTGATTGATCCTTTGTCTAAGCACTCAGAGAGGGCTTGAAACCCTAGTTTTGATTGTAGTGAATGCTCACCCATCTTTGGGGAGACTGATGAAGTATGATGGTTCCTCCATATTATGATAATGATTTGCACAATGATGGAAAATCTTAGTGGTCAAAATTTGGGGTATGACAGATGCCCCTATTTAATCTTCTTGGACCCGAAGGTGTGCATGACGAAGGTATTCAGGCATTCGGGGTGCAAGAGGATTAAATATCAGAATACCCGAAATTTTGATGGCTATGAATGGCAGCTTGCACATTCATCTTCTTTTGCTAAGCAATGGTGCTTAGAAAAGGCAAACTTCCCCTCGATCCTGGTTGTCTACCAAGGAACTGGTCTAAGTTTCTGATTTAAACTTCCCCTCGATCCTGGTTTCCTACCGTGGAACTGGTCTTAGTTGCTGATTTAAACTTCCCCTCGATCCTGGTTTCCTACCAAGGAACTGGTCTAAGTTTCTTTTGTCAATAAACTTTATGGACAAGGAACGCTATTTGTAGCGGATTTCCCTCAAACTTCTCGCCGAATTTTCCTGGGGAGATGCCATTTGATGGAAAAAGCTTTGATGTCAGACTTGCTGGAGAACCCAGTCGTCTGAATCGTAGAGGTACACAAACTTCTCTGTTGGAGACGCCATTTGTCGACTCTATCTGGGGAAAATGAGTCTCTTGAGAGACTTCTTCCGCTTGGGGTCTTACATCATACTTTTCTCAGGATCTTCCCGGAGAAATGCTATATGATGGGATCCAATTTTGAGGTGCCGATGACCTTTTCATCAGCGGTTCTTTCAGAGCGAAACTGGCATGCTGCCGAATCTCTGATTACGAGGCTTTCTCTATGGATTTTCCTTAATCCGGGAAAGCAAGGATATCATCTTCAATGGCGAAGAGTGCCATTGGTTGAAGGTTCTCTGGTCTTTCAGAGGTTCAAGTTATCAAAGTGGTCAAAGGCCAACTTCCTACCAGAAATAAACTGGAGGAGAGAGAATGTTCAGACATAACACTTCCTGACGAGGAAATGGCTGACAACTCAATTGAGAGGACTTTTATCACTAGGGGACAAGACCGACTAGAGTGATAGTGGTGCAATATGAAATGTGAATGCAAATAAAATAATGCATGATGCATGTATGTATATGCTGACAAAACTGACGCAACATACAAACTGACGGGTGAACACGACTGAATACTCGGCCATCGCGGGGCGTATAGAAATATCACTGGTTCAAGATAACAATTCCACCTTACTTAGGAGAGACAGTCCCTGTTGGGAGCTGCCGTTGATCGGGCTTAGGAGGTAAGAACTCGGCCGAATCGTGTCAGACGGAGTATCCGTATCTGGCATAACTGATCCTTCATTCAGGCGCATTGGCTTAGATGGAGTACTTTGATTCTGGACTTTGAAGCTCGATTACTTCTGGAGAAGCGAGCGACGTTCTTTCGATGTTCAACAGTCAAAAGAAATTGCCGTCTTTATTTTAAAAGCAGAAAAAGTTTAACAAGTAAATTCATTTTTGTTTTATTTCAAGAATCGTTAATCATGTTAACAACGTCGTTCTGTAAAGCTAAAACAAGTAAGAATTACAAACAAAAGCACAAAGGCTCAAATTTTATTAATAAGATGGAGATCAACCAAACGCGTGATTCCAAAGAGTATTTACAAAGTTAGAAAATGGTAAGTTACAGGGAAAAGGGCTACGTTGAAACATAACGACCACTATCCTTCTACCAACTTTGAATTCGGGGCACCCTGAGCTTCTGTCGAAGATGACCTTGACTGGAGTTTTCCTCCGATGGATGGTATAACTGCTGCTGTCGAGGGATTCACCTCTGTTGAACATAGTTACTTGCCATTATCCCTAATTTTTGCCTGGATTGTACTTTGATGTTTCCAATCCACCGGGATGATATTTTTTCATGTCTCTAACTTTTGCCTGGACTGCCCTTTCGGGTTTTCAATCCACCGAGACGTTTTTTTAGGCGAAGTATTTCTTGACTACATCAACATTTGTGGGGTAGGCAAATTTCTCTCCGTCCATGGTTGCAAGTCTCAAGGCTCCGCCTGAGAAAGCTTTCGTGACCACATAGGGGCCATCATAATTCGGAGTCCATTTACCTCGCGAATCAGTGAGAAATGACTGTATCTTCTTGAGCACGAGGTCTCCTTTCCTGAAGATGCGGGGTCGAACCTTTTTGTCGAACGCCTTCTTCATTCTCTATTGATACAATTGACCGTGGCATAATGCCGTTATTCGCTTTTCCTCGATCAGACTCAATTCGTCGTGTCGGCTTTGACACCATTCAGCTTCGGTGAGCTTAGCCTCCATCAATACTCGGATTGACGGGATCTCTACTTCTATGGGGAGCACTGCTTCCATGCCATACACTAGAGAGAAAGGGGTTGCCCCTGTTGAAGTACGGACAGATGTGCGATAACCGTGAAGAGCAAAGGGTAGCATTTCGTGCCAATCTTTGTAGGTTACAACCATCTTTTGAACAATCCTCTTGATGTTCTTGTTAGCCGCTTCACCCGCTCCGTTCATCTTGGGTCGGTAGGGAGATGAGTTATGGTGTTCAATCTTGAACTCTGCGCACAACTCTTTCATCATCTTATTGTTTAAGTTAGATCCATTATCAGTAATAATCTCGCTTGGAACACCATAATGGCAGATGATATTGTTTTTGATAAATCGGACCACCACTTGTCGGGTTACATTAGTGTACGACGCTGCTTCGACCCACTTGGTGAAATAGTCAATGGCTACTAGGATGAACCGATGTCCGTTTGAAGCCTTAGGTTCAATCATGCCGATCATGTCGATTCCCCATATGGAAAATGGCCATGGGGAAGAAAGAACTTTGAGATGTGATGGCGGTACATGAATTTTGTCGGAGTATATCTGACACTTGTGACACCTCCTCATGTACTTGTAGCAGTCGGATTCAATGGTCAACCAGTAGTACCCTGCTCTGAGAATTTTTCTCGCCATTGTGTGTCCGTTGGCATGAGTGCCAAAGGACCCCTCATGAATTTCTTTCATCAGCATTTCTGCTTCTGGTTTGTCGACGCATCGGAGCAAGACCATGTTAAAATTTCTCTTATAGAGAGTGTCACCGCTCAGGAAGAAGTTTCCAGCCAATCTTCTGAGGGTCTTTCTATCTTTCCTGGATGCCCCAGGTGGGTACTCTTGTTTCTAAAGGAAGCATTTGATATCGTGATACCAAGGTTTGTCGTCTATGACTGCTTCAATCATGAAGATGTAAGCGGGCCTTTCAAGGCGCATTATGTCGATCTTAGGTATGTCATTCCATTGACCTATACTAATCATGGAAGAGATAGTGGCTAATGCATCAGCCATGTGATTCTCATCACGAGGGATGTGATGAAACTCAACTCTGTTGAAGAAAGGTAGCAACCTTCTTGCGTAGTCTTTGTAAGGGATCAATCTTGATTGGTATGTGTTCCAATCTCCTTTTATCGGATTGATAACTAAGGCTGAGTCACCGTATACGTCCAAGTTTTTGATCCTTAAATCAATCGCTTCTTCGAGACCCATAATACAAGCTTCGTATTCGCCCTCGTTGTTTGTATATTTGAACGTAAGTCTGGCGGTGAAAGGAATGTGGGTACCCTGAGGGTTAACAATGATTTCCCCAATTCCATTTCCGTAATGATTAACTGCTCCATCAAAGATAAGTCCCCATTGGGAACCTGGTTCTGGCCCTTCACTGGGTAGCGGTTCATCGCAGTCTTTCATCTTTAGATACATGACATCTTCGTCTGGGAAATCAAACCCGATTGATTCTTGATCGTCAATCGGTTGATGAGCCAAATGATCGGCTAAAATACTTCCCTTAACGGCTTTCTGAGCGTGGTACTCTATGTCATATTCTGATAGCAACATCTGCCAACGGGCAATCCTTCCCGTAAGAGCAGGTTTTTCGAAAACATATTTGATTGGATCCATTTCGGAGACCAACCAAGTAGTATGACGAATCATGTATTGGCGAAGATGTTTGGCTGCCCAAGCCAAAGCGCAACAAGTTTTTTCAAGCATCGTGTACCGAGTTTCGCAGTCGGTGAATTTCTTGCTCAGATAGTAAATGACAGACTCTTTCCGTTTGGTTTCGTCTTGTTGGCCAAGTACACATCCCATTGAGTCCTCTAGGACTGTGAGGTAAATGATCAGTGGTCTTCCTTCCACTGGAGGTGATAGAATCAGAGGATTCAACAGATATTCCTTGATACTGTCAAAGGCGGTTTGGCAGTCTTCTGTCCAAACGCAGTCCTGGTTCTTTTTGAGTAATTTGAAAATTGGCGCACATGTGGCGGTCATGAGGAATATGAATCTGGAGATGTAGTTCAAACGTCCCAGGAATCCTCTGACTTGTTTTTCAGTTTTCGGAGAAGGCATTTCTTGAATGGCCTTGACCTTGTCAGGATCAACCTCAATCCCTTTCTGGCTGACGATGAACCCTAGTAGTTTCCCTGAACAGACACCGAAGGTGCACTTGTTGGGATTCAAGCGGAGCTTGAATTAGACGTTCGAACAATTTTGACAGATGTTCAACGTGCTCATTCTCTGTTTTTGATTTTGCAATCATATCATCGACATATACCTCGATTTCTTTGTGTATCATGTCATGAAACAGAGTAGTCATGGCCCTTTGATAGGTTGCCCCGGCGTTCTTCAAACCAAACGACATTACCTTGTAACAAAAGGTGTCCCATGGGGTAATTAACGAAGTTTTCTCCATGTCTTTCGGCGCCATTTTGATCTGGTTATAACCCGAGAATCCATCCATAAAGGAGAAAACTTTGAACTTTGCTGTGCTGTCTACCAGCATGTCAATGTGTGGTAAAGGAAAGTCATCCTTTGGACTAGCCTTGTTTAGATCCCTGTAATCGACACACATTCTGACCTTTCCGTCCTTTTTGGGAACGGGTACGATGTTGGCTAACCATTGAGGATATTCAGATGTAGCGAGGAAACCCGCATCAATATGTTTCTGTACCTCCTCTTTGATTTTGATGGCCATATTCGGGCGAGTCTGTCTCAACCTCTGCTTTACTGGCGGACATTCCGATCTTAACGGTAAGTGATGTTCCACGATGCTGGTATCCAACCCTAGCATATCCTGATAGGACCAAGCGAATACATCAGGGAATTCTCTGAGAAGCTTTATCAAACTTTCTTTGACAGTTGGATTGAGTAGTGCCCCAATCCTGATTTCTTTTCTCCCTTTTTCTGAACCCAAGTTTACCGTTTCCAACGGCTCTTTGTGAGGTTCAATGGACCTTTCCTCTTGTCTGAGTAGTCGAGAGATCTCTTCTGGAATCTCGTTGTCATTTTCTTCTTCAGCCTCGAATACCGGGAACTCAAAGTTGGGAGAAGGCATCGGATCGTATGTTTCAACGGGGTTTAAAACAAGCAATCTGCATGACGTGATGATTCGTGTTTAGAAGAGATAGAGAAAATGCAAGTGTGTGCAGTGTATTTATTTACTGCTTGTTTTTATTATTGATTTGTTTTTTAGGATTACCATTTTCTGAAAAACGAAAAGAGAAAACAACAATTAATACGGAAATTACAGAACGACGTTATTTTATTAATGAACAAGTCGACTCTTGAAACTACAGCCCTATAAAACAAAACTCTGTCGCTTTGGGCGAAGCGAAGAGGGAAAATTTACAGAAAGCGAGCCCTATCAAAACATCCGTTTCACCTGGGCAGGGTGAAAGGTTAAAAGACGGCAATTACTTTAACTGACGAACGACCTTCGGAACCTCGACGACAACCCATTGGTGGCGAACTCCTCGGTGAATCACAAAGTCTGGCACCTTCCTTAATTTGTCTTCAGAAATGACGCTGATTTCTGGTGGAGTAGGATCAATGGAATCTGTCTCCCAGGCAGCGTTGTCGTAGGAGAATTCCTCTGTTGTATTTTGCATAGCATTTGTGCTCTCAGTTGTATCTCCCCATCCAGTTGGCTGGATGTCTCGAGCCTGATACGAGAGCTTTCGGGAGCGGTGTACTTGACCATATAGTCGTATTTTCCACTCGGTTGTCCCAGAGTGTCCCAAACTTCTTTGGAACTGGAGGGGTCATCCCTCTCGATGACGTTGACCTCGGGGAAAGCATAGTTGATGAATTCAAGTCCTGCAAATGTTGCAAATTCATCTTCATGCTGAGTAGTTTCTGAATGACCTGAGTGTTGATCCCATGACATGGTGGGGACACAGGTATTCTGTTCAATGATGCTCAGCTGGGTTTCATTACTTGGCTGACTTTCTTGCCCCAAGTTTCCTGGGTAAGGCTGCCACATTGGCAGACCATCCATTGGGCCATAGTAATCGTGGTCCCAGTTGTCTTTCATCAGAGTGTCTTCCTCTAATGAGTTTGGCGGAGCACGGCATCCTTCCGGATCACAATCTCCGTATATCATTTCGACATCTGACCTGGGTATAAATCTCAGACTTTCTGTAGGAAAGCAAAAAGGAATAGGCACCTCTTCCCGAGACATGTAACCGTCCTTGTTAAGGTAGGACTTCCATTCTTCATCCGTGTCAGAGGGATCTTCCTCATTGATAGCATGAACTGTCTGAGACACTGGGTGAAGGAAACCTTCACTGTGGAAGAAGTTTTGAAGGGGATGAAGACTTTCATCATTGGCAGCTGTCTGGGTACAGGTTGTGGAAAAACCAAGACCCTTCTTTATTTTATTGTCAGTAGGAACAACAAGCTGTCCCCATCCTGTTGTATCGGTACTCTCGACCGCTTTGATAGCATCTTTGTATGAGGAAATCGAGGTTCCTCCTCTGAACTGATTATTCTTGCTCACCGACAGTGCTTGGAACTGAGTTCCAATAACCTCCTCGGGTTCTATACCAGTAGATGATGACAAGTTGCTTACAAGCAAGGCTTGTTCTCCACAGACTATGACAAGTTGATCGTTCTTGACGAACTTTAGCTTTTGGTGGAGGGTTGAAGTAACCGCTCCAGCCTGATGTATCCAATGTCTTCCTAATAAACAACTGTACGTTTCCCGGATGTCCATGACCTGGAAAGTGACTTGGAAAATGTGAGGACCAATAGTTATGGGAAGATCAACTTCGCCGATAACTATTTTTCTGGATCCGTCGAACGCTTTGACGACGATCTCGCTGATTCTCATCGGAGGGCCCTTGAATGATAATTGCATCAAAGTGGACTTCGGCATAACATTCAGGGCTGACCCTGTGTCTACCAGTACGCTGGCTAAAGCATCGTCCTGGCAGTTAACTGTAATGTTGAGCGCCATGTTATGACGGCGACCCTCTTCGGGTAATTCCTCATCACTAAATCCCAAATTATTGCAGGAAGTGATGTTAGAGACAATGCTATCAAACTGTCTAATTGTTACATCCTGTTCCACAAAGGCTTGCTCCAAGACTTTCTGTAGAGCCTCCCTATGTGCTTCTGAACTGAGTAACAGTGATAATACCGAGATCTTTGAAGGAGTTTGTAACAATTGATCAACAATGTTGTATTCACTCCTTTGGATGAGCTTCAGCATCTCATCATCATTTTTCGAAAGGTCGGGATTACTGGATTGACCGACTGGTGGGTCGGGAGCTTCTGTCTGAAGTTCCTTTTCTTTGTTAACTTCCCCAACCCCTCGGTTGAAGATTCTACCGCTCCGTGTTACACGACTGATGTCTGCAATATTCACGACGGAGGGTAATGGAATTTCCTTTCCATTTTCAACTGTCGTTGCACCGTATTTGTAAGGGATAGCCTTAGTTGATTCATACGGTTGTGGTCCCGGTAGATAGATGACTATGGGAACCTTCTGATTTTTCTGACCATCATAAGTGATCTCGATTCGTTCTCGGTTGGGAACTTTAGATTCGTCAAGTAGAGGAATAATGGCAAAAACATCCCTGGTCCAGTGATGACCAGAGATCGTGACAACATCCTCAACTTGCTCGGCAAGGTAGTTCGGCGCCCAGTCGATGGGTCCAGAACCCGGATATGGACGGATTTCTCCACGATCGACCTGACCCTGAAGAGCTGCTCTCACAAGGTAACACCCTTGGTTACTTTCAGAACAGACACTACAACTGTCAAAGTTGTGTGGTGGCACCTGGCCACGCCCACTTTGAATACAATGTAACCTCACTAGGTTAGCTTCCACTGATCGGACATCCTGACTTTGACGTCGAGTAGGGTTTCTATTACTGATACTAATATGCTGAGTATCTTCATCCATATAAATTGGCATCCACCAGTGATTTAACAAGTGCTGAAGTGCCTCCTGGACAAGGGTACAACCTCGATCGTTTTCGCAACCTGCCTTACAACTTTGATAGTCATGTGATATTAAGAATTCGAGTCGGACCTGCTCAGCATGTAACTCTACCAGGTTGGTATTCATCACGCGAATATCGAAGATCTGAACCATGTTGATCTGATAGGAGTTCCTATCATGGTAGTCTTGGATCCATCCAAGATCCATCTGACGCTGGAGGGCTTCTTGTACAAAAGAGCAACCCTGTTTGTTTATCGAGCAAGTCAGACAAGAACTGTAATCGTGTCGCGGCAGATTATGATACTGGCTTTGCCTTGAGTGCATCGCCACCAAGTTGACATTCATTGCATGAATATCGTGGTTCTGAATGACGTTAAAATTTGTGTAGACCATGTTAACTCCACGAACTCGGTGCTCTTGGATCCATCTGAGATCCATCTGTTCCTGCAGAGCTGCTTGCACCACAGAACATCCTTGATTGTTTTTAGAGCAGGTATCACACTGATGATAGTTATGAGGTGGCACATGGCCATATCCACTCTGTCTACAATGCATCTTGACCAAAATGGTCTTCAACAAGAGTACATCGTGGATTTGATAGACATCGTTAGTCTCTCCTTCTATCAGGTTGACTGCAGCTTTCTCATGTTGAGGCAGCGGGTTTATGAGAACATTAGGATTCGTATCCTTGAAGGACAAGACCCCGCTCCTAACAAGTTTTTGTACGTCGGACTTGAAATTGAGACAAGTCTCTATGTTATGCCCTGAACCTCCTTGATGATAAGGGCATGTCTGATCCACCTTAAACCAAAAAGGCGGATTATTCGGTACTGTAAGAGGAGACTTAGTCTGGATGTGCCCCTTAGCCAGTAGTAACGGAAATAATTCTGCATACAACATGGGTATAGGATCAAACCCTGATGGTCGTGTTGTACGGTTGCTGTTATATGGAGGACGAGCCTGCTGAAGAGGCTGTTGTGTCCTTTGCTGATCAGGTTGGCTCTGCGCAACCTGAGGTTGATACGTAGGAAAAGCCGTAGGGTTGATAGCAGGAGTCACAGCTGCTACCGGTTGATAACGTCGCCTTTGCTTTCCGAGAGAGATATTCCTAATATCTTGATCTTTTTTCTTAGGGAGAGCACTACCGTATTTTTTAATACCGCTCGTCGATCCAGTGTCTTTTACCAAACGTCCTTCTCGGACAGCTTCCTCAAGACGTACGCCTATGCCGACCATCTCGGTGAAATCACTGGGTGCACTGGTAACCATTCGGTCATAGTAAAATGAGCTTAAGGTCTTTAAGAAGATCTTTGTCATCTCTTTTTCCTCAAGAGGTGGACAAATTTGAGCGGCAATTTCACGCCACCTTTGAGCATACTCCTTAAAGGTTTCCTTGTCCTTTTACGACATTGATCTGAGTTGATCTCTGTCGGGTGCCATGTCCAAATTGTATTTGTATTGTTGGACGAAGGCAGTACCAAGATCTCTGAAAGTGCTGATCGTGGCACGGTTTAAACCCATGTACCATTTGAGTGCGACACCGGTTAAACTATCCTGAAAGTAATGAATCAGTAGGTCCTGATTCTCCGTCTGAGCTGACATCCGCTGAGCGTACATCACCAGATGGCTCTGAGGGAAAGAGTTACCCTTGTATTTTTCAAAGTCGGGCACTTGGGACTTGTGCGGGACTTTCACATTGGGGACAAGGCAGAGATCTGCGGCGTCCTTTCCAAATAGATCCTGACCACGAATGGCTTGCAATTCCTTCTGCATTTCCAAGAACTGCTCCTGGAATTCCTCCATTCTGTCAAACATAGTTTCCTTCTTACCAGAAGGTGTCTGTGGAATCTGTCCTTCTGGGACAGTGTGCACCACAGGGGGTGGTACCGTTACTACGGCAGTGAGTCTTGGCATCTCCAGAAGTTTGTAACCTTCAGGAGTCTTTAGTATACCCCTGGCATCTTCGCTTTCCCGAAGTTTGTAACCTTCAGGCCCAGCGGCTTCTATTGTGATTCCCTGATCTTCAGTGATCAGCGGAACATATCCTTCCGGGATATAGTTAACAGGAATGCCCCAAGGACGATCTTTCGGCATCTGATACCTAGGATCATACTTCTCCACTATGGGCATTGAGGTGATCTCTGAGATCACAGTTCTTTGCAGCTGAGATTCTGCCATGGCCTGCATGTCGTTACGAAGCTTTCTCATATCCTCTCTTAGAGCGTCGGTCTCTTCTTTCAACTCTCTGTTTTCTTCCTCAAGATCATCCATCCTTTTCTGACGATTGGCCCGAGTATTATACGAATGAGGCAGTTTGACTCTAGAACCGAGACACAAACGTGAGATTCGTAGGTAAGAAGAATTCGCGATGTGAGAATGATGAATGCAATGATTATATTAATTGTTTAAGGTTTAATCAAAATAAACTTCGACAATTAGATTGCAAATATCAAACAGTGGGGAAGCCCCTTTTTATTGAAATTCAAAGGATTACAGAAATGGAAATACAGTAGATTACAAAGTGCAGAAACAGAAACCTAAACTAATGGGTCCTGAGTCCTCTCTGAAGAGAAATCAGGTGCTGATTCTGGTATCTTCCTTTTCTTTGACTGGGGCTTTTGGGCCGTTGTCGGGTTGTCATTCCTTTGCCAGGTGAAAGGAGCGAGCAAATTCCTTTGGTCATCCTGATTATCCACAGCATGTTGCTCCAAAATCTCAATCAGAGCATCTTTCTCTTTTAGTAATTGCTGTATTTTGATGCACTCTATGTTGAGGGTGCGGTACTTGTTCTTCCAAGACCTTCTCTCCTTTTGAACTTTGTTGAGAGTAACCTGAAGCTTTTCAGTTTCCGTCATGAAGTACATGACAGATTCCCTCAGCGGAAGAATTCCGTAACAAGGATAAGGCAATTTTAGCTTGAGAGCTCTAGTTTGTACCTAATGGAGATAAGGCTCCACTGAGACACAGTCCGGTTTTCCTAGAGACTCTCGTCCTTTCTTATGAACATGCTTCCAAGCTTGCACTATTTCCATCTTTAGTGCTCTGTCATTTTCTCCTTCCTTGAGGAAAAGACCTTCCAGATGAACACCCAGTGGGATGTGTCTCATCGGGTATCCAAATTGGCGGCGAACCAATACCGGATGATAGTTGATTCCTCCTTTAGTTCCTATGAGGGGTACGTCGGGGAAGTTTCCACAACGATCAATGATCCTAATTCCCTCATAAATCCTATTACACCAATCTATATCAGAGTTGGTAAGAGACATGATCTTTTGCGACCAACGTAAGGCACTCTTGCAATCCCAAAAAGCAGCAGACTTGGGCAAGTGGGAGATAAACCATTTATAAAGCAAAGGTACACAACATGTGATCTCCCCTCCGCTGTACAAATTTCCCAAGTGTACAGAATGATACGTATCTGCGAGAAAAGTCGGCACAGGATTTCCAATGAGAAAAACCTTAATGGAGTTAATATCGGCGAAGTTATTGATGTTGGGAAACAAAAATAACCCGTAGGTGAGCAAGACAAAGATGCTTTCAAAAGCATTCACGTTTCCTATACTGGCAAAATACAGGGCTTTCTTTGTCAAGAACTGGGCTGGCAAACCTTAGATGCCACCCTTAGTGGTTATGTGAGTCCTGACCTCAGACTCGTCCAAATGAATTGCTCTTGCAATAGTTTGATTCTTTGGAATTTCTTCCAGTTCAGAAAATGGAGCTCGATCTGTAATGTGTAGATCGATCAGGATAGAATACTCCTCCAGCGTTGGTGCTAGCTGGTAATCCGGGAATGTGAAACAGTGATAAACTGGATCATAAAACTGAATGAGCGCATCCATGATTCCCTCAATCACATGGATTCTTAATAGTGGTAGCAAACCTCCGTGCTTGGCTCTGAAAGCCTCAGGGTTAGTGATCATCCTCGCTAACCCTCTCAAGTCCTCTATCTTTGGAACCTTGAAGGTATACCAGTGAGTTTTCCTTCTACCGAAATCCATTAGTGCAATCCTTTTCTCTGATATTTGCAATCACAGTCTTAGTTTAATTTGAAAAACAGAGAGACTAGAAGAGAAGATTTTTTGAATGTTTTAATGTTTTTTTTAAATGAATGCATGAATGCAGCACACAAAAACATAGAAAAAACATGGGGTCAAAGGGTCGTTGTCATGAAGTCAAGGCTCTAACCATCCCCAAAGGTTTATACTAGGGTGATTTTTGTACCTGTACTCATTATCATCAGCTCCTCCCAGGAAAGCAAAACAACAAGCGGATCGCCAGCGAGTTGTAGAGCGGTCTTAGAGTAAGTGCCATTCACCGAGAATAGATCACCAGCCTCAAATGAGGGTAGTATCGCGTAACAACTATTCCCAATAGTTTCCGCACTACGAAAGGGTTTGGCTCCTCAGCTTCTCAGACTTAACAACCGGCCCATTGTCTAGGTGAGAGAATGGGTTGCGTTGGTCAGCCTCCACTGAGGTTGATGGTCGACCTCGTCGCCATCACTTATCTTAAGTGTATACTCAATCTTTCCACATACGGCATCACCCGCATTCCCATTAGCAGAAAAATAAACATGTATAGCAATTAGGAAAAGCAGTATATATATTTGTCCTAATCATCCTAGACCTTTTAAAGCTATGAATCCTAAGTTCCTGACAGAAATGGGTTCCCCGGCGGAAGCCCAAATCTGTGGTATCACACAAGAGAAGAGAAGGAAGACCGTGCCTAGATCTAACTTTGAAAGGCCCCACGGTGGGAGCCATTTTTCTGTAGCGAGCGATTTTGGACGCGGTTCTTAAGCGCTGGTCGCTCTCTGCGGTTTGAGCTTAAACTACAGGTCGATTCATTTTTTATCCTATTAAAGCTGATGAAGGAAGGGAAATAGATATCTCCAATTAACCCTGCTTTGCATACTGAGTTTAAACAGCGGTCTGTTAGGTTACGGATGCTATCAATGTGGGGGGGCCTTTGTACTGGTTATTTGTAATTTCACCAATACGGTTTCTTTCTTTTTATCTTGGCAGAAGGTTTCTGGCGGGGAACAAGGATTAGGATGTTAGGACTGATGTTTTTGAATTACTGCTTTTGATTGATGGAAATATGAGATTTGGTTTTTTTTGTTTAGTGTGCTCGCTAAGATTTTTCTTTTAATCTTATGCCTACGTATTCCCGTTTATCCAAAACAGGGAAATCAGAGCGTTCGTAGTTCCTCCTATTATATGGGAGGAAATGGGTGTTTTTGGTGTCTTGTTCAAAGCCCAAGATGTGAAGCTGAAAAGTCTATTTGTATCTTGTTCAAAGCCCAAGATATGAAGCTAAAAGGTGTTATCTTTAGAGAGAATTTGTCATCTCTAAAGAGGGGGTTGTATGTCACAACTGTTTATAAAGGAGAATTACTTTAACCGGGATGTGTGAATCCGACAATGCCATAATTTCCTTTATAGGGGATTTTAACCTGAAGGAGAAGACTTTAACTCAGTTTAGAGCAATGCTATCTTTCCTTAGGAATTTCTCATGCTAAAAGAGGAACAGTGGCATGGATGTAGATGATCCAGAGGCTTGCCGCTTACAGCAATTAGATGAAGGGGAAGGAGTTGTTGATGTTTGTGTACTGTGAACGAAGCACATCTTTGATGCTAAAAGGTTAATTGGATTAACCAGTGGTTTTCTTATACAAAGCCTAAGAGGAGGCTAATATGTGTTTCGTACAAAGCCCGAGAGAGAGAGGCTAAAAGGTTTCGACCTGACGATGGAGTCTTTTGGTATCTCGTATAAAGCCCGAGATGGAGGCTATTTGACTCAACAAGAGAGTTTTTTGTATCTCGTACAAAGCCCGAGATGGAGGCAGGAAATTCGTTTGGCTCAATAAGAACCTTTTTGTATCTCGTATAAAGCCCGAGATGGAGGTGAAAGGGATGATGGACTCAACGAGGGAGTCCCTTACGTGTCTCGTACAAAGCCCGAGAGAGAGGCTAAACGTTGTTTGACTCTGCTGGGGAGGATCATTGTACAAAGCCCAAGAGGGAGGCTATGGTGACTGTTCAGTTAAGTGACAGGTCCAGTATACTGATTTTGAAAGATAAAATCAGTTCTTATATGAGCAACACTGTACTCATGGATTTGATTCAAGGATCCGGGTCATTCCTGTTCTTTAAGGAAGCGGGAAATCCAAAGGGTATTGAGACTGTCCGAGTCTGCGGGTTTCCTTCCTATTTAACGAAGGGGTCACTTGAGAATGTCTTTGAGACTCTAGGAGATTAGACTGTCCAAGTCTAGAGTGTCATCTTTTGTACTATGCTTTTGAGAAACAGTAGTAGACTCTTTGAAAGGATTGTTCTATGAAGATGACTAAGTTATGTTCCTATACCTCTAGGAGGTCGTCGGGACAATTTGTACGAAGCCCAAGAGGAGGCTGGAAACTTTTAAGAAGCCGATCGGTCCTTGTACGAAGCCCAAGAGGAGGCTATCATTCCCGGAGGAAGAGATCATTATACAAAGCCTAAGAGGAAGCTGTGAATACTTCTAAGAAGCCGTAGGGTCCTTGTACTAAGCCCAAGAGGAGGCGGGGTTGCTTTTAGGAAGCCTGTGGGTCCTTGTACGATGTCCAAGAGGAGGCCGATGCTTTTTAAGAAGCCCGTGGGTCCCCAAACCCCGAGAAATTCAAGACAGGCTATTCACGAGGAATAGATCAAGCCAAGAAGGTTCGAGAATTTGGAAGAAACTCAAAGATGCTATTCACGGAGAATACATTCATCTCTGGGAGTAGAGTTTCTTGACAATACCTAATGAGGACAGCCGAAGAGAAGACTGTATCTGGTGATCCTATTGGGGATCTAGTTGTCTACTTCTACGAACAAACGAAACGGCGTCACCTAGTTCTAGACGTAGTTGCCGGGGAAACTCGAAATATCTATACTATTATTATACAGTTGATATGAGTTTATGAAAGAAGACTTACAGTGAAACAGCCCCACAATACAGTTATATGTATATGAAAGTGGTAAATGAAAGCAATAAATACTTACTCGGTTGTAGAGCTTCCATGCTGTTTGGTTAGTTGTTCAATAAAGAAAGATTGAAAACAACAGTATATTCAAAATCAAAGGAGAAAGTGCTTTGAAAAAGAAAGATTTGGGGCTTACAGCTCAAGGAGAGGCCCAGGGTTTTATCAGTGAGCGCACTGTTTGAATTTGTACAGAGGGACTTATACAAGTGACTGAGGCCCAAAATGTTTTTCTGTACAAAGGGATGGGTCTTACACTCTATTAGAGGCCCAAAAAAGTTTAAAGAAAAAGAGTGGGGCTTATAACACGAGGGTAGGCCCAATTGATTTTTTCGTTTAAAATGGCGATCGCGCCGAGATTTTCTTTTAACGCAGAGGGACTTATACAATAAGTGAGGCCCAAAATGTTTTGGTTAAAAGGGGATTGAGTCTTACACTCTATTAGAGGCCCAAAGAGTTTTGAATGGGTCTTATAGCTCGAGGAGAGGCCCAAAAGGTTATTTTTCAAAAGGCGACAATCGCGCCGTTTATTTTTGACGGTATCGGGACTTATACAATACATTGAGGCCCAAAAAGGTTTTGTCAAAAAAAAGGATTGGGTCTTACACTCTATTAGAGGCCCAAAGAGTTTTAAGAAAAGAAATGGGTCTTACTACTCGAGGGTAGGCCCAGGGTTATTTTTCAAAAGGCGACGATCGCGCCGTTTGTTTTTTACGGTATCGGGACTTATACAATACACTGAGGCCCAAAAAGGTTTGGTCAAAAAAAGGATGGGGTCTTACACTCTATTAGAGGCCCAAAGTGTTTTGAAAATGATTTATGAGGGTTGAATTAATCCAAAAACCCTAATTTGTTTTCAAAAATTATTTAATTGAATACAAATTCAATTAAAATGATCAAAATTGTTTAACATATGGAAAACAAATTGTGATCTTGGATTAATGCTTCAAAAATTAAGTATTGACCTACAAAATAATTAGAAAGCATTAAAAGTTGCAAAATCAATGTGAAAAAATATTTAAAATGTCAAAAACAATTAAAATATTAATTCTTTGCAAAAATATCAATTATATGAAATAAATAATATTTTTGGGATTTTTTGATAAAATAAAATATTTTAACATTTTTGTGAATTATTAAAAAAAGAATCAACTCAAAATCATTAAAACTCAGAGATAAATTAATTTTTGAATCAATTAAATAAAATCACAAAATTCAAATATTCAAATTTGGAAAAATGGCGCCAAGAACAAGCTGAAGAACACGCGCGTGTTCTGAGATTCTCAGATTTGTATTTTCTATCCAATCTCCCTAAATACTTGATTATAACATGCAATCCACATATCATTATGCTCGTCTCAACCTCACGATCATGTCTATGTCCATTAATTTCATTTAAATTAAACATATAACAAGAAATCATGAGAAATCCTCAAGAACCCTAATTTATGCATGAAGGCTAGGATTTTTGATACACGATTCAAACAATGAAATTAATTGAGGGAAAACATTCCATGCATGATTATGAACATATGGCCAAATTATTGTGCGAGGAAATATGCATAGATTGAGAGATGACCAAGTGTATGCTTACCTCTAGGCCGTGACAGCAAGTGCAATGTGATTTTTGATTTGGAGGTGTTACAGATGAGTGGTGATGATCTGAACAGCTTCCTTACACCCTATGGAGTGTGTTTGAATGCCTGGACTTGATTGAAAATGGCTGGAACGATTTGTGGTACCTCAACTGCAACTTGATTGAAAGTTTGAGCAACCAGCTGGTGATTTTGTGAAATCTGTGTTCCAGATGTTATGTGAGTGTTTGGATCACTCCTATATGATGTATGTGAGGTGTGTGAGTGATTGGTTTGATTGGAAAAGCTCTCAAACTCAAAACCCGATAGTGACTTGCCTTAGAAGGCAAAATTGGAGTGAAAGAAGAGATTTTGAGGAAAGCATCTATTTGATGGCGTTGGTGTACTCAAAATGATCACATTTGAGCTCTATTTATAGTAGAGCAAGTTTGTTTTGCAAGGAATAGTGAATGGCAGCTGCTAAGTAGGTTTGGCCAATGTTGGCAAATGAAAATCCAAGTCTCCTCTAGCCATTGACTAGAGGTTAGGGCACAGAGCTTTGGTTCCCTTGGTCTTGGATAAGTCTTGACTGATTTCAGATGAGAATGGCTCAGTCCATGCCACCTTGATGCTTCCATTGAATGCTTCAATCCAAATTTGGAGTCTTGTCCCTATTTTGGCCATTCTAGGTTCAACATGCTATTTCTTGTTCCATGGACTTTGGAGGCTTGGCTCAGTGATTGTCCCCTTTAGATTCAATCCTCAGATGTGTCCAAGTGGATAGGAGCATTTGAATTTGGCTGATTTTGGAAAATCGAGCAAAGTTGCAAATTCTGCCTTGCCTTTGACAGATTTCAGCAAGACAACTTTCCAATGTCACAACTCATAGCCCAAATTGAATTTGGCAATGTTCTTGGTCATTTTGGAAAGCCCTTACATGATATAACAACTGTTTGAACATGTTTGGTTTTGATCTCTTTTGAATCCAAGTGAAAAATCCCCCTACATTTGGCAAAAAGTGAAGACAGATTCTGACTTAGTGAAAATTTCACTAAGTGTTGGAAAAAGTGACATTTTCACTTTTCAGCCATTTTGATCACTCCATAACTCCAAATCCTTAATGAATTGGACTTAGGTATAGTTGAAGTTTTTGTAGAGGGTAATGAGGGCTACAAATTCATCTTTGGATGAAAAAAATGGCTTTGTGGTTTAGGAGTTATGATCCTTCAAAGTTGGTACCCTTGTCACTTTATTTTTAAGTTAGAAATTTTTTTAAGTTTTTATGGTTACCCCTTTTACAAGTTATCCAACTTTTCTTGATTTTTCTTGATGAATGATGATTCAAATCATACATTAACATCATTTTAGGGTTAAAAAACCATTTTCGTGAAAAATCTCAAAAAGTCAAAGTTGACTTTTGTGCACAGTTGACTTTTTATCAGATGAATTCCAAACTGTGCAATTCTTCAGGAAATCATGTCCTTGACCTAAATCAAACTTGATGGACATGTTCCATGGGTGTCATAGGGCATATTGAATCATGTCTTAGGGCTTGGGAGCATGTCCTGGTCAAAAGTCAAAGTTACAGTTGACTTTTTCCTTAAAACCCTAATTGTTGTGCAGATGAAATTGAGACTTGTTGCTCAAGCTTCTTGGATTAATCCATTGTTCCAAATGGATCAATATAGTTCATTAGAGACCCTCAAACCCTCTCTTGAGGTCTTGGCTCATGGTTTGTCCCAAAAGTCAACTTAGGGGTGAATTAGGTCAAGAAACCCTAATTCCTGATTTTTGATGAATGCATCCCCTAAGGCAAAATTGACTTGATGATTGGGTCCATGAGGTTCCATGGAGTATATTAGGTTAGGTTTTGGATCATTGGCTTGTGGCCAGATGAAAAATTTCCATCTGGAGGCCCTGGTCGACCAAAACCCTAATTTGGTGACACTGTCAATCTTGAGACTTGATCCACCTAGAAGGGAGCAGCCTTGTGCTTAATCCTTGAAGTGGGAGTCCTTTTCATCCATTATGGATGTTTGAGAGGTTAGACAAGTTGAAGATCATGTCATTCCTTGATTGATCCTTTGTCTAAGCACTCGGAGAGGGCTTGAAACCCTAGTTTTAATTGTAGTGAATGCTCACCCATCTTTGGGGAGACTGATGAAGTATGATGGTTCCTCCATATTATGATAATGATTTGCACAATGATGGGAAATCTTAGTGGTCAAAATTTGGGGTATGGCAGATACGCCTTTTTCTTCTCAGACTTAGCTTTTAGGGCAATGGATTTATTTTTCTTCTGAGGTTCATCTCCTTGAAGTTCTATTTCATGACTTCTTAAAGAACTAATGAGTTCCTCAAGACTTATACTATTCAAATCCTTTGCCAATTTCAAGGCAGTCACCATTGGTCTCCATTTGACAGGCAGACTTCTGATGATTTTCTTGACATGATCAACAGTAGAATATCCTTTGTCCAGAACTCTAAGTCATGCAACGAGCATTTGAAACCTTGAGAACATGGTTTCCACAGATTCATCTTCTTCCATTTTGAAGACTTCATATTTTTGAATTAGTGCAAGAGCCTTCGTCTCCTTGACTTGAGCGTTGCCTTCGTGAGTCATACGAAGAGAGTTAAAAATGGACTTTGCAGTTTCCCTGTTTGTAATTTTTTCATATTCTGTATATGAAATTGCATTTAACAGAATAGTTCTTGCTTTGTGATGATTATTGTAATTTTTTCTTTGTATATCTGTAAAAGCACTTCTTTCAATCTTTTTACTTGTCGAATCTACAGGATGACTGTAGCCATCAACTATCAGATCCCATAGATCTAAGTCAAACAACAAAAAATAACTTTCAATTCTATCTTTCCAATAGTCAAAATTTTCCCCATCAACTATAAGAATTTCTTTCATTTATAATGACACTTGACTCAGGGGTTGGTGCAACCATTGTTTTTCACACTTGGATCAGTACTGAACATTGTTAAGTGCTTAATAAAAATTCAACCTTTTTATCACCTCAGAACCGGAGCTCTGATGCCAATTGAAGGTGTGAAAAACACAAGAAATGGGGGTTTGAATTGGGTTTTCAAAATAAAATTGTTTGTTTTAAAATAAGTTCCTTTTATAAAACTCATTCTTTTAAAATAATGACCTTTGATTAAGAACCAAGTGATGAATACGTTATGTTTATACTAGTTCACTTGAGAAATCTCAAGTTAATCTAGTCCACCCGCCAATGTGATTTTGCCTCTTTCAACGAGGACTTAATCCACTATTCAATCTAATCAGTACAATGCACTAGCCAAAATGTTGGTGACTAACACAACCTCTAAACCTCTCAAGTTTTAGACTTCTCAAGTAATACAACCTAACAGGTCTTACTCAAGGAAGAACCTCTAAGACTACACGTCCTAGACTTCTCAAGAAATACAACCACACGGTCTTTCTCAAGGAACACAAACCCAAGTTTGAATAAATTTCGTTTACAGACAAGTGCTTCTATACAAGCTGATAATGTAAACACATTTCGACCAGAATGACTTAAGAAAGATTTCAGTTAGAAAAAGTATTGCAATAGCGTTCGTGTGTATCTTTCTTCAAGTCTTTTGCTTCCTTTTATAGTCGTGTAGAAAAGAGCCGTTGAAATGTAATCATGATAGCTAACTAGGCTGGCGGCTAGAAGCGTGAGGACAGATAAAAACGTTTGCGTGCTGCGCGTCCTGTTTTGTCAGAATATCTTCATTTGTACCGTTGCACTGTCACCAAGATATTTTCTCATTGTATTGTGGTACAGCTGTACTATGTAGCTTTTGTCTTCTTGGCTTCTCAACTTTAGGGGCTTCTTATGGTAATTTGATGAAGCATGAGTAGGGCCTTCTTAATCGGATATATGATATTTGAAGTCTTCAGTCATTTAAAGAAGTTCATTAGGAATCAGTCTTCAATACTTCAACACTTGTATTTAAGAACCTTGTCCGCTTGGTGTGTTGTCTCCATGTCTTTAGAAGCTTCTGATAGTATCTTTGCTGAAGCATGAGTAGAGACTTGATTTAGGTCTTCAGAACCTTGATCAGAGAGCTTAAGTCTTCAGCATCTGGACTTCGTTCAATCAGAACCTCTGTCTTCAGATCTTCAGAACTCGTTCTCTTTTCCTTTTGTATCAGAGTCTTATGAGCTTCTTATTATCTTAAAATGAGTTATGCTTTTCAAGAGTATAGGCGGAGTGTTTTCCTTTAAGCATTGAGTTCGCGCCAATTTACGGAAGCATAACCTGTTTGTTAAGTTCTCACAAATAACAAACATTAGTTGTACAAAAACTGTTCATACAGAAATACACATTTGATATCATCAAAACTTAGAGATAATATTGCAGAACCAAATCTTGTTCTCACAAGGTTGGGGAGACATGTATTGTCGGAGATTTTTTAGGAAAAAACTCCAACCTCCAACAGTCTCCCCTTCAACTAGAGCGAAGGCGATTGGAAAAATGTTGTTGTTGCCATCCTGTGCCACGACCATGAGTAGCGTGCCCTTATATTTCCCGTATAACCCTGTTCCATCAATTTAAATGATAGGTTTACAGTACACAAATCCTTTGATACATGGTTCAAACCCCCAGAAGAGTCTGTGGAAAATGCCATTTCCACTGACACAAGTCCCATCTGGCGTATACGCCGGTAATGTCTCCAAGATGGCAACAACTGACACGAAGTTTAGCTTCTCTAGCACACTGTTCATTATCACATGCAATCACACTTGTTTTCTTTAGCACACTATACGAAATATTTATTCACTACTTACATGTCTTACTAACTTCACTTACAAGACATTAAAGTAAAAAAACAAAACCATTGTCTTGCATGCATCATGTGATTCTCTGCATGACAAGACTACAATTCCATGTCAAGAATCTCACATGGGGTGAAAAAATACACTATTCTTTATCATGCTTATACACTATTTCTTTAGCACACTATACGAAATATTTATTCACTTCTTAGATGTCTTACCAAGAATCTCTGCATGACTACACTTCCTTATTCACATGGCTACTATAATAGTCTTCTAAGACTACAATTCCAAGACTACACTAAAGTCTTACCAACTACACTTACAAGACATTAAATGGCTTCACATGCAATGCCTGCAAGATTCTCTGCATGACAATGACCAAGGATCTAGTAAGAGAACACTTACACGATTCCTTACATAAAGTTCATCATATTTCACCATGCATTTTCATGTGATTCCTCTCATCACATTTCACCATTATAAATAAATGTTCATCACATTACACACTCTTCTCATCACATTACAAAATCTTCTCATCCATCCCAAACTCTTCTCATCCATTACAAACTCTTCTCCTTAAATTACAAAATCTTCTCATCCATCACAAACTCTTCTTCATACCAATTACTAAAAAATGTCTCTACTCATGATGGGCAACGATCACAAAGGAACAATTGAAAATATTGCAGAGTTTGTAAGTGTTTTGCTTTATTTGTTTTGTTTTCCCATACGTAGTTGTATTTTTCTATAAAACTAAGGTTGTTTATATTTTTGGTCAGGATGTATCAAGGTTTCGTTGTCGTGGGCATGACTACATACCACACGACCCATTCATAGAAGGATACCTAAATGCATGTGGCTTTGGTGATTTGGTAAAAATCAAATCATACTCACTTGACCCCAAATTTATTCTCGCTTTGCTAGAACATTGGAGGCCAGAGACCCACACATTTCAACTTCCTTTCGGTGAATGCACTGTCACACTACAAGATGTGTATATGTTACTTGGCCAACTCATTAATGGAAAGACCGTCAACGGCAAGGTTGGTGTTGATAACCAACTTTGCGAAGATTTGTTAGGCGCCCGCTTTGTGTCGAAACACCTCAGCCACAACGTGAAGGTCGACCAAGGGGCCAAGGTATTAATTTAAAATACCTAAGAGAACAATATAAATCTATTATATTAGACGAGGAATCCACCGAGTATGACAAGATAGTTAAAACTCGGTGCTATATAATGATCTTATTTGGACATTTTTTATTTCCAGAAAGTACTGGAAATAATGTAAATATTATGTCTTTACCATTATTATCCAACATTAATAAAGTGTGCAACTATAGTTAGGGTTCAACTGTCTTGGCCCATCTATATAGTTCACTATGTAAAAATTCCAAAAAAAAATACTTGTACTTTTTATGGCTGCGCCTATCTACTTCAAGCGTGGGGTTGGTCTAGAATGCCAACACTAGCTTCTGTTAACCGGAATCCCTTCACATCCCCCTACGCAAACAAGTAAGTTTATTTTTAAAACTCGAACATGTTTACCTTGATGAAATGTTTATTTGTAACTAATTTATTTGTGTCACTTTTTTAGGCGGTCAGTTCCGGAAATGAATTACCAACGAAATCCCAGGAACTCAATAATCGTCTACCACAACCTTATAGAACACATTGGGCCGGACGATGTAATTTATTCTCACACTACCATAAATTTGTCTATTAAATTACCACACTGCAGTTTTTCTCATTAAATCTTTTGTTCATGTAGTTTGTCTGAAGGTCGTATGAGGGTCTCGACCGTCAGCCAAATGCTGATGATGCTCCAGTGTGGACAGCTAAAACACCGATCATTCAGTTCACTACAGTAGAGATGCACCAAAGTGATCAGGTGAAACTGCAATTCGAAATGCATCAGGATATTCCAGTCGCTCCGACATCTTTGGGAGTCTGACATCAAATTAGAGTGGATACAGAATGGGTTGTAGGTCATTGGAAAAACTTTGCAAAAGAGATGTGTCAACATTGGAAGAATCGACATCGACACATCTTAGTCGACCCTATTATGGAAGGGATTAGACCAACTCAACAATATATGATTTGGTTTAGGTCGGTTACAACACCACAACAATTTGTGTCTGAACAGACGTATCTGATTGATCCGCGCCAACGTGCTTTTTCCTCACAGCCACATGCCCAACATCAAACACCGTATTATACCTAACAACCAAGTATACCAACCGAATCAATCTTCCAGAACCGCAACCCTTTCATGCCACTAACCCAATCACAACAACAAGAGCCTTACCCTTACCGCCAGCCTCCTGACACCGACACCACTTCTGCCTATAGCCTTGATAACTCTTTCGAACCCACCCCAGCCCACCATAGCCCCCCACAAATGAGCACACAATCGTCTTACCACCAACATACCCACCCATTATTTGACTACCAAACCCCACAACAACCAATGCATCGTTTCCAAAATGATTCAATGTACCAATTCGGCCAACCATTCCGTCCACACCCAACCCAACCCCCCTCCCCCGTCCCAACTACGAAAAACATGGGCATGGAACTGGATTACGGAAGCGTCGTTGGCGGCAACCCCCCGACTATTGGGGACAGATGCTTCAAAATTTGTCTGATACACCGGGACCATCTCAACAAATGCCTCTTCCACAAGTCAACACACAAAGGCCACAGACACCTCAACAAAATCGTGGTAGACCTCGACGTCGCGCAAATGCACCGACATGTGGAACCGGTGGACGTTTCGATAGGGCCGGTCATTGAATTTTTTTTTCCTTCTGTTGTACAAATTTTTATATTGTAAATATTGTTATTTAATTTTTCTAGCCATTATTTTTATTTTTTCAATTTAATTTCTTCATTTCCTAACTAAAATAATAATTAATAATAAAAAAAAGGAATTGAACTGACGCGCCATATCATATGGCGCCTCCTCTGAAATTAGAAATTAGGGCAAACGATTTTCCACTGAGTCGCAATCTCATATGGCGTGTGAAGAAAAAACATAACTGAGTCGCCATATGATATGGCGCCCCCACGTTAATGGTTTTGGAAAACATGTCACTTTGGTAAATTATTTGAAATGTTTGTTATTTTGGTATTTTTTGGAATAACTATGTTATTTTAAAAAAAAATCAATTTTAGTTTCCATATTATACTCTGTTCACCAAATCAGTCTTTCTATTTTATTTTTAAATACTAATGTGTAATTTTTTTTATTACGTGACATAAAATTTATGAATTTTTTTATTATCCAAAGTCATTTTATGAATAAATAATTAATTACTTTTTTAATTAATTATATTTTAATTTTTGGGTTAATTGTGATTTACCCCCCTGACATATGAGCGTGTTTTGGTTTACCCCCCACCGTTGCCATAGGCAGGTTTAGGCAACGGTTTTTTCAAAAAAACCGTTGCCTAAAAGGTCTGGAGGGGGGTAAATCAAAACTCGCTCATATGTCAGGGGGTTAAATCACAATTAACCCTTAATTTTTTTATATAAATTAATTAATACAAATTATAAAATATATTAAAATGGCTTAAGTCTACCTATCTAATGCAACAAAGTACATTGACATTGTTTGTGTATGTATATATACATCCAAAGTAAACATAAGACAAACGATGTGGTACTTGAATAATTTGCTTTTATGATACTGAACACACAAGCTTACACTAACATTGATCTTTCGTAAACTGCTCGTTAACAATGGATTCACTCATAAATTCATTTTCCAACCGATACGATCTTCTGCATGCCATGGTCTCCGGCTTTACCAATTTCTTGTACCTGTCAAATTGTTACACATTATCATCTGCATTTCAAACAAGTAATAGATGAGAGGGATGCAATGATACTCACTTTTTAGTTATTATTATTACCCTAATCAATAGCATGTTTAATGATTTGCATTTTTCATTTTCCTTTATAGGCCAATAATGTTGCAATGGTTGTAAATTTCTTGTGAAGAAATCATAGTAACGAGGCTTCACAAACAGTGTAGGAGAATCACATGCTAGAGTATATTTTTCACTCACAGACCATGCATACCCTTCAATATAAACTTTTTATCTGATATATATCAAGAAAAGTCAGATACATTAATATGAACTTTGAGATGAAAAAATACATGACATGTCAGAAAAATGGAAGTATTTGTATGTACTTTGGTCTGCCAAGTTTGAGTGATTGAATCCTTGTTCAGACTCTTTAATCCAATCCTACGTGTTGAAGGAAAATATTATAGCATTATTTTGTTGAATGTAATAAGAGAACCTATAGATATAGATATAAATATAGATATGTATGTATGTACCTGTATGAATAAAAGAAGATTAGGGTTGTGCAAAATATCCGGTTATAAGATCCAAATCCATAATCAAATCCAAATCCATTTAAAATATCCGGATATAATTAAATTATTATTAATCAGTTAAATTATTAATGGTTTATCCAACCATATTTTATTTTTGGATCCGGTTATAATCCGGATATTATCCAAAATCTAAATATTTAATTCAATTATATATTTTCGAATAAAAAATTAAATTTTTTAGGAAAAATTTTTTCGAAAATTTTTTTTTTTTTGGAAATTTTTTATTTTCGAAAAGTTTTTTTAATCTTTATGAAAAATTTATTTTTACAAAAAATAATCAAATTTTTTGAAAAAATTAATTTTTTTGTGGAAAAGAATTAATTTATGTGAAAAAAATTAAGGACTTGTTTGAATGAGTCTTGATTTTTAGTTTTTAAATTTTATTTTCTAAAACTCTTTTAACAAACTGTTTTTGAAAATAAAAGAAATTAAAATCCATTTGGTAATCACAATTTTAGAAACTGTTTTAGGGAATAGAAAATTTAAAAACTTGTTTAGTAGATTGATTTTCAAAATATTTTTTAAATATTAAAATATATTGTATTAAATTATAGAGTTACAAATATTCTTATTTCTTATAAAATTAACATTTCTGTAAAAAAAAAAATTAGTACTTTCTAGTCGGTACAAAAGAAAAAGTAATTCATATGATCAACAAATAGTAATTTCTATACTAAATAAAACTTATTATTTCTTATAAAATTCTTTTTTTTATATATTGGCCTCATTAAAAAAAAAATCGGTACAACATATTATGCTGTAGGTTTTACGATATCTTTGAATGAGTTTTATTTTTGTTTTTTAAATTTGTTTTAAAAAAGCGTTTTGAAGAAGCAAAATAAATCAAAAACGTGTTTGATGTTTTTTTAAACATAATTCAAATTTAATAAAATATATTATTATACTAAATAAAACTATTATAGAATAAAAGCATTTCAATCATATTTATTTTGTATGCATTTTTATAAAATAATTTATATGATTGAATTTAATAATAAAAGTAATTTTGTTTATTAGATTTAGTTTTGGAATGATACGCGTCAGTTTTGAAGTGATAAAGTTATAATTAAGAAATAGAAGAAAAAAAATTAATACATGTGCGAGCATTTCGGTTGAATTTAAAAAATAAATTAGTTATTAATTATTACATTTTTGCCATTAATAAAAATTGTTCATTTTTCAATATTTTCAAATCCAAATTTGAAAGAAAAAACTCAAAACTGAAATATAAAACATGTTTAGACTGTTTTGAGTTTTTGCTTTTAAAAACTAGAATATTGAAAACAGTTTTTAAAAACTATATTACAAAACATCAAATCAAACCAGTTTTTCATTTTTAAAGTTTTTAAAAACTCATTTAATCAGACCCTAAATTTTTCGAAAAAAATATTAATTTTTATGAAAATAAATAAATTTTATGTTAAAAAAAATTTAGTATTTTGAAAAAAAAATTCAATTTTTTGAAAAAAAATCAATTTTTTTTGAAAAGAAATAAAATTTTTTTTGAAAAAAAATAATTTTTTAAAAAGCTAATTAAATTTTTTGGAAAAAGAAATGATTTTTTTTATGGAAATATTTTTTTTTTTTGAAAAAATAATTTTTTTTTTGGAAACAATTATTTTTGAAAAGTAAATAATATTTTTGAAAAAAAAATTTATAATTGGTTTAAAACCGGTTATATAATTATAACCAGATTTATAACTGGTTTTAAAACCAATTTTAATTGAAATGTGGTTATGGTCATGAATCCAAATTATTTAATTGGTTTAAAAATAATTATGATTTGGTTTTTAAAAATAACCAACCGTGGACACCCCTAACGAAGATTCCAATCATGATCAATTGAAACATTACAATTGAGGAAATCTAATCTTGTTGTCGCTGTATAAGGATTTCCTTTCCAATAAACAAAAGGTTCTCTATCTTTCAATTTCACCTTTGTATTTCCCTTTTTTATCTCCTTCAATACATGTTCCCATAGTCTTATATTAATCTCTTCCCTGAATATAATTATATGCAAGATTAATCAGTTTCCTTGCATATTGTGACTAGATTATGGTTGTTTCTATAAACTTGCATATTGATTGCTAATCTCATGTCTTTGTTATCAAATTGTTTGTGAATGTTGAGCAACGATTGTTGCTGCAATTTGTTAGGACGTGTTTAACCAGCTACCAAGTCTAATTTGTTGCATATTGAATGTTGATCATTTGGCTTTGTCACCATTAGTTTCTTGTTGCAATTTGTTAGATATTAAATGTTGATCATTTGATCCTATGTGTAGTGAAAACCAATGATATGATGCTGGTAATATACCTGAATTTTGGATGAAGTATTATTGATTTTTTTTCTTATTTTGTATGTAGGATTCATTATTATGTTATAGTTAGGATCCATTGTTAGTTAAATCCATTGTTGTCAAACTTGAGATAAAGTTTTGCAATTCAGATGCATCTTTAACAAACTGGAACCTGTAGATGGGTAAAGTTTTTCAATTCAAATGGATTTAACAACTATGCTATCCTCAGTTAAAAACTATGTTATCCTCAGTTTTCCACTACTATGTTAATTATCATAAAAGCAAGTCCCATAAGTCTCACAACGTTTGTCTTATGTTTACTTTAACTGTATATATACATACACAAGCAATGTTAGCGTGTTGGATTGATGAGCCTTATGCCTAAGTTATTTATTTTAAAATTCATATAAATTAAAAAAACTAATTAATTATTTATTTAGAAAATGACTTGGATAATAAAAAATTAATAATGCCACATCATAAAAAAAATGCCACGTAATAAAAAAAATTACACATCAACATTTTTGGACTAAAATTGAAGGTGGAGAATCAAAACTGTTTAATAATAAAATAGAAGAACTGATTTCGTGAGCAGAGCATAATAGAGAGATTAAAACTGTAATTTAGCCTTATTATTATAACTAACGTGAAAGTTTTGGAGAGTAACTCAGCATATAATCAAAGATGTCTCAACTTTTTGGAGATCCAGTATAGATTAATCGCAGTTTAATTATGACAAAACAAATATAGGTCATATTTAACTGTAGTTTAAACATGACAAACATTCTATAAGGCCTTATTTATCTAAGATTTAATGGTGGAAAATTTAGGATTCTTTGCGGTAGCTCGTCTTACACGCATTGAAAGACGACCCTGAATACAGTAGTGTCGCGGTGAGAATCGGAGACCATAGCTATTAAATTAACTAGGTTCACAAATGTTAGTTCACCACCGGTCTTTAATTTATCCAAGGGAAAGAAAAAAGAACGAATAACCCAAAAACATGCAATGCAATGCAAAGCAAAGAGAATCTAAAGGTTCGGGGGTTGGTTATACCTAGGGAATGTGTTAGTGTGTTATTTGTTAATTGTTATTTGTTTGCTAAAGGGTGAAAAGGTAAAAGGGAGACCTAAGGTGTTATTTTTAAGTATGCTCACCAAGACATCGCTTCTCATGCCTATATATCCTGACGGGAATGGAATCAGAGCATTCGTAATTCCCCTCAATAAGGGCGAGGAACTCTTGACTGTGGTCAAGGTTCCAAAGGGAAGAGGTAAGTGTCTATGGAAGAACACCTACTTAGAGTTAAGAAACTCTAAACCTAAGGCTAGGATGAAGGGTAAGGTAAACGTCTCGATCACACGGCGGCGGGAGATAAGGGAGTTAGTTGTTAGTCGTTAGTGGGTTAATGGGTAGGAGAATTGTATCTCGGCTGAGGATGACTCATGTCTAATTCTCATGGGAGAAAAGGGAGACTAACTGTAAATTGTCTAAGTTAACATCCTAAGGGAAACTATCATAAGGGAAGTTATCCTAAGATTCTGTTTAATATGAACTTTGAGATGAAAAAATACATGACATGTCAGAAAAATGGAAGTATTTGTATATACATTGGTCTGCCAAGTTTGAGTGATTGAATCCTTATTCAGACTCTTTAATCCAATCCTACGTGTTGAAGGAAAATATTATAGCATCATTTTGTTGAATGTAATAAGAGAACCTATAGATATGGATATAGATATAGATATAGATATAGATATAGATATGTATGTATGTACCTGTATGAATAAACGAAGATTCTAATCAAGATCAGTTGAAACATTACAATTGAGGAAATTTAGTCTTGTTGCCGCTGTATAAGGATTTTCTTTCCAATAAGTATAAGGTTCTCTGTATTTCAATTTCACCTTTTTATTTCCCTTTTTATCTTCTTCAGTACATGTTCCCAGAGTCTTATATTAATCTCCGCCCTAAATATAATTATATGCAAGATTAATCAGTTTCCTTGCATATTGAGACTAGATTATGGTTGTTTCTCATAATCTTGCATATTGAGAGCTAATCTCTTGGCTTTGTTATCAAATTGTTTGTGAATGTTGAGCAACAATTGTTGCTGCAATTTATTAGGACGTGTTCACCGTTTAATTTCTTGTTGTAATTTGTTAGATATTGAATGTTGATCATTTGAGCCTTGTCCTACATGTGTAGTGAAAACTAATGATATGATGCTGATAATATACCTGAATTTTGGATGAAGTATTATTGATCTTTTCTTATTTTGTATGTAGGATTCATCATTATATCATAGTTAGGATTCATTTGTTAGTTAAATCCATTGTTGTCAAACTTGAGATAAAGTTTTGTAATTCAAATGCATCTTTAATAAACTAGAAACTATAGATGAGTAAGGTTTTGCAATTGAAACGGATTTAACAACTATGTGTAGCGTGCGATTTTTGTCGGTGACGCGACCACCTTATCGCCATGGGTTTCTCCTCACCGCAATGATGAGAGTTGGGTGCTACTTTCTGATTTCTTATTTATCCTGTGAAGCTGGAAAGGAAAGGGAAGTTATCTCAAACTAACCTTGCACGCAAATGTTTAACTGAACAAATGCTTAAAGAGATTGGGGAGTTCGGGGTCAGGTTATACAATGAGGAGTTGTCAATTACCCATCCTATATGTGGTTATCCACAGGTTGTTAGCAATTTTCCTTACTGCTTTCTACTTACTGGTGTTTATCTGTTGTGGGTTAGGAAAGTTTCTCCTTTGGGAGTATTTGAGAGACAGAGTGGGTTTTTGATGATTTTGGTAAGGTACTGGATCTAAGGTTTTGATTAGTGTGTGAAGGTACTTGACCTAAAGTTTTTTATTGGTGTGCTCGCTAAGATTTTGCAATCTTATGCCTACGTATTCCCGTTAAAGATAAATAGGGAAATCGGAGCAATCGTAGTTCCTCCTATTCTATGGGAGGAAAGAGATATTTTGGTGTCTTGTTTAAAGCCCAAGATTGAAGCTAAAAGGATATTTGTGTATTGTTCAAAGTCCAAGATTGAAGCTAAAGGTTTAACTGAGAGAGAATTTGTCATCTCTAAAGGGAGACATCTCGTCTGTTTATCACAACTGTTGGGTAACTGTTTATAAAGGAGAATTACTTTAACTGGGATATGTGAATCTAGCAATGACATAATTTCCTTTATGAGGGATTTGTCCTAAAGGAGAAAACTTTAACTCAGTGTAGAGCAATTCCATTTTTCCTTAGAAGTCTTTCATGCTAAGAGAGGGACAGTGGCGTGGATGTAAATAATCCAGAGGCTTGCCATTTACAGCAATTAGATGAAAGAAGGGGATTTACCAGGATAAGAGATGGACTACAACTTGGATTTTTGAATTAACAAGTGTGTAACTTATAGGAGTTATCTGGGATTAGGTTTGTTTTGATATGTGATTGTACAGAGAAATGTCTTCCTACATAGAGGTTTTGATTTCCTCTGAAGGGATATTTGGTTTTATGTGCCTTGATCAAAGCTCAAGGTTTAAGCTAAAAGGTTGATTGACTCCACTGGGGAGATTATTATCTGTCTTGTACAAAGGCCAAAATTGAGGTTGAGAAGAGACTGACTCTTTGGGGGATATCATTATACAAAGCCTAAGAGGAGGCTGAAAGTTGACTTTTCCGGAGAAATATTTTGTTTGTCTTGTACAAAGCCCAAGATTGAGGCTAAAAAGGGATTTTTTTGACTCCACTGGGGCATATATGTCTTGTACAAAGCCCAAGATTGAGGCTAAAAAGAGACTGACTCTACTGGTGAGAGGTTTTATCTGTCTTGTACAGAGCCCAAGATCGTGGCTAAAGGAAGATTGACTCTGCTGGAGAGTATGATTTGCCTTGTACAAAGCCCAAGATTGAGGCTGAAAAGAGGATTGACTCTGCTTAGGGAAATTTATATGGTGTCTTGTACAAAGTCCAAGATTGAGGCTGAAAGATATTTGACTGAATTAGCTGAAGATATTTATGGGTGTCTTGTACAAAGCCCAAGATTGAAGCTGAAAAGATGATTGACTCAACAAGAGAGTGCTTTTAGGAGATTGACTCAACAAGAGAGTGCTGAAAAGATGATTGACTTGACAAGAGAGTGCTGAAAAGGTGATTGACTCAACAAGAGAGTGTTGAAAAGGTGATTGACTCAACAAGAGAGTGCTTTAAAGGTGATTGACTCAACAAGAGAGTGCTTTTGTTTGTCTTGTACAAAGCCCAAGATTGAGGCTGAAAAAGGTTAACTCAACAAAAGAGTGCTTTAAGAAAGAAGATTGACTCAACAAAAGAGTGCTTTTGAGGCTAACTCTGCTGAGGAAAATCATTATACAAAGCCTAAGAGGTGGCTGTCTTCTGCTGAGGATTATTGAGATCCAGAGGCAGGTCCAAGTCAGGGGATCAACTCTTGCTGAGGGTTTACAGAAGGGTTGAGGTATCAGATGCCTTGAGGTTCTGATTTGGTATAGTGTTATACTGATGATAAGCTGACCCTAGCTGGGGAAATTTAGGATGAAAGACTGAGTTTTAGATCCTGTGAGGGTTTTAACTCTACTGGAGATTGGTTAAATGACCAGAATTTTTTCCTGTGTTTGTAGGGAACTTGAGAATGTCTTTGAGATCCAAGAGGAGATTAGACTGCCCAAGTCTACTGGTATGGAAGAGTTTATCTTTGTATGATGCCCAAAAGGAGGCTGGTGCTTTAAGGGATGAGGATCAACCCTTAAATTGGTCTGAGGTTTTGACTCTTTAGAAAGACTGCTCTAACAAAGGATGACTAAGTTCTGTCCTATAACTTTAAGAGGTCTTCAGGGTCCTTATATTAAGCCCAAGAGAAGGCATGGGAACTTCTAAGAAGCCGGAGGGTTCTTGTACAAAGCCCAAGAGGAGGCTGGGGATGCTTTTAGGAAGCCTGTGGGTCCAAACCTAAGAAAAGTTCAAGAAATGTTTCACCGGGAATAATCTTTTCTTTAGTGAACAGTTCTAGGGTTTGAAGAAATTCAAGAGAGGTTTCACCGGGAATTAATCCTCTCTGGGGGAAATGAATTTCTTTGACAATTTTCTGATAGTGACAGTCTGAGAAAATTTTCACCAGGAATAATGTCTTTCTCTTAGTTCCATATTGTATAAGCCCAAGAGGAGGCAAAACTGTATCTGGAATTCCTATGGGGAACTAGTTTTGACTGTGTTGAAAGAGTGATCACTGGCTTTATCTAATCTTAGATCTAATTGCCGGGGAAAACTCTAAGCAGATCTATACAAGCATATATATACAGATGAAATATATACTGTATGTAAAAGAGGGTAGGAGGACTTATAGGTGAGCAAGCTTCCAGCACAAACAAATATATATATGTGCAAGTATGTAAAAGAAAGCTGTTTAAAACTTACAGGTGAGCAAGCTTCCATTGTAACAACTGTATAGTTAGTTGTTCAAGAAATTAAAGAAAGTTTTGATAACAACTATGAATTTGAACCTAAATCAAAAGGGAAAGTTGTTTTGAAAAGAAGATTGAGGGCTTATACTCAAGAAGTGGCCCAGATGAAAAGCAGTAATCGTACCGTTGATCTGAGAATTGTATCGGGACTTATACAATGTCTGAGGCCCAAATTATTATATTTACAAAGAGGTTGGGTCTTACACTCTATTAGAGGCCCAAAAGTTTATTTTTGTACAAGAGATTGGGCTTACAACTCAAGGAGAGACCCAGAAATAACAAGAGATGAGACTTATACAATGACTGAGGCCCAAATTATTTATGTACAGAAGAGAGTTGGGTCTTACACTCTATTAGAGGCCCAAAAGTTTATTTTAAAGAAAAGAGAATGAGACTTACAACACGAGGGGAGGCCCAGATGAAAATTGTTTTTAAAAATTGGCGATCGCGCCGAGATTTTATCGGGACTTATACAATGACTGAGGCCCAAATTATTTATGTACAAAGGGATGAGTCTTACACTCTATTAGAGGCCCAAAAGTTGTTTAAAAGAAAAGAGAATGAGGCTTACAACACGAGGGGAGGCCCAGTTGAAAATTGTTTTAAAAATTGGCGATCGCGCCGAGATTTTATCGGGACTTATACAATGACTGAGACCCAAATTATTGTTTTAAAATTTAAAATCAAGAGGAAACCCTAATTTTAAATTAAAATGTCATTTTTCAAAGGAAATTTAAATAATAAATGATAAAAATATCAAATATATTCAAAAACAAATTGTATACTTTGAAAAATATTTTGAAAAATCATGTTCAATTACATGAAAGTTTGAAATTCATTTGGAATGAAAAATAAAAAATGGGAATTTCATTTTAAAATGTTTAAAAACAAATAAAAATGAAATTAATTACAAAAATTCTAACTATATTAAAAAAAATATTACAAATTGGATTTTTTTTGTAAAATAAAATATTTAAACATTTTTTGTGAATTTTGAGAAAAAGAATCAATTCAAAAACACAAATATTCAGAGAGAAACTAATTTTTGAATCAACTAACAAAAATATCAAAATATTCAAAAATTTGAAAAAGGGCGCCAAGAACACTAAGTTCTTGCCCGCGTGCCCTGTTTCTGCATATTTGTGTTTTCTCACTTTTCTCCATGATTTCTCAATGGTTTTGCCTGATTCAAGTACCAATCTTGTTCGTTTTTGAACAAGGATCACAACCATATAGTTTAATTGCATTTATATTAAGTATGGAGGAAGAAATCAACTGAAAACCTCAAGAACCCTAATTTCAGCATGAACACAATGAAATTCCATACACGATGGATTCATGGCAATTGATTGAGGGTTATTACTCTACATATATGCATAAACAAGATGGTAACTCAAAAATTCGTTCACGATGCATGGATCATAGAGTTTGAAGGGTTCAGGCCTACCTCTTGCAGCTGGTGACCGAGTTTGATGATTGAGGTGTTGCAGCTAGGTTCCAATGATCTGGACAACTTCCTTAGGTGCCAAGGAGTGTGTTCGAATGCTTGGAGTGGATTGAAATGAGTTGGAACTGGTTGTGGTACCTTATTTACAACTCCGTCAAGAACTTGAGCAATTGGCTGGTGATTTTGTGAGTTTAATGTTCCAGATGTGATTTTGTGTTATGGATCACTCATATATGATGTTTATGAGGTGTGTGCATCATTGGTTTGGTTGGAATCACTCTCAATCTCAAAATCTGATAGTGACTTGAGTTAGAAGGCAAAATTGGAGTAAAGAAGAGATTTTGAGTAAAGCATCAGTTTAGGTGCTTTGGTGTACTCAAACTGATCACAAATGAGCTCTATTTATAGTAGAGCAAGTTTGTTTTGGCTGCAATAGTGAATGGCAACTGCAGCAGGTCTGTTGGTAAATAGTGATCAAATGGAATCTCAAGTCTCCTCTAGCCATTTACTTGAGGTTAGAGCACATGCTAGGGGTTCTCTGATTCAGAGATAAGGCTTAACTGAACTTGGATAACATTGTCTTGATGAATGCCACCTCTATGCATCAGTTAAATGATTAGAAACAAAATTGACCATTTGAAGCATCTTGAATTTTAGGAGTGTCATGCCTAAACATAGATCCATGGACTTGTGAGGTTGGTGGATCAGTGTTTGTCCCTTGGTTGTTCCCCCTTGAGGTGTGCAGATGGATAATCATGCTTGTTATGGCACAAATTGATCAATTCGAGCAACAATGCACAAATCTGCCTTGCAAAAATTAGTGAAAATGCCGTTTTCAATGGATCATATCTCCTTGCTCAGGTTGAGTTATAGGAGGCTCTTGTACTTTTTAAAGAGCCCTCATATGGTACTATCCATGTATGATCATAGTTTTTCTTGAAACTATTTGGATTCCATTGAAAAATCCTCATGAACATTGATGTTCAGGGCTGGTAACTTAGGCAGATTTTTACTAAGTGTTGAAAAATGTCACTTTCTTCATTTTTGTCATTTTGATCATTCCATAACTTAAAATTCATGAAGAATTGGAGTTTGAGGTAGTTGAAGCTTTTTTAGAATGTAGGAAGACCTACAAATCAAGCTTTGGATCACCCAAAATGGCTGCTTGGATCACAAGTTATGATCCTTGGAAGTTGGTACCAAAATCATTCAAATTTAGTAACTTAGAAAAATTTTCAATTTTTCAAGATTACCCCTTTTACAAGTTGTAGCGCGATTTTTGTGGTCCTGAGTCACTATCGCTTGGAGTACTACAGTTCGATTCATTTTTTATCCTATTGAGCTGATTAAGGAAGGGAAATAGATGTCTCCAATTAACCCTGCTTGCATACTGAGTTTGAATAGTGGTCTGTTAGGTTACAGATGCTATGTGGATGTGGGGCCCAATCTTTGATTATTTCGTTAAGAACACAGTGTCTGGATTATTTGTGAGATTTTTGGTAATGTGTTTAGATTTGATGCTTTTGGGTTAATTTGGTGGAGATACTGGGTTTTGGGTTTTTGATTGGTATGCTCGCTAAGATTTTTTCAATCTTATGCCTACGTATTCCCGTTTGATGAAACAGGGAAATCAGAGCGATCATAGTTCCTCCTATTCTATGGGAGGAAAAAAGGTTGTTTTGGTGTCTTGTTCAAAGCCCAAGACATGAATCTAAATGTGGTTTGTATCTTGTTCAAAGCCCAAGATGTGAAGCTGAAGGGTCTATTTGTATCTTGTTCGAAGCCCAAGATGTGAAGCTAAAGGGTTTATTGATGAGAGAGAATTTGTCATCTCTAAAAGGGGATATTTGGTCTGTTTGTCACAACTGTTGGGTGACCGATTATAAAGGAGAATTACTTTAACTGGGATATGTGAATCCAGCAATGCCATAATTTCCTTTATAGGGGATTTTTAACCTGAAGGAGAAGACTTTAACTCAGTTTAGAGCAATGCCATCTTTCCTTAAGAATTTCTCATGCTAAAAGAGGGACAGTGGCGTGGATGTAAATAATCCAGAGGCTTGCTGCTTACAGCAATTTAGATGAAGGAAAAGGAGTTGTTGATATTTGTATACTATGAGCAAGGCACAAATTTTGATGCTAAAAGGTTGATTGACTCAACCGGGGTTTTCTTATACAAAGCCTAAGAGGAGGCTATTGACCCAACAAGAGGGTGTTTTTATGTGTCTCGTACGAAGCCCGAGAGAGAGAGGCTAAAAGGGTTGACTCAACAAGAGAGTGCTTTTATGTGTCTTGTACAAATCCCAAGACGGAGGCTACAAGGCTTTGACTCAACATGAGAGTCTTTTATACTCAACAAGAGAGTGATTTTTAGTATCTCGTACGAAGCCCGAGATGGAGGCTAAAGAGGTTTGACTCAACAAGAGAGTCCTGACCAAGTGATTGACTCAACAAGAGAGTCTTTTATACTCAACAAGAGAGTGTTTTATATCTCGTACGAAGCTCGAGATGGAGGCTAAAGGTGTTTGACTCAACAAGAGAGTCTTTTATACTCAACAAGAGAGTGATTTCTATCTCGTACGAAGCCCGAGATGGAGGCTAAAAGTTGTTGACTCAACAAGAGAGTCTTTTATACTCAACAAGAGAGTGTTTTGTATCTCGTACAAAGCCCGAGATGGAGGCTAAAGGTTTGACTCAACAAGGGAGTCTGAAAAGGTTAGCTCCACTGGGGAGAATCATTGTACAAAGCCCAAGAGGAGACTACTTATGCTGGTGATTGTTTCAGTTTAGTGACAGGTCCAGTATGTTGGATAAAAAGAAAATCAGTTCTTATAAAGGGAAAGATTAAAGGTAAGGTTGTGCTTTGGTACTGATCAGAGGATCAGGGTTATTTCCTGTTCTTTGAGGAAATGGGAAATCCAAAGGGTATTGAGACTGTTCAAGTCTACTGGTGGTTTGAGAAATCGATTCTCAGGTAGTAAATGATCTTTGTATGATGCCCAAGAGAAAGATGGTATGTTAAGGGATGAAGGTCAACCCATTAACTGGTGTGACACTTGACTCAGAAAGACAACTCTAGCAAATTGATGACTAGGTTCTGTTCCTATACCTGTAGAGGTCTCTGGGTCTTTGTACTAAGCCCAAGAGAAGGCATGAGAGCTTTTAAGAAGCCGAAGGGTCCTTGTACAACGCCCAAGAGAAGGCGGGGATGCTTTTAAGAAGCCCGTGGGTCCCCAAACCCCGAGAAGTTCAAGACATGCCATTCACCGAGAATAGATCAAGCCAGGAAAGTCCGAGAATTTGGAAGAAACTCAAGAGATGCCATTCACGGAGAAAAGATCATCTCTGGGGAGTAGAGTGTCTTTGCCGATTTCTAAGAGTGACAGTCTGAGAAAGGGTTCACCGAGAATGCAACCTTTCACGTCTCCATATTGTTTAACCCCAAGAGGAGGGAAGACTGTGTCTGGTAATCCTATGGGGATCTAGTTTTGTTTGTATTTAAGAGTTACCAACAGGGCTTCACCTAGTGCTAGACGTAGTTGCCGGGGAAAACTCTAAATAACTATACTAGTATTACACAGTGGGTATATGACAAGTATATAAAAGTTTGTGAAAGAAGACTTACAGTGAGCGGCCCTACAATACAGTTATATACATATGAAAGCGATAAATGAAAGCGGGTAAACACTTACTCAGTTGTAGAGCTTCCATGCTGTTTTGTTAGTTATTCAACAAAGAAAGCTTTGATAACAATATTATATTCAAAATCAAAGGAGAAAGTGCTTTGAAAGATTTGTTGGGGCTTACAGCTCAAGGAGAGGCCCAAGGTTTTATCAGTGATTGCACTGTTGTTTTGAAATTGTACAGGGACTTATACAAGTGACTGAGGCCCAAAAAGGTTTTCTGTACAAAGGGATAGGTCTTACACTCTCTCAATAGGCCCAAAGGTGTTTAAAGAAAAAAGAATGGGCCTTGGCGATCGTGCCGAGATTTCTTTTTTAACGCGGAGGGACTTATACCATGTCTGAGGCCCAAAAAGTTTTAGTTAAAAGGGGGTTGGGTCTTACACTCTTTTAGAGGCCCAAACATGATTTTAAAAGAAAATATGGGGCTTACAACTCAAGGAGAGGCCCAAGGTTTTTTTGTTAAAAAGGCGATGATCGCGCCGAATGTTTTGACGGGATCGGGACTTATACAATACACTGAGGCCCAAAAAGGTTTGTATTTACAAAGGGTTGGGTCTTACACTCTACCAAGAGGCCCAAAAAGTTTTGAAAATGATTGATGAGGTTTTAAATCAAAGAAACCCTAATTTTATTTTCCTTTAAAAGTAAATATTTAAAGAAAATCAATAAAAATGATAAAAATACCAAATGAGTTTGAATAAACCACTTGTGATTTTTGTTTAAGGTTTGACAAATGAGGTTTTAATCACAAGATGAATTAAAACTCATTTGGTTTTGATTTTCAAGGTAAATATTCACTTTTAAAATGTTTAAAAATAATTAAAACGGAATTTATTCACAAAAATACTAATTATATTAAATAAATAATATGAACATGATTTTTTTGTGGAATAAAATATTTCAACATTTTTGTGATTTTTTGCAAAAGGAACCAATAAAAAATAATTAAAATTGAGGGAGTTATTAATTTTCCAAACTATTAAAAATAATATAAAAAATAGTAAAAAAGTGGAAAAAATAGCAAAAAAAAGGGTATGGGGCAAGGGGGATTCAAACCCCAGACTTCTTGTGTATAGGGCGCGCGCCTTACCACTGGGGTAGTGATACATCCGTTGATTGAAACACAGCCCCAAATATACAAGGCTTGCCTTGTTTTTGGCCTGACCCAAGGCAAGGCAAGGCAAGATTTTGGTTAGAAACGTGAAGGTCATAACTTTCTCATTTCTCCATGGATTGGGATAAAATTTAGGTCTATCCTGCCTAGAATTTCACAAGGAATCCAATGGTGGTGGTATTTTTTCCAGATCATGCTCCTATTGAAAAACCAGATAGGGGTTTTGAAATAGGCCATGATTTGCATTTTCTATGCTATCTCTTGGTACATACATGAATTACATGATGAATTGGTTCAAACACAACACATATAACATGTACAAGATGTGCATGATCAGTGGACCTCAAAACAATGCATATTTCAAAGAGTTCAAGTTGAGATGCTTACCTCTTTTTGGAGCTTTTGTGCAATCTGCCAAGTGCTTTATTCCAGAAATGATTTGATGCTTTTGACACCCTCAAATGATCTCTTAGAATCTTTTAGGATGGTTGGAATCAGCTGGAAACCTCAGGAACAGGTTTGAGCTCTTTCTTGCAAAAAGGGGCAAAAGTGGCCAAAATAGCAACTCTCTCAAATGGTGTTCCAGATGTGGGGAACCATTTGGGACAGTTCAAGGATGATATTTGGAGTGTGTTTGAGGTTTTATCTAGTTTGGAAAGTGACTGAATCAAGACATGGCTTGAAAAATGCACAAAAGTCCAATTTTGAGGTTTTGAGAGGTGACTTTGTGATTTTGGTGTTACAGGTCACTTGTGAGTGTTTAGATCACCTCTATATGATGTTTATGAGGTGTGTGTATGATTGGTTTGATTGAAATTGCTCTCAAACTCAAAAACTCAGAGTTACCTTGCTAAAGAAGGTATTTTTGCCTAGAGAAAGATATTTTGAGGAAAGCATCAGTTTGATGGCTTTGGTGTACTCAAACTGATCACAAATGAGCTCTATTTATAGTAGAACAAGTTTGTTTTGCAAGCAATAGTGAATGGCAACTGCTGCAGAGGTTTGGCCAATGGTTGCATTTTGGAATCTCAAGTCTCCTCTAGCCATTGACTAGAGGTTAGGGCACAAGCTGTTGGTTCCCTTGGTCTTGGATATGTCTTGACTGAATTCAGTTGGAAATGGCTCATTCCATGCCACCTTGGTGCATCCATTGAATGCTCCAAAACAAAATTGGAGTCTTGTCCCCTCTTTAGGGATTTCTAGGTTTGGCATGCTACTTTTGGTTCCAAAGACTTGGGAGGCTTATGGATCAGTGTTTGTCCCTCCTTGGTCTCCCCCTGAGGTGTTCAGATGGATAATATTGCTTGTCATTTACACAAATTTGGCAAATTGAGCAAAATGCACAAATCTTCCTTGCTTTGACAGTTTTCAGCAAGGCATGTTGCCATTGTCATATATCTCATGGCTCAAGTGGACTTTGATGGAGTTCTTGGCCATTTTGGAAAGCCCCCATATGATACAACAACTTTTTGATCATAATTGGTTTTGATACTTTTTGGATCCAAGTGAAAAATGCCCCTACATTTGGAAAAAAGTGAAGGCAGATTCTGACTTAGTGAAAATTTCACTAAGTGTTGGAAAAAAGTGACATTTTCACTTTTTGTGACTTTGATCATTCCATAACTTAAAATCCATGAGGAATTGGAATGAGTTATGTTTGAAGCTTTTGTAGAGGGCCATGAGAGCTACAAATCCAGCTTTGAATGGGGGAAAATGACCTTGTGGTTTAGGAGTTATGATCCTCCAAAGTTGGTACCCTAGCCACTTTGTTCCATAACTTAGAAAAATTTCTAAGTTTTTATGGTTACCCCTTTTACAAGTTATCCCACTTTTCTTGATTTTTCTTGATGAATGATGATTCCAATCACACATTAACATCATTTTAGGGTTAAGGAACCATAATTGTGAAAAATCTCAAAAAGTCAAAGTTGACTTTTGTGCACAGTTGACTTTTTGTCAGATGAATTCCAAACTGTGCGATCCTCTATGAAATCAAGTCCTTGACCTAAATCAAACTTGATGGATTGATTTCATAGGTATTATAGGGTGTATTGAATCATGTCCTAGGGTTTGGGAGCATGTCTTGGTCAAAAGTCAAAGGCACTGTTGACTTTTTCCTCAAAACCCTAATTGTGGTTCTGATGAAATTGAAACTTATTGCTCAAGCTTCTTAGACCAATCCATTGTTGCAAATGGATCAACGTGGTGTATTAGAGACCCTCAAATCCTCCTTTGAGCTCTTGGCTCATGTTTTGTCCCAAAAGTCAACTTAGGGGTGAATTAGGTCAAGAAACCCTAATTCCTAATTTTTGGTGAATGCATCCCCTGAGGTTAAATTGACTTGATGATTGGGTCCATGAGGTTCTTGTTGGATAAAATTCCAGCGTCTCCCTTTGGGATTCGATGGGCTTAACATCCCACCCATGAGCGCCTATCGAATGTAGGCTTCTTGAGAAAGGGTTCACTATAATGAAATTAAGTTGCGCCCTGACTACCAGCAATTGCTTTTAGCCTAGTGGTAAGCGCTTGATCCAGTTTTAGTTGTGAGAGCAAGAATTATCTCTACAAGTCAATCTATGTTTTGATGATAACAATAAGTATTTGTGAAAGAACCATTTTATGGTCTAACGTGTGTTGTGTGCAGATCATAAGAACTAAAGACATCAGAACCAACATACACCAGCCAGATGTACTATGATTGAATATATATATATATATATATATATATATATATATATATATATATATATATATATATATATATATGCGAAGTTACTATGTGTGACTAAAGTCGCGAGAAGCAAGAACGCTTGTTTATCTAGTCATAATCAGCCAGATCCAAGGATGCCAAGATTGTTGTTGCAATGCTCTTGTGGATGCTCTCTGAAAGTGATCAAGATTCTGAAGATAGCGAAGCTTCTGAAGAAGTACACTCAGAAAGAACCAAAGTTCTGAAGACTCTTATGACTTGAAGTTCTGATGATTGAAGGCGCTGAAGACCAAGTGCAGAAAGATTCTGAAGACTGACGAGTTCTGAAGATCAAGTTCTCAAACAAGAAGTTCTGAAGACTCTGAAGACAAGCTCTGAAGATTCGGAAGACTTAAAGCAGAAAAGGATAACGCTCTTAAAGACCAAGTGCTGAAGTTTTGAAGACTGATTCCTAATGGACTTCTTCAATTAACGGAAGACTTGAAGCATCAAATATTCTGCTATAAAGACTCCACTCATGCTTCATCAAATTAACATCAGAAGCCACTAAAGTATCGAAGTCTAAATATTACCATTGTGAGTTAATTGTACACACTGGCCAAGAAAAGATCTCTTCTGCAAAAAGAAGATATGTCAGTACAACTCATTATATCACAACGTCTCTTTTCCAAATAGCCAACAGTATTCTCTAATGGCTATATTTCTACTGGCTATTTAATGGAAAGAGTTTTTGCTTCTGATGTGTCGATCACTTGTAGAATTATGAACTGAATGTTCATCTGCAAAATTGACTAAGTCATCGTGTGAAGATAGCAACAACGATGAGTTCTCGTTGTAACACTTAGAATATTCAAAGTTGTCATTAATTCACTTATGGCAATTGTTGTTGAATCTCCAAAGAACAAATTAACACAACAACAATAATCAAACAGAAGCTATTGATGAAGAAGACGACAATTGAAGATCAGTCAAGTCATCAACCTACCTTCTCGTCAAAGCTCATTGAAGATCTGGAGCAAGGAGTTGCTGCTCAAAGCTTGCTAAACCGGAAGACGAAGAAGAAGAAGATCTACAAGATGTCAACAATCGTAATATCCAAATACATCTTTGTAGTTTCTTAGGAAAGCAAGGAGCTGATTGCTCAAAACTTTCTTGAACATATGTGTGTGTTCTTTGTACTTAAACCTAGGAGAAACTTGCTTATTAAGAAGCACAATTTGTAAATCTCCAGTTTGCCAATTCAACTAGATGAATTGAGACTCCTCAAGTGAACGTTATATCCTGATGGGATCCTTGAATGGTTCAGCTGTGAGTTGAGGCCCTTGAGTAGATCACGCGGTGATCAGATACTTGAGATGACAATGGCTGAGGGTCATTGTGGAAAATCCTGAAATATGGTTAGTAGCATTATATTCATTGAATTGAATCCCTGAACGGCTAGTTGTGAAATCCCAGCAGTGGGTCTGCTCGGTCAATGAACGTTATATCCTGTTGGATCCCTGAACGGTTCATTGGGTTGTTAGTCGCAGTGCGGCTGTGCAAGTAGTTAGTCACCGGATGTTGCCCGTGCAAGTGTAATCATGATTTGGTTATAGTGGATTAAGTCCTTATGTTCAAGGCGAAATAACCTGAGGAGGGTGGACTGGATTAACCCGCGTGGTGAACCAGGATATATCATGTATCCTTTACTCCTTTGCTTAGTATCTCTTTTTATGTTCCTGCTTTGAATATCAGAACCTCATATTAAGCAAAGTCAGAACCTTGCAGCCTATCTCTGATAAGCTTCCGCACAGCAAGTTCTGAGTATCGTATCTTACGAACAGAACTTATATGGTTCTCATACTCGTTAGTTAATAGATCAGAATCTCTCAATGAACAATGAAGGTTCTTGAGAGTCAAATTAACAAGATGCGAAAAGTTACAGAAAGTGTAAATACACAATTCAAACCCCCCTTTCTTGTGTCTTTCTCGCACATTCAATTGGTATCAGAGCTCCGGTTCTATTATTGATTCACATTAAACACTTAACAGTGTCAGAAAAAGATCCAGACGTGGTGCGTAGAAGTACTCTTGGTGATATTGAAATCCACTTACAATTTCTGTAACAGTTCAGCAGTTAACTGTGTACAAAATTGTAATCAATCTGATTACTTCGTGAGCAAGTCACTGATTCTAGATGAAGCCTCACTAAAATTGAAGAATCAATTGATAATATAAATTCATCAGATGAAAGGAAGTATCTGTTGAATGCTCATTCTGGAAAATACGTGTGGATAAAATCACGTATATGATTAAAAGATGAATCATCAGAAAGCAAGAAATATTGTTTGCTGAAGATTAATTCTTTATGAGTTTTTGAGATGGTTTCAAGAAACGAATTAGGTCCACCCTTGACTTTCTCGTTTAAAAACTCATTTTGGATCTCTTCATGTAAAGAAGGAAGATTGTTGTTCTAAGACTTTGAATTTCATAAAGAAATCTGTTAAATTCAGAATCTGAAAAATTCAAATTATTAGAAATGATTCAATGTCAGAATCTAGAATGATCAAAAGATTCAATGGAAAACGGAATCCCAAAGATTCAGTTGGTTCCGAATGAACTCTTAACTGGTTCGATGATCAAGCTCCAACAACTTGAAATCATCCTAGTAAAGATCAAATGTTGATAATCTGATTTTCAACAGATCAAGTGTTCTCAGAACCACTTGTGCTATGAAATTGGATGCTATCATTTCAGGTATCTAGGTTCTCCATCCGATGTCATAAAAGATGGCGTAAAAGATGTTAGCTTGAAGAAATTAGTTAACTCTTAGATATGTGTGAACAACCCCAAATAATTTGATCATCATTGTGAGAATAAGAGGTTCATGCAAATCATGTCTAGTGATGTACACATGAGGCATGATGATGTTCTGGTTCTGAACAAGTTCTAAAACAACCTTGAGGAACAAAGTCAGATGTTGATATGTCAACTCCTTCCTGAATAACCTCTCAAAGATTCTCACTGAACTGGTGAAATCAATCATCTTTCAAAGAGAAGAAACTCTCACAAACACAAACTGAATTCGGGCTATGAAAGAAGAACTCAACCAATTCTCAAAAGTTTGTTGTTTAAGATTCGGATCCATATCTCAAGAACTGTATCAGAACTAAGCAGGTTCTATGGATCAAGGAAATGAGAAGTGAGAAACATTCAAAACAGATGTAATCTGTTATTTATGAATGGGGTCATGAAATGAAATTTACTGTTCACTCAGTATTGCTTCCACGCATAAGAGTATCGCCTTATCAAAAAGGATTGCATGGAATTGGCTTAGTTCAATTAAAATGGTCACTCTGGTTATACTAAGTCCCAATCTCGGTTACTGTAACCTAGAGAACTAAATGACAAGGTTGAACAGGAAAAGAGAGAGAAAGCTATGATCCAACTAGGATCACCTTCCAAGAAAATATTCTCTTCAGAAGTCAGAAGACAAGCTTATCTTGAAGAACCCAAGAAACATCTGCATCTTACTCGGAAATAGACAGAATCAGAAGGATGCTCAAAGCTTCAGGAGTCAGAAAGGAATGATTTCACGAAAAAAAATTTGTAGCTAATAGATTTTCTTCAAAAGGTTAAGCATCCCTAAGGTATGGTCTCACTCATTATTTTTTTTATATTTATGATTTCTAAGACAATCATAATTACGCATGTGTCAGCTACTTTATCTCTAACCACAGGTATACAGTAACTTAAGTCTATCATATATCCTGTCAACTGACCGTCATAGCTATTCATAGCTTGTCTAGGAAATGAGAACCTCGCGTGTGCTAAGCGTGATAAATAATCATCACTCATAAGCTCACCTCACAACTCTACTTCTCTTCTAGAATAGGTCAATATTTAGTAGGTTAAAACTCCCTTCTTCGTTTCCTTCTCAAAATGTCTTCACACAATATCAGAGGAGAAATTTCTGATCTAGAACTTCTACAGGAATTCACTTTGGATCTAAACCTTTTACCACAACTCAAAAAAACTAGTATTCTCTCTGGTATTATATTTCAGAATTGGGAAAACTACTTTGACATGCTTGTTGGACCTGTCTTCCATTCTCTTGTAACTGAGTTCTGGGCTAATGCACGTGTACTTGAATATGACTATGGCAAAAATACTATTTTGTCCGTAGTTGCTGGATATCCAGTCTTGATCAATCCCACCATCATAGCTAAAGCTATTAGGTGTGTTGAATATGGTGTGACTGTGGAAAGAAATTCCAGCAACCATAGCTTTGACAGACACCTGCACGTCATTTTCAAAACAGATGGGCATCCCACTCAACCTTGGACTCTCACTCCAGTTGCTAAAGATTGGTACAATCTAATGGTAACAAACTTTAGACCGAGAGAGAGAGAGGAGGAGGATGGTTATCTGACATGGAGAGATTGTTTATTTTCTTTTTAATTTCTAGAATCAAAATAAACCTACCTCAATCCATGTACAATCATCTAAAGGAAGAAATTAACCTATCAAGGGAAGACACTATCTACCAAGTTCCCTATTGCAGGGTCATCTCTCATATTCTTGATCTTCAAGGAGTAGTTAGTCATTGCAGAAGAAATGGAATGACTGAGAAGATTCTTCCCGAGTTCTGTCAACCTATGACCTTCTTTACCTAGATAGAAATTAAGTTTCTCTTAAGATCATTAGTTTTTCTAGGATCCCTCTTTGTATGCCCTTATATCTAAACTTAATAAATTCTCTTGCCTAAATTACTGGTGTATTCTAATTAAGAAACACTTTTATGATCGATTTAAATTCACAATATCCTTAATTAAATTTTGTTACTTATCTACCAATAGATAGGCATATTTTTTTACTAACTAGAAATTATAGAATCACTCACCGGTCATAATTAAGTAGCGGCTTCGTCACTCCTTTTTAGGGTTATGATTCTTGATTAATCATTAACCATCTTTCCCACGCTACTTAATGATTCTAGGAAAATCAATCGGTGTGGTTTCAAACTCTCCACAAAACTTACCCTAGTTTCTCATCTATAAAAGCACTAGACAGCTACACATCCCTTACTCATCTAAATCTTCTGACCTAATTACCTTCTAACTCCTCATCATCTCTAAAATGGCCTTCGTCTCACAAAATGCTTCAACTCTCACAACCATACAAAATCCAGCTGATCATCTTGCCGTTTTGTCAGAAATGATTGTAAACTTCAACAACCTAAAGTCGAACGGATGTAATATTACTCCCTCCATGGAAGCACAAGGATGGAGTAACTACTTCAAGTGGTTGGAAGGACCAACCTATGGATATTTGGTTAAAGAGCTCTGGATTCATGCTAATGCGGGATCGACTCTCATTAGTTCATCGGTCTTTGGAAGAAGAGTCTACATATCTGAAAAGACTATTCCAGATCTCTTGGAGAATAAGAATAATGGATTCAGAATTACCAAGGATCTACTCAGTAAAGAGAGAGAAGCCAAAGTCATAACCGTTATTTTCAAAGAAGGAATAACAGTTGAGAACCAAGTACTCTCAAACCTGAAAGAACCACTACAAGTTTGGTTCAGAATCTTGTAGGGAAGCATTTTTCATCATCTTCCTGCAAATTAACTCAACGACACTCAGAAGTGTGTCTTGTTCCTTCTCCTAAAAGGAATTAAGCTCAACCTCCCCTCCGTCCTCTTCAAACTTCTGAAGGAAGCCATAAGAAACTCCAGAAGTGGTTCTAATCTGGAGACCAAACTTATTCCGTACGGACGACTCATCTCTGACTTTTTAGTTGAATCTGGGGGTAGTGGATGACATTTTAATCGATGAAGGTGAATCAAGAAAACTGCTTAAAAGCGCTGGGAAGATTCTTAAGTTTGAGGATCTTATAAAAGAAGACACCACTCTAGACAATACGTAATTTAGGGGACTAACTCTGTCCCCTAGGGTTCGAGTTAAAGATTTTCCAAAATTTGCCACTTACAATCAGGCAGAGGTCAGAAACTATCTGAATAGATTTAAGGATGAAAATATCAGTGTTTGGATCAACATGAACAATATTACTGATGTACTTCAAGAACTCACAAATTGGAAAGAAGGAAGTAAGAAGCAGAAAATGGTTGACGATGAGGAACCCCCATCTAAAAGATCAAAAACCGTGAATGATGCATTAAAATCCTTTAAGGATAATGCAATCACAAAAATCCAAAGTATAGTAGAAGCTTCCAGTTCCTGTGCAGACTCCCTGGAAATAAGAACTATCTGGACTGAGTTCCATGAATGGATCTCAGTAGAAATTGTGAAGAGCAAGAAATTGGCAATTACTCAAGTAGAAGAGAGGTTGCATGCCTCAAGAACTGACGGTTCTGAAAGCTTGTTCTCATCTTCATCATCCTTAGGCTCGCTCTAGTCTAACTCAATAGGACCCACGAAAACCCAGCTTTATTAGGACTACTTAAAATGTTTTTCATTAGGAATCTGCGTTTAAATTATCTATGGTTATTTTGAACTTGTCTAGATTAAGATCAATCTATTGTCTGAATTATAAAACCAAAATGAAAAGATGAAATACTGAAATATTGTTACTTCTATCTGCTGTTCACAAATGAAATAATCTCTACAGATGCTTTAATCCTTCAATTAAGTAATTAGTGGATTCTATCTATCATCCTTCAATTAAGTAATTAGTGGATTCTATCTATCATCCTTCAATTAAATACATGTGTTTCTCTAAAATGAGTCTAAATGCTTCTAAATGTTCAAATGACTTTATGACTCTGTAACTGAATATAAATGACTACATGCTTAAATGCTTATATGCCCTAACACTTTTTGACGATGTCAAAAAGGGGGAGAAATATATTAATTTTGATTGAAAGAAATCTGAAAGAATGCAGAACTCAAACAAAGTACGCTTATAAATTGCGTTACTACAAACGGTTGTTGTTTGATGTTATCCGAGGAACTCTAAACAAGTTCACTAGGCATTCTAAAGACAGGATAAGAAGAAGAACCACGATCACAGAATAAAGAATCAGATTAAGTAAGAATACTCTGAAAGCAGTCAAGGCAAAGTCTACATTTCAAGATGCTCACTCAGAAGATCTGTGCAAATCAGAAGTCAAAAACTGTCTGAAGATCCGAATTAAAGATCCAAGCAAGAAACCATTCTATCAGGAACCATTAAAGACAATTTGGTATCAGACTAAATCATCAATTGAAAATCAGATTCAGTACTCAAAGATTAATATCAGACTCTCAAAGCAAAGTTGTGGATTACTATCAAATACCCTCATTGGTATCAATATCAGCACTCTAATGAATTACCTCTTAAGCGTATGAGAATAAATTCTTCACTTGGTATCAAACTCAAAATACTCTGGTATAAGAGTCAGCACATCATTTTTACATCCGACTAAAACAAGATGTACCAGATTCAGAATCAAGCATGATTGATCACAAGTTTTAACCTTCAATTGGTATCTGATCAAAAATTAAGCTTTGATAATTTAACTGAGTTATGACAATAACAAGGTCTGAAATAAACCTGTGTTCAAAGTCAAACTCTGAAAAGTCATGATCAACACTGGTGATTAAATTTAGAAACTCTGAATTTCAACTCTGAAAGATCCCAATATCTGACTTATGGAAATTAGGGGGAGATTACCCAGAAGACTAAAATGCAAAATATAAATTCTTCATATAGCCTGAAACTTAGGGGGAGTATCTCAAAAGACAGTTTCTGATATACAGCGAAGCTATGTTTATCAGTCAAAGAACTTCTCTAATTCTGTGCTCAATTGAATCTACTGAAAAGTAGAAATGCTTCAGACGACTCTGAAGATAATAAGCTCTGATATGACAATAAAGGAAACTGAGTTCTGAAGATCTGAAGATGGAAGTTCTGTTGAACTAGTCCAGATGCTAAAGACTCTTCGTTTTCTTAAGGACAAGATATAAAAGTAACTCTTTTCTATTTCTGTTCTGGCAAGTCAAGATGTTGCTATGTATATCTTTGGATTATATAAAATCCTAGATGATCTCAGATAAAGCTTTGAGGATAACTCATTCAGGGGGAGCTGTTGTTCCACACTCTGAATTTGTTTGCTTTGGTGATTACCTTGTATAAAATGTTCAATCAAAATACTTGGTTTTGTCATCATAAAAAAGGGGGAGATTGTGAGAGCAAGAATTATCTCTACAAGTCAATCTGTGTTTTGATGATAACAATAAGTATTTGTGAAAGTACCATTTTATGGTCTAACGTGTGTTGTGTGCAGATCATAAGAACTAAAGACATCAGAACCAACATACACCAGCCAGATGTACTATGATTGAATATATATATATATATATATATATATATATATATATATGCGAAGTTACTATGTGTGACTAAAGTCGCGAGAAGTAAGAACGCTTGTTTATCTAGTCATAATCAGCCAGATCTAAGGATGCCAAGATTGCTGTTGCAATGCTCTTGTGGATGCTCTCTGAAAGTGATCAAGATTCTTAAGATAGCGAAGCTTCTGAAGAAGTACACTCAGAAAGAACCAAAGTTCTGAAGACTCCTATGACTTGAAGTTCTGATGGCTGAAGGCGCTGAAGACCAAGTGCAGAAAGATTCTGAAGACTGACGAGTTTTGAAGATCAAGGTCTCAAACAAGAAGTTTTGAAGACTCTGAAGACAAGCTCTGAAGATTCGGAAGACTTAAAGCAGAAAAGGACAACGCTCTTAAAGACCAAGTGCTGAAGTTCTGAAGACTGATTCCTAATGGACTTCTTCAATTAATGGGAGACTTGAAGCATCAGATATTCTGCTATAAAGACTCCACTTATGCTTCATCAAATTAACATCAGAAGCCACTGAAGTATCAAAGTCTAAATATTACCGTTGTGAGTTAATTGTACACACTTCCCAAGAAAAGATCTCTTCTGCAAAAAGAAGATATGTCAGTACAACTCATTATATCACAACGTCTCTTTTCCAAACAGCCAACAGTATTCTCTAACGGCTATATTTCTACTGGCTATTTAATGGAAAGAGTTTTTGCTTCTGATGTGTCGATCACTTGTAGAATTATTAACTGAATGTTCATCTATAAAATTGACCAAGTCATCATGTGAAGATAACAACAACGATGAGTTCTCGTTGTAACACTTAGAATATTCAAAGCTGTCATTAATTCACTCATGGCAATTGTCGTTGAATCTCCAAAGAACAAATTAACACAACAACAACAATCAAACAGAAGCGGTTGATGAAGAAGATAACAATTGAAGATCAGTCAAGTCATCAACCTACCTTCTCGTCAAAGCTCATTGAAGATCTGAAGCAAGGAGTTGCTGCTCAAAGCTTGCTCAACCAGAAGACGAAGAAGAAGAAGATCTACAAGATGTCAATAATCATAATATCCAAATACATCTTTGTAGTTTCTTAGGAAAGCAAGGAGCTGATTTCTCAAAACTTGCTTGAACACATGTGTGTGTTCTTTGTACTTAAACCTAGGAGAAACTTACTTATTAAGAAGCACAATTTGTAAATCTCCAGTTTGCTAATTCAACTAGATGAATTAATACTCCTCAAGTGAACGTTATATCCTGATAGGATCCCTGAACGGCTCAGCTGTGAGTTGAGGCCCTTGAGTAGATCACGCGGTGATCAGATACTTGAGATGACAATGGCTGAGGGTCATAGTGGAATATCCTGAAATATGGTCAGTAACGTTATATTCATTGAATTGAATCCCTGAACGGATAGCTGTGAAATCCCAGCAGTGGGTCTGCTCGGTCAATGAACGTTATATCCTGTTGGATCCCTGAACGGTTCATTGGGTTGTTAGTCACAGTGCGGCTGTGCAAGTAGTTAGTCACGGGTTGTTGCCCGTGCAAGTGTAATCATGATTTGGTTATAGTGGATTAAGTACTTGTGTTTAAGGCAAAATCACCTAAGGAGGGTGGACTGGATTAGCCCGCGTGGTGAACCAGGATATATCATGTGTCCTTTACTCCTTTGCTTAGTATCTCTTTTTATGTTCCTGCTTTGAATATCAGAACCTCATATTAAGCAAAGTCAGAACCTTGCAGCCTATCTCTGATAAGCTTCCGCACTGCAAGTTCTGAGTATCGTATCTTATGAACAAAACTTATATGGTTCTCATACTCGTTAGTTAATAGATCAGAATCTCTCAATGAACATTGAAGGTTCTTGAGCGTCAAATTAACAAGATGCGAAAAGTTACAGAAAGAGTAAATACACAATTCAAACCCCCCTTTCTTGTGTCTTTCTCGCTCCTTCATTCCATGGGGTATATTAGGTTATGCTTTGAAGTATTGGCTCATGCCCAGAGGAAAATTCCCATCTGGAGGCCCTGGCGACCAAAACCCTAATTTGGTGACACTTGCGATCTTGAGGCTTGATCCACTGGGACTGTTGCATCCTTGTGCTTAATCCTTAAGGTGGGAGTCCTCTTGATCCATTGGGGATGTTTGATAGGTTTAGACAAGTTGAAGATCATGTCATTTCTTGATTGATCCTTTGTCCAAGAGCTCTGAGAGTGCTTGAAACCCTAAGTTTGATTGTAGTGAAGGCTCACCCATCTTTGGGGAGACTAATGAGGCATGATGGTTCATCCATATTGTGATGATGATTTGCACAATGACGGGAAATCTTAGTTGGTCAAAATTTGGGATTTTAATCTTCTTGGACCCAAAGGTGTGAATGGCGAAGGTATTCGGGCATTCGGGGTGCAAGAGGATTAAATATCAGAATACCCAAAATTTTGATGGTGGTTATGATGTAAACTTCCCCTCGATCCTGGTTTCCTACCAAGGAACTGGTCTCGGTTTCTGATGTAAACTTCCCCTCGATCCTGGTTTCCTACCAAGGAACTGGTGTCGGTTTCTGATATAAACTTCCCCTCGATCCTGGTTTCCTACCAAGGAACTAGTCTCAATTTCTGATATAAACTTCCCCTTGATCCTGGTTTTCTACCAAGGAACTGATCTTAGTTTCTAAACTAAACTTCCCCTCAATCCTGGTTTCCTACCAAGGAACTGGTCTCAGTTTCTTTTGTCAATAAACTTCTTGACAAGGGACGCTATACGTAGCGGTTTTCCTCAAACTTCTCGTCGAATTTTCCTGGGGAGATGCCATTTGATGGAAAAACTTTTGATGTCAGACTTGCTGGGGAACCCATCTGTCTGAATTGTAGAGGGGTACAAACTTCTCTGTTGGAGATGCCATTTGTCGACTCTATTGGAGAAAACAAATCTCTTGAGAGACTGCTTTTGCTTGGAGATATTACATCATACTTTTCTCGGAGAAATGCTATATGATGTGATCCAATTTTGAGGTGCTGATGACTTCATTAACATCGACTCTCCGGAGAGCAAAATCAATGTGTTGCTGAAAGTCTTTAGTTGTGAGGCTTTCTCTGGGGATTTTCCTTAATCCGGGAAAGCGAAGATATCATCTTTAATGGCGAAGAGTGACATTTGTCGAACGTTTTCTTGTTTTTCAGAGGTTCAAGTTATCAAAGTGGTCAAGGGCCAACTCCAATCCAGAAATAAACTGGAGGAGAGAGATAGTGCAGATGCAACACTTCCTGGCGAAGAAAGAACTGACAACTCGATTGAGAGGACTTTTATCACTAGGGGATAAGACCGACTAAAGTGATAGTGATGCAATATGAATGTGAATGTAAATCAACCATGCATGATGTATGTATGTTTATGCTGACAAAACTGACATGACATACAGGCTAATAGATGAACACGACTGGATACTCGGCCATTGCGAGGGACGAAGAAGTACCGCTGGTTCAAGATAGCAATTCTGCCTTGCTTAGGAGAAATAGTCCCTGCGGGGAACAACCGTTTGTCGGGCTTAGGAGGTAAGAACTCTGTCGGGGGGTGTCAGATGAAACATGGTCTCTGACATAACTGATCCTTCATTCAGGCGCACTGGTTTAGAAGGAGTACTTTGATTCTGTAGTTTGAAGTTCGCTTACTTCTAGAAAAGCGTTCAATGTTCTTTTGATGTTCAACAGTCGAAAGAAATTGCCATCTTTATTTTAAAAGCAGAAAAATTTTATCAAGTAAATTCATTTTTGTTTTATTTCAAGAATCGTTGATCATGTTAAAATGTCGTTCTGTAAAGCTAAAACAAATAAGAATTGCAAACAAAAGCACAAGGGCTCAAATTTTATTGATAGGATGGAAATCAGCCAAACGTGTGATTCCATAGAGTATTTACAAAGTTAGAAAATGGTAATTTAAGGGAAAAGGGCTACATTAAAACATAACGACCACTATCCTTCTACCAACTTTGAAATCGGGATATCCTGAGCTTCTATCGAAGATGACCTTGATCGAGATTTTCGGATGGATGGCATGACTGTTGCTGAGGGATTTGCCCCTGTTGGACGTAGTTACTTGCCATTATCCCTAATTTTTGCCTGGATTGTACTTTGAGATTTCCAATCCATCGGGATGATTTTTGATTATGTCTTTAATTTTTTCCTGGACCGCCCTTTCGGGTTTTCAATCCACCGAGACGTTTTTTCTCTTTTTTTTTTTATTTAGGCGAAGTATTTCTTGACTACGTCAAAATTTGCGGGGTAGGAAAATTCTTCTCCATCCATGGTTGCAAGTCTCAGGGCACCGCCTGAGAAAGCTTTCTTGACCACATAGGGGCCGTCGTAATTCGGAGTCCATTTGCCCCGAGAGTCAGTGAGAAAGGATTGTATCTTTTTGAGCACAAGGTCTCCTTTCCTGAAGACGCGAGGTCGAACCTTTTTGTCAAACACCTTCTTCATCCTTTGCTGATACAACTGACCATGGCATAGTGCCGTAATTCGCTTTTCTTCGATCAAATTTAGTTCATCGTGTCGACTTTGACACCATTCAGCTTCTATAAGCTTAGCTTCCATCAATACCCAGATTGATGGAATCTCTACTTCGATGGGGAGCACTGCTTCCATGCCATATACTAGAGAGAAATGGGTTGCCCCTGTTGGTGTGCAGACAGATGTGCGATAACCGTGAAGAGCAAAGGGGAGCATCTCGTGCCAATCTTTGTAGGTTACAACCATTTTTTGAACAATCTTCTTGATGTTCTTGTTAGCCGCTTCTACCGCTCCATTCATCTTAGGTCGGTAGGGAGATGAGTTACGGTGTTCGATCTTGAACTCTGCGCACAACTCTTTCATCGTCTTGTTGTTCAAGTTAGATCCATTATTTGTAATGATCTGGATCGGAACACCATAACGGCAGATGATTTTGTTTTTGATAAATCGGACCACCACTTGTCGGGTTACATTGGCGTATGACGCTGCTTCGACCCACTTGGTGAAGTAATCAATGGCTACCAGGATGAACCGATGTCCGTTCGAAGCCTTGGGTTCAATCATGCCAATCATGTCGATTACTCATATGGAAAAAGGCCATGGGGAAGAAAGAACTTTGAGATGCGTTGGCGGTACATGGATCTTGTCTGCGTATATCTGACACTTATGACACTTCCTCATGTACTTGCAGCAATCGGATTCCATTGTCAACCAATAGTACCCTTCTCTTAGAATTTTTCTCACCATTGTATGTCCGTTAGCATGAGTGCCAAAGGATCCTTCATGAATTTCTTTTATCAGCATGTTTGCTTCTGGTCTGTCTACGCATCGGAGCAAGACCATGTCAAAATTTTTCATATAGAGTGTATCACCGCTCAGGAAGAAGCTGCCTGCCAGTCTTCTGAGGGTTTTTCTGTCTTTCCTTAGTGCCCTAGGTGGGTACTCTTGTTTCTGAATGAAGCATTTGATATCATGATACCAAGGTTTGTCGTCTATGACTGCTTCAATCGTGAAGATATAAGCGGGCCGTTCAAGGCGCATTATGTCGATCTTAGGTAGGTCATTCCATTGACCTACACTAATCATGGAAGAGAGGGTGGCTAATACATCAGCCATGTGATTCTCTTCACGAGGGATATGATGAAACTCGATTCTGTTGAAAAATGGTAACAACCTTCTCGCGTAATCTTTGTAAGGAATCAATCTGGATTGGTATGTGTTCCAATCTCCTTTGATCTGATTGATAACCAAGGCTGAGTCGCCATATACATCCAAGTTCTTGATCCTTAAATCAATTGCTTCCTCGAGACCCATAATACAAGCTTCGTATTCGGCCTCGTTGTTTGTACACTTGAATGTAAGTCTGGCGGTGAAAGGAATGTGGGTACCCTGAGGTGTTATGATGATTGCCCTAATTCCGTTTCCGTAATGATTGACAGCTCCGTCAAAGATTAGCCCCCATTGGGAACCTGGTTCTGGCCCTTCACTAGGTAGTGGTTCGTCGCAATATTTCATTTTTAGATACATGACATCTTCGTCTGGGAAGTCAAACCCGACTGATTCTTGATCGTCAATCGATTGATGAGCCAAATGATCGGCTAAAACACTTCCTTTAACGGCTTTCTGAGCGTGGTACTCGATGTCATATTCTGATAACAACATCTGCCAACGGGCAATCCTTCCCGTGAGAGCAGGTTTTTCAAAGACATACTTGATTGGATCCATTTCAGAGATTAACCAAGTAGTGTGACGAATCATGTACTGGCGAAGACGTTTGGCTGCCCAAGCCAAAGCACAACAAGTTTTCTCAAGCATAGTGTACCGAGTCTCGCATTCGGTGAATTTCTTCCTCAAATAGTAGATGGCAGACTCTTTCCTTTTTGTTTCGCCTTGTTGGCCAAGTACACAGCCCATGGAGTCTTCCAGGACTGTGAGGTAAATGATCAATGGTCTTCCTTCCACTAGAGGTGATAGAATCTGTGGGTTCAACAGGTATTCCTTGATACTGTCAAAGGCGGTTTGACAGTCCTCTGTCCAAACGCAGTCCTGATTCTTTTTGAGTAATTTGAAAATCGGCGCGCACGTCGCGGTAATGAGGAATATGAATCTGGAGATGTAGTTCAAATGTCCTAGGAATCCCCTAACTTGTTTTTCAGTTTTCGGAGAAGGCATTTCTTGAATGGCCTTGACCTTGTCAGAATCAACCTCAATTCCTTTCTGGCTGACGATGAACCCTAAGAGTTTCCCTGAACGGACACCGAATGTGAACTTATTGGGATTTAAGTGGAGTTTGTACTTTCTCAGTCGCTCAAATAGTTTTGACAGGTGGGTCACATGCTTCTTTTCTGTTTTAGATTTGGCAATCATGTCATCGACATATACCTCGATTTCCTTGTGTATCATGTCATGAAACAGAGTAGTCATGGCCCTTTGATAGGTTGCCCCGATGTTCTTCAAACTGAACGGTATTACCTTGTAACAAAAGGTCCCCCATGGGGTGATAAAGGAAGTTTTCTCCATGTCTTTCGGTGCCATTTTTATCTGATTATAGCCCGAGAATCCATCCATGAAGGAGAAAACTTTGAACTTCGCTGTACTGTCAACCAGCATGTCAATGTGTGGTAAAGGAAAGTCATCCTTTAGACTAGCCTTGTTTAGATCTCTGTAATCGACACACATTCTGACCTTTCCGTCCTTTTTTGGAACGGGTACGATGTTGGCTAACCATTGAGGATATTCTGATGTAGCGAGGAAACCCGTGTCAATCTGTTTCTATACCTCCTCCTTGATTTTGATGGCCATGTCTGGGTGAGTCCGTCTCAACCTCTGTTTTACTGGCGGATATTCTAATCTTAATGGTAAATGATGTTCCACGATGCTGGTATCTAACCCTAGCATATCCTGATAGGACCAAGCAAATACATTGGGGAATTATCTGAGAAGCTTTGTCAAACTCTCTTTGGAAGTCGGACTGAGCAGTGCCCCAATCCCGATTTCTTTTTTTTCCTCTTCTGAACCCAAGTTGACCGTTTCCAACGGCTCTTTGTGAGGTTCAATGGACCTTTCCTCTTGTTTAAGTAGTCGGGAGATCTCTTTTGGAATTTCGTCGTCAACTTCTTCAGCCCCAAATACCAGGAACTCAAAGTTGGGAGAAGACATTGGATCGTATGTTTCAACGAGGTTTAAAACAAGCAATCTGCATGACGGTATGATCTGTGTTTAGAAGAGATAGAGAAAATGCAAGTGTGTGCAGTGTATTTTCTGATAACTGCTTGTTTTTATTATTGAGATGTTTTTTAGGATTACCATTTTCTGAAAAAAAATGACAAAGAAAACAACAATTAATGCGGAGATTACAGAACGACGTTATTTTATTTATGAGCAAGTCAATTCTTGAAACTACATCCCTATAAAACAAAACTATGTCGCTTTGGGCGAAGTGAAGAGGGATAATTACAGAAAGCGAGTCCTATCAAAACATCCGTTTCACCTGGGCCGGGTGAAAGGTTAAAGACGGCAATTACTTTGACTTATGAACGATCTTCGGAACATCGACAGCAACCCATTGGCGGCGAACTCCTCGGTGAATCATAAAGTCTGGTACCTTCCTTGGTTTGTCTTCAGAAATAATGCTGATTTCTGACGGAGCAGGATCATTGGAATCTGTTTCCCAGGAAGAGTTGTCGTAGAAGGATTCCTCAGTTGTATTTTGCAGAGTATTTGTGCTCTCAGGAAAATCTCCCCATCCAGTTGGCTGGATGTCTTCGAGCCTGATACGAGAGCTTTCGAGAGCGGTGTATTTGACCATGAAGTCGTATTTTCCACTCGGTTGTCCCAAGGCGTCCCACACTTCTTTAGAACTGGAGGAGTCATCTCTCTCGATGACATTGACCTCAGGAAAAGCATAGTTGATGAACTCTAGTCCGACGAACGTTGCAAATTCATCGTCGTGCTGGATATTTTCTGAATGACCTAAGTGTTGATCCCATGACATGGTGGGGACGCAGGTATTCTGTTCAATGATCACAATCTCCATGACATGGTGGAGCACGACATCCTTCCGGATCACAATCTCTGTATATCATTTTGACGTCTGACCTTGGTATAAATCTCAGACTCTGTGCAGGATAGCAAAATGGCATAGGCACCTCTTCCTCAGACATATAGTCGTCCTCGTTAAGATAGAACTTCCATTCTTTATTCGTATCAGAGGGATCTCCCTCGTTGATGGTATGGACTTCTTGAGGCATTGGGTGAAGGAAACCTTCACTGTGGAAGAAGTCCTGAATGGGATGAAGACTTTCATCGCTAGCAGCAGTCTGGGTGCAGGTCACAGAAAAACCAAGACCCTTCTTTGTTTTATTATCAGTAGGAATGACAAGCTGTCCCCATCCTTTTGCGTTGTTACTCTCGATTACTTTGAGAGCATCTTTGTACGAGGAAATAGAGGTTCCTTTCTCTGATTGATTCTTATTGCTCACTGATAGTGCTTGGAACTGAGTCCCAACAACCTCCTCGGGTTCTATACAAGTAGATAATGACAGGTTACTCACGATCAAGGCTTGTTCTCCACAGACCGTGACGAGTTGATCGTTCTTGATGAACTTCAGTTTCTGGTGCAGCGTCGAAGTGACTGCCCCAGCCTGGTGTATCCAAGGTCTTCCTAATAAATAGATGTACGCTGCCCGGACGTCCATGACCTGGAAGGTGATTAGGAAAGTGTGAGGACCGATAGTTATGGGAAGGTCGACTTCGCCGATAACTGCTTTCCGAGATCTATCAAAGGCTTTGACGATGACCTCACTGCCCCTCATAGGGGTCCTTTGAATGATAGTTGCATTAAAGTGGACTTCGGAATAATGCTGATGGTCGATCCTGTGTCTACCAGTACGCTAGCTAAAGCATCGTCCTGGAAGTTAACTGTGATATTGAGCGCCATGTTGTGACTTTTGCCCCCCTCTGGCAAATCCTCATCACTGAATCCTAAGTTGTTGCAGGAAATGATGTTAGAGATGATGCTATCGAACTATCGTATTGACACATCCTGTTCCACAAAGGCCTGCTCTAAGACTTTATGTAGAGCCTCTATGTGGGCTTCAGAATTGAGTAAAAGCGATAACACAAAGATCTTTGAAGGAGTTTGTAACAGTTGATCAACAATGTTGTATTCACTCCTTTGGATGAGCTTCAGCATCTCATCATCGTTTTTTGAAAGGTCGGGATTACTGGATTGACCGACTGGTGGATCAGGAGCCTATGTCGGAAGTTCCTTTTCTTTGTTAGGTTCTCCAACTCCTCGGTTGAAGATTCGACCGCTCCGTGTTACTCGACTGATGTCTGCAATATTCACGATGGAAGGTAGTGGAATTTCCTTTCCATTCTCAATTATTGTGGCACCGTATTTGTAAGGGATCGCCTTAGCTGATTCATATGGTAACGGTCCCGGTAGATAGATAACTACAGGAGCCTTCTGATTTTTCTGACTGTCGTCAGTAACTTCAATCAGTTCTTGGCTAAGAACCTTTGATTCGTCCAGTAGAGGGAGGATGGTACAAACATCCTTGGTCCTCTCAGGATCAGAGATTACAACCACATCTTTGATTTGATCAGCGAAGTAGTCTGGCATCCAGTTGATTGTCTCAGAACTCGGACATGGGTGAATCTCTTTACGATCTATCTGACCTTGAAGGGCTGCCCACACAAGGTAGCATCCTTGGTTACTCTCCGAGCAGACTCTACAATATTCATAGTTGTGTGGTGGCGCCTGGCCATGTCTGCTTTGAATGCAGTGCAACCTTACCAGGTTTGTTTCCATAGATCGGACATCCTGACTTTGACGCCGAGTAGGATTTCCATTAAGCACACTGATTTATTGTGTGTCTTCATCCAGATAGATTGGAAGCCACCACTGGTTTAACAAGTGTTGTAAAGTTCTCTGAACGAGAGCGCACCCTTGGTTACTCTCACAACATCCTTTACAGCTCAGATAATCATGTGAAGTGAGAAAACCGAGTTGGACCTGCCTGGCATGTAACTCCACCAAGCTGGTATTCATCAGACGAATATCAAAGATTTGAATCATGTTGATCTGATAAGGATTTCTATCATGGTAGTCCTGGATCCATCCAAGATCCATCTGACGCTGGAGGACCTCTTGTACGAAAAAACATCCCTGTTTGTTTACCGAGTAAGTCAGACAGGAATGGTAATCGTGCCACGACAGATTATGATACTGGCTTTGCCTTGAGTGCATTGCCACCAAGTTGGCATTCATTACACGGATGTCGTGGTTCTGAATGACGTTGGAATTTATGTAGGTCATGTTGACTCCACGAACTCGATGCTCTTGGATCCACCCGAGATCCAATTGTTCCTGTACAGCTGATTGCACCACAGAACATCCCTGATTGTTTTTAGAGCAGATATCACACTGGTGATAGTTATGAGGTGGCACATGTCCATATCCGCTCTGTCTACAATGCATCCTGACCAAGTTGGCCCTTAATAAGAGTACATCATGAATTTGATAGATGTTGTTAGACTCCCCCTCTATCAAATTGACTGCATCTTTCTCATGTTGAGGCAACGAGTTTGTGAGAACATTTGGATTTGTATCCTTGAAAGATAAGACCCCGCTCCTAACAAGCTTTTGTACGTCGGATTTGAAACTGAGATAGTTTTCTATGTTATGCCCTGGTCCCCCTTGATGGTAAGGACAAGCCTGATCCGTTTTGAACCAGAAAGGCGGATTTTCCGGTACTATAAGAGGAGACTTAGTTTGGACGTGCCCCTTAACCAGTAATAATGGAAGCAATTCCGCATACAATATGGGTATAGGGTCGAACCATGATGGTCGCATTGTACGGTTATTGTTGTACTGAGGACGAGCTTGCTGAAGAGGCTGTTGTGTCCTTTGCTGATATTGCTATTGATTCGGTTGGCTCTGAGCAACCTGAGGTTGATACGTAGGAACAGGCGCAGGGTTGATAGCAGGAGTTATAGCTGCTACTGGTTGATATCATCGCCTTTGCTTTCTGAGAGAGATATTCCTGATATCTTGCTCTTTTTTCTTAGGGAGAGCACTACCGTATCGTTTTGTACTACTTGATGATCCAGGGTCTTTAACCAAACATCCTTCTCGGACGGCTTCCTCAAGACGAACCCCTATGCCCACCATCTCGGTGAAATCACTGGGCGCACTGGCGACCATTCTGTCATAGTAAAATGAGCTTAAGGTCTTTAAGAAGATCTTTGTCATCTCTTTTTCCTCAAGAGGAGGACAAATCTGGGCGGCAATTTCACGCCATCTCTGAGCATACTCCTTAAAGGTTTCCTTGTCCTTTTGTGACATCGATCTGAGTTGATCTCTATTCGGTGCCATGTCCAAATTGTATTTATATTGTTGAATGAAAGCAACGCCAAGATCTCTGAATGTACCGATCGTAGCACGGTTTAAACCCATGTACCATTTGAGTGCAGCACCGGTTAAACTATCCTGAAAGTAGTGAATCAGTAGCTCTTGGTTCTTTGTCTGAGCTTACATTCGTCGAGCGTACATCACTAAATGACTTTGAGGGCAAAAGTTACTCTTGTACTTTTCAAAATCGGGAACCTGGAATTTGTGTGGAACTTTCACATTGGGGACCAAGCAAAGGTCTACGACATCCTTTCCAAATAAATCCTGACCGCGAAGGGCTTACAGTTCCTTCTGCATCTCCAGGAATTGTTCCTGGAACTCATTCATTTTTTCAAACATGCTGTCATTTCCACCAGAAGGTATATGTAGAACCTGTCCTTCAGGAGTTGCTGTCATGCCCCTGGCATCTTCGCTTTCCCGAAGTTTGTAAGCTTCAGGCCCAGCGGTTCCTGCTGCGGTTCCATGATCCTCAGTGATCGGCGGAACATATCCTTTTGGGATATAGTTGAGTGGCATGCCCCAGGGACGATCTTTCGGCATTTTGCACCTAGGATCATACTTCTCCACTATGGGCGTCGATGTGATCTCTGAGATCACAGTCCTTTATTGTTGCATTTGAGCTTCTGCTAGAGCTTGCATGTCGTTATGAAGCTTTCACAGATCCTCTTTCAGAGTGTCGATCTCTTCCCTCAACTCTCTGTTCTCTTCCTCGAGATCATCCATCTTTTTCTGACGATTGGCCTGAGTATTGTACGAATGAGACAGTTTGACTCTAGAATCGAGACGCAAACGTGAGATTCGTAGGTAAGAAGAATGCGTTTATGATGAATGATATGCAATGATTATATTAATTATTTTTGTTTAATCAAAGTAAACTTCGACAATTGGATTGCAAATATCAAACAGTGGGGAAACCCCATTTTATTGAATTCAAAGGATTGCGGAAACGGAAATACAATAAATTACAAAGTGCTGCGAAAGGAATTCTAAGCTAATGGGTCCTGAGTCCTCTCTGAAGAGAGCTCAAGTGTTGGTTCGGGTGCTTTCCTTTTCTTTGACCGGGGCCCTTGGGCCGTTGTCGGGTTGTCATTCCTTTGCCAAGTGAAAGGAGCAAGCAAATTCCTTTGGTCATCCTGATTTTCTACAGCATGTTGCTCTAAAATCTCAATCAGAGCATCTTTTTCTCTTAATAGCTGCTGTATTTTCTTACACTCCATATTGAGAATACGGTACTTGTTCCTCCAAGACCTCTTCTCCTGCTGAACTTTGTTGAGAGTAACTTGAAGTTTTTCCGTCTCAGACATGAAATAAAGGGCAAAGTCCCTTAATGGAAGAACTTCCTGACGAGGGTAAGGCATCCTTAGCTTGAGAGCTCTAGTTTGTACCCAGTGGAGATAAGGCTCCCCTGAGACACGGTCTGGTTTTCCTAGAGACTCTCGTCCTTTCCTGTGAACGTGTTTCCAAGCATGCACTATTTCTATTTTTAGCGCCCTGTCATTTTCTCCTTCCTTGAAGAAAAGACCTTCCAGATGAGCATTGCGCGGGACATGCCTCATTGGGTACCCAAATTGACGACGAACTAACACCGGATGATAGTTGATTCCTCCCTTAGTTCCTATAAGGGGTACATTTGGGAAATTTCCACAACGGTCAATGATTCTGATCCCGTCATAGATTCGATTGTACCAATCGATGCCAGAGTTGGTAAGAGACATGATTATCTGCGACCAACATAAAGTATTCTTTTGATCCCAAAATGTAGCAGACTTGGGCAAATGGGAAGTGAACCATTTGTATAGCAGGGGTACACAACATGTGATCATTCCTCCATTATACAAATTCCTTAAGTGTACCAAATGATACGCATCTGCGAGTAAGGTCGGTACGGGGTTTCCAATAAGAAAAATCTTAATACTGTTGATATCTACGAAGTTATCAATGTTGGGAAACAAAAATAGCCCGTAGGTAAGCGAAACAAAGATGCTCTCAAAAGCGGCCACGTTCCCTATACTAGCAAAGTACAGAGCTTTCTTTATCAAGAACTGGGCTGGCAAAACCTGGATTCCACCCTTTGTGGTCATGTGAGTCCTGACTTCTGACTCGTCCAAATAAATTGCTCTTGCAATGGTCTGATCCTTTGGAATTTCTTCCAGTCCAGAAAAGGGAGCTTGATCAGTAATATGCAAATCAATCAGGTGAGAGTACTCCTCCAGTGTTGGTACAAGCTGATAATCTAGGAATGTGAAATAGTGATAAATCGGATCGTAGAACTGGATTAACGTGGACAGGATTCCTTCAATTACGTGGACCCTTAACAAGGACAACAATCCTCCATACTTGGCTCTGAAAGCCTCGTGGTTGGTGATCATTCTCGCTAAACCTCTCAAATCCTCTAGATTTGGAACCTTGAAGGTGTACTTATGAGTTTTTCTTCTCCCGAAATCCATTAGTGCAATCTCCTTTCTCTGATATTTGCAATCATTGTCTCAGTTTAATTTGAAAAAGAGAGATTAGAAGAGAAGATTTTTTTAATGTTTTTGTAGATGAATGTATGAATGCAGCACACAAAAACATAGAAAAAACATGGTATCAAAGGGTTGGTGTCATGAAGTCAAGGCTCTACCCCCCCCCCCCCCCCAAAGGTTTATACTGGTGATTTTTTGTACCTATCCGTAAAATCATTGACCCCTCTTGGGATAACAACAGCAAGCGGATCGCCAGCGAGCTGATGTATCTTAGAGCGATCTTAGATGAGGGTAGTATCGCGTGATAACTATTTGCGATAGCTTCCGCACTACAAAATGGCTTAAGTCTACTAAAAACCTCAGCTTCTCAGATAACCCAGTAGACCACACTACTTTCAACAACCGAAGTCGTATAGGCAATGTATCTGCAAAGGGAGTCTCCACTGAGTTTGATGGTCGATCGAGGACTCTTAACTGGGATTCACTCCCCACAAGATTACCCGCATTGCCATCACCTATCTTAGGTGTATACTCAATCTTTCCACATGCGGCATCACACGCATTCGCATTAGCAGAAAAATAAACACAAATATCAATTAGGAAAAACAGTATATATATTTGTCTTAATTATCCTAGACCTCTAGTCTTATGGTCCTATACAGACAATGATTCCCCAGCAGAGTCGTCATTTCTGGGACATTTCGAGAACTTAAGGCTTTCTATCAAAGATTGTAAGAAAGGGGCCCCACGGTGGGCGCCATTTTTTCTGTAGCGCGATTTTTGTGGTCCTGAGTCACTATCGCTTGGGGTACTACAGTTCGATTCATTTTTTATCCTATTGAGCTGATTAAGGAAGGGAAATAGATGTCTCCAATTAACCCTGCTTGCATACTGAGTTTGAACAGCGGTCTATTAGGTTACAGATGCTATGTGGATGTGGGGCCCAATCTTTGATTATTTCGTTAAGAACACAGTGTCTGGATTATTTGTGAGGTTTTTGGTAATGTGTTTAGATTTGATGCTTTTGGGTTGATTTGGTGGAGATACTAGGTTTTGGGTTTTTGATTGGTATGCTCGCTAAGATTTTTTCAATCTTATGCCTACGTATTCCCGTTTGATGAAACAGGGAAATCAGAGCGATCGTAGTTCCTCCTATTCTATGAGAGGAAAAAAGGTTGTTTTGATGTCTTGTTCAAAGCCCAAGACGTGAAGCTAAATGTGGTTTGTATCTTGTTCAAAGCCCAAGATGTGAAGCTAAAGGGTCTATTTGTATCTTGTTCGAAGCCCAAGATGTGAAGCTAAAGGGTTTATTGATGAGAGAGAATTTGTCATCTCTAAAAGGGGATATTTGGTCTGTTTGTCATAACTGTTGGGTGACCGATTATAAAGGAGAATTACTTTAACTGGGATATGTGAATCCAGCAATGCCATAATTTCCTTTATAGGGGATTTTTAACCTGAAGGAGAAGACTTTAACTCAGTTTAGAGTAATGCCATCTTTCCTTAGGAATTTCTCATGCTAAAAGAGGGACAGTGGCGTGGATGTAAATAATCCAGAGGCTTGCCGCTTACAGCAATTTAGATGAAGGAAAAGGAGTTGTTGATGTTTGTATACTGTGAGCAAGGCACAGATTTTGATGCTAAAAGGTTGATTGACTCAACCGGGATTTTCTTATACAAAGCCTAAGAGGAGGTTATTGACCCAACAAGAGGGTGTTTTATGTGTCTTGTACGAAGCCCGAGAGAAAGGCTAAAAGGGTTGACTCAACAAGAGAATGCTTTTATGTGTCTTGTACGAAGCCCAAGACGGAGGCTACAAGGTTTTGACTCAACATGAGAGTCTTTTATACTCAACAAGAGAGTGATTTTTAGTATCTCGTACGAAGCCCGAGATAGAGGCTAAAGAGGTTTGACTCAACAAGAGAGTCCTGACCAAGTGATTGACTCAACAAGAGAGTCTTTTATACTCAACAAGAGAGTGTTTTATATCTCGTACGAAGCTCGAGATGGAGGCTAAAGGTGTTTGACTCAACAAGAGAGTCTTTTATACTCAACAAGAGAGTGATTTCTATCTCGTACGAAGCCCGAGATGGAGGCTAAAAGTTGTTGACTCAACAAGAGAGTCTTTTATACTCAACAAGAGAGTGTTTTATATCTCGTACGAAGCCCGAGATGGAGGCTAAAGGTTTGACTCAACAAGGGAGTCTGAAAAGGTTAGCTCCACTGGGGAAAATCATTGTACAAAGCCCTAGAGGAGGCTACTTATGCTGGTGACTGTTTCAGTTTAGTGACAGGTCCAATATGTTGGATAAAAAGAAAATCAGTTCTTATAAAGGGAAAGATTAAAGGTAAGGTTGTGCTTTGGTACTGATCAGAGGATCAGGGTTATTTCATGTTCTTTGAGGAAATGGGAAATCCAAAGGGTATTGAGACTGTTCAAGTCTACTGATGGTTTGAGAAATTGATTCTCAGGTAGTAAATGATCTTTGTATGATGCCGAAGAGAAAGCTGGTATGTTAAGGGATGAAGGTCAACCCATTAACTGGTCTGGCACTTGACTCAGAAAGACAGCTCTAGCAAATTGATGACTAGGTTCTCTTCCTATACCTATAGAGGTCTCTGGGTCCTTGTACTAAGCCCAAGAGAAGGCATGAGAGCTTTTAAGAAGCCGAAGGGTCCTTGTACAATGCCCAAGAGAAGGCGGGGATGCTTTTAAGAAGCCCGTGGGTCCCCAAACCTCGAGAAGTTCAAGACATGCCATTCACTGAGAATAGAACAAGCCAGGAAAGTCCGAGAATTTGGAAGAAACTCAAGAGATGCCATTCGCGGAGAAAAGATCATCTCTGGGGTGTAGAGTCTCTTTGACGATTTCTAAGAGTGACAGTCTGAGAAAGGGTTCACCGAGAATGCTGCCTTTCACGTCTCCATATTGTTTAACCCCAAGAGGAGGGAAGACTGTGTCTGGTAATCCTATGGGGATCTAGTTTTGTTTGTATTTAAGAGTGACCAACATCACCTAGTGCTAGACGTAGTTGCCGGGGAAAACTCTAAATAACTATACTAGTATTACACAGTGGGTATATGACGAGTATATAAAAGTTTGTGAAAGAAGACTTACAGTGAGCGGCCCCACAATACAGTTATATACATATGAAAGCGATAAATGGAACCGGGTAAACACTTACTCAGTTGTAGAGCTTCCATGCTGTTTTGTTAGTTGTTCAACAAATAAAGCTTTGATAATAATATTATATTCAAAATCAAAGGAGAAAGTGCTTTGAAAGGTTTGTTGGGGCTTACAGCTCAAGGAGAGGCCCAAGGTTTTATCAGTGATTGCACGGTTGTTTTGAAATTGTACAGGGACTTATACAAGTGAATGAGGCCCAACAAGATTTTCTGTACAAAGGGATGGGTCTTACACTCTCTCAAGAGGCCCAAAGGTGTTTAAAGAAAAAGAATGGGGCTTATAACACGAGGGTAGGCCCAGATGTTTTGTTTTTGAACTGGCGATCGTGCCGAGATTTCTTATACCATGTCTGAGGCCCAAAAAGTTTTGGTTAAAGGGGGTTGGGTCTTACACTCTTTTAGAGGCCCAAAAATGATTTTAAAAGAAAATATGGGGCTTACAACTCAAGGAGAGGCCCGAGGTTTTTTGTTAAAAGGGCGACGATTGCGCCGAACTTTTTGACGGGATCGGAACTTATACAATACACTGAGGCCCAAAAAGGTTTGTATTTACAAAGGGTTGGGTCTTACACTCTACCAAGAGGCCCAAAAAGTTTTGAAAATGATTGATGAGGTTTGAAATCAAAGAAACCCTAATTTTATTTTCCTTTAAAAGTAAATATTTAAAGAAAATCAATAAAAATGATAAAAATACCAAATGAGTTTGAATAAACCACTTGTGATTTTTGTTTAAGGTTTGAAAAATGAGGTTTTAATCACAAGATTAATTAAAACTCATTTGGTTTTGATTTTCAAGGTAAATATTCACTTTTAAAATGTTTAAAAAAATTAAAAAGGAATTTATTCACAAAAATACTAATTATATTAAATAAATAATATAAACTTGATTTTTTTTAGGAATAAAATATTTCAACATTTTTGTGATTTTTTGCAAAAAGAACCAATAAAAAATAATTAAAATTAAGGGAGTTATTAATTTTCCAAACTATTAAAAATAATATGAAAAATAGTAAAAAAGTGGAAAAAATAGCAAAAAGAGGGTCTGGGGCGAAGGGGATTCTGAAATTCTGGTATCAGACGTGTGATGTTAAGGTGCGATGTCACAACAACACACTCTGCACAATGGACAGTAATAACAGTAAAATAACACCAAGAATTGTTGACCCAGTTCGGTTACAACCAACCTACTCTGGGGGCTACCAAGCCAGGGATGGAATTCACTACTTGTAGATATAATTTACAGACTCAACAACCCGTTGACAATCTCCTAAACTTATACTCTACTAATGACTTCCTACCTAAGAACCCACTTAGGTATGAGAACACCACTCAATCCCTTACAAACTCTCAAAGAAACCACTTTGAGTAACCTTGATCTTACTTCACAGCTTCGATCAAGCAACCACTCTTTATTGCTTCACAGCTTCTAGAGAGGACAGAAACACAACACCTATTCAAACCCTAGAATAGTGTAAATACAAGCACTCTAAACAAACTCTAGACACTAAGCCTCCAGCTCCTGATCTTCTGAATGTTTTCTGTACCTTTTTCCTTTGGTCTTGTGCGCTTTATATAGCTCCTTGAATTGGTCTTGGACTTGCTACAATATCTCCTAGATTTGTTATTTAAAACAGATTTTCTCCTAAAATCTTTTTAAATCTTCAACCTTTTAAATCTCCTACAAATCTGCAGCAGATCTCCTATGCAGCAGCAAATATCTATCCCAAGATATTCGCATCCAATGAGACAGCTTGCTCTCCACAATTCCAGCTAATACGCAACCCTAACAACATCACAGCCTGCTGTTGTTAATTCTGCAGATCTGATGTTACAACATCACCTGTGTGACATCAGACATCCAACTTCAACAATTAATTACTTAACACAGCCCAGTGTTAAGACTTCAATGTTACAACATCAGCACCTTGACATCAACATTGAACATACTTTGTTTTACCAAAATTCCAGCCAATCCAAGAACTAACAATCTCCCCCTTTGGCTAATTTTGGCTAAAACAATCTCTGCACTCTGCACCTTCAGAGACTTCAGCAGCGGAAAACTTCACTCAATAATTTTGAAACTCCAAGCAGCAGCATCAACACAGCTATACTCTTCAACTAGCTGTACATAAACAACTATACTCTTCAACCAGCTGTACATAATTCAACATTAGCAGCAATTAGTACTCCCCCTCAATGCAACAACCAACATACAAGCTGTTCAACAACTCTCCCCCTCAATATCTGCACTTCTGCATCACAACTAGCAGCACTCCTTGTCATTGCAGCACCTCTTGCATCTTGACTGACTCTTGACTATTTCTCCCCTTTTTTAGCCACAATTGGACAAACCTCAACAAGTAAGTACTTCTTCTGTCAGCAATATCCACATTTTGGAAATCCAGACATATTCTTCATCCATCCAGTTATGAAGGCTTCACACAATCATCCACAAGATCTGAAGCACACACACAATGCCTTCCACTGAACTCTAAGTCAACTCCTCACACTTAGAATAACACACACCAAGACAAGTGTACAATCTATTCAAGGCCATGATTCAATCTTGTCTTCAGACATCTCCTCAGAAGCATGTGCGCACAAGATTCAAACAATTTGCTACATATGACTAGAACCATTCAAGGCCACACCAATCAACATGCTATTTGACATTATATCCTCATAAGAGGAAACCAATCTCCACAAGCTTGATCAGCATGCAATCTTCACAATAAATGCACCTTTGCTGCAAAATCCATAGACAAGTACTCCCCCTGTCATGATTAACAAATGCTCTAGATGGAGATGAACATTTGAGCACATTTTCTGAGTACATGCATTTTGGTACCACTGTCCCTTTCTCCAAAGGCTACAATTCATCTTCACCATCCAAGGCAAACCTTCTACTTCATCATTCTCCCGTATGACTATGTAGATGCTCCTTAGATATAATGAAAGCACTAAGCTTCAGATCCAGAACAAAGACATCCTTCACCAAGGATACTCTTGACACTCTTGACACCAGGGTATTACATATGCTCCACTACTGGATTTACTCTCAACAAAATAATCCAAACTCAACAATGTGTCACAAACTCCACAAATTCTCAGCTTACTTATAAGCTTTACTGAGATCCAGTCTCTTCAAGAGATCACAATTCCTCTATCCTTACATCCACCAGTAGTTGTTGAAACTGGTGAAGTCTTCAAAGACAGTAGTCATGCTTTGCCAGAACAAACTACTAAACACATGACCATAATCTCCACCTCTTCTGACCAAAAATGCTAGAGCATCCAACTCCTCATGTCCAATCTTAATCATCCACCAGCAAACATGATGTTATAACATCTTTTGGGACATCAGCTTCTCACCACCATTCAAAGGACTCATTGCACAAAGAAGTCCTTCAAGAAGCTCCAAAAAAAAAAACACAGTCAGAGCAACTTATTCATACACACCTGAATACCATAAGTTCCCACACCCTCTCTGAACCATATCCTAGCAAACTCAACCATATCCAGAGTATCTATACTAAATTCTTTTTCCAGAACATACTTCCACCATTTTATGAAAAGCACAGGAATGTTATCTGGTATGGCCTTTTGAATTTTCTCAGAAGTTCTAACAACAACGACTTCCTTCATTTGAGAGATATACTGGACATTATCATCAGACTTATCTCTGATCTTCCTATTTCTGGAAGAGATGAACACTTTACTCCTGGATTTTGTAGTACCATACACATAGATCTTCTGCTTATCAGTTCTCATCTTTGGAGGTGACTCAATAGCTTTCCTCTTCCTTGATTTCAGTCGATTAGCAACCCCAGGAACCACTTTTGCAATTAGTTCATCATCACTCTTCTTTATTTTAAGGCTAGAAGTACCTTTCTTGACTTAAGATGTTTTAACATCAGCTCTAGCATCTTCATCTTCCAACCTAAGGATTGTCAAGTTGTGAAATTTTTCTTCTGAACTATAGGAGTCACTAGTCAGGTTGTCATCTTTCTTGGCCTTGCAAGTATTCAGCTCCCAACACTTCTTAAGGTCACAGCTTTTGATCCTTCTATCAGCATTGTTGACTCCTTTATCTTGCTCACATAACTGACTACTCAAGTTGGCTTTTAACACATCATCCAACTTAGGAGTAACGGAACCATAAGTCATTAACCCAGATTGACTTTTCACCATACTTTCACACTTGATGTCACCATCTGATGTTACAGCATCAACCTTAACATCACTAGATAAGCTGTCCACTTGAGGTATCCACTGATTGCAATTATCTTTGGATCTCACTCCCTTTATCACTACCTCATTCTGCTCATCAGCTACCACACATTCATCTTTGGTGTAGCTTACCTTGTAACCTTCATCACAAAGTTGACTTATGCTAATTAAATTAGCACTCAACCCTTGAACAAGGAGCACATTATCAAGAGTAAGACCATCATGATTCTTCACTGTTCCAACTCCTTCTACTACTCCTTTTTCACCATTGCCAAAAATAACATCATTTGCATGGCAAGGATTAAACTCTACCAAATGCTTCTTGGATCCAGTCATGTGCTTTGAACATCCACTGTCAAAATACCATGCATCCATAGCAAAATGTCCATCTGATGTGTGAGCCAATAGACATGTGAACTGAGCTTTAGGAACCCATTGTTTTACTACTTTGGGCCTGACCTCCTTCTGTCTGGGTTGAGGAGCAGAATTTGGATAACCATGAAGCTTGAAGCAAGAGAACTGCATATGTCCAAATCTGCCACAGTAGAAGCATCTAACTCTGTCATCTCTAAAGTGGTTAAACCTTCTGCCACCATGATGATGATGTTGCTGGTGCTGCCATCCATAGTGTTGATTTCTTCTTCTACGATAAGGCTGTTGTCTTCTACTACCATAGTTTGACTGTCTTCTATGGTAAGGATACTGTCTTTTGAACTGTCTCCTATGGTGATGAGGCTTCCTTCTTCCATAGTAATGAGGCACAACATTCCAGTTACCCTGATGAAAACTGTTCTGATTGGACCCAACAGCCTCCAACCTCTTGTGATATTGGGGAGGCTTATGCTGACTAACTCCTTGAGGCTGCATCTTCCTCTGTTGGGGACCATCCTTATTCTCAACATTCTGGGGCTGAACAGCCTTTTTTGGGGTAGGACTTTGTCTCTTAGGGCGATGTTGAGACAAAGGTTGAGACATCTCCCTCTTTGTTCCTGAAGTGCTGGCCATATATCCTATGCCTGATTTATCTCCAGCAGCTTTCTCTGACTGAAGGATCTTATCAAGATCAGTAGTACCACTATTCATCATCCTAACGAATTTTGTCATTTGATCCAGTTGAGACTTAACTAGAACAACTTCATTTTCCCGATCAGCTTTTTCATTTTCAAGCTGAGCAATCTGAAGTTTGTGACACTTGTTTTCTAGACAAATCTCAGCACTTTTCAAACATAGCTCTCGATAAGTAGAAGCTAGCTCCTCATAAGTTATTTCTTCATCATTATCATCCTCAGACACAACAGTTTATGTTAAGGCTCTAGCATGCCTTGCTGTCTCACTTTTAATTTCACTATCAGATTCAGACCAGGAAATTGACATGCCCTTCTTCTGCTTCTTCAAGAATGTGGGACATTCTTTCTTGACATGTCCATACCCTTCACATTCAAAGCACTGAACTCCTTTATCTTGGGCAGTTTTCTCTTCATCCTTCTCTTTTGACTTGCTGATGTCAGAAGATATGTTCTTGACATTAGGCCTGGAGTTATTATTCATTCTCTTGAATACTTTGGTGAACTGTCTTCCCAACATCACTATGGCCTGAGATAGATCCTCCTGCGATTCAGAACTCTTTCCTTTTTCTTCTGCATCATTTAACACCAAGGCTAAACTCTTTGGCTTCTTTTCTAGTTCTTCCTCATTCAACCCAAGCTCAAAAGTTTGAAGAGATCCAATGAGCTCATCAACTCTCATCTTGCTGGTGTCTTGTGATTCTTCAATGGCAGTTACCTTCATCTTATACTTCTTAGGTAAGGACCTAAGGATCTTCCTTACAAGCTTTTCATCTGACATTTTCTCACCAAGAGCACTGGATGCATTAGCCAGCTCCAGAACATTCATGTGGAAGTCATGAACAGTCTCATCATCCTTCATCTTCAGGCTTTCAAATTTTGATGTTAAAATCTGAAGTCTTGACATCTTGACTCTAGATGTTCCTTCATGAGTAGCCTGCAAGATATCCCACGCTTCCTTAGCAACTTCACAGGTATTGATTAACCTGAAGATATTCTTATCCACTCCATTGAAGATGGCATTTAGAGCTTTGGAATTTCCAAGGGCGAGCTCATCTTCCTCCTTGGTCCACTCTTCTTCAGGCTTAGGCTTAGAAGTGCCTTCTTTATCTTTGCCGGCATCATCTTTCTCACACATAACAAGTGCTTTCCATTCTTTAATAACAGCCTTCCAAGCCCTGTTGTCCAAGGATTTTAAGAAGGTGGTCATCCTTGGCTTCCAATAATCATAATTGGATCCATCCAAAATAGGGAGTCTGTTGACGAATCCTCCAACTTCTTTGTCCATCTTTACACCAGAAAGTAACTTCCCTAGATCTCACCCAGAGACAGACAGGATGCCTGCTCTGATACCAATTGAAATTCTGGTATCAGACGTATGATGTTAAGGTGCGATGTCACAATAACACACTCTGCACAATGGACAGTAATAACAGTAAAATAACACCAAGAATTGTTGACCCAGTTCGGTTACAACCAACCTACTCTGGGGGCTACCAAGCCAGGGATGGAATTCACTACTTGTAGATATAATTTACAGACTCAATAACCCGTTGACAATCTCCTAAACTTATACTCTACTAATGACTTCCTACCTAAGAACCCACTTAGGTATGAGAACACCACTCAATCCCTTACAAACTCTCAAAGAAACCACTTTGAGTAACCTTGATCTTACTTCACAGCTTTGATCAAGCAACCACTCTCTATTGCTTCACAGCTTCTAGAGAGGACAGAAACACAACACCTATTCAAACCCTAGAATAGTGTAAATACAAGCACTCTAAACAAACTCTAGACACTAAGCCTTCAGCTCCTAATCTTCTGAATGTTTTATGTACCTTTTTCCTTTGGTCTTGTGCGCTTTATATAGCTCCTTGAATTGGTATTGGACTTGCTACAATATCTCCCAGATTTGTTATTTAAAACTGAATATTTAAAACAGATTTTCTCCTAAAATCTTTTTAAATCTTCAACCTTTTAAATCTCCTACAAATCTGCAGCAGATCTCCTATGCAGCAGCAAATATCTATCCCAAGATATTCGCATCCAATGAGACAGCTTGCTCTCCACAATTCCAGCTAATACGCAACCCTAACAACATCACAGCCTGCTGTTGTTAATTCTGCATATCTGATGTTACAACATCACCTGTGTGACATCAGACATCCAACTTCAGCAATTAATTACTTAACACAGCCCAGTGTTAAGACTTCAATGTTACAACATCAGCACCTTGACATCAACGTTGAACATACTTTGTTTTACCAAAATTCCAGCCAATCCAAGAACTAACAGATTCGAACCCCAGACCTCTTGTGTATAGGGCACGCACCTTTCCACTGGGGTGGTGATACATCCGTTGATTGAAACACAACCACAAATATACAAGGCTTGCCTTGTTTTTGGCCTGGCCCAAGGCAAGGCAAGGTAAGATTTTGGTTAGAAACGTGAAGGCCATAACTTTCTCATTTCTCCATGGATTGGGACAAAATTTAGGTCTATCCTGCCTAGAATTTCACAAGGAATCCAATGGTGGCGGTATTTTTTCCAGATCATGCTCCTATTGAAAAACCCGATAGGGGTTTTGAAATAGGTCATGATTTGCATTTTCTGTGCTATCTCTTGGTACAAACATGAATTACATGATGAATTGGTTCAAACACAACACATATAACATGTACAAGATGTGCATGACCAGTTGACCTCAAAACAATGCATATTTCAAAGAGTTCAAGTTGAGATTCTTACCTCTTTTTGGAGCTTTTGTGAAATCTGCCAAATGCTTTATTCCAGAAATGATTTGATGCTTTGGACACCCTCAAATGATCTCTTAGAAGCTTTTAGGATGGTTGGAATCAGCTGGAAACCTCAGGAACAAGTTTGAGCTCTTTCTTGTAAAAGGGGCAAAAGTGGCCAAAATAACAACTCTCTCAAATGGTGTTCCAGATGTGGGGAACCATTTGGGACAGTTCAAGCATGATATTTGGAGTGTGTTTGAGGTTTTATCTGGTTTGGAAAGTGACTGAATCAAGACATGGCTTGAAAAATGCACAAAAGTCCAATTTAGAGGTTTTGAGAGGTGACTTTGTGATTTTGGTGTTACAGGTCACTTGTGAGTGTTTGGATCACCTCTATATGATGTTTATGAGGTGTGTGTGATTGGTTTGATTAGAATTGCTCTCAAACTCAAAAACTCAGAGTTACCTTGCTAAAGAAGGTATTTTTGCCTAGAGAAATAGATTTTGAGGAAAGCATCTGTTTGATGGCTTTGGTGTACTCAAACTGATCACAAATGAGCTCTATTTATAGTAGAGCAAGTTTGTTTTGCAAGCAATAGTGAATGGCAACTACTGCAGAGGTTTGGCCAATGGTTGCATTTTGGAATCTCAAGTCTCCTCTAGCCATTGACTAGAGGTTAAGGCACAGGCTGCTGGTTCCCTTGGTCTTGGATATGTCTTGACTGAATTCAGTTGGAAATGGCGCAGTCCATGCCACCTTGGTGCATCCATTGAATGCTCCAAAACAAAATTAGAGTCTTGTCCCCTCTTTAGGGATTTCTAGGTTTGGCATGCTACTTTTGGTTCCAAAGACTTGGGAGGCTTATGGATCAGTGTTTGTCCCTCCTTGGTCTCCCCCTCGGGTGTTCAGATGGATAAGCTTACTTGTCATTTGCACAAATTTTGCAAATCGAGCAAAATGCACAAATCTGCCTTGCTTTGACAGTTTTCAGCAAGGCATGTTGCCATTGTCATATATCATGGCTCAAGTGGACTTTGATGGAGTTCTTGGCCATTTTGGAAAGCCCTCATATGATATAACAACTGTTTGATCATAATTGGTTTTAATACTTTTTGGATCCAAGTGAAAAATGCCCCTAAATTTGGAAAAAGTGAAGGCAGATTCTGACTTAGTGAAAATTTCACTAAGTGTTGGAAAAAAGTGACATTTTCACTTTTTGTGATTTTGATCATTCCATAACTTAAAATCCATGAGGAATTGGAATGAGTTGTATTTGAAGCATTTGTAGAGGGCCATGAGAGCTACAAATCCAGCTTTGAATGGGGAAAAATGGCTTGTGGTTTAGGAGTTATGATCCTTCAAAGTTGGTACCCTAGCCACTTTGTTCCATAACTTAGAAAAATTTCTAAGTTTTTATGGTTACCCCTTTTACAAGTTATCCCACTTTTCTTGATTTTGCTTGATGAATGATGATTCCAATCACACATTAACATCATTTTAGGGTTAAGGAACCATAATTGTGAAAAATCTCAAAAAGTCAAAGTTGACTTTTGTACACAGTTGACTTTTTGTCAGATGAATTCCAAACTGTGCGATCCTCTATGAAATCAAGTCCTTGACCTAAATCAAACTTGATGGATTGATTTAATAGGTATTATAGGGTGTATTGAATCATGTCCTAGGGTTTGGGAGCATGTCTTGGTCAAAAGTCAAAGGCACTGTTGACTTTTTCCTCAAAACCCTAATTGTGGTTCTGATGAAAATGAAACTTGTTGATCAAGCTTCTTGGATTAATCCATTGTTGCAAATGGATCAATGTAGTGTGTTAGAGACCCTCAAATCCTCTCTTGAGGTCTTGGCTCATGTTTTGTCCCAAAAGTCAACTTAGGGGTGAATTAGGTCAAGAAACCCTAATTCCTGATTTTTGGTGAATGCATCCCCTGAGGTTAAATTGACTTGATGATTGGGTCCATGAGGTTCCATGGGGTATATTAGGTTATGCTTTGAAGCATTGGCTCATGCCCAGAGGAAAATTCCCATATGGAGGCCCTGGTCGACCAAAACCCTAATTTGGTGACACTGGCGATCTTGAGGCTTGATCCACTGGGACTGTTGCAGTCTTGTGCTTAATCCTTGAGGTGGGAGTCCTCTTGATCCATTGAGGATGTTTGAGAGGTTTAGACAAGTTGAAGATCATGTCATTTCTTGATTGATCCTTTGTCCAAGAGCTCTGAGAGGGATTGTAACCCTAAGTTTGATTGTAGTGAAGGCTCACCCATCTTTGGGGAGACTAATGAGGCATGATGGTCCATCCATATTGTGATGATGATTTGCACAATGATGAGAAATCTTAGTTGGTCAAAATTTGGGGTATGACACAAGTTATCTTGGTTTCTTAATCAATTCTTGTTCAAATGACATTATAAGTCATATTTTATGAAAAAATGAGTCATAAGGATCATTTTTTCCAAAAAAGTCATGTTTTGACTTTTGGCTCTTGAGCGGTTCGGCGCGTAAAAACCCTAATTCCTGACTTTTGGGGAAAGTATCCTCTAAGGGTACTTTAGCTTTGAAAATGGATCCTCAGAGTTATTTTGAGCATATTGAGTCACATGTTGAACTCTTGGCTCATCATCTTGTGAAAATCTCACTCTGGAGGTCTCAGTCGTCCAAAACCCTAATTTGGCGACATCAGGTGTTTCGAGGCTCAAAACACTTGAAATGTCACAATTGTGTGCTTAATTTTTTATGTGGGGGTCCTCTTAATCCTTTGTGGATGTTTTAAGAGGTTAGACAAGTTGAAGATCATGTCATTTCTTGATTGATCTTTTGTCTAAATGTTTTGGGAGGGCTCAAAAACCCTGATTCTTGATTGTGGTGAATGCTCAACCATTTTTTAGAAGATTGATGTGGCATGAAGGTACATCCATATTGTGGTAATGATCCTCACAATGATGGGAAATCTTGGTGGTCAAAATTCGGGGTATGACACTATGTTATCCTCAGTTTTTCACTACTATGTTAAGTATCATATAAGCAAGTCCCATAAATCTCACATCGTTTATCTTATGTTTACTTTAACAGTATATATACATACACAAGCAATGCTAGTGCAAGCATGTTGGATTGATGAGCCTTATGCCTAATTAATTTTTTTGAAAATTTATATAAATTAAAAAATAATTAAAAAAATAATTAATTATTTATTTAGAAATTTACTTGGATAATAAAAAATTGAGGATAGAGATTAAAACTGTTTAAAAATAAAATAGGATGATTGATTTCGTGAGCAGCGCATAATAAGGGAACCAAAATTGTAATTTAGCCTTATTATTATTATAACTAAAGTGAAATTTTTGGAGAATAACCAAGCATACAATCTGAGACGTCTCAACTTTTTAAAGACCCTGTATAGATTAGTCGCAGTTTAACTATGACAAAACAAATATAGGTCATATTTAACCATAGTTTAAACATGACAAACATTCTATAAGGCCCTATTTATCTAAGATTTAACGGTAACAAATTTAGGATTCTTTGTGGTAACTCATCTTACACGCCCTCAAAGATAGCCCTGAATACATTAGTATCATGTCTAAACCCATCGTCCCATGAGCCTTCCTTGATGATTTTCCAAGGTTTTGTTCGCGAGTTTGGAGAGAATGGGAAGATAGAGATTTAGAGAATGAGTTCCGTAGAAAAAAAAAGATAAATCTTTACCATTTTTTAAAATTATATTTTTGTATAAAATGATCAATGAATGTTTATCATTATTGTATATTTAATTTTCAAAATATTATAATAATATAAAATATATTTAGGAATTTTATGTAAGACCTCCAAAACCCTCTTCCAATATAAATTTTAAGCTTTTCAAACTAGAGGAATTTTGAATTATGAATAAAAACAAACCCTTCAAAATTCTACATACCAGAATCTTTATGTTTTTTTTCCTCCACTCTTCCCTTTTTTTCAAAGTCCTCCCCTTTCTTCCCTTCCAAAGTCTTAAACAAAGCTTAAAGTCACCTTCATCTACAAGGACTAGTTCTGAGGCAAAAAAACTAAGCAATAGATATTTTGGTTAAAGTAGTAACAATATGTGCAACATTTTCGTAAGTCAGCTACCTAAATCGTTCGTGAAAGGAGACTTTTCGACCATTGTCATTATTGAAGAATAAAAGTTTGATAAAAAATAATAGCATAATTGGAATTCCTCTAAGTTTAACTAACTTCGTTTTTTAACATATATTTTAAAATTTAGTTAGAACTTTCTATCTTTAGCTTTTCATTTAGTTACAAGCAATTATGATTAGTTATATGGCTTGTTATGTGTGTGTGTGTGTGTGTGTGTGTGTGTGTGTGTGTGTGTGAGAGAGAGAGAGAGAGTGTGTGTGTGTGTGTGTGTGCGCGCGTTCGTTTGCGTGTGTGTGAGAGAGAGAGAGAGATAATTAACTTCAAAATTTTTTAAGATTAATAACAAAATTTACAATTTCATCTTCCATTCTTTCAAGCTGAGTAAAATATTATAATAGTCATCCTGGATGAGGAATACCAGCTAGGAGTAAAAGCTTGAAGACATAATCTTGATGGCTAGTTGGTTTGGCCAAAGGCCATGACACATCTAACATGTTAAATATGTAATTCATTGTTTTAGAAAGATTAGATTTGATTTAGAAAGATCAAATTTAATTTAGAAAGATTAGATTAGATAATTTTGGGCTTTTATAGTTTGGGCTTTAGCTTGAGATGCAAGTTAACCTAAATCTATAAATAGGGAGGAACCCTTATCATTGTAATCATCAAGTTTGATAATCACAGTTTTGTAGTTGCAAAGTGATAATAAAATTCCACAGTTGTGGGCAGAGAGTTACTCTGCAGTTTATACTCATCTTCTTTAAACGTGTTCTTGTTTTTGTTCATTGTCATTACATAACAATCTTGAGATCAAGATTGAGAAGAATTCACCATAGATCGTGGTTTAATTCCAACATAACAGTCATTAGCTTAAGATCCAACAACAACATTTTTTATTTTCAAAACTATGTTGCTTTTACAAGTAATACATTAGCGAAAATAAAAGAATGTCAAAATGCATAAGTAATGCTTACATTTGGGGAATATAACTTTGGCTTTTTACCAAGTAAATTACGTTTCACAAAATTGTATCCTTACATAGCTCTACATGTCAGTAAAAATTAAACATGAATTAAAACTATTCAAAACTAAAGGTAAAATTTGAGTATTACAAATAATACCACTTACCCGCTCAAAATATTATGCATATCTTCATTAAGTTTATAGTGTAACGAGCATAACATAAATACAACATTTTGCTTCAGACATATAATAACTAGTTATTAATGGTTCTTGCATAAACATTCCGAATAATTAATAACGTGTATAAAATTTATTTATAAATGAAAACACAAATTAATATATACTTACAATGGTAAAACAGTCCCATGTAATATTATTTATTCTCATCAACCAACTTATTTTATATGTACATCTTGATAGTGTTTTCTCTCGTACATTGAAATTGAATGTTCAATGGATCTAAGAAACAATACTTTCTTAATTTGCTTTCAACACACATCTCATGCATGTACCTAATTAAAAGTTATTGCAAATCTAAAATCTTTATGTTAAAGTATGATAACAATGAATATAAATTGAAATCACCGTAAAAAATTATACTTACAAGTACCACAATTATACTTACAACTACTTTCTCAAGTAAGTCCAACTGATATGAAATTGAGTGGTTGAATACACCCATTGATTTCAATTGCTACATCAAAAAAACAACTTAAATAAAAAAAATTAAAATACACAAACAATAACAACAACATACAACACAAATTTTTAACATATACTTATACCTCAATCACATTGCAGATACACCTTTCCCGCACTTCCGTGGACAATTTCTCTCGTTCTTCCTTAGCTAACTTCTTTGGCTCTTCCTAGACCCTCTCCCACACCTCTTGCATAATCCTCTCCCGCTCCTCCTACAACATCCTCTCCAGCTCCTCCATTTCACCCTCCCGCATTCCTCTTGAATCCACTTATCCATCGCCTCCCGAGTCAACTTCTCTTGCTCCTGTTCTAATACCTTCCCAAACTTTTCAGCAACTATCTCTTGAATTTCTCTCTTACGATTTACTTCATTGATTGATTGTGATGGTCCAAAATGTAACTTCAAGCTGACACCTCTTCCAATACCACAAACACACCCAACATTCTCCTCGATTCCAATTGCTTCTACCAAGATGTCATGACGATCTCGTGGAATGAAGATACCACCTTTGGATTGTTCAACCAATACATCTTACATCACATATAAAAGTTCATCTTTACCAAACTAATTTTTATTTTGTTGAAATCTTTGTATCCAGCCTTACGACCGACTAATCTAAGAGGACCAATCCCACCGTCCACTAGCAGGGTTCCCGTTTAAAGCCATAGCAAAACTCCGTATGGACTGACCCAACACAAGAATTGATTGCATCTAGTAGGATTCAAACCTGAGACCTTGAGATGACCACACTCTCAAGACCCAAGCCTCCACCACTAGGCCAACCCTAACTAAATTAACTTAAATAAGTAATGTTGAAAAAAGTATATACTTTCAATATTTTTAGCCATTTCGCGAATAACCTCTTATGCCAACGAGCCATCTGGTCTTTGATGTGTTCTCTTCTATTTCTCATGGCGTGATGGTGAATATGAATTACAATTAAGGCTCCTGGAATGATCTCCCAGTTCTAGTTCCCTTTGTTTTCTTTTTTCATTAATTATTTTCTTTTCAAGTTTATCATATCCTCCACGAGACAATCTATGTGGATATATATTTCTAACTCTATTCTCCTTTCCTTTTTGGCTCTTAGCCAAGAAATCACGAGTGGTGCAGGACTTTTCAAAATCCTCCCAAAATTTCTTATTAATAAATGGATACATCACGTATGGAGGCTCTGATTCATCACTTGAATATTTAATTTAATCATACGTGAGTTGTGTCTTAAAGCCCCTCCAACGCTTACCAGCATATGCAACCCATTTCTTTTTCAGTATTTTATCCTCTAGAACAATAAACATTGTTTGTTTACCTAATATAGTTGATATTAGTCTTAAACCAAAAAATGGTAATCTATACTTGTAAAAAAAATCATAAAATTCATAATAAATACCGTAATATCGGTCCATATGTTATCTTTCAAATCACTGTCAACGTCGTGCGAATTATCTATAAAAATACTTAATTTGCTTCTACCTTCTAATGCTAAATAACCTCTAAAATCACCAACATGTTCACCATAAGCCTTACCTATTCTTACATCAAAATTAACCGAGATGCAACGTCGCTTTCGTGGGATTTTTTCACCTTGGTCAACATCGTGACACCTCTAGATTTTCTTTAACTTTTTGTATTGATAGAGGTTGTAGCAGAGGTTATATGGGAGGTGTTTATCGAATCGCCCATGTCTGTGTAAATTGAGAAAAATAGCAACATATAACAGAGACACCAACATGAAATTCAAAGCCACATCACACAACTCTTCATTTAAAATGTTTCATACCATAGAAACACACTAACTAGAAATATGCAGTAAAGAGAGACCATAGAAACATACTAAATAGAAACATACACAATATTTCATCCAAAATGATTCACAAATTTAAGTTATAAGAAGACACATTATTGAATATTTATAAGTTTTAACACATATGTAATAACACAACACATGAGTTATTTCTAACCCAAATTTAAACATGAGTAATAAGGTAATAAGAAGAAACAATGTTACTATTTATAACATAGTTATAATACAAGTTGCAATGACTATTTTTGAAACAAGTTACAAACACATTGCATGAACATTATTAAATATTAAAACAACAAGTTCCGATGGATCATTACAAAAACAATAACATATATGGATAATACAATAAACAATGATATTAACATTTCTATGAACATTTCTAAAACTATAACCATTTCTATGAACATTTCTAAAACTAACACCATTTCAATTAGTACGTAATATCATTTCTAATATTTCTATAAATATTTCTAAAACTAACGGCATTTCTATGAACATTTCTAAAACTAAGACCATCTCAGTGGTGTGTTACGTATCTCTAACGCGATGACGAAGCTTCAAAGAGTAAGGTTGGAAGAGTTAATGTTGGAAGAATTGATGTTGAAAAGAGATGATGGAATTCGAGTTTTGATGAAAATCGCCTAGTGTTCTTGTTAAAAGAATGACGATGAAACGCAATGGATAAATAAAAAGTTGGAGTCTAATTCTATGAATTATTCACGCAAAAGAACAAACACATCGGTTTTTAAGCAAAACTAAGGAAATAGATAAATTAAAAATAAAATAAAAATAGAAAAACACCATATTCTGGGAGTTCATGTAAAAGAACTATCACGTCGGATTTTAGGCCAAACCGAGGGAATAAAACAATTTAAAATTAAAAAAATAGAAAAACACCATATTCTGGGAGTTTATGTAAAAGAACTATCACGTCGGATTTTAGGTCAAACTGAGGGAATAAATTATTTAATAATTAAAAATAATATAAAATAAAAAATAATAATAAAGGCATTTGAACATATTAATTTAAGGGTTAAATATACAACACCCCCTGCAATGTCAGTAAAAAAAATCTGAACCCCCCTAAGCGTCAAAGTTACCTCCCTGTAATATTTTTTTTATTTACCCCTAGATGCAGTGTTTAAATTGCACGTTTAGGGGGTAAAACAAACAAACATATATATATATATATATATATATATATATATATATATATATATATATATATATATATATATATATATATAATAGGGGGAATTTAAAAAAAATATAAGGGGTAAAGCGAAACTCGCCTACATTGCAAGGGGTGTTGTATATTTAATCCTTAATTTAAAAATATTGATGCAAAAGATATTACAACTCGGTTGGCCATGGAACTGAGAAATAATAAAAATTAAAAATAAAAAAGAAATTAGTAGAAACAAAGGTATTTGAAAATATTAAATAGAAAAATAAATTTAAAAATGGGAAAAGGAAAAGATGACAAGTGAAAAAAAAAAACATAAAATGAAGTATCTAAGATTCGAAATGAGATCTTGGGTAGTTATATCCCCTTAGTTTTATGCAAAACATAGGATATGGATTGTATATTTTTTTTATAAAAAATATTAAACATGGCGCTCCTAGAACTAAAAACCCTCGTCGATGTGAAAGTTTTGTATAATTTGTAGTGATGAATTTGGGCATTTTGTGTGAGTCATGGTTGGTGTGGAGCTTAATAAGGAGCTAAAATGTTGGTTGTAGTGAAAAGGAAAGGCTATGTCTTCTTTGTAGAACTGGAATATGAGAACTTACATGAGTCATACTCATTATGAAACTGCATTGGACACCACTTTAACAACTGGAAAAGAAAGAATGTTGATTAGCATCCAGCAGTGGATAAAGATGATAAGAAGATTCAAAGGAATGAAAGCAAAAAGATATATCTGCAAGTTGGAAATAAGAATTTATATAATAACAATGATATTGAAATAGTGAATCTAGTGTCTCCTGGTAAAGGGAAATCACCAGCTTACAAAGGTGGTTTGGACAAAATTGGCATACAAGCAACTTTGCAGGTCAATAATCATAGGGGATAAACAATTGACATTATTAAAAATGGTGCTACAATCATACCTGATGAGGTTGACAAAAATGTGTTAATGGAAGTGATTGATGAAAGCTTGGTTATGGACACACAAGATGCAATCAGGGTGAATAATCCAACTATTTCACATGATGAGCAAGATGTTACTTCTGATGACTCATTGTAATCTAAATTTTTTGATTCTACTCGACATGTAATAGTGGACATAAACTTGAAAGGATATTGGTCCCCGAGGTGATGCAGAGGGACATGAAGTTCTTGAGGAAATCTTGGCCCAATATGACAAACCACGATATGGATGAGGCGGGTATGTAGCAGACCATTGATTATAACTTCAGTAGGAGACCTTAATAATCACAATCTCCTATAGTGCTTTTTAGGGGATTTAAAAATAATCTTGGGAGCTCGTGAGAGACTTGAATGAGCCATTTGCAACCAATAATGGTTATATGTTTGCACCACTGTGAAATATTGTCAAAACTAGATATGGACTTTTCACCCTAACTTTATCAATGTTGATAACTCTTCCTAGAAAACTTTAGTAGTAGGATGCCCCATGTGTATTCTAAATAATAAATTGCAAACCCTAATTATATAGCTACTCGTGTAGTTGACCTCTATCATGATTTATTTAACAATGTTTCTCTTTTACATGATAACATTCTGATGGAGGAGATTATTCCCATCTTGGTCTTTGGCAAGCTAATTCAATGCTGATTATGTTGCCATCGATGAGGATATTCATAGTGTTGTCTTCAAATCTTAAAAAGGACCGTGCATTTGGTTCTTATTGTTTTTTTCCTATATTTTTTCAAAATTATTGGAACATAATCAAAGAGGGTGTATTCAAAGAAACTTTTTCAATTCTTAATTGATGGCTGAATCTTGCCAAATTACAACTCTAACATGGTGTTCATTATCCCTAATTAAGTCCCAAAAGGCTTATAGACTTGATCATTATATAGGCATATAACAATGGCTATATTCAAGCAAAACAAAATCATTCCTAAAATCCTAGAAGATAGGTTGGCTAAATTTTTATCTTATATTGTCTCCAATGAGCAGAAAGCCTTAATTCATGGAACGGTGTTATGAACATGCTTTTGATGTAGAGAGAAGCAAAAATAATTTACACTAAAAGGCAAAACTATTCTAAAACTAACTTTCCCATTCATTTTCTTCATGATAATTACATTCACCAATCACATATTTTAAACATTGGCATAAACGAATTACTCACTATCTAGATCCTTATAAGAGTAGTAACTCACCATCACGTGTCCTTATCATGGGCTTTTAGAACTTAGGCTTATTAATTATCTTATTTAGATATTTACACTCGAGTACTAAGGATCGCATTTGCCTAACCCTAGAGGTGGAAAACCTATTGAATAAGAAGAGTGTTGGTGCAACCTTTTGGATTTAACACAATTTTATGCAATTGGATTAAATATATTCTACATTTTGCTTTTATCTCAATTTCAATGAATATCAAGCAAAGAGGTTTATTCAATGGCAAGAAAGGTGTGAGATAATGGGATCTCGCCCTCTTAGTTTACAAAATAATTAAGCTCATTAGTGCTTCTAGAAATTAGGTGGTCCTTTCTCATCTCTTGTATGTCGATGATATCATGTTATTCTCCCAAGGCAATATGACTCTCATTGATGTAATAAAAAACATTTTTAAAAGGTATTTTGATTTATCTGGGTAGTGTACATTAATTACTACAATCCATCATTTATGTTGGCTCAATGTTAACTCAAAGGCATAACCTGCTTGCCAAAAAATTGGATTAAACATAGGTTGTTAGATCTTGTGTTAGGGGTCCGTTGCAAAATTTGAGTAAGAAGAAGATGACGATGTTATGATGAAAGTTGCACAAAATAAATTCTAAAGTGTGTGTTTACACTAAGCTTTAGGCTCGATTTTCCCCCAGCAATTTAGACAAATTGGATGCAAATGGGTTAACCGGCAAATCCCCTTCAGGATACTTTAGAAACTTTAACATGAATTGCACATTCACATTAAGCATATCTATCAACGATATTTTACAGAATAAAGTTCTCTCATTTATTCTCGCGCACTAGAAAAATAAAAGAAATACTTAGATATAATTTTTGTCACTTGAAATAAATGATCTTTGTGTATATTTTATGGCTAACAAGTATCTCTATTTATAAGAAAACTTGTACTGATTGGTGTGGAGAAACAATGTTTCATTTGATTCCAACATGACCATTCGCGAACCATTGTATATTAATAACAACAAACCATTTCATGAAAAGTTGTGGTTGCACCTTTTGACCACGCACCCAGTCATTATATGGTCTCTGGTTCTATTCTAGACAATTGCAACTTTTGGCCATTATTTATGATTAAAAAGATTCATAAAAATCAATTTAATCATTATTATTTATCAATTAAATATTTCAGAAATTTCTCCAACAATCCCCCACCATTTTTAAAATAATCTAAATCCATTATTCAGGAAATTTCATGGTTTTAGATAAAGGTATCTTACGATTTGAACCAATACTTAGTAAGTTAAGTTTTCACTCATCCCTGAATAGATTGGTAGACAAGCTTTGAACCAATTATTCATTAGAACAAGCGTTCATAACTCACACATGAAATCTCGGTACCATTGCTCGAATTATTAATATGACACTTTTAATAAGGCCTTGTGTCTTATATCCTTTTCATGAGAATTTAAGAGTTAAGCCCTTGAACTCTATGAAGCGGCACCACTTCATTCTCATATAGGTAGACTATATCAGAAATGCACCCATAATTATGCATTCCAACAAACATATGTTATATGTCTATTAAGAGAAAAACCTCATCCTACCACACTTATTATTATGGTCCAAGTACTTTTACCCCTTGGGATGTATCTATCGTTAAGTGCTTCAATCACTCTAATAATGTACTTTCATCATTGAACTCAAGACTTAATGTTAATCAAGTGTGAGTTGAGTTTCCACTATCGATGATTAATTAGATATGGGCTTGTTCTACATCCCTAATGATGTCTTCATTGTATTCAATTATATCCAAATACATCATATCTTTGTCAATTCTTTCGTCAAAGAATTGCAATATTTTTCCAAACTTTAATAATTTTCAAATATTCAATTTTTCAACTAATCATGCATATGATTACTTTATGTACTTTTGATAGTATTTACTAGCTATCATCAAACCATGACACTTTTGTCATATTAGTACAATTTTCATATACAACATATGTTCTATATTCTTGATAGGTTCGATAAACTATCATCATGACACTTTTGTCATTCATTTTGTCATATACACAAATTTTATGTCATTCTTTATTTGCTAACTTTTTTAATTTGAAGTTTTACTTCCACTTAAATATATCCGAAATATATTTAATACATTAAACATTTATAGCAATCGACAATCACGGTCAAACAAATTTGCCATGACTAACTTTTATTTCATGAAGTGAATTCAAACATGTAATTCATAAACTCCACATAAATACAACACCATAGAATTCATTTCTATTCGTTTAAAATAAACAATTTTCTTGCATAACTAATAAGCATAACAAATTTTATGTGATAAATTCATGTTTCATATTTAACAATGTTCTATGGTATATCCAAAAAATCACAATACAAAGTAAAAAATGAATTCACATCATTAATATTTTCTATAACTTTTCTCCATAAATATTTGTCAAATTACAATAATCTAAAATATACCAAATTTGCTTTTAATATCAAGATGAGCAAGAAATAATACTTTCATATTATAATACACATATAATATGAGATAAATCATTTTAAATTTAATACATTCTTGAACAAACTAAAATGCAATTTAAACATGTCCTTGACATTTCTAACATTTTATTTACATCAATTCATGTTACCAATACATGCACCATACATTCAAATTCGTGATTTTTTTTCACCAAATCATTTTATCCAAAATTAAAACATTATTAATTAAAACAAATGACTTACACCAAAAATAATATTTAACATTTATTTTATATTCAAGTATACACCATAAACCAAACATATTCTTAATTATTCAAATTCACATACTTGAATAATTTATAAATCATGCATATATAAATTCATTCCACAAGTTAAACTTAACAAAAATAAATATTATTTTCAACATATTTTACATGAATTTAAACCATCATACAAATGACATATTTATTTAATATGATTGTGTACCTTTCACCATATTGATGAATAAGAAAGCATGAATGTTCATTTCTACGTTGTAGTTACAAATTAACCACAAACAAAAAGATTCATAAATCAAAATTTCATAATTTTAAAAATTATATGAATTAACTGTGTACCTTTCACTGTCATCGAAAGTTGTTACTATCTTCTTTAAAATTACATACTTTAACACTAATTATAAATAAAGTATGAATCAAAATCGAAAATCGAAAATCGAACCTAAAGATTGTTAGATCTTGTGTTGGGGGTCTGTTGCAAAATTTGAGTAAGAAGAAGATGACGATGTTATGATGAATGTTGCACAAAATAAATTCCAAAGCTTGTGTTTACACTAATCTTTAGGTTCGATTCGCCCCCACCAATTTAGGCAAATTGAATGCAAATGAGTTAACCGGCAAATCCCCTTCAGGATACTTTAGAAACTTTAACATGAATTGCACATTCACATTAAGCATATCTATCAACGATATTTTACAGAATAAAATTCTCTCATTTATTCTCGTGCACTAGAAAAATAAAAGAATGACTTAGATATAACTTTTGTCACTTGAAACAAATGATCTTTGTGTATATTTTATGGCTAACAAGTATCTCTATTTATAAGAAAACTTGTACCGATTGGTGTGGAGAAATAATGTTTCATTTGATTCCAACATGACTGTTCGTGAACCATTGTATATTAATAACAACAAACCTTTTCATGAAAAGTTGTGGTTGCACCTTTTGACCACGCACCCAGTCATTATAGGGTCTCTGATTCTATTCTAGACAATTGCAACTTTTGGCCATTATTTATGATTAAAAAGATTCATAAAATCAATTTAATCATTATTATTTATCAATTTAATATTTTGGAAATTTCTCCAACATAGGTCACCTTCCTTTCTTTTGCTTGGGAGTATCTATTTTCAAGGGTAAACCAAAAAGCTGCCATTTTCAGCCCATGGATAATAAAATTAAAGTCAAACTAGCAGCACATAAAGGCTTCTCTTCTGTCTATAGCAAGCAGACTCCAACTTGTCAAGATTTTCATACAAGGTGTGATGATGCAAACACTTCTAGTGTACTCCTGTCTTGTCTCTCTTGTTAAAGATATTCAAAAGTGGTGTAGAAATTTGATTTGGAAAAGCTTGAAGTAAGCTTATTCTTACTTTCATCAAAATAATTCCTAGCTCATAGGTAAAAGAGATAAGGTAAATTTTTTGTTGGACAACTGGTGTGGCAAAATCTTGACATAGCTCCTACAAATCCATTGGGGAAAGATCATTTGGGACATAGACATACCACATTCTAGCTCTTTAGTGTGTTGGAGAATTTGTTGGAATAAGATTGATTCTACATCTACAATTTTTAAGTTTTAATGATAATAAAATATAAAGAACAATTTTGTACACTAATAGTTTCATTAAGTGGGCATAATCTTAAAGATAAGGAAAGAAAATTCTGGACTTTGGATAAAGTAGGCTCTGGAAAAAGCAAACTCTGAACTCTAGACAAAGCAGACTCTACACAAATTAGAGTCAAGACAAGAGACTCTAGACTCTAGACAAGAGACTCCGGACTTTGGACAAAGCAATCTTTGGACTCTGGACAAGAGACTCTAGACTCTGGAATTCAACAAATTCTAAAACATAGTTGAAATATGAAGAAGTGTTAAACTGATAGTCAACCATATGGATAACCAAGTCAATGCTTCTGGAACAAAAATCCAGATTTACTCTGATTAACCTAAGCATCATTTTCACTAGACTCTAAAGTCTAATCTTTAAGGCTCTGAACTCTGATCAAACTTTAAATCATCTCAAATACGAAGCCAACGATTTAGAGAATAGTGTTGAAAGAATATTCCTAGAAATAGTACATTCAAACGGAAAAAATCAAATGTTTCTTTCAAAGGACAAACATGCTGGAATTATTAAGGAATATACTGCCAACGAATCTCCACAATTCACGACTCAACCTTGTACCATTATTACAGCTATGAAATTGAAGAAGTTTCCAATTCTATCCTCCAACGATACTATTCTTCATATATTTAAAAAGGACAAGAAATTTTGAAGAACATACGAATGAAGAATAAGAATAACAACAAAGTGAGTAAAAGAAGAACAACAAACGAGAGAAACAACAATTACTACACTCACTACACTTAGAGCTTTTACTTGTATATTTTTCTTAAGTGTAAACTCTAAAATTCATCTTGTGTATCTTTTTGTTTAGAAGCATTATTGTAAACACTCACTCTTTGTATTTTAACTTTGGTTAAATTCCTTGAGGGACTAAGTTTAGTCTGTAGCCTTGAGAAGTCATTGGCAGTTGGTCTTTGAGTTTGTAATCTATTTGATTAGTGGATTAAGTCCTTATAAGAAGGAGAGATCACTCTGACGAGTGGATTGTATTAGCTTAGTTAATAGTGAACCAATATAAAAATCCTATGTATTTCTATCATTGTTGTTCTTGTCATTAGTTTGCGAAAAAGTTGTCATATCGGGAACAGAATTCAAACTTCCTTTCTTGTGTTTCTTGAACCTTCAATTGACTTCAGAACTCTGATTTTGGTATTGACTTTTATGTCAAACACTTAATCGTGTTAGATAAAGATCTGTTTTTATAAACAAAGTATGACATCTACCAACAACAATGAAAAAGATCATTATTTTTCTAAACCTCAAATATTTGATGTATAAAAGTTTGATTAGTGGAAAGATATAATCAAAAGTTTCTTCCTTGGATATGATGCAAATCTATCGAATATGGTAATGAATAGTTACACACATCCCGTGGGTTAAAATGGTGTGAAGCTTGAAAGAAACAAGGTGGATGAACAGCAAAAGAAGTACAATAAGAACCATCACAGATTCATAATAATCTTGTTGAATGTTATTTCTTATACTGAGTATGAGAATATTACAAATAGAGACTCAACTAAGTCTTTGAGAATGACACATAAAGGAAATGAGCAAGTGAAGGAAACTAAGGCTCTGCCTTTGATCCAGAAATATGAAGCTTTCAAAATGGAAGAAGATGAAACTATTGAGGATATGTTCTCAAGGTTTTAAACTTTAGTTGTTGGATTGAAAGTTTTGAATAAGGGTTACACCACTGCAGATCATGTTAAGAAAATAATCAAAAGCCTACCAAAGAAATGGAGACTAATTGTGACAACACTCAAGGTTTCAAAAGATTTGAATAGAACAAATCTGAAAGAGCTTGTAAGCTCTATAAGGAGTCATGAGATTAAGCTAGAAAAGGATGAGCCCTAGAGGAAAGGGAAGTCTATGGCTCTGAAGTCTAAAGGCAAGCCTGAAAAGACTAAAGCTCTTCAAGCTGGAGAAAAAGAGTCTGAAGAAGGTTCTGATGAAGAGGATGAGCTATCTCTACTATCTAGAAAGGTCAAGCAATATGAAAGCAGAGATAGAAGAAGTATAGACGCTATAGAAGAACAAGTGGACACTCTGAGTCAACCTCTGGGAAGAAGCGGTCTAGAGCTGACAAAGAGGTTATCTGCTATAAGTGAAAAGAGTCTAGCCACTACAAAAATGAGTGTCCCAAATTCAACAAAGAAAAGCCAAAGAAGAAATTCTTATGAGAGAAGAAGAAAGTGTTAATGGCAATATGGGATGAATTTGACTCTTCCAAGGATGGCTCTGAAGAAAAGCAAGCTAACATGACACTTATGGCTAGCACTAAAGCCTCTGAATTAGAATTAGAATCAGATTTAGATTCCGACACTGAATAGGTATTTTCTCATCTATTTCATTCTAAACTTGAATTATCTTTAGCTGAAACTCTTGAAAAGAGTCAGAGACTCCAAAAAAGATACAAGAGTCTGAAACAGATTCATGTAATTTATTTTGGATCTCATAATGAGCTAATAAAAGAAAATTCTATTTTAAAAGAAAAAATTGATAGTTTGGAAAAAGAAAAATCTTCTCTCAAAAGCAAGAGTCAAAACTAGATAAGGAAATTATTTCAAAAGCTCATATGGATTCTGAGTGTGTCTCAAAGAAATATGAAACATCTTTTCAAAAATTTCTAGCAATAAACATATATAGAAGCAAGATGGCTTCCATGATCTGTAGAGTAAGTAGAAATGGGAAAAGAGGCATTTTTTATGTTCCACTAAAGAACTCTATGTTTAAATCTAAACCCAAAGAAGTGGCGATAAAACCAAAATCTCTGTATTCACATTTTACTTATGGTCACACACATGATATATATTTTGCACAAAAACCCTGGGTTGATAAAACCAATAAGAAAACTAACCATAAAGGAACCAAAAAAGTGTGGCTACCTAAGAACAAAATAATATATGTTTCAAATATCCTTAACAACAAAGATGAGACACCAGTCATGGTACCTGGACTCTGGGTGCTCTCGGCACATGATTGGAAGAAGGCATATGTTCTAAGAACTGGAACTTATGCTTGGAGGTTGTGCATGTTTTAGAGGAATTTAGAAGGATAGAACCACCGGTACAGGAACAAATGGTAACAATTCTCTTCCCTCTATTACAAATATTTTATTAGTTGAAGGTCTAATGCATAACCTCCTATCCATAAGTGAATTAAGTGACAATGGTTATGACATTATATTTAATCAAAAGTTTTGTAAAGTTGTGAGTCAAAAGGATGGCTATGTACTTTTTAGTGGTAAGAGGAAAAACAGCATCTTTAAAATCAAACTTTCTATTTTAGAAAAACAAAATGTAAAATGCCTTATGTCAGTGAATGAAGAACAATGGACTTGGCATAGAAGGTTGGGCCAAGTTAGCGTGAGAAGAATTTATAAGCTTAACAAGCTCAATTTAGTTAGAGGCCTTTCAAATCTGAAGTTTGTTTCAAATGCTCTTTATGAGGCATGTCAGAAAGGCAAGTTTTCTAAAACTTTTTTTAAGCTAATAATGTTGTTTCCACCTCTAGGCCTCCGGAACTCTTGCATATTGATCTGTTTGTGTCGGTTAAAACAACTTCATTAAATGGCAAGAAGTATGGTTTAGTTATTGTAGATGACTACATCAGAAGGACGTGGGTAAAGTTATTAAGACACAAGAATGAGCCACATTATGTGTTTACTATCTTCTGTTCACAAGTACAAAACGAAAAAGGTTTAACAATTGTTAAAGTCAGAAGTGATCATGGTGGTGAATTTAAAAATAACGATTTTGAAATTTGTTTTTGAAGAAAAAGGCATCTCTCATGATTTCTCTAGTCCTAGAACTCCTCAACATAATGGATTTTTAGAGACAAAAAATTGTACTTTGCAAGAAATGGCCAGAACCATGACCAATGAGACAAATGTTATAAAGCACTTTTGAGCAGAAGTAGTAAATATTGCATGTTACATTCAAATTAGGATCTCTATAAGACATATTCTTGATAAGACTCCTTATGAATTGTGGAAGAATATAAAGCCTAACATTTCATACTTTCATTCATTTGGTTGTATTTGTTTTATACTCAATACTAAAGACAACTTAAACAAGTTTGATTCTAAAGCTCAAAAGTGTATCATGTTAGGATACTCTGAATGCTCAAAAGGTTACATAGTATATAACACCGAAACTAGAATTGTCGAGGAATTAATTCATTTTAAGTTTGATGATAAGCTTGAATATGAAAAGTCAAAGCAAGTTCAAAAGTTGCATATTTGGAAATCATCTATTCAAACTCTGAAGGCAAGGAATTTGAGGATAAAAACCCTGGAAGTGCTCAACATGAAACTGAACAATCAGCACCACAAGTTTTTAACACACTGGGACATCAGAGAAAGTACAATCAAAGATCCTCTCATCCTGAAGAACTTATTATGGGGACAAGACACGACCTATAAGAACCAGATCTTCATTTAGACAAGATGAAGAAATGCTTCTTGGTTTGGTGTCTATCACAAAACTAACATCCATTGATGAAGCTCTACTAGACACAAAATGCATATTGGCTATGCAAGGAGAACTAAATCAGTTCACCAGAAATGATGTGGGGGATCTAGTGCCAAGACCCAAAGGAAAAAATGTCATTGGAGCCAAGTGGGTTTTCAGAAACAAATTAAATGAGCAAGGAGGTGTGCTAAGAAAAAAAGCTAGAATGATATTGTTTTATATCTAATGGATGTTAGAAGTGCATTTCTGAATGGATACATAACAGAAGAAGTGTATGTTCATCAACCTCTTGGGTTTGAAAGTCATAAAAATTCTGATTTTGTTTACAAACTTTAAAAAACTTTGTATGTTTTGAAACAAGCTCCCTGAGCTTAGTATGAAAAACTTAGCAACTTTCTTTTGAAAAGTGGCTTTACCAGAGGACATTTTGACACAACTTTGTTATGTAAATCAAACAAAAATGATATTTTAGTAGTCCATATTTATGTTGGTGATATTATATTCGGTTCCGCTAACGCTACTCTTTGTCAAGAATTCTCTAAGTCTATGCAGGTTATGAAAGAATTAAAATTCTTTCTGGGAATACAATTCAATCAAGGTCCATAAGGAACCTATATTCACCATATCAAGTATACAAAATAACTTCTGAAGAATTTTGATATGGCTGATAGGAAACCAGCTAATGTGAGTGCATTATACTTTTAAGATATGTTTTAAATGATGTCAAAACTAGGTAGCTTAGTACTTTATGTATATTGGATCTTACCGACTATGTCTAGATGTGCATCATCATAATAGGACATGTAGAAATAGATTAAATAGGCCATTACATGTAAAAATATGAATTTTTATGGAAAATCTAGTCAATGGGTTAATACACTCTTGATATGTATCGATACATATTGTGTTGTTTTTTAAAGGAAAAAGTTATGTCCTTAATATATCGATACACGGGTCTTATAAGTTGGCACATCTTGTGAATGAGTCGACTCATTCATGGTTGAAGTCGACTCCAACTGAAGAGGTTTTCACCTAGTATCCCTACCCTCAATGTATCGATACATTGATGGTATGGGTTGATACATCAGGCGGATGAGTCGACTCCCCCGTGTTTGGAGTCGACTCCTTCTGAAGATTTTTTCAAAACACAATTTCTTTGCCCTCAATGTATCGACTCCTTTGGCGTATGTATTGACTCATTAATATTTGTAGTTAATACATTCTGTTCTAATTTTCAAAACTTGCATTTTTGGGCTAAAAAACTGTTTTGCTTGCTATTTACACACACATGCACACACACACACACGTGCGCACATACACACACATGTGTGTGTACATATATATATATATATATATATATATATATATATATATATATATATATCATTCATGCATCTTTACTAAACATTGAAATCAAGAACACACTTAGAAATTTCTCATCATCTTCAGCCTTTCTTTGCATACATTCAACAATTACACATAATCATTTTTGTTTAGTGTCATCAAGATAAGATTGATAAGGTCCAAATTAGGTTGGTGTAATCAAATTGGGTTGAGTTTTTCTTTGGGGTTTCATTGATAAAACCTTTAGGGTTTTTCATCAAAGATCAAGGATTGATTTGGGGTTTTTGCAAAAGTCTTTGCAACTCTGATTCAATTGAGTGAAAGCTTTGAAGAACAAGGGTTCAATCAAAGGAGTAGCGGTAACCGGAGGATCACTTGGAAATCTTGTATGACATGATCTAGCTAAGATCAAGGGAAGAGAAGAAGTTAGGATTAACATCAAACATAGGGTTTGGGGGTTTGAATTGCTACCACTTCCTCTCTCTCTCTCTCTCTCTCTCTCTCTCTCTCTCTCTCTCTCTACAATTGATAAAACACTTAGTGAGTAATTCAATTTGCTGAAAATTCTGGTTGTGTTGAAGTATATTGAAATTTCTTTGTAAACCATTGCAATCTCAACAATTGCAATTGATTTGTTATACTTTCAACACAAAGAGAATCAATCTTGGTGTGTTGCACACTAAGTGTTTGACAAATTGATTGCACACTAAGTGTTCGACAAAATTCCTGAGTCATGTCTATTTTTGTATTTCATTGGAAATCGTTTATCTTTGTATGATTTAATTCAAACTTATTAATTTTCCTTATCATCTTTATTATACATTTACTACGGTTTATACGCATATCTGATTCTTTCAATAATGGTTTGGATAGACGAGAGTCGATCCGAATTTGCTTCCACTTGCCATAGAAAATATTATTCAAAGCAGAATTCTTAGTAGGAAATTTTTATTTGGCAATCTATTCAACCCCCTTCCAGATTGTTTCCCTCGTCTAACAAGTGGTATCACGAGCATCGGTTTATCTTGTGCTTCAAATTCGCTTATTAGATTATAGCTTCCGAACCAAAAGGGGCGTATGATAAAGCGCTGGTTTTCAATGGCGAGAACTAGGGTTTTCAGAAGGATTGTATGCATATACATGTAAATTCTATTGATAGAAAATTTTGGAGCGCCATCCAAAATGGTCAATTTGAAATTACTATGACCAATGCGGATGGTATTGTTGTACCCAAATCGAAAGCACAATGGGATGCGGAAGATGAGAAAAAGTGGTCTAGTGATTGGAAAGCAAGGAATATTCTAATATCTACGTTAGGAGTATATGAATATTATTGTGTTTCTCATTGCGAAACCGCTAAAGATATGTGGGGCGCATTACAAGTTGCCCATGAGGGTACAAATGAAGTCAAACAAGCTAGCATCAATACTATGAATCAAGAGTTTGAAATCTTTCATATGAAGCATGGTGAAACCACTGCCGATATGCAAAGGAGGTTCACTCATATTGTAAACCGTTGGAATGCACTCGGTAAGTCTGTTTCCAATGACATTGCTACTAACAAAATATTGATATGTCTTAATAAGGAATGGCAACCTAAGGTCACCGCCATCAAGGAAGCTAACAACCTAATGACTTTGGAAACTATTACTTTGTTTTGTAAGCTTGAAGAACACGAGCAAGAGCTCATTAGTTTATAGAAGCATGAGAAGAAGGTTAAGAAAGAAAAGAACAAATAAAAAGAGGTGGAAAAAAAGCCAATTGCTCTTGTGGCTTATAACTCCAAGTCCTCAACAAAAGAGCATTATGAAAGTGAAACTATTGATAATGAGAAGTCAGATGATGAAGAAATGGGGTTGTTTGTTAAATGGTATCATAAATACATTAAGAAAAATGAAGTAAAGCACTCAGACGCCAATCTCATCAACTTTAGAAGACAAGTTAACTCCTAAAAGTAAGATGAGAATAAGAAAGGAAAATCCAAAGTTTCATGTTTTAATTGTGGTAAAGTTTGACATTACAAGCCGGATTGTCCACAACTTAAGAAGGATAAAGGTAAGGGTCAATACAAGAAGACTAGCAAGCCTAGAAGGGCATACATAGGTTGGGAAAGTGAGAATGAATCCTCAAGTGAAGGTAGCTCAAGTGAAAGTGATGAAGAGAACAAATTTTGTCTCATGGCCCATCATCATAAAAAGAAAAATGTAAGTCATTCTAAATATGAACCTATTGATGAAATGTCTTATTCTAAATTACAAATTGCTTTTGAAAATCTATATGGTGAAGTCGTATATGCTTTTAAAAGGTTGGCTTCAGATAAAATATTATTTTCATACTTAGAAGCCAAAGTTTTAGAAACTGAAAAACAAATGGAAGCTCTTAAGCAATCCATTTTAGATGCTTCAAAAGTTAATGATGAGGAAGAGAAATCATCTTGGTTTGGTTGTGAAACTTGCCACATTTGGCAAATATAGGTTAATACTCTAAAAGCTAAATTAGACAAGGCATTAGAACCAAAGATCAACTTCTCTATTAATCCTACTAAATTCAAAATATCTTTAAATATGTCGTACAAGAAGTACAATTATGTTGTAAGGGGGTCTAATAGCGAAAGTCACTCTCATCATCACTTGACTTGTCACTATTGTTGTAAGAAAGGTCGTACCATTGCCAAATACAAATTTAGGAGATACTTGGTTCCTAAAGGTGTATTTTAGTGGTTGCCCAAATGCAACAATATTTCCATTCACTCTCAAGGACCCAATGAAAATTGGGTACCTATCACTCTTGTTTGATCTTGTAGGTTGAATGTCTTGGCTTCATGGAAAGAATTTGGTTTCTTGATAGTGGATTCTCAAGGCATATGACGGGTGAAATTTCCCTATTCATTGACTTCACGCCAAAGAAGAAAGGATTTGTGACCTACAAAGAGAACAACAAGGGTGCAATACTTGGTAAAGGTAGTGTCGGTAATCCCTCTTCTACTTCTATCTTTGATGTAATTCTTGTTAAAGGTCTTAAACATAATCTTCTTAGCATTAGTAAACCATGCGACAAAGGCTATAAAATAACTTTTACAAATAGTTGTTGCATAATTGATAACAATGAAAGGAAAGATTGTTCGTTTAAGGGCTTGACGGTTAACAACATCTATATGCTTAACTTGGATGATATATCTTTAACAAGTACTAAGTTTTTAGTAACCATGAGTGAAGACTCTTAGTTATGGAATAGACACTTAGCACATGTTAACTTTGATTTACTCAATAAAGTGGTCTCAAAATATCTAGTCATTGGTCTACCAAAAATTAAATTTTCAAAAGGCCACCTATGCGATGCATGCCAAATGGGAAAGCAAACAATGGTCTCTTTTAAATACAAAAATATTGTTTCAACTTCTAGACATCATGAGCTTCTCCATATGGATCTTTATAGTCCTTCAAGAACAAAAAATCTAGGTGGAAATTACTATGGTTTTATTATAGAAGACGACTACTCTAGATTTTGTTAGACTATCTTTTTGCATAGTAAAGATGAGACTTTTTCAACTTTCACATCTTTTGTAAAGTTATTCCAAAACAAATTAATTTCAAACATAGTTGTTATTCGAAGCGATCATGAAGGTGAATTTGAAAACCACGTCTTTGAAGATTATTGTGATAAACATGGCATTGAACATAATTTTTTCGCTCCAAGAACTCCACAACAAAATGGTGTTGTTGAGCATAAAAACATAATTTTAGAGGAATTGGCAAGAACTATGATCAATGAGAGTAGTCTACCAAAATATTTTTGGGCTGATGTTATTAGTAGGGCGTGTTATGTCTTAAATAGAATACTTATTCGTCCTATTTTGAATAAAACACTTTATGAACTTTTAAAAGGTAAAAAGCTAAATTTATCACATCTTCATATCTTTAGATTTTGTCCTAAATAATGGAAAAGATAACCTTGGGAAGTTTGATGCAAAAGCTGACGAAGGTATCTTTCTTGGATACTTTCAGTCAAGCAAAGCTTATAGAGTGTACAATAAGAGATTACTTATTCTTGAGGAGTGTTTTCATGTCACGCTTGATGAATCTTATCTGAGAAATATCGGAAAAGGTAGTTCCTTTCATGATATAGGTGTATCTTCAGAAAACATACTCAATGACAACGAAAAAGGAATTGATCAACCTGAAGCGGTTAAACCTAAGGATAAGGATGTGAGTCCAACTAAACTGGACGATCTTCCTTTAGCTTGGAGGTCTTCCAAAGACCATCCAATCCACTGTTAGATGATAGGATTCGATCTAAAGGGGGTGAATAGATCAAAAATTTAAAATCATTTTTTTGGCAAAAATGGTTTTTCAAAAGTTTTATGGCACAACGGAAACAACCTGAATCGAATCGTCTAACCGAACCTCGATCAAAAAGCTCGGATATGCGTAAAGGTACAGAAGCGTATGAAAAGGACAACAAATTGCCCAACAACAATCAATCACAAACAATTGAATGATAAGCTATATGTAGAGCTTATTCCCACTGATCAAAACACACAAAAACACAATAAAGTAATTTATTGAACACTTTGTTTGCAAACAATATCGTTTGGAAATTTACTTTGTTTTGTTGATCTTAAAAGCAATCACAATCAAACAGATTATGATTCTATCAACAAAATCTAATTCAATAGTGTGATAAAAAATTATTCCCAAATGAATTGATCAAACGAGCAATGAATTCAATAATTTGCAAATAAAAAATTAAAGAGAGATAGATAGATAGATAAATAGATAGATAGATAGAGAGAGAGAGAGAGAGAGAGAGAGCAAGAGACAAGGATTTGTTTAGGAAGTTCCCCAATCGACCTCGCTATGGGTACGTCTGCCCTCAATTCGAATTCAAATTGAGATACCTGCAATTAACCTTACTTTGTAAACTATGTATAAACAAGATATGAAGAACTCTAACCCTACAAACCCTATGATTTGTTGTTGATTCTACCACCTCCAAAACCCTTGATCAAAGATTGATCAAGTCACCAACAATGCCGCTTCAATTTACCAATTCTCGCTACTTCCTTGCAAGGCACCTACTTATCTCAAGGCTTTCACATGGTCGAATTAATCCCAAGCGCACACTTGTTGAACCCAAGATTTTCCAACACGATCCACCGTCTCACACTACTCCTTTGTATGGCACCCCTTGTCCCAAGGCTTTCACTCGATCGGATTTAAATTGCATAATCTTGTCCAAAACCTTCAAATCCTCAACGATCTTGAAGGAAAACCCCATCTCGATTTTCTTATTTGAAATCCTCAAAGTTCTTAACCTAATATTCTCGGTACAACAACCTAATTGGAGATTATCAACCCTGTCATACCCTAAATTTTGACCACAAGACTTTACATCATTGTGAAAATCATCATCACAATGTGGATGTACTTTCAGACTCACTAATTCTTTCAAAAGATTGTTGGGTATTTACCTCAACCAAGGATTTGGGTTTTTGAGCCCTCTCATACTATCCAGGAAAATGATCAATCAAGAATTGACATGATATTTTCAACTTGCCAAACCTCTTAAACAACTATGAAGGATCAAGAGGTCTCCTACATCTAGAATCAAGCATAAGAATTCAACATTCCAAGTTGATCAAGCCTCAAGATCACCAGTGTCACTAAATTAGGGTTTTGGTCGACCAAGGCCTCCAGAGAGAAATTTTCATCTGGGCATGAGCCAATACTTCAATATATGATTCTAGAAGCACAAAATAACCTTATTAGTCCATTCATAAGTTCAAAATAGCCACAGGGGATGCATTCATCAAAAATCAGGAATTAGGGTTTTGACCTAATTCAATCCCCAAGTTGACTTTTGGATTAAAGCATGAGCCAAGACCTCAAGACATACTTTAAAGACCTCAAATACATCATATTGATACATTCACAAGATTTAATTGATTCAAATAACTTGGTTCACAAGTAATGCAAGGATTCAAATTCATCTGGACCACAAACTAGGGTTTTTGAGAAAAAGTCAACCATGCCTTTGACTTTTGACCAAGACATGATCTCAAATCTTGGGAAATGATTCAAGACACTCTAAAACACCTATGTAATCCATCCATTAGGTTTAATTTAGCCCAAGGACTTGATTTCATAAAGGATCACAAAGTTCAAAGTTCATCTGGTACAAAAAGTCAACTGTGATCAAAACCAAGTTTGACTTTTGGAATTTTTTTGACAAACATGGCTTCTTTAAGCCAAGAACAATGTCAACTTATGATCTGGATCATCATCCATCAAGAAAAATCAAGAAAAGTGAGGTTACTTGCAAAAGGGGCAACCTTAAGAAACTTAAAATTTCACTAAGTTACGGGAAAAAGTGATTTTTACCCATCTTTGCAAAACCATAACTTGTGATCCAAGTAACCATTTTCTCTCATCTAAAGCTCAAATGAAAGCTCTCACTACATACTACAAGATTGTCAACTACACCACATTCCAAATCTTCATGGATTTTAAGTTATGGATTGATCAAAATCACAAAAATTAAGAAATGAACTTTTTCATGACACTTAGAAAAAGTTTAGGTAGAATTTGTCTCATGTTTTGCCCAATTTAGGAGGGATTTTTAATTATGATCCAAGATTAATCAAGACCAGATGCAAACATCAAAGTTGAAGTATGATATGTGGGCTTTTTAAAAGTACAAGAGCCTCTCATGATTCATTTTGAGCAAGAAGTTATAAGCCTTACAAAATGAAAATTTTCATCCTGGTTTTCCAAGGCAGATTTAGCAACAACACTTGATTTTGTCATTTTTGTGACTTGGCAAGCCTTGTCGCCATGCAAGACAAGTTTCTAAGATACAATGCACCTATTATCTGCAGAGCTACAACATCATAGAGTCTTACAAGTCAAGACACTATCCCTTTGGCATGTGGCTGTAGCGTGCGAGTTTTGTCGGTGACGCGACCACCTTACCGCATTTGGTTGGAATTGGTTGCTACTTTCTGATTTCTTATTTATCCTATGAAGTTGGAAAGGAAAGGGAAGATATCTAAAACTAACCTTGCACGCAAATGTTTTCTTTAACAAATGCTAAGAGATTGGGGGGTCCGGGGTCAGGTTATACAAAGGAAAGTTGTCAATTACCCAGTGTATATATAGTTATCCATAGACTTTCTTTGGCATGTTTAAATACTTTCTGGTGTTTATCTCTTATGGGTTGGGAATGTTGAGAGAGTGTTTTTGTTGTTTTTGGGTTTTTCGTTGTTTTTGGGAAGGTATTGGACCTAAATTTTTTTATTTGTGTGCTCGCTAAGATTTTGCAATCTTATGCCTATGTATTCCCGTAAAGATAACAGGGAAATCAGAGCAATCGTAGTTCCTCCTATTCTATGGGAGGAAAGATGTTTGCTGTCTTGTTCAAAGCCCAAGATTGAAGCTAAAGGGTGACTGAGAGAGAGAATTTGTCATCTCTAAAGGGAGATATCTCACCTATTCATCACAAGTTGTTGGGTAACTGATTATAAAGGGGAATTACTTTAACTGGGATATGAGAATCCAGCAATGCCATAATTTCCTTTATAAGGGAGACGTTCTGAAGAAAGAAACTTTAACCCAGTGTAGAGCAATGCCATTTTTCCTTAGGAATCTTCCATGCTAAGAGAGGGACATTGGCTTGGATGTAAATAATCCAGAGGCTTGCCACTTACAGCAATTAGAGGAAGTTTTTAACCAGGATAAAAGAGGGACCACAACTTAGATTTTTTAATCAACAAGTGTGCCACTTACAGCATGTAGCGTGCGATTTTTGTCGGTGACACCACCACCTTATCGCCATGGGTTTCTCCTCACCGCAATGGTAGGAGTGGGGTACTACTTTTTTATTTCTTATTTATCCTGTGAAGCTGGAAAGGAGAGGGAAGCTATCTAAAACTAACCTTGAACGCAAATGTTTAACTGAACAAATGCTTAAAGAGATTGGGGAGTTCGGGGTCAGGTTATACAATGGGGAGTTGTCAATTACCCATCCTATATGTGGTTATCCACATGTTGTTAGCAATTTCTACACTGTTTTCTACTTACTGGTGTTTGTCTGTTGTGGGTTAAGAAAGTTTCTCCTTTGGGAGTGTTGAGAGAGAGAGAGAGAGAGTTTTTGTTGATTTCGGTTTTTTCCGATGTTTTTGATAAGGTATTGGACCTAAAGTTTTTGATTTGTGTGAAGGTACTGGACCTAAAGTTTTGTTTTTGATTGGTGTGCTCGGTAAGATTTCGCAATCTTATGCCTACTTATTCCCGTTAAAGAAAAAATAGGGAAATCAGAGCAATCATAGTTCCTCCTATTCTATGGGAGGAAAAAGATGATGTTTTCTTGTCTTGTTCAAAGCCCAAGATTGAATCTAAAAGGAGTATTTGTGTCTTGTTCAAAGCCTAAGATTGAAGCAAAAGGGGTTTGACTGAGAGAGAATTTGTCATCTCTAAAGGGAGACATCTCGTTTGTTTATCATAATTGTTGGGTGACTGATTATAAAGGAGAATTACTTTAACTGGGATAAGTGAATCCAGCAATTCCATAATTTCCTTTATAGGGGTGTTGTCCTGAAGGAGAAAATTTTAACTCAATGTTGAGCAATGCCATTTATCCTTAGGAATCTTTCATGCTAAGAGAGGTACAATGGCGTGGATGTAAATAATCTAGAGGCTTGTTGCTTACAACAATTAGATGAAAGAAGGTTTTTATCAGGATAAAGAAGGACCACAACTTGGATTTTTTTAATCAACAAGTGTGCCACTTACAGCAGTTATCTGGAATTAGGTTTGATTTGATTTTCTGTTTTGATATTGTGATATACAGAGAAATGTCTTCCTACAGAGAGATTTTGATTTCCTCTGAGGGGATGTTGATTTTTGTGTGCCTTGATCAAAGCCCAAGGTTAAAGCTAAGAGATTGACTGACTCCACTAGGGAGATTATTATCTGTCTTGTATAAAGCCCAAGATTGAGGCTAAAAAGAGACTAACTCTTTGGGGGGTATCATTATACAAAGCCTAAGAGGAGGCTGAAAGTTGACTTTTCTTTGGAAATATTTTGTCTGTCTTGTACAAAGCCCAAGATTGAGGCTAAAGAAGAACTTTTGACTCCACTGGGGAATATTTGTAGGTGTCTTGTACAAAGCCTAAGATTGAGGCTAAAAGAATATTGACTCTGCTGGAGAGTATGATTTATCTTGTACAAAGCCCAAGATTGAGGCTAACTTTGCTGAGGGAAAAATCATTATACAAAGCCTAAGAGGAGGCTGGTTGGAGAATTTCTTATATGAGGCCTAAGAGGAGGCTGAAGGATATTTAACTGACTCAATAAGAGAGTGTTTATATGGTGTCTTGTACAAAGCCCGAGATTGAGGCTGAAAAGGGTTGACTCAACAAGGAAGTGCTTTTAGGAGATTGACTCAATAAGAGAGTGCTGAAAAGGTGATTGACTCAACAAGAGAGTGCTTTTGTTTGTCTTGCACAAAGCCCAAGATTGAGGCTGAAAGAGGTTAACTCAACAAAAGAGTGTTTTAAGAAAGAAGATTGACTCAACAAAAGAGTGTATTTGAAGCTAACTCTGCTGAGGAAAATCATTATACAAAGCCTAAGAGGAGGCTGGCTTCTGCTGAGGATTATTGAGATCCAGAGGCAGGTCCAAAATGGGGAATCAACTCTTGCTGAGGATTACAGAAGATTTGAGGTATCAAATACCTTGAGGTTTTGATTTGAGATAGTGTTATACTGATGATAAGATGACCCTAGCTGGGGAAATTTAGGATGAAAAACTGAGTTTTAGATCCTGTGAGTGTTTTAACTCTACTGGAGATTGATTAAATGATCAGGGTTTCTCCTATATTTGTAGGGAGCTTGAGAATGTCTTTGAGATTCAAGAGGAGATTAGACTGTCCAAGTCTACTAGTATGGAAGAGTTTATCTTTGTATGATGCGCCAGAGGAGGCTGGTGCTTTAAGGGATGAGAATCAACCCTTAAATTGGTCTGAGGTTTTGACTCTTTAGAAAGACTGCTCTAACAAAGGATGACTAAGTTCTGTCCTATACCTTTAAGAGGTCTTCAGGGTCCTTGTATTAAGCCCAAGAAAAGGCATGAGAACTTCTAAGAAGCCGGAGGGTCCTTGTACAAAGCCCAAGAGGATGCTGGGGATGCTTTTAGGAAGCCAGTGGGTCCAAAGTTAAAAAAATTTCAAGAAAAGTTTCACCGGGAATAATCTTTTCTTTAGCGAACAGTTATAGGGTTTGAAGAAATTCAAGAGAGGTTTCACCGAGAATTAATCCTCTCTGGGGGAAATGAATTTCTTTGACAATTTTCTAATAGTGACAGTCTGAGAAAAGTTTCACTGGGAATAATGCCTTTCTCTTTGTTCCATATTGTATAAGCCCAAGAGAAAGTAAGACTGTATCTGAAAATTCCTATGGGGAACTAGTTTTGACTGTGTTGAAAGAGTGACCACTGGCTTGATCTAATCCTAGACCTAATTGCCAGGGAAAACTAGAAGCAGATAATATACAGGCATATATATACAGATGAAATATATACTGTATGTAAAAGAAGGTAGGAGGACTTAAAGGTGAGCAAGCTTCCAGCACATACAAATATATATATATATATATATATATATATATATATATATATATATGCAAGTATGTAAAAGAAAGCTAATAAAACTTACAGGTGAGCAAACTTCTATTGTAACAGCTGTATGGTTAGTTGTTCAAGAAATTAAAGAAATTTTTTATAACAACTATGAATTTGAACCTAAATCAAAAGGGAAAGTTGTTTTTGAAAATAATATTGGGGCTTATACTCATGGAGAGGCCCAGATGAAAAACAATAATCGTACCGTTGATCTGAAAATTGTATCGGGACTTATACAATGACTGAGGCCCAAAAAAGGTTTTCTGTACAGAGAGATGGGTCTTACACTCTATCAAGAGGGCCAAAGTGTTTTTTTTAAATGAAAAGAAATGGGACTTACAACACAAGGGTAGGACTAGATGAAAATGTTTTGAAAACGACGATCGCGCCGAGGTTTTAGAAAACACAGTGGGACTTATACAATGACTGAGGCCCAAAAAGGATTTTATTTACAAGGGATGGGTCTTACACTCTATTAAGAGGCCCAAAGTTTATTTTTGTACAAAGGATGGGGCTTACAACTTAAGGAGAGGCCCCTGGAAAGACAGTGACCGCACAGTCGTTTTGAAAACTGTATTGAGACTTATACAATGACTGAGGCCCAAAAATTATTTATGTACAAAGGGGGTTGGGTCTTACATTCTATTAGAGCCCCAAAGTGTTTTGAAAAAGATTTGTGAGGGTGAAAATCAGCAAAAACCCTAATTTGATTTAAAAATGTATTTTAATTGAATAAAAATTCAATTAAAATGATCAAAATTATCAAACATGTGTGAAAAAACAAGTTGTGATCTTGGATTAATGTTTGAAAAATCATGTTTCATTCATAGAATGATTTGAAAATCATTTGAATTTGCAAAATCAAGAGAAAGAAATGTTTTTAAATGTTTAAAAACAAATAAAAAAGTAATTCTTTACAAAAATACCAAATATATAAAATAAATAATATTTTTGTGAATTTTTTGTGGAATAAAATATTTTAACATTTTTGAGAATTTTCAAAAAAAGAACCAATAAAACATAATTAAAATTGAGAAATAAATTAATTTTGGAATTAATTAATAAAAACCATAAAAATGTGAAAAATAGCAAAAAAATATGAGAAATAGCAAAATGGTCTGGGTGGATGTTGAACCCACGACCTTCCATTCAAACACACATGCGCGCTACCACTGGGGTGGTGATACATCTGTGTATCAAAACCACCCCATGAATATATATGGGATGCGTTGTTTTTAGGCCTGGCCAAGGCGCCATGGCCTGGCCCTTGTCCATGGCAAGGCCTGATTTTAGGCCTCTTGCATGAAGGCTCTAACTTTCTCATTTCTCCATGGATTGGGACAAAATTTAGGTGTATCCTGCCTAGAACTTCATGAGGAATCCAATGGTGCCTTTGGAATTTTCAGAAAATGTTTCCATTTTAAAATCAGATAGTGATTTCAAAATAGGCCTAAATTTGCATGTTCTATGCTATCTGTAACACCCCAGTTTTGTGTGCGTTTTATTTAATCGAGTCGTTTGATTATTTTATTTTTATTTTATTTTATTTTCGACTTTTATCTGAAAATATGTTATTTTTCAATGTTGTGATATTTTATCGGGTTTTGGGAACGTTTGCGAGATAATTGAGTGTGGGGGTATTTTAGTCATTTCATGATATTTTAATTAAGTAGTAAGAATATAATAGAAAGAGAGAAAAATATAGAGAAAGAAAAAGAGAAGAAGGAAAAAGGAGAGAAAAGAGAAGAAGAAGAGAAATAGTAAGAAAACTTTGAAAATTCAAGAAAACAACTTCTAGAATCGATTTAATCGGGTAAGGGTGTGAAACTCGATTATCTTATGCTTGTGTATGATTATGTATGTATATGGTTGAATGTTTATTTGGTTTACCATAGTTTTCATTTCTAGGTTGAAAATGAGTAAAAATGAATAGAAATCGATGTTTTCGCGGACGAAAGTCGGATTAAGTCGCGTAGTGGAGTCGAGTGATGTTAGGTCGTGATTTAGTATGATTGTTTGATTGAATTTGTTTGATTTTGTAACTTTTGCATTTTTGATATATATTGAGGAATTTGGGGTGAATGGAGGAGTGATTGATTGAATGGTGTTTGGATAGGTCTGGTATAATTGTCATTGGCTGGTATTTAATTGGGTGGAATTGTTGGAATGAGTCTACGGGATTTAATTGGGTTTTGGTTGGTTTTTCTGTCATTAAAACAGAGTTTTTGATGGTTCTGCAGCAGTGTTAATCGATTAACCAAATGTATTAATCGATTAACACGTGAAAAATTTGAGTGTGTTTACGTGAGTTTCATACTGTTAACCGGTTAACCAAATGGGTTAACCGATTAACCAAGGCAAAAATTTGAAAAATCCAAAACTTTGAAAATTCATATCCTTTGAACCGTAAGTCCGTTTTGGCCGCCGTTCGAAGCGATAGGAAGCTAATGGGATGTCCTTCCTTATAAAAATGTTTTTTTTAGGATTAGTAGCCGGTTTAATTATGTCAGAAAATCGGGAATAGTGTCGGTTGTCGACTTTTGTCGTTATAATGGTGCGTAATTGGTGTGTATTGTACAAGGTGTTGTTGTATGATGTAAATGTATGTGTTTAGAGAGTGTTGTGATGAATTGTGGCCGTATGGAAATTAAATGCATTGTTTTGGGCATAAGTGCAAAGTGTGATTTTGTCGATATAGAGGAATGCATTTATGTGTGCATATTAAATGTCATGAGTCATTGTATGCCAAGCATCATGATATGCATTGTTGTGACGTCCTGAGTGACGGATTGATTCCAGAGGGAATCTGCTATAACATCGTGAGCCTTAAAAATAAGAGGACTGAAAGCGATCTGATTGGATCGTGAGCCTTAAAAATAAGAGGACCGAAAGCGATGGTTATAGACGATCGTGTGCCCATGTGGGGTGTGAGCGATCGGATCGTGAGCCTTATACAAAGAGGACCGAAAGCGATCCATAAACGTCGTGAGCCTTATACAAAAAGGACCGAAAGCGATGGGGGAACATCGTATGCCCGACGGGGAGTTACAGTGATGTAAAGAGCGATGGTTCCAATAGTTCCTGAGTGAACTAGTGATGAGAAATATTGGGAGTCGGTACCGCATGGCATGTGCATAGAGTCGTTGTGTCGGTCTCTGTGCATTTGCATGAATCATGAATATGTTTGACTATGTGTGAGAATTTTGAATAGATTAACCGTGTGTGGACTTGATGAATTGATATTTTTGGTGATAATTGCATTGTGTACGATTAATATGCATTGGTGTTAGATAAATGAAATATGTGTGATGTGTGTGGTATATGGATTCTGAGGTATGTTGTGGTGAGAAATTATATGTGCATTGTTGTGTAATATATAACTATATGCAATTGTATTATGATTGTTTTTTCACCCTTCTGCTGTTTTATAATGCTCTATGAGGCATTGCAGATTAGAGTCGCTGGAGGTATTTTTGTGAAGCTTTGCGTCTTCATTCTTTTGTCGGTCGGCTCTGATATGTGACACTGGGTAGTTAGGGAGGCCGTTAGTGATTATTGTGTATCATGTATATATATATATATATATATATATATATATATATATATATATATATATATATATATATATATATATATATCTTTTGGCTTGTGCATGTATAACTTGATGTATGACAACTCTTCACGTGATATATATATATATATATATATATATATATATATATATATATATATATATATATATATATATATATATATGTTATTCAGTTTTAGATTTTCCGCTTTTATTCTAAAATCTGAAATGTGGGTGTAAGGAACTGAGTTCCTCTGTTGATTGCTACCCCACTGTTGCATATCTTTATGAGCAGGTGTTGTATGTATTGTTTCAAATTGATGTGACCCTTCGGTCTATGTTGTGAATTTCAATTATACTCTGACGAAATTTTGAATTTTCTTTTATCGCTTTACTTATTTAGGGGTATAGATTGGGGGTGTTACATTAAGTGGTATCAGAGCTAGTCCGTGTAGTTGTGTCAGTCCTTGTTGGTCGTTGTGTTTGGAGTGAGCTGTTTGCTTAACCATAAGTGCTGTTATTGGAAATTAACAGAATATGGCTGGTAGGAACGATGCTGCTTTGGCTGCTGCTATGCAAGCTATGGCACGTGTTGTGCAGGGTGCACCTAATGCTGGAGAGAATGATGAGTTTAGAAAGAATAGATCGCCTGTCTTCAAAGGGAGACATAATCCTAATGGTGCACAGATTTGGCTGAAAGAGATTGAGAGGATATTCAGAGTTATGGATTGTGCTGAGGACAGTAAGGTGAGACTAGGAACTCACATGTTACAGGAAGAAGCGGATGACTGGTGGGTTAGTACACGTCCTGTGTTAGAAGCTGGTGATGAAGAGGTAACTTGGGAATTGTTTAGCCAGGAGTTTCTGAGGAAGTATTTTCCGGAGGATGTGAGGGGAAAGAAGGAAATTGAGTTCTTGGAACTGAAACAAGGTAATATGTCTGTCATTGATTATACTGCTAAGTTTGTGGAACTTGTGCAGTTTTATCCTCATTATGCTGAAGCGACCTCGGAATTTTCTAAGTGTGTGAAGTATGAAAGTGGATTGCGTCCTGAGATTAAGCAGGCAATCGATTATCAGAGGATAAGGAGGTTTGCTGATTTGGTGGAGTGTTGTAGGATTTATGAAGAGGATAGTAAGGCTCGTTCTACACATTACAAAAGTGTAAGTGACAGGAAAGGGAAGCAACAGTTCCGTGGTGGTCCGTATGTAACACCAGCTGATAAAGGTAAACAAAAGGGTACTTTTGATCGAAGGTCAGGTGGAGGAGGTATGTCTGGGCCTCTGAGATGTTTTAGGTGTGGTGATGTGGGACATCGTCAGTCCGAGTGTAAGAAAGATTTGTGGAAGTGTTCTAATTGTGGAGGTGTAGGACATGTTGCTGCTGATTGTGCCAGGAAGAATGTCGTTAAGTGTTTCAACTGTGGTGAACCTGGTCATATTAGTACGAAGTGTCAGAAACCGAAGCAAGCTCCATCTAGTGGGAAGGTATTTTCTTTGGTAGGTACTCAGACTTCAAGTGCAGATCGTCTGATCAGAGGTACTTGTTTTATTAATAGTATGCCTTTAGTTGCTATTATTGATACTAGAGCGACTCATTCATTTATTTCGTCTGAGTGCGTGAAGCGTTTGAATCTTGTGTTGTCTTTGATGGATGGTGAGATGGTTATTGATACTCCAGCAATGGGGTCAGTAACTACTTCTTTGGTTTGTTTAAGTTGTCCTTTGACCATTTATGGTAAAGACTTTGAGATGGATTTAGTGTGTTTGCCGTTGGAGGGTTTAGATGTGGTTTTGGGAATGAATTGGTTGCAATTCAATCGAGTTCATATTGATTGTTATCATAAGTTGGTAAGGTTTCCTTCTCTTGAGGAAGACGAAGACTCGAGTTTCTTATCTACCAAAGAGTTGAAGAAACTTTTGGCGGAGGAAGCTCAGTTGTTTGGGTTGTTTGCATCGTTGACTGTGGATAGTTAAGTTTCACTTGATGTGTTTCCTGTTGTGTGTAAATTTCCAGAAGTTTTTCCTGAGGATATTTTGGACTTGCCGCCAGAGAGAGAGGTGGAGTTTTCTATAGATTTAGTTCCTGGTACTAGACCTGTTTCTATGGCACCTTATCGTATGTCGGCATCTGAGTTGGTTGAGTTAAAGAAACAGTTGAGTGAGTTATTGGAAAAGAGGTTTGTAAGACCTAGTGTTTCTCCTTGGGGTGCTCCAGTTTTATTGGTGAAAAAGAAAGATGGAAGCATGCGGTTGTGTATCAATTATCGTCAGTTGAATAAGGTGACGATTAAGAATAAGTATCCTCTTCCAAGGATTGATGATCTGATGGATCAATTGGTTGGTGCTTGTGTGTTCAGTAAGATTGATTTGAGATCAGGGTATCATCAGATTAGGGTGAAGGAAGAAGATATCCAGAAGACGGCCTTTAGGACACGTTACGGTCATTATGAATATTCTGTGATGCCGTTCGGGGTTTCTAACGCGCCAGGTGTGTTTATGGAGTACATGAATCGTATTTTCCACGAGCAGTTGGATCGTTTTGTGGTGGTGTTTATTGATGATATCTTAATTTATTCTAAGTCTCGGGAGGAGCATGCAGAACATTTACGTATTGTGTTGCAGGTTTTGAAAGAAAGGAAGCTCTTTGCCAAATTGTCTAAGTGTGAATTCTGGTTATCGGAAGTGAGTTTTCTTGGACACGTGATTTCAGGTAATGGTATTTCTGTGGATCCATCTAAAGTAGAAGCAGTTCTACAATGGGAGGCTCCGAGATCTGTCACTGAAATTCGAAGCTTTTTGGGGTTGGTCGGATATTATCGAAGGTTTATTGAAGGTTTTTCTAAACTAGCACTTCCTTTGACCCAGTTGACTTGTAAAGGGCAAGCGTTCATTTGGGATATTCGGTGCGAGGAGAGTTTTATTGAGCTGAAGAGAAGATTGACGACAGATTTGATTTTGATTTTGCCGAATCCTAATGAACCATTTATGGTTTATTGTGATGCTTCATTGATTGGTCTAGGTGGTGTTCTGATGCAGGAAGATAAGGTGGTGGCTTATGCTTCAAGGCAATTAAGAGTTCATGAGAAAAATTATCCTACTCATGATCTTGAATTAGCGGCTGTGGTTTTTGTGTTGAAGATCTGGAGGCATTATCTCTACGGTGCCAGGTTTGAAGTCTTTAGTGATCACAAAAGTTTGAAATATTTGTTTGATCAAAAAGAGCTAAACATGAGGCAACGTAGATGGTTGGAATTCTTGAAGGACTACGACTTTAGCTTGAATTACCATCCTGGTAAAGCTAATGTGGTAGCCGATGCATTGAGCCGGAAATCGTTGCATATGTCCGCTTTAATGGTTAAAGAGTGGGAACTTTTGGAATCGTTTAGAGACTTGAGTTTGGTTTGTGAAGTGACGTCGGATAGCGTGAGGCTTGGGATGCTAACGATTACTAATGATTTTCTGATGACTGTTAGTGAGAAACAAAAGCTGGATGTGAAATTTGTGGATTTGATGTTGGTGGGAGAAAAAGATGCGAATAGTGATTTTAAGGTGGATATTAATGGTGTTTTGAGATTCCGAGGTAGGATTTGTATTCCTGACGATGCGGAGTTGAAAAGGATGATTTGGGAAGAAGGACACCAGAGTAATTTGAGTATACATCCGGGAGCGAATAAGATGTATCAGGATTTGAAGAAGATTTTCTGGTGGTCTGGATTGAAAAGAGATGTGGCTCAGTTTGTTTATGCATGTTTGACTTGTCAGAAATCGAAGGTGGAACATCTGAGGCCTAGTGGTTTATTGCAGCCGTTGGATATTCCTGAGTGGAAGTGGGATAGCATTTCGATGGATTTTGTAACGGGGTTGCCAAATACTCAACGAGGGCATAATGTTATTTGGGTGGTTGTTGATAGGCTGACTAAATCCACTCATTTTATTCCTATTGACATCAGTTTTACTTTGGAGAGGTTGGCAGAGATTTATATCAGTGTGATTGTGAAGTTGCATGGGGTTCCATTGAGTATTGTTTCTGATCGAGATCCGAGGTTTACCTCGAGATTTTGGGAAAGTTTACAGAAGGCGTTGGGTTCTAAATTGAGATTGAGTTATGCTTATCATCTGCAGACGGATGGTCAGACGGAGAGGACGATTCATTCGTTGGAAGATTTGTTGAGAGTGTGTGTTTTGGAACAAGGTGGTGCGTGGGATAGTTATCTTTCATTGATTGAATTTACGTATAATAACAGTTTCCATTCTAGTATTGGAATGGCACCATTTGAAGCATTGTATGGACGAAGGTGCCGAACACCTTTGTGTTGGCACGAATCTGGTGAGAGTTCGGTGGTTGGACCAGAGTTGGTGCAACAGACGACGGAGAAAGTGAAGTGTATTCGTGAGAAGATGAAAGTTGCTCAAAGTAGACAAAAGAGTTATCATGATCGGAGACGGAAGGACCTTGAGTTCCAAGAGGGCGATCATGTATTTCTGAGGGTTACGCCGGTAACGGGTGTGGGTCGTGTATTGAAATCGAAGAAACTTACTTCTCGGTTTATTGGTCCTTACCAGATATCCGCGAGAGTGGGTGTTGTGGCTTATAGGGTGGCGTTGCCGCCGAATCTGTCGAGTTTGCACGATGTGTTCCATGTTTCATAGCTTCAGAAGTATGTTCCGGATCCGTCACATGTGATTCTGATGGACGAGGTTGAGGTAAGGGAGAACCTTACAGTTGAGGCATTACCAGTTAGGATTTTGGATCGCGAGGTGAAGCGGTTGAGAGGCAAGGATATTGCACTTGTGAAAGTGGCGTGGGGAGGCGCTGCTGAGGGCAATTTGACGTGGGAGTTGGAGAGTCGGATGCGGGAGTCGTATCCAGAGTTGTTCGTCTCAAGTATATTTTCGAGGAAGAAAATTTCTAAGTGGGGGAGAGTTGTAACGCCCCAGTTTTGTGTGCGTTTTATTTAATCGAGTCGTTTGATTATTTTATTTTATTTTATTCTATTTTCGACTTTTATCTGAAAATATGTTATTTTTCAATGTTGTGATATTTTATCGGGTTTTGGGAACGTTTGCGAGATAATTGAGTGTGGGGGTATTTTAGTCATTTCATGATATTTTAATTAAGTAGTAAGAATATAATAGAAAGAGAGAAAAATAGAGAGAAAGAAAAAGAGAAGAAGGAAAAAGGAGAGAAAAGAGAAGAAGAAGAGAAATAGTAAGAAAACTTTGAAAATTCAAGAAAATAACTTCTAGAATCGATTTAATCGGGTAAGGGTGTGAAACTCGATTATCTTATGATTGTGTATGATTATGTATGTATGTGGTTGAATGTTTATTTGGTTTACCATAGTTTTCATTTCTAGGTTGAAAATGAGCAAAAATGAATAGAAATCGATGTTTTCGCGGACGAAAGTCGGATTAAGTCGCGTAGTGGAGTCGAGTGATGTTAGGCCGTGATTTAGTATGATTGTTTGATTGAATTTGGTTGATTTTGTAACTTTTGCATTTTTGATATATATTGAGGAATTTGGGGTGAATGGAGGAGTGATCGATTGAATGGTGTTTGGATAGGTCTGGTATAATTGTCATTGGCTGGTATTTAATCGGGTGGAATTGTTGGAATGAGTCTACGGGATTTAATCGGGTTTTGGTTGGTTTTTCTGTCATTAAAACAGAGTTTTTGGTGGTTCTGCAGCAGTGTTAATCGATTAACCAAATGTGTTAATCGATTAACACGTGAAAAATTTGAGTGTGTTTACGTGAGTTTCATACTGTTAACCGGTTAACCAAATGGGTTAACCGATTAACCAAGGCAAAAATTTGAAAAATCCAAAACTTTGAAAATTAATATCCTTTGAACCGTAAGTCCGTTTTGGCCGCCGTTCGAAGCGATAGGAAGCTAATGAGATGTCCTTCCTTATAAAAATGGTTTTTTAGGATTAGTATCCGGTTTAATTATGTCGGAATATCAGGAATAGTGTCGGTTGTCGACTTTTGTCGTTATAATGGTGCGTAATTGGTGTGTATTATACAAGGTGATGTTGTATGATGTAAATGTATGTGTTTAGAGAGTGTTGTGATGAATTGTGGCCGTATGGAAATTAAATGCATTGTTTTGGGCATAAGTGCAAAGTGTGATTTTGTCGATATAGAGGAATGCATTTATGTGTGCATATTAAATGTCATGAGTCATTGTATGCCAAGCATCATGATATGCATTGTTGTGACGTCCTGAGTGACGGATTGATTCCAGAGGGAATCTGCTATAACATCGTGAGCCTTAAAAATAAGAGGACTGAAAGAGATCTGATTGGATCGTGAGCCTTAAAAATAAGAGGACCGAAAGCGATGGTTATAGACGATCGTGTGCCCATGTGGGGTGTGAGCGATCGGATCGTGAGCCTTATACAAAGAGGACCGAAAGCGACGGGGGAACATCGTATGCCCGACGGGGAGTTACAGTGATCTAACGAGCGATGGTTCCAATAGTTCCTGAGTGAACTAGTGATGAGAAATATTGGGAGTCAGTACCGCATGGCATGTGCATAGAGTTGTTGTGTCGGTCTCTGTGCATTTGCATGAATCATGAATATGTTTGACTATGTGTGAGAATTTTGAATAGATTAACCGTGTGTGGACTTGATGAATTGATATTTTTGGTGATAATTGCATTGTGTACGATTAATATGCATTGCTGTTAGATAAATGAAATATGTGTGATGTGTGTGGTATATGGATTCTGAGGTATGTTGTGGTGAGAAATTATATGTGCATTGTTGTGTAATATATAACTATATGCAATTGTATTATGATTGTTTTTCTCACCCTTCTGCTGTTTTATAATGCTCTATGAGGCATTGCAGATTAGAGTCGTTGGAGGTATTTTTGTGAAGCTTTGCGTCTTCATTCTTTTGTCGGTCGGCTCTAATATGTGACACTGGGTAGTTAGGGAGGCCGTTAGTGATTATTGTGTATCATGTATATATATATATATATATATCTTTTGGCTTGTTCATGTATAACTTGATGTCTGACAACTCTTCATGTGATATATATATATATATATATATATATATATATATATATATATATATATATATATATATATATATATTTATATGTTATTCAGTTTTAGATTTTCCGCTTTTATTCTAAAATCTGAAATGTGGGTGTAAGGAACTGAGTTCCTCTGTTGATTGATACCCCACTGTTGCATATCTTTATGAGTAGGTGTTGTATGTATTGTTTCAAATTGATGTGACCCTTCGGTCTATGCTTTGAATTTCAATTATACTCTGACAAAATTTTGAATTTTCTTTTACCGCTTTACTTATTTGGGGGTATAGATTGGGGGTGTTACACTATCTCATTGTACAGGCAATAATAGCATGACAAATTGGTTCAAACACAACATATATGACATGTATGAGATGTCCATGATCAACGGACATCAAAAACTCAGAGATGACTTGCAAAAGAAGGCATTTTGGCCTAATGAGAGAGATTTTGAGGAATGCATCAGTTGTAGTGTTTTGGTGTACTCAAACTGACCACAAATGAGCTCTATTTATAGTAGAGCAAGTTTTTTTTGCAAGCAATAGTGAATGGCAACTTGGACAGTCCCTTGGCCAATTGTAGCATAAAGGAATCTTTAGTCTCCTATTGCCATTGACTTGAGGTTAGGGCACAGGCCTATGGTTCTTTGATTCAGAGCTGAATCTTGACTCATTCAGTTAGCAATGTCTCAGTCTATGCCACCTTGATGTATCCATTGAATGCTTGAAAACAAAATTGGAGTCTTTGAGCTTTTTAGCCTTTTTAGGGAACTTATGGCTACATGTAGTTCCTTGGACTTGGGAGGCTTGTGGATAAATGGATGACAAGGCTTGGAATTGTCCAAATTAGCTAACTCGAGCAAAATGCACAAATCGATGCCATGTTCCAAGGGTTGTATCTCCCTATTCAAATTGAATTTGGAGATGATCTAGTACTTGTTGGAAATCCCTCATGGCATACTTCAACTTTGATGTTCACCAATGGACCTGGTTTAACTTGGATCAAGGTGAAAAATGTCCCTACATTTTGGAAAAAGTAAGGCAGATTCTAACTTATTGAAATTTTCACTAAGTGTTGGAAAAAGTGTCATTTTCATGTTTTTTTGATTTTGATCAATCCATAACTCAAAATCCATGAGGATTTGGAATTTCTTGTAGTTGACATATTTGAAGTATGTCAGATAGGCTTTCATTTGAGCTTTGAATTGGAGAAAAAGGCCTTGTGGTTTAGTAGTTATGACCTTGCAAAGTTGGTACAAAATCACTTTTGTTCCATAACTTAGAAAAATTTTGGTTTCTCATGGTTGCCCCTTTTGCAAGAAACCTCACTTTTATTGATTTTTCTTAATGAATGATGATCAATACCATACATTAACATTATATATGACTTAGGGGAGCCATATTTTTGAAAAATTCCAAAAAGTCAAACTTGATTTTGTGCACAGTTGACTTTTCGTCAGATGAAATCCAAACTGTGTGATTCTTGGTGCAATCAAGTCCTTGGCCTAATTCAAACCTAATGGATGGATTCCATAGGTGTTTTAGGGTGTCTTGAATCATGCCCCAAGTTTTGGGAGCATGTCTTGGTCAAAAGTCAAAGATACAGTTGACTTTTTCTTCAAAACCCTAATTGTGGTCCAGGTGAAATTGAAACTTGTGGATCAAGCTTTTTGGATTAATACATTGTTGTAAATGGATCAATGTGGTGTATTTGAGGTCCTAAAATCATGTCTTGAGGTTTGGGCTCATGCCTTGCCCCAAAAGTCAACTTAGGGGTGAATTAGGTCAAGAAACCCTAATTCCTGATTTTTTATGAATGCATCCCCTGAGGCTAATTTTGACTTGATGAGTAGGTCCATGAGGTCCCTTGGGGTATCTTGGGTTATGCTTTGAAGCATTGGCTCATGCCCAGAGGAAAATTTTCATCTAGAAGCCTTGGTCGACCAAAACCCTAATTTGGTGACACTGGCGATCTTGAGGCTTGATCCACTTGGAATGTAGCAACTTTGTGCTTGATTCTTGATGTGGGAGTCCTCTTGATCCTTTGTGGGTGTTTGAGAGGTTAGACAAGTTGAATATCATGTCATTTCTTGATTGATCCTTTGTCTAAGTGCTCTGAGAGGGATGGAAACCCTAATTCTTGATTATGGTGAATGCTCACCCATCTTTGAGGAGATTGATGAGGCATGATGGTACATCCATATTATGGTAATGATCTTCATAATTATGGGAAATCTTGATGGTCAAAATTTAGGGTATGACACAACAGTTATCTGGAATTAGGGTTTTTTGATTGTCTATTTTGATGTGTGATGTACATAGAGATGTCTTCCTACAGAGAGAACTCTTGATTTCCTCTGAAGGGATGATGTTTTTTCATGTGTACCTTGATAAAAGCCCAAGGTTGAAGCTAAAAGGTTGTTTATGTCTTGTTTAAAGCCCAAGATTGAAGCTAAAAGATTGACTCTACTAGGGAAGTTTTATATATGTCTTGTACAAAGCCCAAGATTGAGGTTGAAAAGAGATTGACTCTTCTGGGGAATATTTTGTTTGTCTTGTACAAAGCCCAAGATTGAGACTAAAAGAAATTAACTCCACTAGGGAGAGGTTTTATCTGTCTTATACAAAGCCCAAGATTGAGGCTAAAAAAGAAATTGACTCAGCTGGAGAGTATGATCTGTCTTGTACAAAGCCCAAGATTGAGGCTAACTCTACTGAGGAAAAATCATTATACAAAGCCTAAGAGGAGGCCGGTTGGGGAAATCCTTATATGAAGTCTAAGAGGAGGCTATCTTCTGTTGAGGATTGTTGAAATCCAGAGGCAGGTCCAATATGTATTGGGGAATCAACTCTGGCTGGGGATTTGAAGGAGAATTGAATTATCAGATGCCCTGAGGTTCTGATTCTGTTAAGGTTTTAGTGACGGTAAAGGTTTAAAATTGAGTATGAAAACCTATGGAGATTTTAACTATGCTGGAGATTGATGAAATGATCAGGGTTTTTTCCTGTGTTTTTAGGAGACTTTAGGGTTTCTTTGAGATCCAAGAGGAGATGAGACTTTCCAAGTCTACTGGTATGAAGAGGTTAACTCTTAGCTGGAGGATGATCTTTGTATGATGCCCAGGAGGAGGCTGAGACTGTCCAAGTCTACTTGTATGAAGCCCAACAGGAGGTTGAGGGTTTAAGGGATGAAGATCAACCCTAGAATAGTCTGATGTTCTGAAATTCTGACTCTCTGGAGGATTGGACTAGTAAAGATGACTAGTTTCTGTCCTATACCTGTAGGAGGTCTTTGGGTCCTTGTATTAAGCCCAAGAGGAGGCTGAGAACTTCTAAGAAGCCCGTGGGTCCTTGTACTAAGCCCAAGAGGAGGCTGGGGATGCTTTTAGGAAGCCTGTGGGTCCAAACCTTAAGAAAAGTTCAAGAGAGGTTTCACTGGGAATAATCCTTTCTTTGGGGAACAGTTCTAGGGTTTGAAGAAATTCAAAAGAGGTTTCACCTGGAATTAGTCCTCTTTGGGGAAATGAATTTCTTATACACACATTTCTAAGTTGTGACAGTCTTGAGAAAAGTTTCATCGGGAATAATGCCTTTCTCTGTTCCATATTGTATAAGCCCAAGAAGAGGCAAGACTGTATCTGGAATTTCCTATGGGGGAACTAATTTTGACTATGTTAAAAGAGTAACCACTAGTTTGATCTAAAACTAGACCTAATTGCTGGGGAAAACTCTAAGCAAGTATATACAGGCATACATATATAGATGAAATATATAAACAACTCTACTACGAAAAACCCATTTAACAACGGTTGGAAATGACATATAATGACGGGGGCGAATGCGTTGTTATGTAGAGTGTTGTTGTATATGAGGTACGTACAATGACGGTCTTGGGACCGTTGTTGTATTCCAGTATGCGCGCACCATTTCACGACGGTTAGTTTAGTCAACCGTTGTGATATAACTAAACTGTGATCTGATTCGATTCTCAGCAACAACATTTTTTATTTATATTAGTGTTTGACATACAACTACGGATAGGTTTATAACCGCTGCCAAAAACAACCTATTTTAAATATAAAATTTATCTGCTTATCAAATTATTCCTATAATTTATCCTGTCAAAACAACTTCTATTTACATGCAAACACAATTCTTCCTATATTTTATCCTTATAAATGAATCAGAGAATTTACATCAAAAGAAATTTACATCAAAAGCTAAATGAATCAGAGAATTAAACTGCTTACATTGTTTAAATCAAAAGCCAATATTATTGATTTCATTATGTGCATCAAAAGCCAAAACTATTGTTTACATTATGTGCATCAAAAGCAAAAAATATGTGCATCAAAAAATGTTGCTGATATATCAAACAGCAGGAGCAGAACCCTTAAACGCATTGTGGATATACGCCCAACGTTTACGAAGATCCACAAAGTCCTCAACGGGGAATGGGGTTTCGTCGTTGAAGATCATGCATGATAATAATTCAATAGTCAACTTATATATTAATACATGTAAACATTTTATGGCATATATTACCGTATCCCATGAATCAATAGTGTCAGCAAGGACAATGTTTAACATGTGTTTCATGATAAAATACCCACACTCGTAACTCCCACGTTGTTTCCTCGTCTACAAATTACATGAATATAAACACATGAATACAACCACACATGCATGAATGTAAATGAAATAAACAGGTAATCGGGCCACTTACTTTAGGAGCAAGGTATGTGGGCTTTTTTCTAACATTATTCAATATATTAACTTGCTCCACAATACTGCACATTGAAAATTGAATTAAACATATTACATGATAAACTAATTACAATTAATGCCAAAGAAAATGATATTAAACAAAGACACTTACGTTAATACAAGATATTTCATTGATTTGTGGAGTGGATCGTGCAAGGAACACATTAATGTCACCGTATTTGTCCTAATCGATATTACGATCAATTGCCAATGACCACTGAATGAACACGAGAATATATATATATATATATATATATATATATATATATATATATATATAGTTGTTACTAAAACAAAACTAAATATAGAATATAGAAATAAATTACAACAATATTAACCCACATAGGAATGGTGCAAGGTAACATTCTTTTCCTCCGTCATTTAGTCGGCTTTTCAAGTACTTTTCTCTGATATTTTTATCATTATATGCCCAAGCAATAAAACTTGGGTCCAAGATTCCATAGGTACTTGATTTATTCAATTCTATACAAACACGGTGAATGTACCTAAATGGTCAAAGAAAATGAATAAATTAAAGGAGAAAATACAAAAAATTATAATGTTCTATAATGACATGTATATTCGACTATATAGTTACGTGCACCAAACTTGCAAAATAGCTATGTCAAGCCACTTATATCCTGCGAGAAAATCCCTCACATCTTCAGGAGTGTAATACACTAAATCCAATTTAGGGCAATGTTCTAGCGGGAGAGCTTGTGCAAGGTCTGTTGTTGAAATGGACAAGTATAAACTTGTTATTTCATTTGGACTAGGGTCCAATATCCCATTGTGGTTATCTACAGGGGGGAGGGGCTGTACAATTACTCCCTTTTGTAGAAGTGTGATTTACGACACTTCTGCTTGGAGTTTGATCATCACCAACGCAACGATGATCTTCATTAGTTCGTTGTTCGAGGCTTTCACTTAATCTCTACATCATAACATTCAATTAGAACATAAAACAAAAATAAGCACAATATATTCAATTAGAACATACAATATATATCATACAAAAATAAGCGCGATTTACGACACATACCGAATACAACTCTTGTAACCTTTCCACTTCTTTCTCCCTTTTTTCCCTCTCCTATTCAAATAGCCTCCTTTGCTCTGCCAATTGCTTCTCAACATTCTCAATCTTTTGTATTTGAGCAAGAAATTCAGCGGTCTCGGTGCTTCTTCCTTGAGATCCAAAGTATGACCTCAAGCCAACACCATCTCCACCACCACGGATACGACCTCCATGCACAGCTGTTCCGATAGCTTCGACTAATATGTCATGTCGTGCTTCCGGAACAAATGTGCCTTCACGGGCCGCCACAACCAAATTATCTTACACAACATGAGCAACTTACATAAGCAAATGCATTTAAATGACAACTCATGAGCAACTTACATAAGCAAACGCATTTAAACAAAACATATACTTACAATTTTCTCAGCAATTACTCTTGAAGCCTCAGAGGTGTACTCTCCATTAGGTCTTAATCCAGCCCTCTTCCATTTCTCATGTCTTGAAGGTGGAGATGGAACGTCACCATCTCCTCCTTCTTGTAGTTTTTCCTGCAAGATCCTCTTCTCAAGTTTCCTGTAACCCCCACGAGACAATCTATGGGGGTACATGTTTTTCGCCTTGTTCTGAATTCCTACTTCGCTTTTAGCCTGTTATTAACATAGTGAAAAATGTGTATGATTAGTATCTATAACTCATTAGCATAACATTATAGGTTACATAAGACTAGTACTAACCTTGAATTCCTCAGAACGGCGTTTCTTTGCAAACTTATGCCACACCTTCTTCGATAAAAAACTATACCGAATCCAGGGAGGTTGAAGACCGGTCTTAGGCTGCGTAATGTAGTCAGCTGTGAGCCATGACTAAAATCCCCTCCAACGAACACCGGCATAAGTTATCCACTTTATTTTCAATTTTGAGTCATCGATAAACTCAAAATTCAACTACATTAAATCAATATATAAGTATGAATTAGAAACTATAGGTAGTGATATCAAATATATGAAAATTATAGTATGAAATACCTTAACTTCTGTCCATATGTTGTCTTTGACATTAACATCCACTTCTCTCCAATCATCAATCAGTATACTGACTTTGCTACGTGCAAGGAATGCAACATAACTCCTAAAAGTAGCGTAATGTGGACAATCCAATAATCTGTAGTGCGAATCAAACTTGATCGAAATTTTTACACCAGATGAGTTGCGGACTAATGTGAATTGGGGCATAATTGTGACACCTCTTTGTGATCTTTTCGTTTGACTTTCAGTTGTTTGAGTTTCATTGGCTAACCTTTCATTTGTTTGAGTTTCTTCGCTGGTTTCTGATGAAGAACTCGACAAGGTCGACATCTAAGTTCAAAAACAACAACAACAACATGAACAACAATGGCAAAAGAGTTTACTATAGATGCATGGGGAAAATATTTTACGTACCCTAAACGTGACGACGAAGTAAACAATGTTGGTGTTGGTGTTGTTGTTGTTGTCTTCCTTCCTTACGACAATGATGGTGTTGTTGTTATCTTCCTTCTCGACGGTGACGATGATGACGACGGTGTTGGTGTGTGCATAATCTTCTATTTTCTTCACGATCGTGATGATGATGACGAAAATGACAACAAATGGATACTGATGATGAAAACTTTGGTTGAAATCGTGTATTGTTTCACAGTATTGAACGTTAGGGTTTAAGGTTGAAATCGTGTAACGTTTCGTCTAGTTTCTATTTTCAATGGAAAAAAGGATACTGAAGAGACAATGAAACTAGCTAGCTTGGAGAATATTGAAAATCTACTGCGACGGTCAACAATTTAAACCGTTATGATATATTATTTTCATAATGAAATTTCATATTAAAGCGCCAGAGTTATTTTTAGAATTAAAAATTAAAAAAAAAACATACAAAATATATCACAACGGTGTATATAAACAACCGTAGTCATAACTTTTAATTTTTTTAATTAAAAGTAAATAAAAAAGAAAAGGCGCGCTTTAACATAAAAGGAATAATATATATGATGGCGTTGAGGTTCGAACACATGAAAGCTTGATGGTATCACCACGGTTGATTTATCAACCGTTGTTATATACAGATAATCACCACGGTTGGTTTATCAACCGTTGTTATATACAGATAATTTTTATTCAATAAACAAATAAAATACAACCGCGCCTTAGTTTAGATATGGCACAATGGTGTAGGGATGAAGCGTTGTGAGCTTGGCGTCGTTGTTTACGCATTTTGTAGTAGTGCAAGTATGTGTAGAAGAAATAGTAGAACTTACAGTTGTGCAAGCTCCGACATTGTAACCACAACTGTATGGTTAGTTATTCAAGAAATTGAAGAAAGTTTTGATAATAACTTTGAATTTGAATCTAAATCAAAAAATAAGGTTGTTTTAAAGGAAGTTTGGGGCTTATACTCAAGAAGAGGCCCATATGAATTCTTTCGAAAAGGCAACGATCACGTCGTCATTTTGAAAATCACAGAGGAACTTATACAATGAATGAGGCCCAAATTATTGTATTTACAAAGAGGATTGGGTCTTACACTCTATTAGAGGCCCTAAATTTTATTTTTATACAAGATATGGGACTTATAACTCAAGTAGATGCCCAAATGAAAAACAGTGATCGCACCGTTATTTTTGAAAATTGTGTCGGGACTTATACAGTGACTGAGGCCCAAATTATTTATGTACAAAGGGGGTTGGATCTTACACTCTATTAGAGTCCCAAAGTGTTTGAAAAAAGAAGAAAAATGGGACTTACAACCAAAAGGGAGGGCCGGATGATTTTTGTTTGAAAATGGCGATCGCGCCGAGATTTTTTAAAATCGCATCGGGACTTATACAATGACTGACGTCCAAAATGGTTTATTTACAAAGAGATGGGACTTACACTCTATCAAGAGGCCCAAAAGTGTTTAAAAAAGAAGTTTGATCAAAGGGGGAAACCCTAATTTCTTTTAAAAATATAAATTTAAAGAAAAATAAGTAATAAATGATATAAAATACCAAATATATTGAAAAACAAGTTGTAAATTTTGAACAATGTTTTGAAAAATCATGTTTAATCACATGAAAGTTTTGAATCCAATTAAATTTGAAAATTCAAGGTGGAAACCTCATTTTAAAAATGTTTCAAAACAAATAAAATGAAATTAATTAAAAAAATTCAAGCTATATTAAATAAATAATATAAATTTGATTTTTTTATAGAATAAAATATTTCAATAATTTTGTGAATTTTCAAAATAAGAATCAATAAAAAATAATTAAAATTGAGAGAGAAATTAATTTTGAGATTAATTAAGAAAATCATGAAAAATAAGAAAAAATAGCAAAAAATGAGAGGGAACGAAAAATGGTCTGGGTGGGTGTTGAACCCACGCCCTCCAACCAAACACACATGCCCGCTACCATTGGGATGGTGATACATCCGTGTATCAAAACCACCCCATAAACATATATGGGTGGCTTAAATTTCAGGTCAGGCCAAGGCAAAAACCAAGTTTTGAGTGATTTGCAAGAAGGATCATATCTCCCTCATTTCTCCATGAAACTGGACAAAATTTAGATGGATCCCACCTAGAATTTCATGAGGAATCCAATGATGGTCTTAGATTTTTCTAAAGATGGCTACATTTTAAAACCCGATAGTGGTTTAAAAATAGGCCAAAGTTTGCAAGTTCTATGTTATCTCATCATACAAGCAACAATATCATGGTAAATTGGTTGAAACACAAAACATATGATATATATGACATGTTCATGATCAATGGACATCAAAGCAATGCATATTTTAAAGGGTTCAAGTTGTTACGCACTTACCTCTTGAAGTTCCTTGTGCTATCTTGCAAAAAGCTTGTGCCATAAGTAATCTAAGGCTTTAGACACTCTTGATTGATCCCTTAGAAGCTTTTAGGATGATCAAAACCAGCTGGAAACCTCAGGAATAAGAACTGGCTCTTTCTTGCAAAAGTGACCAAAATGGTATCTCACTCAAATGGTGTTACAGTTGAGGGATACTTGTTGGAACCGCTTAAGGATGATATTTGGAGAGTATTTGAAGGGTTAATTGGTTTTGAAAGTGATTGGATCAAGACATGGCTTGAAAAATGCAGAAAAGTCAAAATTTGAGGTTTTGGAGGTTGACTTTCTGATTTTGATGTTGTACAATAAGGATGAAGGTTTGAACATATCCAATGGATGATTTCTGATGTGTCTGGATGGTTATTTGAGTTGTTTTTGCTTTGGTTTCAAGAATTCCCAAATTGCTCCAATGTGGCTTGAAATTGAAGTAAGAGAGGGAGAGTGAAAAAACAAGGCTTTGGTATTGTTTTGGTGTGGTTTGAAACATCATAAATGACCTCTATTTTTAGTAGAGGAAGTTTGTTTTTGAAGGAATAGTGAATGGCAACTGGTTCACTCTATTATCCAATGGATATGCCCATGTATCACTTTCTTAAATGCCAAGGTACCAAGTCTTCCCTAGCCATTGACTTGAGCTGGTCTTGGTAGCTTTAGGTCTTCTGATTTTTCCAACAACCTTGACTCAATTGGACTGATATGGCTTGTTCATGACAGCTCTATGTTCCACATCAATGCAAAATGACAAACTTGGAGTTTTGGATTTGAAACTTGAATGATCACATGCCAAAGGATAGGATTCTTGCCTTAGGGTCCAAGCTTGTAGGTTCTTCATGATTGACTAAGATTCTTGTTGAATTTGGATGAGGATCAGTCTTGCATAGTCACCAAAATTGGACTCAAGAGTCGTGTGTCACAAGTAATGCACAAAATTTGTCTTAGAAATTAGTTTGAGCAAGGCATGTTGTGAGGTCTATAACTCCTTGCTCAAGTTGAATTAATGGGAGTTCTTGTACTCTTTGGAAAGCTCTCATGACATACTTTGACTTTGATGTCCACCAATGGACCTGGTTCAACTTGGATCAAGGTGAAAATGGCCTCAAAGTTGGTGAAAAACCAAGACAGATTCTGACTTGAAAATTTCACTAAGTGTTGGAAAAAGTGGTCACTTTCATGTTTTTGTGATTTTGATCAATCCATAACTCAAAATCCATGAGGATTTGGAATCTGATGTAGTTGACACTTTTGAAGTATGTCATGTGAACTTTCAATTGAGCTTTGGATGGAAAAAAAAAGGCCTTAGGGTTTTGGAGTTATGGCCTTGCAAAGTTGGTACCAAATCCATTTTGTTCATAACTTAGAAAATTTTAGGTTCCTTATGGTTGCCCCTTTTGAAAGTAACCTCACTTTTATTGATTTTTCTTGATAGATGATGATCAAAACCATACATTAACATTGTTTTTGACTTAGGAGAACCCCATTTGTGAAAATTTTCAAAAAAGTCAAACTTGATTTTTGGCACAATTGACTTTTTATCAGATGAATTCCAAACTGTGTGATCCTCTATGCATTCAAGTTCTTGACCTAAATCAAACCTAATGGATGAATTCTATAGGTGTTTTAGGGTGTCTTGGATCATGTCCCAAGGTTTGGGAGCATGTCTTGGTCCAAAGTCAAAGGTACAATTGACTTTTTCTTCAAAACCCTAATTGTGGTCCAGATGAAATTGAAACTTGTGAATCAAGCTTCTTGGATCAATCCATTATTGTAAATGGATCAATGTGGTGTATTTAAGGCCCTCAAATCATGTCTTGAGGTCTTGGTTCATGTCATGCCTCAAAAGTCAACTTAGGGGTGAATTAGGTCAAAAAACCCTAATTCCTGATTTCTGATGAGTGCTTCTCCTGAGGTCAATTTGACTTGATGATTGGGTCCATGAGGTCCCTTTGATATTCTTGAGTCATGTTTTGAAGAATTGGCTCATGCCCAGATGAAATCTTTCATATGGAGGCCTTGGTCGACCAAAACCCTAATTTGGTGACACTGGCGATCTTGAGGCTTGATCCACTTGGAATGTTGCATCCCTGTGCTTGATTCTTGATATGGGGGACCTCTTGATCCTTTATGGGTGTTTGAGAGGTTAGACAAGTTGAAGATCATGTCAATTCTTGATTGATACTTTGTCTAAGTTCTCTGGGAGGGTTCAAAACCCTAATTCTTGACTGTAGTGAATGCTCAATAATCCTTGAGGAGATTGATGAGGTATGATGGGAAATCTGGGTGGTCAAAATTTAGGGTATGACAGTGGAATTCAAGTTTCAAAACCAAAAACTTTAATTTTGTCATGAAGTATTGAAAGGATGCATAGAGGTGGCATGTATCAGTCAATGACAGTCCAATTGAGTCAAGATTGGTTCAAAAATCAGAAGACCTAAAGCTACAAAGATCAGCTCAAGTCAATGGCTAGAGGAGACTTGGTACCTTAGCATTCAAGGCATGATACATGGGCATATCCATTGGATAATAGAGTGATCCCTCATTCATTCATTATTCCTTCAAAAACAAACTTTTCTCTACTATAAATATAGGTCATTTGTGACTGATTTCAACACACCAAAACAATACCAAAGCCTTGTTTTCTCACTTCCTTTCTCTTGCTCCAAATTTCAAGTTTCAAGAATCAAACTTGGAATTATCAAAACCAGAGCTTGAACCACTCAAGCAACCATCCAAACACTTCACAAATCATCCCTTGGATGTATTCAAACCTTCATCTTTAACTCACAACACCAAAATCAGAAAGTTAACCATCAAAACCTCAAAATTTGACTTTTCTGCATTCTTTAAGCCATGTCTTAATCCAATCACTTTTAAAGCCAAATAAAACCTCAAACACTCTCCAAATATCACCCCTAAGTTGTTCCAACAAGTGTCCCTCAACTGTAACACCAATTGAGGGTGTTACCATTTTGGTCACTTTTTCCACTTTTGCAAGAAAGAGCCAATTTCTGTTCCAGAGCTTTCCAATTGATTTTGATCATCCTAAAAGCTTCTAAAGGGTCTATTAAGAGTGTCCAAAGCATTGGATTACTTCTGGCACAAGCATCTTGAAAGTTAGCAAGTGGAGCTTCAAGAGGTAAGTCATAACAACTTGAACTTTGTGAAATATGCATTGCTTTAATGTACACTGATCATGAACATGTCATACATATCATATGTGTTATGTTTGAACTAATTTACCATGCTATTATTGCTTGTATGAAGTTGTAGCATAAAACTTGCAAAATTTGACCTATTTTGAAATCACTATTGAGTTTTAAAATGTAGGAATTTAAATTCCAAGACCACCATTGGAATCCTCATGTAATTCTAGGTAGGATCCATCTTTGTTTCATCCATTTTTATGGAGAAATGAAGAAGTTATGACCTTTTTGCAAATGCCCCAAAATCTAGTTTTTTACCTTGGCTTGGCCTCAAAAATCATGCTACCCATATGTATGCATGGGGTGGTTTTGATACACGGATGTATCACCACCCTAGTGGTAGCAGCGTGTGTTTTCAAGTGTGTTTGGCTGGAGGGCGTGGGTTCAACACCCACCCATGCCATTTTGCCCAATTTCCACTATTTTTCATATTTTTGTTGTTTTTTTTATTATTATTTCTTAATTAATTTCAAAAATTCATATCTCTCTCATTTTTAATCTTTTTCAAATGATTTTTTTTTTAAATCCTTCACATATTTAAATATTTTATTCCACAAAAAATTAAAAAAATATTTTATATTTGATATACTTTTGAATATTATGAAGAATTTCCTTTTAATTGTTTTTAAACATTTTAAATAAATTCTTTCTCTTGATTTTGCAAAATCAATTGAATTTCAAACCCTCATGTGAATAAAACATATATTTTCAAACATTAATCAAAGTTCATAACATGTTTATTAAATATATTTGATATTTTATATCATTTTTTATTTAATTTTTCTTTGAAAAAATGCATTTTAAAATAAAATTAGGGTTTCTTCCTTGATTTTAAATCTTCAAACTTTCAACAATCACTTGGGCATCTAATAGAGTGTAAGACCCAACCCCTTTCTAAATAAATAATTTCTTGGGCCTCTGTTATAGTATAAGTCGCAGTACAATTTTCAAAATAACGGTGCGTCTACTGTTTTTCAAAAGGGCCTCTCCTTGAGTATAAGCCCCGCTTTTTTATTTCAATAATCACTTGGGCCTCTATTAGAGTGTAAGACCCAACCCCCCTATGTACATAAATAATTTTAGGTCTCTCCTTGCGATCTTTGTTTTCAAATAAATCATTTGGGCCTCTCCTTGAGTATAAGCCTCAATCTTTTATACATAAACTTTGTTTTAAACTAAAACAACCTCCATGGGCCTCTCCTTGAGTTTTAAGCCCCATACCTCTATTTTCAAAATCATCTGTCTGTTTTAAACTGGTACTAAGAGGAGCATTATTCCTGGTGAAACTGCTCTTAGACCACTTGGGCCTCTCTTTGAGTTATAAGCCCAAAACATTCTTTTCTTTTCAACAACTTTCTATTAATTCAAATTCAAATTCAAAGTTTTCTCAAAACTTTCTTCAATTTCTCCCTAATCATACATTGGTAATCAATACAACCAATCACAGTACCATTGGACCCTTATTCAAAGTGTAAGACCCAATATCTGTTAAATTCAATGCACCCTTGTTTATATACTTGTTAATTCATACATCTCTGTATACTTGTGCATATCTGTTTAAGTTTCCCTTAACAGTTAGGTCATCCTCAGTTCACCCTTTTAGGTCAAATAGTAAGGATCCTTTTCAATACAACTTAGTTCAATAACTAGTTCCCTCATAGGAAAATTCCCCAATACAGTCTGCCTCTTCTTGGGCTTTATTCAATATGGAACTAAGAAAGGCATTATTCTCGGTGAAACTTTTCTTAAGACTGTCAAAACTTAGAAACATATAAAAGAAATTCATTTCCCCAGAGAGGATTAATTCCCGGTGAAACCTCTTTTGAATTTCTTCAAACCTTAGAACTGTTCAACAAAGAAAGGATTGTTTCTCAGTGAAACCGTTCTTGAACTTTTCTCAGGATTGGACCCACAGGCTTCCTAGAAGCACCCCCACAGCCTCCTCTTGGGCTTCATACAAGGACCCCCAGGCTTCCTAGAAGCATCCCCACAACCTCCTCTTGGGCTTTATACAAGGACCCTCAGGCTTCCTAAAAGCATAAGATAGATTCTAGTCATCTTCTCAATACTTAAATCCCTAGGAGAAGTCAAAGTCTATAGGACATACAGACTTACCCTTCTAAGTCTCTCCTGATCCTCAAACAAGGTGTAACTTTCATCTTTAAAATCTCCATCTAGGGTCAGATCATCACCAATAAATCACCAAAATTATCAGAGCCTCAAGGCATTTGATAAATCAACTCTTCTTCAATCCCTAGCAAGAGTTGGTTCCCCTTTTGATTCCTCAAAGTAGTATAGACCTTCCACTGGATTTAAATAATCCTCAGCAAGGTTCAGCCTCCTTTTAGGCTTTATATAATGATTTTCCCAGTCAGCCTCGATCTTGGGCTTTATACAAGACAGATACAATACTCTTCAGTTGAGTCAGTTTTCAACCTTTTTTTAGCTTCAACCTTGGGCTTTGATCAAGGCACAAAATTTTCATCCCCACATATGAGACCAGGAGTCCTATCTGTAGGAGGATATTTCCTCTATACATTACAAAATAGACAAACAATCAAAAAACCTTTTCCCAGATAAACTGTTGTAAGTGGCACACTTGTTGATTCAAAATCCAAGCTGGAGTCCCTCCTTTATCCTGGTTAAATTTTCTCTTTCATCTAAGTGATGTAAGTAGCAAACCTCTGGATTATATACATCCATGCCAATGTACCTCTCTTAGCATGCAGAGACTTATAAAGGAAGATGTGGCATTGTTGGAATCTACGTATTTCAGTTAAAGCAACTTCCCTTATAACCAATTACTCAATGTTTGTGATGAATAGGTGAGATATTTCCCTTTAGAGATGACAAATTCTCTCTTAGTAAAACTTTAGCTTCAATGTTGGGCTTTGAACAAGATACACACAAACTTTAGCTTCAATCTTGGGATTTGAACAAGATACACATAAACTTTAGCTTCAATCTTGGGTTTTGAACAAGACACCAAATTTTTTTTCCTCCTTCCATAGAATAGGAGGAACTAAGATTGCTCTGATTTTCCCAAATCTCTTTATAGGAATACGTAAGCATAAGATTTCGAAATCTTAGCGAGCACATTAATAAAAAACTTTAGGTCTTGTACCTTCCCAAAAACAATAGAAAACCTAAAATAATAAGAAAATAACTCCTCAACCTTCTCAAGATAGAAACTTTCATTACTCAACAGTAAATGAATTCAAACAACTAAGCAATTAAACAGTAAAACATATGTAAATTAAGGTTCCTATAGATTACTATAGATACACTAGGTGTTAACAGCTTCCCTTTGTATAACCAACCCCCAATTCCAGATCTGTTCGCATTTGTAAGGGAAAACACTTGCACGCAGGGTTAGTTTGAGATATCTTCCCCTTCCTTTTAAGCTTCATAGGATAAATATTAGAAATCAAAAAGTAGCACCAAAAAGCAGTAGTGGTCGCGTCACAAAAACCAAGCTACAAGCCCTAATCTAGATGGTCACCCAATCAAAAAATGATTATGTGTAGTTTGATTGTGTGTATGAATAGAATAGAGGTTGAAGATGATGAGAATGCTTTGAAATCCTGATTTCGTATAGGCTTTACTCAATAAAAACCTTGCAAGTAAATGATACATGTATCAGTATACATATGTATGCAAGATATGAAGCAAAGGGCATGCATGAGGAAATGAAAAGAAAAGAGAAATATAAAAATTTAAGTTCTATAGGTTGACCTATGAAAGCATATGTGTCGACCTATAAAGTTCTTAGGTCAACCTATTTGAGGCAACATATAGGCAGTGGCTACAGGCTTTATTATTGAGGCATGGGTATCGACCTAAGTGAGTTATGTGTCGACCTATGTTGAAGGAAAAACTTCTATAGGTCGACCTAAATACGTATGTGTCGACCTATGCTATAGTTTTCACATTAGAGACTTGCTTTTTGATGCATGTGCCATTCCTAAGTCATTTCCAATAATTTCCAAATATGTTTTTATGCACCCTATTGCTAAGATGAACAATGCACACCTAGAATTCGTTGATACCGTCCAATGTACAAAAACGCTAAATTTTCTCCTAGCTTTGACATCATTCAAAACATAACTAAACAGAAAGATGCATCACATACTCCCCCTTTTTGATGATGGTAAAACTTGAGATTTGAGATGATGCGTTTCTTGATACATGAAAAGCCCCCCTGAATGTGTGCATCATATCCTTCATATTCTTTTCCCCCTTTGACAATATCAAAAAGAGACAAGCAAGCTATTAGTAGTATCACATAGATACACAATACACGTATACAATATACTATGCAGAGGCAATTTGCAAAGATAAGTGGTGCACTCACATACATTCATCATATATGTAATCACACAAGCTTAATAAACATATCAACATTAAACAATACTCATAATCACTTATCATAAAAATCATAGTCCAAGCATTGTTTCAATACATACACCAAATGCATAAAATAAACCAAACAAAGTTTACAATGCATCATGACAAAAAAAACAACTAAATGCATGATAGAAGAAATCCTAAGACACTAGACATAGAAGACACAAAACTCAACACTTCAATGTCTTCCGCAACCTCTAGGCCTTACTCCACGGAACCATCCCTGACAATCATTCCTAAATTGACAATCCAAAAAGTCACACATTTCTTGATAGAACTGAACATAATGGTGGTGGTCTTTATTTTAGACAACAATCATGTGATTGACCCTTGCAATGGTAGCAGGAGTATTGGCATCCATTTCATATTTTAGAGAGACCGGTATCTTAGTCACAAATGATTCGAAAGCCTTAAAATTTGCATCTTGAGATTTCATGTGCTCTTGTAAAGTACGGAGTTGTTCCACATGAGTCGCTTCAAAAGCTTCTCTTTTAAGACACTCCTCTTTATAGCGCTCATCCTGATTGTTCAGCATGTTCTAAATCAAGGTTATGATGGAGGTTTTATCTTCATGTTCATCACACATTTGACCATCTTCATGCTCCACATCTTGCATGTGTTCATCACCAGTCACCCGTGGCTCGGTAGTTGAATCAGAAAATTCAGAGAGGTCATCGAAGTTGTATATTTTCCTCCCATGTTTGCCCATCCAGAAGTAATACACCTTACGTTCCTCATCCCAAAAATACCCCATATTTGTTGAGGTACGATTGGAGAATTCTTGAATTGGCCTAAGTGACATAAACAACAGATTTGGCATGCTTATGTCGAAATAGTTGACGATCTTGGAAATCATGGACATGTAACAAAAAAATGTTCCTTTATTGCATTATTTGACAGTGAACATGCAGTAAACAAAATAGTTAGCCCCATTAATTTGAATCTTGTGCAAGAGAATGTAAACAAGATGAATCTCAACACTGTCAATTCTTGAATACCTGCCTTTCTTAGGACGCAAGACATGAGAAACTAACCATAATAGTATCCTGGGGACCATTTTCAATTGACTGACAGCAAAAGTGTCATGACAATCATCTGATCTAGGAGCATTTAACATCTTGTTCAAATGTATGGTCCACTCAAAATGCATATGAGTGTAGGTATCCATTACCAAAGGTTCAACTTCATCATCCTCATCAGCATCAACAACCGTAATATCAAACATTGATTTCCACAGTTCATTAGTAAACTCATACACTTTGTTACCTATTGATAATTTGAAAGTAGAGCCTTGCTGGTCATGCAATCCGGAATAAAACACCCGGATAAGGTCTTCATTATAGTCATGTGAGAGCTGCAAAAAGTAATTAATTTTTTGATTCTCAACAAGTCGAATGACTTCTGGAATATCCAAGCATCCGACAACCACCAGTTTCCATACATGTTGCTTCATCACTAGATGATGTTGGTGTTTTTCTTCAAATTCTTCAATGCAGTTAGCCTAAACCAAAGAGAAAGTAGTTTCTGGAGGAATTGACGATGCAGTAGCTTTACCTGTCTTTGGAATCTCCTTTGGTTATTGCAATTTTAGGTGCCATTGATGATTGTTCAGATAGAATATACACACTAGGTGTTTAAATAAATGTGTAAATGATAAGCAAAGAAAGTTTGGGGAATATTTGATTACCCACAAACCAAACTCAAGATAAAAGATTCTAAAGCACACACAAACAACAATGAATACTAGGGATGAAGAGAAATTCAAATTCTTTGAAACTAGAAGCGGATTTGAAGCATGAGAATGGAGAGACATTTATAGAAAATGAAAAATGATGAATCTTAATGAGGTTTTGGAAAGTGTTAGCACTATGCCAAGTAAGGGAAAACATTACTAACAATCACGATTTTCTAACCAAACTAACACATATAGTAAGATTTTTTGAAATCTGCAAGAAGAAACAACTAGAACAACAACATTCATATACAAGAAAGAGGTCAGATTGCTTTGGGATGACACTCATGCTATCATTCATATAGTAACAGAACAATGGCGGACACATTCCTAACCAAAATTTGGGATAACACATTACTAACAGTCACGATTTTCAAACCAAACTAACACATTCCTAACCAAACTAACACATTCTAAAAGTTCTAACTAACAGTCATATAATGAAAAAGACGAAAAACAAAAACGTACCAGGCACGAGAGAGAACAGAACAATGGCGGTCGGAGAATGATGGTCGTCGGAGAACACAACAATGGCGGTCGGAGAACAGAACAATGGCGGTCGGAGAACGATGGAGGTCGGAAACAGAACAGTTGCGAGAGAGAAATGAGGGAGAAGTCGTGAAAATGAATAGAAATAAATGATTAGGGCTCTTTTATTTTTTAATTAACAAATGACCTAAGGCAGCGCTTTTTGAAAGCGCTTTCATAGATTAGCCTATAGCAGCGCTTTTCCTTAGAAAGCGCTTTCTTTTCATTGACCTACAGCAGCGCTTTCAGAAAGCCCTTTCATACGTGGGGCCAACTTAAGGCCTTTAGCAGCGCTTTTCGAAAGCGCTTTCTAAGGTTGCCCTTTAGCAGCTCTTTTTAAACGCGCTTTCTAAGGTTATACCTTTAGCAGCGCTTTTATAAAAGCGATTTCTAAAGTAGTGTCTCCGTACGACCTTTAGCAGCGCTTTTTTTTAGCGAATTTTTTTCAAAACTTATAGCAGCGCTTTCTGATAAAAGTGTTGTCTTTGTAGTGCTGCCAAAATCGAATTTTGGTGTAGTATAGGTTGAATGAGTTAATTGGATGAGTTTAATAACAATAGTGGAGAGTTTAAGACACTTTGAAGAGTTACAAGACTGAGTGGAAGTTGGAAAGAAGTGGAAAAAAGTTCATGAATGAATAATGAATGTAGAAAAATGAAAAATATGTTCAATGTATCATGGGGCGACCTTTTCACTGCCATGTGTCGATATGTGACTACTATGTGTCGACACATACTGTATCAGAACTAAATGAATTCAAAAAAAATGTTTCATGTGTCGTCCTATACGTGTATGTGTCGACACATACTATAGCAAGATTGCAACGTACCAAAACTTATTATTAGGTGTCAACCTATATAAAACTTGTGTCGGCACATAACATCCAAATCTTGATAAATTGACACTAGTGAATTATGAATGACTTTGTAAGACTGAATGAGACTCATGCATTACTAATAAATGAGAGACACATGCATATGATATTAATTCATGGTTTGTTAGCTGATATCATGCAAACATGAAAATGTAGGCATGACATGGTACAATTTATAGATCAAATGTGAAGACATTGACAATAGATTCACTATAAACATATAAAATGCAAACACACAATGGCCACATTTGAAATTTTTGGAATTGAAATCATATAAAAAATATCATACACATAACACATCATATACCTTGAGAAATAAACAAGTAAAAGAAATGCTTTCTTACAAAACAAGAAAAGTATTAAAACAATATTACCTCACCGTACATAGGACAGAGGATGCCCTTGCATTCTACAAGGAACTCTAGAACGAAAGTTGGAATAAATGCAAATCATTCCACATAACACAAACGAAACTGAAACGCTCTTACCACTTTTATCTTTATATACAAGTACTTGAAAGTGTGATTAATAATGTATCCAAAAGGTAATTGGCTTGATGATCATCCTTGTTATTGGACTTTCATTCTTGTTTAATCTTGATGATTATCTTGCTCCTCCTCATGTGTCATCATCTTAGAGTGATCAATTCCATTTTGATGTACTTGAGTATGTCTTGTTGAAGATATACATACATCATTAAACATAATACCTTTCCGACACTTCTCATATAGACAACATTATTAATAATCAACACACTTTTACCACTTAAGGAAACACTAAACGTTAACCTTCTTGGTAACACAGTCCACCTTGTTTACCACAAATTCAACACAATAAGGACATGTCACCTTATTATGCCTTGAGCCTCCATAAACGAGATCACGTACTCTCTTCTTAGAGCCAAGACATTTTTCCTGCATGATTAACAAATAGTATTAGGTACCCAATCTTCATTGGGTCCTTGGGGATTAGTGAAACCTTGGTTGAATCTAGGCAATCATTAAAAGGCACCATTAGGAACAAAGAGTTTCCTAAACTTACACTTTGCAAAGGTGTGACCCTTTTTGCAACAATGATGACAATACAAATTAAGAGAAGATAATTTTTTGCTATTTGGTTCCTTTTCAACGTAACTATACCTTCTATAAGGATTATGAGAAGGCATATCATACTTAGAGGTGTCTATAGCAAAAGTAACCTTAGGTTGTAAAGCCTTATCCAACTTGGCTTAAGAGTTCTTGACTATTTTTTTCCAAATGTGACAAGTTTCAAAACTAAACCATGAAGGTTTAGTATCCTCATTTTGATCCTTTAGAATATCTAGCATAGACTTCCTTAGAGCTTTCATATTCTTTTCATTTTCCAAAATTTTAGCTTCTAAGTGAGAAATGATTCTTTTGTTTGAAGCTAATATTTTGAAAGCATCTATGGCTTGTCTTTGTAGATTTTCAAAAGATTCTTGTAATTGAGAAAAATCTAAGTCATGAGAAGGTTTGAGTTTAGAGTGACTTACAACCTCTTTCTTCTTATTGTTTGCCAGGTAGCAAAACTTGGCCGATTCAACACTTGAGTTGGAGCTTTCATCACTTGAGGAATTACTTTCGCCCTCCCAAGCGGCATAAGCCCTTCTACACTTTCTAGATCTCTTTTTATGGCCTTTTCTTTGTCTTTATTAATTGTAGGACACTCTAGTTTATAGTAGCCCGGTTTGCCACAATTGTAGCATGTACTTCTAGACTTACCTTTCTTGTTCTCATCATCCTTGGAGGAGTTAGATAGCCTTCTAGATTTACCATGTATCTATTATACCTTTTGATAAACAGCCCCATATCTTCTTCATCAGAATCTTCGTCATTTCTAGTTTCATAATCACTTTTCTCTTTATAAGAGGACCTTGAGCATGAAGTCTTTAGAGAAATAGACTTCTTCTCTACTTCCTTGTCTTTACCTTTCTCCTTCTTCACTTTCCTTTCATACTTTTTTTTTTGTGTTTTTCCAAGCAAGAGAGTTCTTACTCATGCTCTTCCAATTTTTCTAACAAAGTCGTGAGATTAATTACTTTTAGATCATTTGCCTCTTTGATAGCGGTGACCTTGGTTTGTCATTTCCGATTTAAACATCTCAACACTTTGTCAGTATATATCTCATTGGAAATAGGCTTACCTAGCGCATTCAATCGATTGATAAGATGTGTGAACCATTTTCACCATGCTCCATACGAAATAGCTCAAACTATTGATTTAATGTGTTGAGTCTAGCTTGTTTGACTCCATTAGTACCCTCATGGGCAACTTCTATTGCATCCCACATAGCCTTGGCGGTCTCACAATGACAAACATGATAATACTCATCAACGCCTAAAGCGGGTGTGAGAATATTTTTCGCTTTCCAATCATGTGACGACAATTTCCAATCTTTTTCATTCCATTGTGCTTTCGGTTTAGGTACGGTAACACCTTCAGCATTGGTCACAGTAATTTCATTTAGACCATTTTTTATGGCGTCTTATATCCCCTTGTCAACTGAGTTTACATGAATACGCATACAAGCTTTCCAATAGCCATAATTTTTGCTGGTGAAAATTAGTGCTCTATTGTACGCTCCCATAGGTCCGATAGACATTCTTCTAAAAAGTAAATCGTAAGCATGGAATTAACTGGAGCTCTTGATAACACTTGTTAGAGGATAGGCTCCGATCTAGAGTGAGTGAATAGATAACATTCCTCCTGAGTCGAGAACTCCCATCATTTTGTCTTCGATCGACACCTTGTAGTTCTTTTCGACCAACTTTTCTATACTGGTCAAATTACTTTTCATGCCTGATATGTACAACACATTGGAAATTATTGACCTCTTGTCATCGTTCCTCATAATTAGAATATCACCAATACCCTCACCTTCTAGAGTATTGTCATTTGCAAATTTCACCATGTTCTTCATTGAGGGTTTTATGTTGATAAACCGATCCTTCCTACCAATCATGTGTGATGAGCATCTTGAGTCCAAGTACCATTGGTCTTGGAGTCTTTCTTAAAATCGGTGTCAAAATTATACTTACAATACCGATAGCAACAACACCGAAAAAAATCAGATATTAAATCTCTAAAAAATTTGTGTTAAATCCCTTATCTACACTAATATAAGTATAATACCATGGAGAATTTTTGACCAATAGCCATGGTGAACTTCAAATTCAAAATTATTTCTAAAATGTTAGCTAGTATGCTAGCAAGAATCATGTCTTTGATCATCTCTAAAGAGCAACGGGGATTTATTCAGGGCAAAATTATTAAATATCGTCTTTGTTTGGCTAATGAAGTCATTATTCTTCTGCATGATAAGACTTGTGGTGGAAGCATGGCTTTGAAGATAGACATATATAAGGCATTTAACATTTTAAGTTTTCCATTCATTCTAAATGTCCTTAGAAGATTAGGATTTAATAAAACCTTTTGCAATTGATATGATGGCATACTCAAATCATTCTCAATCTCTCTCAGTGGTAGAACACATGGTTATTTTGGTTGTAGTAGAGGAGTGAGGCTATGTGATTCTTTGTCATCCCTCGTGGTTTATATTGATGAGGAAATTTTAAGTAGAAACATCATCTTCATCCATGTTTATAATATCTCAAAATTTTATAAATGCATGACAACCAAGGATAATTCTAAAAATTTAATGAGGATATCTACCATATAAGAAAATGAATGGCTCTGGAAAAGCCTAATTTACCCCTCTGCTCATACAACCCTCCACATGGCTATTCTAAGAATGCTCCACGTGGTTTTTTTTTTTTCAAATAGCCTCTGAATTCCTTTCTTTCTTTCTGTTTCTAACTCTTCTCTTTCTCTATCTCTCTCTTTTCTTACTGCATCTTTCTCTTTCTCTTTCATCTCAACCTTCATCTTCATTCTTCCTTTTTTTTTAAATTGAAATCAAACTTGAAACAAGCATGGTTCAGTATATGATGTCTTCATATAACTCTGTAATCAAAGAACAAGGGTTTGGCTGAACAAGGGTTTGGAAGAAGAACAACTGTTTGGTTGAAGACGAATTTGAGGAAGACGAAGATGAGAAACTATGGGTTGATCGGTGTGTTCTATCAAATCAATTCTTTTAGCTTTGGATAAGTAAGTTTTTCTACAGCCCAACACAAATTTACTTGGTTTTCATAGCGACCTTCTGTTATTTTTTTTATTTCAGTGGTGTTAGTGATTTTGTTGAATTTCGCCAAATCTGCGTGTTTGTGGGGTGATGGTCGTCGGATCTGAAACTCAAACGAGTTAATTCTTCACTTCATTTGATTTTCAGACAGGTTTATAAATGAGTTAACTATTCAATTTTTCAACCAACTTCACTAATGTTTCTTCCTTCATGATCTTCTCTTATGTTCATACTACCTTTAACTTTGATTCTTCTGTATTTTAGCTTTTTAACTTTTCTATATGTTTTGATTTTGAACTCAGGTGTTGGTTTAATGCCTTCATCGACGTGCTTCGACTTCAATAACGGTTTAATTATGGGTAATGTTTTTGTTTAATTAAAATATTTATAATTTCCAAAAGTAGAGTTTCTGAAATCCTATGAATATGAAGAAGATGCACGAAATTAGGGTTTCGAAAAAGCATCGGTATCAACTGTTTTAAGTTTCTGCATTACGGGTAATCCATTTTTCATTTTTTATTTTCGTTTTAGTTGAATCATGTGTATCCCTTGACCGCATATTTAATGTAGTTTCTATTTTGTTCTTCCATTTTTCAGGGATTTTACTTCAACAATGATGGATTTAACTCAAAGTATGTTTCTGCGTGATTTTCCATTCATTTTGGTTTCCATGTTCTTTTGGTTTTTCATGTTTTTATTTCCTTGCAAACTAGCATTTGGGTCTTTCCAATGCTGCTTTTCTATTTGAGTCATTCTTTTATCTTAACTGATCTGTGTGCTTTTTGGCTTGAACTAGACGCCCAACACTTTGTAGAATTTCTATCTAACAGTCGCATCATTCATATCTGCAATAATTGCGTGTAACACACCGTGCGTAGTAGATACTTTTTTCAGGATGATGTTGGAGCCAGTGTTACCAGTACTCTCCTTACTGATCAGTATAATCATACCATCTCTTTTCTTTAGCATTACTTGATTATAATTTGGAAGCCTATAGTTTGATGTGGGGTTCATACGATAGTGGTGAGATTGCCAATAGTGCTTCTGGAGTAGTCACATAAGAACATGTGAATAACCTGGTTTCAAATTTGAATATGTTGGAACAAGTTAGAAGCTCTGAAATGAATCGCATATTCACTCGGAGTCTGAAGTTGAAGACAATTTGTACCACTGTGGCATGATATAGAAATTATTTATAGTTTATACAATCTATATCAATCTTCTCATGTGAGAGACCCCTGAGCTTGAAATGTGTACAAATCATGATAGGAATGATTGATATATTTAAGATACAGTCTTACTCAAAATGCTCTCTTATTGCTACATTGTCTTAAGATGTTGTCTTACTCCTACATGCCTGGCTTAAGGTGCGAAGGGCCATAATTAATGCCTCACAACACCTTTCACATCTTTGATTCATGAATATTAATGATTTGTACCACAACATGGATAATGAAATAGTTTAAGCCTGAATTTATTGTATATCTTATCACATGGACAGTCATATATGTTCACAACTTATATAATGCCTTTTGGTGGGTCTTGATAAAGCTTCCTTATATTTCTAGAGTATATACTCAGTATTTGCACTTCTTCAATGTAGCTTCATAATTTTAAATGTTCTTGTATTTGTTGAGTTTTGTTGTCATGAAGGAATGTGATAGAAACCTAGTATTTATAGTGAGTAAATTAAAGAAAAGAAAATAGAAATGATAGAACAATTCTCTACAGGTGATCCTAGCACACCATGTCAAGGCACAATGGTGATGTAATTATAAAACTTTTCAATAATTCAGCAGACCTCTTGATTCTTCTTTTTTCGCCTCTTTGACCGTATTCAAATTCTGATGTTGTTATTTACGTTGGTTGTGGAGAATGTGGAAATGAAATGGCTGAGGTATGCTTCCTAATATGTGCATATCGATATGCCACTTTATATTCCACTAGCTTTTACTTGAGTTGAAACTTTATATATTAACAGTCCTTATAATGATAGTTTGACATGTGTGCTGGATGTGAGTTTTAATACTTTTTCCGACATCGACAAAGTTTCGCCTTCGGTAACATTTTTCGAACTGATAATACCTTCTGCAAACTTGAATTTGTTTGGAATCCTGAAACTTGAATTTGTTTGGAATCCTGATACTATTTTGCTATCGTCGTGCTTCGATGTTTGTTACGGTTCTGAGTCGTTTTAAATTGGTGAATTTGTGTCTAAATTATACTTGTTGCAGGATTGATCCGTGTTTGCTGCAGTATCGTGTTTTTTATGCTTGTGAGTGGATGGTAGATTGTTTTAATACAAGGTTTATGATATTGTTAGTTCAATGCTTAGTTTGAATGAATATGCTATGGTTATTATGGTGTTTTTTGATCTGCAAAATGTGATGGTGTGACTTGAATCGATGCACTTTTTGAATAAGTGTGTGTTGATCTTCAATATAATGTTTTTTAATTTGTAGAATGTTGGTGGTGTTACTTAATTCAATGCATCTTTTGAATAAGTTTGTTTTGGTTATTGTTATAGTATTTGAAAAATATATTCTGCATTTGTTGTCTGTGTTTCATTTCTTCAGTTTTGTAATATCAAAATACTCTGTTGCTGCTGCTTATGTTTGCGGTGTCAAAATCAGACTTTTTGCAATGAATATTTAATACTGATCCATTTGGAAGTTGCTAGTGTGCGTCGAAGTTATGCTGAGGTTGAGGGAAATTTTGTGAATAATTTTCAAACTGTGTTATACAAGTTGCTGCTAGCATTGTTTAATTGCAAATGGATTTGAAATGTGTTTTTTTTTTGGCAATTTCTTATCACACCACCCAACCTTCTTAGGCACCACCTGAATTTCTGTTTTTGCCCCCTGATTCTGAATGTGCACATCCGGACGCACCAATTTTTTAAAAAACGCTTATGCGTTCCGGAAGTGCACATCCGGAAACATTTCGGATCTGCAGATCTGGAAAACAGCAGAACTTTATTTTTTTTTTTAAATCGGTTTTTTTTGCTTGGTCGCATATGTTAATAAATCGTCGCAACTTAATATACATTTGACAACATCCATATATAAAATAAAATGATATATATATATATATATATATAATAAACGTCTGTCAAAATACAGTGCATACATGTAATATAAATATGATACATCAAAAAAAACTACTGCGTATGGCGAAGGATCTCTCCTGGCTCCCCTGCTCCTCTGCCCCTACCCCCTAACTTGGACCGATGTCTGCGGTACTGAAGTGCCCCACCCCCAACAATCGCAATCATCCTATCTATGGCAAGTCTGGAACCAGAGCCCTCAGGGAGGTGACCGGCCTCAATGGTCTGCTGCCCTATCTGTACTATCTGACGACAGCGTGGTAGGACATCCTGAGTATGGTCCAGCTGAGACTGTCGCTCCTCTAATATCTCCTGATGAGCAGGTCTGGGTGGTGATCCCTCAGCAGTGGGCACCATGCATGGGTGTGAGATGGTGTAGAACCACACGATGTACCCGACAGCAACACTCTAGTCTGTCTCCGCTCTGGTCGCCCGAGCCTCCTCCGGTACCAAGTGGGACTGGTAGTCAGCATATAGCTCATCTATCTGCCTGCGGGTCAAGCCTAGAGCAGCAGACTCATGAGGCATCCTGGGGATCGTCTGCGTGTAACCGAACTGACGCATGACGCGCTCCGGCAGGTATCGGGCAGTAATTGTCGAACTGCATGCCAACCATCCTGAGAACAAACAAACGTCATCGAACGGGCGCGTCACAAGGTGGTCGGCATAGGGGCAATACAAAACGTCCTCAGCAGCCATCCGATCTAGATACACTTTGAAGGGGTCCGACGCCTGGTTCCCTCTGAGCAGGACAAATGCAGCAGCACATGGCATATCCTCAGTGTACCCTTAGACACTCACCCAACCAGTAATGTATGGAAAGTGCTGTAAAATCCACGCCTGAAATGGAAACCATAACATGGGTGTCAAACATTATAATGAATACAGAAAGAAAAGAAATGAAAAAATCACTTAGAATATTATATTGTTACCACGTATAGCGTATAGCTGCCTCCCACAGTCTTGGCTGCCCAGCGGCAACCATCAGAGAGCCTGGAATAGGTGAATCCCAGCGCAGCCGCCCCCCAGTTGTACCCATGGATCTCTGTCTGATCCAGAAGGTACCTGAGGTACACGATATCAACATAATAGGAGCTGGTGTCCACAAACACCTGCGTGCCCAGCAAAAACAAGTAGTAGCATCTCAGGGCACGCGTCCTGTGGATCTCCACCTCAGCTGGATCACCTGCTGCCCGTCCTGGCTCTGCAAGCACCTCACCAAATCTATCCATCAGAAACGAGAACCGGACGTGTGCGCCCCTCAACTGGTGCACCTCCGTATGTACCTTCTCTGCGCTAGCCCCAAGCTCTGTAACCAGCAACTCCATGCCATCCGCCTTCGTCATCCTACCGTGACGGAGAAGGGTACCCGTGATCGATAGATGTCAGAGGCACGAGATGTCGTCCAGCGTGATCGTGATCTCGCCGTATGGTAGATGGAATGAGGATGTCTCAGGGTGCCATCTCTCAACAAATGCCTTTAGGATACCGTACTGGATCTGGGAATACCCAATCCTAGACAGGCCTCCAAGACCAGACTCCGCAAGTGCATACGTGAACCACTCATCCTATGAAAGCATCTCAATCGTGTTTATAACCTCGCCCCCATGGTTATAGAACTTCTGGGGATCCTTCGCCTGAAAATTTCCAAATAAAACAATGTTACAAATGAAAATATTTTCAACGTAAACAATTCTATAAATAAACCGAATAAGGTTACCTGTCCTTGCCAGAAAAATCTGGCAGTATGCTCAGCGTACCCCACAAGTAGGGACATATCAGATGGTCCCCCAGGGTAACCACCCAGCTCATCGAAATCGTCATCGTCGTCAACACCATCATGTGATGGGTGATCACCCTCTAGAACAGGAACAGGAACAGGGGAATGAGGAGGAGCAGCTGATGGAGCTGGAGTCTCCCGCCGAGGCCTGCGTGCGTGCTGGGACCCTGATGAGGTACCAGTAGAAACCCGACGCCTCCGAGATGTAGAAGCGGCGGCTGACGGGGGAGTGGCATGAACCTGTGATGTGGATGGCTGTGGTGTATGATACGGTGTAGGATGTCCCTCAGCTATAGGGCTACTGGGACTCTCTTTGCGCCGGAAGCATCGGCTGTAGACTGCATCCGCTCACGTCGGACAGATGCGTGCTGAGTTGTCCGCCCATGTATGATACGATCGTCTCTGCCAGCCATCTAATCTGCAAAGCATTAAAAAAAATTAGAATTTTTTTAAAATAATTAAGCAAACAAACAAACTAAAAAAAATAAAACCTTCCGGATGTGCACATCCGGAAGAACACATAATTTTAAACGTTGAGTACTTCCGGATGTGCACATCCGAAAACACCCAGAATAATAAACGTTACAATATTTCCAGATCTGCACTTCCGGTACGTATTTTGAAGTCTAAAAAAGGCAGCCATGGCCACTGTACCATGCAAAAGGGCATTTTAATGCCCTGATCGCCCGTATGAAGCATTACACAAGTCCTACATTGACTATAACCTATGTTTTTCATTCAACCTAACAATTTCTACAACTAAATATCAACTCTAAATCGATTACTCGAAAATTACTCCGTAACTCTAAAATTTGAAAACTTACCGATTAATATGAGATACGGAGGATTTGGAGACTCTTGCTCGTTGTAGATGTTACTTTGCGCCGAACTTGAGAGAAAATAATCGAGATTCGAGGTGATTGAAAATTTGAGGGTTTGAGAGAGTTTGAGGGAGTTTGGAAATGAAAAAGTGAAGAATAAGGGGAGGAAGAAGGTCTGGCGCGAAGTTATAAGAAATTCTTCCGGAAGTGCATATCAGAATTGTTTCTGGATATGCACATCCGGAAGACCTCAGTGTTTTTTTAAAAATTGGTGCGTCCGGATGTGCACATCCGGAATAAGGGGGTAAAAAAATAATTTCACGTGGTGCCTAATAAACTTGGGTGGTGCATTAAAAAACCACTTTTTTTTTACTGCTATTCAAATAAGAAGTTGCTACTGTGAGTTTCTTTCATACCTGCATAATTGTGTTTGGTTTGTATTGTATAGATAGTATTTGTTTTCAATTGAATAAAGGTCATAATAATGTTAATTTTGTGTGGTGTGATTTGGGAAATAATATTAACAAAATTAATTTAATTTGTTAGAAGCCATATACATACTAATAATTGTCATACATTTCAAATATTCACAATTATGTTTCTATATAATTATAATATGAAAAAAGTAAACAATTTTAAGAGGTCTCTCTTTTCAATATAATCTAGAATTGATCATCATAAACAAAATAAATTAAATAATTAAATTTCTTATAATAAAAGAATAATAATTAATAAATTGAAATCAAGCATTTAAAATCCATTATAAAAATGTATACACATGGTTACTTTAATAGATTTATATTTTTTTATTCGAGTCAATTTATGAACCAATTGATATTTTTAAATATAATAATTTTAAAATATTAAAATAATAATATCATTAAATATCATCAATAACTATTTTAATCGATTGTCGGATAATTATGACAATATTTTCAAAGAGATTTTTAAATGGGGACAACTTCTCTACCTACCACAAAAAGTTGGGTAGTGTACCTTCAACCAATCAATCAATGTCATATCATTTAATTATATTTAATTATTTATTTAATAGTTTAAATTTTGTAGTTTTCCAATGCAATTTACTCTATGGGTAACTCTACCCAACTTTTTGAGGTAGATATATAAGAATTCACCTTTTTAAATATATGCATAAAATTAAAATTATTAAGATAGTAATACTCATAACCGTAATTAATTTGAAAATAATTTATGAATCAAATATTAAAAAAAAAAATTTTAAATATAAACTAACAGTATAGAATATACTAGAATATATATATATATATATATATATATATATATATATATATATATATATTTATATTTATATTTATATTTCAATGGCAACAACAATTTGATTTTTGAAAAATATAAAATAACAATGTCGTTTTTTTTTAATATTAAAAATTTATATTACAAAAAAAAAACAATTCAGTACAAAACGCCGATCAAATGATCCAGGCACATAAAGACAAAATGCGACAACTAGAATAGAAACCTATTACACATAGCGAATTCGGTAACAGTATTCATACATCTTAGGGTTCTTCTCCACCCTTCGTATAACCATTTCTCAGATTTCAGTGTTATTTAGCATATGCCGACCTTCTGTTTGGAACACTTTTTTATTGCGAATAGACCATACATAATAGACTGCTTCTGCCAGCATTGTTTTAAGGAGTCTAGCCCTCATACCTTTTCCTCTAGTGGCTCTAATTGCCCACTTCAACTCTTCCTCCCAACCACTAGGATCGCGCACAATTGACATGGCTCTCAACTGATTTTTCCAAACATGATTGGTATCAGCACACTCAAATAAAAGATGCTGGGTTGTCTCAGGTGCCCCACAGAAAACACATTCGCCATCAGTAATGACCCCACATCGTTGTACCCTGTCCTTTGTCATGAGTCGATTATGGCATGCCATCCATAACGTGAAGATAGCTCTTGGCCTTGCTAGATTACCAAACAGTAAGAATCTTCATTCTACTTTTGGTTTTGCCTCTCTTAGTGTAATACCCCATACTATTTAAATACTCAATTGGATATCAGATGAGATCAGATGAGTATCTATGTGCTCTATGTTTGGTAAATTGGATTAATGGAATCCTCTAAGTACTTTAAGTATTATTAATTGGGATCAATAGAGTAACTAGTGAACTCGGAAGAGATCAATTACTTTAACTCAAGATGGGTTTTTATGGTAACTCTAGTAATTGATCAATTGGTGTGAGACAATAAAATATCAATTGGAGATATTTTACTCTATTGGATTGTATTATAGAATACTTGTTGTTATGTTTGGAACATGTTTTGGTTGATATATTATGGATTGGAAGTGTTTGAGTGGAAGAAATGATGGATTTTGGCCCCAAATGACCTATATTGACGTTGCTGAGAATTTCTAAGTTCGCGGGTTCGCCTAGCGAACCACAGCGAAGGGCAAGGCGAATGTTCACCTAGAAGTTTCCCTAGCGAACTTTATGCTATTTTTTCTCTGCCTTGGTTCACTGGGGTTCGCCTAGCTAACCTTGGAGCGAACGTGACAGATTTTTCCATCTTGTTTCCTTCATAACTTTCAATGCTCTTTATGATAGTGAAATAGAAACATATGTTTATGCCTTGGATTGATAAGAAAATTATGGAAAAGTAATGTATGCGTGAAAAGTGTGGTTTATGTTTCCACCAGAAATTCATGAATCGGGAAGCCGATTGATATGGGACTTAAAGCCTTGGAAAGAGAATCCAATGTGCTGTTAAATGGTATTGTGAGACCATGATTTAACCAAGGATGCTTGGTAGGCGATAGTGGTGGCTTGTATCCCTTAAAAATGTGTGTGAACTACTATGTGGTTATGTTTGACATATTATGCTATCATGGGTGTTTTATGATTGATATTGTAATATGCTTGTCTAATATTGTTGTTAAGTATGAATCAGAGAACAAATGCATGTTAAAATATGAATTAGAAAGAGTGAGGAAATTTTACCCCAAAACAAATGGCAAAGTTTAAGATATTGGAACCTAGTAATGAGCTAGGAAATTGATGAATAACTTAATGACAACGCTCGTGCAAAAGAGGCCGAGGCGTGTGTCCATTACCGAATGGTATAGAATGAGTGAAACACTAGTATGGAACATGTGTAATTGTTATGTTTTATTATTAAAGGCATGAGAGGCCTAAAGGCTAATGTGGCCTAGTGATTGTCGAATACAATCATGTTTGTGTATATGATCACATAATCGTAACCATTTTCTTTTGAGTTGCCCTTGAGAGGCCTTCATGAGTCTCGAGCTCCTCTGAAGTGCAGGCATGATTACTTGGCAGGTTTGATTCCCGCGTGTAGTACGAATGGAGCCTACGGGTAAAGAGACTTGTGACGGTGTGTGGGCCGTGTGAAGTGACGATTTAAGGTGATAATATGTCCCTTATTTCCGAATCCATTTCGTATGCCAAGTAACTACAAGGATCCATGACTCGGGTCGAATTCTAGACGTAGAAGCGGACGGGAAAAGGGGATGCCTTGGTACAGGTTATCGATTAGTGATATTTTGAGTTGATAAACTCATGACATGTTTCCATATAGTGTGAGATTGTGAGATTGTGAACTCAAGGTCATTTCCCTTCCCCTTGACTTGAGTTAGGATTGGCTAGAACCTTGTAAAGCCGAGAGAATCTATAAGATAGGGAACTCACTGAGATTTGATGTATCTCACCCCACTATTGTTGATTATTTTCAGGAGGTATTTGCATATATGATTTTACAAGTGGAGCTATGCTTGGATGTTTCAAGAGAAGCTTAGTTGAGCTTATTTTCCGCTGTGTATTTGTTGTATACAATTGAGGATATTGTATATTGATCTTAGATTTTTATTTTTGGCTAGTTTCCATATCTTGTACCATAGGTTGTATTTATATTTTAAAAATGGTCAAGTATGTGAATTACGCCATTAGGCACTTATGATGGTGTCAGTACCAAATAAAATGCTTGTATTGTATTATTCTAGGTATGTGTGTGTGTGTGTGTATATATATATATATATATATATATATATATATATATATATTTCAATGGCAACAACAATTTTATTTTTGAAAAATATAAAATAACGATGTCATTTTTTTTTTGAATAATAAAAATTTATATTACCAAAAAAAACAATTCAGTACAAAACGCCGATCAAATGATCCAGGCACATAAAGACAAAATGCGACAACTAGAATAGAAACCTATTACACATAGTGAATTCGGTGACAGTATTCATACATCTTAGGGTTCTTCTTCACCCTTCGTATAACCATTTCTCATATTTCAGTGTTATTTAGCACATGTCGACCTTCCGTTTGGAACACTTTTTTATTGCGAATAGACCATACATAATAGACTGCTTCTGCCAGCATTGTTTTAAGGAGTCTAGCCCTCATACCTTTTCCTCTAGTGGCTCTAATTGCCCACTTCAACTCTTCCTCCCAACCACTAGGATCGCGCACAATTGACATGGCTCTCAACTGATTTTTCCAAACATGATTGGTATCGGCACACTCAAATAAAAGATGCTGGGTTGTCTCAGGTGCCCCATAGAAAACACATTCGCCATCAGTAATGAACCCACATCGTTGTACCCTGTCCTTTGTCATGAGTCGATTGTGGCATGCCATACATAACGTGAAGATAGCTCTTGGCCTTGCTAGATTACCAAACAGTAAGAATCTCCATTCTACTTTTGGTTTTGCCTCTCTTAGCTCCTGTTACATCATGGTGACATTGTATTTCTTAGTTGAAACGAAACTCTGCCAGCATCATGTATTAATCAGTGAGTCCCTATGCTTGAAAATTGCTCGAACCACCCAAGATACAGTTGGCCCTGGCTCGAACGCCTGCACCTCCCTTTGCTTCAGGTAATATTGGTGAATCCACTTTATCCACAGCACATCCTTCTTGATCCAAAGGTTCCACAGTAGTTTACCCAACGTAGTAATATTCCATTCTTCTAATGATACCATATTCATCCCTCTCATCGCGACTTGGTCACAGAATCGATCCCAAGCAATGAGGGACTTCCTACTCTCGTCTTGCTTACTAGTCCACACAAAAGTTCTACACAACGATTCAATACGGTTGAGCACCCTTTTTGGCAGAGGGAAAATTTGTAACCAGTAGTTACTAATGGATAGAATTACACTTCGAATGAGTTGCATTCTACCTGCATAGCAAAGTAGTTTGGTACTCCAGTGTGTGATTTTTTTCATCATCTTTTCTATGAGAGGTTGGCATGCCTGAACTGTCAGCTTCTTACTATCTAAGGGAACTCCCAGATACCTAACTAGTAAAGTACCTTCTATTAGGCCAGTCTGTTGGTAGAAGGAGCTTCTCACTTTAGATGTCACACCTGCTGCAAAGAGTTTGCTCTTTTATTGGCTCACATACAAACCCGTTGCCTCTGAGAAACATTGTATTTTCTCCATGATGAGCCTCAAAGATGTGATGTCTCCTCTAGTAAATAAGAGAATGTCATCTGCAAAAAACAAATTGATTATTCTCAGCTTTTCACATTTTGGATGATAATTGAAATCAGGAATGAATTGCAAGGTTTGCAGGGTCCTATGAAGGTACTCCATAATGAGTACAAATAACAGGGGGGATATGGGATCCCCCTGCCTCAATCCTCTTCTTGCTTTAAGTAACTTGGTTGGGATGCCATTAACAGAGAATCTGTATGAAACAGAGCAAACACAAGCTATAACCCATTGAATAAGCACCATTGGAAACCTTAGCTCCCTCATTATCTAGTTTAAGGCTTGCCAATCCACCGTGTCATATGCTTTTTGAATGTCCAATTGTATCATACACCTAGGAGATAAATATTTCCTTCCATACCCTTTTACCAGTTCCTGTGCAATAATTACATTATCCTGAAAATTTCTTCCAGGTACAAAAGCTGATTGTGATTCATCTACAACCTTACCAACTACTTTAGCTAGCCTTGAAGTCAAAATCTTGGATATCACCTTATAAATCGTACTACAATAAGCAATAGGTCTCATGTCTCTTATTGTTTTTGCATTTGGACCTTTGGGAATAAGAGTTACTAGTGTACAGTTCACTGCAGGATACATATTACCAGTCTTGAAGAAATCCTGTATGGCAGCCTTCATGTCATCTTTCACTATATTCCAAGCCACTTTGAAAAAATAGTCATTATAGCCATCTATCCCAGGAGCTTTATTATTTCCTATACTAGTGAGAGCTTCCCATATTTCTCTATCTTCTATGTCTTGAATAAGTCCTTGAGCATCCTCTCTTGGCAGGACTCTTCCCTCCCTGATAGTGAATTTTGGTTCCAACCAAGTTACCATAGAATTCCAAAATTTCTGCCTCCAATTCATCATGGCCATTAAGAACATTTCCCTGCAGGCTTTGAATTCTTGTTAAATGTTTCTGCTTGTTTTTCTTTCTCAGCAGTGCATGAAAGTAAGCATTATTTTGATCCCCAAGTTGAATCCAGTTGGCTTTAGATTTCTGTTTCATAATGTCCTCCTCCACCTGATTCAGGTTGATAAGCTGTTCAGTCTTCTCCTTTATCTGCTGAATAGTCTGGTCATTGAGGTTGTCATTTGTCATGTTGGCTTGAGCCTTATGAAGTTCCTCCCTGACTGTATTAATCTACTCTTGAATCTTAGTGTATCTTCTGTTTAACAATTTCAACTTAGGCTGGAGCCTCTTCAATTTCTCCCATAGAATGAACATAGGTGTACCTTGAATATCCTATTTCCAAGCCTTTTCAACCAGACTTAAGAAATCCTATTCTTTAGTCACACAATTCAAGAATTTAAACATTGATTTTCTCCTAGTCTGCTGGACATGGTAGCTAACCTTGACAGGGTTGTGATCTGAAATGTTGGGTGGAAGGTTCTCCAATATAGCATTTGGAAATGCTTGGTACCATAGGGTATTCCCTATAGCTCGATCAATTCTTGATTGTATGAACCCTGTTGCATGTTTGTTGTTCTAAGTGTAGTGAGGTCCAATAGTATCTGCCTCAAACAAGTCAGTTGTTTGCATCATTTCCACCAAATCCTTGTATTCTACCTCAGTAATTTCTCTGTCACCAATCGTGTCTTGACTGGTTCTAATATTATTAAAATCCCCAATAACCAGCCAAGGATCATTGATGTTCTCACCTATCTCCTCTATAGCTTTGCATAGTATTCTCCTTCTATTAAGTTAATTTGCTGCATACACTATTGTCAATATATATTTGTAGGCTTGATTTATATCAGTGATCTCCATGTGTATAAACTGATCATGTGTATGAAGAATTATAACATAGACTTTGGTTGGGTTCCAAAGCACCCAAATCCTACCATTATCCTGTTGGTCATAGTTGTGTATATAGTTCCAATGTGTACCAAATTTCCTTCTAATTCTATTTGCATTTTGTTTTTTAACCCTTGTTTCTAATAAAGCACAAATTGGCACATGTCGTTTTGTTTTTAATAACATAACATTTGTTTGAATAATAAGAAAATAACTTCCACAAATAAAAAAAAAAGTCTTGGCCTTTCATTTTGTGCCTTACCAACAAATAAAAAAAAGTATATTATTAATGTTAAATATTGATAAATTTAATATTTTATTTTAGAAATGAGTTAAATACCAACACTTGAAATTTAAAATTTATTTTTAAAAATCGTTAATTATTTAAAATTTTGTTACTTAATTGTGATCTTTATGGGTATCCCACAAAAGAGATATTTTTAATAATACTTACATAAATTAGGAGATATTAAAAGAAAATATATATCTACGGGAAAATTGAATTACTGAAACGGGAAAAATAAAGTCATTGATAATATAGTAAAACATATGAGACAAATATTTTTATACACTGGAAAATTTAAATACTTTAGATTGAACTTTATTTTTATATATGAAAAAAGTGTAGGGATGATCCAAATACTTTTATACTTCGGAACAAATTTTTTATTCATCAAAATATTTTTATAAATAATGTCAAAACAAAATTCATTCTTATTACATTTTGAAAACAATTGTGCATAACTCTTCAGTAACCGTGTGAACGCATGGATATCCGCTATCCATACATAATTTGTGCGAACGCACATGTTATTACAATTATGGTACAATTAAATAAAATAAAGGTAAATATATTTAAAGTAATGTATGAATCCAAACACGAAAAAATGTATTTATTTATGTTACTAATATTTTTTATACACTTAAATTAATATTTACAAATACTATCTTATTATTTGATATTTTTTTAAAACTAAATTATTGTATAAATATTTTTATAAAAAAATATCAACCGATGTCTGCGGATATTGATTCTATTTTTTTGAAATATAAATTATATTTTTAATATTTATTAATTTTTATTAATTATATTTTTTCAAATTTTGAATGTAGACAATTGCGCATACTCGTGCGAATGCACGGGTATCCCGCTAGTTTTTTAGAAAAATCTATGTTATTTTATAGTAGTTTATATTAATAATCAACTACCTACCTATTATTGGAAGATGCAACCAAACTCCCCATATTACCCTTTTGAACAAAATAATTTTACATTACTTAATGCCCTTAATGGTAATTGACTAATTCAATATTAATGAACCAATCACATTCTTTGATTTGTACACTTGGCACCAATTTTTCAAATCATTTCCCTCTCTCTTTCAATTTCTTCTCTTTCTTTTCTCCCTATTTCTCGTCGTCCCTTTTCCCCCTCTCTCATTTTCTTATCCTTTCTTTCTCTCTTTTTTTCGCCAGCCCCATTTCTCTCTCTGTGCTCTCTCTTTCACCCAAAACCCTAAATCGTTGTCGCCATATCTACTGCCATCACCACCTCGTGTTCGTTTGTGGAGTTTCTTAGTTGCCAGATCTACCAGTTCAACGACGACCGGATTTAGAGCACTGACAGATGAAACAAACCCTACCAGTTCAAGGATTTATTGGTTTAAAACATTTTTTATAGTTTGATTTCTACTGTTTTGATTTGTTGACAGGTTTGGAGTTTACCCCTTATTTTTATTTGTTGACAGATTTAGATTTTACCCCTTACTGTTTTGATTTTCCAAAATGACAGGTATGATGTGTAATAATGTAAATTAGTGTGTTTACCCTTTATCCGTTTCGTGTGTTTGTTCCTAGTGTCATTGGAGCCTGTTCTTTTAAATGACTGGAAGCTATCAATATCATAGCAGTTACCGACGGGATAATGAAGAGTAGAGATAACTTTTTTGTATACTAATGGATTTTTATACGAAAGAAAGACATCGACATGTAGTTCTTTCTATGTAACAGTTTGGGACTGTTCTTCTAAGTTGTGCTTTCCTATATGACATCTTATGGGTGTTTATCTCTAAATGGTGGTTCCATGAGAGTGTGATGATAGTGGTAAGTGTTTTGAACAAAACTCTCCCTTCTGTATTGTTCTCTACAATGCTTGATTTTGGTTTCATAAACTCGATGTCACCTTCCCCTTAAAATTGTATTGCATTTTCTCCGTTCAGGTAGCTCGAGGTGATAAGAGTGGAGAATCACTAGCTTTTATTACAATTATAGTGCCACGACTGTATGAATGCTAGAACGGTACAACAAAATGGTCATGCACTAATCTTCTACTCAACTTTCCAGTCTTGCATTAGAATACTTTGATACCATTCTTCTTGTCTGATTTGATCTTTATGCAACTGTTATTTAGGTGAAGAATTTGATGGGTGGATTGGAGATAAACTGTGGCTTTATTTTGGACAGGTTTGTTGATGTCGAATCTTCCTTGGATGAGTATCCTGTCACGACTGAGCTTCAGGTTTGTTTAACATCATGATGATATAGTTTTTCAACAAAATTTTGAATTGTCACCATGATCGCGTTGTGAACTTTGATATTGTAGAGAATTTTAGTCAAATAACATTAATTTATGTTGTATAAATGAACAAATGTTGAAATCTAAAACTTTAAGGTGCGTAATGGTGTTGCATTTGACATCTTTTGTTTACTTCTGGCCCTTGATGTATGATGTAGGTGGTATGATGTCGCTTTTGGTTAAGTCAAAGACAGCGGATTATGTGAAATGTGAAGTTATTGGTGGAGGAGAAATCGGGTCAAGGAGACATTTGAATGTTAGAGGAAAGAGTGCAACACTACCTTCCATTACTGGTTAGACATATGGAATATTATTCCTGTTTTTTATAGTAATTTCTTATTATTGTCTCTCTCTTTCTCCTCAGTTGTGTATGTGGGAGTTAGTTAGGTTGAGGGTTAAGGTTATGTTGGTTTCCCGGGCGGATAATATTCCTATTTATTTGCTGTAGCGAAGGATTGGGATGACATCAAATTTGGAGTTGATATTGAAGTTGATTTCTATGTCGTTTATTTTGTTAAGGATGCATAAGTAGTTCATGAACGGAAGAATTATTTGAAAAGTAATTATTCAAAATATTAGTTTTGTTATTGAAATTTAAATATTCTTCAAGAAATATTGATAGATAGTAAAATATTAGAGTGGTTCTTTCAACTTGAATGTGATGTACATATGTTTCTATCATTGCTTGCAGAGTGTTATTCCAGCTGGTAGTTTAGACGATGATATTAAGTCTCTTTACTTAAGCATCGCTGCAGCATCTAGACACGAGGTTAATCATTCTGACGAGGTAACTGTATCTTCGTTGTTTTACTTCTTGTTCTTTCACTGGATTCGTCGTATGCTTCTGCATGCAGTTAAGTGATGTCGTTCCATGTGAAATTGATCAAGGGTTTTGAACATTAATATCGAATGTTAATTCATGAATATACGCTCGATAGAATATATTTGTTTTTGTACTTGATCTGTTAATAGTTCTAAGTGGTATACTCTTCATTTTTAGGTGTTGAAGTGGGTGGCATTTGCATAGTCCTTTCCTGTGGCTCTTGATGAATCCTTTGAGAATCTCAAGAGATTAAATGATGAACTTTCTGGAAAGTCTATGCTTCTTGGCAATGGATTAAAACCCTCTGAAACTGATGTTATAGTGTTTTCAGTGTTGTATAGACATTTGTTGAAATGGTTTTATGGGGTTTGTTCAGTGTTTTATGGTTTGTCCAATCTGTTCATCAATGTAAAGGAAAACTAGAAGTTAAGCATGTTAAAACTAATCATGATGCTTCTACATCCACACACAAGTGCAAGAAAAAGATTGAAGAATCTGCAGCCATCAAAGTTCAAACAGCATTTAGAGGTTACCTTGAGAGTTTTGTACAAGATTTCACTTTTTTTTGTTTAAGCTTAAACCCTTTTCCTCGATTTTCGTCCTCTTTTACTACTAAGCTATTGCTTATTATATTAAGAAACTGAGTTGCCTCTTAATCACTGATTACGAGATATTGCAGGCGACGAAAGCTTTGAGGGCATTGAAGGGAATTGTGAAGCTCCAAGCTATCATTTGTGGCAGAGATATAAGACAGCAAGCTATGAATACTCTGAAGTGCTTGCAATCCATTATGAGTATCCAGTCACGGGTCATTGCAAAGATGTTCCATAATGTTGAAAGAAGACAAGATTATGGGGAAGATGAAGATATGAAAGGTTCAAGAAACAAGATAATAAATGTGGGAATAACAATAATTATTTCTCACTTATACAATATAACCTCTCAACATTTGAACTCTCTGAATCATATAACTAAAAATCTTGGACTTACCATATAACATGCTCCTGTTGATAGAGCAAGAGTGTCTGTCACAAGTGGTTTAAAGGTCAAGCTTATGGACATGATTGTGTTGGATCATAAGGAAAATTTCCAGCTCTGTTTAATTTGTGACTATAATTACTAAAACCGTTGTAGATTCACTATTTTAGCCACGATAATGTTGTTTCATCATGTTGGTATGTTGGTCGGTATCATGAACCATGCTGGTATCCACAATTGTAAATTTCACGAGATCCGGTTTGCACTTTGAACTGGGAGATTGAAACAAAGGACATTGATGTGTATTTGACACACCATCTTGGTTTTGATTGTTTTGCATGTTACCTGATTAGCATTACCCTCGGTTGTTTGAACTTCAGTTTCAAGAAGTCTAGGGTCAGATGTTACTTTATTCAGTACATCACTTATAGAATCAAAGTATTGGTTACCTTGGGCCAGTTTCCTTCTTGAAAATTTCTTAACACCAGGTACAAGAAAAACCAAAGTTTGTTTTGTTCCAATAATAAAATTATCCTTTGGCTCTTCAGAATGCCAACTATTTGCTAAAAGACGAGGCCATATTGCTTCCCAGAAAAGATCACTAGATCGAGCTTTACTTAATCTAAAATCTCATGTTAGGATCTTCATTATATCTGCAGATGTAATAGAGGAGCAAGCTTTTTCGGCTGGCATTTCATGGCAGACAGGAAGGGTGTGATTGATCTTTAGTGGCTCAAGAGTGGTGCCTGTAAGGTCATGCTTACCTTTGCCAATACCTACTGCACCTATAAGGACCTCAATGCCAACAACATTCTCTAGAGCAAATACATATTCTTCAAATGGCATCTTTCCCTCCCCAAAATTCTTCAAAATCAGCAGTTTAATTTAATATGAGTTTAGGAAAACTGTTTTTCTGGTGATGAAATGCATGGGTTTAAAATAGAAATTGCAAAAAAGCAACTTAGAAGCTAGGAAAACTATTTTTCTGGTGATGAAATGCATGCGTTTAGAAATAGAAATGGCTAAGTGAACTATGGGCATGTGTATGTCACACTTCTCCCATAAGAACACATAGAGTGACTGTGGTAACTTCTACAGCGTTCAAACGTTCAAGAATCTGATACAAATTCAGACAGTCTTGAAAACAACATCATATTGTCCAAATGAAGAAACTTAGAAAACAAGGGGAAACTGTAACACCCCAATTCCCATCTCGAATAAATAATACATAAATAAATCAGAGTGAATAAAAATTTATTTTTCCGACAGAAACAAGGATGTCACACTTAAAGAAAGAAAACACAATCCCTGCTCATAAATTTGATACATAACACAAAATGGAATAACCTAAAAGGGAAACCTTTCCCATCCAAAGGGAAGATCAATTATGGAATAAAGCGGAAAGATCCATAACTGACTTGTTTTACAAAAGAAATTATTTTATAACGTCAAAATATTTATACAAAAGTAATACAAAATATATTCAACAAATATATATCTATATAACAAAAGCGATCCCTGACTCCCGTGTTACGTATCAGAGCAGACAGACCGACAAAAGGATGGAGAACTAATCTTCACAAAAGCCTCCAAGACACAAATCTGCAATTGCCTCATAGAGCAACAAACCACAGCAGAAGGGTGAGAAATAACAACTAAATCAAGATTGCATAATAATATGCAACCACATAAAAATTCACATGCATAGTTATTCTCACCACAAGCATCACATACTAATACATATTGCATGCCACAAATACATAATATATATCACTTATACCCACATAATCACATATTCGCACATAAGGCATACCAACGTTATAACATATGCAAACACGCCACCACATCACATAGCACATGTCTATACATAACACATATCATCCATAACCAATGCATTTATCACATAAGAACATCAATTCACCAATCCAATCATAAATCTCAACACACACTCAATCAATTCACAATTTCCACACATAATCAATTCATTCATGATTTTCCACACATAATCAATCCATTCATGATTTTCCACACATAATCAATCCATTCATGATTTTCCACACATAATCAATCCATTCATGATTTTCCACACATAATCAATCCATTCATGATTTTCCACACATAAGCAATCCATTCATGATTTTCCACACATAATCAATTCATTCATGATTTTCCACACATAGTCAATCCATTCATGATTTATGCAAATGCAAAGAGACCGACACAACGACTCTATGCAAATGCAGTATCATCCATCCATCAATCTCATCACTAGTTCACTCAGGAACTATTGGAATCATCGCTTGTTACTTAGTGTAACTCCCCGTCGGGCAAACGATGTTCCCCGTCGCTTTAGGTCCTCTTTGTATAAGGCACATGACGTTTATGGATCACGTTAGGTCCTCTTTGTATAAGGCACACGATCTGATCGCCTTAGGTCCTCTTTGTATAAGGCACACGATCGTCTATAATCATCGCTTTAGGTCCTCTTTGTATAAGGCACACAATGTTATAGCGGATTCCCTCAGGAACCGATTCGTCGCTCACACCCCACAAGGGCACACAACATCACAAGATGCATATCATGATGCTTGGTATACAAAGACTCGTGACAATCAGATGCATCTTCACAAACTAACAATATGAATCATCTCAATCAACAATAATAATGTTGTGCAATCAAGCCCAAAAAAATGCATTTATTTGCCATAAGGCCACAAACCATCATCACAATATTTCATCACATGCATTCACATCATATAACAGCACACAAGCTACACGTTACATATCAAAGGCATGTTGCGTAATAACGCATCAATTACACACAATTATAATAGTAAAAGTTGACAAAATGACACATTTCCAAATTCCTGACATAATTAAATCGGCCAACAATCCCAAAACCATTATAATAAGGAAGAACATCTCAATAGCTTTCCAACGATACCAAGAATGTCTCAATCCGAGTTACGGATCAAAAATTACGGCATCGGACGCGAAATCGGAAAAGAAATCGCGAAATGACAAAATTCTGCAATCGTGCTGGACATACGCGTAATGCCCTGAGCCATACGCGTAGTGCCTTGCTCACTCGCCCATCTATACGCGTATTGCCCAAAGTGATACGCGTATGGGCAGAGACTGATTTTTCCCAAAAATTCCACTAAAAATCCAATACACGTATTGCCTCACTCCATACGCGTATTGCCCACTCCCATACGCGTAATGCCTACATTTCTTCCTTGCCATACGCGTATTGTCCACCCCAATACGCGTATTACCTTGCCTGATACGCATATGGGCAGCGAAACCAAGAATTTTTCCTGCATAATTTTTCCTGCGAAAATCATCCAATTTCCTCTCCAAATCTCATTTAAACACTTCCAATTCACAATATATCAGCCCAAACATGTCCCCACATAATCAACAAGTATTCTATGCAGTTTATATCGAGTTTCGACTGTGAACACATCAATTTCTAACAATTATTCATCAATTTACCAATTAGAGAAAAAGTCGTGAAACAACCAAAACAATTACAACAAACAACACATATACATACACAAGCAAGATATAATTGAAACTTCTCACCCTTACCCGATTAATCATGCTTAAAACGGATGAATTCTCGATTTTCCTCTTTCTCCTCTTCTCTCTTTCTTTCTTCTCCTTTTCTTTCTCTTCTTTTCCCTTTCTTTTCTCTCTTTTTCTCTCCACTTTCTATTTTATGAAAAATAACCCCGCAAAATGACCAAAATACCCCTACTCTCAAATATCTCGCAAACGCTCTCAAAACGCTATAAAACATAATAACGATGAAATATATTTCGGGAAATAAAAGTTGAAAAGAAATTATAATTTATTGCAAATATTTTACCTATCAGGGAAATTAACCAATTAACTCAATTAGCAGATAAAATACAATAATTTCACACATTTCACAAAATTCACATAAATGAAATAAATAAATACAATTAAACAAATTGGGGCGTTACAACTCTCCCCCACTTAGACATTTTCGCCCTCGAAAATATAACCGATACGAACAACTCCGGATACGACTCTCGCATCCGACTACCCAACCAACATGGCAACCAAAGGCACACTACGAATAACACAACTGACAAACCACCTTGCTAACAACAACTACAACAACGACACGACAACGACGACAACTACAACGACGAGATGCAAAGCCCATACAATGCACTTGACGACTAACTCACTACTCAAAGAATACCCAAGTTACGACCACACACAGAAATTAGCTACTCGCACTCGGACCATCACGATGGAAACGAGGCAACAACACAAACAAGAACATAAGGTTCCACGACACAACATCGCTTCAACAACCTCTACGTAACCACAATACCAACATCCTTGTCACACAACAATATTACAACAATGCTACGATTCACCAATCGAACATACAACCCAAAACATCCATCTACATAGTAGCCCATGAATAATATTTAAACCTTTCGCCTAACACTTCCATTCTGAAACGTCGAATGGTCTCATCATTCCAACATGTTTCCAATGTTCAACCTATGAACTCTTACAAGTCACACACTCATATACAAAATGTGCCACATCACGCTTCCGTTGCGCACTCTGATTACTCGTAACCATCAAAACTACCAATCTCACGTCCAAAGTCTAACTCTTCCTCATATTCACCAAAAATCACTGTTCACTTTAATATACTTAACTTCACACTCTACTGTGTTATCTCATACACCAGACACAAGTCTCTGAATTGCTCAAATCATTTTAACTCTCTGACCACCAAAACAGACATGCATAAAGACTTTCGACTTAACTCATCAGGCACAACAATAGCTTTTCCCAAAGGATAATCTAAGCCAAATCCATAACTTGTCATGAATTCCAACCATCCTCTTTGTCTCATACTCTATTCCTTCAGACCAAACAAGTACTCAATATTCTTGTGATTACCAAACACTTCGAACCTAGAACCATAAAGATAATACCTCCAATTATTCCAACACAATACAACCGCAACCAAATCCAAATCCTGAATAGTATAGATCCTTTTATAAATCCTCAATTGTCGTAAAGCATAAGCTACGACTTTACCCCATTGCATTAACACACTGACTAAACTCATCAAAGACGCATCCAAATACCTCACAAATGGTTTATCAGGATCACGCAGAATCAAAACTGGAGCCGTAGACAACTTCTACTTCAGCTCACCAAAACTTACTCACAACGAACATCCAAAACAAACGACTCACCCTTTGCAAGTCAACTGAGATAACAGAAGTACGAACTTAGCACAGTCTTCTCTAACCTTCAGTAACAACCAACTAAGCCCAAAAATTTCTAATCTCCTTAACCAACTTCGGAGCCTCTCATTGTAGAACTGCATCTACTTCCGATGGATCCATTAACCATACTCTCATCCGAAATAACATATCCAAGAAAACTAACCTTTTTCAACCAAAATTCTCACTTGAATAACTTAGCATAAAACTTCGTCTCTTTTCAACACTTGTAATTCAATTCTCAAACACTCTACATGTTCTTCCTCTGAGTTTATAACAGATCTGAATATCCTCAATCAAAGCCATTACGAACTCATCCAAATAAATATGGAAGATACGAATCATCTACTCCATAACCCTTACAGGCGCATTACTAACACCGAAAAACATCATTGCACATTGTAATGCCCAACCAAATTCCAAAAGATATAAATTCTTAAAGCTTTTGCAAAATTTTCCACTGGGTAACTGGTTACTCCCATACGAGCTTAACCGAGTAAAGAACAGTCTATCCCGATGATAACAAACATAACCAGTCACATTAAATCGGTCAAAGCCTCAACTCACCCACTTCACCACTCTTATCAAACATTCCAAACAAATGCAATTTCACTCAAACTCAACCAAACCATTCCAGTCATCTATTCATGAAAGTGGACACTTGTTCTCAATCGTTACCTTATTCAACTATTAGTAATCCATACACAATTTCTTCTCTTAACAGTCCAAATTCCATAAATCCCAACATGTCGCAACAACCAACCCCAAAAAGAACTCTCAAATATTACATCCACACCTAGGGTTTTCTCAAGATTTCCATTAATGCCCTAAAACTTCAAGGACTCCAAACCTTCCCAGAACTCCAAGTTTTTCTTTCCATAATCTCAATACCATTATACACATCATACTTGTTATTCCGTTCAATCATCCATCCCTTTTTTTACTAACAATACTAGAGCTCTCTAAGACAACACCCTAATATTCCATCCAAAAACACATTTGAAAACTATGCACAACTGACGGCCCATCACTGTGACTTCCTGCCAATTTCCAAAACACTATCATCACAAACAAAACAAACATCTTAGTCCCATCTACTAAGAGTTTCCTACTTACTTAGCAGATATAAACTTTAACTATTCAACTTCGTCCAATTAAGTTCAATCTCTACTCTCTGAGAAGCGGCCCTAAATAATACCTAATCATTCTCCCTCAATGACTTCCCAACTGAACCAACATACCAAAACCTCTAATCCGCCTCATCTTTCGATATAAGAATCTTCATCGACTCAACAAGACAATGTGTAACCATTTTCTTAAATTCCAAACAAATCATTGCACACACTATCAAAGCCGGAAAGACACGTCTATTCCATCCAACATAATTCCGTCTACTATCAACAAGAGATTAAGGGTGATCAGTTCCTCAATTTGTCAATAGACAGCCGACAATCATGATGGGGCATAAACCGCCTTTGCCAAACTATAATAGTATTCCTTACATCCTGTGCACAACACTACCTAAGGCACAAATCCTTAGTTGACATAAACCTTACCTCTGCACTCCCTCCAGAATCTGGAGCCACACTGTCCAAATAACACTTATAATCTTGCAACCTACGGCACACAACCGAAGCAACTTGGAGAAGTTCCAGCTTCTCCCCCACTTATCTCAATCTCACACTTGAAGACAAAGGATTAGAAAACCAGAAAGCACTGACAGTGTTTCACACACATATCACGTACTAAGGGACAAACAACACCGACAGTATTCAACTGTCACACCAACTGACTCAACAACTTGGCCGGACAGACCGACCTGCTCTGATACCACTATTGTAACACCCTAATTCCCATCTCGAATAAATAATACATAAATAAATTAGAGTGAATAAAAATTTATTTTTCCGACAGAAACAAGGATGCCACACTTAAAGAAAGAAAACACAATCCCTGCTCATAAATTTGATACATAACACAAAATGGAATAACCTAGGGAAACCTTTCCCATCCAAAGGGAAGATCAATTATGGAATAAAGCGGAAAGATCCATAACTGACTTGTTTTACAAAAGAAATTATTTTATAACGTCAAAATATTTATACAAAAGTAATACAAAATATATTCAACAAATGTATATCTATATAACAAAAGCGGTCCCTGACTCCCGTGTTACGTATCATAGCAGACTGACTGACAAAATGATGGAGAACTAATCTTCACAAAAGCCTCCAAGACACAAATCTGCAATTGCCTCATAGAGCAACAACCCACAGCAGAAGGGTGAGAAATAACAACTAAATCAAGATTGCATAATAATATGCAACCACATAAAAATTCACATGCATAGTTATTCTCACCACAAGCATCACATACTAATACATATTGCATGCGACAAATACATAACATATATCACTTATACCCACATAATCACATATTCGCACATAAGGCATACCAACGTTATAACATATGCAAACACACCACCACATCACATAGCACATGTCTATACATAACACATATCATCCATAACCAATGCATTTATCACATAAGAACGTCAATTCACCAATCCAATCATAAATCTCAACACACACTCAATCAATTCACAATTTCCACACATAATCAATCCATTCATGATTTTCCACACATAATCAATCCATTCATGATTTTCCACACATAATCAATCCATTCATGATTTTCCACACATAATCAATCCATTCATGATTTTCCACACATATCAATCCATTCATGATTTTCCACACATAGTCAATCCATTCATGATTTATGCAAATGCAAAGAGACCGGCACAACGACTCTATGCAAATGCGGTACCATCCATCCATCAATCTCATCACTAGTTCACTCAGGAACTATTGGAATCATCGCTTGTTACTTAGTGTAACTCCCCGTCGGGAAAACGATGTTTCTCGTCGCTTTAGGTCCTCTTTGTATAAGGCACACGACGTTTATGGATCGCTTTAGGTCCTCTTTGTTAAAGGCACATGATCCGATCGCTTTAGGTCCTCTTTGTATAAGGCACACGATCGTCTATAATCATCGCTTTAGGTCCTCTTTGTATAAGGCACACGATATTATAGCGGATTCCCTCAGGAACCGATTCGTCGCTCACACCCCACAAGGGCACACGACATCACAAGATGCATATCATGATGCTTGGCATACAAAGTCTCATGACAATCAGATGCATCTTCACAAACCAACAATATGAATCATCTTAATCAACAATAATCATGTTGTGCAATCAAGCCCAAAACAATGCATTTATTTGCCATAAGGCCACAAACCATCATCACAACATTTCATCACATGCATTCACATCATATAACAACACACAAGCTACACGTTACATATCAAAGGCATGTTGCGTAATAACGCATCAATTACACACAATTATAACAGTAAAAGTTGACAAAACGACACATTTCGAAATTCCCGACATAATTAAATCGACCAACAATCCCAAAACCATTATAATAAGGAAGAACATCTCAATAGCTTTCCAACGATACCAAGAATGTCTCAATCCGAGTTACGGATCAAAAGTTACGGCATCGGACGCGAAATCGGGAAAGAAATCGCGAAATGACAAAATTCTGCAATCGTGCTGGCCATACGCGTAATGCCCTGAGCCATACACGTATTGCCTTGCTCACTCGCCCATCCATACGCGTATTGCTCAAAGTGATACGCGTATGGGCAGAGACTAATTTTTCCCAAAAATTCCACTAAAAATCCAATACGCGTATTGCCTCACTCCATACGCGTATTGCCCACTCCCATACGCGTAATGCCTACATTCCTTCCTTGCCATACGCGTATTACCCACCCCAATACGCGTATTGCCTTGCCTGATACGTGTATGGGTAGCAAAAACCCGGAATTTTTCCTGCATAATTTTTCCTGCGAAAATCATCCAATTTCCTCTCCAAATCTCATCTAAACACTTCCAATTCACAATATATCAGCCCAAACATGTCCCCATATAATCAACAAGTATTCTACGCAGTTTATATCGAGTTTCGACTGTGAACACATCGATTTCTAACAATTATTCATCAATTTACCAATTAGAGAAAAAGTCGTGGAACAACCAAAACAATTACAACAAACAACACATATACATACACAAGCAAGATATAATTGAAACTTCTCACCCTTACCCGATTAATCGTGCTTGAAACGGATGAATTCTCGATTTTCCTCTTTCTCCTCTTCTCTCTTTCTTTCTTCTCCTTTTCTTTCTCTTCTTTTCCCTTTCTTTTCTCTCTTTTTCTCTCCACTTTCTATTTTATGAAAAATAACCCAGCAAAAAGACCAAAATACCCGTACTCTCAAATATCTCGCAAACGCTCTCAAAACACGATAAAACATAATAACGATGAAATATATTTCGGGAAATAAAAGTTGAAAAGAAATTATAATTTATTGCAAATATTTTACCTATCAGGGAAATTAACCAATTAACTCAATTAGCAGGTAAAATACAATAATTTCACACATTTCACAAAATTCACATAAATGAAATAAATAAATACAATTAAACAAATCGGGGCGTTACAGAAACTGTCACATAAAGGAAAATTGAAAATTCTGCTACTTAGTTTCTTTCTAAAAATAAGAGCATCATGATACCCGTTTATTGATGTCATATCGGTATATTTCTTACATATGGATTAGTCTATTTATCTTAATCTTGGTCACATTTCTTTAAATTTTTGGCACACTCCCATTCTTCTTATTTTCATTTTTTTTATCCTTTTCATTCTTTAGCATTTTATAATTGTAACGTGAGGATGTATTTCTAACATAATGGAATTGTTGACTATAGTTATTGGCCCAGCTCTTGCATGTTCTTCCCAGCCTTTAGTTGCTGCCGCTCTACGCACGGTATATACTATTAACTTATTCAGCACATGCTTTTTACATATCATTTGAAATTATTTATGCTAAAAATCATTGATAATTTGTAGAGCAAGTAATTGTTTCTTAATAATATTAAGTTATGGTTTTCTTTTCTTACTACACAAAATTGTGTTATAACTTAAATAAGGTGACTATAATCAGCATCATTGTTCTATTGTAATGCTCACTTGATAACTTGCCTAAAACCTACTGTAGTATTGAGAAAAATTTTAATTTTCTTCTTCCGTTCATTGACAGTATGCATAGATTTGGGAATTATATGCGAAAGATCTTTTTGTTGGACCAGAAGGAGGAGAAAGTGTTAAGGATGTTGTAGGCGGACTTACATGAACAGTGGCTGTTACTGAATCAGAATTTGAAGGGTACTGATTTTTGCCATAAATATCAATTGTAAGTCTTGTAATATTATTATTTTCTAAAGCACTAGATTTTATAACATATTTATTAAGGTCGTGTAGTTAGTTCAAGTTGTCAAAGGATTTACTTTGACATGTAAATACTATCCAAAATTTCTAACAGTTGATTTATTATTTCGAATTATTATCCAGTCCGCAATGTTACGATATATTACTTAACATCAAGATTGTTCTTATTTCTCTAAGCATTCTTTGGTATTTTTACTCATATTTTATCTATTAATTTTATTTTGGTCTGTGCAGATGTGCAATTTTGGTTATGAGGCTTAGGGATCCTCTGTAAATCTTGCAAACAGTTTTACGTGCAGCTAATAAACATATGGAACTAACTTTGGATGACTTAGCTTCAATATTAGCGGAAGTTCATGTGGTATCAATCTTGTCCCAACACCGCCAAAACGTACTGAATCATGAAAATCCTGTGGCATTTTTCCAGGTAATGGTAAGGGGAGATTTCCATCACAAAATTATAGAAAGAGAAAACTGGGGATTTCAACAAGCATTTGATCTGATGTGTAGATATTGTTGATCATACCCCTTATAGCATATTTAGGTCTACAACACACATTTGTATGGTTATTTCACCTGAATCATAAGTTATCTTCCTTATGATCTTCAATAATTGTGTTGGGTTCTTGCTTTCTTTCCTGTCTATTTTTGTAAAGTTTGTAAATGAAATACTTTTTCATATGGTGGAGTTTACCAAGTATGTTATAACTCCAACAATTGGTGTTTCTGGTGTTGGTATTGCAATGACACTATATGAGGCTTTTGACGGAACAATAAGTATTGACATTGAATGTCGAACTGTAGTTCATTGAATGGTTTGGTTATTCAAAAGTGATTTGATTATGTCATGTAGCATTTCTTTCTTATTTTCTTCTTATATTGTTTTTTGTCATAAATCTTTAAATATTCCAATGCCCAAATGCTTCTGCCACCTTTCAATATATATTAACATAAGTCTTCTTTGTTTTACAAAACTAAAATCAAGATTTTGGGTGATCATGACATATTTGGGATGCAAAGTAAAAGTACTAATTAAAAATATATATTTTTGGCTTTCCATGACAGGTTTGTGTACCATCACTACATGTTATAGGAATTTTTTGTTTGTTTTAAATGAACAACAATGTTCTATATTGAGGAAAAAAATGAAAAGTTGGTTGGGTCATACTTTTGATAAAAAAATCACGAATTTGTTCGGCATCAAATTTATACTAAAGTTTATTGCTTTTTTCTGTAGATTCCAAGTTGAATTTTTCATATCCATGCTATGCTAGCTCATCTGATTTGAGTTTTTCTCCTAGATGTTCTTTTTCTTGGAGATACTTAGTGAGGTATTTGTTGCGGTGAAAATCGGATAACAAGCTATTAATTAACTTGCATCATATTTCTTTTACAACCGACTTTGATTTATCCAAAGGAAAGGTTCAAGATCGTTAAAAAACCTAAAGGGGGGAGATTTAAGGTTCGGGGGTTGGTTATACTAAGGGAAGGTATTAGCACCCTAAGTATCTGTAGTACTCTACAGGAACCTCTTGTTTAGTTTGTTATGCTAGGTTTGCTTGCTAAGAGAAATATGTACTAAGGTAAAGACCTAGGGGTATGTACACTAAGTTTTGCTCGCCAAGACGTCGCATCTTGTGCCTACGTATCTGACTAAAGAATCAGAGCAACCGTAGTTCACCTAACTAAGGGTGAAAGAAAAGGAAACATTGACTATGGCCAACGTTCCAAAGGGAATGAGCATAAGCTCACGTAGAGTCCACGATAACTCTCTAAGTCTACGTTATGAAGGGAGGAAGTGAATTCTCATGATAGTGAGAACCACACAGAGTTCATGATAACTCTGTAAGTCTGAGTAAAAGGTAAAGTGAGTTCTCATGATAGTGAGAATCACATAGAGTTCATGATAACTCCATCTTATTACTAAACTATGAGGAAAATGGCTCTAGGAGGCCAAGGTGAAATGGGAATGGATTGTGACTTAGGAGTCAAAGTGAAAGAACTTTCCTTTGGAAGGAGTGTCAAATGAGTCAAGTATGAATATACAGTGAACAATATGAATATGAACAAGTATAATAATCAGGATAATATTTGATAGAAAATAAAATCAAGATAATATTGACAGAAAGTAAAGTCAGTGGTTAATTGATTTAATTTATTGGATCGCTGAATCGGGTCCAATGTAGTGCTAAACTGTCGTAGCACGGTCTATGAGGAAGACCATACTATGGGAGGATGTACAATTCGATCTTCGTGCTAAAACACGATGGAGAAGTGATATTGAGAATCATTTTCCAAAGAAATCGTGTCACACGAAAAGAAAAGGTGGAGATCTCATCTTAATCACAAACTTTCGTTGATTAGTCGAAGGTAACCTATCACGATCCCAAAGTATAGAAAGAGATTTCGATGATCACTCACTACAGATTTGAAATAATGAAGGTTGATCGCTTCGATAAAAAACATTCGTGAATAGAAAGACTTCATTGATCAAAAATGAAAATAAAGATAAAAGTAGACGCGAAGTGAAAATAAAGTTGGTCTCGTCTTTAATCAAGATTTATATCGGTAAATCGATAACCTTGATGTTTGACTTTCATTGACCAACAAACTAAAAAATAGAATGGCCTCATATTTATCAAGACTTTAGTGATTTTGAATAAATTAACCAAATCATGATTTTTGTGATATCATCGGCCAAGAAAATGAAATAAAATAAGGTTGATCTCGTCTTAATCAAGATTTAATCGGAGGATCGATAATCTTTTGATATTCAACTTTCATTGATCAACAAAGATAAAGAAATGAAAAGTGGCCTCATATTTATCAAAACTTATGGGTTTGAAATAACCAACAAAGTTATGATGTTTTTATGTCATTGGCTTAAAGATGAAAATGGGATTGAAATGAAAAATAAAGTCGGTCTCATATTTAATCAAGATTTATATCGGTAAATCGATAATCTCGATATTTAAATTTCATTGACCAACAAAATAAAAATAAAATGGCCTCATACTAATCAAAGCTTATTGGTTTGAAATAACCAACAAAGTTGAGATTTTTTATATGTCATTGGCCCAAGATAAAAGAAGATGGACTCGAAGTGAAAAATAAAGTTGGTCTCGTATTTAATCAAGATTTATATCGGTAAATCGATAATCTCGATATTTAACTTTCATCGACCAATAAAACTAAATAAAAGGTGGCCTCATACTAATCAAGAGATTTATTGATTTTGATAAATCAACAAAACATGATTTTTGTGAGATCATTGGCCGCAAAAATAAATAAGAGTGGAACCGAAATAAAATTGAAGCATAAAGAAAACATATAAAATCAAGAGAACCTAATTTTTATTAAAAACTTAGGGAAAATCCAAAATGACATAAAAGTGGAAAGGGTGTTGTGTGCCACAAGGGGTGGTGCGAATCATGAAACAAGGGCTTGCAAAGCCCATCATACACACCAAAAACATGATGGCACACTAAAAGAAAATAAAAGGGTGGTGTAGAAATTAATAGGGAAGGTCTAATTTACCAACTAATTTACTAATTAATTAAAACCTAATTAACTAATAACTAAGCAAATTAAAACCTAAAGAAAGCTAAAGCTAAGTCCTATTAAATCAAAAACTAGTTAATTTAAACAACTAAAACCTAAATGAATTAAAGATACATGCTGAAAAAACAAATTACTGGGCCAGGCATTGACAGATTAGGCCCATCAATTGAATTGGGGCGCTGAAGTGTGGAGAGACAAACCGGGTCAACCCGGTTTTGGCTTATGAGGAACAAATAGGGTAAAAACCCCCCTTCACCCAGCCGTCGCAAATTCAATCGTGAAAAGAGGAAAAACGAAAACAAAGAAAAAAACTTCAAAACACGTTCATGTAGAACGGACAAGGGAACACAAACGAACTCTCACGATTTCCCTCTTCAGGCTCGTTCTCAGCCCGTCTAAATCTATCAATCTCCTCTTAATTTTTTCTCTCGATCCAGGTTCGTGTTCATCTTAGATTCGCTTCAAGTTTCGATTCAATTTCTCTCTTCATCTCGTATGTTCTGAGATTCGAATCAGAAAAATGGTTTGATCGGTTGAAGGAGATTTGAGGGTTTGGGTTTCTTTGAAGGCTGAAGATGTAGGAACGGAATGTTGAGGCGGAGTGAAGGGTCGGCGTGGTGGCTTTCGAAAGGTTATTGAGGTTGAAACAGGGTGGCTGAATGAAAAGTTTATCGTTGGAACATTGAAGGTCAGTTTGGAGTGAGGTTGTTGTTGTTTCGGTTGTGATTGAAGATTGGGTTTTGGTTGTCGAATGTGTTTTGGTTGCAGAAGCTGAAGGTAGGCGATGTTGTGGAGTGATGTCGAAGGAAAGGTTGTGGGTTTCATTGAAGGAGAAAGAGGGCGGTTTGTATTGAAGTTGTTGTAAGAGTTCGCAGGTGAGGAGATTGAGAGTAGAAGAAGATTTTGAGGGATGGAGGGATCGTGCAGTTTGTTGTTGTTTTGGAAAAGATGAAACAGGTGATTGAGGTGGGTGGATGGACGACGGAACTTCAAAATGGAACCTGGTGATTTTTGTCCTCCTCCTCAAAATGAGGTCTCTCCCTCCCCCCTTTAATCGTTCTTTCTTTCACCCTTTTAAATCCAAAAAACCGAATTTTACAGCTAAGGGTGTGTTTGGATTGGCGTTGAACAGAATTGATTCTAGCAGAATTGAGTTTGGTATAATTGATTTTAACAGAATTGAGTTTAGCATAATTGATTTATGTTTGGATACATTTATGTAAAAGTGAGTTAGACAATAAATTTCAGTGTAAAAATCACCCAGAATCAATTCTGGAGATAGAAGCTACAAATTCTAGCTTCAAGTAGAATCAATTCTGGAGGTAGAATCAATTCTACTTTTGATAAAAACAAACACCTCAAAATCACCCAGAATCAATTCTACACCTCTAAAATTGATTCTGGGTCTTCCAAAAGCCAATCCAAACATGCTATAAGTTTCCTGGGACCAATTGTACAGGTTTTGCTTTATGGTGGCAGGTCTTTGTTTTATCTCATTGGGTTGATTATTGTTTGCTTGTAATAACTTAAACTATGTGTAGGCAGAGGTTTGTTGCTTTGATAAATGGTCTGGGTACAAATTGGAAGGCAAGCTATGTAGCAGAGTGGTTTTGTCAAGGCAGTACGGTGTGGAAAAATAGCAGGGGAAAAGGTGTAGTCACTGTCACGTGTTGGAGACTTTTGGCTGGTGTAGCAGGATGAGCAGAGGATAGCAGAACGTGAGAGCAAGCTGGTGGTACGGTTTTGGAGCAAAAGGGGCTTTTGGAGTGTAGCTTGGGGCGGGACAGTGTGGATGAGGTGCAGTCGTAGCAGGCTTGGCTGTATTCTTGTACAATCCTTTATGGACTTTGGTTTCTTGGCATTGAGAGTTTTGGCATAAGTTTTGGAGACTTTCTAATAATAAATAAATAATGGTAACTAAAATAATAATAGCAATAATAATAATAAAATGAAATAGTCAATAAAAAAAATAAAATGAAAACCAATTAAAAACTAAGCGTAAATTGGAGTGCAAATTAAAATTAAACCAAATCTAAGTTAATAAAATTAATTTAATTGAATTAAACCAAATTAAAACTCAAAAGTAAACTAAATTGAATTAATCTAGGCTAATAACTATATTATAACTATAACAAAATTAACCAAATTAATTCTAAATAAATTTTAAGATAATAAGAACAAATTCCAAAATAGAATGATAAAATCAACAAAAAGCATATGATTATGATCAATGAAATGTTTGACTAAATAACGCAAAAAAAACTGATTAAAAATGCTATGATAAATGATCGGAGGATCTGATGGTAAAATTTGGGGTGCAACAATATTGTGTTACTTACTGTTTGATTTTGGTCCAAAGAGACTTTGTAGAGGAAGTTTGTATAGGATTTTAAAAAACAAGAGACACTTGAGAGAATCAAAGGTATACAATTGTTAGATATGTGATTGTTTGATATATAACTTTGCTATGTATTTCCAACTTAGATTTGAACTTATTGATTTGAACTTATTTATTCTCTTGGCATCAAATGAATAAGTTAAACGATTTATGTCTTGTAAAAATATTTGTCCATAGATTAAGTGGGGATCCTAACGTTAAAAAAAATGTAATTATGGAGTACTAATAATGTATTTATTGACCATTCTCTTAAGTTTTTGGAAGAGAATAGATTATTATTATTTTAAAATTTTTAAACACAAGTTATTATTAGAAATAATAACAATAATTCTGCTAAACCATAGTAACATACTTCGAAAACCCACTAGCCAAAATTTTAATCTAATTAATGCTAACTATAATTTTTACCAATGCCTAAGCAAAGCTTAGCATAGTACCATATACATAGAATATTTTAACTAATTTACTATACTATAGGTACGGTTGGACACACACCTAAGCAAAACATATGTTCTGAATTTGTTATGAAATGCACACCTCTGAATTTGTTATTAAATGCACACCTTTTTTTATAACATATTTTCTCTCTCGGTAAGTTATACCAACCGATGTGGGACGTTGTTTTTAAGAGATTAATAACCACTCTTTATCATTCATTCTTATTCTAATTAAATATTACTATGTAGAGAAACTCAAGTGATTGTTTATTTTTTATATCATTTAATTTTTTTACTTAATAATTTTTAATTATTAATATATAGATTATTATATTTGTTGATACCACGACTATATTATAAACCACATGACACCAAATAACATACCGACAAATTTTTTCAAATGTAATTTTTGTTGCAAAATATCTTATAATATATAATATATTTTATCACATACAAATGTACAAGTTGGTAGAAATTGAAAAAAAATTTTAATTAATATTACGTTAAACTTCAATAAAACAGAATTCACTCAAGTATATAATAACTTAAACCATGATATTTTACTGCAACAAATTTTACTGAACATTTTCAACACTAACGGCAGAAAATCAGAATTTCTATTTTCATTTTCAATTTTCAAATTTTTATTTTCATTTCCAATTTTCAAATTTACAAAACTTGAAATTCATCAAAATATTTCCAAGATTCTTCCAACCTTACTCTGAATACTAACTGCATTGAACTTTATCCCTTGAGGTTACAATCTCAATCTATTTCCTTAAGTTGTGGCCCTGAAGAGGACATGTTAATTTACTCAATCCCGCAGTGAAGGCATTGTCACGTAAAGAAGAATCTAATATGCTCATGTAACATCGCAACATTGGAGTAAGTACTACGTCAGCCTTCATTTGATTTTGCGGTTGGCCCATCAATGGTAAAGTTTACTAACTCCTGTGAATTTTATCACTAAGACTCACTATTTTTACGGATCACTATCACCACAATACCTTTTTTTATTTTAATCAACAAAATATTTGTAAATGTTTATAGTTAAGGGGTCCCCGAGGGTGTTCGGGGAGAAGCGGTGGTACAGGGCACCAGCTTTTTAGGGGCACCAAACTTTTGGAATGCTATTGATACATATTCGAATTGATAGATACATCATAACTACTTTTGTCATAATTTTATTGTAGTTTTGATTTGGTCTAAACTTTTCAATATTAATGTAATTTTTTTACTTTTTTTTACAATTATATATTTATAATTATATGACTTATAAACTTGGTAAAAAAAATTATGAATTAAGAAAAATGGCACCAAATTCATACTTTCGACGGGGCACTCGAAATCTTTGGGACGACCTTTGGGACGACCCTGTTTATAGTTATTAGTGATATTTGTATATATTTATAGTTATTAGCCATATTTAATTTATCATGTTGGTGATTTACTACCTATTTTCTTAAAAATATTTTCAGTTATTAGTGATTTTATAATAACAATTATATATCAGCAACAACCAAATCTTATCAAATAATCTAAGATATGAATGACGTGCGGACGCACGGGTCTTCTACTAGTTTGTATAAAAGCTATATTAAATATAAATTTGACACTTATCCAATTCTAATACAAGTGTTATAAAAGTATCGAAATAACTTTTTGATTTTATTAGTGTTCTTAATTATTTAAATAAGAACTAAATGCATTAGATAAAAAAAATTGACATTTGTCACTAAGATTGAAGGAAATATTCTAGAAGAATAGTACTACTGAATTTTAGTTTTAAATTTTTCTATTAGTCTTTTTTAAGAATTAATTTCAGTTTAGAAATTCTATAAATTTAGAATAATCAAAAATAATTTTAGAAATTCTAAGTAGAAAAAAATACTTATCATTTAAAAAAAAAATAGTTGTTGATTTATAAATATCAACAACTTATTTACATTAATAAATAAATATAAATAAAATTTGTCATCAAATATTAAAGCTTCAATCAATAATTTATATTCATTTAACTCAATTAGTACATGACTTACTTTGTTGTTATTTTATAACAGTTTATATTATTAATTTGTATAAAAAAAATATGTATTGAATATAAAATTGACATTTGTCTGACTATAATGAAAGTATTGTAAAAGTATCAACATATTTTTTATATTAATATTAAGTTTAATAATTTGCATAACAAATAAATTCATTAGATATAAATTTGATATTTGTCTAATTAAGATTGAAGGAATATTCTATTAAGAATAGAACTGATGAATTTTAGTTTTAAATGTTTTTATTAAAAGTTTTTAAAGAAATAATTATATTTTAGAAATGCAGAATAATGAAGGATAATTCTAGATATTTCATGCTAAAATGTATTGAATATAAAATTGACATTTGTCTAATTATTGTGAAAGTATTCTAAAAGTTTCAAAATAAATTTTTGATATTAATATTGTTATTAATAGTTTTTATACAAAATAAATGCAATAACTATAAAATTGATATTTTTCTAATTAGACTTGAAGGAATATTAAAGAAGAATGAAATTTATGAATTTTAATTTTAAATATTGGATAATACTAACTTGTATCTTAAGGTATTATGAATTAAATGAAGAAATGTATTAATTTTAATAAAAATATCAAAATTAATTTTGTAATTCTTTTTTCAATATAAACTTTTTACAAGTGGGTTTTTTTTTTAATTAGGAGGGCAGAAGCCTCAAGAAGTCCAGCCACCAGAGTTTTGGAAAATGTGGACAATCTTGCAATGGTATAGGTCAGCAGCTCTAATGACTTTGAGTTTGTGGAAGGTACTCAACAGCTGAACAATACTAATTTAGCTACTACTCAAAGAGAGGCTGAAGATTTTTTGAAACAGTCTTGGGCTAATATGGCATACATGGAGGAAAACATAAATGATTCTGATGAAGAGATTAGTTAAGATCAACATGATTTTCAATTGGTAGTGTCAAAATCTAAGAAAAAGAAACTTAGATAGATTTCAAAAGGTAAAGGAATTTAACCATGTCAAAGGATGCTTCCTCTAAGCCTTTTCAATGAAGTGCATATTTTGAAATGTTAGGGGTTTAGCTAATCACCTCACAAGATTAACCCTAAACAATCTCATAAAAACTCACAAACCTGATCTTTGTTTTACTTCTGAGCCCTGGATGCACTTAGCTAGTCTGCCTTTCAAATTCTTTGACTCCCTTAATCTTAAAGTGTGTTCCTGCAACCAAAACCCCTGATTTGCCTCCTAATCTTTGGTGTCTTTGCAACACTAACCTGGATCCTCAAATTTTGTCTATCTCTGAGTAACATGTGGCCTTCTCTCTTATCTTTAATTACACTACTGTAGGAATGGCAGCAGTTTATGCATCCAATTGTCACATTACGAGAAGAAATCTTTTGAACAGTCTCACTAACATTATTTATGTCGATGGTTTACCTTGGTGCATTATTGGGGACTTCAATGCCATCCAAGGTGCATATGAACATTGTGGCAGGCACATTCCCAACAGAGTTCACATGATGGATTTCTCTAATTGTTCTAACAGCATCAACCTTATAGACATTCCTACCCAAGGTGATTTTTTTACTTGGTCTAATGGTAGAGCTGGTAGAGATTTTATTGAAAGAAGGCTAGACAGAACCTTTTGTAATCAGCTTTAGCTTTCAAGCACCACTAATATGACTGTTTCTACCCTTATTAGGCTTAGATCAGATCAGTATCCTCTTCTCCTTGATTTTATCTTCTCTCAGAAACATCACCATTCCGATTTCAGGTTTCTAGGAATGTGGACTCTTCATGATAGATGCGAGGCTTTCATTGCAAAATTATTGTTTATTCAGGTCATTGACTGCCCAATGTTTTTCCTGTCAAAGAAGTTACAGTTACTCAAAGCTGAGAGACTTGGAACAAGGAAGTTTTTGGCATTATCCATGTTCTTGTTCAAAATGCATCTGCCAAGCTCACTAACATCTAGGCCAAACTTATAGGGAATGGGGGCAACAAGGAGCTTAAGGATCAAGAAATCATTGCTCATTAGGAGTTAGAGAAAGTTCTTAATATGGAGGAAGATTTGTAGAAAAATAAGGCTAAATCTAAGTGGCATCTTGAGGGGGACAGAAATACATCTTTCTTCCCCAAATGTTATAAGATTAGAATGGCTAAAAACACTGTAACCCACACCAGAACCAATGAAGGTCTTCTCCATGATCCAGATGAAATGGCAGCCCATGTTGTTAATTATTTCACTAACCTGTTTTTTTTGCAGGCACTCCTACTGACTTTTCAATTGTGGATGAGGTGATTCCTAGCCTGGTGGATGATAATATGAACAAGTTCCTGACTGCTATTCCTTCTGAGGATGAAGTTAAGAAATCTATTTTTAACCTGAATAAGAACAGTGCCCCTAGTCCTGATGGGTTTGGTGGGATTTTTACATCATTCTTTTTGGTCAATCATCAAGCAGGATGTTACGAGTGTAGTTATTCAATTCTTCAAGTCTGGCTGGATATTGCCAAAGTATAACTCTAATAATATCATTCTCTTGCCCAAGTACAAGGATGGTGACTCAATAGACTCTTTTAGACCAATTGATCTTGCAAACTTCAAATTTAAGATAATTACTAAGATCTTGGATGATAGGCTTGCTATTTTCATGCCTACCTTAATCTCAAAAGGACAAAGAGGATTCATCAAAGGTAGATGCATCAAGGAATGCATATGTACAGCTTCAAAAGCCATTAATCACTTACACAACAAATCCTTTGGTGGCAACATAGCTCTCAAAGTGGACATTACCAAAGCTTTTGATACCATCAACTGGAATTTCCTGCTGCATATTTTGCACAATTTTGGTTTCAGCAGTGTGTTTTATAATTGGATCCAGAATATTTTGTCTTCATCCTTTCTTTCAATTTCAATCAATGGTGCCTCGAAAGGTTTCTTCAACTGCAAGAGAGGGGTTATACATGGGGATCCCCTCTCACTCTTTTGTTTTAACTTATTGAAGAGGTTCTTAGCAGAAGCCTATGCAAACTAGCAAGTGAAGGCACTCTAAAGCTCATCAAAAGTAGCAGCAGTATTTACATTCCTTCACATGTCATGTATGCAGATGTCATCCTCATCTTTTGCAAAGCCAGACTATCCAATATTAATGTTTTGATTTCTCTTTTCAAAAGGTACTTCTTGGCTTCTGATCAAATGGTTAACACTTCTAAGTCTTACATCTTTTCTGGCTCTATCACCAGCTTCAAATGTCAAACTATTCTGAGCAGGATAGGTTTTTCAAGAGGCTTCTTACCTTTCATGTATCTAGGGGTGCCTCTGTTCAAAGGTAAACCTAAAGCATCCCACTTTAGGCTAATAGCTGATATAATTATTGCTAGACTTGATGGCTGGAAGGGTTCTAATCACTCTATGGCGGAGAGAGTTTGTTTGGTTAAGTCGTTTATTGAAGGTATGCTCAATCACACCATATAAGTATACTCTTGGCTTGTTGTTATGTTAAAAGAATTTGAAAAATCAGCCTAGAACTTCATCTGGACTGGTTCGACTATCAAGAGGAAGCTTTGTATGGTAGTCTGACATAACATGTGAAGACCAAAATCTCATGGTGGATTAGGCCTCAGATCTTTGTTAAGGCTTAACGATGCAGTAAATATGAAGTTGGCTTGGGATCTCATGACCAGGTTGAGCCTTGGGCAAAAATTCTTAGAGATAAAGTTTTAAAATATTATGGTACAATGAAGTACCATGTTTTTTCTTTTATTTGGTCAACCATTAAATTTAAATGGAGCACTCTTAATCATTATAGTGCTTGGGTTCTTGGCAATGGCTCTAGCATCAATTTTTGGTTTGATAGTCGGTGTGGTCCACCTCTGGCTATGAACACTTCTGTTGAGTTCATGATGCTTCACGATATTTCAATCAGTTCTAAATTTAATGATTTCATCAGCAATGGATCCTGGTCAATCTCCACAATCTGGGTTGATTTGTTCCCTTTCTGAGAGCAAAGACTTGACCAAAACCTTCTTTGCAACATGGATCTGGATGATTTGATCATCTTGTCCCTTTGTACCTCAGGGATTTTAACCTTAAAAGATGCTTATAAATTCAAAGTTCCATCAATTCCTCTTCACTAGGCTAGAGTTATTTAGAGACATGATATCCCTCCCTCTAAATTAACTTTTATCTAGAAGCTGATGTTAGACAAAATTGCTACTGCCGAGAATCTTTGTCTCATGGGCTGCAACATTGTCTCCATCTACAGTCTTTGCTGAATTACCACTGAAACATCTCAGCATTTATTTTTTCACTGTCCTTTCTCAAAGAAAGTTTGGTCTTGGTATATCAACATTGCTCAGTTGAGAAACAATCCTCGATACATGGACACTTGGTGGAATTTCTGTACCATGGGTAGATCCAACCAATGCTTCATGCTGCTAATAGTTGCCTCAACTTACATTCTGTACAGCATATGGGAAGCCCGTAACAACGAGAGATTCGACAATGTTCAGTCCAGTATTTCCCATACCATTCAAAAGTTAAAACAAATATACACCACTGCTCACAACTCAACAACCAACTTTCATTCTTCTATGGTAGACTTCAAGCTTCTAAAGGCTTTCAACATTTCTATTAAACCTCCTAAGGCGCCCAAGATATTGGAAGTTATTTGGCACCCTCCCCCCTTAGGTTGGACTAAGTGCAATTGTGATGGTGCCTAGAATCACAATGGCCTACCTACTGCTTGTGGAGGCTTGTTTCGTGGTCATAGGGAAAACTTCATCTTGGCTTTTGCATACTCTATCCATGGTACTCCTCTTATATGGATGAATTCGTTTCCATTATTAGGTCCATAGAAATTGCTATTGAAAAATGTTGGCTTAGGCTTTAGATTGTAGCTGACACAACATTGGTGGTTCAAACTTTTTCCAAACCATCTTTGATCCCATGGCAAGTCAAAGTTGATTGGAATAATTGTATGATGTTCTTTTTCTTCTAGGCAACGTTTTATCTCACACATCTATAGAGAGGGTAACTATTGCACCAATTTTATGGCAAACATATGCCTGAATTGTAGCTCCCTCTTTTTTTTTTTTATTCCATCCCTTTGTAGCTCTCTCTTATTTTTTTTCAATGAAATTAAATTATTTTCTCATTTATTTATCCCCATACATTTCTTTTTTACTTTATGCATTTCTTAATGCAACTTAAAAGACTCCAAAATAATGTGCTTAGGTAATTTCTTAATACACCATCCATGTTTCTTAGACACCACGCGAAATTTCGTTTTTGCCCCCAGTTTCCGGATGTGCACATCCTGACGCATCGTTTTTTTTAAAAACGTTGATTTGTTTCGGATGTGCAAATCAGGAAAAAATCCTGATCTGCAGATCCGGAAAAAATCAAAAGAATTCCATAAAATCATTTCCTAATCTACAGATCCGGATAAAATCAAAAGTATTTCATAAAATCATTTACTTCTTAATAAGGTATTTACTTCTAAATGATTTTTTTTCAATATAATTAAATTTGATATAATTAAATCCAATATAATTAAAATCTAATATAATTAAAATTAATATGATTTTTTTTTCTAAATGATTAATATAGTATTTACTTCTAAATATTTTTTTTCGATATAATGATTTACTTCTATATTGGATTTAATTATAATGGATTTAATTATATTTAGAAGTAATGATTTTATGAAATACTTTTGATTTTATCCGAATCTGCAGATTAGGAAATGATTTTATGGAATTCTTTTGATTTTTTCCGGATCTGCAGATCAGGAATTTTTTCTGATTTGCACATCTGGAACAAATCAACGTTTTTTTAAAAAAAACGATGCGTCCGGATGTGCACATCCGGAAACTGGGGGCAAAAACGGAATTTCGTGTGGTGTCTAAGAAACATGGGTGGTGTATTAAGAAATGCCCATGTGCTTATAACTCTTTGGATTAACTTATGAATTGAGCTTTATTTCTGTTAGATATTGTGTTTAGAACTGTTGCCACGTTTGCAGACTTTAGTTTCCTATTATTTCTCATTCTGTTTTGAATATTTCAAATATGTTTCCTAATTTTTAGTTAAGTTTTGTTTTTCCTAGTATTTAGTCATCAGTTTGTTTCTAGTATTCAATTGTGTATTTGTATGTTGGAATTGAATGAAATCACACACTTCTTCCACTTGTTCTAGCAATTGCCTTTATTCTTTTCACTGCAACTTTACAAAATAATAACAATTGGTATCCAGAGCTCTCTTCTTGAGGGACTTGTGAAATGGATGATGGGTCAAGTTTTTCAAAAGTTGCTCCTCTTATCTTTGATGGGAACAACTATGACATTTGGGCAGTAAAAATGGAATCTTACCTAGAAGCTTTGGACGCTTGGGAAGCCATAGAAGAGGATTATGATGTTCCTCCGCTGTCGAATAATCCTACTATGGCTCAGTTGAAATATCACAAAGAAAAAAAAACAAAAAAGGCACAGGCAAAATCGTGTCTCTTTGCTGGTGTTTCAAAAACAGTTTTTACTAGAATCATGACCCTTAAAACACTTGGGACTATTTGAAGGAAGAATATGCAGGGGATGAGAGAATTCGAAGCATGCAAGTTCTGAATTTGATGAGAAAATTTGAGTTGCAAAAAATGAAAGAGTCTGAGACAATCAAAGAATACTCGAACAAATTGCTTTTTATTGCAAACAAGGTTAGATTACTCGGAACTAGATTTGCTGATTCCAGAATTGTAGAAATTTTTTTGGTTATTGTGCCCGAAAGATATGAGGCATCTCTAGCCTCTTTAGAGAACACAAAGGATCTTTGTAATATCACTTTGGCAGAAGTCATTCATGCCTTACAAGCCCAAGAGCAACGAAGGGCCATGAGGCAAGAAGGGATTGTGGAAGGAGCACTTTCAGTTAAGTATCAAGACAAAGAGAAAATATAGAAGAAAAAGAACAAGAAGAATTTTGTTGCAAGTGGATATGCTACAACGAGCATCAATAAGAACAAGATTGGAAGTGATGCGAAATGCAGCAAGTGTAACCAACTTGGTCATGAAGCTGTAATTTGCAGAACTGAAATTAAGCAGCAAGAAGCAGACACTCAAGTTGTTGATCAAGAAGAGGAAGATGACGAGGACCAACTCTTTGTTGCTACTTGCTTCTCAGGCAATGATTCAAGTGACAGTTGGTTAATTGATAGTGGTTGCACTAATCATATGACATATGACAAGGAGCTATTCAAGGAATTAAGGAGTTCAGAAACCTCAAAAGACGGAATTGGTAATGGGCAATATATAGCTGTCAAAGGAAAAGGTACCATTGCAATTACAAGTTGTTCGGGTACAAAACTTATCTCCGATGTTCTCTATGTTCCAGAAATTGACCAAAATTTATTAAGTGTTGGTCAATTGATGGAGAAAGGCTTCAAGGTACACTTTGAAAACAAACACTGCTTGATAAAGGATGTTTCTGGCCAAGAAATGTTCAAGGTCAAGATGAGGGGAAAAAGTTTCACGCTTAATCCATTGGAGGAGAAGCAAGTTGTATTTCCCATGAAGGAAAGTGTCACGGAGATATGGCACAAGAGGCTTGGTCATTATCACTATCAAGGATTACTACTGCTTCAAACAAAGAAACTAGTGAGGGATTTACCTGTGTTAGAAGATTCTCTTCCTCACTGCCAAGCATGTCAATATGGAAAGCAACACAGACAACCATTTCCAAAATCAGCTTGGAGAGCAACATAAAAGCTTCAATTAATTTATACTGATTTATGCGGACCACAAAGAACACCCTCTCTCAACTGTAGCCTTTACTATATTGCCTTCATTGATGATTTTACAAGATTTTACTGGATTTTTTTCTTAAAATTCAAGTCAGAAGTTGCTGGAGTGTTTTGGAAGTTCAAGAAGAGGGTGGAAAATGAAAGTGGCTGCAATATTCAAGTTCTAAGGTCTGATAATGGAAAAGAATACACATCTAGAGAATTTAATTCCTTTTGTGAAGAAGCGGGTATAAAACACCAACTTACTGCCCCGTACACTCCATAACAAAATGGAGTTAGTGAAAGAAGAAATAGATACATAATGGAGATGACAAGATGCATGTTACATGAGAAGAACTTACCAAAAAAGTTTTGGGCTGAAGCGGAAATTACATTGGTTTTTCTTCAAAACAGGCTTTCCACAAAAGCTGTGAAGAATCAGACACCATTCAAAGCTTGGTATGGATATAAATCTTCTTTAAACTTTCTTAAAGTATTTGGTTGTTTGTGCTTCACCTATGTTCCTCAAGTTAAGCTTGATAAGCTTGACAAGAAGGCATTACAAGGCATTTTCATCGGTTATAGCACAATATCCAAAGCCTACAAAGTTTTTCAACCAGAAACTGGAAATATTATCATGAGTAGAGACGTGCACTTTGTGGAAAACGAAGAATGGATCTGGGACACTTTAAAAGTGTCAAATCAAGCCTCAAATCAGCTCAAAAATGTTGAGAGACAGAGTAGTGAAGATTGGGAAAATGAGATGGTGGATGACATTCCAATCAGAGGTACTAGATTGCTTTCTGATGTCTATCAAAGATGTAATATTGTTGTTTGTGAGCCTGCAGATTTTAATGAAGCAATACTCGATAAAAAATGGATGGTTGCAATGAAGGAGAAGCTGCACATGATAGAGAAAAACAATACATAGAAGCTTGTTGATAGACCTCAAGACAGAAAAATCATTGGTGTTAAGTGGGTGTTTCGAACCAAACTAAATGTTGATGGTTCCATCAACAAGCACAAGGCGAGGCTGGTGGTTAAAGGCAATGTAACACCCCATTTTCCCACCGCGAATAAATAATACATAAATAAAATCAGAGTAACTAAAAATTTATTTTTCCGACAGAAACAAGGATGTCACAATTAAATAAACAAAACATCACCCCTGCTCAAAATATTGATACATAGCATAAAATAGAGTACCCTCAAATGGGAAACTTTTTCCATAATAAAGGAAATGTCAATTATGGAATAAAACGGAAGGATCCATAACCGACTTGTTTTACAAAATAAACTGGTTTATACATCAAAATATTCATACAAAATATATCCTACAAATATATACATATATAACATAATCGTTCCCCGACTTCCGTGCTACGTTACCACTTAATGTAACACCCCCTTTCTATACCCCCAAATAATCACATAAATCATTTAGGCACATATAAAAAAATTCGCCTGAGTACGATTAAAACATAGTATAAAAGAGGCATGTCACATCATACTTAATTTAATACATACAACACCTGCTCAAACTATTGATATGCAACAGTGGGGTAACTTGCCACAGAGGAACTTTGTCCTTACACCCACATCTCAATATTTAGAATAAAAGCGGAAACATCTAAAATATTGAATAACAACCTGATATATATACACATCAACATATATATACATCATCCAGTATGAATCACAAGCAACATCATGTTTATATACACAAATTCATCAGCAAGATACATCTGCAAATGTATCACAAAAAGATCAAACGTCCTAGCTACCCGGTGCTACATATCAGAGCCAACCGACCAAAAGAATGAAGACACGCTTCACAAAAAGACCTCCAGCATACCTACTCTGTAATGCCTCATAGAGCATCATAAAACAGCAGAAGGGTGAGAAATATTATCATAATAACAATACATATAATTATGTACTACAACATAAACATATAACACATATTCTCACCACAACTCATCATATATCACAATATAGATATATCATCAAGCATATTCATTATGCATACATTCACCATTATCATCATTCCACATGAACACACACATACTTGTTCATTCAACAATGCATCATTATAAGATACAGTTTATATCATCTCCCATAAACATACATATATCAATGTTTATTCATCAATGCACAAATACAAAGATGATCAATGCAACTCATAGAGACCGACTCTCGACTCTATACAGATGCATGCGGTACCGACTCATCACCCGAGCTCAATTGAAGAACTCAATGGAAATATCCTCCCTGTCGGGCCTACGATATTTCCCCATCGCTCATACCATCATGGCATCCGATGTTTCTGGATTGTTCACGCAGACACAATCCGATTGCTCAAACCCCACAAGGGCACACAATCATTCTGAAGATTCCCACGGAATCAAGTGTAACTCATCGCAACGATTACACCCATTGACTACGCAATGTTCAGAGGATCCTCAATGATCATTTGTGTAATCAATCACTCACACCCAACAGGGACGTGATATTACACCCGATTCTCCACGGAATCGCGACACATGAATGCATGTCATGATGTTTCTCATACAAAATGACCACATACACTCATGCAATGCACACATATTTCACAATATAGTCATGCATATACCATTAATACACACATTGCAATTTCTTGCCTTTCGGCCATAATTCATCACCACCACATGTATTTCATGCAATTCACTTCACAACAACACGGAAGTCATACCATATCCATACCAGCAACACGTTGCATGATATACACTAATTACACACAATTATATCCGTAGAATTCGACAAAACAACACATTTTCCAATTTCCGACATAATTTAATCAGCCAACAATCTCAAAAACCATTTTTACAAGAAAGAACATTTCATAAGCTTTCCAACGATATAAAGAATGTCCCGATCCGAGTTACGGATCAAAAGTTATGAATTTTCAAAAGTTAAGAATTTATTGAGAAACAGCCAAATTCGCATGGCAACTTGAGAATTTGCCTGGCGAATCCCATTCGCCAGCACTTCGCCTGGCGAGACAGTGGCGAATCACCAATATTGAAAAACTCCAAGAGTTACAGAAGCTACCCCCTTTCTGTAATTCCAAATTCGCCTGGCGAATGGCAAATTCGCCTGGCGAATCTGCCTTCGCCAGCACTTCGCCTGGCGAGCTAGTGGCCAAACTCAATTCGCCTGGTGAATCCCAAATTCGCCTGGCGAATCACACCAGAACCAGAAAATTGCTGTTACGGGTTACACGACCCAAAACCCCCAAAAACCTCATTTTTCATCCCAAATTAATTCCAACAACAAAACAATTATCAGCAATGATTCATAAACACATAGTAATCATACAACACAAATTATATCGATTTCCGACTGTAAAAACATCGATTCCCAATCATTTTATTGTTTTTCGACCTAAAACTCAAAAGCTATGGAAACAAGAAAACATCCAAGCAAACCTCCACATAATCACACACATTAATAAGATAACAATGTTTCACACCCTTACCCGGATTCCAAGCTCGCTAATTGATCGATCTTGATGATTTCCTAGTTTTCCCAACTTTCTCCTCTTTTCTTTCTCTCCTCTTTTCTTTCTCTTCTTTTTCTTTCTATCTTTCTCTATTTCTCTCTTATTTCTCTTTTCTTTCTATTTTCTTTCTATTCTATTTCTTTTCTCTCATTTTCCACTAAATCAATTTAATTCATTTTTCTCACATAATTCTAATTCCACAAAATTTCTAACTTATGATTAATTGAAAAAAGTCTAAAATACCCTTCATTCTAATTTCCCCAAAAACTCTCAAAATGGTAAAATAACATTTAACACACCAAATTCACAATTAAAACAATTATTGCCCAATTAAAATAAAAGACTCAAGAATAATGGAATAATCAAAATCGGGGCGTTACAACTCTCCCCCACTTTAGAAATTTTCGTCCTCGAAAATATTACCTGATTCAAACAACTCCGAATACGACTCTCGCATCCCACTCTCTAGTTCCCAAGTTATATTGCCTTCCGCAGCGCCTCCCCACGCTACTTTCACAAGCGCAATATCCTTGCCTCTTAGTTTCTTAACTTCGCGGTCCAAAATCCTAACCGGTAAAGCTTCCACCGTAAGGTTATCTCTCACTTCAACGTCGTCCATAGGAATAACATGTGACGGATCCGGAACATATTTCCGAAGTTGCGAAACATGGAATACATCATGCAAATTCGAAACGTTCGGAGGCAACGCCACACGATAAGCCACAGCACCAACTCGTGCAGAAATCTGATACGGACCAATAAAACGAGAAGTCAACTTCTTCGACTTCAAAGCACGACCTACACCCGTAACCGGCGTAACTCTCAAAAACACATGGTCGCCTTCTTGAAACTCAAGATCTTTCCTTCTCTTGTCATGATAGCTCTTTTGTCTACTTTGAGAAGCTTTCATCTTCTCCCGAATAAACTTCACTTTCTCCGTCGTTTGTTGCACCAATTCCGATCCAACAATCGTCCTCTCATCGGTTTCATGCCAACACAAAGGTGTTCGACATCTCCGACCATACAAAGCCTCAAATGGTGCCATACTTATACTCGAATGAAAACTGTTATTGTAAGTGAATTCAATCAACGCCAAATAACCATCCCAAGCACCACCTTTCTCAAGTACACAAGCACGCAATAAATCCTCCAACGATTGAATCGTTCTCTCGGTTTGACTGTCCGTTTGCGGATGGTAAGCCGAACTCAATCTTAGCTTAGAACCCAAAGCCTCTTGTAAACTCACCCAAAATCTCGATGTAAATCTCGGATCTCGATCCGATACAATACTCTTAGGAACTCCATGTAACTTCACAATCACAAGAACATAAATCTCGGCTAACTTCTCCAAAGGATAACTAATATCAATTGGAATAAAGTGAGCAGATTTAGTAAGCCTATCAACAATTACCCAAATAGCATTATGACCTCTTTGCGTATTCGGAAATCCCGTATCAAAATCCATCGATATACTATCCCATTTCCATTCCGGAATATCCAACGGTTGCATAAATCCACTCGGTTTTTTATGTTCCACCTTAGACTTTTGACAAGTTAAGCACGCATACACAAATTGAGCCACATCCCTCTTTAATCCGGACCACCAAATGATTTTCTTCAAATCTTGATACATCTTATTCGCACCCGGATGAATACTTAAATTACTTCGGTGTCCTTCCTCTAGAATCATCTTTTTCAACTCCGCATCGTCGGGAATACAAATACGACCACGGAATCTCAAAACTCCAAAATTATCAACCTTAAAATCCTCGTTCTCATTCATCATCAAATCAACGAACTTCAAATCCAACTTCTACTTTTCACTAACCGTTGCAAGAAAATCATTCGTAACATGTAACATACCAAGTCTCACACTTCTCGGCGTCATTTCACAAACCAAACTCAAATCTCTGAAATCCTCCAAAAGTTCCCATTCTTTCATCATCAATGCGGACATATGTAACAACTTCCGACTTAAGGCATCGGCCACCACGTTTGCCTTACCCGGATGGTAATTCAAACCAAAATCATAATCCTTCAAAAGTTCTAGCCACCTCCTTTGTCTCATGTTCAATTCTTTTTGATCAAATAAATATCTTAAGCTTTTGTGATCACTAAAAACTTCAAATCTTGCACCATAAAGATAGTGCCTCCAAATTTTCAAAACAAACACCACGGCCGCCAACTCCAAGTCATGCGTAGGATAATTCTTTTCATGCACTCTCAATTGTCTTGAAGCATAAGCCACAACTTTTCCTTCTTGCATCAAAACACCACCTAAACCCACCAACGAAGCATCACAATACACAATAAATGGTTCATTAGGATTAGGCAAAATCAAGATCGGAGTCGTTGTCAACCTTCTCTTTAGCTCATTGAAACTTTCTTCACAATGAATATCCCAAATGAAAGCCTTTCCTTTACAAGTCAATTGCGTTAAAGGAAGTGCCAACTTCGAAAATCCCTCAATAAACCTCCGATAATAACCCGCCAAGCCTAAAAAGCTTCGAATCTCCGTAACCGACCTAGGAGCCTCCCATTGCATCACCGCATCTATCTTGGATGGATCAACACTAATACCACTACCGGAAATAACATGTCCAAGGAAACTTACTTCCGACAACCAAAATTCACATTTTGATAACTTAGCATACAATTGTTTCTCTTTCAAAATTTGCAACACAATTCTCAAATGCTCTTCATGCTCCTCTTGAGACTTAGAGTAAATCAAAATATCGTCGATGAACACAACCACAAAACGATCCAACTGTTCATGAAAAATACGATTCATGTATTCCATAAACACACCCGGCGCGTTAGAAACCCCGAATGGCATCACGGAATATTCTTAATGACCATACCGTGTCCTAAATGCCGTCTTTTGAATATCCTCTCCTTTCACACGAATCTGGTGGTATCCTGATCTCAAATCAATCTTGCTAAAAACATTCGCACCAACCAATTGGTCCATCAAATCATCGATCCTTGGAAGCGGATACTTGTTCTTAATTGTCACTTTGTTCAACTGTCGATAATCAATGCATAACCTCATACTCCCGTCCTTCTTCTTTACCAACAATACCGGAGAACCCCAAGGAGAAACACTTGGCCTTACAAATTTCTTATCCAACAAGTCATTCAATTGCTTTTTCAATTCTACCAACTCCGATGCCGACATACGATACGGTGCCATCGAAATCGGTCTAGTACCTGGAACTAGATCAATAGAAAATTCAACTTCTCTTTCCGGCAGTACATCCGTAATATCTTTCGGAAACACTTCTGGAAATTCGCACACCACTTGGAACACATCAAGCTCAACTTTACTCTCCACCGACAATGATGTGAATAAACCAAACAATTGAGCTTCGTCCGCTAAAAGTTTCTTCAACTCTTTAGTGGATAGGAAACTCTCAAATTCATCATCTTCCAAAGAAGGAAACCTTACTAACTTGTGATAGCAATCTATATGAACTCGATTAAATTGCAATCAGTTCATACCCAAGATCACGTCCAACCCCTCCAATGGCAAACACACTAAATTCATAATGAAGTCTTTACCATACATGGTCAAAGGACAACTTACACACACCAAAGACGTAGTTACCGACCCTGAAGCAGGAGTCTCAATAACCATTTCAGCACCCATCAAAGTTAACGCAAGATTCAAGCGCTTCGCGCACTCAGACGAAATAAACGAATGAGTCGCTCCCGTATCAATAACAGCAACTAAAGGTGTACTATTAATAAAGCATGTACCTTTAATCAAACAGTCTGCATTCGTAGTTTGAGTCCCCGCCAATGCAAACACTTTTCCGCCCGCTTGAGCTTGTTTCGGCTTAGTACACTTAGTACTAATGTGACCCACTTCTCCACAATTATAGCACTTCACTACATTCCTCCTACACTCAGTAGTAGCATGCCCTACTCCTCCACAATTAGAACATTTCACCACAATCTTTCTACAATCAAATGATTTATGACCCATACCTCCACACTTGAAACACTTTACGGGACCAGAACTTCCTCCTCCACACTGTGGTGGTTTGTTTTCATAGGTCATAACTGTGGTGTACATTATGTGTGAAATGTGATTGTATTGGTATAATCGTTATATGCCATGTGGTTGGATTGTTAGGAATATGTTATGTATTGGTGGCATGTTATATGTGTTAGTATGTGATGTATGTGGTGAGAAATATTATATATGTGAATTTATTTGTGTTGTGGCATATTATTATGCAATCTTGTTATAGTTGTTATTTCTCACCCTTCTGCTGGAATATGCTTTTTATGGCATAGTGCAGATTGTTAGCTTTAGAGGCGTGGAGGCAAGTGGAAGAGTTAGATCTTCGTCTTTGCTTAGGTATTGGTGTCTGCTCTGATACCACTTAATGTAACACCCCCTTTCTATACCCCCAAATAATCACATAAATCATTTAGGCACATATAAAAAAAATTCGCCAGAGTACGATTAAAACATAGTATAAAAGAGGCATGTCACATCATACTTAATTTAATACATACAACACCTGCTCAAACTATTGATATGCAACAGTGGGGTAACTTGCCACAGAGGAACTTTGTCCTTACACCCACATCTCAATATTTAGAATAAAAGCGGAAACATCTAAAATATTGAATAACAACCTGATATATATATACACATCAACATATATATACATCATCCAGTATGAATCACAAGCAACATCATGTTTATATACACAAATTCATCAGCAAGATACATATGCAAATGTATCACAAAAAGATCAAACGTCCTAGCTACCCGGTGCTACATATCAGAGCCAACCGACCAAAAGAATGAAGACACGCTTCACAAAAAGACCTTCAGCATACCTACTCTGCAATGCCTCATAGAGCATCATAAAACAGCAGAAGGGTGAGAAATATTATCATAATAACAATACATATAATTATGTACTACAACATAAACATATAACACATATTCTCACCACAACTCATCATATATCACAATATAGATATATCATCAAGCATATTCATTATGCATACATTCACCATTATCATCATTCCACATGAACACACACATACTTGTTCATTCAACAATGCATCATTATAAGATATAGTTTATATCATCTCCCATAAACATACATATATCAATGTTTATTCATCAATGCACAAATACAAAGATGATCAATGCAACTCATAGAGACCGACTCTCGACTCTATGCAGATGCATGCGGTACCGACTCATCACCCGAGCTCAATTGAAGAACTCAATGGAAATATCCTCCCTGTCGGACCTACGATATTTCCCCATCGCTCATACCATCATGGCATCCGATGTTTCTGGATTGTTCACGCAGACACAATCCGATTGCTCAAACCCCACAAGGGCACACAATCATTCTGAAGATTCCCACGGAATCAAGTGTAACTCATCGCAACGATTACACCCATTGACTACGCAATGTTCAGAGGATCCCCAATGATCATTTGTGTAATCAATCACTCACACCCAACAGGGACGTGATATTACACCCGATTCTCCACGGAATCGCGACACATGAATGCATGTCATGATGTTTCTCATACAAAATGACCACATACACTCATGCAATGCACACATATTTCACAATATAGTCATGCATATACCATTAATACACACATTGCAATTTCTTGCCTTTCGGCCATAATCCATCACCACCACATGTATTTCATGCAATTTCACTTCACAACAACACGGAAGTCATACCATATCCATACCAGCAACACGTTGCATGATATACACTAATTACACACAATTATATCCGTAGAATTCGACAAAACAACACATTTTCCAATTTCCGACTTAATTTAATCAGCCAACAATCTCAAAAACCATTTTTACAAGAAATAACATTTCATAAGCTTTCCAACGATATAAAGAATGTCCCGATCCGAGTTACGGATCAAAAGTTATGAATTTTCAAAAGTTAAGAATTTATTGAGAAACAGCCAAATTCGCCTGGCGAATCCCATTCGCCAGCACTTCGCCTGGCGAGACAGTGGCGAATCACCAATATTGAAAAACTCCAAGAGTTACAGAAGCTACCCCCTTTCTGTAATTCCAAATTCGCCTGGCGAATGGCAAATTCGCCTGGCGAATCTGCCTTCGCCAGCACTTCGCCTGGCGAGCTAGTGGCCAAACTCAATTCGCCTGGCGAATCCCAAATTCGCCTGGCGAATCACACCAGAACCAGAAAATTGCTGTTACGGGTTACACGACCCAAATAAATCATCTACTGCCCTCCAACCCAATTTTATAAGAAAGAATATTTCATAAGCTTTCTAACTCTTCGAACGGGGACCAAAACGGACTTACGGTTCAAAAGTTATGGCTAAAATACGAAAATACTGTTTTTGCTGTCCCAGGCAAATTCGCCTGGCGAATGCCTGGCGAAACGGATTCGCCACCAACTCGCCTGGCGAATCTGGACGAACCAGAATTTCTCCAAAATGGGTTTGGGACCCGAAAATGATCCAAATCTTCACCCCACATGATAGTATTACCCCCAATGACCCAAAACAACATGTTAGAACACGTTTGGGCATACATTTCATCAATTCATCCGTGAAAACATTGATTTCTACAAATTACTCACAATTTCACCCAAATAGAAAAACCTATATTTTTCACCCAAACATTCAAACAACACATACATATACATATACAAGTATGATATAATTGAAACTTCTCACCCTTACCCGATTAATCGCGATTGAAACGGACGAATCTTTGATTTTTCCTCTTTCTCCTCTTCTCTCTTTCTTTCTTCTCCTTCTTTCTCTTTTTCTCTTCTTTTTCTCTTTTTTTTTTCTTCTTTACTATTTTTCTCTCTTTTCTTTCTATTTATATAAAACATAAAACTTACCCAAGCAAAAGACCAAAATACCCCTCAGCTCAAATATCTCTCAAACGCTCTCAAAATGCGATAAAACATCAACAACAATGAAAATAATATATTGCCAAATAAAAGTCAATAATAAAATAATATAAAACCAAAACCAATTAAATCTACTCTATTAAATAAATCTAACAAAACTGGGGCGTTATAGACTACGCTCAGATTTTTGGAGTAGACTACTCAGACACTTTTGCGCCAGTGGCCAGGCTAGATACTATCAGGTTGTTGCTTGCTGTTGCAGTACAAATGGGTTGGAAAGTGTACTAATTAGATGTTAAATCAGCATTTCTAAATGGTTTTTTGCAAGAAGAAATCTATGTTGAACAGTCAGAAGGATTTGTGAAGAAAGAAGAAGAAGAAGAAGACAAGGTTTATCTCCTCAAGAAGGCTCTCTATGGACTGAAGCAAGCTCCAAGAGCCTGGTACAGTAGAGTAGATAACCATCTGTTGAGCTTAGGCTTTGTTAAAAGTTTATCAGAGTCTACTATTTACATTAAGCATTATGAGATTGATATTCTTGTTATATCTCTTTATGTTGATGATCTTTTTGTAACTGAGAATAATGCAATATTGATTGATGAATTCAAGATGGAAATGATGAAAGTATTTGAGATGACAGATCTTGGATTGATGACCTTTTTTCTTGGAATGGAGATTAAGCAAAGTCAAGATGAAGTTTTCATTTGTCAAAAGAAATATGTAAAGGAAATTCTGAAAAAATTTTGTAAGGAAGATTGCAAGTCAGTAAGCACTCCTATTAATCAAAAGGAAAAGTTGAGCAAGGAAGATGAAACTGAAAAAGTGGATGAGGCATACTTTAGAAGTTTGAATGGGTGCCTTATGTATCTTACAACAACAAGACCAGACATCTTGAATGCTGTGAGTATTTTATCTCGGTTTATGAACTGTGCAAGTGAAATTCACTTGAAGGCTGCTAAGAGGGTGGTTAGATACATCAAAGACACAATCAACTTTGGCATCAAGTTCAAGAAAAGCAAGGAATTCAAGTTGTTTGGGTTCTCTGACAGTGACTGAGCAGGATCCATTGATGATATGAAAAGCACCTCAGGATATTGTTTTAGCTTTGGATCAGGAGTATTTTCGTGGAGTTCAAAAAAACAAGAAACAGTGGCTCAATCTACTGCTGAAGCAGAATTTGATTATTAACACCAACATTAGGACTACGTTATGCTTCAACATGTTCATTATTTACATCAACATTAGGAATATTTACTTCTTCAACATGTCCATTATTAACATCAACATTAGGAACAATCACTTCTTTAGCATGTTCATTATTACCATCATCAACAACAATATCTGCACTTCTAAGTGCATTGTATATCACCATCATTATCATCAAGGTTAATACCTAACTCACTTGCATCCACAATCTCATGATTATCTACATTGTGCTCAACATATACATATATTACCTCAAGTTGTATGGCATCTTTGGCAAATTGCAGAACATCATTATCAAGGGTCTAAGGCAATGAAAAAAACTATACTTAGGGTTCCAATACCCCATACACCTTATGTCCTTATATCCCTCACTTTTAATCAAACTCTCAAACTCCGTGTATGACATGTAATCCACATCCTGCTTTCAATTCTTCTCAGATACTTTCCCATCGACATACCATTTTATAGGTTCCTCGGCTAATCTTCCCATATGGTGTAACCTTAACCTAATCTTATGACTCTTTGCTACCTTGAAAATTAATCAAAAAATAAATTGTATAAATTATCATGTAATGAGACAAAAAAAAACTAGTTAACAAAACAATTGGGACTACAAGTTAACATTAAAAAACCACGGTGAACCAGAACAAACAAATGAAACACGAAAACAAGTGGGACCATTGTAACTTTGCAAAAGGGACATAAAAACACATCTTACACAGTACTTGACTTCTTCATTATCATCCCACATTGAGTATGTGTTTTTCTCATCTTCACAAGAACGAACTTTAAATCCCAAAAAACAAATGTTGCATGTTGAATGAACTATGATTAATTGTGCTACAAAATTAATTAATCTTGCTTTTAATCGCAATTTAGATTCAATTGCAGCTTAGATTCGATTGAAGGAGAAAAGAGAAAAAGAATTAGGGTTCAAAAAGAGCATGTTTCCTAGATTTACTCTTGCGTTTCAATTATATTATTTCCTAAATTAATATAAACAATGCATTTAATCTTGTGCTATTAATTTTCTAATAAAAAATAAATTATTTTAAATTAAAAAAAAAACATAAAAATTGACAAGGCACCAATGTGACAGTGCCACGTATTAAATAAGGAAGTCATATGTGCAAAGCAAAAAAAATTAAAATAAAGTTGAGAGCCGAAAATTTAATTTTTAAAATAATAAACTAAAGAATTCAAAAACACATAAATAAGTGACCAAAATGCATTTATCCTATGAAATCTATTTTAAGCATAAGAATACAAGGTTGAGATTTATTGGGTTAATTATACAACATTTTTCTGCAATATAGATGAGTTTCGATTTATTTTTACAATTTTTTTTTTTATAATATAGACGAGTTTTGATTTATCCCTTTATTTTTTTTTTAAAATTTTTCTAAATATTTTCTGCTTTACTCTCTAAACATGCAATTTGCCCACTATATCTAAAAAAATAAACTAAAAAAAGGTATTATAAAAATTACTTTGACATATAGGGAGCAAAAGACAATTCAAATTTCTTTTCCAGAAAATAAATCAAAACTCGCTTATATATATTACGTGATGTTATTTAACCCCAGATTTATTTTATAAGTTTGACCCATTGTATTGTATACCACGTGGTGACCTTTAATAATAGAATGTGATAGCACGTGTTCGAACATAAATGTACGAGCAAGTCCAAAGTGAAGATTTCGTCAATTTCAACCCTTATTTTGATGCGTAAATTACGCGCATGTTCATAATATCATCATCAAACAAATAGATTCCTATTATTATCTTCACAAAAAAGAAAATTCCTCAATTCTTTTTGATAGAAAAGTCAAAAGAAATAAGTTCATGGTTGCCAGCTTTGAATTTTGATGTAGATTTTTTTTTGTCTTTGAAACGTGTTCGTTTGATGTGTTATACTCCCTCCGTCCTATAATGAGTGGCTTATTTAAAATAAAATAGTATTTTAAAATATATGATTCATTTTAATCCTTTAATTAATATTATTTTTATCATTCTCAATATATTATAAAGGTACTTTAATAAAAATATCATTCTCTCTTTTTTATTTATTTCTTTTTCTTAATTTGTGTGAAAAGTCAACTGAATCACTCTTTGTGGGACGGATAGAGTATATTTTTTTTCCATGAAGCCTTTGCTTTACAACTAGCAAAAATGTTGATATCACCCGTGTTTTAAAAATCGGACCGGACCGGTTGGACCGGAAACCGGCCAGGTAACCGGCCGGGTTCACTTGCTCGATCGGCCATGTCTTCGAACCGGTGTGAACCGGTGCGAACCGGAAAAACTGGGAAAACCGGCGGTTTGCGCAAACCGGTGGTTCAACTGCTTATTTTTAAAAAAAAAAAATTAATTTTTCTTTTTAATTTATTTATTTATTTATTTTTTAAATTTTTTTTTACTCAAATACATAGGAACTTTTCTCCAAGAATAATAGTGATCACTCATTTAATTCAAGTGATACACAAATTAAGTTTCGTAATATCCACAAAACTATTTTTACTATTTTGTATTTATATTGATTGAAAAACCATCATATAAATATTTGTATAGAAATTTAAGAACACAGATTAAAAAACTAAATATAATATAATTTTAGACTTAACTGATTTCCATTATATATATAGACTTGAAAAATTTATTATTTAGAATAATGTTAATATTTGTATTATTTTAATTATTAACATTAGAACTGATTTTCTATTAACATTAAAATTATGAATTTAAATTAAACTCTGATTAATTTAGACTCTGTTTAAAATTTACAATTAGACTCTGTTTAAAATTTGAATTTAAATTATGAATCTGTGAATTTATGATATGATATTTTCAAAAAATTTAAGTGCTAGTTATATTTTTTAGAGACTGAATCATCCGGTTCGACCGATTTTACCGGTTTTATACCTATTATAATGACAGGTTTATTCAACTGAGTTATCCGATTTAATCCGATTTGGTCATACAGTTCGACCAATGACCCAATGGTTTGACCGATAAATCAGTGACACAATATCCTCACCAATTTAATGACCGGTCCAATTTTTAAAACACTGGATATCACCATTCACTTATACTTGAAAAGTTAATGGTTTTTGTCTGTCACAATTGAAGTGTTATTCAAGTTAGTATCATTATCATCATTTGCTTTTCTCGATTACGTTTAAAAATGATATTATCATAAATATTATATTTTTATTAAACTATTAAATAGTATAAAAATTAATAATTAAAAGATATAATTGAAAAAATAATACTAATTTCTACATTATAATTATTTTAAAATAAGGTTTATCTGGTAAATTTTCAAATATATGGGGTATATTATTTTTTGTTTAATGACTCTTTAATAATAATCATTTATCCTACAAACAAATTCTGTTTAACTTTATTTGATTTTTTTTTAAGTATTCAATTGTGTTTTTTAAATGAGTATCTGTATGTCACGTAAAAGTCCAATTCATAAGTTAAAAAATTATAGATGTAGTAGTTGATTTTTTTTTTTATAAGCAAGAAATATATTGATAAGGAGAACTAAGGGTTTTCGAATCAGCTTACAAAAGATAGAGACAAAGCTCTCCAAAGAAAATTACAAACCAATATAGATGTAGTATTTGATATATTAAAGTGTAAGTTCGAATTTGTATTTTTTTTTAGAATTATTTTAATATATATTTTTTATTTTTTATATATTTTTTATTTTAAATTTATAAAAAAAAATTGTTTTTTTTGCTTTTTATAAAAATTATTTTAATAATTTTAAATTGTTTTTTCGATAAGATTAAGAAATAAATGTTTCCATGTTTAAGTGATTTTCTCTCTTACTCTCTTTATTATATTCATACCATATGCACCCCCTTCTTTTCGTACAGGCTCTGATACCACACTGTCCGAGAGCCTTACATATCATGAAACTCAGCCTTAACTGTATCGTCATCAAATAGCCAACCATAGGCATAACACAGACTAACAATTAAAACTGAAATTTTATAATAGCAATGACAGTAGGGATGGCAACAGGGCGGGGCGGGGGCGGGTTTAACTATACCCGCACCCGCACCCGCCTCCATATAACACACCCGCCCCCGCCCCCAAACCCAACCGGGGGTAAAAATTTACCACCCAGACCCGCCCCCAGTAATGAACGGGTGCACCCGCACCCGCCCCGCCCCCACCCGCAAAAAAATAATTTCTTTTTAATTGCAATACAAATTAATAATTTTAATTAAAAAAATGATTATTTTAATAAATTAATGAATTATTTAATTAAAATTTTAATTAGTAAATAAATATTAACTTGATAAATTTGATTATTTTAATTGCAATAGGGGTATTAATAATTTAATTAAAAATATAATTAATAAATGAATATTAAAATAAGTAAAATAAGGGAATTAAAATAAAATGCATTATCCGGGGGCGGGGCGGGGGCGAGGCGGGGGCGAGTGCGGGCGGGTCTTAGTGTCTACCCGCACCCGTAGTTAAGAACCGGGTTTCACCCGCACCCGCACCCGCACCCAATTAAATCGGGTTTTCCCCGTTAATTTCGGGGCGGGTGCGGACGGGTCCGGGTTTGTTTGTCATCCCTAAATGACAGTAGTATGGATCAGTGGTCAGATGTTTTTTGATACACAAGATCCTCATTTAGAGTCGGGTGTAGAGCATACTTGCATCTATGGGGGGATTATGATATGAATACAATAACTAAAGCTTTGAGGGAGAAAGAAAAAAAATTTTAGAACATGTTTGTTCATAGGCACACAAGAGAGTTTATTTGTGAATGCTTGATGAAAATATGTTACAAGAGCTATCTTTTTATAGCCAAGGAGGTACAAATAAGACAAAAGCAACACTATTTACAAGCATGACATTTTTAATATACTATATGAATGCCTTTTTCAAAAGTTCGACATACTTATCACTTATGGATTACATTATTGTAGTCTTATTGCACAAAAAGACGAAAATTACTATTCATACACATGCTTGTGATCTTTAAAGGACACTTGTCCATTTAGTCTTTGCAAATGGGTTCATGAGAGGGAGACATATTTTGATCGGATAAATTTTCATCAGAAAAGCAATCTTCAAAACGAGATGATTCACGCTACCAGATGTTATCCATCATGTAAATGTGGTCCGCTAATCTCATATTAGCTTCTACCACTTGTCCTTCAGAGAATTCAGCTTCCATTGGAGAATTCAGTTTCTATTTGTGGCCTGAGTCGAGCTTTCTCCAACTTCTGGTTTTCTGAACTTTTCATAATGTATGCAAGTTGTTCTATCACCGAGGTCCTTTGGATCATAGAGGTTGATGCAGTTAACATACTCCAATAATCCCCTTTTGATTTTTAGACTGGGAGGATATTCATCAATGGTTTCCCATAGGTGAGCATAATTCTTACAATTAAGCAGCTTAGTTACAGGATCTGTCAGATAGGGCCTATGTAGAAAGAAAATAGACTTGAGTTTGCCAATATCTTCTGAAGATAATCTCCACTCTTGGACCTCGTTATGACTGATTTTAATTTATCTCTCCACCATTGTAATGGAGAGTACCATTCAAGAGTAGTCCAAATCAAAGACTTGTGGTTCTTAGGATCCATTATGTGATGATACATGGCCTCAGTGGGAAAAAGAACAGGCATATAATACCAATAGGTGGCACACCAGATATACCACAAATGGTTTTTTGTGAATTTAGCATTTGGGTTTATTAAAATTGGTAGAAGGAAAGGCGTGTTTGGGAAATAAGGACTATGACCTAGTAGTTTATTCCTTATAATTTTTGTCATGTAATAGAAGAAATTGTTCCTGGCATACTGCTTGAGTTGGGCCGATGAAGAGGATACTGTTATTCTTGAAGGAAGACTCTTGGTTCTGGATGCATGGGCTGGTAGTGGTTTGACCATAAGGATTAGGAGGAAAGTGTGCTTGGTTGTGATGATCTGGATATGTTTCATAGGTCGGGATTACATTTTGGGTTCCTTTGATATGTTTTACAAAGAAATCATTACTGAAAAACTAATCTTTGAGCCTAAGAGTTTGAGGATCAGGAGGCATCTTATTTTTTAATTCAAGGATCTTAGGGAAAGAGGAGTTGTCCATATGGACTTCAAATTGGTAGCCTCTTAGGTGGAAGTCAAACTTTTGGATTCTCATTTTTACGGCGAGGGCTTCTTTGTAAATGGTGTGGTAGTGTTTTTCAGCTTCTTTAAATTGGCCACTGGCATGACCACAATAGTATCATTTTCCTTCGAGTTCTTCTATCAGAACTGCTCCCCAATAGTGATCACTGGCATCGGTCTACAAAATTCTTTTGCCATTCCCATGGATTTTCAAGGCAAGAGGAGTTTGTGCGATCTTCTTCAAAGCTTTCACTGCTTCAGTTTGCTTTGTTTCCCATGGTGGAGGTTTTTTCTTCAGCATTTGGGATAGAGGACTCGTGTATCTCGCCAGTTTCAGCAGGAAATCTCGGATATAATTAATTATACTAAGAAATTGTTGGATTTGCTTGACAGTGAGATTTTCATCGGGAAAGTTTAACAGTTCTTGGGAAATATGAGGTTGGGGTTGATATTTCCCTTGGGGAAAATGCATCCCTAAAACTTTAATTTCTGTTTGTCACAATTGACTTTTCTTTTCAGATAGCATCATTCCATGTTGTTGGGTTATTTGAAGAAATTGGCCCAATAATTATTTATGGGTTTTTTCATATTTTGATAACAATAGCACATCATCAATATAGATGAGGATACTGTTGAGGATGGGCTCAAAAATTCTAATTATGGCCTTTTGAAAGAGTGATGAAGCTACCTTAAGCCTAAATGGTAACACATTCCATTAGTACTGGGCGTTAGGAATGCAGAATGCCGTTTTGTAACGATCCTCAGGGTCGATACCCAATTGCCAAAATCCTGACTTATGGTCGAACTTAGAATAGATCTGGGCATTTTTTATGAAAACATTTAAGGACGAGGCTTTTGGAATAAGAAATATATCATCTTTGAGAAAATGATTTAGAGGTTTGTAATCAATTACTAGCCTTTTTTTCCCCTCAACTTTTCAGATCTCTTTTCCACATAGAATGCTTGGCAAGCCCATCTGATTTGGTGGGTTCTATCAAATCTTGTTTGAGCAGCTAGTTGCATTCTTCCCTGGCTAATGCGTAATCTGATGGACTCATTCCTAGATTAGTGGCCTTGGTTGGATTAACATCTTCATTGAGCTTGAAGGGAAGTTGAACGAAAAAGTCTTTATTCTTCCATAGAAGTTTTTGGTGGCGGGATTTTTCATGGCTGTCTACACATAGTTTGAGAAGGTTGGACTTGATTTCCTCATAGCCAGCAAGGATCTTAGAAAGTGAATATAGTTTCAATATCCCAGAATAAGTTTTGAATTCTCTTTTGAATTTGATTTCTGTGGGGAGAATTTGAAGTTTACTTGCTGCTGAATAGACATCCATTCCTACTACAATATCTTTGTTTGGAAGATAACTGCCAATGACCTTGGTCCAGACTATGCATTCTGGGAAGAATTTAATTCCTATTTTCTCCTTGATCATTAAATTTGTCTTGAAAACTTTTCCATCCGTTGCTACAAAGTATGTGGCATGTGTCACCCATGATTCTGCTGGGAGAATGTTAGGATTCATCATTATAATCTGGACCCCAGTGTCCATATAAGATATAACTTTCTACGGACGGAAAAACTTTGTTGCAAGGACATGAACTTCAACACAAGGAAGTGGTGTAGTAGGACGAGAACTTCCTATCTCTTTGAAGGAGTAAACAGGGAGATATCTGTCATCTTCTGACTCTGAAAATGATGCTTCATCAGACGAAGAGTCTTGAAGAGCAAAAATTGTTTCTTCATCAGCAGAGCTTTGTTTAGAATACAAAGATTCTAAGTCTCCTTCTAGAGGCTGAAGAAAGTTAATCAGTTTTGCGGCTTTATGGGTATTATTAGGACATTTTTTTAGAAATGCCCTTTTTTTCCACAAATAAAGCATCTCTTATTTTCCCCCTTTTCTCTGAAAGGATTCTTCTAAAGAACTTCATATTCTTTCTTTTCTTTCCCTTGAAGGTCCTGTGAGATTTGGTGTATTTTTTATGTTTCTTTTTTGTTGCACAGCTACACCTTTTGTCTTTACACTTGATATCCAGGTAGGGCTTCTTACATGCTTGGGTGAACTTTGACTTTTGTTCTATCATTTCTGAAAATTGATTATGAAAACTACAAAGCTTTTCAAGTGCTTCTAATGTCACCTGGTGAATCTGGCCAAGACTCATGGTTTTAATATCCTTTTGAGTTGTGGCTAACATCCTATGAATTTCTGGCTGGAGTTCTTGTGGTAGAGACGATACATAAGTTTTCTTGAGACTCGAGTCATTATATCCATTAAGGACATAATACCTCTATGTCATCCTATGATAGTGTTTGTCGAGGTCCTTTATTTTGAGAGGACAAAACTTCATCTCAAAGAATTCTTGTTTGCTTTTCTCATCAAATATCTCCATATCATCGAAAAATTCTCAGTGAAGAACCTCAAGAACACTAGATATAGTTTCTAGACGATGTAACTTATCTTGTTTGAAATCTTCAAGATTGTGATACCATTCTTTCATCGTGCACGTCATTCTATAGCAATATTCTTCAATGATCTTATAACTAGCTGCACTTATTTTCATCATTTAGGTGTCAAGCCAAGCTCCAAATTTAAGTAGCCTCTTTCTCCAGCGGCTAGGTGGTATATCATCAAAGGTGAACCAAGGACCGCCATTCGGTATAGTCCGTTCAGGGACTAGAGTTTCTTCAGGGGATTCTTCTTCAAAAAAGGATTTTTCCTCTTTTATATTTGCCATGAAGAGTCTTGGGATATAATTGTCTTCGGATTCTGATTTAGGTGAAAAAGATCTCGGTGTTTCATCAGAAGATGATTCTTAATCAGAGTTGTTGTCACCATCCAAGGAGGACTCATCTCCCTTTTGTTTTGATGATTCAGAGTAATTTTTTTGGGGAGATTCATGATCTGTAGTGATTGCCATGGCTTGGAAACCTTCATTATGAATTTCTTTTTCCTTTTGGATTTTTGGAGGTGTTCCAGGGATATCTTGAGAGTCTGAGGATGAAGCGCTCAAGCATACAATTTTCCCCTTTGACTTGGAGGTTGAGGTAGTGGTAGTTCTGGCAGATTTTGGTTTGTAAGCTGTAGGTATGTATTTGACCTAGTCTGGTGGTGATGAAACATAGGTAGGGTAGAAAGGAGAAGGTCTTTCTAGTCGTTTGAAATATGTAGGAAAAGCAGGAGGGCCAAAGAAAGAGTTTTCAATAGGCTTGGGCTTTCTTTCATGAGAGGCTCTTAATAAATCATCTATCTATTTTACTTGGCCTTGTAGACTTTTGATTTATCTTTCCTTTTGGTTAAATGGTTTACCAAAAGTTCTCTCTTCTAACATCTACCGCAAATCCCGATCTAGCAGGGATACTTGGGCTTTCAAGCTTTTGTAATGTTTCTGCATTTTTTGGGATAAAACCTTGAGATCCTCATTTGTTTCGTCTATTTTTTCAGCAATCTTGTCTACCTTTTTGTCAAGGTTTTGGAGATTTTCATTTTGAGTAACCATGTTTTCAGATTTCCAATTCAGAACTTCTTCAGCTTGAGTTAAAGGTTTAAATTTCCCATCGGGCTGGACTTCACTCGGATGAATGAAGGGTTTAGATGTTCTGCCTGTGATTGGATTCATCTTTCTTTCCAAAGCTGGAGATTGTCGGTCGTACTCAGGAGTTGTGGTTGAATACATAAAGCAAATAATTGGTTGAATAATAGTAGGAGGATGTAGCGGTTTACAATGGTATGTTGGTGACCATGTAATAAAAGTCGGTCATCAGTTGGTACAACCCTTCCTTCCTGAGAATTTTAAGTCCTTCCTCGTAGATACAGAGGGGTTTCTTTTTTCCATGGATTCCTACCCATGGACCATTGTCTGGATCAGACCTCTTTTGAGGAGGTAGAGAAGGTTTACACCTTCCTTTTTTTATTTTAGGAAGAATGATATCTCGGTCGATATCATTGTCGTGCATCAAGCAGTCACAAATAAAATCTCTTTCGATCTTAAGAACAAACATGTTATAGAAATCTTTTCTTTCTCCCTCAAAGCTTTAGTTATTGTATTCATATCATAATTCCCTCATAGATGCAAGTATGCTCTACACCTGCCTATAAATGAGGATCTTGTGTATCAGAAAACATCTGACCATTGACCCATACTACGGTTCTTGCTATTATGAAATTTTAGTTTTAATTGTTAGTCTGTGTTTTGCATGGTTGGCTATTTGATGACGATATAATTAGGGTTGGGTTTCATGATATGTAAGGCTCCCCGGAAAGTGTGGTATCAGAGCCTGTACAAAAAGAAGGGGTGCATATGGTATGAATATAATAAAGAGAGTGAGTAAGGGAGAAAATCACTTAAACATGGAAACACTTGAACCAAACACTCAACCTATTACTACTACTTCTTCTTTATCGCTTCCTAAACTTTGTAAAAAGAATAATTCTCATAAAATGGAAAACCTTATTAAGTACTCTCATATTCCAGAAGATGCTCAAATTGCCGAAATAATACCTCCTCTATTAATTCCATACAACATCTTCAAAAGACAAAGAAGTGTTACCAGATCCATCCGAAATCTTATCTCTACAAACCACCCTCGTATGAAAGAATACGTCCAGTCGTCTAGACTAGACCAATGCAGCCTAAGAGCTACAAACTAGGAGCAGTACGTAGATCTAGAGATTCCCCTATATCTCATAAACCACTGGAAGACTGAAGGATATACATCCTTGCATTTTGGGGCTGTCAGACTCATCATTTCTCTTCATGGAAGGAAGAACCAACCTGTCTTTTGCAAAATAACTTTACTAAACTCCAACTACCTCCACTATGAAAATATTGTGATAGAAACTGTTTTAAGTACACTTCATGCAGGAAGTGTTGTCCTCACCATCTTCCCAAACTATAACGTGACTCTTAATGATAATACTTTATCCACCATACTGAAAGTACAGGTCCAAATCACCGGATCTGACCAAGTGCTAGAAGCCATGTTAGCTACCCTCAATCACCAAATAATATACCACTTACAAAATCACTCAATAGATCTTCCTCTCTCAGGATGTTCTTCTGATTCACTATTAGTTGTCACCAACAGAGAAGAAGACATACCCTCCATAGTTCAGATTTCGAAAAGGATCACAAGGGAATAATTAACTTAGCTAATTCCCCTTGAATGAATAACCAAATACGAGAGACTCCATGTTGACAAAATACCTATCCAATATCAAGAAGCTACTTTCAGGAGATCTGTTGACAAGACGGTCAAGACGATTTTCAAGAAGCCAGACAAAGGGTCGAGCTCAATATCTCTGATCTTCCAGACAATGATGATCCAACCAGTTCTCAAAGAAGACTGGTGTCATGTCCATGTTGTTACAATATAGGGAAAACTCATATACGCTGATAAAATAGATGGCCACTTCATTTGGGATGTTGATCCAACAAGATGTGACCCAAATTGTGACTGCTGGATGCACGACAATGATATCGACCGAGATATCATTCTGCCCAAAACAAAGAAAAAGGGAAGGTGTAAACCTTCTCCACCTCCTCAAAGAAGATCTGATCCAGACAATGGTCCATGGGTAGGAATCCATGGAAAAAAGAAACCCCTCTGTATCTACGAGGAAGGACTTAAAATTCTCAGGAAGGAATGATTGTTACCATCTGATGACCGACTCTTATTACATGGTCACCAACAGACCATTGTAAATCGCTACATCCTCATGCTGTTGTTCAGCCAATTCCTTGCTTTACGTATTCAACCACAACTCCTGAGTACGATCGACAATTTCCTACTTTGGAAAGAAAGATGGATCCAATCACAGGCAGAACATCTAAACCCTTCATTCATCTGAGTGAAGTCCATCCCGATGGGAAACTTAAACCTTTAACTCAAGCTGAAGAAGTTCTGAATTGGCAATCTGAAAACATGGTTTCTCATAATGAAATTCTCCAAAACCTTGACAAAAAGGTAGACAAGATTGCTGAAAAAATAAACGAAATAGATGAGGATCTCAAGGTTTTATCCCAAAAAATGCAGAAACATTACAGAAACTTGAAAGCCCAAGTATCCCAGCTAGATCATGATTTGCGGCAGATGTTATAAGAGAGAACTTTTGGTAAAAAATTTGACCAAAAGGAAAGAGAAATTAGAAGTCTACAAGGCCAAGTAAAAGAGATATATGATTTCTTAAGAGCCTTTCATGAAAGAAAGCCTAAGCCTGTTGAAAACTCTTTCTTTCACCCTCCTGCTTTTCCTACATATTTCAAACGACTAGAAAGGACTTCTCTTTTTTACCATACCTATGTTTCATCACCACCAGACCAGGTCAAATACATACCTACAGCTTACAAACCAAAATCTGCCAGAACTACCACTACCTGAACCTTCAAGTCAAAGGGGAAAGCTGTCTGCTTGAGCGCTTCATCCTCATACTCTCAAGATATCCCTGAAACACCTCCTCCAAAAATCCAAAAGGAAGAAGAAATTCCTAATTAAGGTTTCCAAGCTATGGTAATCACTACAAATCATGAATCTCCCCAGAAAAATTACTCTGAATCATCAAAACAAAAGGGAGATGAGTCCTCCTTAGATGGTGACAACAACTCTAATAAAGAATCATCTTCTGATGAAACACCAAGATTTTTTTCAACTAAATCAGAATCTGAAGGCAATTATATCCCAAGACTTTTCATGGCAAATATAAAAGAGGAAGAATCCTTTTTTGAAAAATAATCCTTTGAAGAAACTCTAGTCCCTGAAAGGACTAAACCAAATGGAGGTCCTTGGTTCACCTTTGAAGATATACCACCTAGCCGCTGGAGAAAGAGATTACTTGAATTTGGAGCTTGGATTGACACCCAAATGATGAAAACAAATGCAGATAGCTATAAGATCGTTGAAGAATTTTGCTGTAGAATGACAGGCACGATGAAAGAATGGTATCACGATCTTGGAGCTTTCAAACAAGATGAGTTACATCGTCTAGAAACTATAGCTAGTGTTCTTGGAGTTCTCACCGAGAATTTATCGGTGATATGGAGATATTTGATAGGAAAAGCAGACAAGAATTCTTTGAGATGAAATGTTGTTCTCTCAAAACAAACAACCTCGATAAACACTATCATAGGATGGCACATAGGTATTATGTCCTTAATGGATACAATGACCCTAGTCTCAAGAATACTTATGTATCTTTTCTACCACAATAACTTCAGCCAGAAATTCATAGGATGTTAGCCAGAGCTCAAAAGGATATTAAAACCCTGAGTCTTGGCCAGATTCACCAGGTGACATTAGAAGCACTTGAAAAGCTTTGCAGTTTTCATCATCAATTTTCAGAAGTGATAGAACAAAAGTCAAAGTTAACCCAAGCATGTAAGAAGCCCTACCTGGAGATCAAGTGTAAAGACAAAAGGTGTAGCTGTGCAACAAAAAAGAAACATAAAAAATACACCATATCTCACAGGACCTTCAAGGGAAAGAAAAGAAAGAATATGAAGTTCTTTAGAATAAAGCCTTTCAGAGGAAAGGGAAAAAATCAGAGATGCTTTATTTGTGGAAAAAGGGGGCATTTCTCAAAATAATATCCTAATAATACCCATAAAGCCGCAAAACTGATTAACTCTCTTCAACCTCTAGAAAGAGACTTAAAATCTTTGTATTCTGAACAAAGCTCTACTGATGAAGAATCGTTTTTTCCCTTCAAGACTCTCCGTCTGATGAAGCATCATTTTCGGAGTCAGAAGATGACAAATATCTCCATGTTTACTCCTTCAAAGAGATATGCAGTTCTCTTCCTACTACACCACTTCCTTGTGTTGAAGTTCATGTCCTCGCAACAAAGTTTTCTCGTCCGAAGAAAATTATAGCTTATATGGACACTAGAGCCCATATTACAATGATGAATCCTAACATTCTCCCAGCAGAATCATGGGTGACACATGTCGCATACTTTGTAGCAGCAGATGGAAAAGTTTTCAAGACAAATTTAATGACCAAGGAGAAAATAGGAATTAAATTCTTCCCAGACTACATAGTCTGGACCAAGGTCATTGGCAGTAATCTTCCAAACAAAGATATTTTAGTAGGAATGGATGTCTATTCAGCAGCAAGTAAACTTCAAATTCTCCCTACAGGAATCAAATTCAAAAGAGAATTCTAACCTTATTCTGGGATATTGAAACTATATTCACTTTCTAAGATCCCTGCTGGCTATGAGGAAATCAAGTCCAACCTTCTAAAACTATGTGCAGACAGCCATGAAAAATTCTGCCACCCAAAACCTCTATGGAAGAATAAAGACTTCTTCGTTTAACTTTCCTTCAAGCTCAATGAAGATGTTAATCCAACCAAGGCCACTCATCCAGGAATGAGTCCATCAAATTACGCATTAACCAGGGAAGAATGCAACCAGCTGCTCAAACAAGGTCTGATAGAACCCACCAAATCAGAATGGGCTTGCCAAGCATTCTATGTGGAAAAGAGATCAGAAAAGTTAAGGGGAAAAATAGGCTAGTAATTGATTATAAACCTCTAAATCATTTTCTCAAAGATGATAAATTTACTATTCAAAAAGCCTCGTCCTTAAATGTTTTCATCAAAGATGCCCAGATTTGTTCTAAGTTCGACCTTAAGTCAGGATTTTGGCAATTGGGTATCGACCCTGGATCATTACAAAACGACGTTCTGCATTCCTAACACCCAGTACCAATGGACTGTGTTAGCATTTGGGCTTAAGGGAGCTCCATCACTCTTTAAAAAGGCCATGACAAAAATTTTTGAGCCCATCCTCAACATATCCTCATTTATATTGATGATGTGTTATTGTTCTCAAAAGATGAAAAACCCCATAAACAATTATTGGGCCAGTTTCTTCAAATAGCCCAACAGCATGGAATTATATTCTATGAAAAGAAAGAAATTGATTTTTTTAGGGATGCATTCTCCCAAGGGAAATATCAACCCCAACCTTATATAGCCTAAGAACTGTTAAACTTTCGTGATGAAAATCTCACAGTTAAGCAAATCCAACAATTTCTTGGTATAATTAATTATATCTGAGATTTCCTGCCGAAGCTGGTGAGATACACGAGTCCTCTATCCCAAATGCTGAAGAGAAAACCTCCACCATGGGGAACAAAGCAAGTTGAAGCAATGAAACCTTTGAAGAAGATCGCACAAACTCCTCCTGCCCTGAAAATCCATGGGAATGGCAAAAGAATTCTGCAGACCGATGCCAGTGATCACTATTGGGGAGCAGCCCTGATAGAAGAACTTGAAGGAAAAAGATACTATTGTGGTCATGCTAGTGGCCAATTTAAAGAAGCTAAAAAACACTACCACGCCACCTACAAAGAAGCCCTCTCCTTAAAAATGGGAATCCAAAAGTTTGACTTCCACCTAAGAGGCTACCAATTTGAAGTCCAGATGGACAACTCCTTTTTCCCTAAGATCCTTGAATTCAAAAATAAGATGCCTCCTGATCCTCAAACTCTTAGGCTCAAAGATTGGTTTTCCATATATGATTTCTCTGTAAAACATATCAAAGTAACCCAAAATGTAATCCCTGAATTTCTATCCCGACCTTTGAAACCTATCCAGATCATCACAACCAAGCGCACTATCCCCATAATCCTTATGGTCAAACCACTACCATCCTATGCATTCAGAACCAAGAATCTTCCTCCAGGAATAACGGTATCCTCTTCACCGTCCTAACTTAAGCAGTATGCCAGGAACAATCTCTTTTATTACATGACAAAAATTATAAGGAATAAACTACCAGAGCACAGTCCTTATTTCCCATACACGCCTTTCCTCCTAGCAATTTTAATAAACCCAAATGTTAAATTCACAAAAAACCATTTGTGGTATATCTGGTGTGCCACCTGTTTGTATTATATGCCTGTTCTTATTCCCACTGGGGCCATGTATCAGCACATAATGGATCTTGAGAACCACAAGTCTTTAATTTAGACTACTCTTGAATGGTACTCTTCATTAGAATGGTGGAGAGATCAATTAAAACCAGTCATAGATGAGGTCCAAGAGCGGAGATTATCTTCAGAAGATATTGGCAAACTCAAGTCTCTTTTCTTTCTACACAGGCCCTATCTGACAGATCTTGTAACTAAGCTGCTTAATTGTAATAATTATGTTCACATATGGGAAACCATTGATATATATAGGTGAAGGATATGGTGTATAAGGTTTCGAATTGGTGTATGGAATTGGTGTTGTATATTTTGTATTGAGTTATATATATGTAATGTTTATTTTGGTGTTGTATATATAATGGTTTTTACCATTTATGTGTTGAAGTTTTATCGTATAAAGGCCTATTGTTGAATTATAATGCTATAAGGCCTATGTGTTGACATATAATGGTATCAAAGGCCATGTGATGATGGTTATGAATTCTGATAAATTATACAGGTTTGAATTATACAGGTTTAATAATTGATTTTTCAAAAAAAAGCTTTTAAAAAGTTTTTTAATAAAAGACAACGCTTTCTAAAAAAAGCGCTGCCTAAAGGGGTGTAATGGCGTATACATAAGACAGCGCTTTTAAAGCGCTGTTAAAGGTGGGCATACGAAAGCGCTTTTCTTTAGAAAAGCGCTGCCTAAAGTGGGACCTTTAGCAGCACTTTATAAAGCGCTGCTAAAGGGGGACATACGAAAGAGAAAAGCGCTGCCTAAAGGGGGGACTACGAAAGCGCTTTTCTGTGGAAAAGCGCTGCTATAGGGATCCTTAGGGGAGCCTAAAACAACGCTTTTTAAAGGAAAAAAAGCGTTGTCTTTACCTTTAGCAGCGCCAGCTTTGGCAATCCTTTTAAGCGCTGCTAAAGGAAAAAAAAACGCTACTAAAGGTCTTTTTTGGCGTAGTGACTTTTGAACTTAAGTTATTGCATCACCATATGTATTTTGAACTTTTGCATCATCTAACCTTTGCATCGATGGGTGTTGCATGTCTCATTTGTATTCCATCTGCATGAACAACATATGCATACATACATTTGCATTGCATACATCCAAACCAGAAAAAGCTCACTTTCTTCCCTTCATCAGCCCAAAGACAATGATTCTCCGACGCCGAAAGCCAAAGAATCATGGAATAGGTTGGGTATGAGAACATAATACACAAGAAAGGCAAGGTTGACATGGTTATGGAACTACTTTTGGACAGTATGGCAATGAACTCCTCGGATCAGGTTGTGATTGATGAGTCGCCCAGAATGGACCAAAGGTGGATAAGATAACGAATACGGATGCAAGCAATTTGTCGGTACACCCCTTGTCTAATCAGAAGACTACTCAGGGAAATCAGAAACAAAAGCGTAAGCAAATCAGCAAAGGGAACAACAATCAAGGGAGGAGACGTCCTAGTCTTGATCCAATTCTCGTGACTTATACGCATCTACTGCTTGTTCTGATTCACGCTGTAGCAATTATTCCTAAAGAGATTGAGCCAGCAAAGTTTCCTTATCACCCTAAGAATGATCCTAATGCCACATGTGGATACCATGCTGGATATGTGGGGCATTTTACAGAAGCTTGTGTCATCTTTAAGAACAGAGTCCAAGAGCTCCTTGATCAGAAGTTGCTTTGCTTTACAGAGAAGCCTTGCCAGAAGTCTGCACCTGGTATTGCCAAAACATCTGATGAGGCAAAGAATAGAGGTTCTCCTACTCATGTGTTGATTCCTCCAGCTGTTCAACCTATTGGGCAATACCCCTACCAAGGTTTTGAGTCTGCTAGCTCTGGAATGCCTTTTGCCTATTCTGGGGCACTCTCTGCTGTTGCAACTCCAGTTGCTTATCCTGGGGCACCCTATGCTCCGTATGGGATCCAATTTGGTTAGAATGTTAATCAGATGGTTAATCCAGGATTGATGCGCCCTGCTCAAGTGTTCCCGCAATATGCTACTCATCAGATTCATCCTCAGGCACCTCGGGCTCTTACGTCATACTATTCATTCTCGCATGTTGCTGCAACCCAATATCAATAACCTTCTCGGACTCATAACCAGCAAGCCCAAGGCCGAGAGCGTCAAAATAAGCACAAGCCCCGGAATAATCTAGAACGAAGGAATGCTCCTCTAGATCTGATTCCTGTGACATACAGTCAACTTCTCCCAATCTGGTTCAGAACTCGTTGGTGGTTCCCAAAGCTCTAAAGCCTCCTCCAAAACCATTCCCACCTGGGTATGATTCTAATGTGCAACGTGGATATCATTTTGCGTCAGCTGGGCATTCGACTGAGGATTGCAACACTTTCAAAGCTAAAGTCCAATAGTTGATTGACAAGAAGCACTTAATTGTTCAAGGTGAGAATCAGTGGGTGAACGGAAATCCCTTGACCGTGTAGGGGCCAAGACTGCAAAAACATCCCTTGAAATAATTGATCAAGCCTGAGAGCACTTCCTCAACATCGGTAACCATTATGCCATTCCATCATTTCCATTTTGTAATCTTTTTGTTTATAAAGCACTGTTCATTTGTAAAACTTATTTGTTTCCATATGATAATAATAATAATAATAATAATAATGAAATGAATATGCATGTTTTGAATAAATTCATTCATGTTCACTTATACTTTTTATCTATATCACACATTTGATCAAGCAAAATCAAAAGAGAATGATGAAATCAAAAGACATGAGATCATTGTCTGTATGCTTTTGAATAAAACCTTACTGACATAGCATTATAAATGGTGATTTATTCACTATATGTCATAATCTTAGTGAACATACTTGGATTTCAAAACTGACATATGCATGACATTAGCATTATCATTTTCAAAACAAACACTTTTTGCTCGCGAACAAGCACTTGACATCAAGAAAGTTTCCATAATGGAAAATTTGATTATCTCAATAGGCAAAACGCCCGAAAAATCCGTTGAGCAACAGGGCCTAGTCATCTCAAAATTCAGTCTATCTGGGGCAATTACGTCGAGATTCGAAAAATCTCTCAAAGATCAGTCGGTCAGGGGAATTCCTCCAAAAGGTCGATCAGCCAGGGGCAAAATCACTTCAGAGCTCATACTGGGGCAGGCATCCCAAGAGCACAAGAAATCAACATTTCTGAGAGGCAGTTAATCAGGGCATCGTTTTAATGCACTAGGGCAAGTCAAACTTGTGATTGGGGCAATCCATGCAGATACCCAACAGACTGGGGCAGAAATAGGCTGCCGAGGTACAAGTTTTCTCCCTGTTTCAAGGCCTGAGCAATGGTGCATCAACAACTTCTAATCATGAAGTAGGCATCGGGGAATCACGTCTTGTTGGCTCACACCCTAAACTTAACTTTTCTGCCTCCCACAACAAAAGCACTTGATAGATTCTCAAGAACCATTGCATAGACCAGTCTCATGCATTAATCATGTCGCTTCACTCATACATATCATTCATCTGGCATAGCATGAAGCCTTAACATAAGCCCGATCATGCTTGACATCTCTTCAAAAAAACAATCACTAATATTCTGCATATAGTAATCATCATCACATAGCATTGTATCCTCAAACATATAGCATATTCATCAAGATGGGGCATTACGCCATACAGGTTCAAACATGTGTCCTAATCAAAATCCAGTTCTCATCTGGTAGTCAGTTCTCGTCTGACTTGTCTCGTCGAAACCCAGTTCTTGTCTGGTAGTCAATCCTCATCTGACTTGTCCCTTCAAATTCCAGTTCTAGGCTGATGGTCAGTTCTCGTCTGACCTGTCCTTGCAAATCCCAGTTCTCATCTGGCCAACTTTTCCAAAGTCCAGTTATCATCTGACAAACTTTTTCAGAACCTTTTCAATTCTCTGGTCCATCCAAAACCTTTCTGGTTCTCTCGGGTCCGTCCAGAATCTGTAAACCCGCAGCACATTACCTTAACCTGTACCGCTGCATAACATGATATCAAGCATCATGTAGATCACACATACATAGCATATGCATCTAACATACTTCCTTTTTCCTGATTCATCTCCCTAGCAGATATTCAACCAAATTCCATTCAATCAAACCCTCTACACTTGCACCTTTTTTTTTGTCGCCGTTGGCCAAATTTTCGAGCTACTCTTTTATTTAATCCCCTTCTACCTCGAATCATTGAAAAGTTGGCGCAATTTGAACATTCAGATCCAAGAGGATTAAATAGGGACAACTGTCGTAACCCGAAATTTGACCTTCTTTTTTCTTTTGCATAACCATGTGCATTCTCATCGCCGGCATACATATTAGCACATTTCTCTCTTTGATTTTGTTGCAGGAATATTTCAGGTTTTTCAAACCCGATTAATCGTATCCTCACAAGGTCACCACATCGTCAAAACAAGCACAAAATAAAGGTTTCCATGATTATTCATCAAAGCAAGAGGTGGAAAATCGAAACTGTGGCTTCAGCACCTTTCCCTAAGTAATTTGGGCAATTTTGCCTAGAGTAAGCGATTACTCTGTTTCTAGGCAAAAACAGTGTAACCGATTACTCTGTACAGTTTGCAAATTCTGCTGCATTTTTTGGACAGGGTTGCGGTGAGAGTCGGATATCAAGCTATTAATTAACTTGAATCGCAAATCATAATTCACCACCGGTCTTTAATTTATCCCAAGGAAAGGGTAAAGATTGAAAGCCCTAATTGCAATGCAAAATAATGCAAGAGATCTAAGGTTCGGGGGTTGGTTATACCTAGGAAAGGTGCTAGCATCCTAGATATCTGTAGTACTCTACAGGAACCTCTTATTTTAATGTGTTATCTGTTTTGTTTGCTAAGGGTGAAAAGAAAATACCTAGGGGTATATACACTAAGTATGCTCGCCAAGACGTCGCATCTCGTGCCTACGTATCCTGACGGGAATAGAATCAGAGCATTCGTAGTTCCCCTCAACGGGGGTGAGGAACTCTTGACTGTGGTCAAGGTTCCAAGGGAAAGTATAGTCCGACGGCAAGACACCTACGTGGATTACAACGACTACAAACCTAAGGCTAGGTAAAACAGGGAAAGAACTGTCCGCAGCGGAACACCTAAATAGAGCACGGAGACTCTAAACCTAAGGTTAGGTTAAAAAGGAAGGTAAGTCTCGATCGCGTGGCGGCGTGAGATAAGGGAGTGAGGGACAAGGTTATCCTAACTGACATGACAGTCAATAAGGGGATCCTTTCTTTTGGAATAAAGCGTAAGAAACGGAGAAACGAGGAGGAAAACCTCAGGTATCAGGAGTAAAATGAATAGCAATATATATACAACAAATGTCAAGAGTCAAATAAGAAACCGAATACCAGAAATTAATTAAAGTGAAAGAAAAGCAAAATGACAAGATTTTAAAAGAAAAAAAAATTAGGAATGAACTAAAACAGATACAGAAGATGTCAAGATAAATTAAAAGTAAATTAAAATCTAAATAGACCAAAATCAAAAATAAAACAAATTCTATTTAAAAGCTAATTAAATAATTAAACTAATTAAACTAAAACTAATTAGTTAAAACTAAAACTTAATTCTAAATTCTAGATTAAAAATAAATTAAACTAATTTCTAACTAAAAACTAATTAATTAAATCTAAATGAACAAAACTAATTAATAAAACTATCTAGTTAAAACTAACTACTTCTAGTTAAAAGAAAACTAATTAATTCTTAACAAAACCTAATATTCAGTTATCTAATGAAATAACTAATTAATCTATTTAACAAAACCTTTTTTTTTAACTAACTAATCTAACTTCTAGTAAAATATAAATAAAAATAACAAAGGGGTGCTAGGCTGTGAGATAATGGGCCAAGGAATGCTGAAAAAACAAAAGGGTGGCCCAAGCCAGCTACAAAGAAGACGGGTCCTGGGTAGTGAGCTTCGACCCAGTCCGGGTTACTCTAAAGGGAAGGTTTTTTACAAACATACCACACATAGTCTTAAGCGATCATAAAAAAAGGAACGGTTCATTCACATACCATCAAACGAGAAGTCGAAGTGTGATGCACATGGATCACCGCACAAACAAAATCCCATTCATTTTCCAACTCCTCAATCACGTCTCGCTTCTCTTTCCTCGTCTCGTACTTCTGTTCCTTTTTTATTGGTGGGCGGCAGAATGAGCAGTGGAAGTTTGGTGGAGGTGGGTTGTAAGATGTATCGTTGATGGATCCACGGATGAGGTATTGAGAGTGGTGGTGAAAAGGGTGAGCTGCAAATGAAGGTGAGATTGTGGAAACAGAGAGTTTTAAGAGAGACCGCGGTTGAGGGAGTTATCACGGTGGTTTAAGGGAAATGATGATGATTAAGTAGCGAAGATGAAGGTTGTGGATCAGTGGAAGAAAAAAGTGAAGGTTGAAGGGTGACGACGGAGGATTTGGAAAATCGAAAACGGTTTGATGTTATTGAAGAAGGTTGGATATGGATGATGGGAACAGGGAGGTTGTTTTGCAGTGTGAGAAAAAGTTGGATAGAAAAGAACAAGTGACGTAGCAAGAAGACGATCAAAGACTTTTTTTAAAGTTTCCGCTTCTTTTGTTTCAGCTAGTGTATTGCAGGTTCATGAAGTGTCGAATATGATGTTATTGAAGGTGAGTGTTTATGGTTTATGGGTGAAAGTTTGTGAATGATTTTTGTTCTGCTGTGAGTGTGCTTGAAGGTTTGGACAGAGAATGACTTTGGTGGTAATGTGATTGTTTTTTATGAATCCTTTCCTCTCCTCTTTTTTTTGGTTTCTTCCTCCTGTTCTTAAACCAACCATCTCTTTATTTTATTTTGAATTCTTTATTGCTGTTGATGTCTTGTAGTTTTCAAATGGCAGGTTCTGTAGTAGGTTGTGGTTTGCATTGCAGCAGGTTTCAGAGCATAAGTTTTTTACCGTTGTGTTGTGTAAAGGTAGGTGATACAAGTGCTACTTTGATGTTTATGAGCAGATGTACAGCAGGGAACAAGACATATCGCAGGGCCCTCTTTGTGAATTGTTTTGGCAGCAAGCATGTTTTGGGGGGCTTGTGTAGTCTTTGTTGCTTGGTGGTTGCTCAATACGGTTTTGGAGCAGAGAAATGCAGGGTCCATTTTGGTGTAGGGATCTTTTTTTGTTTGAAGTCTTGTATTGTAACAGTCCATGGGGTTTTGGGGAGTAAGCTTGTACGATTTTGGTAATGTGTTGGTAACAGGTCAAAGCTTTGGTTGTTTTTTGGACTTAACTAAAAGTAATAAGATCAGATGCTAAAACAATAACAAAAATCTAAAATAATAATAATAATAAAATAACAATACTAAAGATATAAAAAATAATAATAATGATTTAATTACAATAAATAGAATAATAATACTAATAAATAATAATAATAATAATAATAATAATAGTAATAATAACAGTAAATAAAAATGAAAATTAATTGAATTAAACTAAATTAAGTTAAATTAGAAATTAATGTCAAACTAAACTAAATTAATAAGATTAATCTAATTAAATTAAATCAAATTAAAATTAAAAGTAAATTGAATTAAAATTAACCTAATTACTAAACTAAGATAAAGAAACTAAACTAAAATTAAAATTAAATTAAGTTTAAAATATAAACTAAACTAAAATCAAAACTAAACTAGATTAATTCTAATTAATTCAAAAATAAATATTTAAGTAAATACAAAAATATAAATAAATAAAATAAAAAATGACAGGGAATAAAAGAAAAGCATGACTAAAGATCAATGGGACATTTATCAAGAATGCAAAAATGGCCGACTTAAAATGGTGTGAAATGATCAAACAAATCGGAGGGTAAAATTTGGGGTATGACAGATGCCCCTATTTAAATATCTTCACCGGATGACATGAATGATGATAATCTTCATGAAATCATGGTGGAAGGTATTTAAATATAGATATCCGAAAATTTTGCCCTCAAATGCACTGACATGCAATGCTATGGACAAACGAACTAAACTAAAATGCTGACATGCTAAGAACTCTAACATGATGAAAATGATGGAATGGTAAATGCACAAATGCAGACGAAAACGAAAGCAGACAGGGACAAAGTCCACAATGAGTAATCACTCACTGGGGAAGACAACAACACTGGGGAAGCTGAAACAAAACTGTGGGAAATCAAAGGTGATAGAGCAACTGGTTCAAGCGTGACCGGCTGCCACTTTAGAAAGAAAAGATAACACAAGATCCTTAATGAAAGTAGAATCGAAAAGACGGTCTCCACTGGGGAATCAGATAACAAAGACTCAATCTGGAAGAACATCAAAAAGAGAAAGGCACATCCAGAAGAGCATCAGATGGAAAAAGAAACCAGACATCCAAGAATGGCTTTGAATGAAAGGTAAAATCACAATATCTAATAAGGTATCAGATGAGAATGAGGTAGAAAGGGTAATCCAAGAAGGCATTGGATGTAAAGAAACCAGTCATCCAATAATGGCTTTAAATGAAAGATATAATCACAATATCTAATAATGGCTTTATATGAAAGTGAACAAAGTAGGGATCCAAGAAAGCATTGGATGCAAAGAAACCATTCATCCAATAATGGTTTTGAATGAAAGGTAAACTCATAATATCTGAGAAGGCATCAGATGTGAATGAGACAAAAATGGTAGATATCCAAGAAGACATTGGATGTAAAGAAACCAGTCATCCAATAATGGCTTTGAACGAAAGGCATAAATACTACATTTAAGAATGGTATTGAATGCGAAGAAACCAGTCATCCAATAATGGCTTTGAATGAAAGGTAAACTCATAATATCTGAGAAGGCATCAGATGAGAATGAGATAAAAAGGGTAATCTAAGAAGGCATTGGATGCAAAGAAATCACAATATCCAAGAAAACATTGGAGGAATATGAACAAAGAGATACCCAAGAAAGCATTAGATAAAAGGAATCACAGTACACAAGAAAGCATTGGATGAATGTGAACAAAGAGATACCCAAGAAAGCATTGGATAGACACGACAATCTTTGTTTGGTAAATGCCAAGTAAGTTAGACTTTGACCACAAGGTAAGTTGTGGATAGCAACACGACCTCGGGAGAAATGCAAATGAGGATGAAACACTCATGCTATGCAATGGTATATGAATTATGCTATGGTATATGATCAACTGCAAATGCAGATGCAGAGATCGACGACATGGCTCGACTCTCAGAAGAAGATAAGACCGGACGACTGATTCCTCATTACGTAGTTCACTTCCAGTCTGCTTGGGGACTAGAGATGCTACTGCTGAACACATCATTGCGACACTGGTGAACTGTATCAAATGATGATCCTTGTAGGAAGGATGAAGAGCTGCTTAGGGATTCTTCAAGTAAATTTCCCAAAATTAGCTGACTGCTATAGACGAGCTGATAATTGCTTCAGCTGATCTAATTCTGAAATGACTGTTTTACAGTGCTCTTAGAAAGCTTGCCCCAGTATGTGTCTTGAAAGATGATTATTTTACTGTACACTGGAAAAACTTGCCCCAGTATGAGTCTTGAAAGGTCTTCTGTATAAACCAATTCTGAGAAGGACTTGCCCCTGGACAACAAATCTTGAACTGATTCTTCAACAGGATTTGGAAAGAACTTGCCCCAGATAGAATCACCGACCAAGTTTCTTAATCGTTTGAAAATTCCTTGAGAGGAAATCTAGTTTGCAAACAAAAATATTTGTACAAACATGGTAATTTTAAAGCTGAGTCATGCAACTTTTGAAATCAAAATTACTTTTGAAAGATGCAAAACACATGAGTCACTGGTCTGAACACGACGGTTCAAGACATCAAAGTGAAAAGGTAAAACACAGGTGTGATGCAAAAACAAATAATCTACAAAGATCTTTTGGAGTCAGTTTATGCAACCTTGCTGTAGTATGCTTTCAAAATAACCTTGCTTCAGTTAGGTCTTTTGATGATTGTAACGTGGCCTGGTTCACGGTTTACGAAACAAAGGATAAGGCTCAAAGTTTATTTGTACCCACCCAATCTTCGTGATGAACTTCCAATTCTACGCTCAGTTAACTAAGACTTTACACTCAGGTTCCCACAGGTTAGGAATTGCACTGATGATAGTAATGATGATGGTTCAGAAGTCAATGGACTTGAGATGGCAGTCACTACTTCCTTACTAATGTTTGCCATTGAGGACTTTCGGAATGAGGATTTAAAGATTTCCTCTTTTTGGTTGTGATACAAACCTTTTTGTATAAGGAAAGGTAATGAGCTTTCCATCTTTCTTAGCTTTTGCCTTGAAAGGGACTCGACTCGTTCTTTGGGTAAGGAAAGTGGCTAGCCAGCTTAATGATTACGGTGAACCATCATTGGAGTTTGACTTGAGGGATATCTTCGACACTTGCTTACAGTGTGCGAAGGAAAATTTGTGAGTGCAACCTTTATATGAAAGGTGTTTTGCATGAACGCACAACCAAGTTAACTGAGAGCTACCCACCCCAAGGTTAAGATTGCGGGTTTCTGTAAAGAAAGAAACTCCTACTTCTAAGCTCAAAGGGTTTGACAAGGAAACAACTTCCTTATTTCTCCAGTTATTTCTCCAGTGTTTAGGGGATTGGAACAATGCCTTACATCGCCAACAAAGTTTATTTGAAAGCATACCAACAATTATGAGTATAAATTTTCGTCATCCTCCCTCCAATCTTTGCACAATAAAAAAGAAAGTGGACAAGAGATAAAATATTATTTTTTGAAAAAAAAGCATAAAGATGTAAATAGCAAACACAAATGAATTGAATCAAAAGTTTCAATCCTCATTTCATTAATCAACGAAAGTACAAACACAGTTTGAAGGCAAACAACCAGTACAAAATAAGGAAAATGCAAACAACAAGAAACAAAGGCCTAGTGACTAATCAACAACAGGGGTGAGTTGGCCTGTATGAAACACTGGCTTTTAGGAGGATAGTTTGTTAGAGTCAACTGAAGCTTCATTTGGCGTGCCCTGGCAGAGGGTTGTTCTGGACATTAGGATTGGAGTCCCGAAATGAGAGGGTTTTATTTCTGATCAGCTCTTGTACTCTAGCCTTTAACGTAAAGCAACCTTCCAAGTTATGGCCTGCACCACCTTGATGGTATTCACAGTGAAGATCAGCCCTATAGCCGACTGGGAGAGGATTTGGAGGAGGAGGCATAGTCCTTGTGGTAATCAACCCTTTATGAACCAGATCAGAATAAAGTTTAGTGTACGGCATGGGAATAGGATCAAATTGATTCCTATTACGGTACTGATTCTGTCCTCCAGCCAGACATTGGGGAGCTTGAGCTAGTCGTGGAGCTATAACCACGAGAGTCACAACAGCAACGACAGGGTGACCAACGTACTGAGGTTGGGGACGAGGCCTTCTTCTCTCAATCATAACAGCATTAGTCTAATCTTCCCTCTTCTTATGAAAATTCCTATAGGATTTATTCACACCATTGGAAGATTCAGTAACCTTGGACACTTTACCGTTCTTAAGTCCTTCCTCGAGTCTTTGGTCGATAGTAATCAAATCAGTAAAATTGGAGGAAACACTTCTAATCATCTTCTCCCAGTAGAATGGTGACAGGGTGTCCATGAACATTCCAGTCAATTCCTTCTCGGCCAAAGGAGCTTCAACTTGGGAAGCCAACTCTCTCCAGCTCCGGGCACACTCCTTAAAAGATTCCTTCTCATGTTGAGTCATGTTTTGAAGTTGATGGCGATCAAGAGCCATGTCGAGGTTATACTTATACTGCTTCATGAAGGCATTTACAAGATCTTGGAAGCAGTGAATGGAGTTTTGCTTAAGACTCATATACCATTTGAGTGAAGCTCCACTCAAACTGTCTTGAAAACAGTGGATAAGTAGTTTTTGATTGTTGGTATAAGCAGCCATCTTACGAAAATACATGACCAGATGAGCCCTTGGCTTGCATAACAAGGTCAGACACTAATCACATGTTGTATGCATCCACATTAAATAATTCATTACCCTCTACGGCTTTAAGTCTTTTGTCAATGGTCTAAAACTGTTCTCAGACAACCTTAGGTTCAACAAAATTTTCACGGTATTCACCCTGAGCACTAGCAACATTGTACTCATAAAGGGGGTTCTGAAAGGGAACTCGAGCAGTCTGGTTAACAGCATGGACCGCAGGTCTGGGCTTAGTAAAAATAGGAGCTTGAAAGATTGGTCTGGCAGTCTGACCAATCATAGCAGTAGATGCAATCGGTGCATAATAGTTGTGTGGAAAACCAAACTTTGGCCAAGTTGAAGGTGGCAACTGAACAGGTGGAGGATCAGCACTTGAAACTTCCTGGATGACTGTCCTTTAGGGAGGCTCTCCTCTAGCAATCAAAACTTGAAGCATCTCAGTGAGTTTAGTCATGCTTGACTTAAGGTCATTGATCTCCATTCGGATCTCAGCATTGTGTATCTCTTACTCTGACATCTTGTGTCTGTAGTTAGCTCTAGTCCGGTATCAGTGTCGAGGAATCAGCTTGACGACTCATAGACAAACTCTGGAAGATGGAGATAGCCGGAGATGAGTAACTGGACAAACAGATACATGCAATGAATCATGCCAAGATGCAAATGATATGCAATGCGTTGCAACACAGGATGCAAAACACATGCAACATGATCGATGGTTCGAGATCACAGCATGAACTCTGGGTAAAAACAAACCACATGGTATGTACTAGGGTTCTTGTATCCGTAGAACAGGGTTCTAAAAAGTTCCCAGAGTCAACAACCCATCTTTCGAATATTATCGATTTCCCAAATAACTTGGTAGTCAATAATATTCTCAAGAGAGTCTCGTCTGAGTGTAGTATCGTGTATCAACTATTTCGGGACTACTCCCTCATAGTCATCGCACTACATCCTAACAAGGCCAAAGTGGGGGTGAAAGGGTGACTAAAGGTCATCAGTGTCATGGGCTCCTAGGTCAAAAGTAGTAACGTTTTCCCGAATAGACTCGTTCAACATGACTAAGTCTCAAGAGGGCCTCCACTGAGTGATGGTTTCTCAAGTCAACTTTTTCGAGAATCGAATCCCTCAAAGTCTCCTTAAATATACCATCATCCTATCATAGGTGCACTCAAGTCCGGGTATAGGACATATCCTCAATGCTCAAAGTAACCACCTTGCATACAGAAAACCCATGCTCAAAGTAACCTTCGCTTGGTCCCACACCTGTCCTTTGGGTCATGACCTTCGCTTAATCCCACACCCGTCCTTTGGGTCACGACCTTCGCTTGATCCCACACCCGTCCTTTGGGTCACGACCTTCGCTTGGCTCCACACCCGTCCTTTAGGTCACGACCTTCGCTTGGTTCTACACCGTCCTTTGGGTCACGACCTTCGCTTGGTTCCACACCCGTCCTTTGGGTCACGACCTTCGCTTGGTCCCACACACGTCCTTTGGGTCACGACCTTCGCTTGATCCCACACCCGTCCTTTGGGTCACGACCTTCGCCCCACACCCCTCCTTTGGGTCACGACCTTCGCTTGGTTCCACACCCATCCTTTGGGTCACAACCTTCGCTTGGTCCCACACCTGTCCTTTGGATCACGACCTTCGCTTGGTCCCACACCCGTCCTTTAAGTCACGACCTTCGCTTGATCCCACACCCGTCCTTTGGGTCACGACCTTCGCTTGGTTCCACACCCGTCCTTTGGGTCACGACCTTCGCTTGGTCCCACACCTGTCCTTTGGGTCACGAACTTCGCTTGGTCCCACACCCGTCCTTTGGGTTATGACCTTCGCTTTATCCCACACCCGTCCTTTGAGTCACGACCTTTGCTTGGTCCCTCACCCGTCCTTTATGTCACGACCTTCGCTTGGTCCCACACTCGTCCTTTGGGTCACGACCTTCACGTGGTCCCACACCCGTCCTTTGGGTCACGAACTTCGCTTGGTCCCACATCCGTCCTTTGGGTCACGACCTTCGCTTGGTCCCAAACTCGTCCTTTGGGTCACGACCTTCGCTTGGTCCCATACTCGTTCTCTTGGTTGATCATAGTCTATCTATTAAAACCTTTCTCCCCGCGGAGTTGCAATCTTTTCTCTCTTTGGTTAACCACTGTTTATCAGTTAATATAACGAATTCCCTTCAGCGTCAAACGCCTTCTCTTGGTTCAGTAATCTCCTTTTGGTTCATCACAGCCTGTCTGTTGATACCAAACCTCATTTTCCCCACCAGAGCCTTGATATTTTTTTTTTTTTTCGGTTAACCACTGCCAGTCAGTTAACATACCGACCCATTTTTCTCCTGGTTTTAACATCATTGCTTTGGATCCCTAGCAGGGTCACTAACCCTCTGATCCCCAGCATAATCACTTTGTTCTCTTACTCCCCAGTGGAGTCTCTGTCATCTTTTTGCTCCTTTATCTTCTTGATTTTGACACCATTTTCCTTTCCTTTTCCGTCTTGGTTCCACGAACTACGGAAGCTTTAATTCTTCATTCTTTCGAATGTAAGATACGTAGGCACGAGATCGCGATGATCTTGGCGAGCACACTTCCACCTTCTTCCATTCCTCTTCTCTTTCCCTGGTTCCATGAACTACGGCGCTCTGATTTCCTCATTACACTATGAGGGTACGTAGGCACGAGGGCCCTAATCCTCCGCGAGCACTTTCTTTCTTTCTTTTCTTTCTCTTCTCTCTCTTCTTTTAGTTAGAAGCCTTTAGATAGATAACCCATCCAAGCCTAGAAGCAATCGAAATGGTTCCCGTCGAGTACGACAGATGCGTAAGGTGCTAGTACCTTCCTTTCGCATAACCGACCCCTTTACCCGTTTCTCTTCCCCTTGGATTTTATCGATATTTTCCCTGTCCTTTGGGACTAAATAAAGTTCAGTGGCGACTTTGTTGTATCTTTGAGTGTGCTATTCACTCAGGTATAATCCAACCACCTTCACTTTGATTGCAAGAATTGATTGTAAAACAGTACTCTCACTTAATGATCAAACATCAATAATAAGTCTTATCAGATAATGGATGTCTTTGACATAAATTATTAGCCACATGGATAAAATTGATAATCACAGGTATGCAAATTTTTGGCCAAACTATGTCTTCCTTTTGGCCGACCATAACAATTCACATGAAAAATTACACGCCACATCTTTTGTAATTCTAATTGAATCAAATTTAAGTAACACATGTTCCTTTTGTAACTTGTTGTTTCAACTAATCCAATCAAATTCACTATAAAATTTTAATTTAATAAATTAAATGGGAAGATCTTTAAAATTCACAAAAACATTACCTTAATGTCAAAATTGTATGTTTACCTAATTGCTTAATAATTGTGTTTATATCATGTATATACCGGTATAATAAACCGATTGTACTCGAAGGGTGTTAAAAAAATTTAAGTTAAATTATCACTCATAAAAATATTTTATACTAGAATACATAATTGTTATGTATTGTTGACGCTACAAAAAATTGAAATCGGAGAATTTCGCGTATTGAAATTGTTTCGACAATGTACCGCAAATAGATGATAATCTTGATATCAATTAAAATGGAAACATAATTCTGCACTAGTACAATTGAATGATATAAAGAAACTGATATAATTAACCATCGCACAAGCATTGTTTACGCAATTCACAGGGACCATAATAACATTGATTCCACACTGGATTATTACGATACGACACTTGTTTAAAGCAATACAAAAGAAAATTATGTAAACATTGAATCCACGTAAAAAAAATTTCAGAATCATACCATATAATTCAAATTACTCATAACATAAAAAGAAAGCCACAATAGTTACAATACTGTGACGATACTATTATGCTAAAACCAAAGTATACAGTATCGAAATCCTATTAAGCCAAATTTTTGCCATTATATGTAACTACTGCATTATGCATTATCAAAAATTCAATAGCATATAATCCATTATGTCAATTTTAATTTCGGCTATGATACCATTTGTTGGAATTAGATTAATAATGACTAATCAAAACATACATGTTTAAGAAATTATAATATACAGTATAATTTAGGCGCGGAAATTAAACATGTTTAAAATTAAAGAATCAATAAAATAATTTTGGAATACTTGGATCCATTGAGAAAAATCATTCTGAAGGTAATCCTAAAACACAGAAGTTGATGACTTTTGTGGTTCTTTCTCAATCGGTACTTCTTGTGGCTCGAATTCTCTTTAGATGGGGAAAAGAGATAACTATATATAGTGTGATGGTCAATTAGGATTCTCATTATTCCTAAATGGGTCATTCTGACATCCATTCATATTTGAGTTCATACCTTTCTAAATGAAATCTAAATAACCTTTTAACATTATTTGATCACTTAATTATTTAAGACACTTTATTTGATAAAATCGCTAATATATATATATATATATATATATATATATATATATATATATATATATATATATATATATATATATATATATATATATATATATATATATATATATATATATTCCAACAATATGAACTTCTTCTTATTTGTATTCTTCTTCTATATGATCCCAATGATTATTTTATATATATATATATATATATATATATATATATATATATATATATAAACTAATAGTGCTTTATATTGAATTAAAGTTGTAACTATCAATTATGAAAAATTAATACGATGCTGAGACTATTTTCAATGATTTTGCGAAAGCGATTACAGATCGAAAACTCGTCTATCTGAACTTGTTATCAAAAGGACCGGATATGTGTCTAAACCAAAATGCGATAAGTTTAATACGATGCTGAGATGAGAATTAGAATCAATAGGATTTTCTAAAGCATGTTTGTACTTTATAACACTTTGTTAAGCAATTTCCAATGATACAAGATGACAAAATTTACTTAAGTAGTTTGTCAAACACTTAGTGTGCAATGATCACTAAGCATAATTTCTCTATGTGTTGATAATGGTGGAATTCAATTTTAATTTTTATATTGCTATTCTTTTCACAAAAACAGCTTGAAAAACAATCCAACACTTATAAATTTTCTGAAATTAACTATTGCACACTTAATTCAAAACAATACCAAATGTAAATTAGAGATAGATAGATAGATAGATAGATAGATAGATAGATAGATAGATATATATATATATATATATATATATATATATATATATATATATATATATATATATATATATAGAGAGAGAGAGAGAGAGAGAGAGAGAGAGAGAGAGAGAAGATTTGTTTAGGCAGTTCCCCAATCGAACTCACTATGGGTACGTCTGCCCCAATTTCTAAACGAGAATTGAGATAGTTTCCATAAACTTTTGCAAAATGTTATACAAGAGAAGAAATATCAATGCAAACCCTCAAATTCAGTATTTGATGTCGATCATATCTTCTTCTTTACTCTTGATCTTAAGCAAGATCAAGTGACCCAAGAACTCCAATTGATCCTCTGGTTACCGCCACTTCCTTGATAGATACCACCGTTCTTCAAGGCTTTCACTCGACTAAATCCAATCACAAGAGTCTTGTCAAAACTCCCCAAATCAATCCCGATCTTTGAGGGAAACTAATAGTGCTTTATATTGAATTAAAGTTGTAACTATCAATTATGAAAAATTAATACGATGCTGAGACTATTTTCAATGATTTTGCGAAAGCGATTACAGATCGAAAACTCGTCTATCTGAACTTGTTATCAAAAGGACCGGATATGTGTCTAAACCAAAATGCGATAAGTTTAATACGATGTTGAGATGAGAATTAGAATCAATAGGATTTTCTAAAGCATGTTTGTACTTTATAACACTTTGTTAAGCAATTTCCAATGATACAAGATGACAAAATTTACTTAAGTAGTTTGTCAAACACTTAGTGTGCAATGATCACTAAGCATAATTTCTCTATGTGTTGATAATGGTGGAATTCAATTTTAATTTTTATATTGCTATTCTTTTCACAAAAACAGCTTGAAAAACAATCCAACACTTATAAATTTTCTGAAATTAACTATTGCACACTTAATTCAAAACAATACCAAATGTAAATTAGAGATAGATAGATATATAGATAGATAGATAGATAGATAGATAGAGAGAGAGAGAGAGCGAGAGAGAGAGAGAGAGAGAGAGAGAGAGAGAAGATTTGTTTAGGCAGTTCCCCAATCTCACTATGGGTACGTCTGCCCCAATTTCTAAACGAGAATTGAGATAGTTTCCATAAACTTTTGCAAAATGTTATACAAGAGAAGAAATATCAATGCAAACCCTCAAATTCAGTATTTGATGTCGATCATATCTTCTTCTTTACTCTTGATCTTAAGCAAGATCAAGTGACCCAAGAACTCCAATTGATCCTCTGGTTACCGCCACTTCCTTGATAGATACCACCGTTCTTCAAGGCTTTCACTCGACTAAATCCAATCACAAGAGTCTTGTCAAAACTCCCCAAATCAATCCCGATCTTTGAGGGAAAATCTCAATTAGTTTTATCAATGAAACCTCAAAGATTCTCAACCCAATTAAGATTTCACAAACCCTAACTTGGATGTTATCACTCTCTATCTAGATCATTCAACAAGAATGATTGTGAGTAATTTTTGAATGTATGCAAACAAGAAGAATGAAAATGAAAGCAATCTTTGTATATTTTTAGGTTTCAATGCTTTGAAATAAGATGCATGAATGTAATTATGTGTTTGAGAAAGAGGAAATATAGCAGAAAATTTGTGCATGAATGCATGAATGTATTTATATGAATGTCGATCATATGTGTATGAAGGGCAGAGAAACATGATTTGTGAAAACACGACTTATGCGTCAACCTATGAAGCCATGCATCGACGCATAGAAGAAAAAATTTCTTCTATGCGTCGAACTGTAAAATGGGTGCGTCGACCCATATTGTTCAGAGAATTTTGTTTAAAAAATGAGTCTTCATGTGTCGACCTCTAGCAGTTATGCGTCGATGCATGCTGAGTGAAATTAATTTTCCAAATTTATGGTGCATTATGAGTTGACCTGTGGCTTTCATGAGTCGACCTATAAAATTTATTTTGACACAAAACCTTGTTTTTTACTTAGGAAATGACTCTAAACGGATAAGAGTGATTCTAGGATGATTATGCACTCCTAGTCATGAGAATGTACACCTAGACTAAGAGGATACCGCCCAATGTACACAAATACTAAGTGTGCTAGTTTTGATATCAATCAAAACATACTACTAGAAGAGAAATGCACTCATAACGTGTTTGCGTGTTTTCAAATATTTATATTTACTTTTTTCATAACATAAAAAACTTTTAGTTTGATTAAATGTTAAAATTTAACATTTATTGATCTTAAAATTCATATTTTAAATAATAAAAAATTCAAATAGTATTAAATTATTAAAATGATATACTAGCTTAACAAGAGTAAATAGATAATACAATTAATAAATACAAGAGTAACTTTTACCGTACCTACCTCGCTCAATTAAGTCAGTCTTTTATGTTAAATCTAGGCTTATTCGATCAGGTTCTGGCGTGTTTGGATTTTTTTGTCATGTTTACTCTCTTTAATAACTATTATTAGGGGTGGCAAAATAGGCCGCCTGCCCCGCCCTGCCTTAAGCCCGCCAAAAAAGGGGGTGGGGCAGGCAAGCTCGCTAAGTGAAATTGGGCTTACAAATCTATCCCGTCCCACGAAGATGGTGGGTTGGAGGGCGGCGGGCTTGCCCATCTATTATTTATTTATTTATTTTTCATTTTTGATAGATTAATAGACTTATTTTTACATTTGGATTAGTTTTTTCACTTATTTTTTAGAACATTTTTTTTTATAAATCATCTTTTAAACAAATGTTACTTAAAATATATTGCATATATTCATAAATAAATATATAAAATAAAATCATCAACAAATATTCTAAAACTATAGTTCAAGTATTAACCTTCAACCAACAAAAATAAATATTTTAAGTGCTTGATAACTAGATTGGCAGACTAGAGGGCCAATCCGCCCCTTCTTTTGACGAGTTTAAGTCGGAGCGGGTTGAACGGGTAGGCGGACACAAAATCCCAACCTAATCCTCCATTTTTTGGCGGTTGCGCGGGTCGGCCCTGCGGGCCACGACCCGTTTTTCCACCCCTAGGTATTATATGGAAAAATTTGTTGCAGTGTGGAATATTAATTGTCTTCTTTGAATTCATTGGTTCAATTAGGTTCTCAATTTATCCATGTCATAATCAGCTAATCACCTTACATTTGTGGAATATTAACTTACTTCTTTTGAATTTTCCCTCCATTCCATAACACCTTATAATCCTAAAAAAAGTTTATTAAATTTCTTGGTAACCTGTTTTTTGTTTGACCACTCCTTGCCACCATGCACATAGTATGATGTTTCATGTCTAATTTTACACAACTCAGAAACATGGGAAAGTTCCTAGGTGTCGATGACACCACATGCAATGCAAATAATATCAATATTTGAATATGAAAAACAATATGCACTTCTTCCATATTTTTGTAATGACATTAATGTCAACTTATTTTTTGTATGATTAGATATCTTTCACAATTGAATATCACACTCTCTTTAATCACTCTGTAAATGTTTATTACTTTGAACTATTCCCTCTGTTTCAAATTATAAATTACTTTGTCAAAAAAGTTTGTTTTAAATTATAAGTTATTTTACAATTCAAATGTTATATTAATGATATTTTTTTTTTCAATATACCTTCTATCATATATTATTATTATTTTTTCAATTCTTTAAATTTCTCTTTTATGTGTAATAAATAAATGATAATATTATAAAATTATGTATAATTTTTTTCTCATACAATATTAATTATGTTTCTTAATTTGTATGAAACATTCAAAACATCTTATAATTTAGGACGGAGAGTAGTAAATATTACGTAATTGAAAAAAAAATCCAAAAATACTAAAAGAGTGCTCTCATATTTTAACATTCACATTTTTACTAAAATATTAATTAATGTTTGTTTACAAATTAATTTTCATTTTTTAGAATATAAAGTGAGACTTAGTCACTTCATAAAAAATATATTCAATCCAATTATAATAATAACACACGTATTTCAATATTAAAATATATTAAAAGTCTTAACCACACACGATTATTATGTAATATAATTATATTAATTCAAAAATAAAGTTTTATTTTCCCATTTAAACATTTCTATTTATAAGTGGTTCTAAGTTATAATAGGTAATTTAGATAAAATAATAAAATTAAAATTCTAGAAATTCAACTTAAAAAGAAAAAACAAAAAAGGAAACTAAATATCACCATTAAAAAAATCATAAAAAAATAATCTAATAAAATAAAAATTACATATTAGTTACATAAACTTCCTAAAAAAGTACATTTATTATTAAATTACAAAAAAAATTATACTATGGTAAGTCCACACCACGAAGCATTGCGTATTTTGAGTAATCAATAGACAAATATCAACGGTGATAGAGACAAAACGGTGTCGTTTTTCTCCATTTTTTTTACACTAGTCACTACAACAGCATCGTATAGTGTTACAGTGTCTCTCTCTCATATATAAATTGAATCAATGTTCCATTCTTTCCTTTCCTCTCCTTTCTTGTAGCAGCCAGCTACTCTGTTTCATCTCTCTCTCAAGGTCTCTCTCTCGTTCTCTCTCTCTATGTTTTAGATCTCATTCATTCTCAAACAATTTTGTTTTTAAGAATTTTGATTTACAAACGTAACTTGTTTCCTAGGATAGATCTGTTGAATTGTTTGTTCTTCCTTGTTGTGTTGTATTGTTTTGTATTGAAAACATGGTTTCTTTTTTTATTTAATTTAATTTTGCGTTATAATTGAGGATCTGTTTTTATTAAAAAAAACCTATTTTTTTTATGTTTTTTTAGGAATGGCATTTTTTTTTTATGTTTTGTCGGTTGATTTGAATGTAAAGATTGTGTTTTTGTAATGTGTTTTTCATGACCCAGATGAAAAGTTTGAGACTTTTTGAAGGTTTGATGTTAGATCTGTTGTTGATTTGTGAAGATTATGTGACCCGTTTTGTGTAGGTTTGGAAATTTGGGAAAAGAGTGAAATGGGTTGGTTAATTTGTCTTCAAAGATTAGTTTTTTTTTTTTTGTGTGAAAGTGTGGAAATTGTTATACTTTTCTAGTTAGGTTTTGGAAATGTGAGAAATTTTTGGTTTTTTTGTTGATGTTAGGTGGATCTAATAGAAATTTGGAATTGTAGTGTTACAGTTTATATGAATAATGCTATCAATTATGTGTTTGTGACATTTTCTTGCCTTAATTTTGTTCTGTTTTTAAGACATTTTTTTTGCTATCAATTATGTGTTTGTGACATTTTTTTGAGTATACTTTTGTTTTTTTGTTTATAATTTTGTGTTTTGTGTACTTAGGCGTTCTACTGTGGAATATGAACCCGACATCGAAGATGAACTGTTACAGTCTTCAGCAGAACGCCTTTGCAGCTTGTGAGGAGATGAGAGGTTCGGTTACCGTTATGGATCAGAAGGAGCCTCTCATTTGTCCTAAGCCGCGGCGAGTTGGGGTCTTGTCAAACGTTCATATGCGGCAATTCAGATTTCATTTCAAGTAACTATATTATAATCAATTGTTGGCATTGGATTTAGTTTTGGAAGTTTTTAAGTGTCTGATCTGTAATTTTTTGTTGGTGTTGTAGTCAACAAACTGAGTGTTCTGATTCGAGAGCTGGGGCTGAGCTACTTGACATGATTTTCGAGAAGGTATATTAGTAATTTCTGCATAATTCGCCAAGTTTATATTTAGACATCGGAGGATAAATAAATGACCGTTAGGATAATCTTGGTATCCTCGTAATAAGTGGCTATAAACAACACTGTAGCGTAGTTTGAACAATCTCAATTGTTCTGTCAGACACTATTTGATACACAATGGTGCCAAATAGAGTTTATGGTGCCGCCATTTTTTGCGATTGATATACATGATGATTGCGAGAATTTTGGATTTGTTAATATGACTATTTTTCATTTTCATATTCGAGCTTTCTGGCGAATACGTTATACCTTGTTTTGACCTGTTATCATTATTTTCTACCGTTTTCGCGCCATTAATGACTTCACTCTTTGTATCTTTGGTTGACTTTGTAACAAGATTTTGTTCTTCTAGAAAATTTTGAAAATTTGTTTTCTTCTAAGAAAAGTTATTTTTTTATATTGGATTATTTTGAATCAAATCTGTGTACTTTGGTACCGTATTTGAATTGAAGTCATTAAATATTGGCTTTTTCTGCTATCAATTTTCTGTCTTCGAACTTTGATCCATTATTGGCTGTTATCTTTGATGTCAACAGGAGTGTCACGGGGACGATTTTGCTTATCAGGCTGCTTCATCTCCACCATATTTTTGCGTGTCTCCACCGGTCCGGGCTGCAAACCCTTTAGTCCACGACGCTCGTTTTGGAGACGAGATCATATCTTCATCACCATCAGGTTTGCCATCGCCAACCTCTGCATCCCGCAAAGGCGGATGTGCTAGGGTGAGTTTTGGACTCAAACCGGCCGCGGTTAGAGTAGAAGGATTTGATTGCCTCAACAGGGATCGCCAGAATTCGAGCATCTCTGCTGTTGCTTAAACGTTCCATTCAGAGAAGTGTATATAGAGACGGAGCTGAGTGTGATAACTTGTTAAAAAAGAAAGACACTTTAACTTAACTGGAGAGAAGATAAATATCTTTTGAGTAGTTTAAGGTTATAATGTTGGAAGTAACAGACCTTGTGTTCTTGAGAAGGTTTGATGTATAAAGTGAATGTTCTTTTGGTGTAATATAAGGATAAGATTAAGGATGTTTTTTATTTTTTAGGGTTAATACCCCTTTTGGACCCTGCCATATAGGCCAAATCCCAAAAACAACCCTGTAAAAAAAAAAACACAGATTCCATCCCTGCCATTTGTAGATTCCCTCGTTTTGCCCCCTGAGTGGATTTGGTCAACCATATTGATGACATGGCGCTGCTTAGTTGGAATTTTATTTATTTTTTATTTATTTAATTACACGCGTGGCATTTTTATTAATATTTTAATATTTAATATATTTTTTTTTTATTTTTATTTTTTTTTTAAATTTTTTTTAAATTTTTTTTAAATTTTTTTTATTTTTTTTTATTTTTTAATTTTTTTTTTAATTTTTTTTTTAATTTTTTAAATTTTATTTTAATTTTTTGTTTTATTTTTTTAATTTGTTTTTATTATAATTTTTTTAATTTTATTCTTTTTTTTTATTTTTTTCGTTTTTATTTATATATTTTATATATATATATATATATATATATATATATATATATATATATATATATATATATATATATATATATATATATTTTTTTTTTTTTTTTTTTTCGTTTTTGGACCTAATTTTTATTTTTAATTCTATTTTAAACAAATTGTTCTTTTAAAAATTAGTTTCATTATACTAATCCATTTATTTCAATTTATTACCATACTAATCCATTTATTCTCATACTAATTTCAATTCAACAATACTTATGAGTGATTTATTACCATTATAACTCCACTCATCAACCATCTTTATAACCTCTCTCCACTTCTTTTTTTTCGTTACAATATTGTTTCATTTCTTCTCCATTGTTTTCAATACTCATCAACCATCCAAAACTCAATACAAAGCATACTCACAACACAACAATACCACACACCCTAATAAACAAGAATCTCAAGCTCTCATCACTCTCCACATCCTCATGAAAATGGTAACTTGCTACTGCCATGTTCACACCATAAGTTGGTAACTTACTATATCATTATCCTTTGGTATGAACAATTTTTTGTACAAAGAACATATGAATGTGCATGTAAGGGGAGGGTAAGGATGTTGTATCTCAAAACAGTTATATGATTGACAAGTAACATATATAAGTACATATGAATGTAATGTAAGGTAATAGCAGACTGTGTGTGTGCCCTATTATCTCGTCGGTAATAGCAGGCTGTGTGTGTGTGCCCTATTATCGCGTCGGTAATAGCAACCCTAACTGGGAAGTGACCTGGTGGTGCGCGCGTTCGATGGTTCTAAGAGGTCCGTTTTTGGAGAAATTGTATTGCCGATCAAAGTTGGTCCTGAAATTTTTGAAGCCACTTTCTATATCATGGACATTCAGCCTGCCTATAGTTGTTTATTGGATAGTCTGTGGATCCATGGTGCTGGGGCAGTGACGTCCACTCCAAGAGTGATCAGTCAGCCTGAGGTGGTTAATCAACCCGAGGTGGTAAATCAGCCAGAAGTTTCAATGTCTTCTTTCAAAGATGCACGCGCTGTAGTTGAAGTTGGTGATTCCCAGAAGTGGGGCCAAGTCATTAATGTTCAGGTGAAGCAGAATACTTATGGACTGGGATATAAGCCACCCCGACGAGCTCAAGAGCCTCTTAAGTTTTATGGTCCAGTCCAGTTCACAAGTGCTGGTGTCTTCTTTAATCGGGTTAATGCCATTGATGATGAGGGGGATAGTGATTGCGACATGGATGAGTGGATCCGCCCCTGCACTCCCGGTAAAAGTCTATGCAATTGGTCGTCTGAGAAAGGCATCCAAGTGACCCATCAAGAGTAATTGCCTTTGTTTTCTGTTTGTGTAAAATCCTACGTTCTGCCCAAGACGTAGTGATGTTTGTCTGTAGGGCTTTGATGTTTTTGTTTGCTTACTTTATCATCAATAAATGACGTTTTCACATTCAAATGTTTGTCTGTAAGGATAATGATATAGTAAGTTACCAACATTATCCTTATTGGTATATAACCCGATTAAAGAAGACACCAGCACTTGTGAACTGGACTGGACCATAAAACTTAAGAGGCTCTTGAGCTCGTCGGGGTGGCTTATATCCCAGTCCATAAGTATTCTGCTTCACCTGAACATTAATGACTTGGCCCCACTTCTGGGAATCACCAACTTCAACTACAGCGCGTGCATCTTTGAAAGAAGACATTGAAACTTCTGGCTGATTTACCACCTCGGGTTGATTAACCACCTCAGGCTGACTGATCACTCTTGGAGTGGACGTCACTGCCCCAGCACCATGGATCCACAGACTATCCAATAAACAACTATAGGCAGGCTGAATGTCCATGATATAGAAAGTGGCTTCAAAAATTTCAGGACCAACTTTGATTGGCAATACAATTTCTTCAAAAACGGACCTCTTAGAACCATCGAACGCGCACACCACCAGGTCACTTCCCAGTTAGGGTTGCTATTACCGACGCGATAATAGGGCACACACACACAGCCTGCTATTACCGACGAGATAATAGGGCACACACACAGTCTGCTATTACCTTACATTACATTCATATGTACTTATATATGTTACTTGTCAATCATATAACTGTTTTGAGATACAACATCCTTACCCTCCCCTTACATGCACATTCATATGTTCTTTGTACAAAAAATTGTTCATACCAAAGGATAATGATATAGTAAGTTACCAACTTATGGTGTGAACATGGCAGTAGCAAGTTACCATTTTCATGAGGATGTGGAGAGTGATGAGAGCTTGAGATTCTTGTTTATTAGGGTGTGTGGTATTGTTGTGTTGTGAGTATGCTTTGTATTGAGTTTTGGATGGTTGATGAGTATTGAAAACAATGGAGAAGAAATGAAACAATATTGTAACGAAAAAAAAGAAGTGGAGAGAGGTTATAAAGATGGTTGATGAGTGGAGTTATAATGGTAATAAATCACTCATAAGTATTGTTGAATTGAAATTAGTATGAGAATAAATGGATTAGTATGGTAATAAATTGAAATAAATGGATTAGTATAATGAAACTAATTTTTAAAAGAACAATTTGTTTAAAATAGAATTAAAAATAAAAATTAGGTCCAAAAACGAAAAAAAAAAATATATATATATATATATATATATATATATATATATATATAAATAAAAACGAAAAAAAATAAAAAAAAAGAATAAAATTAAAAAAATTATAATAAAAACAAATTAAAAAAATAAAACAAAAAATTAAAATAAAATTTAAAAAATTAAAAAAAAAATTAAAAAAAAAATTAAAAAAATAAAAAAAAAATAAAAAAAAATAAAAAAAATAAATAAAAAATTAAAAAAAAAAAAAAAAAAAAATTAAATATTAAAATATTAATAAAAATGCCACGCGTGTAATTAAATAAATAAAAAATAAATAAAATTCCAACTAAGCAGCGCCATGTCATCAATATGGTTGACCAAATCCACTCAGGGGGCAAAACGAGGGAATCTACAAATGGCAGGGATGGAATCTGTGTTTTTTTTTTTACAGGGTTGTTTTTGGGATTTGGCCTATATGGCAGGGTCCAAAAGGGGTATTAACCCTATTTTTTATTTTGTTTTAAGTGGCTTTTAAATATTTTTATGTCATCACCATGAGAATGTCATGTATAGAGAGAGTTGGTGATTTTGGTTATTTTATGTGTAAATATATTTAGCTAAATTTATAAGTATGGTTATTATAAATTTAATGAATTAAAGTAGTATATTTAAAGGTGAAATTCCATTTGTATGGCCATATTTGTATAAATTTTATTTAGCTAATTTTATAAATGTTTACTCTATGTAAGAAATTGATGTGTGACTAAAATGAGATTATAGATTTCTGATCCTATTTTTTTTTGTAAATTGTTTTCTCACTGTCAATATTAAGTCATCAGCAAAAGATGGAAATGGAAAGGTAGCAAATCCTTTTCCCAAAAGATGACATTTAAATTCGGTTATTTGTTTTATGAATTAAAGGAAATTTAATTTTGCCATTTGAACACGATTTTTATTTTCTTTGTTGTAGCTTTCATTTTAAATAAATATTAGAGTACTATGGTTAGATTTCACTCAATATTTTATATATTTTTTAAGGTTTAGGGTTGAAATTTGCTATTTAAAGTCAACGAGTGGATGTAGCGAGTTTGAATCAGCGTCACTTGAGACTTTTTCTCTTTGCATACTAGATGCAGAATCGTGTGAGGTGTGAGGTGTGAGGCACGAGTCTTTTAAAATGTCATAAAATTTATATTAGTATAATAATATAACTTACAAATAAAAATTAAACGCAATCTATTAAATCAAACAAATAGTTGTGTTAAATGAAATAAGGCATAAATGAAAATAGAAAAGTTTTAAATATCATAAAAGAAATTATATGATTTCATATAAATAGTCTACTAATTAACTCTGAACATTTTAGAATACTTCTTTGTAAACCAAATTTTCAATTACATTTGAATCTTCACCTTCATCGTCAGCTATTAGTATCTTTAAGTCTATCCTTAAAGTAACTATAGATAATGCAACATATAGTTGTCCATGAGAGAAAATTGATTGGGTCAGATACACTCTAACATGTTTGAGTGATTGACTTTGACTCTTGTTGATAGTCATAACGAATAAAACAATCAATAGAAATTGTCGAAGTTGAAATTTGAAAGGAAGTCTTTTATCCGAAAGAGTTAGTTTTTATTTATACGCAACTGAATATTTAATAAATGGTGGCAAAGGACCCACCTAACCCAACTAGAGGAATACAAATATCAGTTCAGCAATTACAGTACAAGTAGGGGTGGCAAGACGGCCCGGCCCGTTGGGCATGCCCGTTTTACCCGCACTTTAGTGCGGGGTGGGCCAAAGGTTTAGGCCTTCACCCTCTAATGTGTCCGCCCCGTCCCGCCCCGTTTTCTTCGCGGGTTTTTGCGGGCACGAGCATTTACATAAAAATTTCCATTTTTAAGCTTAAAAGGTGCAGTGCCCGCGGGCTTTCTCCGCCCTGCCCTCACGTTTTTGCGAGGTGGACATAGGTTTTAGGCCCGCATCATCAACTATGACCGTCCCGCCCCGCTTTTTTGCGGGCATTTGCGGGGCGAGGCTAAACGGGGTGGGCATGCCCGTTTGCCACCCCTAGGTACAAGCCTACAAGAAGTCAATATGACACTTATACCAATCATAAACATTACATTTTTTTTCGACCGTAAAATGCCTACATTCAACCACCTCCAAGTAAACAAGAGGATTTTGTTAAAAATTACAGCAACACTACCAATCTCATCATTGAATATAATTTGATTTCTACTGCTCCAAATACACCAGCAAGTAATATACGAAATGAAACAAGCAGATGAGGAACTACATTTACCAATAAAGCACAGAAAGCAAGCCAAAACATGTTGACAGCAATTAACTTCAATTAACCAAGGGTTCCCACCCAATCTACCACCTTTTTCCAAACAATCATGATAATTGGGCAAGAGAAGAAAACGTGAGATATATCTTCTACTGCATTAAAGCAAAAAATGCAAACCTGTTCATGAATGTTTGAAATATTTCCTCTTGCTGACAAATTTACTCTTGTAGACAATCTATCAAGAATTAATCTCCAACTGAATAATTTGACTTTAAGAGGCATCTTGGTATTCCACATTAAATTCAATGCCACCTTGGATGAGGTATCCAAGGCATCCTTCCAGTCAACATAAATGGAATGATGATAGCAAAATTTCACAGTAAATGAATTGCACTCACCTGAAGGCCACAAGAAAGAGTCCGCAATACCCACAGCCGACACCACTTCACCCCAAACCTGCAGAATCCCATTACCTTCCTCATGCAGAATGCTATTCTCTGCTGCAGACCCAATATTCCAATGCCAAACCTCCTCCTCTCAGGCCCCCATTTCAGCAACCACATAATTCTTTGTATCCGACGCCTCGTAGATCCGCAAGAACATAAGCATAAAACATTCAACTCCCACCCATTTCATTGACCAAAACGGGATACTTTTGCCATCCCCCAACTTGCAGGAAAGTAGACTGATAAAATTCCCCCAACTAAACCTCTCGCCTCCACTAAATCCCTCCACCAAAGGGAATCAAAATGTGAATTACCACAAGCTTCAATACTTAGAATTCTTCGAGCTAAATTCTCATACTTGTAAGTTAAGATGTCACACCATAACACATTATTTTCCGATAGCATTCTCCACAACCATTTTGAGATCAAGGCCAAATTGAACCTTCCTACATGTTTGATACCAAACCCTCCACACTCTTTTGATTTATAAATTTTATTCCAACTAATCCACGGTATAACTTTTTTATCCAATGAACCAGACCAAAGGAAATTGCATTGAATGTAAATTATCTCCTTAACCACTTTCCTTAGGGCCTTAAAGAATGAAAGATGGTAGATTGGTAGGTTGGTCAGAACTAAATTAATTAACATAACTCTACCCCCATTGACAAAAGCCTACCCTTCCAAGATGAAAGTCTTGACCTAAAGCAAGAAATAACAGGTTTCCAAAAAAAGACCCTTTTATGATTCCCACCAACATTCAAACCAAGGAATTTGAAAGGTGGCTCCCCAGATCTACACAACAAAAAACAGACAGTAGCCTGAACAAGCTGAGAGTCCAAACCAACACCAAATAGACAAGAGTATCATCCACGAAATGTAGTAAGCTTACACAAACCCCATCATTCAGTTTAAATCCCTTTAAAATGTTGCTTGAAACAACTCTCCTAACCATGACCGCCAAGCCTTCAACCACCATAGAAAAGAGAAATGGTGAGAGAGGGTCTTCTTGTTTCAAATCTCTTATAGCTTTACAATCCTTTGTAGTACTCCCATTAATTAGAACAGATTGATGACTATTGAAAACAATTCCCCTTATCCATCTCAACCACAAGCTTCCAAACCCATTGCTAAAAGAAACTTCTCTAAAAACTCCCACTCCACGCAATCGTACGCTTTAGCAAAATCAATCTTAAACATCATGCAACTCTTTTTCCTCATTTTTGACAGATCTAATATCTCATTTGCCATAACAACACCATCATATAATTGTCTCCCCGGGACAAATGCCGTTTGGGAAGGAGAGATCAATCTACCTATAACTTTACTAAGTCTTAAGGACAGAATCTTGGAAATAATTTTATGCACACTCCTGATTAAGCTAATAGGCCTATACTCTTTAAGCCCTTGAGGGCTATCCACCTTAGGAACCAACATAATAAAAGAGGAAACCATAGCTTTGGTAAAATGAACAGAACTACGAAAATCTTGCACACACTTGGATACATCAGGCCCCACGATCTCCCAGCAGTGTTTCAGGAAGTTGAAGTTGAAGCCATCCGGTCTAGGGCTTTTATTCCCTTCACTACCAAAAAAAAGCTTTATGAATTTCATCCCCTGAGAATTCAAGCTCCAAAATCCTACCTTCTTCTTCAGTCAACTTCATAATATCCTCCAAATTCAAAGTAGGTCTACTCACCTGGACACTTTGGAAAAAGGACTCAAAAAATAATTTTGTGACTTCCTTAACACTCTTCACATCTTCAAGTAAAGTTCCTCCATCTTTAATAACTGTGATTGCATTTATCCGAGATCTACCCTTAAGTAAAGAATGAAAGAACCTCGTAATGAAATCTCACTCCTTTGACCATGTCACTCTAGCTTTTTGCTTAATCATACTTTCTTTTAGTAACAAGTTGTTCTAAATCAGTCCTTGTGCTTCATTTCTTTTCCTAAGATCCTCCTCGGATTGGACTTCTCCATCCTGCAACATAGCCCCTTCAATATCGTTCAGATTGTCCAATCCTTCCTGGATACTTAAATCAATTCAACCAAAGACTTTAATGTTCCACCACCTCATTTTTTCCCTAAGCGCCTTGTGTAACACCCCACTTTCCCATTTATGAAAAATACACAATTCTATGAAATAATCAGAGTTTTTACACCAAAAATAAAGTAGGATGCCACATTCATAAAATCAACATCAATACTCTTTTCATTAAATGAAATAAAACAGCGGAAAATAGTTTATTTATTTATTTCACGGCCACATGCCAACAACTTCGGAAAAATTCCACATAACTCGTGGTTCACCATAAATTCATCAAAGAGTAAGATACGTAACAAAAACAAATAACAAATAACAAATGATTGAAATCCCCATAATTCCCGTGTTACGTATCAGAGCAACTCCTACGACTCGAACAAGCAACACGTACTCCAGCAACCTATGTACCTGGATTATCTGTACTTCCGAAGAAGCACAGACACAACAACAACAAAGGGGTGAGAATTACATTCAATACTTAACGGTGAACAATACATGATAAGGGTAAGTATTCACACATAATCATACAAATACGACCCACTGGTCAACAAATCATCACTATACAACAACACAGAACAAAATGATGCAATGCGACTCAACATTAGACACAATGCATGTGGTACCAACATCATGGTTCATTCAATCGAACCCGGATAGATCACATACACTCCTACTTGGCAATGATCTATCCCCCACCATTCTCCATATCGGAGTACGGATGAATCACATACACTCCTCCTGAGCAATGATTCATCCCACCATCACCATGAAATACATGACACAAGTATGCATATGAAACACATGTACAATAACATATATATACATGTTCACGATCCTCTTGATCACACCTGAATCACACATCAACATCCAACACCATACGGTTACTTCACACAACATAAATCAACTATTAATTAATTAATTCCCTAAAATTATTAAATTAATTATTTTCGTCACCAATCTCACACTACTCAAATTCTGGCATTTAATCCCAACCTCCCAAACCATAAGAAACTATGTTGGACGCGAAATCGGGAAAGAAATCGCAGAACAACAAAATTCTGCACTCACGCTGGCCATACGCGTATTGCCCTGGGCCCAGCTCGCTCGCCCATCCATACGCGTAATGCCTCTCCCCCTTACGCGTATTGCCTCAAGTGCCCAAGTCCTTACGCGTATTGCCTGGTGCCTTACGCGTACGGACAAAGACGTTTTCACACTGAATTTCCCAAATTCCAACCCATTACGCGTACGGCCCTCCTATTATGCGTAATACCTCTCTTCATACGCGTATTACCTCACATTCTGCCTTTCTATACGCGTATTAACACGTGTGTTACGCGTACGGCCCCTCAACACGCCCAGCCATACGCGTATCGCCCTCCTTGGTACGCGTATGGGCAGAAGCTGTGAAAATACCCATTTTTCTCATCTCAGTCCGAATTCTGCCACATTGATCCCTATTCTACCATTCTCAATGATCCTAAAATGAGTTCTACATCAGTTTTATGTCCCATTATTCATCTAACATCTTTTCCTAACATTACTAAATCAGATCTACGAGTTCTATGTCTAATTCCTCTCCTACAACCTGCAACAAAACCAGATCTGCAACATAATGCATCCTTACAACAGTAACAACAACAAAATTCAAGTTAGGACAAATCGATTCACAAATAATTTCATCAACAAGCCAATCTTACAACAATAAATCCACACAACAGAAATAATCATACAATTTCTTACGGGGTTAAGGACTCCCCACTACCCTATCATGATAGAATCACCAATATCAAACCCATTCTCCCCCTTACCTCGAATCTTTGATCAATTTTCTGCGAAAATCTGATGAAGATGATAGCCCTAGCACACCCTTGTTCTTCCTTTCCTTAGCCTTTCTCTTTCTACCTCTAAAATTTTGATTATGGCTAACCCTCACCAATTTTCACTAATTATCCAATAATTACCAAACTACCTATTAATTTTCTATTATCCCATTACCTAATTAATTATATCAGATTTTTATTTACTAAAATTATAATACTAATACTACTAATAATAATCTTAATAATGATAAAACTAATAATATTATGAAATATACTACTACTACTACTACTACTACTAATAATAATAATAATAATAATAATAATAATAATAATAATAATAATAATAATAATAATAATAATAATAATAATAATTTTCAATAAGTTCCAAATTACTATTAATTGATACACCCCCACCTTATCACTAGTAATATTACCCCTTCGTACTCAGACACGCACCCTAAACAAGGCCAACAATTAAAATAAAACCAGACGATTAAATAATTAAAAATGAGGTCTTACAACTCTCCCCCACTTAAATTATTTTCGTCCTCGAAAATGTACCTGATTGAAACAGTTTCAGATACGACTCCCGCATTCTGCTCTCCAATTCCCAGGCCACACTTCCGCCAGCAGCTCCTCCCCAAGCTACTCTCACCAGAGGTATCTCCTTCCCTCTGAGTTGTTTCATCTTGCGATCCTCGATACTTAAAGGCATCGTTTCCACAGTAAGGTTCTCTCTGATCTGTACCTCATCCCTCTGAATAACATGAGATGGATAAGATACATACTTCCGAAGTTGCGACACGTGGAACACATCATGCAAGTTCGAAAGTTCAGGCGGTAACGCCACTCTGTAAGCAACTGCACCAACTCTCTGCAAGATCTGATATGGTTCAATAAACTTAGGATCCAACTTCTTTGATTTCAAAGCACGTCCCACACCGGTAATTGGGTTAACTCTCAGGAACACGTGATCACCTTCACTGAATTCCAAATCTTTCTTCCGATTATCATGATAACTTTTCTGTCTACTCTGAGACTCTTTCATCTTCTCACAGATCATTTGAATTGCCTCAGTAGTCTGTTGCACAATTTCCGGTCCAAGCACCACATTCTCACCGGTCTCATACCAACACATAGGCGTTCTACATCTCCTACCATACAAAGCTTCAAAAGGTGCCATTCCAATGCTAGAATGGTGACTATTGTTGTACGTGAACTCAATCAATGGCAAATGAGTATCCCACGCACCATCTTTTTCCAATACATAGGCTCTCAGCAAGTCCTCTAACGACTGAATAGTCCTCTCTGACTGACCATCGGTCTGTGGATGATAAGCCGAGCTCAACTTCAACCTAGAACCCAAGGCTTCCTGCAGACTCCTCCAAAATTCTGAAGTAAACCTCAGATCTCTATCCGACACTATGCTCGACGGAACACCATGCAGCTTCACAATTATTATGATATAAATCTCTGCTAGCTTCGACAATGGGAAACCGATGTTAATTGGTATAAAATGTGCGGATTTCGTAAGTCGATCCACCACTACCCAAATAGCATCAAAGCCTCTCGCCGTATTTGGAAAACCAGTAACAAAATCCATAACAATACTGTCCTATTTCCATTCCGGAATTTCCAACGGTTGCATTAATCCTGACGGTTTCTGGTGTTCCACCTTTGACTTCTAACATATCAAACAAGCATAAACAAACTGAGTTATGTCCCTCTTCATATCGGGCCACAAAAATAACTTCTTCAAGTCTTGATACATCTTTGTAGCTCCCGGATGAATACTCAAGCTACTCCGATGACTTTCCTCTAAGATTGCCTTTTTTAATTCCTCATTGTCCGGTACACAAATTCTGCCCCGGAACCTCAACACACCAACATTATCCACTTTAAAGTCACTATCAGAATCATCCCCTCCTGTAGGCATCAAGTCCACTAATTTCACATCCAGTTTCTGATTTTCTTTAATTACATCCAAAAAGTCATTATTCACCTTCAACATACCCAATCTAATACTTTCTGGTGTGGTTTCACAAACCATACTCAAGTCTCTGAACCGCTCAATCAATTCCATTTCTTTCACCATCAAGGATGACATATGGATTGTCTTCCGACTCAGGGCATCTGCTACAACATTAGCTTTTCCCGGATGGTAACTCAAATTGAAATCATAATCCTTTAAGAACTCTAACCACCTTCTCTGCCTCATATTCAACTCCTTCTGATTGAATAAGTATTTCAGACTCTTGTGATCACTGAATACTTCAAATCTTGATCCATACAAATAATGCCTCCAGATTTTTAACTCGAATACCATTGCAGCTAATTCAAGATCATGAGTAGGATAGTTCCTCTCATGCACCCTCAACTGCCGTGAAGCATAAGCCACTACCTTGCCATCTTGCATTAACACACCGCCAATCCTATCTTAGACGCATCACAATACACTACAAAAGGATCGTTTGGACTTGGTAAAATTAACACTGGTGCTGTAGTCAATTTCTTCTTCAGTTCCTCAAAACTTTCCTCACAGGCAGTATCCCAAACAAAAGCTTGATTTTTCCTGGTTAGCTGAGTCAATGGCAATGACAGTTTAGAAAACCCTTCAATGAATCTTCTATAGTAACCTGCTAAACCCAAAAAGCTTCTAATCTCCGTTGCTGTTTTCGAAGGCTCCCACTGAAGTACTGCACTTACTTTAGATGGGTCCACCGATATACCATCACCAGAGATGACATGACCTAAGAAACTCACAGTCTTCAACCAGAATTCGCACTTCGAGAACTTTGCAAATAATTTATTATCTTTCAACACCTGCAATGCGATTCTCAAGTGTCCTGCATGGTCCTCTCCAGACTTAGAATAAATCAGTATATCATCAATAAATACCATAATAAACTGATCCAGATAAGAGTGGAAGATACAATTCATATATTCCATAAACACACCCGGCACATTAGACACCCCGAAAGGCATCACTGCATATTCGTAATGTCCGTAGCGAGTTCTGAAAGCAGTCTTCTGAATATCACCTTCCTTTACTCTAATCTGATGGTAACCCGACCTCAGATCAATTTTGCCAAAAACACGAGCTCCTACCAGCTGATCCATTAAGTCATCAATCCTCGGAAGTGGATACTTATTCTTAATGGTCACTTTATTCAACTGACGGTAATCAATGCACAGACGCATACTACCATCCTTCTTTTTCACCAACAACACTGGAGCTCCCCACGGCGACACACTTGGCCTAATAAACTTCTTATCGAGCAATTCTCCGACCTGAGATTTCAACTCTGCCAATTCTGATGCAGACATCCTGTACGGTGCCATAGAGATAGGTCTGGTACCCGGTACAAGATCAATAGTGAATTCAACTTCCCTTGTCGGAGGCAATTCTGTGATGTCATCTGGAAACACTTCAGGAAATTCATTCACCACTGGTAATTCATTAACTGAAGTCTTGCTTTCAACAGATAACGAGGCAAACACCGCAAACAACTTCACTTCATCCTCCAACAACGCTCTCAACTCCCTGCTAGATAGCGAATATGCTAATGCTTTCTCTTTAGGAGTAAGAAACAGTAACGTCTTCCTGAAGCAATCAATATAAACCCGGTTGAACTCCAACCAGTTTAATCCCAAAATAACATCGAGATTACCGAGTGGCAAACAAATCAAGTCCACTATGAAATCTCTACCAAACATGGTCAGTGGACACTTCAAACACACCATAGAAGTAACCACAGAACCAATAGATAGAGTTTCAATCGTCATCCTCTGCTCTAGAGTAGATGACACCATCCCTAATCTCTTCACACAGTCAACAGAAATAAACGAGTGCGTTGCACCCGTGTCAATGATAGCAATCAAAGGAATATCATTAATAAAGCAAGTACCTTTGACGGAACGCTCCTCATCAGTGGATTGGGCTCCCACCAAGGCAAATACTTTTCCACTGGCCTGAGCTTTCTTTGCCTTCTCACAGTGAGTGCTGATGTGACCTTTTTCTCCATAGTTATAACAGGTAGGCATAGTGGCCCTACAATCTGCTATAACATGACCTGCTTTGCCACACTTGAAACACTTCTTCACCTCATTCGGACAATTATTAGCACGGTGACCTGCACCACCACATCTGAAGCATTTGAGAGTATAAGCACCTACTCCTTTCTCCTTTGGTTTCTTTCCTACGTCCGTTTTCTGTTTCCCCTTATCAGCTGGAGCACTGTAAGGAGTACCTCCAAACCTCTGCTTACCCTTCTTATCATTCACAACCTTGTAATGAGCAATTCTGGCTCTGTTATCATTGTCATAGATTCTGCTTCTGCTTACCAGTTCTGGATAATTTCTTATCTTCTGACAAGCAATGCCTAATTTGATCTCGGGACGCAGCCCATTCTCAAACTTCAAGCACTTCGAAGTCATAGGTTCCTCAGTATTGTAATGAGCACAATACTGAACCAACTCTTCAAACCGAGCAGCATATTCAACAACTGTCTTATCACCCTGTTTCAGCTCCAAAAATTCAACCTCCTTTGCACTACGAATGTCTTCCGGAAAATACTTTTCCAGAAACTCAGCTTGAAACACTGTCCAAGTAATCTCAGTACCTGCAGCTTCCAATCTCTGACGACTGTTGTCCCACCAGGCCTCAGCCTCCCCTTCCAGCATATGAGTGCTAAAACGTACCTTCTGAGTGTCACTGCATTCCATGGTCCTGAAGATCTTCTCGACAACCTTCAGCCATTTCTGTGCAGCCTCTGGATCCAAAATACCTCCCTTATATGTAGGCGGCTTATTTCTCTAGAACTGTTCCAAGTCACGAAACTAAGCACCTCCAACCTGATTGGCATTCTCTACAGCTTGTGCCATGGCTTGCATAGCAGCAGCAAGAGCAACATCATTCCTTCCTGCCATACTGGACAACAATCATCATAAGGTCAGAACACACAAACGACTCCTATACTAAGGACAGACTCAACTACTACACCTGGCCGGATGAACCGACCTGCTCTGATACCAATTGTAACACCCCACTTTCCCATTTATGAAAAATACACAATTCTATGAAATAATCAGAGTTTTTACACCAAAAATAAAGTAGGATGCCACGTTCATAAAATCAACATCAATACTCTTTTCATTAAATGAAATAAAACAGCGGAAAATAGTTTATTTATTTATTTCACGGCCACATGCCAACAACTTCGGAAAAATTCCATATAACTCGTGGTTCACCATAAATTCATCAAAGAGAAAGATACGTAACAAAAACGAATAACAAATAACAAATGATTGAAATCCCCATAATTCCCGTGTTACATATCAGAGCGACTCCTACGACTCGAACAAGCAACACGTACTCCAGCAACCTAAGTACCTGGATTATCTGTACTTCCGAAGAAGCACAGACACAACAACAACAAAGGGGTGAGAATTACATTCAATACTTAACGGTGAACAATACATGATAAGGGTAAGTATTCACACATAATCATACAAATACGACCCACTGGTCAACAAATCATCACTATACAACAACACAGAACAAAATGATGCAATGCGACTCAACATTAGACACAATGCATGTGGTACCAACATCATGGTTCATTCAATCGAACCCGGATAGATCACATACACCCCTACTTGGCAATGATCTATCCCCCACCATTCTCCATATCGGAGTACGGATGAATCACATACACTCCTCCTGAGCAATGATTCATCCCACCATCACCATGAAATGCATGACACAAGTATGCATATGAAACACATGTACAATAACATATATATACATGTTCACGATCCTCCTGATCACACCTGAATCACACATCAACATCCAACACCATACGGTTACTTCACACAACATAAATCAACTATTAATTAATTAATTCCATAAAATTATTAAATTAATTATTTTCGTCACCAATCTCACACTACTCAAATTCTGGCATCTAATCCCAACCTCCCAAACCATAAGAAACTACGTTGGACGCGAAATCGGGAAAGAAATCGCAGAACAACAAAATTCTGCACTCACGCTGGCCATACGCGTATTGCCCTGGGCCATATGCGTATTGCCCAGCTCGCCCGTCCATCCATACGCGTAATGCCTCTCCCCCTTACGCTTATTGCCTCAAGTTCCCAAGTCCTTACGCGTATTGCCTGGTGCCTTACGCGTACGGACAAAGACGTTTTCACACTGAATTTCCCAAATTCCAACCCATTACGTGTACGACCCTCCTATTACGCGTAATACCTCTCTTCATACGCGTATTACCTCACATTCTGCCTTTCTATACGCGTATTAACACGTGTGTTACGCGTACGACCCCTCAACACGCCCAGCCATACGCGTATCGCCCTCCTTGGTACGCGTATGGGCAGAAGCTGTGAAAATACCCATTTTTCTCATCTCAGTCCGAATTCTGCCACATTGATCCCTATTATACCATTCTCAATGATCCTAAAATGAGTTCTACATCAGTTTTATGTCCCATTATTCATCTAACATCTTTTCCTAACATTACTAAATCAGATCTACGAGTTCTATGTCTAATTCCTCTCCCACAACCTGCACCAAAACCAGATCTGCAACATAATGCATCCTTACAACAATAACAACAACAAAATTCAAGATAGGACAAATCGATTCACAAATAATTTCATCAACAAACCAATCTTACAACAATAAATCCACACAACAGAAATAATCATACAATTTCTTACGGGGTTAAGGACTCCCCACTACCCTATCATGATAGAATCACCAATATCAAACCCATTCTCCCCCCTTACCTCGAATCTTTGATCAATTTTCTGCGAAAATCTGATGAACATGATAGCCCTAACACACCCTTGTTCTTCCTCTCCTTGACTTTTCTCTTTCTACCTCTAAAATTTTGATTATGGCTAACCCTCACCAATTTTCACTAATTATTCAATAATTACCAAACTACCCTTATTAATTTTCTATTATCCCATTATCTAATTAATTATATCAGATTTTTATTTACTAAAATTATAATACTAATACTACTAATAATAATCTTAATAATGATAAAACTAATAATATTATGAAATATACTATTAATAATAATAATTTTCAATAAGTTCCAAATTATTATTAATTGATACACCCCCCACCTTATCACTATTAATATTACCCCTTCGTACTCAGACACGCACCCTAAAGAAGGCCAATAATTAAAATAAAACCAGACGATTAAATAATTAAAAATGGGGTGTTACACCTTGAATTTCTCCTTAAGGATAAACGCTACTGTACCTGAGAAAACAAAAGAGTTCCAACAAGCTTTTACAAAATTAAGGAATTCCGGATGCTCCAGCCAACAATTAAACACTCTAAACGGTTTTGGACCCCAATTTAAATTGTTAGACTTCAATCACATCGGCCTATAGTCGGAGATATCTCTATCGGCAACACATTGCGCCTTCAACTTCCATCTACTAATTATCTCCTCAGAAATTAATATTTTATCCAGCCTACTTTTGCAACTAGCACTATCGTTGAACCAAGAGAAGCGATGACCCACCGCCACTAGATCAATGAGTTCCATAGCTTCAATGAATGTTGCAAACTCCCCTATCTCCACTCTACTTGACACACCCCTACCATTCCTTTCCTCACTACATTTGATTCCATTGAAATCCCCTCCAACCACCAAACCACCAACAGGGAACCTATCCTTACACGAAATTAAATCAGACCATACTTTTCTTTTTTCTGTCAGGACACAAGGTGAATATGCATTCACAAAATAAGAATTAACTCTCCTCCACTCAAAATTTAATCCCGAAAACCCTTTCCCCTTAAAAATTGATATTGAAGAAAAAACTCCTGAATTCCACATAGTAAGCATACCACCTGATTGCCCAATGGAGTCCACAACTGACCATTCAAACTCCCAAAATCCCCACATACTACGAGGTAGGTCGTTTCTCATATTCTGAACTTTAGTCTCTTGAATAAAACAAATATCGGCTTTCCCCTTTAAAAGAATCTGATTGATCCTCCTCCTTTTGAGAGAACTCCCACACCCACAGACATTGAAAGAAATTAGGTTCATCGGACCCTAATTTCAGCCTCCCTCTTTCCTTCAAAAGCTTTCAGATCCCTAGAATCCACATTCCTAATAATCCCTTCAAATAACTCCTCGTCTTCCTCACCTTCTACCCCTAGTTGTCTAATTGTTTGCCAAACCTTCGAAGGAACATCCTCCAGGGTTCTTCTACACCTTGAGTTACCTTGATTCACATCAGTGTCAGTAATGGAATCACAACACAAGATTGACCCGCCTGAATATCTTGAAGAAGAATCTTCAACCTGGGTCTGAATCGGACTTAGGATAGGTCTAAAATATGAAGCCAACACCAACATAGCTTTAATTGAAGAAGAATGCAACAAGGTAGAAAAGTAAGAAGGAGAGAAAGGGATCTGAATATTTTCATAAATAACATTTACAAGTTTTTTCTTTCTAGCTTTTTTTCTACTCAAAGGCCCAATAGGCCCACCAGGTGTACAAGAAATAAGGTCGGATGCAGATTCAACCAGGCCCAAACCCATATTAAAATTATTGTGAGAATCCATATGGACATTTTCAACAACCTTTACGTTATCAAAAGGAACTAGTGGGAGTTGTCCACTCGTACCATTTCTGATTTGACACGCATTTAATGAAACATCAATAATATTTGAAGTTTGTTGTATTGCCTCAACATTTTTCTCACCTAACTCCTAGACAAAAGCAACCTTTTCTGAACAACATTTTTCTCACCTAACTCGTCGACAAAAGCAACCTTTTCTGAACAAACTCTTACATTCTCCTCCAAAACTCCCTCCAGACTTGCTCTATTACCCACGTGTTGATAAGGAGTTTCCAATACCACCGCTTCTCCGATATCCCTACCTTCTTGAGGCCCACAACTCTGAAAGCCTATAATGCCTCCACTAAGAAAAACTCCCTAATTTCACCTTCCTCCTCACCCTCCGATGACTCCCACGTGCCACCTTCCCCCAAGGAATCCAATTCACCTGAGTCCTCCATATCTTTATCCGCCTTGGGTAGAATTATCCTTTTAGGGCCATGATGGTCTTCAAATAATTTTAATCTATACGTTTTTCATTAATATCAACATTAAAAAACTCATTCAGATTAATCACAAATTTTGTCTTAATTAAGAATCTTGCAACGTCAAAATGTTTCTGGATCTCTGTATCTTCATCACAGCGGATGAACGTGCCAACTAAACTAGAAATGAATTTGAAGAACTTGTCACTCCAAGAATGGCAAGGAATACCAAAGCATTTAATCCATGTAATCCGCTCATTATAACATCATTCGGAGTCCACAGACGAACTACACAAAACCATTTCTCTACCCAAGCCCGAGCCTCCTGGATCATCAACTTGACTGCTCCTCCTTCAATCTCTTCAAGCAGACATAAATTCGCCCCCATTAGAGAGGCCTTTATTCCAAAGAAACCTTCAGCAATGAGAGCCTCCTGGATATTATAGGTAGAACCAGATTCCACCACCTCCCCCACGAAAGCATTTTCGAACCTTGTCACGTGTTCATTCTCGATATTAAATTATAAATGTGCAAAGCGTGGTTTCTCAGCTATAGTCTCTCGCTTCCATGGCTTGGTTCCCACCGAATTCATCTTTATAGGTGGCCTCACTCCCACATCAGTCTGGATCCTACGCACAACCTGCGCGTAAGATTTTCTTAGGTTTCTAAGGTTCTTTTCCAAAACACCATGCATCCTTTTCTCCACCCCTTCAGCCTCAGTTCTACACTAACCCCATTATCCCCATGTTAAAATCTCGGTATATTCGCAAATATCTTCATTCCTTGAATCTGGATTCTATCTAGCTTTGCCGCCATGATTCTAACATCCCCCACCCTTCTAAACCTTACAAAACCATACCTCTTTCCCTCATAGCTGGAATATACACTTCTTTGACCAAGCCATAGTCTTTGAACACATTAAACATTGCCTTAGCATCCATGCCATCTTCAAACTCTGTAAAGAAGAAAGACGAAATAAGATCATTCTCATCAACACCTTTTCCTATTTTTGCTTTCCAAACCGAAAAGCGCAGCAAAATGATTTTTGACTGGACTTTTAGTTTCCTCACCTCACTTCACTCCATATTCATAAAAACTTAGGCTGTTATGATGTAGCTGATTAAGTGATATCTGAAAGAGTCAGTGATAACCTTGGAATAAAAATTTTCTCGCCAATATTGCTACCAGATATAATTTTTCCTTCAAGCACATACCTTCTGATCAGTGCATTTTGATGCTCATTCCTCTATGTTTAGACTTAGGCATTTCTATGGTTTGGTTTGTTTATTTTTCTATTTTATGATGTTTTTATAATTAAATTTATTTTCAGCCTTATTTGATTTTCGTTGTTATTTTCAGCATTAGCAGCTTTCAATAAAAAATTCATAACTGGAGCTACAGGAATTGGATTGAGGCGTTCTACCATTCGTCGGAAAGCTAAGAAAAAGATCTACAACTTTTATGTTGGACGAAGAAGCTGATTCAGACTATAGATGCCTCGGAAAATTCGTTGAAGTTTCAGTCATAAGAAACAATTAGTTTTGGACCATTTTTTGGGCCGGTTCGTTTCTTGTTTTTGACCCAGTTGGGTTATGACCCGATTTGATTCTTTCATGTAAAATTAGGAAGCGTGTTACTGTAGAGAACACATTCTAATCACGAAAAAAAATAATCTTTTGGCTTTTGACGAATTTCATGGAGAACTAATCACTAAGATTCATCTACTGTAATCGATTTCCACCGCAACCTTGAGGTTCTATAATTTTCAATCAAATGCTTTTCCCTTTCAATATTATGCTATATATCTTGTTTGCTTTATTCAATTATATAGAACAATATTGATTAATTTCGATTTCATCTAATATTCCTAAACTTTATCGCGTTTGCTTAATCCGCGCGAGTTTCGTGTTTGCTTTTAATTCACAAAAGATTTAATCCGTTTGCTTAATTCGGGATTTAGGAATATAAGTCTTATAGGGTCAATTGCGCTTGTCAATTGATACTATTATCGAAAAGGGATTAGAATCCGCTTGGGTATGGAAATTATCTGGATCAATGATAAGTTGGGAAATCGAAACAGCAGATAAATCGTTTAGCTTATTTTTATAATCACTTTTTATAATCACTTATTTTCTCATTATTTTTCTAAATCAAAACCAAAACCCCCCACTAAACCTTTTCTTTAGTTGGTTGAATCATACAAGAATCCTTGTGAGAACGATACTCGAGTTGTCGTTACCGTTACTACTGTTTTAAAAAATACTCGTTTTTGATCTGTGCGCGACAGCGGATCAAATTGGCGCCGTTGTCGGGGATTTTTGTTGATTTTAGCCAATTTTAGGATTTTAGTTTAGAGTTTTGTTAGAGTTTTTTGTTTTTTGTTTTTACTTGTTGATTTTCAGAGTTGCAGTACAGTGTTAAAAATTCCAGCCTGTCAGGTAAGTTTGGAAGCTACTGTTTCGATTTACCTCGAATTTTTTCCAGGAAATTAAAAAAAAAATCGGCGAACATTACTCATTTAGAATAAAATTCTAAAAGATTTTGAACCTGAAAATCGCAAATTCGTTAATTTTCTATTTTATTTGATTTATTTTCTATTTTCATATTTTCAAAAAAATCCGAAATTTTTTGTACAGACTCATTATGATTTGATTTGATTTTTAGTTATATTTTCATAATTTTTGGATTTTATTTTATTCGCTTTTCTATTTTTCCATTATTTTTCTTAATGAGGACATTGTAGGTATTTTCTTAATTGTTACTGCATTGCTGAGTTAGTTATGTGTTTTGTTTTTCTTTGTTGATTTTTTTTTTCTTATTAAATTTAACATGGATAATCAAAGAACTCTTAGAGAATTTGCAGATGTTCATTACAATGGTTTATGTATTGAATATACTGATTTTGCTGTACCTTTTGAATGGAATTCTGGTTTAATACACTTGTTGCCAAGCTTTAATGGTCTTGCAGGTGAGGATCCGAATAGGCATCTGAAGGAATTCCAAATTGTGTGCTCTACACCTTCCGAACCTTCACTAGAGGATCTTATCAAGCAAATGACTATCAATGATCTCCAATTTCAGCAACGAACAAATTCTAGTATTCAGGCCTTGCAGACTCAGATTGGACAACTTGCTACCTCTATAAATGCCATGTTGCAAGCTCAAGGATCAAACCAACAACCCTTGGAAGAGCATTCTATTTTTCAAATAGATTTGTCTTCTGAAACTGTTAATGATACTTGTACTGATTTGTTTGCAGCTGATTTTCCATCATTGTCTGATTTTGATGATGTTTACTCTTGTGATGTTTGTACTAACATTAAAATTTGCTCTGTTTGTGCTGAAATTGAGGCTGCCTTGCAAGTTGATATTGTTACTGCAGATGAGGTTGCAAATGAAGTTGTTCATGTAGATGAAGCTCTCGACACCCCGGATGCCTGGAACAAACCATCCACCGAGAAACCACCCTTCTTAGAGCTGAAACCACTTCCTAATAATTTATTTGAATTTGTGCAGGAAGAGAAATCATTGCAGGAACATAAGAAGGGAATTGGATGGACCTTGGTTGACACTTGTGATATTAGCCCATCCATGAGTATGCATAGGATCTCAATTGAAGATGGAAGAAAAGCAGTGAGGCAGCCCTTTAATTCTTTAATTTTTGATGTTATGAAAAAACAGATCACATTCACGTGCCCATTCGACACTTTTATTCATCGAAGATTCTTCTTTGATCCTGGAATAAAAGGTGAAGGCACTAATAAATATTCCAAGGTCAATGGATGTTATGCAAAGTTACTTTATGACATCCCCACTTTGGAAGAGGAGCCTACAGAAGATCTCTCTTTGGGAAAGGCTGCTTATGTGATCACCTATCCACCTTGACTCCTCGGGTGTGTCCTTTCCTATCTCTCCTCACTCTTATTTTATATTTCTGTTCTTTCATTGAGGACAATGTATGTTTTAAGTGTGGGGGAGGGAACCTATGGTTTTCATTTTGTTTTCTTTGTTTTTGTTCATTTTTTTTTCAATAATTTTTTTTTAATTTAAATTGCATGCTTTTTCGTTGGTTATTTAGTTACAACTGTGAGTTTGCTCTATGTTCTTTGACAAAAGACTTGTGGTGTGATGTTATTGATTCTTTTTGTGCATTCTTAGTGTAATATGTAGGACTAATCTCTGAATTGTACATCATTGGTGGTATATCACTAAACCTTGTGAGATTTTGAGCCTAATAATGGATATACATAAAAAATCCATCTCTTTCTTTCTTGTGTGATTTCACTCATGTTTGTTAGTCTCTAGAACTTGAATTGACTCTTGTTGAAGCTTTTTATTTACTTGTGCACACTGAAATGATAAAGGCATTTTGTTTTGTTTTATTTTTGACTAGTTAGCCAAAAAGCCAACCTTGATAATATTACCTCTTGTTTTCAAGCCCCTTTGAGCTTATTATCCTTTTTTTTGTTTAAAACTCATTACAAGCCGAAAAGTGAAAAACAATGAAATAACCATATTCAAAGGGTTAAGAGAGTCTTGTATGGAGTTGTGTGGGGTTGAGCACTATTCTTGAATGATTGTTGTAATGTTGTTATGATGTTGGCAAAAAAAAAAATGAAAAAAATAAAGAAGGATGTCAATACATAATCCTTCCGAAAAAAAAAGAGAAGAATAAAAGGAAAAAGAGAAGAGAAATAAGTTGTGAGTTGTTGTTTGAAAGCAATTGATGTATCATGTAGTTCAACTCCCGTAATTCTTTCAATTCTCTTTTAACTCTTTGATTTTAGCCTAGTACCCCTTAGGATTTATCCTACCCTTACCTTGGCCACGTTACAATCTTAATAAAAGTCCTTTTGATCTTTGTGTGCATGTAAGTCAATTGTGAATGTTAGAGTTCTTTCAAGATTATGGTAGTACTAACTCTCATGTTGTGCTTTGAGTGTAAACATGTAACCTAAACACTTGAGAGTTGAGTGGAAATAGTTTATCTTGTGAGGATCTTGATGCTTGTGATGTACTTTTTGGTAATCTGTTTTTCATATATTCTTTGAATGTCACAAAAGAGTTAATCACTAATGTCATATTCTTGAAGCTTAGAATTAGAAGTTTGTTTGCACTTCGTATCCAGAGAACCTTTGAGATTGCATGCTCTGTTTGGTTTTTGCTTTGAAGTTTCTGTTTTTAAATTCTTGATTTTGCTCGGAGTGCAAAAGTTCAAGTGTGGGGGAATTTGATCAGTGCATTTTGATGCTCATTCCTCTATGTTTAGACTTAGGCATTTCTATGGTTTGGTTTGTTTATTTTTCTATTTTATGATGTTTTTATAATTAAATTTATTTTCAGCCTTATTTGATTTTCGTTGTTATTTTCAGCATTAGCAGCTTTCAATAAAAAATTCATAACTGGAGCTACAGGAATCGGATTGAGGCGTTCTACCATTCGTCGGAAAGCTAAGAAAAAGATCTACAACTTTTATGTTGGACGAAGAAGCTGATTCAGACTATAGATGCCTCGGAAAATTCGTTGAAGTTTCAGTCATAAGAAACAATTAGTTTTGGACCATTTTTTGGGCCGGTTCGTTTCTTGTTTTTGACCCAGTTGGGTTATGACCTGATTTGATTCTTTCATGTAAAATTAGGAAGCGTGTTACTGTAGAGAACACATTCTAATCACGAAAAAAATATAATCTTTTGGCTTTTGACAAATTTCATGGAGAACTAATCACTAAAATTCATCTACTGTAATCGATTTCCACCGCAACCTTGAGGTTCTATAATTTTCAATCAAATGCTTTTCCCTTTCAATATTATGCTATATATCTTGTTTGCTTTATTCAATTATATAGAACAATATTGATTAATTTCGATTTCATCTCATATTCCTAAACTTTATCGCGTTTGCTTAATCCGCGCAAGTTTCGTGTTTGCTTAATTCACAAAAGATTTAATCCATTTGCTTAATTCGGGATTTAGGAATATAAGTCTTATAGGGTCAATTGCGCTTGTCAATTGATACTATTATCGAAAAGGGATTAGAATCCGCTTGGGTATGGAAATTATCTGGATCAATGATAAGTTGGGAAATCGAAACAGCAGATAAATCGTTTAGCTTATTTTTATAATCACTTTTTATAATCACTTATTTTCTCATTATTTTTCTAAATCAAAACCAAAACGCCCCACTAAACCTTTTCTTTAGTTGGTTGAATCATACAAGAATCCTTGTGAGAACGATACTCGAGTTGTCGTTACCGTTAATACTGTTTTAAAAAAATACTCGTTTTTGATCTGTGCGCGACAGCGGATCAAATTGCATAATCCTAAAGACGAGTGTATATTTCTCAACAGCATGACCAGGACTCCAACTTTCAATCTTAATTTGTGATTTGGAAGTCCATAAGAAACAATAGTGTTTAGAAATTCAGAAGTGTGCACATCATCTGGCATGTCAACATCTGATCTAGTATTACACAGAGAGTCATAACTCAAATACGTTTTTTCTTCTCCAGGTATTAGATCTAACATGTAGTCATTTATGATATCCACAATTGCTCTATTCTAAAAAATGATGGACCACTCGTGTTATGTAATATATCTGGATACATGCTTTGAACAATAGCTGAAAATGGACCACCAAAGCTAGTAATAAAAAAATCTTGTGGTATTTGGACCGTGGTATCTTCATCATTAACATCTCCTAGACTTCCATCACAAATTCCCAAAATCCATTATGAAAAACTCTTTCTCTCTTCAGCGTCTGAATTTGTACCTCCGGTTAGAAGTCTCATGTTAGTGGTCAATGTAAGCACTTCATAAAAACTCCACAAAGGAGAATAATTTATAGTAGAATGAACATCATTTTGTCTTGTTCCCTTAGGTATAACAAGATAATATGGCAAAAAATCTCCACCCAACACAACTACCTTTCCACCAAATGGAATATTTTTTTGCTCTTAGTATATCCTTTAAAGTACGATCAACACCTTCAAAATAATGATTGTGCATCATAGGTATTTCATACCATATGATTAGTTTTGCACGACATATTAAATCAACTAAAGGTCTTTTGGTGTTATTTCACACGTCGAATATTCATAAACATTTAATGGGATTCCGAACCTCGAGTGTGCGGTTCTCCCACCAGGAATTATCAATGCAACTATCCCACTTAATGTTATCGTTAGGACAATCTCACCTTTCGACCTTAATGCTGCAGACATTGCTCTCCAAATTTAAGTCTTGCCAGTTCCTCCATAACCATAAATAAAAAAACCCAACCTATTTTCTTCGATCCTTGTCTTGATCCTATCATGTATTCCCCTCTGTCTAGTTGCCATTGTTGACATCAATTTACGATGCTCCTCAGCTAAAGATTGTCTATCATAATTCAAATCATCGTAAATCAATCAATTTTGCCTCTCTTGTAACAATGCCCTGTTCGGCTAAAGCATGTCTGGATAATTTTCCATGCTCTCATTATTGCTTTGCAACAAAATTTCGATTTCAACTAAAGCATAACTCTTCAATTAATCCAGAGTCAAAATCAAATATGCAAAATTTAGAAAAACTTATAATTAGAATTTATAATTAGTACAAAATAATTAAAGAATAATATATATATATGTATGTATGTATGTATGTATGTATGTATGTATGTATGTATGTATGCATGTATGTATGTATGTATGTATGTATGTATGTATGTATGTATGTATGTATTATAGAATTAACAACATTATCATTATTATTAATACCAAATATCAAAAAGATGAACAAACAAAGAATTTAAGGAATCAACAAAGATTTGTAGGTATTTAATTCAATTTAGAGTTAAAACAGAAAAAATATTACATGAATGAAAAGAAAAGATAAACAGGAAATTAAAATCATATAGTACGACAAAATTGAATAGATTGATAATACCATATTTAAAAAGAAAAATAATACATTTATAGCATGTTTCATTACACGGACAAAAACATTAATCAACAACTATGTTAAACCAAAAAACACACGACAAAAAGTAGGGAATACATATTAAAAATACAAAACAAAATACAATAGCTGATACCATCGACCACACCTGTAAAACCAAACATAGAAACCAAGATCATGACTTTGGTTAAAGTGCATATAAATAGGAACCAATTTGCCATCCTTCAAAGGGTGAATCAAAGTTGTTCTCGGTCCAAAATTTGGTAGGATCTAGACATACATGATCTTATTATTGCTGCTCTCTATGACATTAAATTTTATTTTCATCCCTTCAGATAAACGACGCAGCTTGCAAAAATCAATCCATCCTTAAGATATCCTGCACGACATTTCTGGTTTGATATCAAAATTCAAAATACAAATAAGTCCATTACCAATGTAATCAACCAAAAGCAATTCAGAAACAACATATGGTTAAACGGCTTGACAGAATCCACGCCAAAGAAACTTTGTGGTCAATGTAACACGAAAATATATATTAAATCACAAAGTAAAAAAATGATTTTTTATAAGTTTTAATAAAAAAATATAAGATCAAGGATAAAAAAATACCAAGACTCTAGAATTGACATCTGAGGATGTCAATGCTTTCGTAAAACTAAAAGTAAACAATTTTGGTACACGATGGCCAAAAGGGGAAGTGAAAAAAATAAGTATTACTTGATGAGCTAACATCAAGAGATTTTCTAACCAAACACCGTTTAATTGGAGGAATAGAGATATGATTCTCAATTTCTTCATCAAACCTACTTGTAAGTCTTATAGTCAAAAGGTCCTTTTCTATATATCTGAACGTAACCCATGCCCCCAACTTTATGTCCTAAACATCTCTCAATTCAAGCCAACCATCATTAAAATCTCTCTCTCTCTCTCTCTCTCTCTCTCTCTCTCTCTCTCTCTCTCTCTCTCTCTCTCTGTTTTTCTTTAGGACTTGCACCTCAAATTCATTATCTTTTGGATCCCGAAGAATCACATATGGTGCAATCTTGTCTCAAAATTCTTTAGCAAAACATGAAGGAAATTTTTCCATTGACTATTTTATAAAATACAATTAGTTAGCAAATAATAAAGCAAATAGGAGACATAAATAACATGTGCTTAAAAAATGCTTGTAAATTTAAAATCGAATGCAAGGAACTGCATTCCGATCAAGCAAGCAAATAAAATACATGCAATGAAACATAATGCAAGCAAACAGATCTAGGAAACATTATGAAAAAAACAAAATGAAAGCAACATGTATTTGAAAACAGAATCAATTTATTGGAGAAGATACACGCATCACTTACACTATGGTTGTCAAACTCCATATGATATGTTTGCATTCTTGCAAGCAAAATTTGTTATATGAGTGTTGTGATCATCGTCAATAATATTTGCAAATTTCATATCGACATTAACTTTCTGATAGAGCAACTTTCCATTTTTTCAAAAGAGTTGCTTGAAGTCATTGGATTTCTTCAAATAGTTTATGTTTGTTTGTTAAAAGCTGTAAGTGATGGAGAGGGTAGCGGTAAGTGTTGCAAAACATTGGTTTATATATAGAGACATTAGATATTTCATGCTTATGAATCCTTTTGAAATTCTGGCACGCAGATACCAGATGTCGAGACAAATGTTACAACACTGGGATCAAGACAGTTTGATCACACAAGTAAATATGCAGAAACTTAAATGACAGAAAGATAAAATAACACCAGTAGTTGTTAACCCAGTTCGGTGCAACTCACCTACATCTGGGGGCTACCAAGCTAGGAAGGAAATCCACTATAATAGTATTAGTTCAAAGCTAAACTCCCCCATTTACAACTTATCACCTAATCACTACCCGTACTATTTCTACCTAGAAACTCCTAGATATGAGAAACTCCTAGATATGAGAAACTCCTCTCACTCCCCTTCAATCACACACAGTGATAAGAACCATATAATCAAGGTTTAGAAGACACACTTCAAAGACACATACTTAGTTTTTCTTAAAAGCTTTAAACAAAGAACAATACACTCGTACTTAAAAGCTTATGAGCGAACAATTAACAATGAACAATCAGTCAACTCAATGAATCAAACCTAATACAAGAGTGACATACAAACAAAACACACTAAACCCTAAAACACCACCAAGACACGACTAATCATAATTCTCCCAAAATTTCCAATGTCCAAGTTGCAATAGCTTTAGCTCATTTCTTTAAATAGCATTAAGACTTCGTGGGCTTGGGTTTCTTGAAGTGCAAATCACCAGGAATCAGCTTTCAATCATTAGCATAATTTTCTGCACAATAATAGGAACAAAATACAAAGTTTCGTAAAAAGTCTCCAAGATCCTTTTTATGAAACCAAATCAAATCTGCAATGTTCCTAAAATATCCTTGCTTAGTTGCACCTGCATGAGAACTAAATTCATCCAGAATCTCATATTTTAAAATCAAATCTTCAAGGATTTAAAATGCAAAACTGTTATGATGTTCTGGTATTACATGTCAGTGTACTGTCATACCCCAAATTTTGACCACCAAGATTTCCCATCATTGTGAAAATCATCATCACAATATGGATGTACTTTCATGCCTCATCAATCTCCTCAAATATGATTGAGCATTCACCACGATCAAGAATTAGGGTTTTGAGCCCTCTCAGAGCACTTAGACAAAGGATCAATCAAGGAATGACATGATATTCAACTTGTATACCCTCTTAAACACCTATAAAGGATCAAGAGGACTCCCACATCAAGAATCAAGCACAAGGTTGAACCATTCCAAGTGGATCAAGCCTCAAGATCTCCAGTGTCACCAAATTAGGGTTTTGGTCGACCAAGGCCTCCAGATGGAATTTTTCCTCTGGGCATGAGCCAATGCTTCAAAGAACAACCCAAGATACTCCAAGGGACCTCATGGACCCAATCATCAAGTCAATCTAACCTCAGGGGATGCATTTACCAAAAATCAGGAATTAGGGTTTCTTGACCTAATTCACCCCTAAGTTGACTTTTGGGACAAAACCTGAGCCACGACCTCAAGACATAATTTGAGGGCCTCTAATACACTACATTGATCCATTTACAACAATGGATTGGCCCAAGAAGCTTGGTTCACAGTTTCAATTTCACCAGGACCACAATTAGGGTTTTGAGGAAAAAGTCAACTGTACCTTTGACTTTTGACCAAGACATGCTCCCAAACCTTGGGACATGATTCAATACACCCTATAACACCTATGGAATCCATCCATTAGGTTTGATTTGGGTCAAGGACTTGATTTCACAAAGGATCACACAGTTTGGATTTCATCCGATAAAAAGTCAACTATGCACAAAATCAAGTTTGACTTTTTGGAAATTTTCACAAATATGGTTCCCCTAAGTCAAAAATAATGTTAATGTATGGTATTGATCATCATTCATTAAGAAAAATCAAGAAAAGTGAGGTTTCTTGCAAAAGGGGCAACCATAAGAAACCAAAATTTTCTAAGTTATGGAACAAAAATGGTTTTGGTACCAACTTTGCAAGGTCATAACTCTTAAACCACAAGGCCTTTTTCTCCCATTAAAAGCTCAAATGAAAGTCCATCTGACATACTTTAAAAGTGTCAACTACAAGAGATTCCAAATCCTCATGGATTTTGAGTTATGGACTGATCAAAATGACAAAAATGAAGAAAATGGCACTTTTCCAACACTTAGTGAAAATCTGCCTAAGTTATAAGCTTTGAACACCAATGTTCATGAGGATTTTTCAATGGGATCCAAATAGTTTCAAAACAAACTATGATTACACATGTTTTGTATCATATGAGGGCTCTCTAAAAAGCACAAGAGCATCCCATAACTCAACCTGAGCAGGGAGATATGATCCCCTCAAAACCACCATTTCCAACCGTCTTGTCCAAGGCAGATTTTGGCATTTTGCTGGATTTGGAAAATCTGAATAACTCCAAGCCTTGTCATCCATTTGGACACATCAGAGGATGAAATCCAAGGGGAATGATCTGATCCCCAAGCCTCCCAAGTCCAATAATCTACCCATAGCCATAACAAACCTAAAAAGGCTAAAAAGTGCAAAAGACTCCAATTTTGTTTCCAAGCATTTAATGGACGCATCAAGGTGGCATTGACTGACACATTCATAACTAAATGAGTCAAGATTCAGCTCTGAATCAAAGGACCATAGGCATGTGCCCTAACCTCAAGTCAGTGGCTAGAGGAGACTTAAGATTCCCTTGGATCAACATTGGCCAAAGGACTGTACCAGCTGCCATTCACTATTGCTTGCAAAACAAACTTGTTACACTATAAATAGAGCTCATTTGTGCTCAGTTTGAGTACACCAAAGCACTACTACTGATGCTTTCCTCAAAATCTCTTTCCTTAGGCCAAAATGCCTTCTTTTGCAAGTCATCTCTGAGTTTTTGAGTTAGAGAGCAATTCCACCACATATCATGATCCAAACACATCCAATATGTCATATCTAAGTTGTTCAAACACTCACTTGTGATCTGAAACACCAAAATCAGAAAATCAGCCTCCAAAACCTCAAAATTGGACTTTTATGCATTTTTTAAGCCATGTCTTGATTCAGTCACTTCCAAAACCAAACCAAGCCTCAAACACACTCCAAATATCATCCTCAAACTGTCCCAATTGGTTTCTCTCATCTGGAACATCATTTGAGAGAGTTGTTATCTTGGTCACTTATGCCCCTTTTGCAAGAAAAGGCCTATACTTGTTCCTGAGGATTCCAGCTGGTTCTGATCATCCTAAAAGCTTCTAAGGGATCAATTGAGAGTATTCAAATCATTAAATTACTTCTGGCACAAGGAACTTGGCATATAGCACAAGAAGCTTCAAGAGGTAAGTGCATCACAACTTGAACTCTTTAAATCATGCATTGCTTTGAGGTCCATTGATCACGGACCTCTCATACATATCATATGTGTTGTGTTTGAACCAATTTATCATGCTATTATTGTCTGTACCATGAGATAGCATAGAACATGCAAATTTAGGCCTATTTTGAAACCACTATCGGGTTTTAAAATAGAGACATTTTCTGAAAATTCCAAGGGCACCATTGGATTCCTCATGAAATTCTAGGTCAGATGCACCTAAATTTTGTCCCAATCCATGGAGAAATGAGAAAGTTAGAGGCTTCATGCAAATTGCTAAGACTAGGCCTTGCCTTAGGCAAAGGCCAGGCATGGCGCCTTGGCCAGATCTAGAAACTTGGCACCCCATATATGTTCATAGGGTGTTTTTGATACACGGATGTATCACCACCCCAGTGGTAGCGCGCATGTGTGTTTGGCGTGATGGTCGTGGGTTCAACACCCACCTAGACCATTTTTTTCACTTTGCCATATTTTGATATTTTTGCTATTTTTATGGTTTTTGTTAATTAATTCTAAAATTAATTTCTCTCTCAATTTTAATTATTTTTTATTGGTTCATTTTTTGAAAATTCCCATAAATGTTAAAATATTTTATTCCATAAAAATTTCACAAAAATATTATTTATTTCATATATTTTGTATTTTTGTAAAGAATTATGTTTTATTTGTTGTTTTAACACTTAAAATATTTCTTTCTCTTGATTTTGCAAATTCAAATAATTTTCAAATCATTCTATGAATGAAACATGATTTTTCAAACATTAACCCAAGACCACAACTTGTTTTTCACACATGTTTGATAATTTTGATCATTTTTATTGAATTTTTATTCAATTAAAATACATTTTAAAATCAAATTAGGGTTTTGATTATTTTCACCCTCACAAATCTTTTTCAAAACACTCATGGGCCTCTAATAGAGTGTAAGACCCAATCCTTGTTATAAATAAAATAATTTAGGCCTCAATCATTGTATAAGTCCCGATACAATTTTTAAAATCTCGACGCGATTGGCGTTTTCAAACAAAACCATATGGGCATACCCTTGTGTTGTAAATCCCATTTCTTTTCATTTTCAAACCTTCGGGCCTCTCCTTGAGTTGTAAGACCCATCCCTTTGTACATAAGACCTAATTTGAGCCTCAGTCATTGTATATGTCCCGATACAATTTTCAGATCAACGGTACGATCACTGTTTTTCATCTGGGCCTCTCCTTGAGTATAAGCCCCAATCTTCTGTTCAAAAACAACCTTCCCTTTTGATTTAGGTTCAAACTCATAGTTGTTATAAAAAATTTCTTTAATTTCTTGAACAACTAACAATATAACTGTTACAATGAAAGCTTGCTCGCCTGTACGTTTTATCAGCTTTCTTTTACATACTTCCACACACACACACACACACACACACACACACACACACACACATATATATATATTTGTTTGTGTGGAAGCTTGCTCATCTGTAAGTCCTCCTACCCTCTTTTTACATACAGTATATATTTCATTTATATATATGCCTGTATATTATCTGCTTAGAGTTTTCCCCGGCAATTAAGTCTAGAATTAGATAGAGCCAGTGGTCACTCTTTCAACAGTCAAAACTAGTTCCCCATAGGAATTCCAGATACAGTCTTGCCATCTCTTGGGCTTATACAATATGGAACAAAGAGAAAGGAATTATTCCCGGTGAAACTTTTCTCAAGCTGTCACTATTAGAAAATTGTCAAAGAAGTTCATTTCCCCAGAGAGGATTAATTCCCGGTGAAACCTCTCTTGAATTTCTTTAAACCCTAGAACTGTTCACTAAAGAAAAGATTATTCCCGGTGAAACTTTTCTTGAAATCTTCTTAAGTTTGGACCCACAAGCTTCCTAAAAGCATCCCCGCCTCCTCTTGGACTTTGTACAAGGACCCTCCGGCTTCTTAGAAGTTCTCATGCCTTCTCTTGGGCTTAATACAAGGACCCTGAAGACCTCTTAAAGGTATAAGACAGAACTTATTCATCCTTTGTTAGGGCAGTCTTTCTAAAGAGTCAAAACCATGAACAATTTAGGGTTGATTCTCATCCCTTAAAACACTAGCCTCCTCTTGGGCAACATACAAAGATAAACCTTCCATACCAGTAGAATTGGATAGTTAATCCCCTCTTGGATCTCAAAGACATCCTCAAGTTCCCTAAAAATACAGGAGAAACCCTGGTCATTTGACCAATCTCCAGTAGAGTTGAAACCTCAATAGGTTTTCAAAACTCAATCTTTAAACTCTCACTTTAAATTTCCCCAGCCAGGGTCAGCTTATCATCAGTATAACACTATCCCAAATCAGAACCTCAAGGCATCTGATACCTCAACTCTTCTGTAACTCTCAGCAATAGTTGATCCCCCGACTTGGACCTACCTCTGGATCTCAATAATCCTCAGCAGAAGCCATCGTCCTCTTAGGCTTTGTATAATGATTTTCCTCAGCAGAATTAGCCCCAACAGCACCCTTTTGTTGAGTCCATCTTCTTTCTTAAAACACTCTCTTGTTGAGTTAACCCTTTTTAGCCTCAATCTTGGACTTTGTACAAGACAAATAAAGTACTCTCTTATTAAGTCAATCACTTTTCCACACTCTCTTGTTGAGTCAATGGTGCAAAACAAAAACACTCTCTTGTTGAGTCAGTCATCTTTTAGCCTCAATCTTGGGCTTTGTATAAGACATACATAAACTTTCTCCAACAAAGTCAAAATCTTCATAACCTTCTTTTAAGCTCTGGATAAATATCTTCCCCAGCAAAGTCAATTCCTCCCAGCCTTCTTCTAGGCTTTGAGAATTATTATCCCTAAGCAGAGTCGATCTCATTTCAGCCTCAATCTTGGGCTTTGTACTAGACACATATAAAATCTCCCTAAGCAGAATCAATCTTTTTTTCAGCCTCCTCTTAGGCTTTGTATAATGATTTTCCCCAGTAAAGTCCGCCTCAATCTTGGGCTTTGTACAAAACCAACCATACTCTCCAATTGAGTCAGTCAACTACTTTTAGCCACAATCTTGGGCTTTGTACAAGATAGATAAAACCTCTCGCCAACAGAGTCAGTTTCCCCTTTTAGCCTCAATCTTGGGCTTTGTACAAGATAGACAAAATATTTCCCCGGAAAAGTCAATTTTTAGCCTTCTCTTAGGCTTTGTATAATGATATCCCCAAAAGAGTCAGTCTCTTTTTAGCCTCAATCTTGAGCTTTGAACAAGACAAATAAACACTCCCTTGTTGAGTTAGCCCTTTCCAGCCTCCTCTTAGGATTTATATAAGGACTTCCCCAGTGGAGTCAATCAATCTCTTAGCTTCAACCTTGGGCTTTGATCAAGGCACACAAAAATCAACATCCCCTCAGAGGAAATCAAAATCTCTCTGTAGGAAGACATTTCTCTGTGTTATCACACATTAAAATAGACATTCAAAACAAACCCTAATCCCAGATAACTGCTGTAAGTGGGACGCTTATTGATTCAAATATCCAAGCTGTCGTCCATCTATTATCCTGGAAAACTTCCTCTTTCATCTAATTGCTGTAAGTGGCAAGCCTCTATATTATTTACATCCACGCCACTGTCCCTCTCTTAGCATGAAAGACTCCTAAGGAAAAATGACATTGCTCAACAATGAGTTAAAGTTTCCTTCTTTTGGACAAATCCCTCATAAAGGAAATTATGGCATTGCTGGATTCTCATATCCCAGTTAAAGTAATTTTCCTTTATAAACAGTCACCCAACAGTTGTGATAAACAGACGAGATGTCTCCCTTTAGAGATGACAAATTCTCTCTCAGTCAAACCTTTTAGCTTCAATCTTGGGCTTTAAACAAGACACAAATAAACCTTTTAGCTTCAATCTTGGGCTTTGAACAAGACACCAAAACATCTTTTCCTCCCATAGAATAGGAGGAACTACGATTGCTCTGATTTCCCTGTTTCTTTAAACAGGAATACGTAGGCATAAGATTGCGAAATCTTAGCGAGCACACCAATCAAAAACTCTAGGTCCAGTACCTTGACACCAATCAAAAACTCTAGGTCCAATACCTTCAAACCAATCAAAACTTAGGTACAGTACCTCACCAAAATCATCAAAAACTCTCTCTCTCTCTCAAAAACCTCCCAAAGGAGAAACTTTCCCAATCAACAAGTAAACACCATCAAGTATAAAAGCAGAACCTATTGCTAACAACCTGTGGATAACCACATATAGGATGGGTAACTGATAACTCCCCATTGTATAACCTGACCCCGAACTCCCCGAATCTCTTAAGCGTTTATTCAGTTAAACATTCGCGTGCAAGATTAGTTTTAGATTGCTTCCTTTTCCCTTCCAGCTTCACGGGATAAATAAGAAATCAGAAAGTAGCACCCCACTCCTACCATTACGGTGAGGAGAAACCCATGGCGATTAGGTGGTCACGTCACCGATAAAAATCGCACGCTACAGGAAAATGGAGACTCTACTGGGGAGCCAAATTAAGACTAGAATTCCTCAGAGGTCTAGGATGTTAGTTTTAGGAATTATATACTATATATATATATATATATATATATATATATATATATATATATATATATATATATTGCTTTTCCTACTTGATATCCGTGTTTATTTTTCTGTTAATGGGAATGCGAGTGATGTCACATGTGGAAAGTATGAGAGACCCCTAAGATAGGTGATGGCATAGACGGGTGGTCTTACAGGGAGTGCTTCCCGAATAAGCGATCCTGGTAGGCCATTAAATCAGTAGAGATACCCTTTGCAGATTCAATGTTGAACGACTTCGTCGTGAAAGCAGATTGTCCCAATGTGGTATCCGTGAAACTGAGGATTTAGTAGGCATTAATCATGTGGCCATTTGGTAGTGCGGTAGCTATCGGAAATAGTTGACACACGATACTACTCTCAATTGAGATTACCCTAGGATGCTACAGCTCGCTCGGGTGAACCAGCTTGCTGTTGTTATCCCTAGGGGGTAAATGATTTTGGGAACTTTTAACCCGTTTTACAGGTACAAAAATTAATCAGAATACAACCTTTTGGGATGGGTAGAGCCATGACTCCATGCTCGTGACGTTGAACCCTTGAACCCATGTTTTTTCAATGTTTTTGTGTGCTGCATTCATGCATTCATCTAAAAAACTCTTAAACAAATAAAAAATCTTCTTTTCTATTCTCTTTTTTTCTTTCAAATTAAACTAAAACAATGATTGCAAATATCAGAGAGAAAGATTGCGTTATGGATTTCGGTAGAAGGAAGACGCACAAGTGCACCTTCAAGGCTCCAAAGCTAGAGGATTTAAGGAGGTTAGCAAGGATGATCGCCAACCCCGATGCTTTCAGAGCTAAGTACGGAGGGCTGCTGTCTATGTTAAGGGTCCATGTAGTTGAAGGAATCATGTCTACGTTAATTTAGTTTTACGATCCGGTTTATCACTGTTTCACATTCCCGGATTATCAACTAGCACCGACGCTAGAGGAATACTCTTATCTGATTGATTTACCCATCACTGACCAAGCTCCCTTTTCTGGACTGGAAGAAATTCCAAAGGATCAAAGCATTGCAAAAGCAATCTATTTGGACGAGTCAGAAGTCAGGACTCACATGACCACTAAGGAAGAAATCCAACGTTTATCGGCCAAGTTTTTGGGTAGAGAAATCCCTATACTTTGCTAGTATAGGAAACGTTACTCCTTTCAAAGATATCTTTGTTCTACTCACATATGGGTTGTTCCTCTTTCCCAACATCGATAACTTCGTCGATACCAATGCCATTAAGATATTTCTGATTGGAAACCCCGTACCGACCTTGCTTGCAGATGCTTATCATTCTGTACACTTAAGGAATTTGTACAGCGGAGGAATGATCACATGCTGTGTACCCCTGCTTTACAAATGGTTCACTTCCCATTTACCCAAGTCTACTGCTTTTTGGGACCATAAGAGTACTCTATGTTGGTCACAGAGAATCATGTCTCTTACTAACTCTGACATAGATCGGTACAATCAGATCTATGACGGGATAAGGATCATCGACAAATGTGGAAACTTCCCTAATGTACCCCTCATAGGAACTAAAGGAAGAATCAACTATCATCCAGTTTTAGTTCGTCGTCAACTCGGATACCCGATGAAGCATATCCCGCAAAATGTTCATCTGGAAGGTCTTTTCTTCAAGGAAGGAGAAAATGACAGGGCACTAAAGAAGGAAATAGTGCATGCCTGGAAACATGTTCACAAGAAAGGAAGAGAGTCTCTAGGAAGACCAAACTGTATCTCCGTGGAACCTTATCTCCACTGGGTACAAAGTAGATCCCTCAAGCTAAGGATGCCTTACCCTCGTCAAGAAGTTCTTCCGTTAAAGGAATCTGTCCTTTATTTTATGTCTGATAAGGAAAAACTCCAGATCGCTCTCAACAAAGTTCAACGGGAAAAGAACTCTTAGAAGAACAAATACCGCATTATCAATGTGGAGTGTACCAAAATTCAGCAACTGTTAAAAGAAAAGGATGCTCTGATTAGGATATTAGAGCAACATGTTGTAGAAAATCAACATGACCGAAGAAACTTGCTCGCTCCTTTCACCTGGCAAAGGACTGACAACCCAACAACGGATGAAGAGCCCCGATCAAAGAAAAGGAAAATACCAGAACCAGCATCTGAGTTCTCCTCAGAGAGGACTCAGGATCCATAAGTTCAGACATTTGTTTACAGTACTTTGTAAAATACTGTATTTCCCTTTCTGCAATCTTTCAAATTCAATAAAATGGGGTCTCCCCACTGTATGATATTTGCAATCTATTTGTTGAAGTTTCTTTTTGATTAAAGCAAAAACCAAAAAATTAATATATATCATTGCATATCACTCATCATTCTCACATAACGGATGCTTCTTACCTTTGAATCTCACGTATGTGTCACGATTCTAGAGAGTCAAACTGTCTCATTTGTACAATACTCGGGCCAGTCGACAAAAGAAAATGGACGATCTCGAGGAAGAGAACAGAGAGCTGGGAGAAGAAGTCGATACTTTGAAGGAAGATCTGAGGAAACTTCACAATGACATGCAATCTCTGGCAGTAGCTCAGAGACAACAAAAAAGGATTGTGATCTTGGAGATACCACCTACGCCCATAGTGGAGACGTATGATCCTCGGTACAACATGCCTAAAGATCGTCCCTGGGGCATGCCTATCAACTTTGTCCCTGAAGGATATATCCCGCCGGTCACGGAAGACCCAGAAACTGCAGCAGGAACCGCTGGGCCTGAAGGTTACAAACTTCGGGAAAGCGAAGATGCAAGAGTGATGACAGCAACACCTGAAGGTTACAAGCTTTGGGGCATGGAAGCACCAAGAGTCACTGCCGTAATGACTATACCACAACCAGTGGTACACACTATCCCGGAAGGACAGATTCCACAAATAATTTCTGGTGGAAACGAAGACATGTACGAAAAAATGAATGAGTTCCAGGAGCAATTCTTGGAAATGCAGAAGGAACTGCATGCCATTCGCGGCTAGGATTTATTTGGAAAGGACGCCGCAGACCTTTGTCTGGCCCTCAACGTGAAAATACCGCACAAATTCAAGGTGTCTGACTTTGAAAAATACAAGGGAAGCTCTTGCCCTCAAAGTCATTTGGTGATGTACGCTCGAAAGATGTTAACTCAGACAGAGAATCAATAGCTACTGATCCATTACTTCCAAGATAGTTTAACTGGTGCCACACTCAAATGGTACACGGGTCTAAACCACACCAAGATCGTCACTTTCAGAGATCTTGGTGCTGCCTTCTTTCAGCAATATAAATATATCCTGGATATGGCACCAGACAGAGATCAACTCAGAGCAATGTCGCAGAAGGACAAGGAAACTTTTAAGGAATATGCTCAGAGATGGCGAGAAATTGCCGTCCAGATCTGTCCCCCCTCTTGAGGAAAAAGAGATGACAAAGATCTTTTTGAAAACCTTAAGCTCATTCTATTACGACCGAATGGTCGCCAGTGTGGCCAATGACTTTACTGAAATGGTAAACATGGGGTATGCCTTGAGGAAGTAGTCTGAGAGGGACGTCTGGTCAAAGGTGAAGAACCATCAAGCAGTACCAAAAGATATGGTGGTGCTTTCCCAAAGAAAAAAGAGCAAGATATTGATAATATCTCTCTCGAAAAGAAAAGGCGAAGGTATCAACCAGTAGCAGCAGTAACTCCTGCTACCAACCCAATGCCGGTTCCGACGTATCAACCTCAGGTTGCTCAGAGCCAACCAAATCAACAACAGTATCAGCAAAGGACACAACAGCCTCTTCAGCAGGCTCGTCCTCAGTACAATAATAACAATCATACGACACGACCACCAGGGTTTGACCCTATACCAATGTTGTATGCAGAACTGTTTCCACTCTTACTGGTCAAGGGGCACGTCCAAACTAGGTCCCCTTTTATAGTACCGAAAAATCCGCTTTTTTGGTTCAAAGCAGATCAAACTTGCCCTTACCATCAAGGAGGACCAGGGTACAACATTGAAAACTGTCTCAGCTTCAAGTCCGATGTACAGAAGCTTGTCAGGAATGGGGTATTATCCTTCAAGGATACAAATCCAAATGTTCTGACAAACCCGTTACCTCAACATGAGAAAACTGCAGTAAATTTGATAGAGGAAGAATTTAACCCCAATTATCAAATTCACGATGTACTCCTATTAGGAGCCAATCTGGTCAGGATATATTGCAGACAGAGCGGGTATGGTCATGTACCATCTCACAATTATCACCAGTGTGATATCTGCTCAAAGAATAATCAAGGATGCTCTGTAGTGCAATCAGCTCTACAAGAACAGATGGATCTCGGATGGATCCAAGATCATTGAATCCGTGAGGTCAATATGGCCCACGTAAATCCCAACATTGTCTAGAACCACAACATTCTGGCAATGAATGTCAACTTGGTGGCAATTCACTCAAGGCAAAGCCAACATCATGACCTACCATGACACGATTACAATTCCTGTCTGATCTGCTCAATAAACAATCAGGGATGCTCTTTTGTACAAGAGGCCCTCCAGTGTCAGATGGATCTCGGATGGATCCAGGAATGCCGTGATAGAAGTAGCCATCAAGTTAATATGATTCAAATCTCTGATTTTCGCTTGATGAATACCAGTTTGGTAGAATTACATGCTAAGCAAGTCAGACTTGGCTTTCTGCCTTCACATGATTATCAGGACTATAAAGTGTGTCGTGAAGACGACCAAGGATGTGCACTTGTCCAAAGAACACTTCAACACTTGTTGGACCACTGGTGGCTTCCAATCTACTTGGATGAAGCTACACAATAGATCAGTATGACTGACGGGAATCCTACTAGGCATCAAAGTCAGGATGTTCGCTCGATGGAAACAGATCTAGTAAGGTTGAACTGTATACAAAGCGGACGTGGCCAGGTACCATCACACAATTATGAGCGTTGTAGAGTTTGCTCAGAGAACAACCAAGGATGCTATCTTGTACGGTCAGCTATTCAAAATCAGTTGGACCGAAAAGAGATTCGACCATGTTCAAGTTCTGGTTCGATCAACTTAATGCAAGATTATCTTTCTGATCAAAGCAAAAACGCTGTCTTAATCTCTAAACGTGAAATGGCCAAAGACGTATGCGCCATAATCCCTCTACTACATGAATCAAGAGTTCCTCTTGGTAGTAGAAAGATTCTCAACCTCGAAACAATTGAGGCCGACTACGATGGTCAGAAAAACCAAAAGGCTCATGTGGTTATCTATCTGCCAGGACAAATACCGTACAAATTTGATAAGGCTATCCCTTACAAGTACGGTGCAACAACAATCGAGAATGGAAAGGAAACTCCATTACCCTCCGTCGTAAACATTGCCGACATCAGTCGAGTAACACGGAGCGGCCGGATCTTCAACCGAGGAGTTGGAGAACCCACCAAGGAAAAGGAACCTCAAACAGAAGTTCCCAATCAACCAGTCAGTCAATCCAGTAATCCCGACCTTTCAAAGAACAACGATGAGATGCTAAAGCTCATCCAGAAGAGCGAGTACAACATTGTAGACCAACTATTGCAAACTCCTTCGAGAATCTCTGTGCTATCTCTCTTGCTCAGTTCCGAAGCTCATAGAGAAGCTCTACAGAAAGTATTATAGCAAGCCTTTGTGGAACAAGATGTGACGATAAGACAATTTGACAGCATCATCTCCAACATCACTTCCTGCAACAATTTAGGATTCGGTGATGAAGAAGTGCCGGAAGAAGGCAAAGTCACAACATGGCGCTTTACATTACAGTTAACTGCCAGGACGATGCTTTAGCTAGCGTACTGGTAGATACTGGATCAACTCTAAATGTTATGCCAAAATCTACTCTGATGCGACTATCATTTCAAGGATCTCCGATGAGAGGTAGTGAGGTCATCGTCAAAGCCTTCGATGGATCCAGAAAAATAGTTATCGGTGAAGTCGACCTTCCCATAACTATCAGTCCTCACACTTTCCAAGTTACTTTCTAGGCCATGGACATCCGGGCAGCATACAACTATTTGTTAGGAAGACCTTGGATACACGAAGCTGGGGCAGTCACTTCGACATTTCACCAGAAGCTGAAGTTCGTCAAAAATGACAAACTAGTCACAGTCTGCGGAGAGCAGGCCTTGATCGTGGGCAAATTATCATCGTTTTCCTATGTAGAACCAGAGGAGGTTGTTGGAACCCGGTCCAAGCACTTTCGGTGAGCAATGAGAATCGAGAGTAACAACACAAAAGGATGGGGACAACTTGTCATTCCTACGGATAACAAGACAAAGAAAGGTCTTAGTTTTTCCTTAACCTGTACCCAGACTGCTACTAATGATGAAAGTTTTCATCCCATTCAGGACTTCTTCCATAGTGGTGGCTTCCTTCACCTAGTGTCTCAAGAAGTACATAACATCAACGAGGGTGATTCCTCCGATACAGATGAATAATGGAAGTTCTATCTCAACGAGGACTGTTATATGTCTCAGGAAGAAATGAATACGCCATTTTGCTATCCCACGCAAAGTCCGAGATATATACCATGATCAAACGTCAAGATAATGTACGAAGATTGTGATCCGGAAGGATGCCGTGCTCCACCCAACTCATTAGAGGAGGACACTCTGATGAAAGACAACTTCGACTATGACTATGACCCTATGGATGACTTGCCCATCTGGCAGCCGTAACCAGAAGACTTGGGGCAAAAGAGTCAGCCAAACAATGCTTATCAGCTGAGCAAAATTGAAAAGAATACCTGCGTCCCCACCAAATCATGGGATCATTACTCAGGACATTTCGAAAATATCCAGCACAATGATGAATCTGCAAAGATTGCAAGATAAGAGTTCATCAACTACGCTTTTCCTGAGGTCAACGTCATCGAGAAAGATGACTCCTCCAGTCCCACAGAAGTATGGGACACATTCGGACAACCGAGTGGCAAATACGACTTCTTGGTTAAATACACCACTCCTGAAAGCTCTCGTATCAGGCTCGAAGATATCCAGCCAACTGGATGGGAAGATTCACCTGAAAATGAAAACACTGTGCAAGATACAATAGAAGAGTTTGTCTACGACAACTCTGCATTGGAGGAAGACTCCAACGATCCTGCTCCGCAAAAAATAAGCGTCATTTCTGAGGACAAACCAAGAAAAAATGTACCAGACTTTGTGATTCACCGAGGAGTTTGTCACCAATGGGTTGCTGTCGATGTCTCGAAAGTCGTCCATAAGTCTAAGTAATTGCCGTCTTTGTTTTAACCTTTCACCCTGCCTAGGTGAAACAGATGTTTTTATAGGACTCACTTTCTGTAAACGTCTCTCTTCGCTTCGCCCAAAGCGACAAAGTTTTGTTTTATAGGGATGTAGTTTCAAGAATCGACACAATCATAAATAAATAACGTCATTATGTAATTTCTGCATTTTATTGCTGTTTTCACTTTTCGCTTTTTCAGAAAATGGTAATCCTAAAACAGCCCAAAAATAAAAACAAGCATTTTTCAGAAAATACATTGCACACACTCTTGTACTCTCTCTATCTCTTCTAAAAATAAATCATCACGTCATGCAGATTGCTTGTTTTAAACCCCATTGAAACATACGATCCAATGCCTTCTCCCAACTTTGAATTCCCGGTATTTGAGGCTGAAGAAGAAGAAGACGAAGAAATTCCAGAAGAGATCTCTCGATTACTCAGACAAGAGGAAAGGCCCATTGAACCTCACAGAGAGCCGTTGGAAACGCTAAACTTGGGTTCAGGAGAAGAAACGAAAGAAGTCAAGATTGGGGCACTGCTTAGTCCACTGTCAAAGAAAGCTTGATAGGACTTCTCAAAGAGTTTCCAGATGTTTTTGCTTGGTCCTATCAAGAGCATGTGACACACCTGCCAAAACTATTCGAGCGTCTGAGAAAATACAAACTCCGCTTGAATCCCAACAAATGCACGTTCGGTGTTCGCTTGGGGAAACTTTTAGGATTCATCGTTAGCCAGAAAGGAATTGAGGTTGATCCTGACAAAGTCAAGGCCATTCAAGAAATGCATTCTCCAAAGACTGAGAAACAAGTCAGAGGATTCCTGGGACGTTTGAGTTACATTTCCAGATTTATATTCCTCATGACCGCGACATGCGCGCCAATCTTCAAATTACTAAAAAAGAATCAGGACTGCGTATGGACAGAAGACTGCCAAATCGCCTTCGACAGTATCAAAGAGTATCTGTTGAATCCACCTATCCTGTCACCTCCAGGGGAGGGAAGACCACTGATCATCTATTTAACAGTCTTGGAAGACTCCATGGGTTGTGTACTTGGCCAACAAGATGAAACGAAGAGAAAAGAGTCTGCCATCTACTATCTGAGCAAGAAGTTTACCGACTGTGAAACTCGGTACACTATGCTTGAGAAAATTTGCAGTGCTCTGGCTTGGGCAGCCCAACGTCTTCGCCAGTACATGATTTGTCACACTACCTGGTTAATCTTCGAAATGGATCCCATAAAGTATGTCTTTGAAAAACCTGATCTCACGGGAAGGATTGCTCGGTGGCAGATGTTGTTATCAGAATACGACATCGAGTACCATGCGTAGAAAGCTGTCAAAGGAAGTATTTTAGCCGATCATTTGGCTCATCAACTGATTGACGATCAGGAATCAGCCGGGTTTGACTTCCCAGACGAAGATGTCATGTACTTAAAAATGAAAGATTGCGATGAACCGCTACCCAGTGAAGGGCCAGAACCAGGTTCCCAATGGGGACTAATCTTTGACGGATCTATCAAGAATTATGGAAATGAAATTGGGGAAATCATCGTAACACCTCAGGGTACCCACATTCCTTTCACTGTCAGACTGAAGTTCAAGTGCACAAACAACGAGGCCGAATACGAAGCTTGTATCATGGGTCTCGAAGAAGCAATTGACTTGAAAATTAAGAACTTGGATGTGTATGGAGACTCAGCCCTAGTTATCAATCAGATAAAAGGAGATTGGAATACATACCAATCAGGACTGATTCCTTACAAAGATTACGCGATAAGGTTATTACCATTCTTCGACAGAATCGAGTTTTATCATATCCCTCGTGAATAAAATTACATGGCTGATGCACTAGCCACTCTCTCCTCTATGATTAATGTAGGTCAATTGAACGACTTACCAAAGATCGACATAATGAGCCTTGAAAGGCCCGCTTATATTTTCACGATCGAAGCAGTCATAGACGACAAACCTTGGTATCACGATATTAAATGCTTCATTCAGAAATAAGAGTACCCACCCGGGGCATCAAGAAAAGATAGGAAAACCCTAAGAAGACTGACAGGCAACTTCTTCCTGAGTGGTAATACACTCTATAAGAGGAACTTTGACATGGTCTTGCTCCGATGTGTAGACAGACCAGAAGCAAATATGTTGATGAAAGAAATTCACGAAGGATCCTTTGGCACTCATGCCAACGGACACACAATGACGAGAAAAATTCTGAGAGCAGGATACTATTGGTTGACCATGGAATCCAATTGCTACAAGTACATGAGGAGCTGTCACAAGTGTAAGATATACGCAGATAAAATCCATGTACCGCCAACACATCTCAAAGTTCTCTCTTCCCCATGACCTTTTTCCATATAGGGAATCGACATGATTGGCATGATTGAACCCAAAGATTCAAACGGACACCGGTTCATCCTGGTAGCCATTGACCACTTCACCAAGTGGGTCGAAGTAGCGTCATACACCAATGTAACCCGACAAGTCGTGGTCCGCTTTATAAAAAACAATCTCATATGCCGTTATGGTGTTCCAAGCCAGATCATTACTGATAATGGATCTAACTTGAATAATAAGATGATGAAGGAGTTGTGTGCTGAATTCAAAATTGAACACCATAACTTATCTCCCTACTGACCTAAAATGAACGGAACGGTAGAAGCGGCTAACAAGAACATCAAGAAGATTGTTCAAAAGATGGTTGTAACCTACAAAGAATGGCACGAGATGCTACCCATTGCTCTTCACGGTTATCGCACATCTGTCCACACTTCAACAAGGGCAACCCCTTTCTCTCTAGTATATGGCATGGAGGCAGCGCTCCCCATAGAAGTAGAGATCCCATCAATCCGGGTATTGATGGAAGCTAAGCTAACAGAAGCTGAATGGTGTCAAAATCGACACGACGAACTGAACCTAATCGAAGAAAAGCGAATAACGGCACTATGCCATGGTCAGTTGTATCAGCAAAGAATGAAGAAAACATTTGACAAAAAGGTCCGACCCCGTGTCTTAAGAAAAGGAGACATCGTGCTCAAGAAGATACAATCATTTCTCACTGATTCCCGGGGAAAATGGACTCCGAATTACAATGGCCTTTATGTGGTCAAGAAAGCCTTCTCAGGCGGCGCCTTGAGACTCGCAACCATGGATTAAGAGGAATTTTCCTATCCCACGATTGTTGACGTAGTGAAGAAATACTTTGCCTAAACAAAAAAAAAATGTCTCGATGGTTTGAAAACCCGAAAGGGCGGTCCATGCAAAAATTAGAGACACAAGCAAAAATCATCCCGATGGATTGGAAATCTCAAAGTACAATCCAGACAAAAATTAGGGATTCATGGCAAGTAACTACGTCCGACGAGGTTAAATCCCCAACAGTAATGCCATCCATCAAGAAAATTTCAGTCAAGGTCATCTATGGCAGAAGCTCGGGATGTCCAGAATTCAAAGTTGGTAGAAGGATAACGGTCGTTATATTTCAATGTAGCTCCTTTTCCCTTAAAATTACCATTTTCTAAAGCTTTGTAATGCTCCATGAGATCGCGCGCTTGGCTGATTTCCATCATATCAATAAAATTTGAGCCATAGTGCTTTTGTTTGCAATTCTTATTTGTTTTAGATTTACAAAATGACATTTTAAACATGATTAAAAATTCTTGAAATAAAACAAAAATGAATTTACTTGTCAAAACTTTTCTGCTTTTTAAAATAAAGATGGCAATTCTTTTGACTGTTGAATATCGAAAAGAACATCGATCGCTTCTCCAAAGGTGATTGAGCCTCAAAGTGTAGAATCAAAGTACTCCTTCTAAACTAGTACGCCTGAATAAAGGATCAACTGTATCAGATGTGATTTTCCCATCTGATATCCCCGGCAGAGTACGTATCTCTTAAGACCGATTGAACAATTCTTTCTCCCCGCAGGGACCGTCTTTCTTAAGCAAGGCAGGATTGCTATCTTGGAACATTGATACTTTTCATCCCCCACCGTGGCCGAGTATTCAGTCGTGTTCATCTATTAGTCTGTATGTCGCGTCAGTTTTGTCAGCATAAACATACATACATCATGCATTATTGATTCACATTCATAATCACATTGCATCACTATCACACTAGCCAGTCCTACCCCCAAGTAGTAAAGTCCTCTTAATCAATCGAGTTGTCAGTTCTTTCCTCGTCAGGAAATGTTTTGTCTGAACAATCTCTTTTCCCCAATTTATTTCTGGATTGGAGACGGTCCTCGACCACTTTGATAACTTGGACCTCTAAAAGACAAGAAGATATTCGACCGACACCTTCAGAACATCACTCTTCACCATTGAAGATGATATCTTCGCTTTCCCGGATTAAGGAAAATCCCCAGAGAAAGCCTCGCAACTAAAGACTCTAAGCAACACATTGGTTTTTCTCTTCAGAAAGTCTATGTTAATGAAGTTATCAGCACCTCAAAATTGGATTACATCACATGACATTTCTCCGAAAAGATCTCGAAGAAAAAGTATGATGTAATATCCCCGAGCGAAAAGCAGCCTCTCAGGAGACTCGTTTTCCCCCAGTAGAGTCAACAAATGGCATCTCCAACAGAGAAGTTTGCACACCTCTACAACTTAGATAAATGGGTCCCCCCAGCAAGTCTGACATCAAATTTTTCAATCAAATGGCGTCTCCCCTAGTAAACTCGGCGAGAAGTTTGATGAAAACCGCTACACATAGCGTCCCTTGCCAAGGAAGGAACTGAAAAAAAAAGAAACTGAGACCAATTCCGTGGCTGAAGACCAGGATCAAAGGGAAGTTTATTGACAAAAGAAACCGAGACCAGTTCCGTGGCTGAAGACTAGGATCGAGGGGAAGTTTATTGACAAAAGAAACTAAGACTAGTTCCGTGCCTAAAGACCATGATCGAGGGGAAGTTTATTGACAAAAGAAACTGAGACCAGCTCCGTGGCTGAAGACCAGGATCGAGGGGAAGTTTATTGATAAAAGAAACTGAGACCAGTTCCGTGGCTGAAGACCAAAATCGAGGGGAAGTTTATTGACAAATGAAACTAAGACCAGTTTCGTGGCTGAAGACCAGGATCGAGGGGATGTTTATTTCAAAAACTAAGACCAGTTTCGTGGGTAAAAACCAGGATCGAGGGGGAAGTTTTACCCTTTTCTAAGCATCATTGCTTAGCAAAAGAATATGGACGGGGAAACTACCATTCATAACCACTGTCAAAATTTTGGGTATTCCAATATTTAATCCTCTTGCACCCTGAATGCCCGAATACCTTCGCCATTCATACCTTCGGGTCCAAGAAAATTAAATAGGGGAATTTATCATACCCCAAATTTTGACCACCAAGATTTCCCATCATTGTGCAAATCATCATCACTGAAATTCTGGCCTATGCAGACAGCAGATGTCCTAACACACGTCAAGACATTGTGCTACATAATCATTTAAACTCAGAGGCGCAACAACAGACTGATACCTTGAATATCAGAACTGCATAACCACAGATGTTACGACATCTGATCCAACATGTTAATCAAGACTGAACTGAAAAAGCAGAATGATAAACAACACACAGAAATTGTTAACCTAGTTCGGTGCAACTCACCTACATCTGGGGGATACCAATCCAGGAAGAAGTAATCACTATCAGTAGTATAGTTTTATGCAAACAACCTCAGGTTTGCAAAAAGTACCCATGCTAACCTATCACTACCCAATGAAGACTTTATCATTAGAAGTCACATCTAAATGATAAGAGAACCCCCTCTCACTTCCTAAATCACAACCTGTGATTATCTAACAGTTAATACCCCATAACTGTATCATCCCTATGGAAAAACACCCCTTCCAATATAAAGTTCAGCTAAGACTCTTGACTAACAACAATACTCGGTTTTGCTTAAAAGCTTTAACCAAGAACAATACTCAACTCTTGCTTCAAAGCTTCGAGTGAGAACAATTTACAACAACCTATGTCGACCACATAGTATTAGAAGATACATGTGTGACTTACAAACTACACAAGAGACTCTCAAAACCCTAAACCCTTATGTTGCATCGACGGCTTATTGTTGTATGTGCTTGCTATTTTAGGTCTAGTAAATCCTTATTTATAGACTCCTGCAGTATGAGCTTGGACTCTTCAATCAGATCCAATCTTCACGTTTTAAATCAGCTGCAAGATCTTCTCCACAAAAATAGGAACAAATCTCCAAATAGTTTCCTAAAAAGTCTCCAAGATCCTTTTTATGAAATCTAATTAAATCCGCACTTTGTTCCTAATAAATCTCCTTGAATATTCTCATCAAAATAAAATAAATCTGTCAAGACATATACAACAGCAGCACCTACAGTACCAGACAAAGATGTCGTGACATCTCCTTCGACATCTTGATTAAAAGTCACATGACAGCAAAACAGCAACACCTGCTGTACCAGACCAAGATGTTATGACATCTGTCATGACAGTACTACTGTCATGACATTTGTTGAAGATGCTTCAACATCTTACTTAACATCTTGCCAAGTATTATAACCATACCTGTACTGATGTCTGATCAATCATGTCAGGACATCTTTCCCAACATCTTGCTGTAAACTTGTTTTAGCCAAAATGTAGCCAACCAAAGACCTAACAATCTCCCCATTTGGCAAATTTTGGCTAAAACAACCTTTGGATAACACAACCAGCTCCCCCTTAAGGAAACAACCAAGGAACAATACTACTACTTACTTCTCCCCCTTTTTAGCCATAATATGCCAAACCAAGCAATTATGCATTTAAGGGCAAACAAGCAAGTCAATAGCAGAACACATCCAACTCAGAAGCTTATACAATCTAACAGGTTACAGTACTCCCCCTGTCATAGATAACCAGTGCTCCATTGCAAGAAGAACACCCAAAATAATTGGAAAACATAAGACGCATCTTCATGTCTTCAAGAGTGCACCCCCTGTTTAACACACCTGCTGAACACATTCACCTACTGCTTGACCTTCAAGCAACCCATGTACCATACCAGTACAAAATCAGAGAGAAGTTCTCCCCTATCTCTCTCAACTGATGCTTCTTCATCAAGAACCACCCCAAAACCACTACATGATATCCCATGACAGCTTCATGATCATATAGTGAGAGTACCAGGAACGCATCCTTGTACCATAACTAACAAACTCTTGGATTTAGACCAAAGCTCAATTGATCCCTCTCGTTTAAAAACTATCCGTACACCACACGAATTCCTCCTGAATTCTCATGTATAGATCTCCTTGTTCCCTGAGATACAACCCAATTGAATCTGAATGCTTCACATTCCTCAAAGAGACGCACAAGACCCCTTAGTTTGCTAGCTCACCCATATGTTCTTCACACTTGAAGGACATCAAACACATGCTCCAGAAATTTTCAGCCCATTTGCTCCACAAGCACTAAACTGATCCACTTCTAGCATGTCCCATTCACATCAGGCTTCCAAGACAATTCTTTACCCATCATTCTCCCGTATGACAAGATAAATACCTCTTAGATAAGATGTGAACTCAGAATCCTACTCCAAGGATAACTAACCCCGAAAATGTTCTAACATCTGTTAGGACATTCTTCACACATCACAGACACCAAACACCATGGTTCTTGATATGCTCCACCACTGGACTTACTATCAGCATAGTAATCTAAACTGAAGATCTTCACACAACACTGCGCCGCCAGTTTGAACAAAGAGAACTTCAGAAACCCAGAGAGAAATAAACTCTCATCCACCAAAAGAAGGTATACTTCCATCCTCAACCCAGAACTTCAGCCACAAGCTCCCAGAGAACCAGAACCTCCTTACATTTTCAACTAACTACTCCTCTACACAAGAACAATTAGTTTCAAGCATCCTGCTTGAATGCACACTATGAAACCAACCAAATGCCACCTTTTGATTGATCTCAATCTTCTTCAAAATTCCCACAAGATACACTGATCCACCAATGAAATCAGATCTTCAAGTCACATAAACTACTTGCCCCATAGCAAGACATCTTGGATCCACCAAGCCTCTTAGTCATGTAACATCATCCCATCCACATCTCCCGCAAACTACATGAGATAGACCTTTTTGAAGCATCCACAACTTCGATTCTCCTGTAGATCACCTTATCTTAAGCTGATGTGCCACATCACCAGCTGAGACTTCTGATGTTAAGATAGATGTCAGAACATTTTGATATGACATCCAACTGTTGAATTCAGCTCCTCCTTCTGCCACTTAGAAAAACCTCCTCCCTTTGCAGAAAAGAGTTCCATGCTCTCATAGACTTGATTCAACAACCAAGTTTGAGTAGACAACCTCCATCCTACTTTAAAACTCCAAAGGCTTCAAACCCGCCACATCTGAATCTTCAGAAAGAAAGTAGTCCAAGACTACAACATATCCATACCAAAGAATGCCACTTCCCTTAGTAGAGCCGACAGTAGAAATCCAGAGATAACTGCCACTTATCCTTGACCTTCACAAAGAGCAAGATCCATGCTCCCAAATACCTAGATCAGAAATAAACTGATCCAAGCTATAACCATCAAGATTATGATGTCTTCATCTTCATCTTCAATAACATCAAAGTCCAGACTAGTTTCTTGCCAAGAAACTCTCCAGATAACACATGCTTCTGTCACACCCGACTGAAGCCACTTCTTAGGTCACCACCTAAAACAAAACAGATGCTAAAGCGTATGCAGTACCCCTCCCATAATTCTGCACAAACTCTGATGATGAGATGTTCCAACATCTTGTTGAACATCAGCAATCTTGACTTTCAAGGATAATCAATTAAATACTTGTGGATTCCACAAATAGCAATTGATCTTAAATCCTTGTACAATAACCCTTCTTCACTGTTGTAGCTGAGCTCCACCAGATCATGCCATGAACACTTATAAAGTATTTAATCTTTTTGCAAGTATCTTCTTCAAAGGACAATGTTGAGATACCAAGGATGCCACCCTTGACTCAAGTAACTAAGACGTTCTCTGAAAAAATATTATTTACCTTAACAATTCTTAATTCAGATTGGATCCACTCTTAGGATCAAGAGAGATGAATCCTTCCTTTCTGTTTTTGGATGGTGAAAATAAATCACCTTCACTTTCTTCAGATTGTGTTTCAAGGAAACACCTTCTAGTCAGAAGAATAACTAGAAGACTCCAGATACCTACTGAGATGTCTTTATGAGTGGACTTGAGAGAATTCTCAAGTATCTTTGACAACCTAGCCGATCAATAATTTATCAAACTCCCAGAGCAAGAACTTGATAAACTTAACTCAACTCCTCTCCTCTTCAACTGACTCCAAACTGCACCAGGAAACCAAGCTTCCAAGTACCAAGTCATCATACCAGATATCTAACCACAACTCCCTTCACTTCATCACTCCCAACTTTGGAATAAAAGAATGCAGATATCTTCAAATATAGAGGCCGACGATTGAGACCTTCCACTAATTGTCTTCAGTAACAACTCCAGAATCCCATAATTCTAGAGCTCTTCCATCAGAAACACATGCAGCGGAACCACCAAGGAACAGATCCTGCTTGCCCTAATAAGATGTCACAACATCTTATAAGACACACCAACAAGAGAACTAGCCACTTCTCCTGTAGTTGTTGTAGAACCTCCTCAGCAACATGAACAACCTCCAAGTTGCTCCCTTCGATCCAGAACATCCATCTCATCCATTAATACCCTTGAGTATGTCTGAGTTGATTAATCTGATCTTCAAAACTCCTCCTTGTTTAAACGCCAGAAAGTATCTCCCAAAGATCTCATCCAGAACCAGACAGGATGCCCCCTCTGATACCAATTACAATTCTGGCCTATGAAGACAACATATGTCCTAATACATGTCAAGACATTGTGCTACATAATCATTTAAACTCAGAGGTGCAACAACAGACTGATATCTTGAATATCAGAACTGCATAACCACAAATGTTATGACATCTGATCCAACATGTTAATCAAGACTGAACTGAAAAGGCAGAATGATAAACAACATACAGAAATTGTTAACCCAATTCAGTGCAACTCACCTACATCTGGAGGATACCAATCCAGGAAGAAGTAATCACTATCAGTAGTATAGTTTTATGCAAACAACCTCAGGTTTGCAGAAAGCACCCACGCTAACCTATCACTACCCAATGAAGACTTTATCATTAAAAGTCACATCTAAATGATAAGAGAACCCCCTCTCACTTCCTAAATCACAACCTGTGATTATCCAATAGTTAATACCCCATAACTGCATCATCCCTATGGAAAGACACGCCTTCCAATACAAAGTTCAGCCAAGATTTTTGACTAACAACAATACTCGGTTTTACTTAAAAGCTTCAACCAAGAACAATACTCAACTCTTGCTTCAAAGCTTCGAGTGAGAACAATTTACAACAGCCTATGTCGACCATATAGTATCAGAAAATACATGGTGACTTACAAATTACACAAGAGACTCTCAAAACCCTAAACCCTTATGTTGCACCGACGGCTTGTTGTTGTATGTTGTAACGCCCCAGTTTTAGTATTTTTATTTAATTGAGTCGTTTTGATTATTTTATTATTATATTATTTTATTTTCGACTTTTATTTGGAAATATGTTATTTTTCAATGTTGTGATATTTTATCGGGTTTTGGGAACGTTTGCGAGATAATTGAGTGTAGGGGTATTTTGGTCATTTCATGATATTTTTCCTTAAGTTAGAAAGAATAGAAAATAGAAAGAGAGAAAAATAGAGAGAAAGAAAAAGAGAAGAAGGAAAAGGGAAAGAAAAGAGAAGAAGAGAAGAAAAAGAGAGAAAAACTTGGAAATCAAGAAATCGATCTCCCGACTTTTCTAAACGCGATTAAATCGGGTAAGGGTACGAAACTCGATTATTATATGCTTGTGTATGATTATGTATGTGTGTTTTTTATTGTTATTGGATTGAAATGGAAAAATATAGTAAAACCCATATTATGTAGAAATTGGTTAGGAATCGATTAAATCGTGTGGGAAATCATGTTTAAGTGTTCATTATCGTTGATACATGTTAAATACCTGTTATTATGCAATCTATTGGCAATTTTCTGATGTTTAGGTGAAATTGGATGGATATTGGAGTGGAAAAACGCAGAAAAATTCTGCAGAAAAAATTCTGGATTTCCACTGGCCATACGCGTATCACTCAAGGCAATACGCGTATTGGTCAAGGCAATACGCGTATGGCATTGAAGAAAACTGGGCAATACGCGTATGGAGCTTCATTTTGCTCGGCCTTCTGTCCATTTGCGTATGGTACGCGTAGCACTTGAGGCAATACGCGTATGGTGTTGGCACTACGCGTATTGTACTTTTAAACGTGAATTTTGGGGAAAAATGAATTTCTGCCCATACGCGTATGACCTTGGGCAATACGCGTATGGAATGGCGAGGAATTAGGGCAATACGCGTATGACAAGGGGCCGTACGCGTATGGTCAGGAAAATTGTAAAATGGGATTTTTCAAAATATCGTTTTCGTTTTTCTTTCGTAACTTAGGTTCCGTTTATCCGATTTTCATATTCTTGGTATTGTTGGAAAGCTATTGAGCTGTACTTTATTATTATGATGATCTGGAAATTGTTAGTCGATTTAATTATGTCAGAAATTTAGAATAGTGTCGGTTTGTCGACTTTTGTTGTTGTAACTGTGAGTAATTGATGTGTATCATGCAAGGTGTTGTTGTATGATGTAAATGCATGTGTTTAGATGGTGTAGTGATGATTTGTGGCCGTATGGCAATTAACTGCATTGTTTTGGGCTTAAGTTCAAAGTGTGATTTTGTTAAGAGAGATGAATGCATTTATATGTGTATTTGAATGTCATGAGTCCTTGTATGCCAAGCATCATGATATGCATTGTTGTGACGTCCTGAGTGACGGTTTAGATTCCAGAGGGAATCTGCTATAACATCGTGAGCCTTAAAAATAAGAGGTATGAATAGCCTTAAAAATAAGAGGACCGAAAGCGATGGTTATAGACGATCGTGTGCCCATGTGGGGTGTGAGCGATCGGGTCGTGTGCCCGTGTGGGGTGTGAGCGATCCATAAACGTCGTGTGCCCGTGTGAGGTGTGAGCAACGGGGAACATCGTATGCCCGACGGGGAGTTACAGTGATGTAACGAGCGATGATTCCAGCAGAGTTCCTGAGTGAACTAGTGATGAGAAACATTGGAAGTCGGTACCGCATGTGCATATGCATAGAGTCGTTGTGTCAGTCTCTTGCATTTGTATAAATCATTAATGTTTTGTTTATGTGTGGAATTATGGAAGGAATCGATAAATTGATATGTGGATGTGTGTTGGTGATGGAAATATGAGTTATACATTGTGTTGTCTTGTGTTTGAATTATGGTGTGAGTTGTGGTGAGAACTGTATATATGTGTATTTTTGTGTTATATATAATTATATGCAATGATATTATGATTGTTTTTCTCACCCTTCTGCCGTTTTATAATGCTCTATGAGGCATTGCAGATTAGAGTTGCTGGAGGTCTTTTTGTGAAGCTTAGGACTTCATTCTTTTGTCGGTCGGCTCTGATATGTGACACCGGGTAGTTAGGGAGGCCGTTTGTGATTATTGTGTATTATGTATATATATCTTTTGGCTTGTGCATGTATAACTTGATGTATGACAAACTTTTCATGTGATATATATATATATATATATGATATTCAGTTTTAGATTTTCCGCTTTTATTCTAAAATCTGTAATGTGGGTGTAAGGAACTGAGTTCCTCTGTTGATTGCTACCCCACTGTTGCATATCTTTATGAGCATGTGTTGTATGATTTGTTTCATTATAATGTGATTTCCCCCGTCTATGCCATGATAATTTAAATATACTCTTATGAAATTTTGAATTTTCTTTTACTGCTTTATTTAATTGGGGGTATAGATTGGGGGTGTTACATTAAGTGGTATCAGAGCTAGTTCGTGTCAGTTGTGTCAGTCCTTGTTGGTCATTGTGTTTGGGTGAGCTGTTTGTTTAACCATAAGTGCTGTTATTGGAAATGAACAGAATATGGCGGGTAGGAATGATGCTGCTTTGGCTACTGCTATGCAAGCTATGGCTCGAGCTGTGCAGGGTGCACCTAATGCTGCTGGTAATGATGAGTTCAGGAAGAACAAACTGCCCGTCTTCAAAGGAAGATATGATCCTGATGGTGCACAGATTTGGTTGAAAGAGATTGAAAGGATTTTCTGAGTGATGGATTGTGCTGAGGATCAGAAGGTGAGACTAGGTACTCACATGTTGCTGGAAGAAGCTGATGATTGGTGGGTTAGCACACGTCATGGGTTGGAAGCTGTAGAAGAGGAAGAAATTACTTGGGAAGTTTTTAGCCGGGAGTTCTTGAGGAGGTATTTTCCTGAAGATGTGAGAGGAAAGAAGGAAATTGAGTTCTTGGAACTGAAACAAGGTAATATGTCTGTTGTTCATTTTACTGCTAAGTTTGTGGAGCTTGTGCAATTTTATCCTCATTATGCTGAAGCGACTGCGGAATTTTCTAAGTGTGTAAAGTTTGAGAACGGATTGCGTCCTGAGATAAAGCAGGCAATTGGTTATCAGAGGATTCAGAGGTTTTCTGATTTGGTGGATTGTTGTAGGATTTATGAAGAGGACAGTAAGGCTTGTTCTACTCACTATAAGAGTTGAGCGAGAGGAAAGGGAAGCAACAGTTCCGTGGTGGTCCTTATGTAACACTAGCTGATAAGGGTAAACAGAGGGGAAATTTTGAGAAAAGGTCAAGTGGAGGAGGAATGTCTGGTCCTCTGAGATGTTATAAATGTGGTGAGTTGGGGCATCGCCAGTTTGAGTGCAGGAAAGATATGAGGAAGTGCACTAATTGTGGAGGTGTAGGATATGTTGCTGCTGATTGTGCCAGGAAAAATGTGGTGAAGTGTTTCAATTGTGGTGAACCTGGTCATATTAGTACGAATTGTCAGAAATCGAAGCAAGCTCCAGCTAGTGGGAAGGTATTTTCTTTGGCGGGGACTCAGACTTCAAGTGCAGATAGTCTGATCAGAGGTACTTGTTTTATTAATAGTACTCCTTTAGTTGCTATTATTGATACTGGAGTGACTCATTCGTTTATTTCGTCTGATTGCGCGAAGCATTTGAATCTTGTGTTGTCTTTTATGGATGGTGAGATGGTTATTGATACTCCAGCAATGGGGTCAGTAACTACTTCTTTGGTTTGTCTAAGTTGTCCTTTGACCATTTATGGTAAAGACTTTGAGATGGATTTGGTGTGTTTACCGTTGGAGGGTTTAGACGTGGTTTTGGGAATGAATTGGTTGCAATTCAACAGGGTTCATATTGATTGCTATCATAAGTTGGTAAGGTTTCCTTCTCTTGAGGAAGACAAAGACTCGAGTTTCTTATCTACCAAAGAGTTGAAGAGACTTTTGGTGGATGAAGCTTAGTTGTTTGGGTTGTTTGCGTCGTTGACTGTGGATAGTCAAGTTTCACTTGATGTGTTTCCTGTTGTGTGTGAATTTCCGAAAGTGTTTCCTGAGGATATTTCAGACTTCTCGCCAGAGAGAGAGGTGGAGTTTTCTATAGATCTAGTTCCTGGTACTAGACGTGTATCTATGGCACCTTATCGTATGTCGGCATCTGAGTTGGTTGAGTTAAAGAAGCAGTTGAATGAGTTGTTAGAAAAGAGGTTTGTAAGACCTAGTGTTTCTCCTTGGGGTGCTCCAGTTTTATTGGTGAAAAAGAAAGATGGTAGTATGAGGTTGTGTATTGATTATCGCCAGTTGAATAAGGTGACGATTAAGAATAAGTATCCTCTTCCGAGAATTGATGATCTGATGGATCAGTTGGTTGGGGCGTGTGTGTTTAGTAAGATTGACTTGAGGTCAGGGTATCATCAGATTAGGGTGAAAGAGGAAGATATCCAGAAGACGGCTTTTAGGACACGTTACGGTCATTATGAATATTCTGTGATGCCGTTCGGGGTTTCTAATGCGCCAGATGTGTTTATGGAGTACATGAATCGTATTTTCCATGAGCATTTAGATCGATTTGTTGTTGTGTTTATTAATGACATATTGATTTATTCCAAGTCTCGGGAGGAGCACGCGGAGCATTTGCGTATTGTTTTGCAGGTTTTGAAAGAAAGAAAGCTTTTTGCCAAATTGTCCAAGTGTGAATTCTGGTTGTCGGAGGTGAGTTTTCTTGGGCACGTGATTTCAGGTAATGGTATTTCTGTGGATCCATCTAAAGTAGAAGCAGTTCTACAATGGGAGGCTCCGAGATCTGTTACTGAAATTCGAAGCTTTTTGGGTTTATCCGGTTATTATCTAAGGTTCATTGAGGGTTTTTCTAAGCTAGCACTTCCTTTGACCCAGTTGACTTGTAAAGGGCAAGCGTTCATTTGGGATATTCGGTGTGAAGAAAGTTTTAATGAGCTGAAGAGAAGATTGACGACAGCTCCGATTTTGATTTTACCGAATCCTAATGAACCATTTGTGGTTTATTGTGATGCTTCTTTGATTGGTCTAGGTGGTGTTCTGATGCAAGAAGGTAAGGTCGTGGCTTATGCTTCAAGGCAGTTGAGAGTGCATGAGAAGAATTATCCTACTCATGACCTGGAATTAGCGGCTGTGGTTTTTGTGTTGAAGATTTGGAGGCATTATCTCTACGGTGCAAGGTTTGAAGTCTTTAGTGATCATAAAAGTTTGAAATACTTGTTTGATCAGAAAGAGTTGAATATGAGGCAGCGGAGATGGTTGGAATTCTTGAAGGACTACGACTTTGGCTTGAATTACCATCCTGGTAAAGCTAATGTGGTAGCCGATGCGTTGAGCCGAAAATCGTTGCATATGTCCGCTTTAATAGTTAAGGAGTGGGAGCTTTTGGAATCATTTAGAGATTTGAGTTTGGTATGTGAAGTGACGTCGGATAGCGTAAGGCTTGGAATGCTGACGATTACTAATGATTTTCTGATGACTGTTAGTGAGAAACAGAAGTTGGAAGTGAAATTTGTGGATTTGATGTTGGTTGGAGAAAAAGATACGAATAGTGATTTTCAAGTGGATATTAATGGTGTTTTGAGGTTCCGAGGTAGAATTTGTATTCTTGATGATGCGGAGTTGAAAAAGATGATTTTGGAGGAAGGACACCGGAGTAATTTGAGTATACATTCGGGAGCGAATAAGATGTACCAAGATTTGAAGAAGATTTTCTGGTGGTCTGGATTGAAGAGAGATGTGGCTCAGTTTGTTTATGCATGTTTGACTTGTCAGAAATCGAAGGTGGAACATCTGAGGCCTAGTGGTTTGTTGCAACCGTTGGATATTCCTGAGTGGAAGTGGGATAGCATTTCCATGGATTTTGTGACAGGGTTACCGAATACTCAGCGAGGGCATAATGCTATTTGGGTGGTTGTTGATAGGCTGACTAAATCGGCTCATTTCATTCCGATTGACATCAGTATTTCTTTGGAGAGGTTGGCAGAGATTTACATCAGTGTGATTGTGAAGTTGCATGGGATTCCATTGAGTATTGTTTCGGATCGAGATCCTAGGTTCACTTCCAGATATTGGGAAAGTTTACAGAAGGCGTTGGGTTCTAAATTGAGATTGAGTTCGGCTTATCATCCGCAGACAGATGGTCAGACGGAGAGAACAATTCATTCGTTGGAAGATTTGTTGAGGGCTTGTGTTCTTGAGCAAGGTGGTGCGTGGGATAGTTATCTTGCATTGATTGAATTCACGTATAATAACAATTTCCATTCGAGTATTGGAATGGCACCGTTTAAGGCATTGTATGGACGAAGATGTCGAACACCGTTGTGTTGGCACGAATCTGGTGAGAGTTCGGTGGTTGGACCGGAGTTGGTGCAACAGACTACGGAAAAGTGAAGTTTATTCGAGAGAAAATGAAGGCTTCTCAGAGTAGGCAAAAGAGTTATCATGATCGGAGACGGAAGAATCTTGAGTTTCAAGAGGGCGATCATGTATTTTTGAGAGTTACACCGGTAACGGGTGTGGGTCGTGCATTGAAATCGAAGAAACTTACTTCTCGGTTTATTGGTCCTTACCAGATATCCGCGAGAGTGGGTGCTGTGACTTATCGTGTGGCGTTGCCGCCGAATCTGTCGAATTTGCACGATGTGTTCCATGTTTCACAGCTTCGGAAGTATGTTTCAGATCCGTCACATGTGATTCCGATGGATGAGGTTGAGGTAAGGGAGAACCTTACGGTTGAGGCATTACCAGTTAGGGTTTTGGATCGCGAGGTGAAGCGGTTGAGAGACAAGGATATTGCACTTGTGAAAGTGGCGTGGGGAGGCGCTGCTGGGGGCAATTTGACTTGGGAGTTGGAGAGTCAGATGCAGGAGTCGTATCCAGAGTTGTTCGTCTCAGGTATATTTTCGAGGACGAAAATTTCTAAGTGGGGGAGAGTTGTAACGCCCCAGTTTTAGTATTTTTATTTAATTGAGTCGTCTTGATTATTTTATTATTATATTATTTTATTTTCGACTTTTATTTGGAAATATGTTATTTTTCAATGTTGTGAATTTTATCGGGTTTTGGGAACGTTTGCGAGATAATTGAGTGTAGGGGTATTTTGGTCATTTCATGATATTTTTCCTTAAGTTAGAAAGAATAGAAAATAGAAAGAGAGAAAAATAGAGAGAAAGAAAAAGAGAAGAAGGAAAAGGGAAAGAAAAGAGAAGAAGAGAAGAAAAAGAGAGAAAAACTTGGAAATCAAGAAATCGATCTCCCGACTTTTCTAAACGCGATTAAATCGGGTAAGGGTGTGAAACTCGATTATTATATGCTTGTGTATGATTATGTATGTGTGTTTTTGATTGTTATTGGATTGAAATGGAAAAATATAGTAAAACCCATATTATGTAGAAATTGGTTAGGAATCGATTAAATCGTGTGGGAAATCATGTTTAAGTGTTCATTATCGTTGATACATGTTAGATACCTATTATTATGCAATCTATTGGAAATTTTGTGATGTTTAGATGAAATTGGATTGATATTGGAGTGGAAAAACGCAGAAAAATTCTGCAGAAAAAATTCTGGATTTCCACTGCCCATACGCGTATCACTCAAGGCAATACGCGTATTGGTCAAGGTAATACGCGTATGGCATTGAAGAAAACTGGGCAATACGCATATGGAGCTTCATTTTTCTCGGCCATCTGTCTATTTGTGTATGGTACGCGTAACACTTGAGGGCAATACGCGTATGGTGTTGGCACTACGCGTATTGTACTTTTAAACGTGAATTTTGGGGAAAAATGAATTTCTGCCCATACGCGTATGACCTTGGGCAATACGCGTATGGAATGGCGAGGAATCAGGGCAATACGCGTATGACAAGGGGCCGTACGCGTATGGTCAGGAAAATTGTAAAATGGGATTTTTCAAAATATCGTTTTCGTTTTTCTTTCGTAACTTGGGTTCCGTTTATCCGATTTTCATATTCTTGGTATCGTTGGAAAGCTATTGAGCTGTACTTTCTTATTATGATGATCTGGAAATTGTTAGCTGATTTAATTATGTCGAAAATTTGGAATAGTGTCGGTTTGTCGACTTTTGTTGTTGTAATCGTGAGTAATTGATGTGTATCATGCAAGGTGCTGTTGTATGATGTAAATGCATGTGTTTAGATGATATAGTCATGATTTGTGGCCGTATGGCAATTAAATGCATTGTTTTGGGCTTAAGTGCAAAGTGTGATTTTGTTAAGAGAGATGAATGCATTTATATGTGTATTTGAATGTCATGAGTCCTTGTATGCCAAACATCATGATATGCATTGTTGTGACGTCCTGAGTGACGGTTTGGATTCCAGAGGGAATCTGCTATAACATCGTGAGCCTTAAAAATAAGAGGTATGAATAGCCTTAAAAATTAGAGGACCGAAAGCGATGGTTATAGACGATCGTGTGCCCATGTGGGGTGTGAGCGATCGGGTCGTGTGCCCGTGTGGGGTGTGAGCGATCCATAAATGTCGTGTGCCCGTGTGGGGTGTGAGCGACGGGGAACATCGTATGCCCGACGGGGAGTTACATTGATGTAACGAGCAATGATTCTAGCAGAGTTCCTGAGTTAACTAGTGATGAGAAACATTGGAAGTCGGTACCGCATGTGCATATGCATAGAGTCGTTGTGTCGGTCTCTTGCATTTGTATAAATCATTAATGTTTTGTTTATGTGTGGAATTGTGGATGGAATCGATAAATTGATATGTGGATGTGTGTTGGTGATGGAAATATGAGTTATACATTGTGTTGTCTTGTGTTTGAATTATGGTGTGAGTTGTGGTGAGAATTGTATATATGTGTATTTTTATGTTATATATAATTGTATGCAATGATATTATGATTGTTTTTCTCACCCTTCTGCCGTTTTATAATGCTCTATGAGGCATTGCAGATTAGAGTTGCTGGAGGTCTTTTTGTGAAGCTTAGGACTTCATTCTTTTGTCGGTCGGCTCTGATATGTGACACCGGGTAGTTAGGGAGGCCGTTTGTGATTATTGTGTATTATGTATATATATCTTTTGGCTTGTGCATGTATAACTTGATGTATGACAAACTTTTCATGTGATATATATATATATATATATATATGATATTCAGTTTTAGATTTTCCGCTTTTATTCTAAAATCTGTAATGTGGGTGTAAGGAACTGAGTTTCTCTGTTGATTGCTACCCCACTGTTGCATATCTTTATGAGCAGGTGTTGTATGATTTGTTTCATTATAATGTGATTTCCCCCGTCTATGCCATGATAATTTAAATATACTCTGATGAAATTTTGAATTTTCTTTTACTGCTTTATTTAATTGGGGGTATAGATTGGGGGTGTTACATATGTGCTTGCTATTTTAGGTCTAGCAAATCCTTATTTATAGACTCCTGCTGTATGGGCTTGGGCTCTTCAATCAGATCCAATCTTCACGTTTTAAATCAGCTGCAAGATCTTCTCCACAAAAATAGGAACAAATCTCTAAATAGTTTCCTATAAAGTCTCCAAGATCCTTTTTATGAAATCTAATTAAATATGCACTTTGTTCCTAATAAATCTCCTTGAATATTCTCATCAAAACAAAATAAATCTGTCAAGAGATATACAACAGCAGCACCTGCTGTACCAGACAAAGATGGCGTGACCTCTCCTTCAACATCTTGATTAAAAGTCACGTGACAGATTAAAAGTCACGTGACAGCAAAACAACAACACCTGCTGTACCAGACCAAGATGTTATGACATCTGTCATGACAGTACTACTTTCATGACATTTATTGAAGATGTTTCAACATCTTACTTAACATCTTGCCAAGTATTATAACCATATCTGTACTGATGTCTGATCAACCATGTCAGGACATCTTTCCCAACATCTTGTTTTAATCTTGTTTTAGCCAAAATGTAGCCAATCAAAGACCCAACAATCATAATATGGATGTTTTTTTATGCCTCACCAATCTCCTCAAAGATGATTGAGCATTCACCACGATCAAGAATTAGGGTTTTGAGCTCTCTCAGAGCATTTAGACAAACGATCAATCAAGGAATGACATGATATTCAACTTGTCTACCCTCTCAAACACCTATAAAGAATCAAGAGGACTCCCACATCAAGAATCAAGCACAAGGTTGCAATATTCCAAGTGGATCAAGCCTCAAGATCGCCAGTGTCACCAAATTAGGGTTTTGGTCGCCGAGGCCTCCAGATGGAATTTTTCCTCTAGGCATGAGCCAATGCTTCAAAGCACAACCCAAGATACTCTAAGGGACCTCATGGACCCAATCATCAAGTCAATCTAACCTCAGGGGATGCATTTACCAAAAATCAGGAATTAGGGTTTCTTGACCTAATTCACCCCTAAGTTGACTTTTGGGACAAAACCTGAGCCACGACCTCAAGACATGATTTGAGGGCCTCCAATACACTACATTGATCCATTTGTATCAATGTATTGACCCAAGAAGCTTGGTTCACAAGTTTCAATTTCACCAGGACCACAATTAGGGTTTTGAGGAAAAAGTCAACTGTATCTTTTACTTTTGACCAAGACATGCTCTCAAACCTTGGGACATGATTCAATACACCCTATAACACCTATGGAATCCATCCATTAGGTTTGATTTAGGTCAAGGACTTGATTTCATAAAGGATCGCACAGTTTGGATTTCATCCGATAAAAAGTCAACTGTGCATAAAATCAAGTTTGACTTTTTGGAATTTTTCACAAATATGGTTCCCCTAAGTAAAAAATAATGTTAATGTATAGTATTGATCATCATTCATTAAGAAAAATCAAGAAAAGTGAGGTTTCTTCCAAAAGGGGCAACCTTGAGAAACCAAAATTTTTCTAAGTTATGGAACAAAAGTGGTTTTGGTACCAACTTTGCAAGGTCATAACTCTTAAACCACAAGGCCTTTTTCTCCCATTCAAAGCTCAAATGAAAGTCCATTTGACATAATTTAAAAGTGTCAACTACAAGAGATTCCAAATCCTCATGGATTTTGAGTTATGGACTGATCAAAATGATAAAAATGAAGAAAATGGCACTTTCCAACACTTAGTGAAAATCTGCCTAAGTTATCAGCTTTGAACACTAATGTTCATGAGGATTTTTCAATGGGGTCTAAATAGTTTCAAAACAAACTATGATCACACATGTTTTGTATCATATGAGGACTCTCTAAAAAGCACAGGAGCCTCCCATAACTCAACTTGAGCAGGGAGATATGATCCCCTAAAAACCACAATTTCCAACTGTCTTGTACAAGGAAGATTTTGGTATTTTGCTTGATTTGGAAAATTTGGACAACTCCAAGCCTTGTCATCCATTTGGACACATCAGAGGATGAAATCCAAGGGGAATGATCTGATCCCCAAGCCTCCCAAGTCCAAGAATCTACCCATAGCCATAACAAACCTAAAAAGGCTAAAAAGTGCAAAAGACTCCAATTTTGTTTCCAAGCATTTAATGGATGCATCAAGGTGGCATGGACTGACACATTCCTAACTGAATGATTCAAGATTCAGCTCTGAATCAAAGGACCATAGGCCTGTGCCATAACCTCAAGTCAATGGCTAGAGGAGACTTAAGATTCCCTTGGATCAACATTGGCCAAAGGCCTGTACCAGTTTCCATTCACTATTGCTTGCAAAAAAAACTTGTTGCACTATAAATAGAGCTTATTTGTGCTCAGTTTGAGTACACCAAAGCACTACAACGAATGCTTTCCTCAAAATCTCTTTCTTTAGGCCAAAATGCCTTCTTTTGTAAGTCATCTCTGAGTTTTTGAGTTAGAGAGAAATTCCACTACAAATCATGATCCAAACACATCCAATATGTCATATGTAAGCTGTTCAAACACTCACTTGTGATCTGAAACACCAAAATCAGAAAATCTACCTCCAAAACCTCAAAATTGGACTTTTCTGCATTTTTCAAGCCATGTCTTGATTCAGTCACTTCCAAAACCAAACCAAGCCTCAAACACACTCCAAATATCATCCTCAAACTGTCCCAATTATTTTCCCTCATCTGGAACACCATTTGAGAGAGTTGCTATCTTGGTCACTTTTGCCCCTTTTGCAAGAAAAGGCCTATACTTGTTCCTGAGGATTCCAGCTGGTTCTGATCATCCTAAAAGCTTCTAAGGGATCAATTGAAAGTATTCAAAGCATTAAATTACTTCTGGCCCAAGGAACTTGGCAGATAGCACAAGAAGCTTCAAGAGGTAAGTGCATCACAACTTGAACTCTTTAAATCATGCATTGCTTTGAGGTCCATTGATCATGGACCTCTTATACATATCATATGTGTTGTGTTTGAACCAATTTATCATGCTATTATTGCATGTACCATGAGATAGCATATAACAATGAAATTTAGGCCTATTTTGAAACCACTATCGGGTTTTAAAATAGGGACATTTTCTGAAAATTCCAAGGGCACCATTGGATTCCTCATGAAATTCTAGGTTAGATGCACCTAAATTTTGTCCCAATCCATGGAGAAATGAGAAAGTTAGAGGCTCCATGCAAATTGCCAAGACTAGGCCTTGCCTTGGGCAAGGGCCAGGCATGGCGCCTTGGCCAGGCCTAGAAACTTGGCACCCCATATATGTTCATGGGGTGGTTTTGATACACAGATGTATCACCACCCTAGTGGTAGCGCGCATGCGTGTTTGGCTTGATGGTCGTGGGTTCAACACCCACCCAGACTATTTTTTTCACTTTGCCATATTTTGATATTTTTGTTATTTTTATGGTTTTTGTTAATTAATTCTAAAATTAATTTCTCTCTCAATTTTAATTATTTTTTATTGGTTCTTTTTTTGAAAATTCCCATAAATGTTAAAATATTTTATTCCATAAAAATTTCACAAAAATATTATTTATTTCATATATTTTGTATTTTTGTAAAGAATTATGTTTTATTTGTTGTTTTAACACTTAAAATATTTCTTTCTCTTGATTTTGCAAATTCAAATAATTTTCAAATCATTTTATGAATGAAACATGATTTTTCAAACATTAATCCAAGATCACAACTTGTTTTTCACACATGTTTGATAATTTTGATCATTTTTATTGAATTTTTATTCAATTAAAATACATTTTAAAATCAAATTAGGGTTTTGATTATTTTCACCCTCACAAATCTTTTTCAAAACACTCATGGGCCTCTAATAGAGTGTAAGACCCAATCCTTGTTGTAAATAAAATAATTTGGGCCTCGGTCATTGGATAAGTCCCGATATGATTTTTAAAATCTCGGCGCGATCGCCGTTTTCAAACAAAACCATCTGGGCCTACCCTTGTGTTGTAAGTCCCATTTCTTTTTTTTCCAAACCTTTGGGCGTCTCCTTGAGTTGTAAGACCCATCCCTTTGTACATAAAACCTAATTTGGGCCTCAGTCATTGTATAAGTCCCGATACAAGTTTCAGATCAACGGTACGATCACTGTTTTTCATCTGGGCCTCTCCTTGAGTATAAGCCCCAATCTTCTGTTCAGAAACAACCTTCCTTTTTGATTTAGGTTCAAACTCATAGTTGTTTACAAAACTTTCTTTAATTTCTTGAACAACTAACCATACAGCTGTTACAATGGAAGCTTGCTCGCTTGTAAGTTTTATCAGATTTCTTTTACATACTTGCACACACACACACACACACACATACACACACACACATACATACACACACACACACACACACACACACACATATATATATATATATATAAATATATTTGTTTGTGCTGGAAGCTTGCTCACCTGTAAGTCCTCCTACCCTCTTTTTACATACAGTATATATTTCATCTATATATATGCTTGTATATTATCTGCTTAGAGTTTTCCCAGACAATTAAGTCTAGAATTAGATAGAGCCAGTGGTTACTCTTTTAACAGTCAAAACTAGTTCCCCATAGGAATTCTAGATACAGTCTTGCCTTCTCTTGGGCTTATACAATATGGAACAAAGAGAAAGGAATTATTCCCGGTGAAACTTTTCTCAGAATGTCACTATTAGAAAATTGTCAAAGAAGTTCATTTCCCCAGAGAGGATTAATTCCTGGTGAAACCTCTCTTGAATTTATTCAAACCCTATAACTGTTCACTAAAGAAAAGATTATTCCCGGTGAAACTTTTCTTGAACTCTTCTTAAGTTTGGACCCACAGGCTTCCTAAAAGCATCCCCGCCTCCTCTTGGGCTTTGTACAAGGACCCTCCGGCTTCTTAGAAGTTCTCATGCCTTCTCTTGGGCTTAATACAAGGACCCTGAAGACCTCTTAAAGGTATAAGACAGAACTTAGTCATCCTTTGTTAGAGCAGTCTTTCTAAAGAGTCAAAACCTTGGACAATTTAGGGTTGATTCTTATCCCTTAAAACACCAGCCTCCTCTTGGGCAACATACAAAGATAAACCATTCATACCAGTAGACTTGGACAGTCTAATCCCCTCTTGGATCTCAAAAACATCCTCAAGTTCCCTACAAATACAGGAGAAACCCTGGTCATTTGACCAATCTCCAGTAGAGTTGAAACCTCTATAGGTTTTCAAAACTCAATCTTTAAACTCTCACTTTAAATTTCCCCAGCCAGGGTCAGCTTATCATCAGTATAAAACTATCCCAAATCAGAACCTCAAGGCATCTGATACCTCAACTCTTATGTAACCCTCAGCAAGAGTTGATCCCCCGACTTGGACCTGCCTCTGGATCTCAATAATCCTCAGTAGAAGTCAGCCTCCTCTTAGGATTTGTATAATGATTTTCCTCAGCAGAATTAGCCCCAACAACACCCTTCTGTTAAGTCCATCTTCTTTCTTAAAACATTCTCTTGTTGAGTTAACCCTTTTTAGCCTCAATCTTGGGCTTTGTACAAGACAAACAAAGTACTTTCTTGTTGAGTCAATCACCTTTCCATACTCTCTTGTTGAGTCAATGGTACAAAACAAAAATACTCTCTTGTTGAGTCAGTCATCTTTTAGTCTCAATCTTGGGCTTTGTACAAGACATACATAAACTTTCTCCAACAAAGTCAAAATCTTCATAACCTTCTCTTAAGCTCTGGATAAATATCTTCCCCAACAAAGTCAATTCCTCCCAGCCTTCTTCTAGGGTTTGAGAATTAATATCCCTAAGCGGAGTCGATCTCATTTCAGCCTCAATCTTAGGCTTTGTACAAGACACATTTAAAATCTCCCTAAGCAGAATCAATCTTCTTTTCAGCCTCCTCTTAGGCTTTGTATAATGATTTTCCCCAGTAAAGTCCGCCTCAATCTTTGGCTTTGTACAAAACCAATCATACTCTCCAACTGAGTCAGTCAACTACTTTTAGCCACAATCTTGGGCTTTGTACAAGACAGATAAAACCTCTCGCCAGCAGAGCCAATTACCCCTTTTAGCCTCAATCTTGGGATTTGTACAAGACAGATAAAATATTTCCCCGGAAAAGTCAACTTTTAGCCTCCTCTTAGGCTTTGTATAATGATATCCCCAAAAGAGTCAGTCTCTTTTTAGCCTCAATCTTGGGCTTTGTATAAGACAGATAAACACTCCCTTGTTGAGTCAGCCTTTTCCAACCTCCTCTTAGGCTTTATATAAGGACTTCCCCAGTGGAGTCAATCAATCTCTTAGCTTCAACCTTGGGCTTTGATCAAGGCACACAAAAATCAACATCCCCTCATAGGAAATCAAAATCTCTCTGTAGGAAGACATTTCTCTGTGTTATCACACATTAAAACAAACATTCTAAACAAACCCTAATCCCAGATAACTGCTGTAAGTGGCACACTTGTTGATTCAAATATCCAAGTTGTCATCCATCTCTTATCCTGGCAAACTTCCTCTTTCATCTAATTGCTGTAAGTGGCAAGCCTCTGGATTATTTACATCCACGCCATTGTCCTTCTCTTAGCATGAAAGACTCCTAAGGAAAAATGGCATTGCTCAACACTGAGTTAAAGTTTCCTCCTATAGGACAAATCCCTCATAAAGGAAATTATGGCATTGCTGGATTCTCATATCCCAGTTAAAGTAATTTTCCTTTATAAACAGTCACCCAACAGTTGTGATAAACAGACGAGATGTCTCCCTTAAGAGATGACAAATTCTCTCTCAGTCAAACCTTTTAGCTTCAATCGTGGGCTTTGAACAAGACATAAATAAACCTTTTAGCTTCAATCTTGGGCTTTGAACAAGACACCAAAACATCTTTTCCTCCCATAGAATATGAGGAACTACGATTACTCTGATTTCCTTGTTTCTTTAAACGGGAATACGTAGGCATACAATTGCGAAATCTTAGCGAGCACACGAATCAAAAACTCTAGGTCCAGTACCTTGACACCAATCAAAAACTCTAGGTCCAGTACCTTCACACCAATCAAAACTTAGGTACAATACCTCACCAAAATCATAAAAAACTCTCGCTCTCTCTCTCTCTCTCAAAAACCTCCCAAAGGAGAAACTTTCCTAATCAACAGATAAACACCATCAAGTATAAAAGCAGAACCTATTGCTAACAACCTGTGGATAACCACATATAGGATGGGTAACTGACAACTCCCCATTGTATAACCTGACCCGAACTCCCCGAATCTCTTAAGCGTTTGTTCAGTTAAACATTCGCGTGCAAGGTTAGTTTTAGATAGCTTCCCATTCCCTTCCAGCTTCACGAGATAAATAAGAAATCAGAAAGTAGCACCCACTCCTACCATTGCGGTGAGGAGAAACCCATGGCGATAAGGTGGTTGCGTCACCGACAAAAATCGCACGCTACATGTACCAGTTGGTTAAGATGTCATGACATTTTGCTCAACATTTGGCTGTGACACATGTTTTTTTTCCAAATTAAACATGTTTTACCAAAATTGTTACCAATCATAAAATCACAGACCTAACAATATCCCCCTTTGGTAAATTTTGGTTAAAACAACCTTTGCACAATAATTCTGGAGAAGAGGAATAACACCACAAAAACAAAACACAAGCTACATGAAAAACATGTAAACTTTGTACAAACTGCAAACAGAAAGATATTAGAGATGAAATGCAACTACAAATCATTAGAGATTACTACTCCTTCAAGCTCCAGAAATCTCCAGAGATCAGATGTCAAGACATGTGGTCTGACATCACATCAACACAGCTCCAACACAATATGTCAAGACAAAGTTCCCAAAATATCCCTCCTTGGATAACGCAAACATGTGAATTAAAACACACTCAAAACTCACATTAAAATACCAAAATAGTCCAGCCCTAGACTTCTGGTATAACATGTCCTGGCACATGTCACAACATCATGCTGAACATGATGTCTGACTGTCATGACAGAACATCAGGCTTAACATCTTGCTGTCAGCATGTTTTACCAAAATGACTGCCAATCCAAAACCCACAGAACTTACAATTTCCCCCTTTGGCAAATTTTGGCTAAAACATCCCTAGCACACATCAGAGGCACACACAGCAGAATCAAAACAGAAACACCAGACAGCAAGAACCACAACCACAAACACAATACTGTCAAGGCAATAGAGCACACCAGATAACACAATATAGAGACATCTAGTCTGACATCACATATCAACTAGAACAACATAAGCTACATGAGAACATGTAAGTTTTGTACAAACTGCAACTTTGCAGCTACATAATAGACAAGTACAAAGCTCCCCCTATCATACATAACCAATACTCCCCGTTAAGGGGAAAACCCAAAACACAATAAAAACACACATGAACTCTCCAAGCTCACACAATAGAAACACACTTCAAAAGCACCAAACACAACCTCACTCCCCCTAAAGGCCACAACTCACTGCAGAGAAAAAATGAATTCCACTAGACAAGACACACCCTTATTCATCCTTACAAACAACCTCAGAGGTACATACAACAGAAAGACCTCACAAACATTTAGAGCACCACAGAGATCAAAATAATGAGTCTGACATCCTACTCTTGTACACCATCAACGATGGATCCTTCATATCAGTATCAGCATGATATCAGTACCAGCATGACAAACTATCATGCTCCCCCTAAATAGTTGCATACAGTAAGTAACAACAAAGAAAAATACTCTTTTTAAGCAGTATTATGAACATGACATGAAGTCATGACACCTGATCCAACATCAGGATTACAACACACTAACACTTTACTCCCCCTTTTTAGCCAAAAAATGACAAAAAATGAGTAAATGTACATACAATATTGGAAACACAAAAATGCATAAAGCATAAACATAGATGGAAACACATATTCATATCATTTATAGATGAGCTTCTACCTCTTGCCCCTGTCAAAGACCCTTCTGCATTCCTTATTGCTGCCACATGTTTCAGAAAGAGTGATAATGTATCTCCTAGCCACATCATTAGAACTTGTCTTCTTCACACCAGTCTTTTCACCTTGTACAGTAACTTGCTTAGGCCTACCAAGCATTAGAAAATAGAGGAAAGACGCAATATCTGTTGCATTCCTCCATATATGTAATTGCTACAACTCCTCAATAGTGCTAGTTTTTACCTCATAGCTTATGTTCTCAAGAACATTTGCATATAAGGCTTTAGTAAACATAACACTCAATTGTTCCTTAGTGTCCACATGCTCCAAAATAACAACCTTTCCTTCAACAAGATTTCTGATTAGTTGATTATGACTATCAAGATTCTTGTTCCATCCATGTTGAATGAGATATCTGATAACATTCAGATCTTCACAATGTAATGTTATGACATCCTGCTTGACATTATATTCTACAATTCTAGTCAAGCATATCACTAAGATGTCGGACAGGATCTCGTGACACTTGATCTCTGCTTCTCACACAAGGATAATTAGGAACTGAATATAAACAGCAGAAAGTAAACAACACACAAGAATTGTTAACCTAGTTCGGTGACCAATAACACCTACGTCTGAGGGATACCAAGCCAGGAATGAAATCCACTAAGCAATATTAGTTTTAAGCTAAACTCCACCGTTTACAACTTGTTACCTAAAAACTACCCGTGCTAGATTTCCACCTAATACACTCCTAGGTATGAGACCCTTCTCAATTCCCTTTCAATCACATCAGTGACTGAACAATTACAACTCAATAAAACTGTCCAACTCAGGTATTCACGCAATACAAGAGAGGCTCACAAAAGTACAAACCCTAGTACTCACTAACAACTGTGTATCTTCAGTACCTATTCTAGGTTAAATCCATTCTATTTATAACACTAAACAGAACTGGATTTGGGCTTTAGAATCGCAGTAATTCAGCTCCGCAGAATCTGCAACTTCTTCTTTAGAATAGTTTCTTCAACCCAAAGTTTCCTAGAGTGTCTCCACACTTAGAAACGACATATTCCATTTAGAATCAGAATCTATGATTCCTCAATCTCGGATGCCACCTAGGACAAATACACATCCCCATAAAACTGGAAATTAGAAAACAGTTATTCTAAACTGTAACAGATAAAGATGTCGAATCAACATGATATGACATCCTGTCTAACAACTTAACCTTCAGTAAGTTCAACATGTTAGGACATCTTGTCCAACATCTTTCTGTTAAGTTAGTTTTACCAAAATTGATGCCAGCCTCAAGGGCTTGGACTCATCAATCTCCCTCTTTGGCAGATTTTGGCTAAAACTAACTACAGTTAATCCTGCAGATAGAGTTAATCAGAACAGGGACACCAGATCATCAGAACAGTAGTAGGAAAAAACTTTAACTTTATCTCCCCCTTAACCAATTCCGTCTTTTGCAAGCAACACTACTCCCCCTCAGTGGTTAGTAGCAGTCAACAGTGGTTAGTAAAGTTAGTATTACTCCCCCTTTTTAGCCATAATATGACAAAGGCAGAAAGACTAACTAAATAACCAAATAAACTGTATAGAGAATTTAAAGTACACACCCAAAATAAGAAAAATAAAGTATCCTGGGCATTAAGCCCTTACAAAACCTAAACAAAAATGGACTTGAGAGAATGCTTGAAGACCCTCTCAAACTTTATGGGAATACACATCCAGATACTTGAATAGCATTCCCACACCCAGTGGTAAGTAACATATCTGAAGGCTCTGCAGATTTGAGCAAATTTTTGGTAAAACAAGGTGCAAAATGAAGTGTTCCAACATGTAGAAGACATGATGTCCTAACGAATGTCCTGACATCTTAAACTGATACAACATTTTTTCTTGTCTGGTCCAAGAATTAAGGAAGCAATCAGAGCATGGATCAAGGACTGAAGATTGAAGCCCAAGACTGAAGAAGACACTATAAAGAGAAGACTTAGACCTAGGTTTTTGTATGCCTTAGTACGCCTTTTGTAACCTTGCTTTCTTGCGTACGAAACAAGGGTTTAGGGTTTTGAGAGTCGCTGGCTTTCTAGGTTGTAAGTCTCCCTTGGTATCAGTTGATACACTATGGTAGATATAGGTGTCACACAGATCTATAAGCCTTGAGGTATTGGATTGTGTATTGTTCTTGGATGAAGCTTTTAAGCAAATCTGAGTTAGCTTGGTTGTCAAGAAAGCTTGACAGATTTCTGTATTGATAGAGATGATGTAGAAATCACAGTTGGTGATTAAGGGAAGTGAGTGAGGTATCTCATATCAGGGTTCTAAACGTTTGAGTTTAGCCTTGGTAAAGATGTTCATTGGGTAGATGTTAGGTATGAAGTTGTAAACGGGGGAGTTTAGCTTTGTAACAGTCTACAGATAGTGGAGTCTTCTTCCTGGATTGGTATCCCCCAGATGTAGGTGAGTTGCACCGAACTGGGTTAACAATTACTATGTTCTTTATCATTCTCCAGATTTACGTTTTCTGTTAAAGTTCATGATAAACATGTTGGATCAGATGTCATGACATCCGTGATTGTGCAGTTCTGATATTCAAGGTCTCAGTCTGCTGTTGAGCCTCTGAGTTTAAATGATTATGTATCACAATGTCTTGACAGGTGTTAGGACATCTGCTGTCTGCATAGGCCAGAATTTCAATTGGTATCATAGCAGGCAACCTGCTGGTTCTGGATGAGATCTTTGGGAGATACTTTCTGGCGTTTAAACAAGGAGGAGTTTTGAAGATTAGATCAATCAACTCAGACATACTCAAGGGTATTAATTGATGAGATGGATGTTCTGGATTGAAGGGAGTAATCCGGAGGTTGTTCATGTTGCTGAGGAGATTCTACAACAACTACAGGTGAAGTGGCTAGTTCTCTTGTTGGTGTGTCTTATAAGATGTTGTGACATCTTATTAGGGCAAGCAAAATCTGTTCCTTGGTGGTTCCGCTGCATGTGTTTCTAATGGAAGAGCTATAGAATTATAGGATTCTGGAGTTGTTACTGAAGACAGTTGGTGGAAGGTCTCAATCGTCGGCCTCTATATTTAAAGATATCTGCTTTCTTTTATTCCAAAGTCAGGAGCGATGGAGTGAAAGGAGTTGTGGTTGGATATCTGGTATGATGACTTGGTACTTGGAAGCTTGGTTTCTTGGTACAGTTGAAGTCAGTTGAAGAGGAGAGGAGTTGAGCTAAGTTTATCAAGTTCTTGCTCTAGGAGTTTAATAAATTATTGGTCGGATAGGTTGTCAAAGATACTTGAGAATTCTCTCAAGTCCACTCATAAAGGCATCTATGTCGTGTATCTGGTGTCTTCTAGTTACTCTTCTGACTAGAAGGTGTTTCTTTGAAACACAATCTGAAGAAAGTGGAGGTAATTTATTTTCACCATCCAAAAACAACAAGGAAGGATTCATTTCTCTTGACCCTAAGAGTGGATCCAATCTGATTGAAGAATTGTTGAGGTAAATAAGATTTGTTCAGAGAAAATCTTAGTTACTTAAGTCAAGGGTGGCAGCCTTGGTATCTCAACATTGTCGTTGAAGAAGATACTTGCAAAAAGATTGAATACTTTATAAGTGTTCATGACATGATCTGGTGGAGCTCAGCTACAGCAGTGAAGAAGGGTTATTGGACAAGGATTTAAGATCAATTACTATCTGTGGAATCCACAAGTATTTAATTAGTTATCCTTGAAAGTCAAGATTGCTGATGTTCAACAAGATGTTGGAACATCTCATCATCAGAGTTTGTGAAGAATCATGGGAGCGGTACTGCATACGCTTTAACATCTATTTTAGTCTTAGCTGGTGACCTAAGAAGTGGCTCCAGTCGGGTGTGACAGAAGCATGTGTTCTCTGGAGAGTTTCCTGGCAAGAAACTAGTCTGGACTTTAATGCTGTTGAAGATGAAGCTGAAGACATCATAATCTTGATGGTTACAGCTTGGATCAATTTATTTCGGATCTAGGTGCTTTGGAGCATGGTCTTGCTCTGTTTGTGAAGGTCGAGGATAAGTGGCAGTTATCTCTGGCTTTCTACTGACGGCTCTATTGAGGAAAGTGTCATTCTTTGGTATAGCTATGGGGTAGTCTTGGACTACTTATTTTCTGAAGATTCAGACGTGGCAGGTTTGAAGTCTTTGGAGTTTCAAAGTAGGATTAAGGTTATCTACTCAAACTTGGTTATTGAATAAAGTCTATGAGAGCATGGAACTCTTGTTCTGTGAAGGGAGGAGGTTCTTCTAAGTGGCAGAAGGAGGAGCTGATTTCAACAGTTGAATGTAATACCAAAATGTTCTAACATCTAGCTTAACATCAGAGGTCTCAGCCGGTGATGTGGCACATCAACTTAAGATAAGGTGATCTACAAGAGAATGGAAGTTATGGATGCTTCAAAAAGGTCTATCTCATGTAGTTTGCGGGAGCTGTGGATGGGAAGATGTTACATGACTAAGAGGCTTGGTGAATCCAAGATGTCTTGCTATGGGGCAAGTAGTTCATGTGACTTGAAGATCTGATTTCATTAGTGGATCAGTGTATCTTGTGGGAGTTCTGAAGAAGAGTTAGGACAATCAAAAGGTGGCATTTGGTTGGTTTCACAATGTGCATTCAAGCAGGATGCTTGAAATGGATTGCTCTTGTACAGAAGAGTAATTAGTTGAAATTGTAAGGAGGTTCTGGTTCTCTGGGAGCTTGTGGCAAAAGTTCTGGGTTGAGGATGGAAGCATACCTTCTTTGGTGGATGAGAGTTTATTTCTCTCTTGGTTTCTGAAGTTCTCTTTGTTCAAGCTGGTGGCGCAGTGTTGTGTGAAGATCTTCCGTGTGGATTACTATGCTGATAGTAAGTCCAGTGGTGGAGCATATCAAGAACCATGGTGTGTGGTGTCTATGATGTGTGGAAGATATCCTAACTGATGTTAGAACATCTTTGGGTTAGTTATCCTTGGTGGAGGATTCTTAAGTTCTGGTTAAGGAACTTGTTTGCTACATCATGTCTAAGAAGTATCTACATTGTCATACGGGTGAATGATGGAGTAGAAGAACTGTCTTGGAGGTTTGATGTAAGGTTTTGGAAAACTAAAGTGGATCACGGGTTGATTGCATGAAGGTCTGGTGTCTGATGCGTTCAGAAGTGCATATTCACCTTAAAATCAGAAGTATTCTAGGTTATCATACGGGAGAATGATAAGGAATGACTATCTTGGATTGTGGGGTGTCTATCTCTATTGTTGGCTGGGTAAGGTCAGTGGAAAATCTTGCGAAGGGGATGTTGCCCTAGCTGCAAGTCATGCTAGTAGTGGATCAGTTTAGCAGTGGTGAAGTTCTAGAGCATGCATACGATAACTGACATTGTTATAACAAACTAAGGGGCCCTGTGTGTCTCTTTGAGGAATGTGAAGCATTCTGATTCAATTGGTTTGTGCCTCAAGCAGTTGGAGGTCTATACATGAGAATTCAAGAGGAGTTCGTGTGGTGCGTAGATGGTTGCAGGATGGGGGGGACCAATGGGATTTTGATCTCAAGCCAAGAGTTTGTTATGGTTGGTATATATTTCTTCACGGGTAGCATAATGGTGATCATGTGTGAGTGATTATTGTTTCTTGTCAGAGGAAGCAATAAGAGAGTTGATGATTGTGTTCAGCTGGTAAGTTGAACTGAGGGTGCGCTCTTGAAGACATGAAGATGCGTCTTATGTTTTCCATTCATTAGCTTAGGTGTTCTGTGGAGGAGCACTGGTTACCTTAGATAGGGGGAGATGCCTCTTGATCTAAGATGAATTAATGCGAGGATGCAGTTGAAGTTCCAGCTTGCATTTGTGTGTCAAGCAAGCTGAGATGTCAAGGAGGATGTCTTGACATTGGTGTATTGTTGCAAGTTGTGGGAGACTTGGCAGTGCATGTGAAATGGTTCTTATTGGATGCTTAAGAATCATTGATTGAGTCTGGGGGAATTAATTTTCCTCTGCAAGCTGTAATCGTAAAATTGTGAAGTTTTGTTCAATACAGAAATCTCTAGTTGCTAATTGGGAGATGTTTGAAGAAATGCTTAACATCTTTGCCAGCTATTCTCATCTTCTGGTTTAAAGGATTATTCTTGGAACTTATCAAAAGGATAAAGAATATGATTCAGATGGACTAAATAAGACTGACAAAATGTCAGGATATTTTTAAGACCTGAATATGAGTCCTATCTGACTATGTTGGACGGTGGGGAGTGCTTCCTAAGAGAAGGCATGAGTAACATGTGTTTTGTTACAAGTGATCCTTTTTGGACGGTTACTCTTAAAAGTTTGAACAGTCTTATCCTAGTTGGGCGGTGCACAGTTATTAATGTTGAATTCACCTACCTAAATTTATTGCTCTTTGAATTGTTTAGCGGTAACTTCTTTGGACCGTGATTATCTAGAGAAAGTGTTTAGGTATTTAAAGAGTGCATCTGTTTGAGGTAGTCTAGAGTGTGGGTTGTTTCATCATGTTGTTCATCCGTGTTTGGATAAGTAATTTATGGATATGGAACTGCATTGGCTTCTTTTGTCAATTTTTGGCTAAAAAGGGGGAGAAAGGATGTGTGGGTGAGTCTTTCAACATACATCTCTGGTGGGTGTCTTGCAAGGATGATGGAGAGGATGATCTAACATTCTATCAGAGTCTTTCCCTTTATGCCTTATGATCTGAGTTATGAAACAGGTTGTGTCTTGTAATCTGAGTTACATTCCCCGTGAACTCTGTGTTACAAATGATACAACTATTTCTTCTTAAGCTCTTTCTGGATCTTCTTGTGAGTTCTCTTATGCTCTTCAAGAGGAAGATTTATCCCTTCGTGGCAAGTACTGGTTTGAGGGGGAGAGAGTCATATACTCTTTCTCATGTACACCAACATACAGCTAAGAAAGAGTCTCAGATGGGTTTCAATCATATCTACCAAGCACCCGGTCGTTCTTTTTCTATCAAAGGAGTTTTAACCAATTTTTTTTCAAAAGGGGGAGATTGAAGGCTCTGCAGATTTGAGCAAATTTTTGGTAAAACAAGGCGCAAAATGAAGTGTTCCAACATGTAGAAGACATGATGTCCTAACAAATGTCCTGACATCTTAAACTGATACAAAATATTTTTTTTGTCTGGTCCAAGAATTAAGGAAGCAATCAGAGCATGTATCAATGACTGAAGATTGAAGCCCAAGATTGCAAAAGACACTATAAAGAGAAGACTTAGAACTAGGTTTTTGTATGCCTTAGTACGCCTTTTGTAACCTTGCTTTCTTGCGTAAGAAACAAGGGTTTAGGGTTTTGAGAGTCATTGGCTTTCTAGGTTGTAAGTCTCCCTTTGTATCAGCTGATACACTGTGGTAGATATAGGTGTCACACAGATCCATAAGCCTTGAGGTATTGGATTGTGTATTATTCTTGGATGAAGCTTTTAAGCAAATCTGAGTTAGCTTGGTTGTCAAGAAAGCTTGACAGATTTCTGTATTGATAGAGATGATGTAGAAATCACAGTTGGTGATTAAGGGAAGTGAGTGGGGTATCTCATATCAGGGTTCTAAATGTTTGAGTTTAACCTTGGTAAAGATGTCCATTGGGTAGATGTTAGGTATGAAGTTGTAAACGGGGGAGTTTAGTTTTGTAACAATCTACAGATAGTGGAGTCTTCTTCCTGGATTGGTATCCCCCAGATGTAGGTGAGTTGCACCAAACTGGGTTAACAATTACTGTGTTCTTTATCATTCTGCAGATTTACATATTCTGTTAGGGTTCATGAAAAACATGTTAGATCAGATGTCGTGACATCTGTGATAGTGCAGTTCTGATATTCAAGTTATCAGTCTGCTGTTGAGCCTCTGAGTTTAAATGATTATGTAGCACAATGTATTGACATGTGTTAGGACATCTGCTGTCTGCATAAGCCAGAATTTAAATATCTTCAGATAGGCAAACTCCAAGCTTGCCTCTCAACACTTCAAATTGATTCGCATCCAAAGCTTTAGTGAAGATGCCCGCTAACTGATTCTCTGTGGCAACATGCTCCAAGGTTATGACTTTGTCTTCCACAAGGTCTCGAATGAAGTGATGCCTGAGGTCAATATGTTTAGTTCTGCTATGCTGAATAGGGTTCTTTGAAATATTAATTGCACTCAAGTTGCATAGAAGAGTGTCATAACATCTTGAATGACATTGTATTCAGTTAGCATTTGCTTCAGCCACATCATTTGAGAATAACTACTCCCTGCAGCGATGTATTCAGCTTCAGCAGTAGACAGGGAGACACAATTTTGCTTCTTACTGGACCAAGGGATTAAGTTATTTCCTAGAAAAAAGCATCCACCAGAGGTGTTCTTCCTATCATTTGCATTCCCAGCCTAATCAGCATCACAGTATCCTATTAACACAAAGTTAGAGCTATGTGTATAGAGCAGTCCATAGTCACATGTACCATTAACACACTTCAGAATCCTTTTGACCTGATTAGTATGGCTAACTTTAGGTTCAACCTGATATCTCGCACATACTCCTACTGCAAAAGTTATATCAAGTCTGCTAGCTGTAAGGTATAGAAGACTCCCAATCATGCTTCTATACACACTCTGATCAAAACTTACCCCTTTCTCGTCTTTAGATAACTTCAAGTGAGTAGGAGCAGGAGTCTTCTTGTGTTTTGCATTCTCTAAACCAAACTTTTCACAATAATTTTAGCATATTTCCCTTGACAGAGAAATATAGAGTCTTCAATTTGTTTGACTTGGAGACCAAGTAAGTTAATTCACCAACTAAGCTCATTTCAAACTCAGGTTGCAGTTGCTTGACAAAGTGTTGAACCATCTCTTCTGACATTCCCCCAAACACAATATCATCGACATAAATTTGTGCTATCATGAGCTTTCCTTCCCTTTCTCTGACAAAAAGGGTTTTATCAATTCCTTCTTTTCTGTAGCCATGGGTGACAAGGAAATCAATTAGCCTTTCATACCAAGCCCTTGGAGCTTGTTTTAACCCATACAAGGCTTTCTTCAGCTTGTATACATGATCTGGAAATGTAGGATCAACAAAACCTTTGGGTTGTTCCACATAGACTTCTTCGTTCAAGTATCCGTTCAGAAAGGCACTCTTGACATCCATTTGAAAAAGCTTGAACTTCAGCAGGTAGGCTACTCCAAGTAGCAGTCTCACAGACTCCAATCTAGCAACAGGAGCAAACATTTCATCAAAATCCACTCCCTCTATCTGAGTGTACCCTTGGGCAACAAGTCTAGCCTTGCTTCTCGTGACTACACCGTATTCGTCAAACTTTTTTTTAAATACCCACTTTATCCCAATCACATTTGACCCTTCTGGTCTTGGTACAAAATCCCAGACCTTATGCCTCTTGAACTACCATAGCTTCTCTTGTATTTCATTAATCCAGAATTAGTCAGTCAAGGCCTCCTTGACATTCTTGGGTTCCATCTTCCTTCTCTGCTCATAGTCTGCAAAGATGTAACATTTTCTTCCAAAGACATGGATGTACTTCACAGTTGTCTTTTTACCTTTCCACAACTCATATAGTGTGGCAGATGTCCCAGATCTGATGGTTACCCTGTTTAAGATGTAGCAAGCTGTGTTCATTGCTTCAGGCCAAAAGTGATAAGGAAGTTTTTGGCATGAAGCATGACCCTTGCACATTCTTGAATTTTTCTATTTTTCTCTCAACCACACAATTCTGTTGAGGAGTGATGGGTGAAGATAACTCATGACTGATTCCTTATAAGGAGCAAAACTCATTAAACTTACTGTTCTCAAACTTCTTCCCATGATCGTTTCTGATTTTGACAATGCCACAATCCTTCTCTCTTTGAAGTTTTTGACACAGTCCTTTGAAAACTTCAAATACCTCTGACTTCTCTTTGATGAAGTGCACCCAGGTGTACCTAGAGAAATCATCCACTACAACATAAGCATACCTCTTTCCACCAAGGCTTTCAACCTGCATAGGTCCCATTAGTCCATATGGAAAAGCTCTAAGTTTTTTGAGGTGGTCTGATGTTGAAGCCTTTTATGTGACATCCTAGTTTGTTTTCCAATTTGGCATTCCCCACATATTTTTCCTTCATCTATCTTTAGAATAGGAATACCTCTGACTGCCTCCTTGGATATGACTTCTTTCATTCCTTTCAAGTGCAAATGACCAAGTTTCTGATGCCATATGTTCACCCCATCTTTTCTTGACACCAAGCAGGTGGAAGGACACTTAGTTTCATGGGGAGCCCACAAGTAACGATTATCATTTGATCTGGTACCTTTCATGATAAGTTCCTCTTTATCATTTGTTACCAAACACTCAGATTCAGAAAAGTTAACCTTAATGCCCCGGTCACACAATTGGCTAATACTTATCAGATTTACTATCAATCCTTTGACATACAAGACTTTATCTAGACTTGGCTGACCATCATACTTCAGCTTACCAACACCTTTTATCTCTCCTTTTAAGCCATCTCCAAAGGTGACATGGCCAGTGGAATGAGGTTTGATGTCAACCAAGAACTTCTTGACACCTGTTATGTGTCTAGAACAACCACTATCAAAATACCAGTCTTCTTTAGTAGAAGCTCTCAAGGAGGTATGAGCTATGGAGGCGACAATTTGATTCTTAGGGATCCACTTCTTCTTTCCTTTAGTAACCTCCTTTCTTCTTCTGGGTCACGTTGATGATTTTGGATAACCATTCAACTTATAGCAGTAAGCCTTTAAGTGACCATACTTACCACAGTGATGGCACTTCTTGTCCTGATTCTTTCTTCCTGGGGAGTTGTTCTGAGGCCTTTGACGATGTTGAGACATCCTACTTGACATTAATTGAATTGAGTTCCCCCAGACCTTTGTCCTTTGTTCTCAACGTGATCATTGTAGCCGAGACCTCTTCCACTTCCAGTATTTCTTCATGAATTAAGAATTTCATCCAGCACATTTGAACTGTTATTTAGCATTCTTATATACTTGGTCATGTTGTTAAGTTTGGAGTTTAACAACACCACTTCATCCTCCATATCATAGATTATGCCCAAATGATTTAGTCTTTCATCACAAAGTTGGGCAATAAGATTCTGCTGATCTTTCCCTAATTGACACAATTCAGCACTTCTAATGCATACCTCCTTATATAAGGCAGCTAGTTCACCAGGGGTGAGATCTCCAATATCTGATTCCTTGTTCGAATCATATACTCCAATGAGTGTAGAAACACGTTTAGAAGATTCTCCACCGCTCGAGGAGTCATCTTCAGACAATGAAGTGGATAAACCTTTCTTCTCCTTCTTATGGAAGGTGGGACATTCACCTCTTGTGTGTCCAAAACCCCCGCACTCAAAGCATTGAATTCCCTTTCCTCAGTTGGGTTTCTTATAAATGAGCCTTGACATTGGTTTTAGACTTCTCATCCAGTTTCTTCAACAGTTAGTGATACTATTTTTCAAGAAACCCCACACCTTTGTACAGATCCTCATTGGAGTCACCCTCTTCTTGGTTAGTCACCAAGGCTAAACTTTTCTTCTTTTCATCCTTCTCGCTGATATCCATCTCAAAAGTTTGGAGTGATCCCATGAGCTCATCTACTTTCATAGTATTTATATCCTGAGCTTCCTCAATAGCAGTCACCTTTATATCAAATCTCTTGGGGAGATACCTCAGGATTTTTTGAACTAACTTGACTTCTGGAATTTTCTCTCCAAGGTCACTCGATGTGTTGGCAATATCAACAATGTTCATATGAAAGTCTTGTATACTTTCATCCTCTTTCATCCTAAAGTTCTCAAACTTAGTGGTGAAAAGCTGAAGTCTTGAAGATTTTACCCTTCAAGTTCCTTCATGGGCAGTCTTCAAGATCTCCCATGCATCCTTGGCATCAGTACAGTTCTTGATGAGCCTGAATATGATCTTGTCCACACCATTGAACAAGGAATTCAAGGCTTTGGAATTACCTTGAGTAAGCTTATCATCTTCATCATCCCAATCTTCCTCAGGTTTTAGCTCATCAGTGATATTCCCATCCTTGTCTTTGGTCTTTGTTGGATCCCACCCTTTAACCACAGACTTCCAAGCTTTACCATCCATGGACTTGATGAACGCCACCATACGCACTTTCCAATATTCATAATTGGAACCATCAAGTATGGGTGGTCTATTTAAAATTCCTCCTTCTTTATCCATTGAACTAGAAAGTATCGTCCCTGAATCTCACCCAGATACAGAGCAGGATGCCTGCTCTGATACCAACTGCAATTATGGTCAAACAGATCACTAAGATGTCGGACAGGATTTAGTGACACTTGATCTCTGCTTCTCACACAAGGATAATGAGGAACAGAATACAAAAAGCAGAAAGTAAACAACACACAAGAACTGTTAACACAGTTTGGTGACCAACAACACCTACGTCTGAGGGCTACCAAGCCAGGAATGAAATCGACGAAGCAGTATTAGTTCCAAGCTAAACTCCACCATTTACAACTTGTCACCTAAAAACTACCCGTTCTAGATTTCTACCTAAGACACTCCTAGGTATGAGACCCTTCTCAATTCCCTTTCAATCACAGCAGTGACTAAACAATTACAACTCAATAAAACTGTCCAACTCAGGTATTCACGCAATACAAGAGAGGCTCACAAAAGTACAAACCCTAGTACTCACTAACAGTTGTGTATCTTCAATACCTATTCTAGGTTAAATCCATCCTATTTATAACACTAAACAGAACTGGATTTGAGCTTCAGAATCGCAGCAATTCAGCTCCACAGAATCTGCAACTTCTTCTTTAGAATAGTTTCTTCAACCCTAAGTTTCCTAAAGTATCTCCACACTTAGAAACAACATATTCCATTTAGAATCAGAATCTCTGATTCCTCAATCTCGGATGCCACCTAGGACAAATACACATTCCCATAAAACTGGAAACCAAAAAATAGTTATTCCAAACTGTAACAGACAAAGATGTCGAATCAACATGATAGGACATCCTTTCTAACAACTTAATCTTCAGTCAGTTCAACATGTTAGGACATCTTGTCCAACATCTTCCTGTTAAGTTAGTTTTACCAAAATTGATGCCAACCTCAAGGACCAAAATTGATGCCAACCTCAAGGGCTTGGACTCAACATATTCCTTCAACATTTGTTTCATCCCCATTAGTTGAGAGTAACCTCTTCTTGTTTCACCATATTTAGCTTCAGCAGTGTTCCTAGAAGCACATCCATCAGCATTGTAAAATTCTTTCATCATGAAATTAGTGTTGTGAAAGTAGAACACACCATAAACACTTGATTCAATGATGCAATTCAATATCTTCTTTTCTTGAATAATAGGACTCATCCTTGGTTCAATCTTAGAGACAAGACAAGAGTTTGATATTTTCTTTGTAAATTCAATGGTGTTGTCTTCAGTAGGGTGTCTTGCGATGAATTCCTTGGAGTGTTCTTTCTGAACTCAAACAGAGAGACCTGTAGTAACTTGAGAGTTATCTGACACAATGTTAGTGAAACTACAAAGTCAAACAAAGTAAACAACACACTTCTCTCCCCAAGAATTGATCTTGAGAGTATTCATTAAACTTAAGAATTTTTAGTAGGTTAGACTCTCGTGTGAGGGCAAGGTGTCTCTCATTTGAGCTTTATTTTATTGATGTCAAAATGTATACTAGTTCATAGTTTGTAATTTGGACGATATCATCTCATTAGTGTAGGCATTCAAATTTTGCATTGCATAATCATGAGTTCAAACATGTGGTGGAGTCTCGTATATCCCTTACATGTGTGTGATCATGGTACTAGTATTAGGAATGCATAAACTGTGCCTATATAGATGAAAATGTGTCGAAAAATCCGTTTTTGAGTGTTTTTGAAGCTTGAGTTGACCTAAGCTGAGGTCCGGTCGACTCATGAAGTGTTGACATCATGTGTGTTTTGCTCGGGTAAGCGCACGCCTACCCTGCGGTCGACGCATGCTACTGGCATTTTTGATTATGCACTTTTCTTAGCCATGCTTCGACGCATGGCCCCTGTAGCGGTCGACACATGGTCTTCCAACATGCGCAAATTGTTCACGGGTCAGCGCAGCCTGACCCTCATTAAGTATTTGGTCGACCGCTCGCTGTTAGTAGCTAATTTTTCTGATTTCCTCTTTGTTCAAAATGATGTTATTAATTTCTGTTGGTCCTTGCATCATATAAATAAATGGTTCCTCATTTTTACATGAATAACAAGAACAAGTGAAAGAAATACATTGAAACTTTTTCTCTCATCACCTTCATCTTCATCTTGCATCTTTCTCAACAAATATACATAATAAATTTTGTTGATTTTCTGCATCATGAAGTGATAACGTCCAAAGCATAGAGTTGTATCTTGGTTTGGGGTAAGTGTTTTAGTGGGTTTGTTCTTGAATAAAACCTCTAGGATTTTGTCCTCCAAGATCAATTGGATTTGGGGTTTTTTGGATTAGATCTTGTGAGCATTGAATTCAGTCGAGCGAAGGTGATCGAAGAACGGTGGGTTTTGTCGATCTAGTAGAGTTAACCGAAGGATTGTGCAACAAGGTTTAAGGATAGAACTGTGTGTGGATCAGAATCAGCCGAATGAAGGTGATTGAAGACCTGTGTGAACTTGCAATCTAGTAACGGTAAATGGAGGTTCTCCCAACAAGTTTGAGGCACTTGATTCGACTCGAATCAAGGGAAGAGAAGACAAAGTATCTGCATCAACGAAGTTTCTTGAATGTGGGATATCTAAGTTTTTTCTTTTGATAAAACATTTGCAAACAAGTTATAGCCATCTCAATTCTAGTTTTTAGAATTGGGGGCAGACGTACCCGAAACGAGGACGAAAGGGGAACTGCCTAAACAAATCTGGTGTCGTTTCCTTTTCCTTATCTCATTTATATTTCGAACTGTTTACGCTTGTGATTGTTCAATCGATCGAAAAAAATCTAGTATAGATTAGTGCAGAAAATTAATTTGAAAACCTCTGCACAATATTTTTGGATTGTTCTTAGTGATAATTCTGCATCAACTATTATAGAAGGTTTAACTTGGAGTTTTATGCACTCCAAGTGCTCGATAGATTGAACGCTTGCAAGGTGTTTGATATATTGTCAAGTTTGGTTTAATTTTTTACTGCTCATTGGAGATTGCACTATATTAAGTGCTATTGGAAAATTGATTAATTGTTAAGTTGGGATTCTAATTTTTCTCTTCGAGCCTTTCGTTCCATTTGGCTTACGTATATCCGATCCTCTCAGTAACTCGGTTCGTGTAGACTAATTATCCTCGGCAGCTTCCGCAAAATATTTTTAAAAACATATTTTAGCGCCGATTTGCATTTAAAAAGAAGTGTTCTATTCAAACCCCCTTCTAGATCAATTGCCTTCGTCTAACATCTCGAACTTCCTTATACAAGGAAAAATGAAGTTTATAGCTAACTTTCAACTAAATGGTAAACTACAGAGTGAAGCGCTGATTCTTCCTTCCAAATTGCGGATCAAAGCGATTAGTCTCTTTTCCATGAGAATCTCAGTGCAGTTAGTTTTCAAGATTTTAAACAAATCTTGAGAGCTTTTAACACCGAGATGAGCTCTCGAACCTAAACCTTGGTTTTATACCGGGCTAACCAATAACCTATGATATTTTATCACGGGGTGATATCCAACCTAAACAAGATTTTAATACTAGGCTAAGCTTTAACCTAAACTTGGTTTTACCACGAGATAACCAAGAACCTATGAGATTTTACCATGGGATGATCTCGAACCTAAAAAAGCTTTTAATATCAGGATAAGCTTTAACCTAAACTTGGTTTTACCACGGGCTAATCAAGAACCTATGATATTTTACCATGGACTGATCTCGAACCTAAACAAGAGACTTGATCACACAAATCTCAAACCTAAGCTTTTTACGGGCTTAGTTTCGAACCCAAACAAACAATATCTAATTATATGAAATGTTTAACCAAGGTATAAGCAAGAATTCATTGGTGAACTTACAAATCTATCCTCCCAGAATTACAACTTCCTCACTTGCAAAAAAGACTTTCTCGAAAATAACTTCGGTTAAATTCTTAGTGAAAGAAAGTGAATAAAAGAAAAGTTTAGTGAGAGAGAGTGAGATGTGTGAAATGAAACACTATTGTGGATGTTTTGAAAAGAGGGAAGGTACCTATATTTATAGGCTAGAGGTTGGCTCAAAAGGAAAATAGTTTTAAAGACATTTTATGACTTGCCAATCGATTGGCAACATAAACCAATCGATTGATTCCTTTCAAATTAATTGATTACTAAGTTTAAAATGGAAAGAAAATAGATTTACATGTTAAACCTCATTAAGATGCTATCCTAATCGCCTAGGGGACTATTTTGAACAGAACTAATTGTTTGGTTCAATGTGTTAATCGCTTGGCAAAGACAAAACTTTGCTTAGAGCTTTTTTAGACAACTTCCAACTCATTTGACACAACTTCAAGACATTTTTTAAAATGTTTTCTCGAGAAAAATAAGTTAATTTTTTTCGTGTGTCTGATTTAGCAGTGCGGTTTTACGGGAATGCCTTTATGCTTTACAAATTATTCACTCAAACTAATTGAGAAAGGGCTTTATAATACTTCAAGACTTTATTAGATGTTTTCTTTCTTGTAAACACTTTCTTGAGTTCACTTTGAGACGATGCTTGAATTATATTCCATTTATTTGTCATCATCAGATAGTTAAGTCTATCAAACCCTAATGTCCTAGTTTTCATCTTTAACCGCTTAAGCGCTTATGCTTGACTTGTCATTAAGGAATAGTTGTAATCATTAGACATAAGTTGTCATCAATAAAAGTTGTTTCCTTCACCTAGAAGTAACCTGTAAAACAAGGTTTCACATTCTCCCCCTTTTTGATGATGACAACGCATCTTTCAGGGATGAGGTAAAAGAAACAAGTAAAGGCATTTGGAGTAATCAAACTCTCCCTCAATTAAGTAGAGAGTATACTCTACTCCCCTTGAGAGTATACTTTTCCCCCTTTGTCGAAATAAAAAAGGCATGTAAAGATGCATTGCTAGAAATTAAAATATGCAAACATAGGCAAATAAACATTTAGGAAAGGGAAAAACAATGTTTTATTAATAATGGAAATTCAAAGTTCAAGACGGGAAATTTCTGAATTTAAAAATTGCTTAAAGTAGGAAATAACATGAATTCAAACACATAGGTGAGACTATTCTATATCAAGATCATAATGGAAGAACATGTCTTTATGTAGTTGTGTTTGGTCTAAGATGAAATGTCAAGTTATGAAGTCAAACCTGTCATTAATCAGATTTATCTTTCCAATTATGACTTTGGGTAGGTCTTCTGTTAAGGGTGGTTGAGGAGGTTGTGGAATAGATAAGTCGTCAAACTTTATGAGAACTTCATGACTATTTGATTTTCCTTTCTTCTCATTAGAGGGAGGATTTAGTTATTTTTCTATTGATCATCTCAAATTTCATTGATGGTAGGACTGGCTTTTCTATTGTAGTTATTTCTTCCTTGAATTTTTCATCTCCGAAACTGTGTCCAATATACCCTAGAATCTTCATGACTAGTTTTCCATATGACATGCATACCCCTTCTCTCTTGACTTATATCATGTACTCAATTACTTGTTTTTCCTAATTCACATTGATTTTACTTTTCTATTTTCCACATTGTTTCTACATCAACTTGGGCTATGAGGCTGAAGTTACTATTTCTTGGAAAAAGTATGTGATTGATCATATAATGGTTCACACCACTTTCAGGATAACTAAATCTAGAAGTGAAGGATTTTTTTATAGTGGGTGACGGTTCCTTCATAATGGAGGATGCAACGAGCTTGTGATCATATATGTTTATTTTGTCTATGGTTTTGACGATTGTTGCGGTGAGAATCGGATATCAAGCTATTAAGTAACTTGAATCACAAATCATGAAGTTCACCACCAAGCTTTGATTTATCCAAAGGAAAGGGTAAAGATTGAAGAAAAACCTAAGTGCTATATGTAACAACAAAGCTAGAGATTTAAGGTTCGGGGGTTGGTTATACCTAAGGAAGGTGCTAACATCCTAAGCATCTGTAGTACTCTACAGGAACCTCTTGTTGGTATTTGAGTTATGATAAAGTTTGCTTGCTAAGGGATTTGGTGCTAAGGTAAAGACCTAGGGTATATACACTAAGTATGCTTGCCAAGACATCGCATCTCGTGCCTACGTATCCTGACTAGGATGGAATCAGAGCATTCGTAGTTCACCTAACTAGGGTTGAGGAACTCTTGACTATGGTCAAGGTTCTAGAGGGGAAATAAGTGTTTATAACCATGACATTTACATGGAGTACGACGACTCTAAACTTAAGGCTATGCTAAACAAGGAAAGTAAGTGTTCATCACTATGACACTTACATGGAGTGCGGAGACTCCAATCCTAAGGCTAGGATAAAGGTAAGGTAAACTAGTCTCGGTCGCACGGCGGCGTGAGATAAGGGAGTAAAGTGTTAGTTGTTAGTGGGCTCGACAAGATATTGCATCTTGTGCTTACGTATCCTGACTAAAAATGAGGAATTAGAGCCTCCGTAGTTCGCCTAACTAGGGACGAGGAACTCTTGATAATGATCAAGGTTCCATAGGGGAAGAAAGTGTTCATAACCATGACACTTACATGGAGTGTTGCGACTCCAATCCTAAGGCTAGATAAAAGGGTAAGACTCTAACGAAGTCTCTAGGGAAAGGTAGACAAGGCTATCCTAACTATGACATGGAAGTCAACAGGGGATCCTTTCCTTTGGAATAAGGTATAAGCAACAAAATTTCCACATTCAAACAAACTATGCACAAATGAGAATTCAAATATCAACAAGATCAAGCAAGCACAAATATCTCAAGTGTCAAGAACAAAGTTCATCAAGAAAAATGACATTTCTAGAATCTAATTCAAAAGTTCAATCAAAATTTAACTACAAGCTTCAGTTACAATTCAATTAGTCATGACAAAACCTAACCAAGACAATTATAAAAAAAGGAGGTCATGAATTAACATCAAATTCTACCATCACAGTGTTAATCAAGACCAACATGAGATTAAAACCAGCATCAACATTAAAATCAAAATTAACCATCAAAGTTTAATAAAAAACAAAACAATTCAAAATTAACTCCTAAACAAAAATAAATCCTAAATCTAAATAAAACCAAAATCAAAATCTAATATCCACAATCACATATCAATGACCCAATTGATCTAAATCTAAATCTAATTAACCCACAACAAAGTTAAACCAAAACAAAAAAACAAAATACCAAAACCAGGGGTGCATTAGCAATGAAATGGTGGTGCCAAGAAAATGGGCCGTAAAGCCCAATAATGTCATGGGCTGTCTTTGTTTAAGGAACAACAACATTAAGTTTGTTTAATTAGTTTTAATCAAGGTCAAGGTGGAAAAGACTAAGCACGGCCAAACCATCATCAGAAACAACAAAAGTTACTACCATATTCTAAAACCAAGATGAAAAGAAAAACAAAGTGAATCAAAAACTGTTTCCAACCTCATTGCGATTCAAGCTCTCTCGCCTCTCAGGTTCGTTCGAAATTTGTTGCTTCATCTCAATATCTCCCACTTCTTCTCCTTTTCTGGTTCGGATTTGTTCGCGGTCTTCTTCACATTTTCGATTTGTTCCCGCTCACCTTCGATTCAGGATCGACTCGTTCCTCATTTCGGTTCGTATGCGTTTGATTCAGGTTTGCTCAGCTCAACTTCTTCTACTCCATCTGGTTTCTGTCTTGGTGTTTCGATTTGTTTGAAATAGATTTGGGGGTTTTATGGTTGAGTGTTTGAGTTGAGGTTGAAGGAAGGGTATTTGTTTTAAGATTTCTTGCTGTTGCTATTGTCTTCGAAACAACCACGAAATGGTGATTAATGAAGAACGAAGAAAAAACGTGAGGGTCAGAACTTGTTTTTTTTCTGTTGCTGTTATCTATTTTTTTCCTCACTTGCTGTTGTTGTTGTCTATTTAAAACAACTCAAAAATTGTTTTCCAAATTCTCAATTGCTGTCTTGTTGTTGCATTGTTGTTGCAGGGAGATTTGTGGCAACCGAGGTTTGCAGGGTATATGTATTGTTACCGTCAAGAAAAAACGCAGGTCTGTTGTGTATGGATTTTGTTGTAGCTAGTTTTGTTTTCAAGTGGTACAACATTGTGTGGTACAGACATAGCGCAGGGATTTAGGCTTTTTGTGTAGGTTGGTGTAAATGAGCAGGTTTTGTTTGGAAGTATTGATGCAGGATTTTGAATTTTTCACTGTCATGCCCTCTTTTTGGGTACAAAATACCACATTCCCATACATTTCAAAGTAAATACCACACTGCCATGTTTTCAAAAAAATTTCGTTTTTGTTATAAAGGTGCCGTCTATTCAATGGGCGGCAATGTGTAATCAGATTTTTTTTTTAAAATTTTTTTATTATTAATATTAATAACTAATATATATATATATATATATATATATATATATATATATATATATATATATATATATATATTAATATTAATAAATATTAATTAATATATTTCTAATTATAATTAATATTAATAATTAATGTATGTTAATATAAACAATTAATATATTTTCAATAAATAATTAACAATTTTTTTAATCATATATATATATATATATATATATATATATAATTAATATTAATTATAATAATTATTAATAAAAAATATATTTAATGAAAATATATTAATAAATATATATTAATATTAATATACATTAATTATTAATATTAATTATATCAATTATAAATTAAAAAAAGAAAAAAATTATGAATTACACAGTGCCGCCCATTGAATGGGCGGAAGACACCTTTTTTACACACTGCCGCCCATTGAATGGGCAGCACCTTTATAACAAAAACAAATTTTTTTTTGAAAAGATGGTAGTTTAGTATTTATTTTGAAATGCATGGCTATTTGGTATTTTGTACCCAAAAAGATGGCAAGAGAGTAAAAAATTCCCAGGATTTTGGTCAAAGCAAGATGTGCAGGGTGATGATGCAAAGGGTCTGTTATTGTAGAGTGGGGCATGATGCATGGTTAAAGCAAGGGTAGCACTTTTTGTGTGCGTGTGTGTCGCCTAGTGGTGAAACGCTTGTGTCTTGAGAGTGTTCTCCTCTCAAGGTCTCAGGTTCGAATCCTGCTGGGTACAAATTGCTTATTAAAAAAAAAGTAGCACTTTTGAAGCATTGTTTTGTAGTGTTGTGTACTGTCTTTTTCTTTTTTTTGATTAGGAAATTGTAAAAATGGACTCATGAAATCAACCTTTTTATTCTTGTAATTAGTAATAAAATGGTCTTCATTCACTTCTTATGGCCTTTTGATGCACTTGTGATTTTTTTGAAATTCCACCAAAGTTGAATGAAATTTGAAAAGGAATTTGGAAAGAAATAGTAAAATGGGTTATGGTTAAAAATAAAGGACAATTAATGTGAAAATGTGGATATGGATTGAAATGAATTGGATCATGAAATGGATAATTGGATAATTGTAATGAATTGGATATGGAAAATTGGATAAAATTTGGAATGGACAAATGGATTTAATTGGATAATAAAAAATTGGATTTTAAATAGATAATAAAGAAAATGGATTTAGAAATATGAATCGAAAAATGGTTATGAGAATGGATATGGGTTTTGTAATGCGTCTCCACCTTTGAACCACACTTAGACTTGACCATTAAACTTAACTGCCACAAATCTTGACTTCACAAGATGAACTTGAATCGGCATAAAAACCTTGGTTGATGATCGTTAAGTATAAGATAATGATCCATGACAAATCCATCCTGAGAACGAAGTAATCTCCTCTTTCTTGACCAAGATCAGACCAACTCAATTGAATTAAAACAGTAATGCCCATACATGGAACCTGCTAGCCTCAGGTGAAACTCAACTTGAGCGACATTTGCGATCATAAACACAAAGGGTGAGAAAACCCTAATCTTCGCCTTGAGTGTACACTGATGAAACCATGACTTGGTGAGGACCGAAACCATTCATAAACCTTTGATAGGAACTGCTCATGACGATTGAAAACCCAACACGTCTGCCTTAAATTTGAGTACAATAACCGAAATAAACAACTTCTGAACCATGGAAATCCAACTCAACAGAAAAATCTTCGATCCCACGACTTAGGAGCTTAAATGGTGGATGACCTATCCAAAACCCTTATTTACCGATCCTTGAGGTCTTTTAGAGAAAACCTTGATTCACAAGTGAAACAAAACACAACAAAGGCTGATAAATTGGTTAGTTATGCAATATGATTGACCTAAATGATATGCAAAAGATCAAAGAATCTAAGGGTAAAATTTGGGGTATGACAACGATGGTATCTTCATGAGGGAGATTTAGAATCTCTCTAAATTTTTCTAATGATAGAGTTATCCTATGACTTTTAACTCCGGTTTAAAGTTTTCCATTTGTGAGGTGCATATTTGAGAAGAACATATTGACTAGAGATGGATACACTCTTTTTAAGGGGATATAGAGGAAAGTGGACATGCTGAGTTCTTTGAAGATTTTAAAGAATTTAAATTCCTTGAAATCTTCTAGATCTAGGGTGTGAATTCTTACAAGGGATCGATTGATAAAGTCTCAAAAAATATTATTTGTTGAAGTTTGGTAATGAGAAGTCAGATAAAGGGCTAGTAGAAAAGTTTATCCTTTTGGGAGCCATGATGATTTTGAAGGAAAATCTCACACTTATAGGAAAATATGAAATTAAATAAGATGAAAGAAGAATATCTATTTATAGTGTGCCATCTGATGATTTGATCATATATTTCAAGAAAGTAATCAATGTAGACTATGCTAATTGAAAATCAAGGCAAAACCTTTCCAAAATAGAAGTGCCAATCGATTGGCTAACGCCTCAAATCGGTTGGTGAATAAAATCTCTCAAGATTTTGTAAGTTCATCATCATTGCTGAGATTTGGCTTTCTTAGAGGACAAGTTTGTCCTGGATTTGATCTGAAATTAGGAGCGCCAAGCTTCTCCAATTGATTGCCTCAATGTTAATCATTGGACTTTCGTTGTTCAGCCTCCGTGGTGCATCTTTGGGTCTTGTGCTGGATTTTATTATTTTTTCGCACTCCCCATATATTTAGTCTTATTGAACCTCCTTTCTAAAAAGCATTTGGAAACTCATCTTTTTGGTCATTAAAAAATATTTTATCGAGATGAGTAAAAATTAAATTCACTATTTTTAAGGATTAATCATAGTCGTTCGATTAATTTACCCTTAAAATAGTGTACACATATTTTTATCAAGAATTATTGATAAACACTTCTTGTAAATGGAGACATCAATCATATTATGACGTGTCCTTCTCTACAAATCTTTGGATGCGTGATTTGGTAAAATTAATGAGATGAACGAGTCCATTACAGATATATTAACTAAACTGATCACTAAGGATCATAAAACATAATATATTCCCATGAACACTTGCTTTGATCAACTTGATTGATATTTTCCATCATCGTTCATCCTTGGATTAAAGGCTTTATAAAAATTATATACTTAAAAGTAGACTCTTGCTTTGCACAACTCCATTGATAATCTTTTAGAACTTTGAGCTGCAAAACATACCTACAAAACACTAAGATTTTACCTTAAGTGCCCACGTATTTTTGGGCCCATGTGCATTAGTTCTAGAAGGTCTACGGTTATTAACTTTACATCTTTTCAATTTATCAAAACGAAAATGCTCTAAATGGCAAACTCTTTTACAGTGTGCGCACTTATAAACTGGACAAACCTTTTTCTTGTGATATATACCTTTACTAGGTTATCTAGCCTTTTTATATCCAAGTCCATTCTTGTTTATGGAAGATTTTTTACTCAATAAAATCATGTCAAGCTTTTATTTCCCTTAGGTAAACTTACTCAGGGTTTCATGCAAATCATTGACTTCCTTCTTCAGGGAGACACAAGTCTTACATGTTTCTCTTGAGCTTCTAATTTTAGTTATTTCTATCTTGAAGAACTTATTAACTCCTTCAAGAGATTTTAGCGACTTCTTAAGACCTAAGTTCTATTCCTTAAGCTTATCATTTTCTTTATCTAATTGAGCACTCATTCTAAACTATTGTTTGCAAGAAGGTTTAGTTACCTTAACAATATCCTCCCCGTAAGATGCCTTTAAGGAAACTTCATCTTTTTCATTGAAAGAAGATTCTTTTATATTTCTCCTCGAGGTTGATATTTATGCTCCTCTTATAGTTTGAATATTGAAGATACTTCTTCTTCTTCATTATTTCTTAAACAAGAGGTTCCTTCAGTTGATGTTGAATTTTCTGAAGAACTTTAAACTAATAAGTATGTTCTGTCGAAGGATTCTACCATTGTTGCAATGAATAAAAAATACAAGGAGGATGAAGCTAATGTGAAAGCGGCATAATTGTGTGAAACACCCAGATCATAGGCAGAAGTTTTTCGCTCTCACTTCAGCTTCATCCTCCTTTCATTATGGATTCCATTCTGAGACAAGTAGATCATTTCTTCGTCTCCATTCACCACGAATCTTTTTAATAAAAAGTACATTTGTGAAACATTTTATGAGTTGATATTTTATTGTTGTTTAAAATGGTTGCCTTGTTTTTTGAATCCAGTTGAGTTTATTATATCGTATGTAGATTGCTTGTTTCACTAACCCCTCACTAAACATGCAATCATTTAAATTGATTTAGAAAATAATAATATGAAAATTAGGTTATATTTGAAACCAACGTAGATGAATAAATGTTTTTCGAATTGCATGCACCTTGTAGTTCATCTCTGGTTCTTTAACATATAGAATTTGGTTCAATGCCCCAAGTTCTTCAAAGCAATGATTTATTTTCTTATATTTTATATTACAAAACATCAATTTTTTTGAGAAATTTTGAACTATCTTCATCACTGTCATCATAATAATAATCATCATCGATTAAAATAATGATGATAATATTGATGATGATGACTAAAAATTAATCAACAAATTGATGCTTTGCAAAATAATCTATAAGAGAATGAACTTTGCTTTGAAAAACTTGGGGCATTAAATCAAATTCTATGTGTTAAAGAGTGAGAGATGAATTACAAGATGCATTTTATAATAAACTCATATATATACCATCACATTTGGAATATATAACCATGGTGAAATGTTAAATTTATTCACACTTTAATCAAATTGCTGTTGCTAGGTTTCGAACCCATGACATATATATATATATATATATATATATATATATATATATATATATATATATATATATATATATATATATATATATATATATATATATCAAACCAATGTAATAGACAGCACACTACATAGTTTATCATAATGGTCAGACGCTAGTGGTGGAAAAGACCATACATACAACCACTCATTACTTAATGGTTTGTTAAGCCTGATGATATCTTTTTTTCAACTGTTTGTGAGAGAGATTTTTCATAGTAGTGTAAACATTGCCCCTGTTGATGTTGCAAAACAATGCTATGCGAAGGATAAGGCACCAATGCGTGAAATGTTGGTGTTTTCTCACATTCAAGCCACTTAGAAGGTACACAAGAGAGAGTCGGTTACGTTATTCAATGCTCCTGATTTGTATTCAATGCAAAACTGGAAGCACAATAGTTTACGCATGCATGACTGTTGATTAGGGGTTTGGATCAATTGTTAAAGCATTTCCTTAATATTTTTGTGATCAATTCAAATGAAAAAAATTGATCCAAGACATACTGCCGCCATTTAAGGACGAACTCCATAATAGCACGTAACTCTTTGATATACACTGATGTCACTTGAAGTTTTGGCACTAAATTCTAAGAAAAGGCAAGAGGATGACCTTCTTGCATCAACACAACTCCAGTACCCACATTAGACACATCCGTCTCAATCGAAAAATCCTTAGAAAAATATGGAAAACTAAGGACCAGTGCGACAAACGTCGCTTGTTTGAGAGCCAAAAAGGTATGTTGTGCATCTTCATTCTAAGCGAATGCATCGTATTTGAGAAGGTGAGTTAAAGGTGCAGATATGCTTGCAAAATGAGTAATGAACTAGCATTAATAGCCAGTAAGGCATAAAAAAAACCCCAGTTGCTTAACTGTTAAAGGTGTAGGCCCTTTTTCCATAACTTCGAGTCTAGCCGGATCAACGTGTACCCCTTCGGATGAAACAATACGATATTGCCTAAGTAATTAATGGATTCTTGACAAAAAAGGAACTTAGAGAGCTTCACATAGAAGCAATGGGTCTACAATAAAGTGAAAACTAATTCCAAGTGCTGTAAATGATCTTTAAGGGAAGCACTATAGATCAATATGTCATCAAAGAAAACAATCACAAACCTTCTCAAATATTGAGAGAACAACTGGTTCATAGTGGCTTGGGATGTCGCGGGCACATTGGTAAGTCCAGATGGCATGACAAGGAATTCAAAGTGGGCCTCATGATTGCGGAACACCATTTTAGAAGTGTCATGAGGATAACCTCGAATCTGACGGTATCCAACACCTAAGTCCAATTTTGTGAAAATATGTGCACCTCCAAATTCATCTAAAAGCTCGTCAATTGTAGGGATTTGAAATTTATCCTTTCACTGTAACTGAGTTCAAAGCCCTATATTTCACATGAAAATGCCACATTTTATCTTTCTTTCTGACCAACAACACGGGCGAAGAGAAATGGCTATGGCTAGGAGCGATGATGCCTTGATCCTACATTCACAGATCAACTTCTCCATCTCTGACCTCTGAAATTACGGGTACCAGTAAGGCCTCCCATTAACTAGCTTTGACCCCTCAACAAATCAACTTCTCCATCTCTGACTTCTGAAATTACGGGTACCTGTAAGGCCTCCCATTAACTAGCTTTGACCCCTCAACAAGATGAACACGATGATCCATGACCCGGTTGAGAGGTAAACCTGTTGGAGTGGCAAAAATGGATTCAAATTTTTATAAGAGTGTTGTAATTGGGTTAGGTAAGTTAGGTGGAAATTGAAGGAATGATTTTAAGAATGGGTTAGGTTGTTGAGGAGAAGTTATGATAGTGAAAATACTAGCAATGTCACTGTTGTGGATTAAAGCTTACAGTTGATGGAGTGAGACCAGTTGGGAAGAAATGGAGGCATCACCAACAAATGTGACTTGAGTCCCTTGCCAAGAGAACTCCATGGCCAGAGCATAATAATCATGTGCTACTTTACACAAGGATTATAGCCAAGGGAATCCCAATACAACATCTGGACCTTCAATGTCTAAGATAAATAAAGATACAAGAAAATTAATGCCCTGTAATGTAAGAGAAATACCATGGCAACAAAATTGAAAAAATTAGATGTGTCACATCCTGTTGCAACCTTGAAGTGAGGGCATGCAATGGTTGGAAGCCTTAAGAGTTTCACCAAAGTCTGTTTGAAAAAATTACGAGTGATCCCTCTGTCAAAAAGAATGTTGAAACTATGGTGGTTGTAGAGCCCCAAAATCTGCACTGATTAATTAACTCTAGAGTTGAATAGAGAGGGAATTAAGACTGAAAATGCCACCAGAAACATCATCTATAATATGAATCAGATTTCGATGGTGGCAAATCTTCATCTTCTCCCATGAGAATTGGGTTGAGTAGTTGGACCTTAAGACTAATTTTTGCTTATGGGGTTATGTGTCATTAAAACAGGCCTCATAGGCCCTGGCCATGGAAAAGTCTTCCATCAAAGTAGTGGGCCAATGAGATTGGGATTCCATAATGTTTCTTCTTGCTGATACTGATAAGTGTTCGTGCGTAAGACACTTTTAGTGAGGAGAGAAAGAGAGAATAAGGAAATAAGAATTTGTATTATTTAATTGTGTGTGAATAATGATACAAGCTAGGTCTATTTATATACAACCCTAATTAGGCTTGGGCTAACACAACTTGGATTATATTTAAATATTAAATCTAATCAAATCTAATCATATTAAATCAAATCTAATTTAATATTTCAACACACCCCCATAATCCAAGTTGTCGAACCTACGCTAGTCATAGTCGATCTGAACTATTCCTAATTTCTTTCTCAAATTCAGGAATCTGTCGATCTTCAATCCTTTGGTGAAAATGTCGGCCAACTGTGCTTCACTTGAGCAATGCCTAACTTCAAGTTCACCTCGATTTACCTTTTCCCTTAAGAAGTGAAATCTGGTTTCGATATGCTTACTCCTTCCATGTAGAACTGGATTCTTCGCCAGATTTATAGCTGACTTGTTGTCGATTTGCAACACAAGAGGTTTCTTCACTTCGACCTCCATTTCTTCAAGTACTGATCTGATCCAAATTGCTTGACATGCAGCATAAGATCCTGCTATATATTCAGCTTCACACGATGACAATGCCACCACAGGTTGCTTCTTCGAACACCATGAGATTGGGGCACCAAATACTTGAAAGAAATAGCCAGTTGTACTTCTTCGATCTTCCTTTTCTCCACACCAATCAGCATCTGAAAAACAATTAACTATTGCTCCTTTGCCTTCAGATTCTCGTCGAAATATAATTCCACAATCTGTCGTTCCTTTTAAGTATCTTAGAATTCTTCTTGCAGCTTTCATGTGTGACACTCTTGGTTCGCTCATGAATCTGCTCACTAATCCGACTACGAAACCTATATCAGGTCTACTATTGCACACATATCTCAGAGATCCAACTATTTGTTTGAACAAAGTTACATCAACTTTGTCTTCCTCTCCATGCTTCTCCAACTTCAAGTTTGGTTCGACAGGCGAGGATGCAGAATTCGAATCATCCATTCTGAATCTCTTGAGTATCTCTTTGACATACTTCCTTTGATGTAGCACCATACCTTGCTTCGACATATGAAATTCCATGCCTAGGAAATAAGACAATTTTCCCAGATCTGACATTTCAAATTCCTTCTTCATCAGCTCTTTGAACTTCGACAAGTTCTTCAAGCTATTTCCAGTTACTAACAAGTCATCGACATATAAGCAGATGATTGTTATATCTTGTGCTACAACCTGAACATAGACACCATACTCAGACTTGCATTTTACAAAACCCAATTCGACTAAGTATGAGTCGATCTTCTTGTTCCATGCCCTAGGCGCCTGCTTGAGGCCATAGAGTGCTTTGTGCAACTTATATACTTTACTCGCTTCCTTCTGAATCACAAACCCAGGAGGTTGTGTGACATAGACCTCTTCGTCTAACGGACCATTCAGAAAAGCTGACTTCACATCTAGGTGAAATGTAGACCAACCTTGGTTACATGCCAATGCTACCACTAGTCGAACTGTCTCCAGTCTTGCTACTGGAGCAAATACTTCAGAGTAGTCAAGTCCTTCTCTTTGAAGAAACCCTCGAGCTACTAATCTTGCTTTATGTCTAGCTATCGACCCATCAGCATTGTGTTTCAACTTGAACACCCACTTTACTTCGATAGCTTTTGTATGTGCTGGCAATTCGACTAACTCCCATGTGTTGTTTCTTTCGATTGCCTGTAACTCTTCGACCATAGCTAACTTCCACTGTTGAATTTTTAAAGCTTCATTATGGTTGATTGGTTCAGCACCTGCAAGTAAAGCAAAATGAACTAATTCGCCATCTGGTGTGACTTCATCATCACCAGTCACTTCATAATCATGAAGTCTTGTTGGAGGAACTCTATTTCGTCGAGGTCGTTGGCTTGTTTCAGCCACATCCTCTGTATCGGGAATGTCAGCAACTGCTTCTACTTCGACTTCGACTTGATTCTCAGCAATTTCTTCAACTTCGACTTCAACTTCATTTTCTTCGTCGAAATCATAGCTCATCAGTGGCATGTTAATTGAATTACTAGAATTCCAATCCCAGGCAGAATTTTCATCAATCACAATATCTCAACTTAACACAATCTTCTCATTAATTGGATTGAATAGCCTGTATGCACCAGTCTTATGATATCCTACCAGAATCATAGGTTCACTCTTGTCATCAAGCTTCCTTCTTCTTGCATCAGGAACATGCTTGTAACACATAGAGCCAAACACCTTCAGATGACTCACTGATGGTCGTTTGCCACTCCATACTTCTTCAGGAACCTTGTTCTTCAATTGCTTAGTAGGGCACCTGTTCAGAATATAAACAGCTGTCGAAACAGCTTCACCCCATAAAGATTTTGGCAAATTCTTCTGCTTAAGCATACATCTCGCCATATCCACTATGGTTCTGTTTCTTCTTTCAGCAATTCCATTATGTTGAGGAGTATAAGGAGCAGTTACCTCATGATCAACACCATTTTCTGCACAGAATTTTTCAAACATCTTCGAAGTGTATTCGCCACCTCCATCTGTTCGCAAAACTTTGATCCTCTTCTCACTCTGGTTTTCGACGAGCATCTTGAATCTCTTAAAGATTTCAAATACTTCGTCCTTTCTCTTGATCACATAGATCCATAACTTTCGACTAAACTCATCGACAAACGAAACAAAATATCTGTTTCCACCAATGGTTTGTTCTTCGAACGGACCACATACATCTGAATGTACAACTTCGAGTATACAGGATGATCTCATTGGCATAGTCGAAATGAAAGAATTTCTGGCTTGCTTTCCGACTAAACATCCTTCACAGAGTTTGTCAGGCATCTCAAGACTTGGGATACCAGATACCATATCTTGAGTAATCAGCTGGTTGAGTGATCGAAAGTTTAAATGCCCAAACCTCAAATGCCACAACCAACTATCCTTGTGGTCGACAACAGTTTTTAGACATTGTACTTCAGTCGAACTGATCATGGTCTTAAACGTCCTGTTCTTCGACAACGAAGATTCCAAGACCAAATTGTTTTGGGTGTCGAACAGTTTCAAAACTCCATCTTTCATGACAACTGAGAAGCCTTTTTCGACCAGTTGTCCAACACTTAGTAGGTTGCACTTCATTCCAGGTACATAGAACACATCTCTAATCATAGCTTTCGCTCCATTACTCAGTTGAAAAACTATGTTGCCAGTACCTTCTGCTTGCAACGAACTGTTATCAGCAAGTTTTATCTTGCTCTTCTTCGACTTCTCAAAATCTATCAACCACTCCTTTCGACCAGTCATGTGATTTGAGCAGCCTGAGTCGAGAAACCAGATCTTAGATTCGACACGGTTATCTGCTACTGCAGCCATAACCACCATACCACCTTCAGAATCATCTGAGTCTTGGCGTGCAAGTTTTGCTCCTTCGTCCTTGCCTTTTTCCGATCCATTGTCTTTCCTGTACCAACAATGTTTGGCCAAATGACCCCTCTTTTCACAGTTATAACACACTATACCTTTCTTATCTTCTTTGTCCTTTCGATAGTTTCCTCCTCCTCTTTTCGAGGATTCAGAATCTCTATCTTCGACCTGATTCTTGTGAGGGTTCGACCAAGACTTCTTTCCTTGAGTCTTTTCGAATTTGCCTTTGGATTTGTTGGAACCACCATTCCTTTTCCAGGACTGAGCCTGCAGTGCTTGTATCGAATCCTGAACTCCCTTTCTTTCGACAATTCTCATCTCATGCGCCTCCAACGAACCAACCAAATCTTCCACTTTTAGGGTTTCAAGATTGTTGGATTCTTGAATAGCTACGATAACGTGATCAAAGTGAGAGGTTAACGTTCTCATTGCCTTCTCAACTATCATCTTATCAGTTATGGTTTCACCACAACCCTTCATGAGATGGACGAGTTTCTGAACCTTCGACACATATTCTGCAACTTTTTCGTCTTCTCCCATCGACAACAACTCATATTCTCGACGCAAGGTTTGTAACTTTACAACCTTGACTTTCTTACCCCCTTCATAATACTTCACCAGAATATCCCATGCCTCTTTCGCCATTTCAGCATGAGAGATTCTGTCGAAGTTAGCAGCATCGACCGCCGTCTGAATGCAATAAGCAGCCTTGCAATCTCTCTTCTTGACTTCGTTGTGAGCTTTTTTCTGTTCTTCGGTTGCATTTGCAGCCAAAACAGGAACGCCATCGTTAACCACTTCTAGGGTTTCATGGAAGCCAAATAAGGATTGCATCTGTTTTTTCCATCGGATCCAATTCCTGCCGTCAAGCATTGGAAGGGAACTCGGAATGCTCTTATCACCAGTCATCTTCGCCGCGGTTGATTAACTTGCCCTAGAAACACGATTTCTGACGTGAAATTCTTGAAAACTTGATCAAGTACAAAACCGGAAGCTCTGGATACCAATTTGTTAGTGCGTAAGGCACTTTTAGTGAGGAGAGAAAGAGAGAATAAGGAAATAAGGATTTGTATTATTTAATTGTGTGTGAATAATGATACAAGCTAGGTCTATTTATATACAACCCTAATTGGGCTTGGGCTAACACAACTTGGATTATATTTAAATATTAAATCTAATCAAATCTAATCATATTAAATCAAATCTAATTTAATATTTCAACAATAAGTAAGTATTCAAAAATACCAGTCACTTTATTCATCAAATCCTCAAATCGAGTTTGAAAATATGCTACAAAAATTGTTTTGAGATAATTTGGAAAGATTTGCTTCAATGTCTTCGTATTGGGTTGGTCTAAAATAGAGGCAAACAACGGTAAGTAAAGCCGACCATGATGTTAACATATTGTTATGTGTAGCCCACTGAAACCACGCAGCAATGCGTTCATCAAGGTGAAATGAACCGATATGAAGTCAGGACTCCGCTGGTGTGTCAAGGAAATCGAATAAGGATTCAATATGGAAGATCCAATTAAGTGGGTTAATGATGGTTTATGAAAACTTTCATATTGGTCAAACAGTCACCTAAAGGTCAATGATTCACTCAAACAAGTGAGGGAGACACCACATATTCACCTAAAACTTTAAGGTAATATGGCTATGGGTCATCTCATTTATAAAATGCCCAACTTCCAATTTTTTAAACAATGTGAGACTTAGAACTCAACTTGTTTCTCAACAATCTCCCCCTCAAGTGTGAGTTCGTCCACTATATTCCCCTTAAAGCGAAATTTCTTTCATCCACATTCTTGTACAGCCGTTGAGAGACACCCTTATCTCGTCACAGGTGCTTCAACGGAACACACCGCCTGACCACCATGTCAAGAAGACTTTCGACACAAGGAGTCGATCCCTTACCCAGACTATCAACCCCGATACCAGTGATGAATCATCATCAGAGGGGAGCGTTCATATTGGGTCAAACATTCACATAAATATCAAAGACTCACCCAAACAAGTGAGAGAGGAACCACATATTTACTAAAAACTTTAAGGTGATAAATGTATAGAAACTTTCTCATATTACTCAACCTCCACTTATCTAAACAATATGAGACTTATAACTCACACTTGTTTCTCAAGAATTAGATTCACCAAAACATGGACTGAGATTCTAGTTAGAATTATAACATGGAACATAGCGATTCAACTTGTACATCAATTTTGTAATGAATAGGGTTCATGAGGTGGTGGTGTTCATGATAAAAGTGTCAATGATACACCTCCCTTGATGGAAGTGTAAAGTGTAAATGAGAAACACTCTTCATACAAGTGAAGGCTCCTAAATAACAAAGGAAGAGAAATAAAATTAGAAATCAAGAGGAAGAGCGAATTCTTATCATTTCACATGGCTCAAAGAGATTGCAAATTATAGAATGTTTTTTTTTAAATAACATAGTATTTCAATAAAAATACTAAAATAACACATTTTTCAGAAAAATTATCAAACTAACACACTTTCTACATGCAGGCGCCATACCATATGACGACTGCATTAATTTTTTTTTGCATGTTAACTGGCACGCCATATCATATGGCGCCGGTGTGTATTTTTGGCATTTGGTTTTCCTGGGGATATGGCGCCTCAGTAGACACCCCCCCTTTTATATTTTGAAACCCATATTTTTTTATTTTTCATTTTTAATTAAGTTTTTTTATGAATTGGTAGATACACTATGTCACTTGTCTATAAATACGAATGCACTCTCATTTGATACTCCACAACTATTATCAACAATATCCTAAACTCTCCCATCCCACTATGTCTGAGTGGTTAAATCGGCGCCATCATCGGAGGAACCGCTTCCAACATTTCCACTTATGAAAAGAAATGCCCTAGTTTGTTTTTCACCAATAAAACCTCCGATGAAAGTCTTACTCTGGAACACGCAGACCTTGGAGCATTTGAATAGGGAATTGAATCGCTGGCTAGAAGGAGAATTTGCTGCAGGTGAAAAGATCAGGAAAATTGAGAGGTTGATTGAGGTGTCAAGCCCAAATGGAGTTACCCGTACTTGGAGAAAAGTGGAAAATGATGTTGGTGTCCTTATGATGATGTTAACACCAAAGAAAATGAGCTTGATGGTTGTAATATCCTAGATAAGTTGATTCGTTGAGTTGTTTCTTTTGGGTATGTTGTTGTTATTTTCCGATTTGGTATTAGGTTATGTCGTTGTTAATTGTTGCTATTGAGCTATTAAGTTAAGCTTTGTTAAGTTATGTCGTTGTTAATTTTAAGCGCTTAGGTATGCTATAAATGAAATGAAATTTGTTATTGTTATAAATAGACAAGGTTACATTTCAAACTATGATGTTGTGCTTGATCCCACATTGGGACATTTGGTACGATTGTGTCCCGGCTGACGGCACGAACTACATAATCTCACCATTTTGTTTGCTGATTCATCTTCGTTCGAATACGGGTGCTATTAGGGCATCCCTTTTTCTATCTTCGCATCAAATCATTGTGCCAGATAATTTCACCTTCGTATAGAGGCCAGTAGTCCTCCTTTGCTACCACATGAAAGCTAGTGCTGTAGATATTGCATAGAGTAATGACTTGGTGAAGAACATAAAGATAGTTGGTTGGGTCCAGCCGAGCCTTCGAACATGCTGCTATAACATGGGAGCAAGGCATACGAAATGCCTGAAACTTTCCACAGTCACACCAACTCCTATCCAGTTCCACTCGGTAACATCCCCTAGGCCTCCCTTCATTGTGATCAATAGAATCTGTAACACTGAACCAACCTTTATTACGGTCAAAGACCGTGACCACATGTGTGTTGGCTTTGGCACCTTCGTCCTTCATGAATGTCATTGAACTACTACTGAACAGCTGCCCAGATTGCAAGACAAAACCCCACTTTGTACGTCTGGTATCAAAGAGTGCACCGAACCTAAAATATGTTGACCTTACCAAAGAGGTTATCGGTAGGTTTCGGATGCCCTTGAATATAGAGTTCATTGATTCAACGAGGTTTGTTGTCATGTGTCCCCATCGCTGGCCATTGTCGTATGCCCTTGTCCATTTCTCCAGTTGAATATTATCAATCTATCTCAATGTATTTGCATTTTTCAGTCTGATCTCGCCACGGTAGTGTCTGAAGGTAGGCTCTGTTAGTGCATAACCCGCATTCACAACCTTCTTCCTTAGCATTTTGTCCTTGATCTCCCGCATGAAATTTTGAGCGATGTCTCTAATGCAATACACATGGCTTGAGGGAGGATCCTGCCAACCGTTATCAAGATTGTTGTATGCACTCTCGATTGACAGGTGTCTATCAGAGATAAAAAATAAGTTAGGTTGGTGAGACACGTATTGTTGGAGATTTTTTAGGAAAAAACTCCAACCTCCAGCAGTCTCCCCTTCAACTAGAGCGAAGGCGATTGGAAAAATGTTATTGTTGCCATCCTGTGCCACATCCATGAGTAGCGTGCCCTTATATTTCCCGTACAACCATGTTCCATCAATTTGAATGATAGGTTTACAGTAAGCTAATCCTTTGATACATGGTTCAAACCCCCAGAATAGTCTGTGGAAAATGCCATTTCCACTGACACAAGTCCCGTTTGGGGTATACGCCGAAAATGTCTCCAAGATGGCAACAGTCCCTGGAACATATTGTTTAAGTGCCACCAGGTATTTTGGAAGTTCTTTGTAAGACTCCTCCCAATTTCCAAACACTGTTTCAACCGCCTTAGTCCTATCTATCCACACTTTCCTGTACGAAGGAGTATAGTTGTATCTTTGAACCATATGCGTGATTATGGTACTCACCTTCAAAGAAGGGTTGTCGCTAATGACTGATAGAACTTCATTGCATATCAACTAAGAGATGAGCTTGCGATGATCCTGCATTGGATTCGTGATTATACAAGTGTGCTCTAGACCCATTGGCCCTATCTTCCAGGAATCGCTTCTCTTCCGGAAAGATGTTATTAATCTAAACGGACACACCTTGTTACAGCAATAGATCATATACAGAGTCGGATTTGTTCGATCGACTTTATAATCTACAGACAAGTCCATGTGATACTGTTTTATAGCTCGGACACAATCTTTTTTTGTACGTAAATTGTCTCCCACTTTTAATGTTCCTTCTGTTTGCATGTATGAATTGTAAAAAATATCCGTTGATGGTTCGTCTTCGCATAAGTTGAGACTTGTCATATGTTGAGGTGGGCAATAAACATGATTGGCTGGTAATATGTCTTCCTCGTTGTTTACCATTTCATCGACAATGACCTCAGCTTCTTCTTCTTCATCGTCAACGACATCGACTTCAGCTTGGTCGTCGTCAGATTCGTTAACAACTTGAGAAAAATCAAGTTGTTGAGACAGTTGTTGTTGTTGTTGTTGTAACGTAATATATAACTCAATATCATTGAAACCAGAATACTCATGACTGAGAAACATATTACGCATATCATCATCGTCCCGAATCTTTAACTGAAAAAATTTGCATTGCTCGTGCCCCAAAAAAAAACAGAGGATTCTTGTAGACGATTTGGCCAACTGGACCACACAGTAATTTCTTTTCTAATCTGGGTTTCAAATGTAAAAAATTTGATCTTCTATCAATTAAAAACCTAGTAACTTCCATATTTCAAAAATTGAAATTGGTTATGGGACATTCAAATATCTCACCATTGAGATGTGCACATATCATGTATTGTGGTGTTTGAGCCATAACAAAAACGTTACTAACTCGTGTTAGGAAGAAATGGTTTACAACTTTTAGTGTTTGAAAGAATATGTTACTAAATGATAAGATAATAAATTGTATGTCTCTTGTGTATTAATAGGCGTATAGTTGATACGAATTATTTATTTACATGTCTTGTATGTTTTAATACTTCAGAATGCTTTACAACTTATGTCTTACCAACTTCACTTACAACACATTAAAGTAAAAAAATAAAACCATTGTCTTCCATGCATCATGTGATTCTCTGCATGACATGACTACACTTCCATGCCAAGAATCTCACAAGACTACACTATTCTTTATCATGCCTATACCCTATACGAAATATTTATTCACTTCTTTATCATGCCTATTCCTATACACTACACTAAAGTCTTACCAACTACACTTACAAGACATTAAAGTTGTAAAAAACAAAACCATTGATTTAATACATGCATCATGTGATTCTCTGCATGACATGACTACACTTCCATGCCAAGAATCTCACAAGACTACACTATTCTTTATCATGCCTATACATTATACGAAATATTTATTCACTTCTTTATCATGCCTATGCCTATACACTACACTAAAGTCTTACCAACTACACTTACAAGACATTAAAGTTATAAAAAACAAAACCATTGATTTAATGCATGCCTCATGTGATTCTCTGCATGACATGACTACACTTCCATCTTTTAATGCTTCACAATGCTTTACAAGTTACTACAAAGACTTTATTACTATTATGAATACTTTTTGTAAATACTTATTATTATTATTATTGGTATTATTATTAAATACTATCACATGTCTTACATGCCTACCATTCTCAGTTCACTTTTCATTATCACATGCAATCACACTTGTTTTCTTTAGCACACTATACAAAATCAGAAGACTAGACTATTCTTGCATGCATCATGTGATTCTCTGCATGATAATACTACACTACCATGCCAAGAATCTCACATGGGGTGTAAAAATACACTATTCCTTATCATGCATATACACTACTTCTTTAGCACACTATACGAAATATTTATTCACTTCTTAGATGTCTTACCAAGAATCTCTGCATGACTACACTTGTTAGATTCACATGGCTACCATAATAGTCTTCAAAGACTACAATTCCAAGACTATACTAAAGTCTTACCAACTACACATACAAGACACTAAATGGCTTCACATGCAATGCCTGCAAGATTCTCTGCATGACAATGACCAAGAATCATGTAAGAGAACACTTACACGATTCCTTACACAAAGTGCATCACATTTCACCATGCATTTTCACGTGACTCCTCTCATCACACTCTTCACCATTATAAATACATTCTCATCACTTTACAAAATCTTCTCATCCCAAACTCTTCTGTTCCATTACAAACTCTTATACTCAAATTACAAAATCTTCTCATCCATCACAAAGTCTCCTTCTTCATACCAATTACTAAAAAATATCTCTACTCACGATGGACAACGATCACATAGGAACACCTGAAAACGTTGCAGAGTTTGTAAGCATTTTGCTTTATTTGTTTTGTCTTCCCTTAGTTGTATTTTTCTATAAAACTAAGGTTATTTATATTTTTCTTCAGGAGGTATCAAGGTTTCGTTGTTGTGGGCATGACTACATACCACACGACACATTCATAGAAGGATACCTAAATGCACGTGGCTTTGGTGATTTGATAAAAATCAAATCATACTCGCTTGACCCCAAATTTATTCTAGCTTTGCTACAATGTTGGAGGCCAGAGACCCACACATTTCACCTTTCTTTCGGTGAATGCACGGTCACACTACAAGATGTGTATATGTTACTTGGCCTACGCATCGATGGAAAGGCCGTCAACGACAAGGATATTGTTGATAACCAACTTTGCGAAGATTTGTTGGGCGCCCCGCTTTGTGTCGAAACACCTCAGCTAACACGTGATGGTCGACCTAGGGGCCAAGGTATTAATTTAAAATACCAAAGAGAACAATATCATTCTATTATATTAGACGAGGAATCCACCGAGTATGAAAAGATAGTTAAAACTCGGTGTTATATAATGACCTTATTTGGTCATTTTTATTTATTTCCAGAAAGTACTGGAAATAGTGTAAATATTATGTATTTACCATTGTTATCCAACATTAATAAAGTGTGCGACTATAGTTGGGGTTCAGCTGTCCTGCCCTATCTCTATAGTTCACTATGTAAAAATTCAAAAAAAATACTTGTATTTTGTATGGTTGCGCCTATCTACTTCAAGCGTGGGGTTGGTCTAGAATGCCCACACTAGCTCCTGTTAACCGGAATCCATTCACACTTCCCTACGTAAACAAGTAAGTTTAATTTTAAAACTCGAACTTGTATACTTTGCTGAAATGTTTATTTATAACTAATTTATTTGTGTCACTTTTTTTAGGTGGTCAGTTCCGGGAATGAATTACCAACGAAATCCCAGGAACTCAATAATCGTTTACCGCAACATTATAGATCACATTGGGCCCGATGATGTAATTTATTCTTAAACTACCATAAATTTGTCTAATAAATTACCACACCGCAAAATTTCTCATTAAATCTTTTGTTCTTGTAGTTTGTCTGGAGGCCGTATGAGGGTCTCGACCATCAGCCCAACGCGGATGATTCTGCAGTGTGGACATCAAAAACACCCATCATTCGGTTCACTACAGTGGAGATGCATCAAAGTGATCGGGTGAAACTGCAGTTCGGAATGCATCAGGATATTCCAGTCGCTCTGACATATTTGGGAGAATGGCATCAACGTAGAATGGATACACAATGGGTTGTAGGTCATTGGAAAAACTTTGCAAAAGAGATGTGTCAACATTGGGAGAATCGACATCGACACATCTTAGCCGAACCTGTTGTGGAAGGGGCTAGACCAACTAAACAATATATAATTTGGTTTAGGTCGGTTACAACACCCCAAAAATTTCTGTCTGAGCCGACGTATCTGATTGATCCGCGTCAATGTGCTTCTTTCTCACAACCACATGCCCAACATCAAACACTGTATTATACCCAACAACCAAGTATACCAACTGAATTAATCTTCCAAAACCGCAACCCTTTCATGACACCAACCCAGTCACAACAACAAGAACCTTACCCCTACCGCCAGCCCGCCTACACCGACCCCACTTCTTCCTATAGCCCTGATAACTCTTTCGAACCCACCCCAGTCCACCATATCCCCCCAAAAATGAACACACAATCGTCCTACCACCAACATACACACCCACTATTTGACTACCAAACCCCACAACAACCATTGCATTGTTTCCAAAATGATTCAATATACCAATTCGGCCAACCATGCCACCGACACCCAACCCAACCCCCCCGTCCCAACTACGAAAACATGGGCATGCAACTGGATTACGGAAGCGCCGTTAGCGGCAATCCCCTCGGCTATTGGGGACAAATGCAACAGATGCCTCTTCCACAGGTCAACACGCAAAGGCCAGAGACACCTCAACAAAATCGTGGTAGACCTCGACGCCGCGCAAATGCCCCAACATGTAGAGCCGGTAGACGTTTCGATAAGGCCGATCATTAAATTTTTGTTTTCCATCAATTGTACAAATTTTTATATTGTGAACATTGTTATCTAATTTTTCTAGCATTTTTTTTCTATTTAATTTTTCCATTTCCTAATTAAAATAATAATTAAAAAAAGTAATTGAACTGAGGCGCCATATCATATGATGCCTCCCTTCAAAGCAAAAAATTAGGGAAAAAACAAATACACTTAGTCGCCATTTTATATAGCGTTTTGAGATTTTCTTTAACTAAGGCGCCATATGGTTTGGCGCCAACGTGTTGGAAACATGTCATTTTGGTATATTATTTGAAACTTTGGTTATTTCATTATTATTTTTTTAATAATTTTGTTATTCTAAAAAAAAATTCAAATTATAACTTATAGTCTCATGCATAACAAAATGTGAGAATTCAAAAAATAAAATAACTGAAAGAAATTAATAGATTGCACTCAAGGATTTCCATCGCACACACAATCATTCATCTATTTTGGCTTCTTGATGACACGTTTTCCCATTGTTAGGCCATCCTTCTCTACTTTCATTACATCTTCAGTATGTGATACTGAGTTTTTCTTATACTCTGTTGGGTCTTGCTCACCTAGTTGAGTCGTATCAGTTTGTGTTTTAATTTGTATGAAAGAGGTGGGAATCGAGGATGAGCCATTTATTGCTAAGGTCACAGAACGCAGGTGTCAGCAGGAGATAAAGTCTTAGGACTGCTGTAAAGCAGGGACTAGGGAGAAGTCAATGGCAGGTAGACTTAAGGACAAAATCTTTGGTGGTCCAAATGGTAATCTGAGTTTTGATGGGCTGGTAGAGGCCCATTTGTTGGAGAAGGCCCAAAGGACTACCCCACCTGTTAATGGGTCGGTGGGAAGTAAAGAAGTTTCTTTGGGAATTTTAGGCCCATTAAAAAGTGGAAAGAAAAAAGGAAGTAGAAGCGAGAAGGGGCAATCTATTCAACCTAAATGCAGAAATTCTAAGAAGAAGGTGAAGGTTAAGATGCCTGCTCGTTCGTTAGTGGATGACATTGAGGATCCTGCCGTGGATCTCATCGTTGAAGAATCTTCGCAAAAGATAGTAGTTAACGGCGGAGCGGAGGTGGACCAGGTAAGTCGTTGCCATTCAATTACAAATTCTGAAGTTTTGTTAGGAAGCAGAAGGTTTTGGAAGGAATTCGAAAGCAAAGTGTCAAGCAAAGTAAGGGAGATTGTTGGTTCTCTTGGAGTGAGTGATGGTGACCGTAAAAGAATGGAGAATGTGATAAGAAGGATGGAGAAGAGGGACGAAGAAGGGAAACGTTCAAGGGAGGCTTCAAATGGTCCATTATGAATATCATGTCTCTCAATCTTAGGGGGTGCGACAACTTAGTTAAAAGAAAAAGTGTTGCTCTTATGATTCAATAGGGGAAGGTTGATGTTTGCTTTCTTTAAGAAACTAAGAAAGCTAACATAGATTGTAATTTTGTTTACTCTTTATGGGGCAATCAAGATGTGGAATGGTCTGCTCTTGATGCCATAGGTAGCGCTGGAGGTTTGTTAATGATGTGGAAGAAAGATTCGATGAATCTCTTTTGTAGCTTTAGGAATGAGGGTTTTTTTAGGGGTTAATGGAGTTTGGAAGGGTTCTGAAGTGTTCTTGGTCAACGTTTACTCTCCGTGCTTGCTGAGTAAAAAGAAGCTGTTGTGGAGGGAAATGGTAGAGGTTAAAAGCAGATTCAACAGAGGTTATTGGGTTATCGGGGGTAACTTCAATGCTATTGCTTTTAAGGAGGTGAGGAAGCGTTTAGGGGGTCAAGTGAGAAGCAAGGAGATAGAGGAGTTCAGAAATTTTATAGGAGAGTTAGATTGTGTGGATGTGCCTTGTGAGGGTGGGTTATTCATGTGGTTCAATAGGGCTGGGAATTCGATGAGCAGATCGACAGATTCTTAATCTCAGAAGGCTTAATCGAAGAGTGGAACATCAAAGGTCAACACATTGGTAGAAGGGAGATCTCATACCACTGTGCAATTTGGTTGAAGTGTAATTCGGTGAATTGGGGCCCTAAACCTTTTAGGTTTGTTAAATCTTGGTTGAAACACCCGGATTTCTTAGGATTTGTCAAAGATTGCTGGAATTCCATGCCTGTAAGTGGTAGGGACGATTTCATCCTGAAAACAAAGTTGTGCATTCTTAAAGAGAAACTGAAAACTTTGAGTAAGGTCGTTTTTGGTTGGATGGACATCAAGATTGAAGAAGCCATTAATGATCTAAATTTCTTAGATCAGGAAATGAGTAAATTGGGTTTTGATAGATTTGAAGATCTGGTGGACGCTAGAACTAAGGCGAGTGACGAAGTTTGGAGTAATCTCAACTTGAATGAGGATATCCTCAGAGTCAAAGCCAAGGAAGATTGGTTGAAGGATGGGGATAGTAATTCTAAATTTTTCCACAATACTATCAAAAGGAGGAGGAGGAGAAGAAATGGTATCTGGTTTGTCAAGACAGAGAGAGGTGTTATTGAAGATGTTGTGGGGGTTAAGAGTGAGGTTAGAAGGTTCTTCGAAGAGAATTTTAAAGAGGAAGACCAATGTCGCCCTACTTTGGAAGACTTGGATATGTTAAGACTGTCAGAGGAGAACAAGAGGTGGTTAGAGAACGACTTTTCGGTTGAGGAAATTAAGGAAGCAATATGGAATTATGGAGACGACAAGAGTCCTGGCCCTGATGGGTACACCTTTGCGTTTTTCCAGGGGTGTTGGGGAATTGTTAAAGATGATGTCATTCGTTTTGTGATGGACTTCCATAATAATCCTTCCTTGACCAAAGGTGTTAAGGCTTCCTTCCTCACTTTAGTTGCGAAAACGAGGAATCCTCAGTGCCTTTCGAACTACAGACCTATCTGCTTAGTTTCGTGCTGCCAGAAGATATTATCTAAAATTCTTGCCTCTAGATTGAGGAAAGTTGTTGGTTCTTTGATTTCGGAGGAGCAGTCGGCCTTTTTGCCCGGCGGATGTATTTTCGACGGTGTTTTGGTTGCTAACGAGATAATTGACCTAGCTAAGAGGAGAAGAAAGAGTTGTCTTCTGTTGAAAATCGATTTTGAACGGGCTTACGGTTGTGTCTCGTGGAAGTTCCTCAATGACTTGCTTGTAAAGCTGAACTTTGGGGAAAAATGGAGGAAGTGGATAGGTTCCTTGGTGTGTGACAGAACTATGTCGGTTATGGTTAACGGAAGTGCTACGCTTGATTTCAAGGTCCACAAAGGTTTGAGGTAAGGGGATCCTCTATCCCCTTTCGTATTCCTGTTAGTTATGGAAGTTTTAATAAGGTTAGTCAGAAAAGAAGAAACTTTGGGATTGTACAAGGGGTTCCCAGTTGGAGATGAAGATCGTTTCAGCGTAACTCACTTTGCTGATGATACACTATTCTTTGGTGAGGATGAACAGGCTAATTTGTGGAGTTTAAAGGTTATCCTTAGAGGGTTTGAAATGGTAACAGGGCTGAAGGTGAATTTTTGTAAAAGCAAAATTGGTGGCATAAACGTTAAAGAGGAGTTTCTGACTTCTGCTGCTACATTTCTTAACTGTGACTCTATGAAGTTGCCATTCATTTTTCTTGGTGTCAGCATAGGGGTAAGCCCTAGAAGAAAACCTACGTGGAAGGATTTGCTAGATAAAGTGAGATTAAGGTTAGCAGATTGGAAGGGTCGGCAACTCTCCATTGCAGGTAGACTTGTGCTTATTAAGTCTGTTATTAGTGCATTGCCGCTTTACGCTTTCTCATTCTATAAAGTACCGGTAGGGGTGTTGAAGACAATCCAAGGTATTCAAAGTAAGTTTTTGTGGGGAGGGAATGAGCAGAAGAAGAAGATTCACTGGGTTGATTGGCAAACATTATGTCGTCCGATCGAGAAAGGCGATTTAGGGATAAAGGATCTGTGCAGTTTCAATCGTGCCTTATTGATGAAGTGGAAGTGGAGGTTGATCAATCATGGCGATTTTTCATGGAAGAAAGTATTAAGAATTAAGTATGGGAAAGTGTCTTTGAATCACAACAGTTTAGAGGGTGAGGGAGAAAGTAGGTTTGAGTCTATTTGGTGGAGAGACTTAAAGATCATTAGTGGTGATACAGTTACGGGATCCGACATCTTTCTCTCTAGTGTGAGATGCACCATTGGGAATGGAGAAGCTACCATATTCTAGCACTCTGTTTGGGCTACTGATACTCCCCTTAAACTTGTTTTTCCTAATCTGTTTCTTATTGCAGTTGCCCCAAACAGCTCTGTCGCTAATGTTGGCTATTGGATTTGTGGAGTTTGGAAATGGATTACCCCTTTCTCTGATATTGCAGGTTCTGGCCTGGCTAGGGAGAAGGACGATCTCTTGGACCTGTTAGATTCAATTAAACCCAATAATATTGTGGATGTTTTCTGTTGGGGCCCGGTTTTGTTAGGAGGTGATGAGGTGTGCAACGGTTTTTCGGTTAAATCAGCCTACAACCTCTTGTGGAAGCCCAGAAATGCTATTGATGAGGAGGAGGAAGTATCGACTACTATGTCCAAAGTTTGAGATTCGAAGCTGCCCTTGAAGATCAAAATATTTATGTGGAGGTTGGCCAGAAATAGACTTCCAACTGTGGCACAACTTGTGAGGCGTAATATAGCGATCATAGGCGGGAACACGTCTTGTGCAGAGTGCGGATTCCAGATGGAAACTCTTAGTCACGTGTTTTTCGAGTGTTCAAAATCTGCAGCGATTTGGAAACGGATGGATAGGTGGCTGGGAATTGTCAGTGGTGTCCAAATCAATTGGATGGAGCATGCCCTCCAATACTATGGTGCTGTCAAGAGTATGTCAGGGAGCACTGTTGGATTGCTCATTTGGTGCACAGCCGTCTGGTTCATATGGTATGGTAGAAATCGTAGGATATTTGATTCATCTTGTATAAGACAATTTTATTCTATGATTGGTACACTGTCCCTATGATTTGTTGTAAAGGGATTTAGTGTTGTTTTCTGTTGGGTTTCTGCACCCCTTGTGCAGGCTTTGCTATAATTGATCCATTGCTTTCAGAAAAAAAAATATGATGAATAAAATTAAGACTTAACTGTAATTTTAGTTTCTATATTTTTATTTTTTTTTAGTTTTGATCATTTTATTTTAAAATTCGGAATTTTTGTCTTTCTATTTTTAGTTTTTTTGAGTTTTTGTCTTCCTATTTTGAAATCCGAAATTTTAGTCCCTCTATTTTCATTCTTTTTGAGTTTTGATCTTCTTATTTTTTATTTTTTTTAAACTTTTGGTCCCCCTATTAAATTAGTTCCAAATTGAAAAGGGGACTAAAATCTAAAAAAAAACTTAAAGTAGGGGATTAAAACTAAAAAAATTAAAAATAGAGGGATCAAAATTCTAGATTTTAAAATAGGGGGACAAAAACTAAAAAATAAAAATAAAAATAGAGGAAAAAAATTCCAAATTTTAAAATAAGGGGATCAAAACTAAAAAAAAGTTAAAATAGAGAGACCAAAATTACAATTAAATTTAAAATTAATTTTGAATGAATTAGTTATATGAAATTGATATGGATTAAAAATGAATTGAAAATAAAGTGATTTATAATTTTTATAAAACTGCATTGAATAAAAAATTTCATTGTAAAAATTAAATTTAAATAATTAAATGTTTAAATTGAAACAAAAGTTACAAAGAATCAATTCTAAGAAAGCATAATTAATTCAAGCAACCAAACATATTAAAATGAATTGTATTTTTTATAATTCTTAGTGGTGAAACCATTTGCTAGATATAGAAGAGAATGGTGCAATTAAGCTTTAAATTTTTAGATTGTGTTTGAATAAGTGTATGATGCGGTAGTGAGTAAAGGAGAAATAAATTCTTATCTATTTCTTTATCTTTAAGTAACCTTGTTCACAAAAGTATCTATCTAAAGGGTCCACCCTAAATATTAATGCTATCTATCATTAGTCATACCTCATAACGGCTAAATGGCTCTATCAAATGGAGAATCCATGACAATATACCAACAACATACAAACAAAAATTAAAGTTGTGTTGAAATTAACAATTTCCTAAGGATAAGATTATGGTATATACCTTAGAATCATGGAAATTCTAAAAACAATTGTACTTTTTAAGCTAGGACCAAACTTGATCCAATATCCATTTCTGCATAAATTTGTACAATTTCAAAGTTGATATTGATAAATTACAATGAATTGATTGATTGAGAAATGGTATAAGAAAAATAATATGATGCCAATTAGTTTTATTGCTTGGAAAGGAATGTTTAAGAAACAAACATATATAAACTTTTGTTTTGGAGAAGAGATAAATCATTATATAGTTTTTCGAATCCCTTTCAACCCTTGTTTACAAGTTATTATCATACCTTCCAAAGGAAAGTCTTTCTATTGACCGCAAAGTCATAGATAACTCATTACCCTTTTAACTTAGCCTTCCCAAGAGATAACCATTAATCTCTTATAACTCTTAAACCTTTCTTTAACCTTCACAAGAGATAGCCATCAATCTCTTCTCCTTCACCAACCTTTAAACCCTTCACAATCCTTTCACAAGAGATAGCCATTAATCTCTTCTCCTAAACAATCAATCCTCACAAGGTTTGCTTTCAAGCTTTTCACCCTGCTTTCCCTTGGAACCTTGACTACAGTCAAGAGTTCCACACCCCGTTGAGGGGAATTATGAATGCTTTGATTCCATTCCCGTCAGGATACGTAGGCACGGGATGCGATGTCATGGCGAGCATAATTAGATACTAACCCTAGGTCTTCCCTTTATCACATTTCCTTTAGCAAGCAAACTTTAAACATAACACAAATATAAACAAGAGGCTCCTGTAAAGTACTACAGATACTTAGGGTGCTAATACCTTCCCTTAGTATAACCAACCCCCGAACCTTAGATTCTCTTATTAGGGTTTTTCGATCTTTACCCTTTCCTTTGGATAAATCAAAGCTCGGTGGTAAATTTTATATTTTGTGATTGAAGTTAATTAATAGCTTGGTATCCGATTCTCACCGCAACACATCTTCATCACTGTCATCATAATAATAATCATCATCGATTAAAATAATGATGATAATATTGATGATGATGACTAAAAATTAATCAACAAATTAATGCTTTGCAAAATAATCTATAAGAGAATGAACTTTGCTTTGAAGAACTTGGGGCATTAAATCAAATTCTATGTGTTAAAGAGAGAGAGATAAATTACAAGATGCATTCAATTCTAAAAATAGATCCAAGACATACTGCCACCATTTAAGGACGAACTCCATAATAGCACATAACTCTTTGATATACATTGCTATCACTTGAAGTTTTGGCACTAAATTCTTTCTAAGAAAAGACAAGAGGATGACCTTCTTGCATCAACACAACTCCAATACCCACATTAGACACAGCCGTCACAATCCAAAAATCCTTAGAAAATATGGAAAAATAAGGACCAGTACGCCAAACGTCGCTTGTTTGAGAACCAAAAAGGCCTGTTGTACATCTTCATTCTAAGCGAATGCATCATATTTGAGAAGGTGAGTTAAAGGTGCAGATATGCTTGCATAATGAGTAATGAACTAGCATTAATAGCCAGTAAGGCATAAAATAACCCTCAGTTGCTTAACTATTAAGCTGTAGGCCCTTTTCCATAGCTTCGAGTTTAGCCGGATCAGCGTGTACCCCTTCAGATGAAACGGTACGATATGGCCTAAGTAATTAATGGATTATTGACAAAATAGGAACTTAGAGAGCTTCACATAGAAGCAATGGGTCTAAAATACAGTGAAAACTAATTCCAAGTGCTATAAATGATCTTCAAGGGAAGCACTATAGATCAATATGTCATCAAAGAAAACAAAAAAAATCTTCTCAAATATTGAGAGAACAACTGGTTCATAGTAGCTTGGGATGTCGCAGGCACATTGATAAGTCCAGATGGCATGACAAGGAATTCAAAGTGGCCCTTATGATTACGGAGAACCATTTTATAAGTGTCACAAGGATAAACTCGAATCTGACGGTATCCAACACCTAAGTCCAATTTTGTTAAAATATGTGCACCTCCAAATTCATCTAAAAGCTCATCAATTGTAGGGATTGTAAATTTATCATTCACTGTAACTGAGTTCAAAGCCCTATAATTCATATAAAAATGCTACATTTTGTCTTTCTTTTTGACCAACAACACGGGAGAAGTGAAATGGCTATGATTAGGAACGATGATGCCTTGATCCTACATTTCACAGATAAACTTCGCCATCTCTAACTTTTGAAATTACGGGTACCAGTATGGCTTCCAATTAACTGGCTTTAACCCATCAACAAGATGAACATGATGATCCATGACCTGGTGGAGAGGTAAACCCGTTGGAGTGGCAAAAATGGATTCAAATTTTAATAAGAGTATTGTAACAGGGTTAGGTAAGTTAGGTGGAAATTGAAGGTATGGTTTTAAGAATGGGTTAGGTTGGTGAGGAGAAGTTATGATAGTGAAAATACTAGCAATGTCATTGTTGTGGATTAAAGCTTACAGTTGGAGTGACACCAGTTGGGAAGAAATGGAGGCATTACCAACAAATGTGACTTGAGTCCCTTGCCAAGAGAAATCCCACAATGTGACTTGAGTCTCTCACAAAGTGTCATACCCAAAATTTGGACCACTAAGATTTCCCATCATTGTGCAAATCATCCTCACAATATGGAGGAACCATCATACCTCATCAGTCTCCCCAAAGATGGGTGAGCATCCACTACAATTAAAATTCGGGTTTCCAGCCCTCTCAGAGCTTTTAGACAAAGGATCAATCAGGAAATGACATGATCTTCAACTTGTCTGGCCTTTCAAATATCCACAAGGGATCAAGAGGACTCCCACTTCAAGGATTAAGCACAAGGCTGCTCCCTTCCAAGTGGATCGAGCCTCAAGATCGCCAGTGTCACCAAATTAGGGTTTTGGTCGACCAAGGCCTCCAGATGGAAATTTTCCTCTGGGCATGAGCCAATTCTTCAAGGCATAACCTATGATGCTCCAAGGGACATAATAAACCCAATCACCAAGTCAATTTAGCCTAAGGGGATGCTTACATCAAAAATCAGGAATTAGGGTTTCTTGACCTAATTCACCCCTAAGTTGACTTTTGGGACAAATCATGAGCCAAGACCTCAAGACATGATTTGAGGGTCTCCAACATACCACATTGATCCATTTGTAACAATGGATTGATCCAGGAAGCTTGAGCAGCAAGTCTCAATTTCATCAGTACCACAGTTAGGGTTTCGCGAGAAAAGTCAACTGTATCTTTGACTTTTGACCAGGACATGCTCCCAAACCCTATGACATGATTAAATATACCCTATAACACCCATGGAACATGTCCATCAAGTTTGATTTAGGTCAAGGATTTGATTTCCTAAAGGATCGCACAGTTTGGAATTCATCTGATAAAAAGTCAACTGTGCACAAAAGTCAACTTTGACTTTTTGAGATTTTTCACAAAAATGATTTTTTAACCCTAAAATGATGTTAATGTATGATTTGAATCATCATTCATCAAGAGAAATCAAGAAAAGTGGGATAACTTGTAAAAGGGGTAACCATAAAAACTTAGAAAATTTTCTAAGTTATGAACGAAGTGGCAAGGGTACCAACTTTGGAGGATCATAACTCCTAAACCACAAAGCCATTTTTCCCCATCCAAAGCTTGATTTATAGATATCATTACCCTTTACAAAAGATTAAAACTGACCTCCCTCGAAATTCCTCATGGATTTTGAGTTATGGAATGATCAAAATCACAAAAAGTGAGAATGTCACTTTTTTCCAACACTTGGTGAAATTTTCACTAAGTCAGAATCTGCCTTCACTTTTTTCCTAATGTAGGGGGATTTTTCACTTGGATCCAAAAGGTATCAAAACCAAATATGATCAAACAGTTGTTGTATCATATGAGGGCTTTCCAAAATGGCCATGAACATCACCAAATTCCACTTGGACCAAGAGATATGACAATGGCAATATGCCTTGCTGAAAACTGCCAATGCTAGGCATAATTTTGCATTTTTGCTCGATTTAGAAAAATCAGATAATTCCAAGCCTTGTCATCACTTTGGACACATCTGAGGATCAAATCTAAAGGGGACAAACACTGAGCCAAGCCTCCAAAGTCCTTGGAACAAGAAGTAGCATGCCAAACCTAGAATTGCCTAAAAGAGATACAAGACTCCAATTTTGGATTGGAGCATTCAATGCATACACCAAGGTGGCATGGACTGAGCCATTTGCAACTGAATCCAGTCAAGACTTATCCAAGACCAAGGGAACCACAACCCTGTGCCCTAACCTCTAGTCAATGGCTAGAGGAGACTTAGATTCCAAAGTGCAACCATTGGCCAAACCTCTGCTGCAGTTGCCATTCACTATTGCTTGCAAAACAAACTTGCTATACTATAAATAGAGCTCAATTGTGATCAGTTTGAGTACACCAAAGCCATCAAACAGATGCTTTCCTCAAAATCTCTTCTTTCACTCCAATTTTCCCTTCTAAGGCAAGTCACTGTCGGGTTTTGAGTTTGAGAGCTTTTCCAATCAAACCAATCACTCACACACCTCACATACATCACATAGAAGTGATCCAAACACTCACATAACATCTGGAACACCAAAATCACAAAATCACCAGCCAGTTGCTCAAGTTCTTGACAGATTTGCAGTTGGGGTACCATCTCAAGTTCCAGATCATTTCAATCCATTCCAAGCATCCAGACACACTCCATGGCACCTAGGGAAGTTATCCAGATCATTGGAACCTAGCTGTAACACCTCTAACACAAAACACGATCACCAACTGCAAGAGGTAAGCATGAGCTCTTCTAACTCTATGATCCATGCAATTTTTGCTGAACAATAATTTGGCCATATGTTCATAATCATGCATGGAATGTTTTCCCTCAATCAATTGCATTGTTTGAATCGTGTGTGGAATTTCTGAACCTTCATGCAGAAATTAGGGTTCTTGAGGTTTCTCTTTGATTTCTTATTCCATGTTAAAAATAAATGAAATTAAAGACCATAGACATGATCGTGAGGTTAAAACGAGAATATTGATATGTAGATTGCATGATATAATCAAGTATTTAGTGAGATTGGATAGAAAACGCAAATCTGCAGAAACAGAGGGTGGCGCGTGTTCTTGCCCTTGTTCTTGGCGCTATTTTTTTGAATATTTGAATATTTGAATTTTGTGATTTTATTTAATTGATTTAAAAATTAATTTCTCTCTGAGTTTTAATGATTTTGAGTTGATTCTTTTTTTAATAATTCACAAAAATGTTAAAATATTTTATTTTACCAAAAAAATCCCAAAAATATTATTTATTTCATATAATTGATATTTTTGCAAAGAATTAATATTTTAATTGTTTTTGACATTTAAAATATTTTTTCCTTCTTGATTTTTTAAATTTTAATGACTTCTAATCATTTTGTAGCTCAAAACATGATTTTTGAAACATTAATCCAAGATCACAATTTGTTTTCCACATGTTTAACAATTTTGATCATTTTAATTGAATTTTTTATTCAATTAAAATACAATTTTGGAAACAAATTAGGGTTTTGATTAATTCAACCCTCATCAAGCTTTTTCAAACACTTTTGGGCTTCTAATAGAGTGTAAGACCCAATCCTTTATAAATACAAACCTATTTTGGGCCTCACTTATTGTATAAGTCCCGTTGTATTTCAAAAAGTTCGACGCGATCATCATCCGTTGAAAAACAAACCTTGGGCCTCTCCTCGAGCTATAAGACCCACTCAAAATCTTTTGGGCCTCTATTAGAGTGTAAGACCCAATCCCCTTTGAAAACCAAACCATTTTGGGCCTCAATGCATTGTATAAGACCCACCGCATTTTCAAAAATCTCGACGCGATCGCCATTTTCAAAAAAATTACCTTGGGCCTCTCCTTGAGCTGTAAGCCCCAACCTCTTGTCAAAATACTTTCTCCTTTGATTTTGAAATATACTATTATTTTTCAATCTTTCTTTGTTGAACAACTAACCAAACAACATGGAAGCTCTACAACCGAGTAAGTGTTTATATGCTTTCTTTACCCGCTTTCATATACATATAACTGTATTATGGGGCTGTTTCACTGTAAGTCTTCTTTCATAAACTCATATCAACTGTGTAATACTAGTATAGATATTTAGAGTTTCCCCGGCAACTACGTCTAGTACTAAGCCCTGTTTATCACTCTTAAATAGACAAAACTAGACCCCCCATAGGATTACTAGATACAGTCTTCCCTCCTCTTGGGGTTAAACAATATGGAGACGTGAAAGGCAGGATTCTCGATGAACCCTTTCATAGACTGTCACCCTTAGACATTGTCAAAGAAACTCTAACTCCCCAGAGATGATCTTTTCTCCGTGAATGGCATCTCTTGAGTTTCTTCCAAATTCTCGGACTTTCCTGGCTTGATCTATTCTCTGTGAATAGCCTGTCTTGAATTTCTCAGGGTTTGGGGACCCACAGGCTTCCTAAAAGCATCCCCGCCTCCTCTTAGGCGTTGTACAAGGACCCTACGACTTCTTAGAAGTATTCACAGCCTCCTCTTAGGCTTCGTATAAGGATTCTTCCTTCGGGAAGAGAGCCTCCTCTTGGGCTTCGTACAAATTATCCCTCGGATTCTTAAAAGTTTCCAGCCTCCTCTTGGGCTTCGTACAAATTGTTCTGACGACCTCCTAGAGGTATAGGAACAGAAATTAGTCATCTTAATAGAACAGTCTTTCAAAGAGTCTAGATCTTTCCACCGTGAACGTACTACTACTGCTTCTTTAAGCATAGTACAAAAGATAAAACTCTAGACTTGGACAGTCTAATCTCCTTGAGCCTCGAAGGCATTCTCAAGTAGGGAAAAAACACTAGTAGACTCGGACAGTCTCCAATACCCTCTAGATTCCCCATTTCCTTAAAGAACAGGAAATAACCCTGATCCTCTGATCAATCCCAAAGCATAGCCTTACCTTTAATCAGTCTCTTTATAAGAACTGATTTTCTCTTTTAACCAACCTACTGGACCTGTCACTCAACTGAAACAGCAATCCTTTTAGCCTCTATCTCGGGCTTTGTACGAGATACAAAAAGACTCTCTTGTTGAGTCAATAATCCTTTTAGCCTCTACATCGGGCTTCGTACGAGATACAAAAAGACTCTCTTGTTGAGTCAATCTCTCTTTTAGCCTCCATCTCGGGCTTTGTACAAGATACAAAATCACCCTCTTATTGAGTATAAAAGACTCTCTTGTTGAGTCAACCTTTAGCCTCCGTCTTGGGCTTCGTACAAGACACATCTAAAGGCACTCTCTTGTTGAGTCAAACCCTTTTAGCCTCCCTCTCGGGCTTCGTACGAGACACAAAAGCATCCTCTTGTTGGGTCAATAGCCTCCTCTTAGGCTTTGTATAAGAAAAACCCCGGTTGAGTCAATCAACCTTTTAACATCAAAACTGTGCCTCGTTCACAGGATACAAACATCAACAACTCCTTTCATCTAATCGCTATAAGCGGAAAGCCTCTGGATTATTTACATCCACGCCACTGTCCCTCTTTTAGCATGAGAAATTCCTAAGGAAATATATCATTGCTCTACACTGAGTTAAAGTCTTCTCCTTCAGGTTAAAACCCCCTATAAAGGAAATTATGGCATTGTTAGGATTCACATATCCCGGTTAAAGTAATCCTCCTTTATAGTCAGTCACCCAACAGTTGTGACAAACAGACCCCCTTTAGAGATGACAAATTCTCTCTAAAGACAACACCCTTTTAGCTTCACATCTTGGGCTTCAAACAAGATACAAATAGACCCTTCATCTTCACATCTTGGGCTTTGAACAAGATGTAAACCACCTTTTCAGCTTCACGTCTTGGGCTTTGAACAAGACACAAAAACACCATTTCCTCCCATAGAATAGGAGGAACTACGATCGCTCTGATTTCCCTGTTTCGGTAAACGAGAATACGTAGGCATAAGATTGAAAGAAAAATCTTAGCGAGCACACCACATAAAAAAAAACCTCAGGTCACAAATCCTCACATATCCCCCAAAATATACGAGTCCATATTCCCTACCAAAAGTCTAAATTCAATCAGAATAACCTAAGAGACGCCCCCCACATTGATCGCATCTGTAAACCAACAGTTTTAACTATTTGACCTCAGTTTACAAAGCAGGGTTAGTTGGAGACATCTATTTCCCTTCCTTCATCAGCTTCAATAGGACAAAAAATGAATCGACCTGTAGTAACCCAGAGCGGCAGTGCTTAAGAACCACGTTCAAAATCGCTCGCTACAGAAAAATGGCACTCACTGTGGGGCCCTCTTTTTTATCTCTCAGGTAGAAACCAAAGAATGATGACTTCACTATGGACTTCACTGGGATAGGACCTTTTTGACTTCACTAGGATCTTAGGTCAAAACCTTTAAAGTTGGAAAGTACCGCAGGATGACGACTCCGCCGGGGAGCCATTTTTGTCAGGAACATAGGATTCATAGCTCTTTAAAGTCTAGGACTTTAGGACAAATATATATACTGCTTTTCCTAATTGATATCTGTGTTTATTTTTCTGCTAATGGGAATGCGTGTGATGCCGCATGTGGAAAGATTAAGTATACACCTAGGAAAAACCTCTTTTAGTAGTACGGAAGCTATTGGAAATGGTTGTCACGCGATACTACCCTCTTCTGATGGTTCTTCGAAAAACATCACCTAACACGGTTCCCGGCCCGCTGGTGTTTTCTCGACAAGAACTGATGATGTTGAGAGACAGGTACAAAAATCACTAGTATAAACCTTGGGGGGGGGGGGGGGGGGGTAGAGCCTTGACTTCATGACACCGACCCTTTGACCCCATGTTTTTTCTATGTTTTTGTGTGCTGCATTCATGCATTCATCTAAAAAACATTACATCAAAGAAAAATGTTCTCTTTTAGTCTCTCTTTTTCAAATTAAACTAAGACAATGATTGCAAATGTCAGAGAAAAAGATTGCGCTCATGGATTTCGGTAGAAGGAGAACTCATAAGTATACCTTCAGGGTTCCGAAGTTAGAAGATTTAAGAGGATTAGCGAGGATGATCATTAACCCTGAAGCTTTCAGAGCCAAGTACGGAGGTCTGCTACCTCTGTTAAGAGTCCATGTGATTGAAGGAATCATGGAGGCACTCATTCAGTTTTACGATCCGGCCTATCACTGTTTCACATTCCCGGATTACCAGCTTGCACCAACGCTGGAAGAGTATTCTCACCTAACCGATCTACACATTACTGATCGAGCTCCATTTTCTGGACTGGAAGAAATTCCAAAGGATCAGACCATTGCAAGAGCAATCTATTTGGATGAGTCAGAAATCAAGACTCACATGACCACCAAGGGTGGGCTCCCAGGTTTGCCAGCCCAGTTCCTGACGAAGAAGGCTTTGTACTTTGCTAGTATAGGGAACATGACTGCTTTTGAAAGCATCTTTGTCTTACTCACCTACGGGTTATTTCTGTTTCCCAACATTAATAGCTTCGTTGATATCAACGCCATTAAGGTTTTTCTCATTGGAAACCCTGTGCCAACTTTGCTCGCGGACGCATATCATTCTATACACTTAGGAAATTTGTACAGCGGAGGGATGATCACATGTTGTGTACCCCTGCTATATAAATGGTTTATCTCTCATTTGCCTAAGTCTGCTGCTTTTTGGGATCATAAGAGTGCCTTACGTTGGTCGCAGAAAATCATGTCCCTTACCAACTCTGATATAGATTGGTACAATAGGATTTATGACGGGATCAGGATCATTGACCGTTGTGAAAACTTCCCCAACGTACTCCTCATAGGAACTAAGGGAGGAATCAACTACCATCCAGTATTGGTTCGTCGTCAATTTGGATACCCGATGAGGCATGTCCTGCGTAATGATCATCTGGAAGGTCTTTTCTTCAAAGAAGGAGAAAATGACAGGGCACTAAAGATGGAAATAGTGCACGCTTGGAAGCATGTTCATAAGAAAGGACGAGAGTCTCTAGGAAAATCGAACTGTGTCTCAGTGGAGCCTTATCTCCACTGGGTACAAACTAGAGCTCTCAAGCTAAAGATGCCTTATCCTCGTCACGGAGTTCTTCCGCCGAGGGCATCTGTCATGTACTTCATGACTGAAACGGAAAAACTTCAGGTTACTCTCAACATAGTTCAACAGGAGAAGAGGTCTTGGAAGAACAAATACCGCACCCTCAATGTAGAGTGTACCAAAATACAGCGACTGCTAAAAGATAAGGATGCTCTGATTGAGACTTTAGAGCAACATGTTGTGGATAATCAGGATAACCAAAGGAATTTACTCGTTCCTTTCACTTGGCAAAGGAATGACAACCCGACAAAGGCCCAAGAGCCCCGGTCCAAGAAAAGGAAAGTACCAGAATCAGCACCCAGTTTCTCCCCAGAGAGGACTCAGGACCCCTTAACTTAGGTTTCTGTTTCCGCACCTTGTAATCTACTGTATTTCTATTTTCGCAATCCTTTGAATTCAATAAAACGGGGTTTCCCCACTTCTTGATATTTGCAATCTAATTGTCGAAGTTTATTTTGATTAAACAAAAAACAAAAAAAAACAAAAATTAATATAATCATTGCATTCATCATTCTCACGTCACGTATTCTTCTTACCTACGAATCTCACGTTTGTGTCGCGGTTCTAGAGTCAAACTGTCTCATTCGTACAATACTCGAGCCAGTCGTCAGAAAAAGATGGATGATCTCGAGGAAGAGAACAGAGAGTTGAGAGAAGAGATTAACGCTCTGAGAGAGGATATGAGAAAGCTTCATAAAGACATGCAAGCCATGGCAGAAGCTCAGCTACAAAGGACTGTGATCTCGGAGATCACCTCAACGCCCATAGTGGAGAAGTTCGATCCTAGGTACAAAATGGCAAAAGATCGTCCCTGGGGCATGCCACTTAACTATATCCCGGAAGGATATGTTCCGCCGATCAATGAGGATCAGGGAACCGCAGTAGGAACCGCTGGGCCTGAAGGTTACAAACTTCGGGAAAGCGAAGATTCCAGGGGCATGATAGCAACTCCTGAAGGTTACAAACTTCGGGAGGCACCGAGAGTCTCGGCCATAATGACTATACCACCGCCTGTGGTACACACTGTCCCGGAAGAACAGATTCCACAGATACCTTCTGGTGGAAATAACAACATGTTCGAAAGAATGAATGAGTTCCAGGAACAATTCTTGGGAATGCAGAAAGAACTGCAGGCCCTTCGCGGTCATGATTTATTTGGGAAGGACGCCGCGGACCTTTGCTTGGTCCTCAATTTGAAAGTCCCGCACAAATTACAGGTGCCAGACTTTGAAAAGTACAAGGGTAACTCTTGCCCTCAGAGTCACTTGGTGATGTACGCTCGGCGAATGTCAGCTTAGACAGAGAATCAGGATTTACTGATTCACTACTTTCAGGATAGTTTAACCGGTGCCGCACTAAAATGGTACATGGGTTTAAACCGTGCTACGATTAGCACTTTCAGAGATCTTGGCACTGCCTTCGTCCAACAATATAAATATAATCTGGACATGGCACCAGACAGAGATCAACTCAGATCAATTTCACAAAAGGACAAAGAAACCTTTAAGGAATACGCTCAGAGATGGCGTGAAATTGTCGCTCAAATTTGTCCACCTCTTGAGGAAAAAGAGATGACAAAGATCTTCTTAAAGACCTTGAGCTCATTTTACTACGACAGAATGGTTTCCAGTGCGCCCAGTGACTTCACCGAGATGGTCGGTATGGGAGTTCGTCTTGAGGAAGCCGTCCGAGAAGGACGTCTAGTCAAAGACACTGGATCATCAAGTAGTACAAAGCGATATGGTAGTGCTCTCCCTAATAAAAAGCGCAAGATATTAGGAATATCTCTCTCGGAAAGCAAAGGCGACATTATCAGCCAGTAGCGGTTGTGACTCATGCTATCAATCTTGCGCCTATTTCTATGTATCAACCTCAGGTTGCGCAAAGCCAACCTAATCAGCAAAGGACTCAACAACCTCTTCAGCAGGCTCGTCCTTCATACAATAACAACCGTACAATGCAACCACCAGGATTTGATCCTATACCCGTATTGTACGCAGAACTATTTCCGTTACTACTGGCCAAGGGGCATGTCCAGACTAAGTCCCCTCTTACAGTATCGGAAGATCCATCTTTTTGGTTTAAGGTGGATCAGACTTGCCCTTACCATCAAGGAGAACCAGGGCATAACATAGAGAACTGTCTGAATTTAAAATTTGACGTACAAAAGCTTGTTAGGAGCGGGGTCTTATCTTTCAAAGATACGAATCCGAATGTTCTCACGAACCCGCTGCCTCAACACGAGAAGGCTACAATCAATTTGATAGAGGGAGAGACTTACAACGTCTATCAAATTCATGATGTACTCTTGTTAAGGACCAATCTGGTCAAGATGCATTGCAGACAGAGTGGATATGGCCATGTGCCACCTCATAACTATCACCAGTGTGATATCTGCTCTAAAAGCAATCAAGGATGTTCTGTGGTGCAATCATCTCTACAGGAACAATTGGATCTCGGATGGATCCAAGAGCATCGAGTTCATGGAGTTAACATGGTTTACCCAAATTCTAACATCATTCAGAACTACGACGTCCGTGCAATGAATGTCAACTTAGTGGCGATGCACTCCAGGAAAAGCTAGTATCATAATCTGCCGCGACACGATTATAGTTCCTGTCTGACTTGCTCGGTAAACAAACAGGGATGCTCTTTTGTACAAGAGGCCCTCCAGCTTCAGATGGATCTTGGATGGATCCAGGACTACCATGATAGGAATCCCTATCAGATCAACATGATTCAAATCTTTGATATTTGCTTGATGAATACCAGCCTGGTGGAGTTACATGCTAAACAGGTTCGGCTCGGGTTCCTGGTATCACATGATTATCAGAGCTGTAGGGCGGGATGCGAAAACGATCAGGGTTGTGCCCTTGTCCAGGAAGCACTTCAACACTTGTTGAACCACTGGTGGCTTCCAATCTATATGGATGAAGATACCCTGCAAATTAGTATTACCAACGGGAACCCTACTCGACATCAAAGTCGGGATGTTCGATCTGTGGAAACTGACCTAGTGAGGTTACATTGTATTCAAAGTGGGCATGGCCAGGTGCCACCACACAACTATGAACATTGTAGAGTCTATTCGGAAAGTAACCAAGGATGTTACCTTGTGCGAGCAGCTCTTCAGGGTCAGGTGGATCGTAGAGAGATTCGCCCATATCCGGGTTCCGGACCAATCAACTGGGCGCCAGACTACCTCGCTGATCAAATTGAGGATGTTGTCGTAATCTCTGATCATCAAAAGGCTAGAGATGTTTGTACCATCATCCCTCTACTTGACGAATCGAGAGTTCTCGACCAGGAACGGATCGAAATTGCTTACGATGGTCGGAAAATCAGAAGGCTCCCGTAGTCATCTATCTACCAGGACCATTACCGTATGAATCAACTAAGGCTATCCCTTACAAATATGGTGCAACAACAGTCGAGAATGGAAAGGAAATTCCATTACCCTCCGTCGTGAATATTGCAGACATCAATCGAGTAACACGGAGTGGTCGGATCTTCAACCGAGGAGTTGGAGAACTTAACAAAGAAAAGGAACCTCAGACAGAAGTTCCTAATCCACCGGTCGGTCAATCCAGTAATCCCGACCTTTTGAAAAACAACGATGAGATGCTGAAGCTCATCCAAAGGAGTGAATACAACATTGTTGATCAGCTATTACAAACTCCTTCCAAGATCTCTGTGCTGTCACTTTTACTCAGTTCAGAAGCACACAGGGAGGCTCTACAGAAAGTCTTAGAGCAAGCCTTTGTAGAACAGGATGTAACAATCAGACAGTTCAATAGCATTGTCTCTAACATCACTTCCTACTATAACTTAGGATTCAGTGATGAGGATTTGCCGGAAGAGGGCAAAAGTCACAACATGACGCTCAACATCACAGTCAGCTGCCAGGGCGATGCTTTGGCCAGCGTACTGGTAGACACAGGGTCAGCCCTGAATGTTAAGCCGAAGTCCACTTTGATGCAATTATCCTTCAAAGGACCCCCGATGAGAACCAGTGAGGTCGTCGTCAAAGCATTTGACGGATCCAGAAAAGCAGTTATCGGCGAAGTCGACCTTCCCATAACTATTGGTCCTCACACTTTCCAAGTCACTTTCCAGGTCATGGATATCCGGGCAACGTACAGTTGTTTATTAGGAAGACCTTGGATACATCAGGCTGGGGCGGTCACCTCGACCCTCCACCAAAAGTTAAAGTTCGTCCAGAACAACCAGCTCGTCACGGTCTGTGGAGAACAAGCCTTACTCGTGAGTAACTTATCATCATTTACTTGTGTAGAACCCGAGGAGGTTATTGGAACTCAGTTCCAAGCACTGACGGTGAGAAAGGACAATCAATCCGAAGAAGGAACCTTTATTTCCTCGTACAAAGATGCTATCAAAGCAGTTGAGAGTGCCAATACAACAGGATGGGACAACTAGTCATTCCTACTGACAATAAAACAAAGAAGGGTCTTGGTTTTTCTGCAACCTGTACCCAGACAGCTACTACCAGTAATGAAAGTCTTCATCCCATTCAAGACTTCTTCCACAATTGGGGTTTCCTTCACCCAGTGCCTCAAGAAGTGCATACCATCAATAAAGATGATTCCTCTGATATGGAGGAAGAATGGGAGTCTTATCTTAACAAGGACGGTTATACGTCTCAGGAAGAGGTGCCTACGCCCTTTTTCTTTCGTACACAGAGTCCGAGATTTATACCCAGGTCAGATGTCGAAATGATATACGGAGATTGTGATCCGGAAGGATGCCGTGCTCCACCAAACTCATTAGAGGATGACACTCTGGTGATGGACAACTTTGACCACAACTATTATGGCCCGATGGATGGCCTGCCAATGTGGCAGCCGTACCCAGGAGACTTGGGGCAAGAAAATCAGCCGAATAATGAAAATCAGCTGAGCGTCATTGAACAGAATACCTGCGTCCCCACCATGTCATGAGATCAACACTCAGGTCATTCAGAAAATATCTCGTACGACGATGAATTGGCAAAGCTTACCAGACTAGAATTCATCAACTATGCTTTTCCATAGGTCAGCGTCATCGAGAGAGATGACTCCTCCAGTTCCAAAGAAGTGTGGGACACCCTGGGACAACCAAGTAGAAAATACGACTTCTTGGTCAAGTACACTGCTCCTGAGAGCTCTTGTATCAGGCTCGAAGACATCTAGCCAACTGGATGGGGAGATTTTCCTGAGAGCACAAATACTATGCAAAATACAACTGAGGAATCCTCCTATGACAACTCGGCCTTGGAGACAGATTCCAATGATCCTGCTCCACCAGAAATCAGCGTTATTTCTGAAAACAAATCAAGGAAGGTTCCAGAATTTGTGATTCACCGAGGAGTTCGCCGCCAATGGGTTGCTGTCGAGGTTCCGAAGATTGTTCATAAGTCAAAGTAATTATCATCTTTAACCTTTCACCCTGCCCAGGTGAAACAGATGTTTTGATAGGGCTCAATTTCTGTAAATTTCCCTCTTCGCTTTGCCCAAAGCGACAGAGTTTTGTTTTATAGGGCCGTAGTTTCAAGAATCGACTTGTTCATTAATAAAATAACGTCATTCTGTAATTTCCGCATTTATTGCTGTTTTCTCTTTTTGCTTTTTTTCAGAAAATGGTAATCCTAAAAAATAAATCAATAATAAAAACAAGCAGTAAAAGAAATACATTGCACATACTCTTGCATTTCCTCTATATCTTCTAAACACAAATCATACCGTCATGCAGATTGCTTGTTTTAAACCCAGTTGAAACATACGATCCGATGTCTTCTCCCAACCTTGAGTTCCTGGTATTTGAGGCTGAAAAAGAAAATGACAACGAAATTCCAGAAGAGATCTCCTGATTACTCAGACATGAGGAAAGGTCCATTGAACCTCATAAAGAGCTGTTGGAAACGGTAAACTTAGGTTCGGAAAAAGAGAGAAAAGAAATCAGGATTGGGGCACTGCTCAGTCCAACTGCCAGAGAAGGTTTGGTAAAGCTTCTCAAAGAATTCCCTGATGTATTCGCTTGGTCCTATCAGGATATGCCAGGGTTGGATACCAGCATCGTGGAACATCATTTACCATTGAGATCGGAATGTCCGCCAGTAAAACAGAGGTTGAGACGGACTCACCCAAACATGGCCATCAAAATCAAAGAGGAGAAACAGAAACAGATTGACGCGGGTTTCCTCGCTACGTCAGAATATCCTCAATGGTTAGCCAACATCGTATCGGTTCCCAAAAAGGATGGAAAAGTTAGAATGTGTGTGGATTACAGAGATCTGAACAAGGCAAGTCCAAAGGACGACTTTCCTTTACCACACATTGACATGCTGGTTGAGAGTACATCAAAGTTCAAGGTTTTCTCCTTCATGGATGGATTCTCGGGCTATAATCAAATCAAAATGGCGCCGAAAGACATGGAGAAAACTTCGTTCAGTACCCCATGGGGTACCTTTTGTTACAAGGTGATGTCGTTCGGTTTGAAGAACGCTGGGGCAACCTATCAAAGGGCCATGACTACTCTGTTTCATGACATGATACACAAAGAAATCGAGGTATATGTCGATGATATGATTGCCAAATCTAAGACAGAAGAGGAGCATGTGACCCATCTGTCAAAACTATTTGAGCGGTTGAGAAAGTACAAACTCCGCTTGAATCCCAACAAGTGCAACTTCGGTGTCCGTTCGGGAAAACTTTTAGGGTTCATCGTCAGCCAGAAAGGAATTGAGGTTGATCCTGACAAGGTCAAGGCCATTCAAGAGATGTCTTCTCCAAAAACTGAAAAACAAGTCAGAGGATTCCTGGGACGTTTGAACTACATCTCCAGGTTCATATTCCTCATGATCGCGACATGTGCGCCGATTTTCAAATTACTTAAAAAGAATCAGGACTGCGTTTGGATAGAAGACTGCCAAACCGCCTTAGACAGTATCAAGGAATACCCGTCGAACTCGCCGGTTCTATCACCTCCAATGGAAGGAAGACCACTAATCATCTACTTAACAGTCTTGGAAGACTCCATGGGTTGTGTGCTTGGTCAACAAGATGAAACGAAAAGAAAAGAGTATGCCATCTACTATTTGAGCAAGAAATTCACCGACTGCGAGACTCGGTATACTATGCTTGAGAAAACTTGTTGCGCTTTGGCTTGGGCAGCCAAACGTCTGCGCCAGTACATGATTTGCCACACTACTTGGTTGATCTCCGAGATGGATCCGATCAAGTATGTCTTCGAAAAGCCTGCTCTCACAGGAAGGATTGCCTGTTGGCAGATGTTGCTATCAGAATATGACATAGAGTACCATGCTTAAAAAGCCGTTAAGGGGAGTATTTTAGCCGATCATTTGGCTCATCAACCGATTGACGATAAAGAATCAATCGGGTTTGACTTCCCAGACGAAGATGTCATGTATTTGAAAATGAAAGATTGCGATAAACCGCTACCCAGTGAAGGGCCAGAACCAGGTTCCCAATGGGGACTTATTTTTGACGGAGCTGTCAATCATTACGGAAACGGAATTGGGGCAATCATTATCACCCCTCAGGGTACCCACATTCCTTTCACCGCCAGACTGACATTCAAGTGCACAAACAACGAGGCCGAATATGAAGCTTGTATTATGGGTCTCGAGGAAGCAATTGATTTGAGGATCAAAAACTTGGACGTATATGGAGACTCAGCCTTGGTTATCAATCAGATTAAAGGAGATTGGAACACATACCAATCAGGATTCATTCCTTACAAAGACTACGCGAGAAGGTTGCTACCCTTCTTCAACAGAGTTGAGTTTCATCACATCCTTGATGAAGAGAATCACATGGCTGATGCATTAGCCATTCTCTCTTCCATGATTATTGTAGGTCAATGGAATGACATACCTAAGATCGACATAATGCGCCTTGAACGATCCGCTTACATCTTCACGATTGAAGCAGTCATAGACGACAAACCTTGGTATTACGATATCAAATGCTTCCTTCAGAAACAAGAGTACCCACCTGGGGCACTAAGGAAGGACAGGAAAACCCTCAGAAGGCTGGCAGGCAGTTTCTTCCTAAGCGGTGATACACTCTATAAGAGAAATTTTGACATGGTCTTGCTCCGATGTGTAGACAGACCAGAAGCAGACATGCTGATAAAAGAAATTCACGAAGGGTCCTTTGGCACTCATGCCAACGGACATGCAATGGCGAGAAAAATTCTAAGAGCAGGGTACTATTGGTTGACAATGGAATTCGACTGCAACAAGTACATGAGGAAGTGTCACAAGTGTCAGATATACTCCGACAAAATTCATGTACTGCCAATGCATCTCAAAGTTCTTTCTTCCCCATGGCCTTTTTCCATATGGGAATCGACATGATTGGCTTGATTGAGCCCAAAGCTACAAACGGACATCGGTTCATTCTGGTAGCCATTGATTACTTCACTAAGTAGGTCAAAGCAGCGTCGTACGCTAATGTAACCCGACAAGTGGTGGTTCGATTTATCAAAAATAATATCATCTGCCGTTATGGTGTTCCAAGCCAGATCATTACTGATAATGGATCTAACTTGAAGAATAAGATGATGAAGGAGTTGTGTGCTGAGTTCAAGATCGAACACCATAACTCATCTCCCTACCGACCAAAGATGAACGGAGCGGTAAAAGCGGCTAATAAGAACATCAAGAAAATTGTTCAGAAGATGGTTATAACCTACAAAGATTGGCACGAGATGCTACCTGTTGTACCCCAAATTTTACCCTCATTTTTCTGCTAATTGTTGCTATGCTATTTTTCTCTGTATTTTAATTTAATATTTATCTTAGCCTTTTATTTGTTTTATGTTAGCTGAATTTCATATATTGGCCTATTTTATTTCATTTAGATTTAAGTTTTTATTAATTTAAATTAATCTTAATCTAAGGTATTTTTAATTAATTAGGTTAATTGTCCATTCTTAATCTAGTAGTTTGTTATTATTTTCAACAACCATATTATTAATTCAATTAAGAGAATGTGCCCAAAATAAGCTTACCGTGACCAATTTCATTTTTGCAATTTTGGACTCTCATTTCATTACCATGGACCAATGAGAGTTAAGCTTGGTATGTGTTTGATTTTTCAACAATTCCATCAACCAATGAGAGCATGACATGTGACACCAAGGAAACCAAAGAGAACCAAGTTCGTCTCTTCTCTCTCGTTCTTGCTGAAGTTCTAAATGATGAGGAGAAGTTCAACGTACTTTGGATCCATTCAATTCATTGGATTCGTTTCAGCCACAATGTCGTTGGCGCGACTTCTCCAATTTGAAATCTCCAAGTCCATTCCTCTTCAAGCTCAGCTGTGTGTTGTACAAAAAATGGTTCAGAGAAGTTACCAATTCCAGCAGACGACATGCTCCATCTGCGAATCTGTCCACGCTATCTCCAACCTTTGCTCCATTTGGTACCCTTCTCGATAGAATCAATGGAAGAGCTCTGAATCCATTCACAAAGTGATGAGTGTGACCCTGCACATCTGAAAACGCCAACGTGTTTATCTCCCAGAATTGGACCAAGTTTGAAATTCAAAAGGAAACCCTAGTTGCTAGCATATGCCCACCAAATGTTTGAGGAATTGACCCGGCCCATGATGCTGCTCATCAACCCAATACCTTGCCTATTTAAAGAAGCTCAATTTCAGTTCTTAAGACACCAAAAATCTCTACGAAAGCACACTAAATATTAGAGTTCAAAAGAGGGAAGAAAGCAAGGATTGGCATCAAGAATTTGTGGTCAATCCAAAGAGAAGCAAGCTCAGTTGGTAACTTTCTTTTTCCTTTAACTCTAATCTATTCATTTTGTTCATCTTATTAATAACGGCTGTTAGATGTTTGTCATGGTATGCTTCTCTTTTTTTTGAGCCTGTAATGTATGTATGGACTTTATTGTCATCCAAAGTCTGTTTATGTTACTAACATGGAATAAATATTGCGCATATTGTCTTGATGATACATAGGTTCTTGACTGCATTGAATGTATGTGATTCCATGCTTGGTATGTCTTTTGGAAATGTTGTTTTTACCATAACCTTGGCTGTGCTATTTTCAGTCTTGTATTAACAGCTGTTGTGAATTTGTTAAATTTTCTCTATTGGTTTTATTTGTTGATGTAAAAGGTTTCTCTGTGATCATTGTCAACTGTTTTTGAGAGTGAAACTGTTTGTATGCTAGCTAATTTGCCATTGCTGGTCTTGTTGGCTTGACATGTTAAGATGGTGTGTGAACTTTTGCTTTGATATAACTCTGCTTGGATGTATTCATTTTGTCTTTGGAACCAACTCTAGATAACATTTGCCTCTGATTTAAATTTATGATCATATTACTCTTTGCACATTTCCATTATTGATGTTAAGTCTTGCCCTATGTATTTGGATATTATCTATTACCCCTTCCTGATATTTCACCTTGTACCTGTTTAGACATTTTCATTGAGACTCTCAACTCAGTTTCCTTTTGATATCTAGCTTCTGTTTTAATATCAATACATGTATTCATAATGTATATGTTGACCTTGATGTGTTTTAACTTAACTCTTAACTATGCCATGTCTTTTGCCCCTTTACCATTGGTATGACTTGTATCTTTGCTATGTCGTTGATGTGTGAACTGTGACTGATTTTAACTGCCTCATGATGAAGTATAATCCCTGTTTTGCTCATATTCTGTCCATGCTTAAATGCCACTTAACTTGAATCTCATTGACTACAGTTTATGTTTAGGGGATGTATGATCATTTGTGTGAGTTTACGTCTTCTGTCTCTAGGATTTTAGGACTAAGTACAATTTTCTTTTGTGTGCTTGTAATCTTGACACGATTTTGAACTTCAACCTATATGTATCTTGTATGCTACTCATAATAAGACTATGTCTGCTGTTTGCATTAATTTTTGGTGACCTATATCTTTCTCATTGCCAATGCATAGAATGTCTTCTTCATATATGCCATTGCTGCACCTGATTTTAAATGTGTGAATTGTTAAAATTGGTTGTGTTGTGGTCCTTACTTGTTCACAATTTGTTGATGAGTTTAATGTTAACAGGATAACCTATTACTTGTCTGTCATTGGTGTCACAAACTAAGAATTTAGAATCACATTACCTTTTGGTTGTGTTTTTGTCTTTGCTTAAATGTTGAAATTGCTTAATGTGTTTGAGATTGATCTGACAGTTTTGAGTTGCTAACCTATTGATCTATGGCCATTTGGTTCTGTTTGTATTAATATTGCTATGCTGTGCATTATTGCTTCTTATACATAAGTTAGTTGATATCTAATTGGCATTTGTGTCTGACTGTTAATACTTTTGGTTCATTATTATGTCATTAAGTGTTGTTTGTTTACCAACCTGCTTTAAACTAGGCCAATACCAAGTCCAGTTTGCTCTATAAATGCGTGACTTCATATGCTTGCCCAAACTCTCATATAACTCATCCCTGCTCTTGATTTGTGTTGATCACTTCATTGGTGTTATGCTACATACTGCTACTGTTATCATATGTTATGGCTTGATGTGTTTTTTCCCATAGAATCATTTGTTAACCCTAGTTGATAGCCATACGTTTGAAATCTCTTGGTCTTGTGTTTTGGATGGAGGGTTGTTTTTCACCTGGTTTAGGATTAATTTGGCTGTGAGTTTATTTGGGCTGCCATGTTTGTTTCAAATTGGTTTGTTTTTTATTTTGAATATATGCGCACGATACATGTTATATATTTATCAAGTCATACTTATCATTGGATGTATTCCCGCCCCAGCGGATGGACTTGTGTGTGTGTTACTATTCCTCTTTGCCGTGCCTATAAGGACTGGGGTTCGATCCCTACCCAGTCCTTTTGTTTTTTTTTCTCTTTTGGTTTTCGCTTCTTTAATATATATATGTTTGTTTGCACTTCGTATTCACCATACGCGCGCAGCTCAGATGGTTGGGGTTTTGGCCATTGAAACCTAGGGCGTGGGTTCAAACCACGCATGTGACATTCCTTTCTCTTTGTTTAAAATCTTTTCTTTCATTTAAGTTTGGTAATAATGCAGCAATTTATCTTATCCTTAAAAATCTGAATTTTATTTTAAAAGTCCAGTTTATGTCACTTAGTAATTATTTTTCTTAATTAGTTATCTAAAAAGATTTACTTTTTAATGTGAATTTCCACTCTCATTATTTTGATTAAATTGTTGAATCTCATTATAACCTTATTGATCTTTTAATGCTTAACTCATTTTTAATTTATCTTATTATTTGATTGTTGATTTAATTTGTGATTGGTATTGTCTAAACTTGGAATATCATCTTAATTGATCTTTTATTCATGACTATATTTTGACTTATGATGTGTGATATATTTTCTCAAGTTCAATATCTTTGGTTTGCCTTTGTCTAATTGATATCTTGATATTTATCTCATGTCTACTCATCATGAAACATATTGCCATCTTCATGTTTATGTTGCTCTCATTATATTATCTCATATCAATGTTTCATCTTCTATGACTTTTATTCTTTATTCTCTTTTTTTCCCCATATTCCAAAGGAAGGTTAAACATGTTGACTCCTAAAGTCATGACCCCCACCTTAACCTAAGTAACCTCTTAGGAGAAAACTTTAATTTCTTGGCCTCATCAGAGCCATAGAAATTACAACTAGCATTAGGAGAGAGTTCCTCAACTCTTAGTGATATTCATCATAATGAATTTATCACTTCCCCTGCTAACTAACCTTTAGCATAGAACCCTTTAGCAAACATAAGATAACATTAATAAGAGGTTCCCGTAGAGTACTACGAACGTTTAGGGTGCTAATACCTTCCCTAGGCGTAACCAACCCCCGAACCTTAGATCTTTCCCTTTAGGTTTTTCTAACGATCTTGAACCTTTCCTTTGGATAAATCAAAGTCGGTTGTAAAAGAAATATGATGCAAATTAATTAATAATTTGTTATCCGATTTTCACCGCAACAGAAATGGCGACTTCACTGGGGAAAGTTAGACCTACTGTTGGTCCTTTCCTAAGAGGGTTAAGCCTACCTTTGTTTTATGTTATTCATGTTTGCTTATCTACTTGTTTGATTGCTTGTATGTCATATCTGCTTGCATGCTTGTATATCTGTTCTATGTTTGATATTATCATGTTCGGTTTGGGTTGACATGATATCAATGAATGAGATAAGTCCTAACCTGGACTTGAGAGAACATATATGTTTAGGAACCGTGGACATAGTCATGGGAACTTCGAGGGAGAAATCCCAAAGGAAGGAACTTGAAGTCCACACTCAGTTGAGGCCCTCTCAAAAGTGGTATATGTTGAACGAGCAATCGTGAATGCGTTACTACTTTCGACCTAGGAGCCAGAGACACTGATGACTTTTAGTTACCCTTTACCCCACTTGGCCTGTTTAGGACGTAGTGCGAGGACTGTGAGGGAGCAATACCAAATGGTTGCTACGCGATGCTACACTCAGATAAGACTCTCTTGATAATTTTATTGATCACCAAGCGATTGGAAAGTCGATAAAATCTGAAAGATGGGTTGTCGACTCTGGGAACTTTTTTAGAACCCTGTCTTGTAGGTGAAAGCCATAGTACATACCTTTGGGATGGGTAGACCTTTGACTTCATGCTCGTGACTTTTAACCTAGGTTGCTCTATGTTCTTTGTGCTTACCTGTCTATGTGTGTTTGTTGCATTCATCCTTGCATCATGTGCATTGTGTATTCAAGGAACTCAGTGTTGTTTTGCAAACTTTATAGGATGGATCTTGAAAAAAGGAAAACGAAGAAGTACACCTTCATTAGTCCAAAATTGGAAGATCTAAAGAATCTGGGTAAGCCAATCAATGAATCATCAACATTCCAAGACAAGTATGGGAAGATTTTCTCTCTGATGAAGACCAAGATGGTAGACGGATTTCTCCCTACTCTCATACAGTTTTACGGCCCCATGTATCATTGTTTCACTTTTCCGGATTACCAGTTAATGCCTACGCTCGAGGAGTATGCTATTCTAGTTGGTATTCCCATTACTCCAAACCTACCTTACTCTGGTCTGGAAAAGACGCCTAAAGAAAAGGAAATTGAAGAAGCAGCCTGTCTCAAGTTGTCAGAAGTTAAGGATAACTTGGTTGTCAAGGGAGGACTTTTTGGGTTACCTACCAAGTTTTTAATGGAGAAGGCCCGTCACTATGCTAACATGAAGAATATGATGGACTTTGAAGCTGTTATGGCCCTACTTATTTATGGGTTATTCTTGTTTCCCAACATTGAGAACTTTGTTGATATGAATGCAATCAAGATCTTCATCATTGGAAATCCAGTTCCAACCCTACTTGCAGACGCCTACCACTCAGTACACTTGAGGACTGCTCATAAGGGAGGGATGGTAACATGCTGTGCCACACTGTTGTATAGATGGTTTATCTCCCATTTACCCCGTTCCAAGACCTTTTGGGATCTCTAGGATGGACTTCTTTGGTTAGAGAAGATCATGTCTCTCACCAACACTGATCTTGAGTGGTACCACCCATCGCTTAAAGGCAAGGATATGATTGTTAGCTGTAGAGGATTTGCTAATGTACCGCTTCTTAGCACAAAAGGGGGCATAAGCTACAATCCTGCTTTGGCTTGTCATCAACATGGTTATTCTATGGGAGCTAAACCTAATAACATTTACTTGGAAGGTTTGTTCTTTGAAGAGGATAAGGACCCCGTACTTAAGGAAAAGATGGCTCACGCTTGGCGACATGTTCACACCAGAGGTATCTCTGCCTTGGGGGAACCTGAGTGTTTGGCTTCAGAATCTTACACTCAATGGGTGCAAAAGAGGGCTGTTGAGTTGAAGATGCCATATGATCGTCATGATCCTATCCCACTAGCTCCCAGAGATCCTGTTCTTTACTTCACTAGCAATGAAGATGAATTAAAGATTCGATTGGCTCAAGCAGAGTGAGAAAGGAATGCTTGGATGAACAAGTATCAGGTCCTTAACTTTGAAATGAATGAACTGTAGAAGAGTCTTAGAAGAAAGAAAGAAGAATCTGTCAAAAGAAGGAAGATGCAAGAGGACTTATTTTCTAGCACATCATCTCTGCCCGAACCATGGAAGTCATGGTTGGTTAAGCTCATTGACAAGAACGAAAGGCTACAGAAGGAGAACCAGAAGCTCGCCATGAGATTGAGGGGAGAAGATTGATTGATGGCTTAGGACCTAGTTTTCTTTATTTCATATTCTATTTTGGTTTTTGAAGATGTAATTGTCTTATGTTGTAATTCAAAACTTTATTATCAATGAAATGAGTTTTCCTCTAAGAAAAATGCTCCTTAAAATTTGCAAGGATACAATGCTGAGTTCTCTTGAATCACACCCATCATTTTGCATTGCATCAGCATTTTTTGCTAACTATCAAGAAACTAATGATATTTTTGCAGACTTTGTTGATATGGAATCTAAAAAGCAAGTTTGGCCTTATTACTTTGAGCTCCCGGAACTTCAACAACTGATCTGGATGTGCGACATGATTGAGGATCCTTCAGACTTTGCAGACAAATATGGAAATCTCTCACAACTACTAAGGGTTCCAGTGACTGAGGGACCATTGGAAGTGTTGGTGCAACTGTATCACCCCAATTACCGTTGCTTCTTATTCCCTGAGTTCCAATTGGTTCCAACCTTAGAGGAATTTTCTGCTATAATTGGGATCCCTGTCAACGATGCCCCAATTTTCTCTGATTTAGAATCAATGCCATCAGCTAGAGATATTGCAACGACTACTGGAATCAGATTTGCTGATATCCAGGCAAATCTAGTTGTTAGAGAAGGACGACTTGGACTACCTTCACTATTCTTGTTTGAGAAAGCAATGTACTTCAAGAATAGAGGAAAGGAGGAACTGTATGAGGCAACACTTGCCTTAATGATCTATGGGCTGGTGTTGTTTCCAGGCGCGAAGCAGTTCGTTGATACTCAGGCAATACAAATTTTCAGAATCCATAACCCAGTCCCTACCTTGCTGGCTGATATGTATCACACGATTCAAACCAAATACAACAAAGGATGTGGAGAAATTGTGTGCTGTGTACCTCTTTTATATAAGTGGTTCACAACCTACTTGCCAAAAACCCTGTTTTCTGGGAGGTAGAACATTGTCAAGTATGGATTGAAAAACTGATGAGTTTGAAGCACACGGATGTCAAAAGGCATAACCCAACACAAGAAGGGATTGTCATAATTACCAGTTGCGGGGATTGCCCTAATGTACCCCTGTTGGGAAGAAACGGCTGCATCAACTACAATCCAGTGCTCGCCCGTCGACAACTGGGTCATATGGGGAAGGGACCCGTAATCAAGGAAGATTTACACATGATGTATTACGGGGAAAGAGACGGCTACGAAATGAAAATGTTTCTTGAGCAAGCGTGGTGTCAAATCAATAAGCAGTTGTGGAAGGCAGAGTGCTCCGTCAATGAGACGCATCTCGAATGGTCTCGTGAGATAGCCAGTGTGATGAGGAGACCCTATTCCCGTCACAAGCCTCTCAGAACTAGACAAGGACTGGAGGAAATATTGACAGGGTTGTTACTCGAGAAGAAAAGGATTAAGGGACGCATTGAGAAACTGATGAGGGAGATGGATGAGGAAGGGGAGGCATCTACCAGAGGATCTAACTTCTAAAGATCTTGCTGCTGGTTCCCATGTTATTTATTTTCATTATTGTTGTTATCTTTTCAGTTATGGGAATAACCCATCTTTGTACTAAGAGCATGAAGATACTCTGCTCCGAATGTAACGAATGCCGAACTTGCTTAATGAAGAAGAATTTTTGAAATACCATCGTAAAAAACCTTGCAATTTTATGTGTTTTTTGATAGATTAGCTTTGCATCTGCATATCATATTGCATTTTTTTGCATTGTTTTGCTAAACTGTCGAGATACTAAATTTTGTTTTGCAGACTTTGTGGAAAATGGATGCTGCTAAGAACATAAACTGGCCCGCCACTTTCCTGATCCCTAATGTTGAACATTTGATAGAGATCGGAGGGAGAATTGAAGATCCGCAAAGCTTTATTGACAAGTATGGGGACCTGCTATCATTAATGAAATTGCAAGTAAAAGAAGGACTGCTAGAAACCTTGGTACAGCGGTACCATCCAGCATACCGATGTTTCATCTTTCCAAACTTCCAATTAGTCCCAACTATAGAAGAATATTCACATATGCTAGGACTACCCTTTCAGCATCATCCCCCTTTTTCAGGTGTGGAAGAGGAATTCATTAATCAAGAGATTGCCGTAGGATTGGGGATCCGAAAGAGACATATCCGAGAAAACATGACCACCAGGGAGGGGTATCGGGGGCTACCTGCCCATTTTCTAATTGAGACAGCTCTCCACTTTCAGGAAAGCGGAAACTCTGTAATGTTTGAGTCAATGTTTGCTTTGTTGGTGTACAGGTTATTCCTATTTCCCAATGTTAAAGATTTTGTCGACGTCCAAGCAATCAGAATCTTTATGGGTCAGAACCCTGTTCCCACTTTACTGGCTGACATGTACTTCTCGGTCACCACGCAGAGCATGAGGAGTAAAGGTGTGATTGTTTGCTGTGCTCCATTACTATACAAGTGGTTCATTTCATACTTACCTACGACACCAACGTTTTGGGAAGTAAGTGACAACGCTCTTTGGGTCAAAAAACTAATGGAACTAAGGCATTCTGACATCAAGTGGTACGATACAAACCCTGAAGGAACCATAATAATTGTTAGTTGTGGAGACTATCCCAATGTGCCACTCATGGGTCGACTTGGTTGTATAAACTATAACCCTGTGCTCGCACGTTTCCAATTGGGTCATCCAATTGAAGAGGAACCTAGACCAGAAGAATTGGAGCTGATGTACTATGGATGTGGAGAAGGATTTGAAGAAAAACTCAAGATGGGGGAAGCATGGCTTTTCATTAATTATCAAAAATGGATCACCAATGGTCCTGTCACTGAAGCTTATCTGAAATGGGCACGAGGGATTTCACTCAGCATGAGAAAGCCCACTCCGTATTATGAGGCGTCCACCAGTGCTGAACAGAGAAGGATGGAGCTATTAAGGGAGCTGACTTTGGAGAAAGCCAAAACCAAGCGATTTATCAAAGAAATCGTGGAAGGGATCAGGGAAGGCGAAGGGCTGCCCTATTTTCCATAGTTGTAATCTATTGTTGTAATCCTATTTTTAAAAGTTGTATTTCTTTTTATGATCTAGACAATGTTTGTAACATTTCCTTTCTGTAAGCACTTATCTTATTTTCAATGGAAAGTTATGTTATTAGTAGTCCTGTTATTTACACTGTTTGCGAACTCTTTTTAGTTCTTGATGGTTAAGCCTGCGTGTGCATCTCATTTGCATTTTTGCATGTGCATGTGCATTTCTTCTGTGTCTCATTGTCCTTTTATTTTCTTCAGTTGTTATTGTCGTTGTTGTTGAACCGTCACCCCGAGTTCCCTAAATCGTTACAACATCCGGGCGCAGAATTGAAGAGGAAGAATGTCTGAGAATTGCGAGAATTTGGATCAGGTTAACGACGAGCTTAATGAATTGAGAGTAGGAATGGGGCAGATCATGGAGGTCTTGAGTATTATATGAGCAAAGATGGATACACAAGCCACTGTAGTCTCAGAAGTCATCACTACAACTGTTGAGCCGCCAGTCATACCTATTGTGGACTCTACTTTAGGGATGCCATTTGAGTTTATACGGGCCACAACTCCTTAGTCCACACAACAAGCTGCACCATTGTTTGGTGAGAATCAACAAGCTATCCCAACTTATACTCCGCCTGTGGTTCAAACCCAGTTTCAACCCGTTTTTCAGAATCAGCATCATTTTATTAATGATAACATATCCATGGAAGGGGATGACAGTAATGAGAAATTAAGAGCCAATATGGAAATTATGCAAAGAAAGCTGAAAGCCATGGAGGGAGACAATGTCTTCAGTTCTGACCTTAAGGATATGTGTCTAGTCACTGATCTAGTAATTCCGCCAAAATTCAAGTTACCAAGTTTTGAATTGTACTCTGGTGCTACGTGTCCTAAGGCACACTTGGTCATGTATCTCCGAAGAATGGCAGCATATATGGATAACGATAAGTTAATGATCCATTGTTTCCAGGACAGCCTGAAGGGCGCTGCCGCAAAGTGGTATTTAAGCTTAGACCAATCTAAGATTAAGTGTTTCCAAGATGTTATGGACGTTTTCATAAAGCACTATAAGTATAACTTGGATTTAGCTCCTGATCGTAGACAGCTATTGACCATGACTCAGAAGAACATAGAGTCATTCAAAGAATATGCTCAAAGGTGGAGAGAGACTGCATCACAGGTCGAGCCACCATTGACTGAGAAGGAATTAGCTGATTGGTTTGTAGACACTGTGAAGCCGGAATTCTATGAGAAAATGATTAGTAATATTGGTGCCAACTTTTTTGATATCATTGTAATTGGCATGAAAGTAGAGGCAGGTTTGAAAAGTGGAAAGGTAGCCAGTTCACCAAACAGTTCCACTAGCGCCAGTATCAAGAAGTCTCCGAGTAATTTTCATAAGAAGAAGGAAGGCGAGACTAGCGCTATTATGACAGGGAAGAGGCAGAATCCTAAACGATCTCTATTCCAACCACAACCAGGTCCCAGTTTTCCTCAACAGCCAGTTTACCCCATGTAGTTCGCACAATAACCATACGTGGCATCTGTTATGCCCACTTTTAATCATCAGATAATGCAACAAGTTCCTGTTTCCCAGCCACCAAATCAGCAGCAGTGGCCGAAGAACCAAAATTAGAATTACCAGCAGCAACGGTGGCCAGCGCCACAGCAAAATACCCCTCCAAGAAGACAGGCGGTAACACCAAACTTTCCACCCATACCAATGACGTATACAGCATTGTATCCTTCTCTGGTGGATCAAGGATTAATTGTCACTAGACCATTGGGGCCACCATCTGAGAAGTCTCTGCAGTTCTTCAACCCTAATGCAACCTGTGCTTTCCATCAAGGAGGAGTGGGCCATGATTTAGAAGGGTGTTTGGCATTAAAGAATCTGGTGAAAAGTTTGATAGAGAAGAACATTCTGTCTTTTGCTAATAACCAGCTAAATGTGAAGAGTAACCCTTTGCCAACTCATGGGTCAACTAATGCTGTTGAAAACGAGGATGAGGAAGTATTGATCTCAGAAGCAACAAAGATTAAAACTCCCCTGAGAACGTTGCATACCAAGCTGTTCAGCGCCGGATTGGTCGAAGTTCGCCATGATGTTTGTGGAGAATGTGATGGTAGTAGTAAAGGGTGTCGGTTGATTCAAGATGATATTCAGAAACTGATTGATGAAGGTTTCTTACAAATTTTCAGAAAAGAAAGCAGAATAGCAGTGATTGAACCAGTGTTCAATCTGCCAAAGCAAGAGCCAGTGCTTGATGAAGAAGAAAGCACATCAGTAGTCCCTGTGTTCAACAATCCTGGGGCAAATACCGTGAGCCCAGTGTTTAAGCGATCAGTTCCAAGATTCAACAAATCTGAAGTTGTTTCCCCTGTTGATCACGCCAGGCAAAATAATTTCCCCAGGCCAGTCCCGTTCAGGTTCAGAGGAACCAAAGCATTACCATTTATCTACGAAGACATTACAGGTGGTAAGAAGGGGGAGGAAATGATCCCAAGGATAGAGGTGAGGGCCGTTATAGAAGAACCGGTCCCAAGGAAAGAGGTGGGGGCTGATGAGAAGAACGTGTCTAATATAGTAGGAGCAGGAAGAATGACGAGAAGTGGGAGGATTTATACCCCTACGAACAAAGAAGTGTCTGGTAAAGAAGGTGAGGTACGTATACCCACCAATGACAAAGGTAAAGAAGTAATCTCCAAGGAGGATGACGAAGAATTCCTCAGGATAATAAAAAGAAGTGACTACAGGGTCGTGGATCAGCTTCACCAGACTCCGTCTAAAATTTCTATTTTATCCCTGTTGATTAATTCACCAGTCCACCGTTCAGCACTACAGAAAGTATTGGCTCAGGCTCATGTAGCCCAGGACATTACCACCGGATAATTTGATCATGTTATCACTAACATTACTGCATGCAATACGCTCACCTTCAGTGATGAAGAACTAACCCAATCAGGTCAGAAACACAATCTTGCTCTCCATATATCAATGAAGTGTCAGGAGGACACATTGGCTAGAGTTCTTGTAGACACAGGATCCTCTCTGAATATCTTACCAAAGAGGGCCCTCGACAAGCTGGCATACAAGGGAGGGATCATGAGACCCACATCGTTAATTGCCAAAGCTTTTGATGGTTCATGAAGATCCGTGATGGGGGAAATCGAACTGCCAGTTTTGATTGGACCCCAGGAATTCAATGTTCTGTTTCAAGTTTTGGACATTAACCCTGCCTATAGCTGCCTACTTGAAAGACCCTGGATCCACGAGGCGGGCGCTGTTACTTCAACCCTACATCAGAAGATGAAATTTATGGTCGATGACAAGCTGGTCATCGTGCATGGGGAAGAAGACTTGATGGTTAGTAACTTGTCATCCTTCCGTTATATTGAGGCTGATGAGGATGCATTGGAAACTTCTTTTCAAGCCCTAGAAATAGCTAATACAGTTATGATCGACAATGAGAAGCCAGTGGTACCAGAATATCCATCTTTTGCTTCGTATAAGAGTATCCCGTTTGCCCTTCAAGACGGCGTGCCCGCAGGTTGGGGCGAAGTTATTAAGGTTGAGAAGAGAATCTGACACCAAGGGTTGGGTTACAGACCAACTCCAGAGGAGGAGGCTGCTTCAGGTACAAGAAAAAGAAGAATGAAGATAAAGACCGTGCAGGAGACATTTATCAGAGGTGGACATCAAGTCCATGCAATCATAGGAAGTACTGAAGAAGACGAAGACATTGATCGTTTGATTTTTCGCCAAGAAGGCGCATCAGGCAATTGGGAGTCTGTCGAGATCCCAATTCTGTACCCGGAACCAGAATAACTTGTCTAGATTTGTTGTTTTCATCTCCCTAGTCTTGCCCAAAGCTAGTGGATTGTTTTGTACGGGCCTCCGTTTTCAAACTTTAAATCAATGAAATGACTCTTTTGCTAAATTTTTGTTGTTTTGCTTTATTGCATTCTGTTTCTAAAAATGGTAATCTTTTCAAACAAAAGCATCTTCATCTCGCATGTTCTTGAATTGTTGTGCTTTTTAATAATATAAGTCATTCTACCATGCAGAATGAATCATAAACCTATTGTATTCAATGACCTTGACCTTACCATTGACTTCGACTCCCCTGTCTATCAAGCTGAGGAGGAGGAAGATTATGAGGTGGCCAAGGATCTAGCAGATATGTGTGACTACCAGTATACGGATCTCCAGCCTCATGAAGAGCAGGTGGATGTTATCAATCTTGGCACTGAGGAAGAGAAGAAAGAGGTCAAGATTGGGGCATCACTGAAACCAGAAATTAGACAGCGGTTGATTTCGCTCCTTGAAGAGTATGTAGATGTGTTTGCTTGGTCCTACCAAGACATGCCTAGTTTAAATACGGATATTGTGGTCCACAAGTTACCCCTCAAGCCTGAGTTCCCGCCAGTAAAACAAAAGCTTCGTAGAAGTCATCCCGACATGGCTCTCAAGATTCGAGATGAAGTTAAGAGACAGTTGGATGCCGGATTTCTGGCAGTTTCCAAGCACCCATAGTGGGTAGCTAATATTGTCCCTGTTATGAAGAAGAATGGAAAGGTACGAATGTGCGTGGACTACAGGGATCTTAACAAAGCTAGTCCCAAAGATGATTTCCCTCTACCCCATATTGACACACTGGTAGATAACACGACCCGTTTCGCCATGTTCTCATTTATGGATGGTTTTTCAGGCTACAATCAGATTAAAATGGATCCAGCTGATATGGATAAAACCACTTTCATTACCCCGTGGGGCACGTATTGTTATAAGGTTATGCCTTTTGGACTAAAGAATGTCGGGGCAACATACCAAAGGGCTATGGTGACTTTGTTTCACGATATGATCCACAAAGAGATAGAGGTGTATGTGGACGATATGATAGCCAAATCTCAAAATAAAGAGGAACATGTAGATCACTTGCTAAAATTGTTCAAGAGACTTCGAAAATATCAGTTGAGGTTAAACCGTGCAAAATGTACTTTCGGAGTCAGGTCAGGGAAGTTATTGGGTTTCATTATTAGCTAGAAGGGCATTGAAGTAGATCCTGATAAAGTGCGAGAAATTCAAGAAATGCCAGCTCCCCAAACCGAGTCCCAGGTTAGAGGATTTTTGGGTCGTTTGAATTACATCTCCAGGTTCATCTCCAACATGACTCCAATATGTGCGCCAATTTTCAAGTTACTCCGTAAAGATCAGCCAGTAAAATGGAATGCTGACTGTCAACAAGCTTTCGAGAAACTCAAAAGTTATCTCCAAGAACCTCCTATTCTAATTCCTCCGGTTCCCGGAAGACCTCTCTTTATGTACTTGACTGTTTTGGAAGAGTCTATGGGCTGTGTTTTGGGACAGTATGACGAGACTGGCCGGAAAGAGCATGCAATTTATTATCTGAGTAAGAAGTTTGCAGACAGTGAAAGCCATTACTCGTTACTTGAAAAGACTTGTTGCGCTCTGGCTTGGGCTGCCAAACGTCTAAGATAGTACCTGATTTGTCATACTACCTTGTTGATTTCCAAGATGGATCCGATAAAGTACATTTTTGAGAAACCTGCCCAAACAGGTAGACTTGCCCGTTGGCACATGTTATTATCTGAATATGACATTCAGTATGTCACGCAAAAGGTTATTAAAGGAAGCATTCTTTCAGAATATCTTGCCGATTAACCAGTCGAAGACTATGAACTGCTCAAGTTTGATTTCCCTGACGAGGATATTATGGAAGTAAAAGATTGTGAAGAGTCAAGCTCTGAAGAAGACCCCAAGGCTGAGTATAGGTGGAAGATGATGTTCAACGGTTCATCCAATTATAAGGGACATGGAGTAGATGTTGTTATAATTAATCCTGAAGATGGCTACACCCCTTTTACAGCCAGACTGGATTTTGGATGTACAAATAATATTGCCGAGTATGAAGCGTGTATTTTGGGCCTGGAAGCTGCAATCGATCTTGGAATCTGTTTTCTTGAAGTTATGGGTGACTCTGCTCTAGTCATTTATGAAATCAGAGGCGAGTGGGAAACAAAAGATGAGAAACTTATCCCTTATCAGGAATATGCTTTGGATTTAATTAAGTGTTTTGATGAGATAACATTTCGTCATGTGCCACGTACTGAGAATCATGTGGCTGATGCTTTAGCGACACTGGCTTCAATGTGGCAAGTTAGATTTATTAATGAAGATCCAGTAATTAGTATTGAAAGGAGGACTGAGCCTGCCTATTGTCAGTCCATTGAAGAAGAATCAGACGACAAACCTTGGTTCCATGATATTTTGAACTTTCTAAAGAATCGAGAATATCCAGTCAACGCCTCCGTTCTTGATAAGAAGACTCTACGAAGACTATCAGCCAAATTCTTCATCAGCAATGGTGTACTGTACAAAAGGAATCATGATATGGTTTTGCTAAGATGTGTCGAAAAAAGAGAAGCAGACTTGCAGATCCATGATATCCATGAAGGAGCTTTTGGCACCCATGCCAATGGGCACGCCATGGTTAGGAAGATTTTGAGGGCTGGATACTATTGGTTAACTATGGAAACTGACTGCATTCAGTATGTTAGAAAATGCCATAAATGTCAGATTTATGCGGACAAAATGCACGTTCCTCCTACTCTGTTAAACGTGCTATCATCACCCTGGTCGTTCTCTATGTGGGGCATTGATATGATCGGGGCAATCAAGCCTAAAGCATCTAATGGACATCATTTTATTTTGGTGGTTATTGATTACTTCACTAAGTGGGTGGAATCCGTTTCATACGCCAATGTGACTAAGCAGGTAGTTGCACGCTTCATCAAGAACAACATCATTTGTCGTTATGGGATCCCCAATAGGATCATAACTGACAACGGGACCAATCTGAACAACAAAACCATGAAGGAACTGTGCGACGGCTTCAAAATTGAACACCATAACTCTTCACCGTATCGTCCAAAGATGAACGGAGCGGTCGAAGCTGCGAACAAGAACATCAAGAAAATTCTTCAGAAGATGGTCAAAACATACAAGGATTGGCATGAGATGTTGCCATATGCACTACATGGGTACAGAACATTAGTCAGAACTTCGACAGGGGCAAGCCCCTTTTCTCTGGTATATGGGATAGATGCTGTCCTCCCCATAGAAGTTGAGATACCTTCTTTAAGGATATTAATGGAAACCAAGATGGATGAAGCAGAATGGGTTCAAGAAAGATATGATCAACTAAACCTAATTGATGAGAAGCGTCTGACGGCCATGTGTCATGGCCAATTGTACCAGAAAAAGATGAAAAGGGCATTTGATAAAAAGGTCCGCACTCGGGAATTCCGAGTAGGCGAATTGGTACTTAAAAAGATTCTACCTTCACAAAGAGACGCCCGTGGAAAATGGGCACCCAATTATGAAGGTCCATTTGTGGTCAAGACAGTCTTTTCAGGAGGGTCTTTGTTTCTTACAACTATGGATGGTGAATAGCTTGCGCACCCTGTGAATGCAGATTCGGTACGAAAGTATTATGCTTGAAAGACGTCTCACTTATATCTGGGAGTCCCCAGAGAAGTCAGCTGTTAGAGTCTTAGTCCATAGAGTTTGTTACTGGTCATTGAATACAATGTAACCTTTGCCAAAATTGCAATTTTGTCGCATTTGTAATATTTCATGGGACTCTGCTATTTGGCAAGTCACCATTTTTCAATGAATATCAGCTATTGAGCCATTTTCTTGATTATTGTCATCTTTATTCTGCAAAACTTTGTCATTTTCACTTGATTTTGAAGACGGAAATGTTGCAATTTCTAAGAAAACACAAAATAAACTAAGTCTTACTCTGGAATTAAGACTCTTTGGAATCAAGTCGGTACAAGAAGAGTTAGCAGTACAGTATTTTTTGGCATGGATCTACCATCTCCAGAGGAAAGAAGATTGCCCCGGTTATCCTTGATGTTTGGGTTTCAGGGTGCTGGCTTGTGTTATCCTTTCTTCTTTCTTGTTTTACGTTGTCCGCGTCGTTTCTAGCATATAGCTAAGCATATGCATCATACCCTAGCATCTTCGCATCCTTGTGCTCTGTTTTGCTTGTGGCCTTTTGTTGGTGCCTGTCTTTATTTCCCATTGAAGTAAAGACATTCCCGGTTTGCCTTGTGTCGTGCTTGTTCGGTCTTAACCTTTGCGCGCCAGATTGGAATCTTTAAACCTTTTACTGTCCCCCGAGAAGTTTAACGTTAAAGTTTTTTTACAACCTGTTCTCGTTTGAATCGTGTCAAACTTGAACTTAGACTTTGTTTGAATCGTGTCAAGCATCGTCTATCTGTTTTAAAACCTGTTATCGTTTAAATCGTGTCAAACTTGAACTTAGACTTTGTTTGAATCGTGTCAAGCATCGTCTATTTGTTTTAAAACCTGTTCTCATTTGAATCGTGTCAAACTTGAACTTACACTTTGTTTGAATCGTGTCAAGAATCGTCTATTCGTTTTAAAACCTGTTCTCGTTTGAATCGTGTCAAACTTGAACTTAGACTTTGTTTGAATCGTGTCGAGCATCGTTTATTCATTTTAAAACCTGTTCTCGTTTGAATCGTGTCAAACTTGAACTTAGACTTTGTTTGAATCGTGTCAAGCATCGTCTATTCGTTTTAAAACCTGTTCTCGTTTGAATCGTGTCAGACTTGAACTTGGACTTTGTTTGAATCGTGTCAAGCATCGTTTATTCGTTTTAAAACCTGTTCTCATTTGAATCGTGTCAAACTTGAACTTAGACTTTGTTTGAATCGTGTCAAGCATCGTCTATTCGTTTTAAAACCTGTTCTCGTTTGAATCGTGTCAAACTTGAACTTAGACTTTGTTTGAATCGTGTCAAGCATCGTCTATTCGTTTTAAAACCTGTTCTCGTTTGAATCGTGTCAGACTTGAACTTGGACTTTGTTTGAATCGTGTCAAGCATCGTCTATTCGTTTTAAAACTGTTCTCGTTTGAATCGTGTCAGACTTGAACTTGGACTTTGTTTGAATCGCGTCAAGCATCGTCCTTTTATTTTAAAGCTGTTCTCGTTTGAATCGTGTCAAACTTGAACTTGGACTTTGTTTGAATCGCGTCAAGCATTGTCTTCTGGTCTTAAAATCGTTCTTGTTCGAATCGTGTTGGACATTGAACCCTTTACCTTGGATTCTTTTGAAAACTTGCTTTAAGCTAAGCTTTTCTTGGAGCAAATTTCTTCAACCCTTAAGACTCCTATCTGGTGCGCAGGGTTTGTCTCTGTCTTCCTGGTTTTTCTTGAAGATCTCATTTTGAACTCTTCAATTTAAGATCCCCAGGAGGTCTTTGCTTGGTTGTCTGTCTTTTTTTTAGGCTGATCCCTAGTGATCAGGTTTTTCTTTCTGGTTTCGTGCCCAGGAAGAGTGTGAGTTTGTTTTGTTCCCAGTAGTCTATCTCCCCGGATCCTTTCCCAGTGAGATTGTCTGTGGTCTTTTTCCCAGTGTCCTTTTGGAGTCTCCCCGGTGGGTCCCTGTTGTTGGTTAGCTTGTATTCCCAGTGAGTTGTTTCTCATGGATACTAACCTTCTGTCCTTCCCCAGTGTGACCCGTTGGTCCTTTTGCGTCTCGTTTTCCCCTTGGTGTCTCGTTGTGTCTGCATTTCTCTTGCACCTTCTCGGCATCATGTTTGTTGCATTGCATGTGTGTGCATCTGAGGGCAAAATTTTCGGTTATCTGTATTTAAATATCTTTCACTGTTGATTACATGAGGATCTTCATCTCTCATGTCATCGGGTGAAGATATTTAAATAGGGGCAACTGTTGTACCCCAAATTTTACCCTCATTTTTCTGCTAATTGTTGCTATGCTATTTTTCTCTGTATTTTAATTTAATATTTATCTTAGCCTTTTATTTGTTTTATGTTAGCTGAATTTCATATATTGGCCTATTTTATTTCATTTAGATTTAAGTTTTTATTAATTTAAATTAATCTTAATCTAAGGTATTTTTAATTAATTAGGTTAATTGTCCATTCTTAATCTAGTAGTTTGTTATTATTTTCAACAACCATATTATTAATTCAATTAAGAGAATGTGCCCAAAATAAGCTTACCGTGACCAATTTCATTTTTGCAATTTTGGACTCTCATTTCATTACCATGGACCAATGAGAGTTAAGCTTGGTATGTGTTTGACTTTTCAACAATTCCATCAACCAATGAGAGCATGACATGTGACACCAAGGAAACCAAAGAGAACCAAGTCCGTCTCTTCTCTCTCGTTCTTGCTGAAGTTCTGAATGATGAGGAGAAGTTCAACGTACTTTGGATCCATTCAATTCATTGGATTCGTTTCAGCCACAATGTCGTTGGCGCGACTTCTCCAATTTGAAATCTCCAAGTCTATTCCTCTTCAAGCTCAGCTGTGTGTTGCACAAAAAGTGGTTCAGAGAAGTTACCAATTCCAGCATACGACCTGCTCCATCTGCGAATCTGTCCACGCTATCTCCAACCTTTGCTCCATTTGGTACCCTTCTCGATAGCATCAATGGAAGAGCTCTGAATCCATTCACAAAGTGATGAGTGTGACCCTGCACATCTGAAAACGCCAGCATGTTTATCTCCCAGAATTGGACCAAGTTTGAAATTCAAAAGGAAACCCTAGTTGCTAGCATATGCCCACCAAATGTTTGAGGAATTGACCCGGCCCATGATGCTGCTCATCAACCCAATACCTTGCCTATTTAAAGAAGCTCAATTTCAGTTCTTAAGACACCAACAATCTCTACGAAAGCACACTAAATATTGGAGTTCAAAAGAGGGAAGAAAGCAAGGATTGGCATCAAGAATTTGTGGTCAATCCAAAGAGAAGCAAGCTCAGTTGGTAACTTTCTTTTTCCTTTAACTCTAATCTATTCATTTTGTTCATAGTACGGTGGTTTTAATCTTGTTAATAACGGCCGTTAGATGTTTGTCATGGCATGCTTCTCTTTTTTTGAGCCTGTAATGTATGTATGGACTTTATTGTCATCCAAAGTCTGTTTATGTTACTAACATGGAATGAATATTGCGCATATTGTTTTGATGATACATAGGTTCTTGACTGCATTGAATGTATGTGATTCCATGCTTGGTATGTCTTTTGGAAATGTTGTTTTTACCATAACCTTGGCTGTGCTATTTTCAGTCTTGTATTAACAGTTGTTGTGAATTTGTTAAATTTTCTCTATTGGTTTTATTTGTTGTTGTAAAAGGTTTCTCTGTGATCATTGTCAACTGTTTTTTAGAGTGAAACTGTTTGTATGCTAGCTAATTTGCCATTGCTGGTCTTGTTGGCTTGACATGTTAAGATGGTGTGTGAACTTTTGCTTTGATATAACTCTGCTTGGATGTACTCATTTTGTCTTTGGAACCAATTCTGGATAGCATTTGCCTCTGATTTAAATTTATGATCATATTACTCTCTGCACATTTCCATTATTGATGTTCAGTCTTGTCCTATGTATTTGGATGTTATCTATTACCCCTTCCTGATATTTCACCTTGTACCTGCTTAGACATTTTCATTGAGACTCTCAACTCAGTTTCCTTTTGATATCTAGCTTCTATTTTAATATCAATACATGTATTCATAATGTATATGTTGACCTTGATGTGTTTTAACTTAACTCTTAACTATGCCATGTCTTTTGCCCCTTTACCATTGGTATGACTTGTATCTTTGCTATGTGGTTGATGTGTGAACTGTGACTGATTTTAACTGCCTCATGATGAAGTATAGTCCCTGTTTTGCCCATATTCTGTCCATGCTTAAATGCCACTTAACTTGAATCTCATTAACTACAACTTATGTTTAGGGGATGTATGATCATTTGTGTGAGTTTACGTCTTCTGTCTCTAGGATTTTAGGACTAAGTACAATTTTCTTTTGTGTGCTTGTAATCTTGACACGATTTTGAACTTCAACCTACATGTATCTTGTATGCTACTCATAATAAGACTATGTCTGCTGTTTGCATTAATTTTTGGTGACCTATATCTTTCACATTGCCAATGCATAGAATGTCTTCTTCATATATGCCATTGCTGCACCTGATTTTAAATGTGTGAATTGTTAAAATTGGTTGTGTTGTGGTCCTTACTTGTTCACAATTTGTTGATGAGTTTAATGTTAATAGGATAACCTATTACTTGTCTGTCATTGGTATCACAAACTAAGAATTTAGAATCACATTACCTTTTGGTTGTGTTTTTGTCTTTGCTTAAATGTTGAAATTGCTTAATGTGTTTGAGATTGATCTGGCAGTTTTGAGTTGTTAACCTATTGATCTATGGCCATTTGGTTCTGTTTGTATTAATATTGCTATGTTGTGCATTATTGCTTCTTATACATAAGTTGGTTTATATCTAATTGGCATTTGTGTCTGACTGTTAAGACTTTTGGTTCATTATTATGTCATTAAGTGTTGTTTGTTTACCAACCTGCTTTAAACTAGGCCAATACCAAGTCCAGTTTGGTCTATACATGCGTGACTTCATATGCTTGCCCAAACTCTCATATAACTCATCCCTCATCTTGATTTGTGTTGATCACTTCATTGGTGTTATGCTACATACTGCTACTGTTATCATATGTCATGGCTTGATGTGTTTTTTCCCATAGAATCATTTGTTAACCCTAGTTGATAGCCATACGTTTGAAATCTCTTGGTCTTGTGTTTTGGATGGAAGGTTGTTTTTCACCTGGTTTAGGATTAATTTGGCTGTGAGTTTATTTGGGCTGCCATGTTTGTTTCAAATTGGTTTGTTTTTTATTTTGAATATATGCGCACGATACATGTTATATATTTATCAAGTCATACTTATCATTGGATGTATTCCCGCCCCAGCAGATGGACTTGTGTGTGTGTTACTATTCCTCTTTGCCGTGCCTATAAGGACTGGGGTTCGATCCCTACCTAGTCCTTTTTTTTTTATCTTTTGGTTTTCGCTTCTTTAATATATATATGTTTGTTTGCACTTCGTATTCACCATACGCGCGCAGCTCAGATGGTTGTGGTTTTGGCCATCGAAACCTAGGGCGTGGGTTCAAACCACGCATCTGACATTCCTTTCTTTTTGCTTAAAATCTTTTCTTTCATTTAAGTTTGGTAATAATGCAGCAATATATCTTATCCTTAAAAATCTGAATTTTATTTTAAAAGTCCATTTTATGTCACTTAGTAATTATTTTTCTTAATTAGTTATCTAAAAAGATTTACTTTTTAATGTGAATTTCCACTCTCATTATTTTGATTAAATTGTTGAATCTTCATTATAACCTTATTGATCTTTTAATGCTTAACTCATTTTTAATTTATCTTATTATTTGATTGTTGATTTAATTTGTGATTGGTATTGTCTAAACTTGGAATATCATCTTAATTGATCTTTTATTCATGACTATATTTTGACTTATGATGTGTGATATATTTTCTCAAGTTCAATATCTTTGGTTTGCCTTTTTCTAATTGATATCTTGATATTTATCTCATGTCTACTCATCATGAAACATATTGCCATCTTCATGTTTATGTTGCTCTCATTATATTATCTCATATCAATGTTTCATCTTCTATGACTTTTATTCTTTATTCTTTTTTTTTCCCTATATTCCAAAGGAAGGTTAAACATGTTGACTCCTAAAGTCATGACCCCCACCTTAACCTAAGTAACCTCTTAGGAGAAAACTTCAATTTCTTGGCCTCATCAGAGCCATAGAAATTACAACTAGCATTAGAAGAGAGTTCCTCAACTCTTAGTGATATTCATCATAATGAATTTATCACTTCCGCTGCTAACTAACCTTTAGCATAGAACCCTTTAGCAAACATAAGATAACATTAACAAGAGGTTCCCGTAGAGTACTACGGACGTTTAGGGTGCTAATACCTTCCCTAGGCGTAACCAACCCCCGAACCTTAGATCTTTCCCTTTAGGTTTTTCTAACGATCTTGAACCTTTCCTTTGGATAAATCAAAGTCGGTTGTAAAAGAAATATGATGCAAATTAATTAATAATTTGTTATCCGATTTTCACCGCAACACTACCCTTTGCTCTTCACGGTTATCGTACATCTGTCTGCACTTCAACAGGGGCAACCCCTTTCTCTCTAGTATATGGCATGGAAGCAGTGCTTCCCTTAGAAGTTGAGATCCCATCAATCTGGGTATTGATGGAAGCTAAGCTTACAGAAGCGGAGTGGTGTCAAAGTCGACACGAAGAACTCAACCTGATCGAAGAGAAATGAATTACGACACTATGCCACGGTCAGTTGTATCAACGAAGAATGAAGAAGGCGTTTGACAAAAAGGTTCGACCTCGCATCTTCAGGAAAGGAGACCTCGTACTCAAGAAGATACGATCATTTCTCACTGATTCTCGGGGCAAATGGACTCCGAATTATGACGGCCCCTATGTGGTCAAGAAAGCTTTCTCAGGCGGCGCCTTGAGACTTGCAACCATGGACAGAGAGGAATTTGCCTACCCCACAAATGTTGATGTAGTCAAGAAATACTTCGCCTAAAAAAAACGTCTCGGTGGATTGAAAACCTGAAAGGGCGGTCCAGGCAAAAATTAGAGACATGATCAAAAATCATCCCGATGGATTGGAAATCTCAAAGTACAATCCAGGAAAAAATTAGGGATAATGGCAAGTAACTACTTTCGACAAAAGGGCAAGTCCCTCGGCAGCAGTTACATCATCCGTCAAGAAAGCTCCAGTCAAGGTCATCTTCGACAGAAGCTCAGGATGCCCTGAATTCAAAGTTGGTAGAAGGATAGTGGTTGGTATGTTTCAACGTAGCCCTTTTCCCTGTAAATTACCATTTGATAAACTTTGTATATACTCTATGGAATCACGCGTTTGGCTGATTTCCATCCTGTCAATAAAATTTGAGCCCTTGTGCTTTTATTTGCAATTCATATTTGTTTTAGCTTTACAGAATGATGTTTTTTTAACATGATCAACGATTCTTGAAACGAAACAAAAATGAATTTACTTGTTAAAATTGTTCTGCTTTTAAAAAAAATAAAGACGATAATTTCTTTTGACGGTTGAACATCGATCGCTTCTCCAAAGGTGTTCGAGCCTCAAAGTGTAGAATCAAAGTACTCCTTCTAAACCAATAGGCCTGAATGAAGGATCAGCTATGTCAGATGCGAATGCTCCATCTGACCTCTTCGGATGAGTTCTCCTCTCCTATGCCCGACCAGCGTCGCTCCCAACAGGGACCGTTTCTCCTAAGCAAGGCAGAATTGCTATCTTGAACCAGCGGTACTTCTTCGCCCTGCAATGGCCGAGTATCCAGTCATGTTCATCTATTAGTTTGTATGTCGTGACAGTTTTGTCAGCATATACATACATACATCATGCATTATTGATTTACATTCATATTCATATTGCATCAATATCACTCTAGTCGGTCTTGTCCCCTAGTGATAACAGTCCTCTCAATCGAGTTGTCAGTTCTTTCCTCGTCAGGAAAGGTTGCGTCTGAACAATCCCTCTCCTCCAGTTTAGTTCTGGATCAGAATTGGCCATTGACCACTTTGATAACTTGAACCTTTGAAAGACCAGAGAACCTTCAACCAATGTCACTCTTCTCCATTGAAGATGATATTTTCGCTTTCCCGGATTAAGGAAAATCCCTAGAGGAAGCCTCTTAAGCAGAGATTCGGCAATACAGCAGTTTTTCTCAGAAAAAAAATCGCTGATGAAAAGGTCATCAGTGCCTCAAAATTGGATCACATCATATGGCGTTTCTCTGGGAAGATCCCGAGAAAAGTATGATGTAACATCCCCAAACAAAAAGTAGTCTCTCAAGAGACTCGTTTTCCCAGTAGAATCGAAAAATGGCGTCTCCAAACAGAGAAGTTTGTACACCTCTACAACTCAGACGACTGGGTTCCCCAGCAAGTCTGACTTCAAAATTTTTCTATCAAATGACATCTCCCCAGGAAAATTCGGCGAGAAGTTTGAGGAAAATCGCTACGAATAACGTCCCTTGTCAAAAAGTTTATTGACAAAAGAAACTAAGACCAGTTCCTTGGTAGGAAACCAGGATCAAGGGGAAGTTTATTTTAGAAACTAAGACCAGTTCTTTGGTAGGAAACCAGGATCGAGGGGAAGTTTATGTCAAAAACTTAGACCAGTTCCTTGGTAGGAAACCAGGATCGAGGGGAAGTTTATTTCAGAAACTAAGACCAGTTCCTTGGTAGGAAACCAGGATCGAGGGGAAGTTTATTTCAGAAACTTAGACCAGTTCCTTGGTAGGAAACCAGGATCGAGGGGAAGTTTATATCAGAAACTTAGACCAGTTCCTTGGTAGGAAACCAGGATCGAGGGGAAGTTTACTTCAGAAAACTGAGACCAGTTCCTTGGCTGAAGACCAGGATCGAGGGGAAGTTTTTACCTTTTCTAAGCATCATTTCTTAGCAAAAGAGGATGAATGTTTAAGCTACCATTCATAGTCACCATCAAAATTTCGGGTATTCCGATATTTAATCCTCTTGCACCCTGAATGCCCGAATACCTTTGCCATTCACACCTTTGGGTCCAAGAAGATTAAATAGGGGCATCTGTCATACCCCAAAATTTGACCACTAAGATTTCCCATCATTTTGCAAATCATCATCACAATATGGAGGAACCATCATACCTCATCAGTCTCCCCAAAGATGGGTGAGCATCCACTACAATCAAAATTAGGGTTTCCAGCCCTCTCAGAGCTTTTAGTCAAAGGATCAATCAAGAAATGACATGATCTTCAACTTGTCTAGCCTCTCAAATATCCACAAGGGATCAAGAGGACTCTCACTTCAAGGATTAAGCACAAGGATGCTTCCTTCCTGGTGGATCGAGCCTCAAGATCGCCAGTGTCACCAAATTAGGGTTTTGGTCGACCAGGGCCTCCAGATGGAAATTTTCCTCTGGGCATGAGCCAATGCTTCAAGGCATAACCTATGATACTCCAAGGGACATCATAAACCCAATCACCAAGTCAATTTAGCCTCAGGGGATGCATACATAAAAAATCAGGAATTAGGGTTTCTTGACCTAATTCACCCCTAAGTTGACTTTTGGGACAAATTATGAGCCAAGACCTCAAGACATGATTTGAGGGTCTCCAACATACCACATTGATCCATTTGTAACAATGGATTGATCCAGGAAGCTTGAGCAGCAAGTCTCAATTTCATCAGTACCACAGTTAGGGTTTCGCGAGAAAAGTCAACTGTATCTTTGACTTTTGACCAGTACATGCTCCCAAACCCTAGGACATGATTAAATATACCCTATAACACCCATGGAACATGTCCATCAAGTTTGATTTAGGTCAAGGACTTAATTTCCTAAAGGATCGCACAGTTTGGAATTCATCTGATAAAAAGTCAACTGTGCACAAAAGTCAACTTTGACATTTTGAGATATTTCACAAAAATGATTTTTTAAGCCTAAAATGATGTTAATGTATGATTTGAATCATCATTCATCAAGAGAAATCAAGAAAAGTGGGATAACTTGTAAAAGGGGTAACCATAAAAACTTAGAAAATTTTCTAAGTTATGAACAAAGTGGCAAGGGTACCAACTTTGGAGGATCATAACTCCTAAACCACAAAGCCATTTTTCCCCATCCAAAGCTTGATTTATAGATCTCATTACCCTCTACAAAAGCTTAAAACTGACCTCCCTCGAAATTCCTCATGGATTTTGAGTTATTGAATGATCAAAATCACAAAAAGTGAGAATGTCACTTTTTTCCAACACTTGGTGAAATTTTCACTAAGTCAGAATCTGCCTTCACTTTTTTCCTAATGTAGGGGGATTTTTCACTTGGATCCAAAAGGTATCAAAACCAAATATGATCAAACAGTTGTTGTATCATATGAGGGCTTTCCAAAATGGCCAAGAACATCACCAAATTCCACTTGGACCAAGAGATATGACAATGGCAATATGCCTTGCTGAAAACGGCCAAGGCTAGGCATAATTTTGCATTTTTGCTCGATTTAGCAAAATCAGATAATTCCAAGCCTTGTCATCACTTTGGACACATCTGAGGATCAAATCTAAAGGGGACAAACACTGAGCCAAGCCTCCAAAGTCCTTGGAACAAGAAGTAGCATGCCAAACCTAGAATTGCCTAAAAGAGATACAAGACTCCAATTTTGGATTGGAGCATTCAATGCATACACCAAGGTGGCATGGACTGAGCCATTTGCAACTGAATTCAGTCAAGACTTATCCAAGACCAAGGGAACCACAACCCTGTGCCCTAACCTCTAGTCAATGGCTAGAGGAGACTTATATTCCAAAGTGCAACCATTGGCCAAACCTCTGCTGCAGTTGTCATTCACTATTGCTTGCAAAACAAACTTGCTCTACTATAAATAGAGCTCAATTGTGATCAGTTTGAGTACACCAAAGCCATCAAACAGATGCTTTCCTCAAAATCTCTTCTTTCACTCCAATTTTCCCTTCTAAGGCAAGTCACTGTCGGGTTTTGAGTTTGAGAGCTTTTCCAATCAAACCAATCACTCACACATCTCACATACATCACATAGAAGTGATCCAAACACTCATATAACATCTGGAACACCAAAATCACAAAATCACCAGCCAGTTGCTCAAGTTCTTGAGAGATTTGCAGTTGGGGGTACCATCTCAAGTTCCAGATCATTTCAATCCATTCCAAACATCCAGACACACTCCATGGCACCTAGGGAAGCTATCCAGATCATTGGAATCTAGCTGTAACACCTCTAACACAAAACACGATCACCAGCTGCAAGAGGTAAGCATGAGCTCTTCTAACTCTATGATCCATGCAATTTTTGCTGCACAATAATTTGGCCATATGTTCATAATCATGCATGGAATGTTTTCCCTCAATCAATTGCATTGTTTGAATCGTGTGTGGAATTTCCGAACCTTTATGCAGAAATTAGGGTTCTTGAGGCTTCTCTTTGATTTCTTATTCCATGTTAAAAATAAATGAAATTAAAGACCATAGACATGATCGTGAGGTTAAAACGAGTAGATTGATATGTAGATTGCATGATATAATCAAGTATTTAGTGAGATTGGATAGAAAATGCAAATATGCAGAAACAGAGGGTGGCGCGTGTTCTTGCCCTTGTTCTTGGCGCCATTTTTTGAAAATTTGAAAATTTGAATTTTGTGATTTTATTCAATTGATTCAAAAATTAATTTTTCTCTGAGTTTTAATGATTTTGAGTTGATTCTTTTTTTAATAATTCACAAAAATGTTAAAATATTTTATTTTACCAAAAAAATCCCAAAAATATTATTTATTTCATATAATTGATATTTTTACAAAGAATTAATATTTTAATTGTTTTTGACATTTAAAATATTTTTTCCTTCTTGATTTTGTAAATTTTAATGACTTCTAATCATTTTGTAGGTCAAAACATGATTTTTGAAACATTAATCTAAGATCACAATTTGTTTTCCACATGTTAAACAATTTTGATCATTTTAATTTAATTTTTTATTCAATTAAAATACAATTTTGGAAACAATTAGGGTTTTGATTAATTCAACCCTCATCAAACTTTTTCAAACAATTTTGGGCTTCTAATAGAGTGTAAGACCCAACCTTTGTAAATACAAACCTATTTTGGGCCTCACTTATTGTAGAAGTCCCGTTGTATTTCAAAAAGTTTGACGCGATCATTGTCCGTTGAAAAACAAACCTTGGGCCTCTCCTCGAGCTATAAGACCCACTCAAAATCTTTTGGGCCTCTATTAGAGTGTAAGACCCAACCCCCTTTGAAAACCAAACCATTTTGGGCCTCAATGCATTGTATAAGACCCACCGCGTTTTCAAAAATCTCGGCGCGATCGCCATTTTCAAACAAATGACCTTGGGCCTCTCCTTGAGCTGTAAGCCCCACCACTTGTACAAAAATAAATCTTTTGGGCCTCTTGAGAGAGTGTAAGACCCATCCCCTTGTACAGAAAACTTCTTGGGCCCCAGTCACTTGTATAAGTCCCTCTGTACAAAACGACAGTGCGATCACTGATAAACCTTGGGCCTCTCCTTGAGCTGTAAGCCCCAACCTTTTTTCAAAATACTTTCTCCTTTGATTTTGAAATATACTGTTGTTTTTCAATCTTTCTTTGTTGAACAACTAACCAAACAGCATAGAAGCTCTACAACCGAGTAAGTGTTTATATGCTTTCTTTACCCGCTTTCATATACATATAACTGTATTGTGGGGCTGTTTCACTGTAAGTCTTCTTTCATAAACTCATATCAATTGTGTAATACTAGTATAAATATTTAGAGTTTCCCCGGCAACTACGTCTAGTACTAAGCCATGTTGATCACTCTTAAATAGAAAAAACTAGACCCCCCATAGGATTACCAGATACAGTATCCCCTCCTCTTGGGGTTAAACAATATGGAGACGTGAAAGGCAACATTCTCGGTGAACCCTTTCACAGACTGTCACCCTTAGACATTGTCAAAGAAACTCTAACTCCCCAGAGATGATCTTTTCTCCGTGAATGACATCTCTTGAGTTTCTTCCAAATTCTCAGACTTTCTTGGCTTGATCTATTCTCTTTGAATAGCCTGTCTTGAATTTCTCGGGGTTTGGGGACCCACAGGCTTCCTAAAAGCATCCCCGCCTCCTCTTAGGTGTTATACAAGGACCCTACGACTTCTTAGAAGTATTCACAGCCTCCTCTTAGGCTTCGTATAAGGATTCTTCCTTCGGGAGCCTCCTCTTGGGCTTCGTACAAATTGTCCCTCGGCTTCTTAAAAGTTTCCAGCCTCCTCTTGGGCTTCGTACAAATTGTCCCGACGACCTCCTAGAGGTATAGGAACAGAAATTAGTCATCTTAATAGAACAGTCTTTCAAAGAGTCTAGATCTTTCCACCGTGAACGTACTATTACTGCTTCTTTAAGCATAGTACAAAAGATAAAACTCTAGACTTGGACAGTCTATTCTCCTTGAGCCTCGAAGGCATTCTCAAGTAGGGAAAAAACACCAGTAGACTCGGACAGTCTCCAATACCCTATGGATTCCCCATTTCCTTAAAGAACAGAAAATAACCCTGATCCTCTGATCAATCCCAAAGCATAGCCTTACCTTTAATCAGTCTCTTTATAAGAACTAATTTTCTCTTTTAACCAACCTACTGAACCTGTCACTCAACTGAAACAGCAATCCTTTTAGCCTCTATCTCGGGCTTTGTACGAGATACAAAAAGACTCTCTTGTTGAGTCAATAATCCTTTTAGCCTCTACCTCGGGCTTCGTACGAGATACAAAAAGACTCTCTTGTTGAGTCAATCTCTCTTTTAGCCTCCATCTCGGGCTTCGTACAAGATACAAAATCACCCTCTTATTAAGTATAAAAGACTTTCTTGTTGAGTCAACCTTTAGCCTCCGTCTTGGGCTTCGTACAAGACACATCTAAAGGCACTCTCTTGTTGATTCAAACCCTTTTAGCCTCCCTCTCGGGCTTCGTACGAGACACAAAAACATCCTCTTGTTGGGTCAATAGCCTCCTCTTAGGTTTTGTATAAGAAAAACCCCGGTTGAGTCAATCAACCTTTTAGCATCAAAATTGTGCCTCGTTCACAGGATACAAACATCAACAACTCCTTTCATCTAATCGCTGTAAGCGGCAAGCCTCTGGATTATTTACATCCACGCCACTGTCCCTCTTTTAACATGAGAAATTCCTAAGGAAAGATAGCATTGCTCTACACTGAGTTAAACTCTTCTCCTTCAGGTTAAAACCCCCTATAAAGGAAATTATGGCATTGTTAGGATTCACATATCCCGGTTAAAGTAATCCTCCTTTATAGTCAGTCACCCAACAGTTGTGACAAACAGACCCCCTTTAGAGATGACAAATTCTCTCTAAAGACAACACCCTTTTAGCTTCACATCTTGGGCTTCAAACAAGATACAAATAGACCCTTCAGCTTCACATCTTGGGCTTCAAACAAGATACAAATAGACCCTTCAGCTTCACATCTTGGGCTTTGAACAAGATATAAACCACCTTTTCAGCTTCACGTCTTGGGCTTTAAACAAGACACCAAAACACCATTTCCTCCCATAGAATAGGAGGAACTACGATCGCTCTGATTTCCCTGTTTCGGTAAACGGGAATACGTAGGCATAAGATTGAAAGAAAAATCTTAGCGAGCACACCACATAAAAAAAAAACCTCAGGTCACAAATCCTCACATATCCCCCAAAATATCTGAGTCCGTATTCCCTACCAAAAGTCTAAATTCAATCAAAATAACCTAAGAGAGGCCCCCCCACATTGATCGCATCTGTAAACCAACAGTTTTGACTGTTTGACCTCAGTTTACAAAACAGAGTTAGTTGGAGACATCTATTTCCCTTCCTTCATTGGCTTCAATAGGACAAAAAATGAATCGACCTGTAGTAACCCAGAGCGGCAGTGCTTAAGAACCACGTCCAAAATCGCTCGCTACACAAAGTTGTTGCTCTAAAAAGAAATCCCACAATGTTCAATGCTCCCTAGTGGAAATCTTCCCCTAACAGTGGTATCAGAGCCTGTGGTTCAAGTGAAAGACCGACTCACTTGTACCAAAAAGTACTCCCCACAGGTGGTGGTTAGGAGGTGTCCTATTGAAGAGTGTCAAAGGCGGTACAAGGGTGCAGTTGCACAGTTGAAGCTTCCGCTTAAGGGGGAGTATTGTGGAAGCATTGTGGATAGACTCACAGTTGAGGGGGAGTGTTAAGTATTAACAGGTGTGAGTAGTATGGATTATAGTCCCACATTGAATAGGAATGTGATGACTTGAGCATTTATAAGTGGGAGAACCCACACACCTATCACCTTAAGGTTTTTGGTGAGTATGTGGTGTGTCTCTCACAAAGGTGTTACTCTAGAAAAGAAAGTTCCACAATGTTCAATGCTCCCTAATAGAAAATTTTCCCCTAACAAATGTCACCAGAAACATCATCTATAATATGAATCAGATTTCGATGGTGGCACATCTTCATCTTCTCCCATGAGAATTGGGTTGAGTAGTTGGACAGTATGACCAATTTTTTCTCATGTGGTTGTGTGTCATTAAAACAGGCCTCATAGGCCCTGGCCACGGAAAAGTCTTCCATCAAAGTAGTGGGCCAATGAGATTGGGATTCCATAATGTTTCTTCATGCTGATACTGATAAGTAACTATTGAAAAATACCAGTCAGTTTGTTCATCAAATCCTCAAATTGAGTTTGAAAATATGCTACAAAGTAGTGGTGAAACCATTTTCTAGATATAGAAGAGAATAGTGCAATTAAGCTTTAAATTTTTAGATTGTGTTTGAATAAGTGTATGATGCGATAGTGAGTAAAGGAGAAATAAATTCTTATCTATTTCTTTATCTTTAAGTAACCTTGTTCACAAAAGTATCTATCTAAAGGGTCCACCCTAAATATTAATGCTACCTATCATTAGTCATACCTCATAACGGCTAAATGACTTTATCAAATGGAGAATCCATCACAATATACCTATAACTTACAAAACAAAAATTAAAGGTGTGTTGAAATTAACTATTTCCCAAGGATAAGATTATAGTATATACGTTAGAATCATGGAAATTCTAAAAACAATTGTCCTCTTTAAGCTAGGACCAAACTTTATCCAATATCCATTTCTGCATAAATTTGTACAATTTCAAAGTTGATATTGATAAATTACAATGAATTGATTGATTGAGAAATGGTATAAGAAAAATAATATGATGCCAAATAGTTTTATTGCTTTAAAAGGAATGTTTAAGAAACAAACATTAGAAACTTTTGTTTTGGAAAAGAGAAAAATCATTATATAGTTTTTCAAAAAATCTAGGTCAAACTCATTATGAATGTGATATCTCGATATATGTATCGAGGTCAGAATCATATTATAAATGTGATATTTCGATGTATCTTTTGATTATTATTGAATATGACTCATAGTTTATTGATGATTGAAAATATCACTCGAATTCGTGAAGATTATATACATTGGTTATATCATAATATTATAAATCATAACACATTCACAATTTGAAATTTTGCCAACAACTTCAAAATAGTAAAATTTTCAATCCACATTTGAAAAATTTAAGGATAATAATGGGTTAATTGATTGATTGAGAAATGGTGTAAGAAAAATAATATGATGCCAATTAGTTTTATTGCTTTAAAAGGAACGTTTAAGAAACAAACATTTATAAACTTTTGTTTTGGAGAAGAGAAAAATTATTATATAGTTTTTCGAAAATCTCCGATAAAATTTGAACCACACGCCTTAAAATTATTAGGTCAAACTCTTTATGAATGTGATATCTCGATATATGTATTGATAATTGTTAGGCCAAAATCATATTATAAGTGTGATATTTTGATATATCTATCAATTATTGTTGAATATGACACATAGTTGATTGATAATTGAAAAAATCTGTCAAGTTCGTGAAGATTATATACACCTGGTTATATCATAATATCAAAAATCACAAGACATTCACAATATGAAATTTTGCCAACAACTTCAATGTAGTCAAATTTTCAATCCACCATAGAGAAATCTAATTATAACTTGGAAACAAAGCAACATATTTTATTAATGATAGTACTCATCCATTCATAATTTCCAAAGGAAATCCGAATACATAAACAAACAAAAAAAAAAATACAAAGGATGATGATACTATAACAAAAACAAATGGTAGGAAATATTGTTCTTACAAATGGTCAAATAAAATACAAACAAAGTAGTAATAAAGGGTGGTGCAAATATCAAATTTAGTAGGTTTCTGGTGTGTGAGCAATGAAACTAATGCATTGCACTTGACGAACATTGTCGAATCCAATGATTCTGATGAATGCACTTGGGTATGCAGTCTTACATTCTTCAAGCTCCTTCAACACTTGAGATGCATCTGTGGTACCAAACATAGGGAGCTTCCACATCGTCCAATAACGTCCATCATAGTATCCTGGTGAACTGTTGTGCTCACGGTACACAAATCCTTTCTATATAACACAAATCAAACCAAACAATAAACACATCAACCCTAAAAAAATCGTAGAATTTTGATCATCTTATTAGGTCTGAAATTCTCTACATTTACGTAGTCAACACATGTGTAGTTGTTTGATAAAAAACGAACACTTTGTTAAAACAAATATCAATTTTGAAATGTGTACAATTAGGTCAAAAATTTTCAATCATTTATTTAGTCATCACATATGTAGTTGTTTGATCAAGATCAAATATTTTCTTTTAAAACTAAAATATCAATTTTAAAATATGTAGAGTTAGGTCAAGACTCTCAGCATTCACGTAGTCAGCACATCTATAACTGTTAATTTGATCGAGATCGAACATTTTTTTCAAACTAAAATATTAATTTTGATCTTAATCAAATGTCTACTGATATGTTGAACACGTGAATGAGCCGATCAAATACACTAAAATATATATAGATTTTGGATTGAGATCAAACATTTAATAAAATCTAAAATATCGACTTAAACTCGAAAATAATAATAATAAAAAAGTTTGCAAGAGTTAATGAAATTAACCTCCAACTCAAATTCCAAGCAAGGAACCCATCCCTTCCTTAGAAGGTATTCTACTTCCTTAGCCAATTGCTCTGGAGTGAGAGGTGGAAGGTATGAAAGTGTCTCAAACTTCTTCTTGCCAATTGGTGGCCACACCTATAAATATTATACATAAAATTAAGTAAAAAGGTTAACAAAATTTACAATTTTAATCACCTAATTATGACAATTATAGTATATACATTGTGTATAAATAAAATTTTCCTACAAACATAGTCCAATTGTGTCAATTTAATTATGTATCATGAGATAATAATTTGTTACCTGCATACAATTCACTCTTGAACCATTGCTTGCAATGGAGGTAATGTCATTGTTCTTCTTGGTGACCGGGAAACCGGACAACGATTTGAGACCGGTGTACGGTGAAACCATGTTGGTTTGTGCCGGGGAGGCCCGGTTAACGGTGGTGATTGCGGCGGAGGAAATCAATGCCATTTTTCCTTCTCAACTTTTGCTTCTACTGCTTCATGCTTCAACTCAAAGTTGCTATATATAATGGTGAAATTTAGATGAGACTAATCTAATGGTGTGGAATGAAAAGGATTGGTTGATGGGAAATTTCTACCGTTGGATTGAGTATGTGATGATGTTACGTAATATTGGCCACATGAAAGTTTAAAGTTTTGAAATGTTAGCCTTATCGTTAGAGACCACTATGGGAATGCCACGTGGATTTGGTTTCGTAATCTTATCTCTTCTTTGGAAGTACATAGAATGTGTGATTGTGGTGAAGGTGATATTTTTTGACATCACATTTGAATCTTAACATGTCTGAGACCATAATTTTTTAGGTGGCTATCTTAAGTTAAAAGTAATAACATTTGTACATTTGTTGCTTCAATTATATTCTAAAAGATAACAATGAATTTAGGGTTTAGGGAGATAATGTAGCCTCTAACTAATCTCGATTATTACTTTGTGATATTGAACGATTTATATAACATAATAATAATATCAATTTAAAACGGTCTCAACGTTAATTTAAAATCAGACAATTAGTATATGAAAACAAAAAATTGCGTGATGAGATAAATGCACCAAACTATCTATGAATTGTCTTGTTGTTAAGAAATACATGTTTATGTGCTTTAAACAATCTCGACCTTTTATTTATTCGATTATATAAAATTTAAGTGAGATGAACACACAAGACTCACCAGAGTAAGTGCACATTACAAGGCTAAAAAAATATTTATAGATATACTTATAAATTATTCATTCAAAATATTATAGTTTCCAGTGAAAATTGAACTCATGATCTATTAATCAATTTTTAAGAGTTCATTTTTTTTTTGAAACCAAAATGAATATATTGAATATAAGGGGTATTCTCCCAACAATACATAACAACCTGAAATTGCCCTCCAACTCCAATCTAACTTATAGACCTAAAGGCAACAAAGAAAAATCTAAGAAGCTAGAGTTGGATAAAGCAATATCAGTCAGCTTAAAATTTTTCCACAACAACATTTTAATATCCCAACAGATATCATTAAAATTTAAAGACTCATTCCTAAAAATAAAACTATTTCTAGCCTTCCAAATAATCCAACAGGTTACAATCCAGCACAATCCTAACTTTCTAGCAACGATTTGATTCTTTCTGTACTCTATCCACGCCAAAAAGAAGCTCCAAATACAGCCAGTGAAGGATGCATCACAACCAATCAAACCTCCAATATGGTTCCAGACCCGCACAGTAATGGGACAAGTGAAAAGAATATGAAGCAAGTTTTCTACACCAGATGCACAGAACGGACAGCAAGGATCAGGAAATTTGAAATGAAAAAGTTTACACTATACAATAACAAAATCAACTTTAAACTATACGATAGTTAATTTGAAATTAAACAATTAAAATAAATAAATTGTGATATTCAACTTTTGAATTCAATTTGTCTATGCAATTATATATACATCCGGATTATCTAATTAAAAAGCACCATAAATTTAGAAGGGTAAGTAAGTGTTATTTTTTTTGAAGAGGTAACCTAAATTCAAGAAAAATCTCTTCAACCGACATTCTTATCCATTTTGTTGGATTGCCAAGAGTAGGTTCTAGCTTCACCCTTACATGGGACCAATGTTCATAATATTACAACAATAACTTCCATTAACATTGTTAAATTCTTGTTAGATTTTGCTTAGATTTTACTATGGCAAGTTGTAGATAAGCAAAATGTATGCATAAGATAAGGGGTGGTAAGGAGAAAGATAGGTCTTATCATGCTTGGTTGATTAGTAGCCAAACATACAATGTTGAAAACATAAGATCCACATGTACACATGCACTCAACCAAACAATACAAAAAACCTTATCTTAAAAAATTTCTTTGTATAAAAGATAACAAAAATATTAAAGTATAGAAATTAAAAGTCAAGAATTTAAATGTGACTTTTAATCTCATTATTTAATTTTATAGATTAGATAATGTTTGGGATTATGTTGGTTAATAGTTGAGATTTGTTCCATAATGAATTTTTGTCAAAAATTAATTAATTCTAAAAAAATTCAAAGAATTTAAAAAATAGCTTTTTTTAAGAAGGCAAGTTTCTTTTTTCTTGTGAGTCACCCATATTTGTCTACTTGTAACGTTTTTTATTTCATTCATCCTTTAGAACAAAAAAGAAAGTGCTACGTAATATTACAACTGTCCAGTTTTGGAAGTAGTTGAACACTTGTTCAAGAGGAAACAATGACAGCAAAGTATGTGTGAAAAGGAACTAAGATGAATACGGTGCAGAATATGATCAGAAAAGAATGATATTTTCTAAATATATTTTCGAAGGTTTTATTATTTAAGTAGATTAATTTTATTTAATGTTGTGTAAAAAATTTATACAATGAACAAATCACAACCTGTTAAGAAAAGGGTTAAAGAGGCAACACGTACATTTTGAGGTGAGACTCTTAATGATTAAATATCTAGAACATGGAAATAAACGATGTGTGGTTTGATAGCAGAAATTTGATAGCACATATCCCATTAAAATTTAAATCAAACTTTGATATTATTTTGGATTTGCGAAAAGCCCAAATAAGTAAACCCAAAGTATAAAACCAACACTGTTACAAAATATACATTTGATAACACTAAATTACAACGATCTGACAGTTAATTGATGTAATACCTCATTTTTGAACGCATTTTTTTAATAATATTTATGAAAATATATTGTATTACGATCAACATGTTTAACCGTGATTCTACATTCATGAAGTGACAGAATTTGAACCGTAACTACAACAATTTTTTACTTTTCCGTTAAAAACAGTGTTATCCTTATATATATATATATATATATAGGGTTCATATCTTATGAGAATGCCATTTTTATACAAGAACATGAGAATGAATCTGAATCATTAGATTTTAAAATAAATGGTAGAGATTATGTGTGGTTTTTATTTTTCTCTCTCCTCCATTATTAAAATAAATGATGGAGGAGAGAGAAAAAAAGCTGACACATAATCTCCACCATATATTTTAAAATCTAATGGTTCAGATTCATTCTCATATTCTCACATAAAAATGACATTCTCATATGATACGTTCCCTAAATGGGTTCATATCCTATGAGAATGCTATTTTTATGTGAGAACATAAGAATGAATCTGAATCTATCTGAATCATTAGATTTTAAAATAAATGGTGAAGATTATATGTGGTTTTTGTTTTTCTCTCTCCTCCATTATTAAAATAAATGATGGAGGAGAGAGAGAAAAATTTACACATAATCTTCGCCATTTATTTTAAAATTTAATGGTTCAGATTCATTCTTATGTTCTCACATAAAAATGACATTCTCATATGATACGTTTCCTATATATATATATATATATATATATATATATATATATATATATATATATATATAACTAAAACCAAAAAATTGTAAGACATATGTACAAGAACAGGATATATCGAGGTAAATGGAAAAAGCAAAAGGCAATATATATAATAAAATGAAAGTATATTCCAGCAACAATTTAAAGAAAGCGAGGACCAAGGGAAACAAACAACCAATCTCATGCCAATTAAGGTAAAAAGAAAAACGCATTAACACACTGTAACATATATACAAACCAAATGCAAGAGAAAGCTTGAAGTTGAAATGTTACACACATGATACTAAACATATATATATATATATATATATATATATATATATATATATATATATATATATATATATATATATATGTTTAGTATCATGTGTGTAACATTTCAACTTCAAGCTTTCTCTTGCATTTGGTTTGTATATATGTTACAGTGTGTTAATGCGTTTTTCTTTTTACCTTAATTGGCATGAGATTGGTTGTTTGTTTCCCTTGGTCCTCGCTTTCTTTAAATTGTTGCTGGAATATACTTTCATTTTATTATATATATTGCCTTTTGCTTTTTCCATTTACCTCGATATATCCTGTTCTTGTACATATGTCTTACAATTTTTTTGGTTTTAGTTTTATATATATATATATATATATATATATATATATATATATATATATATATATATATAATTGTATAAATATTCTGTTTTGTTTCATGTACACATATGCTATATTACTTTTTGGTTTAAATATCCTTACTAATAAAATATATAACTTCTTGTTTCATTTTTTTATCTATAAATATTTACATGCTTTTAAATTTATATATCAGCTTTTGTTATATACATACATACATTTATTTCAAGTTTAATATATATTCATATACTAGTGGGATACCCGTGCATTCAGGTACGTTATGCGCATTTTTTTAAAATATAATAAAAATTAAATAAAAAAATGAATTTATTCAACTAAAAAATTCATTATTTTTAAAAAAGATAATAAATCAGTGCCTATAATTATTTTCACATATAAAAATATTTTAATTAACCATATAATTTTTTTTATATAAATATTTTTTTATTTTGACATTATTTACAAAAAATTAGAACAAATAATGAACTTTTTTCCATTATTTAATATTTGAAATAATTAAAGTTGTTCCCATTTATAACAATAATATTTTTCCCGTATATACAAATGATTTAATTAACAATGTATTTTTTTCGTATATAAATATTGTTTTTATTTTGACATTACTTATATATTTGAATATATATACAAATATTTAAATCAACAATGTATTTTTGCCTGTAAGTAAATTTTATTTTCTCCAATGTTTTATAATTTATTTTAATTAAAAATTAATGACTTTTTTAAACTAAAAAAATTATTTGATGGACGTTCCATTTTTTATTTACCCGTAATAACTTTGTTTTATATTTATTTTTTAAAAAATAAATAATTTTAGTATTTTTTTAATATTTATGAATGACAAAAATTTGTCCCATAATTTATTTATTTTTGTATTTTTTTGAATACAAATGTCTCAGTTGTTATTATTAAAAGAAAAAATAATAATTTTTTATAAAGTACTAAAATTTATCAATATTGCAATGACTCTATGGTATAACAAACACCAAATAATTGTAACATAAATTTCAAATTAGATACAGATTATAATTTTGTTTTTTTTTTTATTATTTTTTTTTCCATTTAATGTATCTTAAATGCAAATTAACAATCATTTATAATGGAACATTATATAACCAAAAATGAATGAATGCAATTACTTAAATAATATTTCTTACAAATTATTGTCTTTCATTTGATATTTTCTTAAACGATAAGTTATAATTTGGTCGAAATTTGATATTTCTTACAAAATAATTGTTTTTAACTTGGTGTTTCTTTAAAAAAAATAACTGTCTTTATTTGTTGTTTATTTAAACAAATGTTAAGTTATGATTTGGTCTATAATTGATTTATAGAAATCTAAAATTTGATACATTATAATGGTAAGATATTGTAATATAAATATTATTTATATTGCCTCCTTGTGCTTTCATAATTTGTTCTGGCAGAATATTCCTTGTGCTTTCATCATTCCTCATGAACATTCATACCCATCAACAACATCTTCGTAAGATAATCCAAAAATACAACCATAACCATATAAAATCACCATCTACCAAAAACACGCATACCCCTCAAGACCATCTTCATCCTTAAATCCATCCAAATCAACCATAAAAGTTACACTATATTATAGGAAATCACAGAACTATAATATGCCAATAATCATTCATTCTTAGAAAAAAAGTAGATGCTACTCAGTACATCATTCATAAATGGTCATTTTCTTAGAATACATAATTGTATGTAGTCATGTTAAAGTAATACTCACTTTAGTTAGTATGATTCAATAATATCTTAATGTCTTCACATGATTAAGATAGAAAGAAAACATATAAATATTTATATGGTTCAGTAAGATAAAGTTAAGCACTAAATTCATCAGAAAATGCTAGTGCAACAAAATCATATGCTTTGAACAATACATGTCATCTAATCCTAGCCCTAAAACTCTTAAATACATAGCCAGATAGCAAAATAACATTTCTCCTTATGCATCCACTCTCCAGGGCCACAATGATCGGAGAGGACATTAGCTACAGATGATACTACATCCTTTTCTTTCAATCGTTGAAGTTGAAGATTATCAGCATAACGATCTATTCGGGACATGTCTTCTGCTTTCTTATCTGCAAGTATCAAACCATGGTAAATAAGGTTGTTAAACTTAAAGTCAAGATATAACCTAAGATTAGAGAAAGAAAGAAACATGTAGATTGTGTGATCATAATCCAGATTAAAATATCTTAATATACAAAATTGCTTATGGATACTAAAGTAACCTCTAAAGCATGCATACTAAAATTTAATCATCCCATAAATCTAAAATGCATAAGAAAGTTTCGTGTAAATCAAAAGTCATAAGTCGGAAATTAAGCTTAAGTTACAATATAACAGCTCATAATATAAAAGTTAAAATAGATCTCATAGTTTCTTTATTTCATGTTCATTATAACTTTCACCGAGAATAAATATTATTTGAATAAATCCATAATAAAAAATCATTCATAACAGAAGCCTCAATCACTATATATGAGTTTCAAAATAGCCAATAATATTACAATCTATTTTACCTACACATGGATAGAGATTGAATTTGGTCTCTCCCCAAGGATCAAACAACAACAACATCCCTACATGAGGTGAGATTCTACCATCTCCACTATAATAGGTGCTAGAACATTATTTCTCCAATACTTCCATTCTTAATAAGACAACTCTAACTTGTCTTTGTATTCAGAATCTTCACTTAATGCCAATTGACTTTGAACCACATCATCAATTTCGAACTATAAAAAAATGAGCAAATCAATGTTAGCTTCAGAAGGATTACATATAAAAATCAAAGAAAAGGATTACATATAAAATCAATAACATCTTTCACCGAACAGTTTAAACATTTAAAACAATTGATTCAAGAGAGAGTGCATAGATTGATATCATGGTAACATTCAGAATCAACTACCTTGAATTTCTTGCATTAAGGTTTAAACACTAAACAATTTGAATAATTCTACCATACAGACGCAAAACGCCGCTACCGCACCACTGCAAAACCAGTCTATAGACACAAAATGCCACTACCGCACCACTGCAAAACCAGTCTATAAACAACATTAACCTTATATGCACAATAAATGAAAGTGTTAACCTGTCTGAAAATCGCTAAAGCCTTTACCAGAAGGAAATGTTGAGTTATTTGCCACCATATTACCTTATAACACAACGTTTGTCAGAATCAATTTTATTAAAAACTTTCAAAAACCAAATAAGAAAACACAATAAAAATCAAATAATCTATACCTTCCCATCGCGATTAATTTCATCCCAACAATCATCTACAACAACAAAGAACCAGAACCCGTGATGAATTTCCCTACGACTGTGACACGCAAAAACCAGACCTCTATCAAATTAACATCAACAGCCATAATACAACACAACACAACACAACACAACAGTCACAACAACTATAATACACTACTCAGAATACAAAACACTTACTTTAAAGGCCGAAACCAAACCGTCACAGTAACATTCTCTTTAGATTTTTTAGCCTTCAAAAGTACAGCTTCTGGATAAAACTGTTGCGACTTACTCCACACCGACGAATACGCCGCCAAGCTCGGAGAATCATTGTCACAAACCTTGTTTGGTAATAACCTTTCTGAATCAGCACATCAACGGGTTTGGTTGAGAAGATTGGGTTTCAGCAGCAACACGTGAAAGCCATGTTGAAGCCAAAATCCAGCCTAAAGTGAGTGTTTTTTTGAGCTCGAAGAATAAAGAGATGAAAAAAAGAGGAAGCTTGAGAGTTCAGACCAACCAGGTTTGAGATGGAGAAAAGAAATAATGACAAAAGGGGTATCGTGATAATCGGAACAAGAACAGTGTGTCATTGGAAGTGAAAAAGTATTGGTAAAGCTGCTTTGCTTGAAAAGACTGCAGGGTTGTGTTTCCAAGACAATTTCCACACAGTAATGGTTGCAGTTGTGTTTCCAAGACAATTTCCACACAGTAATGGTTGCAATTGAAGTGCATACATAGAATACTCGTTGCACTTTGAACGGTTTATGAAATGAAATACAAATAAAGTGCCTAACCAAAAGCTAATCACTACTTGGCATGCAATTATCTGACAAACCGGTTGGATTTTACCTAACAAATACTCAATTTAGCCCTAATATGCCTACGTGGAAAAAGAAGACAAAAGGGTTAATTTGTCTTAACCACAACAGTAAATCTTCTTATATTATAGATTTGCTACCGTTTCATTTTTTCTTTATATATATATATATATATATATATATATATATATATATATATATATATATATATATATATATATATATATATATATATATATATATATATATATATATATATCATGAGTTTACTAGAAATGGGGCATGACCCCTTTGTCAGTCTTATTTTATTTTTATTTTTTAGTTATTATTATTATTATTATTATTTTATTTACTATTATTATTTTATGATATAGGTTATTAGGTTTGATTTGTCCTTTCATTCATTTGTCTATCTTATTTTCTTATGTTGATTTAATTATTTTATTTATATTAAAAATTAGTTGTTTGAATGTTTATCTTATTAATTAGTTATAAATTAATTAATTAATTATTTTTCTATTATTAATTAGATTGATAGACTCCTTTTTTTAGTCATATGATATATAATCCATATTCATGCTCATATCCTCATAAGTAATAATAACACTTGATGTTTCCCACGAATTCAATTTCACTACCATTTCATCACGATGCTTTACTGCGTACTTTCAATTCGCTTCACGATGCTTTGTCGTGCACTTTCTGTTTATTTTATACGATGTTTTGCCGTGTACTTTCTATCTGTTTTTCTACATGATGTTTTTTCGTGTACTATGTTTGTGTCTCCATTTGCTGTCTGACCATGCATAATGCTTTTCCGTGTACTGTGTTTGTGTCTTCATTTATTGCTTGCCATTTATATGATGTTCTTCCATGTACTTGTTGCTTTACTTTTTATGCCTTGTTGACCCAGTCCAAGGGAAGGGACTATATGTTGACTTATTGCCATTGTGAGTGTCCCTTGTTTGTACACTTTAATTGTCTTTGTTGTTCTTGGTTATTAGAACCTGGTAATTCGTAGGTCCGAACTATGGACGCTCTGATTTCTCAAAGTTCCTTTTGAGAATACGTAGGCACAAGGTCAATCCTTGGCGAGCAACCTTTTCCTTTTACTCTGTTTACCCTTATTGATGGGAACTACGAATGCTCTGCTTCCATTCCTGTCAGGATACGTAGGCATGAGATGTGATGTCTTGGGGAGCATACTTAGGACTAACACCTTAGATCTCTCCCCCTTTACCTTTTCACCCTTTAGTAGACAAAATAACAAATAACACAAATACTAACAAGAGGTTCCTGTAGAGTACTACAGATACTTAGGATGCTAGCACCTTCCCTAGGTATAACCAACCCCCGAACCTTAGATTCTCTTTTGCTTTGTTTTTTGCATTGCATACTTTGGGTTATTCGCTCTTTTTCCCTTCTCTTAGATAAATTAAAGATCGGTTGTGAATTAAGATTTGTGAGCCTAGTTAACTCAATAGCTATGGTATCCGATTCTCACCACGATAGGAAGTAAAACAAAAAGATGGGCTCCAATGGGAAATAGATAAGCACCTCCACTTCGTTGGGGAGTAAAAGAGTCACAAGACATCACCGGGGTAAAAGGTGTCCAGAAAAATCACTGGGAAACACACATCCACTTCACTTGGAGAAATATGAAGTTTAGGCAAGCTTACTGGGGATCTCACAAAAGAGATGCAAGCTAGTTGCTTTATGAGCAAATTTTCTCAAATAAAGAGAAGAAGCATCAGAGTCTTCATCAACTTCCTCAAAGAAGACTTGTTGTGGAATCATCACTCGCAATAAAATCCTTGTAAAGAGGGTAACTCACATAAAGAGAAACCCTTGTAAGGTCTTCAAAAAAATCCTTCTGAGAGACTTCCAGAGGAATACCAATTATAATTGCAACATGTTAAATAACACCAAAGACGGATAAGCTTCTCAGGAAAGACTGCCACTTATTGTTGCAAAAAATATCAATGACAAAACAAGCTTCTCAAGGAGATTGCCACTTCTTGTCAGGGTGTAAATTCCAAGGAGATGTTATAACAACCTTGCTGGAGAATAGATTCTGTTTTTAATGAGGATCTGTAAAAGATTCTTCCTGCCAGACACCGTGCAAAATAAATGCACGCTCAAACTAGGTTCGACGACCTAATCGGGTTCAAAAGCACCACCTTCCAGGGACCAAAGTTCAATCTAGGAACAAGCTAGAAAGAAATGGTCAAACAAGACTCTATCAATTGAGGAATGAACTTAAATGAGGTTTTATCTTATCCAAACATGGAAAGGATAACTGAAACAACCATCATCCACGAGAATCAAACTTTGTGGGGAATTTAGAAAAGATGGGCACTTTATGCTTAAAGTTGACAACCCTATTGGAGTGAAACGATAAACCCAGTCACTTGGGAATAAACGCTAAAGTGAACGAAACAGGTAAACACCAGAATGGTAGCAAAAATTCTCAGATGCTATGCATATGTATTAATGCATGTATGCCATATTTATGCTTATGTTGACAAAACAGACAAAAGGAAGCAAAACTGGAGATGAAATAAACATCTCGACACGGATACCCAGCCAACCTCATCAGATTGGAGCATCACTAGGGATGAACATGCAGAATCAGCAGTTCTACTTCAAGGTTTCAACCTTCTCTAGGGAAGAAATTACTCCACTTGGAAACATAACATCATGACTTCACTATGGATTGCCATCATGAGCCTGATTTCTTTGTTGGAAAAGGGAGATCCATGGGAAATTGCCAAGATCAACTGAAGTAACAACTTGCTAGAGAGATGGCAAAAAATATCACAAGAACAATGTAGTTCTGCATTTTAATTGCATAATGATTATCTTCAAGTTTTATCTGCTCTAGATTACATGGTCTGTGAGAAGAATCCATCAAGAGTATTTTATAAAAGAATTGGCATACAAGATGTCTCAATGTCTTCAAACTCTTGGAGAGATTCAAAAAATATCGGCGTGACTGCTCCAGTTCAACTGCATTTACACAACAAAGTCCTCAAACTTGTCCTTCAGACTATGGGAATAACAACTGGGAAACAAACTTGCCCCTGCTAGCTGGTTGATCTGTGAAGGAGTTGCCCCATGCTAACTGACCCTTGAGAGATTTGTCTAATCTTGACCTGATTTCTTCTGATTAACTAGTCTTCGAGAGATTTACCGAATCTCGATTTGATTGCCCCAGATTAACTATATTTGCACAACAAAGTCCTCAGACTTTTTCTTTCAGACTGTGGGAGTAATAGTTGGGAAACAAACTTGCCCTTGTTGGTGGGTCTTTGGAGTCCTTGCATTGAAAGGAGTTAGGAAACAACTTGCAATAAGATGACCTCAAGACGGCTTACCCCAATATTCTGAACTTTGAAGAGTTTTGCCCCTGATTCACCGACTCCAGGAATGGTTAATTAACAAATCCTCCAAATTGGTTGTCCTAGGCTGAGCTTCCTTTACCAAGTCAAATTCCCTAGCTGGCTGCATTCGTTGGGATTCCTTTGATATTGGGTTATATTGCAAACAATATTGTTCATTAAAAATTGGAAATTTCAATGCAACATTTATGCAAGCTTTTGAAATCAAAGTTTATTGATAAAACATAGTGGAGTGATCCAATGATCAAAACGAGTGGATCTAGTAATTTACGGAATGACAGATGAAGTGATCAACACAAAAAATTAGCAAAGATCATTAGGAGTCAGGTTATCCAACCTTGTTGTGGTATGCTTTCAAAATAACCTTACCTCAATTAGGTCTTTTAAAGGTTGTAACGTGGCTTGGTTCGCGGCTCATGAAACAAAGGATAAAGGTTCAAAGTTTATTTATCCTAACCCAATCTTCATGATGAACTTCACTCCTACATCCAATTAACTTAGGCTATACTTTCAGGTTCCTACAGGCTAGGAATTGAACTGATAATAGTTGTTGATGGTTCAAAAACCTAAAGTAGTCACTACTCCCTTACAAAATTTGGTTGTCTTTACCCTCGTGGGCCTTCATGGTGGAAGCTTAAGGTCAACCTCTTTTTGGTTGTCATACAAACCTTTTTGCATAAGGCAAGGTCACGAGCTTCCCATCTTTCTCATCTTTTTCCTTGAAAGGGACTCGGCTCATTCTTCGAGTAAGGATTTCTCAATGATCCTTCCTTATTTATCACTTTGGGAACAACTTGCACAATATTTGTTCATTTGATTTAAGAGAGTTGGCATGTGTCTTGCATGAAGCTCTTGCATTCGAATGTATACCCAAGTTAAACTGAGAACTACCCACCCCAAGGTTGAGATTACAGTTTTTTTTAATTTTCGAGAAAGAAGGTAACTACCTGGTTTAATGGCTACGGTGAACCATCATTGGCCTTTAGGCTTAGAAAACATCTTTGACACTTGCTTGCTGTGTGCGAAGGAAAACCTGTGAGCACAACCTTTATATGAAATGTGTTTTGTATGCACATATCGCCAAGTTAACTGAGAACTACCCACCCCGAGGTTGAGATTATGAGTTTTTTGTAAGGAAAGAAAAGCTCCTACTTCTAAGCTCGAAGGGGTTTACAAGGGATTATCTTCCTTATCTCTCCAGTGTTTGGGATATGAAACAACGCCTTACATCATCGGCAAAATTAAATTGAAAGCATACCAACAACAGTTACGGGTATAATGTTTTCGTCCTCCTCCCCAATCTTTGCTTAAACAAAACAGTTTGGTAAAGATAAGTGGATGGAAAAAGATAAATATTTTTGCTTTTATGACAATAAAAGAAAATGAGTGGATACAAATGGTTTGCCAATTTCAAAAACAAGAATGCTTACAAGCATACATGAAATTAAAAAGCAAGGAAAATACAACTGAAAATAATGAAATAAACAAAAAACAGCCAGCTTTGGAGAAATGACTTCGGCAGATTTCAATTTCCAGGTCTAGACAAGGGAACACCTCCGTCACTGATTACTTGCTCCTTGTGGTACAGAACCTTGAGAGGCCTCATAGGTCTTTTGTCTTTTGCTTCGGGAGTCGAGACATTGGCATTTGACTTACCTTCTTGAGGTTTCAGCAGTTCCAAGAAGCTTTGTAATTTCAGTTTGAAACCCTTGCATTCTTCAACCGGATTCCCCATTGTCCCAGTATGGTATTTACATTTAACTTCCAGGTGATCTTCTTCGAGGATCAGATCCTTGTCATAGATCAGCTCTTGCACAACATATTCTAATGCCAGGCAAGTATCCAGGTCGTGCCCTTCATCCCCTTTGTGAAACTAACAAGTCAAGTTCGCGTTGTGCCAAGGTCCTAGCACGGGGTTGAGAGGTCGCGAAGTCACCAACGAGTTCTCAATCAACAGCGGATGGAGCTTGCTTAGCAGCACAGGAATTGGCTTGTATAGAGCCTTGTTCCTTTTGGCAGGATTCTTCTTCTTGTTCTGGCTTTGAGAACCTTAAGGGGAAACAACCATTGGATGCTGAGACGCTCTTCCGGTAGCTACTTGATGAGGATGACATTTTGGTGAGCGACCAAATGTTGGTTGACACGGAGTTTCCTTAAGGGCATGTCCTTGATGTGGAAGAAACACAAGAGGTGGTGAAGGATTGGTGTCTTGAATACCTTGAGGCGTGAATGAGAATATCTCGGAGTCAAGTAGAGTCTAAACATTGCTCCTGAGCACCTTACAGTCTTCCATTGAATGCCCCTGTGCCCCAGCATGGTATTCACATCGGGCGTTGGCGTCAAAGCCTGGTGGGTATGAAGGGATCACTGGATCTACCTCCTTCGGCACTATCAATCATCCTTTGATTAAATCTGGCAATATCTGACTGTATGACATCGGTAACGGAGTGAAATGCCTTTCTGGCTTCCTTGGCCTTTGTCGGACGTGATGACGCGGTTGACAGTGGTATGGCTGTTGACACAGAGGAGGTCCTTGTGTTGGAAGAACCACAGGAGGTGACGAAGTGATAACTTCTCTGGACGCAACAGGGTAAGAGTGCCCCTCTTTCTTCATCAAGTTCTGCAAAGTCTCAAAGACCCATTTCATCTGACCTTTTAGAACTCTGATCTCCTCCTTCAGGGCTTCCTGACCTTTCAAAATCTCATTCGTCGTTGCCATTCATCCAAAATGTGTGTTAGGTGTCCTTCTAGAGATATAAGAAGAAGAAGATGGGACTCAAGGCTGAGAAATTCAAGCGACATGCAAATGTAATGACATGCACATGCAATGCAAATGCAAGCTAAAAAGGTCTCAAAAAACTCAAAGATAATTGCAAACATTAATAGCAGTTTCAACAGAAAACCCCATTCATTAAAGATTACAATTTCCAGCAAAAGCCAATAGTGTTTACAAACAGTATCACCAAATACAAATAGAAATTACAACAAAAGGCTGAAGCAAAGAAACATGTTTCCAGCTTTAGGGAATCAAATACGGTAAATTAAAGACGAGCTCAAAGACAGACACTTAATCCCTCTTCATCTTGCTACCCACTTGTAGGAAGCCATCGTCGATCTGACTCTGAATATCCTTCTGAACCAACAAACATCCCTTAGGGTTGACATCACAATCTTCACCTTCTGAATGACGATCCTTAATCAAACCAGCCTTTACCAACTTTACACGAAAGGTGTCGTACCTCAAAAAATGAGAACGACCTCGCGAGGCGCAATCGCACGCCCGCGGGATGGACTTAACAGAGTCGCCACCGATCTTTATTTATTCCATAGAGGGAAAGGGAAAATATCGAATAAAACCCTAAAAGAAAGGATAAGAATATGGCCATCGCAACCAATGTCTGAGTTCGGGAGTCGATTACGTAAGGGGAAGGTATTAGCACCCCTCACGTCCGTTGTACTCAACGGGAACCATTTAGTTAGGGTCAAATGTATGTTAGCTTAAGGTTTGTTTCTAATCTTCTACTTGAGGAAAGAGAGAGAAATGTTTTTAGGATTTTTTAAAGGGGAGACCTAAGGGTTTTTATTACTAGGGGGCTCGACAAGACTTCACAATCTCGTGCCTACGTATCCTCATAGTGCAATGAGGAACTCAGAGCCTTCGTAGTTCGGGGCTACGATGAAAAATGGAAAGGTGGAATCCAAGAAGGCCTTGGATGTAAAGGAAAAAGGAAAAGGTAGAAAAAAGAAAAGGTGGCTCGCTAGGATCTCGCAATCCTATGCCTACGTATTCTCAAGATGAACTTGAGAAATCAGAGCGTCCGTAGTTCTGGCTACTACGGTGAAAAGCTTGAAAGCAAAGCTTGTGAAGATTGATTGTTTAGGAGAAGAGATTAATGGCTATCTCTTATGAAGGTTAAAGGAATGGTTAAAAATCACAAGAGATTAATGGCTATCTCTTGGAAAAGCTAGTGGTTTAAAAGTGGCTTGAATATGTTTTAAGAATGCCAAAGGGTTATGCCAGAGTGCTAGACTCTAACAGTCCTTTTCATTCAAGATTGATTGTAAAATTGTTTGTTGGACAAAAAACATTGATAGTAATCAATTGTTCGAAGAGTTGTGCCAAGATGCTAGATCTTGACGGCTCTTACTCATCCAAGTTGAAATGAAAAATAATTAATGGACAACGAGCTATTGACGATAATCAATTGCTCAAAGAGTTATGCCAATATGCTAGACCTTGACGGCTATTATTCGTCCAAGTTGATATGAAAATGGTTCAATGGACAATGAACGCTTGATGAAAATCAATTGTTCGAAGAGTTGTGACAAGATGCTAGATCTTGACGGCTCTTATTCGTCCAAGTTAATTAAAGGTATTTTGAGGAGCGAAAGAATGGATGAATGGCTACCCCAAAGTGCGAGACTTGAGACCAATCGTTCGAGGTTTCTACTAGAATGCTAGATTCCAACAGTCCTCTTCTTTTGTATTTTTTATTTTTTTAAAAAAGTTTAATCATTAAATTTAAATGGAAAGATTTAGGTACAAAAATAAATAAATCTTAATAATAATATAACAATAACAAAAACATGAACACATAAAATATTACATTTTTACAACATAACTTCACAAACTAAAAATATATATATACTAAACTACTAACTATATATGGTATGAACAAAAATAAAGGATGAATGATACTCACAAACTCCAAAGCTAGCAAAGGTTAAGCTTGTTGTGTAGAAGGAAGTGAACGTGTTTTGATGGAAGTTGTTGTTGTGGTGAAGATGGTGAATGTTTATGGGTATTATGTAAGTAAAAGAAAAGGATGAAATTTGATTCCTAAAAAAAACAAAAAACAAAATTTGACTTAAAAAATATGTAATGAATGTGCAAGGTTTTGAGAATGTATGTGTGGTATTGTTGGTGCCAAAAAATGAGAGAAAGAGAGATCTTATTTATAGTGTGAATGAGGTGGGAGTGTTGATGTGACAATCCATGTAACTTTATGAGAATGATTCTTGGCCATTGATAAGTCCAAGTTGGCAATCCATGTGAAATGTGAGAATGATTCTTGGCCATTGATAAGTCCAAGTTGGCAATCCATGTGAATTGTTTGTACTACAATGTAGTGGTCCCAACTTACCATTTTTCCCTTTATGGACATGAAGACAAAAAAAAATAAAAGTAATAATAATAATAATAATAATAATAATAATAATAATAAAGCTTAGTAATAATAAAACTAATAATAACAATAAAGCTTAGTAATAATAAAACTAATAATAATAATAATAATAATAATAATAAAACTAATAATAATAAAATTAATAATAATAAAACTAATAATAATAATAATAATAAAAAAAGAAATAATAATAGTAAAACTAAAAATAATAAAAAAGATAATTGAAAATGGTTAGTAAAAAAAGAAATAAAACAAATTAAATTCTAACGAAAAATGCATGATTAATGAGATGTTTAACTAAAATGCGAGACGACTGACTCAAGATAATATGCAAACGATCAGAATATCTGAGGGTAAAATTTGGGGTATAACAGTTGCCCCTATTTAAATATCTTCACCGGATGACATGAGTGATGATATTCTTCATGAAATCATGGTGGAAGGTATTTGAATATAGATAACCGAAAATTTTTCCCTCAGACGCACTGACATGCAATGCTATTGAAATTCTGGTATCAGACGTGTGATGTTAATGTGTAATGTCACAACAACACACTCTGCACAATGGACAGCAATAACAGTAAAATAACACCAAGAATTGGTGACCCAGTTCGGTTACAACCAACCTACTCTGGGGGCTACCAAGCCAGGGATGGAATTCACTACTTGTAGATATAATTTACAGACTCAACGACCCGTTGACAATCTCCTAAACTTATACTCTACTAATGACTTCCTACGTAAGAAACCACTTAGGTATGAGAACACCACTCAATCCTTTACAAACACTCAAAGAACCCACTTTGAGTACCCTTGATCTTACTTCACAGCTTCGATCAAATCAAACAACTCTCTTTGCTTCACAGCTTTAGAGAGGACAGAAACTCAACACTTATTCAAACCCTAGAATAGTGTAAATACAAGCACTTTAAACAAACTCTAGATACTAAGCCTTCTGCTCTTGATCTTCTGAATGTTTTCTGTCGCTTTTTCCCTTTGGTCTTGTGCGCTTTATATAGCTCCTGAATTGGGCTTGGACTTGTCACAATATTTGATCAGATTTGTTAATTAAAACTGAATCTTCAAAACAGATTTTATCCCCAAAATCTTTTTAAATCTTCAACCTTTTAATTCTCCAACAGATCTGCAATCAAATCTCCCATGTAACAGAAAATATCTATCCCAAGATATCCTCATCCAATGAGTCAACCACTCTCCACAATTCCAGCTAATACGCGTGCCCTAACAACCTGCTGTTGTTATTAATTCTGCAGGTCTGATGTTACAACATCACCTGTGTGACATCAGACATCCAACTTCAGCACTTAACTACTTAACACAGCCCAGTGTTAAGACTTCAATGTTACAACATCAGCACCTTGACATCAACATTGAATATACTTTGTTTTACCAAAATTCCAGCCAATCCAAGAACTAACAATCTCCCCCTTTGGCTAATTTTGGCTAAAACAACTTCTGCACTCTGCACCTTCAGAGATTTCAGCAGCGGAATAATCTTCAAAAAAAATTTGAAACTCTCAATCAGCAGCAGTTTGATAATTTTCAAAGTCTTCATCACTTGATCTACTGCAGCACCATCTTCATTATTGACAACAGCCAATTGGTGCTCCCCCTCTAAAACATGACCCAGCATCACAGCTGTTCAGAAGCTCACAATGTGCAGCACATTACTCCCCCTAGATGTCTGCTTGGCTGCACTCTTCAAATGTCATGATATCTTCAAAACTCCCCCTTAATAACTGCATTAAACACCTTTTAGCAGCATCAATCTATCTCCCCCTTAATCTCTGCATCATATCAGCAGCCTATGGCAATAATTCTCTTGACTATCTTGGCCATGTTCTCCCCCTTTTTAGCCATAATTAGGCAACCTTCACCTGGCAGTTGACTACACATATTCAGAACCACCCCAACTGCCCATAACCTCTCTAGCAGATTCAGTCTTCATAAATGCAGATTCCCAATTTGCTTCTTAATCTTTCAAATTGGTTTGCATCCAAGGCTTTAGTGAATATGTCAGCCAGCTGGTTCTCTGTGGCTACATGTTCCAAGGTAACAACTTTTTCGTCTACCAGATCCCTTATGAAATGATGCCTTATGTCTATGTGCTTTGTCCTACTGTGCTATATAGGATTTTTAGATATATTAATTGCACTCAGATTATCGCAGTACAAAGTCATAACATCTTGTTTAACATTGTATTCACTCAACATCTGCTTCATCCATACAAGCTGAGAGCAACTACTTCCTGCTGCTATATACTCCGCTTCAGCAGTTGAGAGAGATACACAATTCTGCTTCTTGCTGAACCAGGAAATCAGATTGTTCCCTAGAAAGAAACACCCTCCTGAAGTGCTTTTTCTATCATCTGCACTTCCAGCCCAATCAGCATCACAGTATCTTTTTAACACAGTCACAGAATCACGGCTATATAACATTCCATAGTCACTTGTGCCATTTACATATTTCAGAATCCTCTTCACTTGATTCAAGTGACTTACCTTTGGATCAGACTGATATCTAGCACATACTCCAACAGCAAAGGAAATATCAGGTCTGCTTGCTGTGAGATATAGTAAACTCCCAATCATACTTCTGTACAAGCTGTGATCCACACTCACTCCATTCTCATCCTTGGATAGCTTCAAATGGGTGGGAGCAGGTGTCCTTTTGTGATTGGCTTTATCTAGGCCAAACTTCTTTACTATGCTCTTAGCATATTTGCTTTGAGAAATAAAGATAGAATCCTCCATTTGTCTGACTTGCAATCCAAGGAAGTAGCTAAGTTCTCCAACCAAACTCATTTCAAATTCTGATTGCATTTGTTGGACAAACTATTTTACCATAGCATCTGACATCCCCCCAAATACAATGTCATCCACATAAATTTGGGCTACCATTAATTTTCCTCCTTCTTCCTTGACAAACAAGGTTTTGTCAATGCCTCCTTTTCTATACCCATTTGCTACTAAGAATTCTGTCAACCGCTCATACCAAGCCCTTGGAGCTTGTTTTAAGCCATACAGTGCCTTCCTCAGTTTGAACACATGATTGGGGAAGTTTGAATCAGTGAATCCTTTAGGTTGATCTACATAGACTTCTTCATTCAGATAGCCATTTAGAAAGGCACTCTTCACATCCATTTGGAACAGCTTGAATCTTAGGTTACAAGCCATACCCAAAAGTAGTCTGATGGATTCTAGTCTCGCCACTGGAGTAAACGTCTCATCAAAGTCGATTCCCTCAACTTGAGTATAACCTTGTGCAACAAGTCTCGCTTTGTTTCTTGTAACCACTCCAAGCTCGTCTGACTTGTTTTTGTAGATCCACTTTGTTCCAATAACATTCACCCCATCTGGTCTTGGCACAAGATCCCAGACTTCATTTCTCTTGAACTGCTCCAGTTCTTCTTGCATAGCATTTATCCAAAATTCATCTGTCAGAGCTTCCTTGACATTTTTTGGCTCAATTTTGGATACAAAGCACGAGCTTGCTATGATTTCTCTAGACCTAGTTCTTACTCCAGAATTTGGATCACCTATGATCATCTCCTTAGGATGATCCTTCTGAATTCTGATAGAAAGATCCTTCTGAGGTTGCTCAGGCTCAGTGTCAGCAGTACTAGGGGATGGATTTCTTTCTTCAACTTCAACAGCTACCTCATCAGCTAATGTTCCAACATCTTCTATGAGATCCTCAACTTCATACTTTTCTTCATCATCAATCACAACATTGATTGACTCCATCATCACTTTGGTCCTGGAGTTGAAGACCCGATAAGCTCTGTTGTTGATGGAGTACCCCAAAAATATCCCTTCATCGCTTTTGGAATCTAATTTCGTTCTCTGCTCTCTATCTGCCAGAATGTAACATTTACTACCAAACACATGGAAGTACTTAACAGTAGGTTTTCTTCCCTTCCATAGTTCATATAGAGTGGATGAAGTGCCTCTTCTTAGGGTAACTCTGTTGTGAATGTAGCAGGCAGTGTTCATGGCTTCAGCCCAGAAGTGCTAAGGTAGTTTCTTGGCATGAATCATTGCTCTAGCCGACTCTTGTATAGTTCTGTTCTTCCTCTCAACAACTCCATTTTGCTGAGGGGTGATAGGAGATGAAAACTCATGACTTATACCTTCAGACGAGCAAAATTCTTCAAACTTGCTATTTTCAAACTCTCTTCCATGATCACTTCTAATTCTGATGACCTTACTCTCCTTTTCTCTTTGGAGTTTATGACAGAGCTCTTTAAAGACATCAAACACCTCAGATTTGTCTTTGATGAAATTCACCCAGGTGTATCTTGAGTAGTCATCCACAACTACATAAGCATATCTCTTTCCACCCAGACTTTCAACCTGCATAGGTCCCATCAAATCCATATGAAGAAGTTCCAATACCTTGGAGGTGGTGTCATGTTGAAGCTTCGGATGAGACATCTTTGTCTTCTTTCCTTTTTGACAGTCTCCACACACCTTTCCTTCCTCAATACTAAGTTTGGGAATCCCTCTGACTGCTTCTGAGGAGATAATTCTCTTTATTCCCTTTAGGTGAAGATGTCCCAGCTTCTGATGCCAGATTTTGACATCCTCTTCTTTAGCAAACACACACGTGGAGGAATTTGAATTTTGTGGCACCCAAAGATAACAATTGTCCTTAGATCTGGCTCCCGTCATAATGACTTCTCCTTTGTCATCTTTCACATTACATTCGGACTTGGTGAAGTCTACTTTGAATCCTTGATCACAAAGTTGACTAATACTAATCAAATTAGCTGTTAGTCCTTTAACAAGAAGAACATTCTCCAGCTTGGGAGTACTGTCACAGTTTAGTCTTCCAATCCCCTTTATCTCTCCTTTGATCCCATCACCAAATGTAACATAGCCAGAAAACTGAGGTTTCACATCAACAAGAAGATTCTTTACTCCAGTCATGTGTCTTGAACACCCACTGTCAAAATACCAGTCATCTTTGGTAGAAACCCTCAAGGAAGTGTGAGCTATCAAGCAGGTAGCTTTAGGTATCCATTTCTTCATCACCTTAGACCTAACCTCTTGCTGTTTGGGTTGAGGAGCAGAATTAGGATATCCGTGAAGCTTGAAGCACGAGGACTGCACATGACCAATCCTGCCACAATAGAAGCATCTGACTCTGCCGTTTCTGAAGTGGTTAAATCTTCTTCCACTTTGATAATTCTGTGACTACCACCCATACTGTTGTCTCCTTATTCCATAGTTGAATTGTCTTTTCCTGTATTGATGATGCTGTCTCTTAGGTTGTCTTCTATGGTGATGAGGTTTCCTTCTTCCATAAGTCACAGCATTGTTGTATGCATAACCATACCATTTTTCCTGATGTCGAAACCTCTGCTGAGACATGTTCTGCTTGAACTTGACAGCTTGCATATTCTGGTGATATTGGGGAGGCATATACTGACTAGCTCCTTGGGGCTGTATCTTCCTCTGATGAGGACCATTCTTCTTCTCAGCATTCTGGGGCTGAACAACCTTCTTTGGGGAAGGGCCCTGTTTCGTAGATTGAAGTTGAGACAACGGTTGAGACATCTCCCTTTTTGTTCCTGAAGTGCTAGCCACATATCCTATGCCTGATTTATCTCCAGCAGATTTCTCTAACTGAAGCATCTTATCAAGATCAGCCGTACCACTGTTCATCATCCTAATGAATTTAGTCATCTGATCCAGTTGGGACTTAACTAGCACAACTTCGTTTTCCCGATCAGCTTTTTCATTTTCAAGCTGAGCAATCTGTTGCTTATGATACTTATTTTCTTGACAGATCTCAGCACTTTTCAAACATAGCTTCCGATAAGTAGAAGCTAACTCCTCATAAGTTATTTCTTCATTACTATCATCATCAGCCACAACAGTTCCTGTTAAGGCTCTGGCATGCTTTGCTGACTCACCATCACTTTCATTATCAGATTCAGACCAGGAAACTGACATGCCCTTCTTCTGCTTCTTCAAGAATGTGGGAAATTCTTTCTTGACATGTCCATACCCTTCACATTCAAAGCACTGAACACCTTTATCCTGAGCAGTCTTCTCTTCATCTTTCTCTTTTGAATTGGTGATGTCAGAGGAACTGTTCTTGACACTAGGCTTGTAGTTGTTGTTCCATCTTTTTAACACTTTGTTGAACTGCCTTCCCAACATTGCAATGGCTTGTGACAAATCTTCCTGAGAATCTTTGACTACCTTATCTTCTGCAGGAGTGGAGACCAAAGCAATACCCTTGGGCTTCTTTTCTGGTTCTTCTTCATTTAAACCAAGTTCAAAAGTCTGAAGAGATCCAATGAGCTCATCTACTCTCATCTTGCTGATGTCTTGAGCTTCTTCAATAGCAGTCACTTTCATCTTGTACCTCTTAGTTAGGGACCTAAGGATCTTCCTCATGAGCTTTTCCTCTGACATCTTCTCACTAAGAGCACTGAATGCATTAGCCAGCTCCAGAATATTCATGTGGAAGTCATGGATGGTCTCATCATCCTTCATCTTCAGGCTTTCAAATTTTGATGTTAAAATCTGAAGTCGTGACATCTCGACTCTAGATGTTCCTTCATGAGTAGCCTGCAAGATATCCTACGCTTCTTTAGCAACTTCACATGTATTGATTAACCTGAATATATTCTTATCCACTCCATTGAAGATAGCATTTAGAGCTTTGGAATTTCCAAGGGCGAGCTCATCTTCCTCCTTGGTCCAGTCTTCTTCAGGCTTTAGCTTAGAGGTGCCTTCTTTATCTTTTCCAGCATCATCCTTCTCACACATGACAGGTGCTTTCCACTCTTTAATAACAGCCTTCCAAGCCCTACTGTCCAAGGATTTTAAGAAGGTGGTCATCCTTGGCTTCCAATAGTCATAATTGGATCCATCCAAAATAGGGGGTCTGTTGACGAATCCTCCAACTTCTTTGTCCATCTTTACACCATAAAGTAACTTCCCTAGATCTCACCCAGAGACAGACAGGATGCCTGCTCTGATACCAATTGAAATTCTGGTATCAGACGTGTGATGTTAAGGTGTGATGTCACAACAACACACTCTGCACAATGGACAACAATAACAGTAAAATAACACCAAGAATTGTTGACCCAGTTCGGTTACAACCAACCTACTCTGGGGGCTACCAAGCCAGGGATGGAATTCACTACTTGTAGATATAATTTACAGACTCAACGACCCGTTGACAATCTCCTAAACTTATACTCTACTAATGACTTCCTACCTAAGAAACCACTTAGGTATGAGAACACCACTCAATCCTTTACAAACACTCAAAGAACCCACTTTGAGTACCCTTGATCTTACTTCACAGCTTCAATCAAATCAAACAACTCTCTTTGCTTCACAGCTTTAGAGAGGACAGAAACTCAACACCTATTCAAACCCTAGAATAGTGTAAATACAAGCACTTTAAACAAACTCTAGATACTAAGCCTTCTGTTCTTGATCTTCTGAATGTTTTCTGTCGCTTTTTCCCTTTGGTCTTGTGCGCTTTATATAGCTCCTGAATTGGGCTTGGACTTGTCACAATATTTGATCAGATTTGTTAATTAAAACTGAATCTTCAAAACAGATTTTATCCCCAAAATCTTTTTAAATCTTCAACCTTTTAATTCTCCAACAGATCTGCAATCAAATCTCCCATGTAACAGAAAATATCTATCCCAAGATATTCTCATCCAATGAGTCAACCACTCTCCACAATTCCAGCTAATACGCGTGCCCTAACAACCTGCTGTTGTTATTAATTCTGCAGGTCTGATGTTACAACATCACCTGTGTGACATCAGACATCCAACTTCAGCACTTAACTACTTAACACAGCCCAGTGTTAAGACTTCAATGTTACAACATCAGCACCTTGACATCAACATTGAATATACTTTGTTTTACCAAAATTCCAGCCAATCCAGGAACTAACAGCTATGGACCAAAGAAACAAACTAAGATGCTGACATGCTATGAACTCTAATATGATGAAAAGTGTGAAATGGTAAATGCAAAACGAAGACGAAAGCAGGCAAGGACAAAGTCCACACAATGAGCAATCACTCACTGGGGAAAAATACAACATTGGGGAAGCTGAAACAAAACTGGGGAATATCTAAACTGATGAGACAACTGATTCAAGCGTGATCGGCTGACACTTTAGAAAGAAAAGATAACACAAGTTCCTCAATGGAAGCAGAACCAGAAAGACGGTCTCCACTGGGGAATCAAAAGTCATCATCCATGAATGGAAATGGATGGAAAAGAGTCACGACATTCAGAAGATCATTGAATGAGGTGGGGAAAAAACTGGGAAATACATGAGATAAGCAAACACCAGAGGTATTCAGAAAAGCGTTGAATAGACTCTGGAAAATAATAGACAATTGAGACATTCAGAAGAGCATTGAATGAACTCCGGGGCGCATATCAGAGATATTCGGAAAATCATCGAATAAACTCCTCCACACATCCAGGAAAGCATTGGATGGAGAATGGAAACAGACTCGAAAACATTCAGCAGCCGTTAACCAAAGCCAGAAATGAATTGAAGACATCTAGAAGAGCATTAGATGAAGACAAGAATTCTAAAGATACATCCGAAACATTTAGAAGAGCATTAAATGTACGGGAAAAGGGTTTTGAAGACATATCTGAAAGAGCATCAGATAAGCGACATTATATCTGGAAGAACATCAGATGAACAAGATCATATCTGGAAGAGCATCAGATAGACACAAAAAGTGCTCTGGAAAAACATCAGGGGCAAAAGACTCAATCTAGAAGAACATCAGAAAGAGAAAGACACATCCGGAAAAGCATCAGATGGCAAAAGAAATGAAATTCTGGAAAAGCATCAGAATTACAAAGGACTATCTAGAAAAACATCAGAACAAAAGACTCAATATGGAAAAACATCAGAAAGAGAGACACATCCGAAAAAGCATCAGATGGTAAAAGGCAATGTCGTTCCAGAAATGCATCAGAATAACAAAATGAAATATCTGGAAAAACATTAGATAAGTTCTGGAAGAACCTCAGAACAAAAGACTCAATCTGGAAAAACATCAGACGGAGAGACACATCCGGAAAAGCATCAGATGGTAAAATAAATGTCATTCCGGAAAAACATCAGAATAAACAAAGTGAGTATCTGAAAAACATCAGATAAGTTCTGGAAGAACATCAGAACAAAAGACTCAATTTGAAAAAAACATCAAAAAGAGAGACACATCCGGAAGAGCATCAGATGAAGAAAGCAATGCCGTTCCGAAAAAACATTAGAATAAACAAAGTGATTATCTGGAAAAACATCAGATAAGTTCTGGAAGAACATCAGAACAAAAGACTCGATCTGAAAAAACATCAGAAAGAGAGACACATCCGGAAGAGCATCAGATGAAGAAAGCAATGTCATTCCAGAAAACATCAGAATAAACAAAGTGATTATCTGGAAAAACATCAGATAAGTTCTGGAAGAACATCAGAACAAAAGACTCAATTTGGAAAAACATCAGAAAGAGAAACATATCCGGAAGAGCATCAGATGGTAACAACAATGTCATTCCGGAAAAGCATCAGAATTAACAAAGGGGTATATCTGGAAAAATATCAGATAATTCAAAGAGAGAGTTATGGGAAAACGTCAGAACAGAAGACTCGATCTGGTAAAACATCAGAGGAGACAAATATATAGGACATCCAAGAACGGCATTGGACACAAAAGAGGAACAAACATATTCGGAAAAACAATCGGATAAGAAAGGTCATATCTGGAAGAATGTCAGATAGACACGACAATATCTGTTTGGTAGGTGCCAAGTAAGTTGGACTTTGAACACAAGGTAAGACGTGGATAACGACACGACCTCGGGAGAAATGCAAATGAGGATGAAACACTCATGATATGCATATGTATATGAATTATGCAGATGATATATGATCAAATGTGAATGTAGATGTCGACGACAAGGCTCGACTCTCTGGGAAGACAAGACTGTAAGACTGATTCCTCTACACGGAGATCATTGCCATTCTGCTTGGGAACTAGAGATGTTATTGTTGAACACATCTCTGCCACACTGGTTAACTGTATCAAGTTGATCCTTGTAAGAAGGATGAAGAGCTGCTTGGGGATTCTTCAGGTAAACTGCCCCAGACTAGCTAATTATTGTAGATGAGCTAATCATTGCTTCAGCTTGATTGATTCTGGAAATGACTGTTTCATGGTGCTCTTAGAAAGCTTGCCCCAGTCTGAGTCATGAAAGATGATTGTTTTACTGTACACTGGGAAAGCTTGCCCCAGTATGAGTCTTGAAAAAAACTTCTGTATAAACCAATTTTGAGAAGTCGCCATTAAACCATAAATCTTGAACTGATTCTCAACAGGATATGGAAGGAACTTACCCCTGATCGGATCACCGACCAAGTTTCTCAATTGTTTGAAAATTCCTTAAGAAGAAAGCTAGTTTGCAAACAAAAGTATTTGTACAAACATGGTAAATGCAAAGTTCATGCAACTTTTGAAATCAAAATCATTTTGAAAGAGGTGCAAAGTATATGGGATTCTGGTCAGAACACGGTGGTTCAAGACATTAAAGTGAAACGTTTAAGCAAAGGGTGTAATACCCAATATAGGTGACCTGCAAAAATCTTTTGGAGTCAGTTTACGCAACCTTGCTGTAGTATACTTTCAAAATAACCTTGCTTCAGTTAGGTCTTTTGAGGGTTATAACGTGGCCTGGTTCACGGTTTAAGAAACAAAGGATAAAGGCTCAAAGTTTATTTGTGACCCACCCAATCTACATGATGATCTCCAGTCCTATTCTCAGTTAACTTAAACTATGCACTCAGGTTCCCATAGGTTAGGAAATTGCACTGATGATAGTAATGATGACGATTCAAAATTCAATCGACTTGAGATGGCAGTCACTGCTTTCTTACTAAACTGTTTGTTGTTTTTTGGTGAGGACCTCAGTCAACTCGTTTTATCTTTGAGGATTTTGGTAACCTCTTGAATGATTTTTTGTTATCCCTAACTTTTGCCTGAACTGTGTCATTTGAGCTTACAGCCAGCGGGATGCCCCAACATGCCTAAGTCTCCTTCATAGGTTTTGACTTAGCGGGCTTTTATTTTTTTTATTCTTTCACTCTCTTTTTTAGTGACTGCTTGGCTTAATGATTGCAGTGAACCATCATTGGCGTTTGACTTGAAAGACATCTTCGACACTTGCTTGTTGTGTGCGAAGGAACATTTGTGAACTTTGTCGAAAGGCGTCTTGAATGCTACTCTTGTATTTGAATGCACAATCAAACTAACTGAGAACTACCCTGCCCCAGGTTATGATTGCGGGTTTTTATTTGTAAAGAAAAGAAACTCCTACTTCAAGGCTCAAAGGGGTTGATGAGGGATTAACTTCCATATGTCTCCAGTGTTTGGAAATTGAAACAATGCCTTACATCGTCAGCAAAGTTTTAATCTGAAGGCATACTAACAGCAATTTGGGTATGACGTTTTTATCATCCTCCCTCCAATCTTTGCATAATCAAAAGAAAGTGGACAAGATAATTTTTTTATTTATTTTATTTTTCATGAAAGAGGAAGCATTAAGAAGTGAATAGCAAATACAAATGAATTGAATCAAAAAGTTGTAAATGCTTATCTCATTAATATGAAAGCACAAACATAATTTGGAAGCAAACAACTAGTACAAAACAAAGGAAAATGCAAACAATAAGAAACATGACCTAGTGACTAGTCAACAACATGGATGAGTTATCCTGTCTTTGGAAAGTAGCTGAGCTGAAGTCGATTGAAGCTTCACTTGCCCTGACAGAGGGTTGTTCTTGATATTCTGCATCTAATGTTAGCTCTAGTCCAGTATCAGTGACGAGGAATCAGCTTGACGACTGACAGAAAACACTAGAATATAGAGACAACTGCAGACGAGTTGCTGGACAGACTGGATGTATGTAATGAACCATGCAAAGGATGCAAATGATATGCAACGTCATGCAGCACAGGATGCAGAGAGAAAATGCAATGTAGATATGGTTAGGATCTGAGATAACACGAATAAATCAGAACATCCTATTAGGTAGGTCTCCCTATAACGGATAGTTCTAGATTATCTACCCATAAACCCACTCACGTTATATTTTCTAGGTTTTTGATAAGGTTTCAGAGTCACGGACCTTAGTCGTATCAACGTTATGCAACGGGCTAGCTATTTTACAACGAGAGTGACGAAAAGGTCTATTCTGATCGGGGTTTTCATATTGGTTGGAGCAAGGAGATATCCTTGAAGTCCAATATTACGCAACCACCAAAAAAGCACTGGTTCTAAATGGGGGACCTAGAGTCACGGACCCTTCATGAATCAGCGTCATGCAACAGGCAAGCTGTTTTATAACGAGATCTACAAACAGGTCTACTCTAGAGGAGCCTTCATGTTAGTCGCTACAAGGAGCTTGCCCTCGTAGTCTAACACTACTAACTACCAAATCTGAACCTATGTTTTCTCTCTGCTTTTTCCAAAACTCGGGTGTAGAGCTTTACTCAAGATGTCAGATCCCTAAAACCCACACATAGATATACAGAGATATATATGAAAAAGCAATAAAGCAAGAGCAATAAAACATATAATCAAAGAAGGAAGAGAAACAAACAAAAGCTAAACACACATATGAAAACCTAACTAAATTAGGCTTGACTCACTTAAGGATATCTCCCCAGCAGAGTCGCCATCTGTCGTACCTCAAAAAATGAGAACGACCTCGCGAGGCGCAATCGCTTGCCCGTGGGATGGACTTAACAGAGTCGCCACCGATCTTTATTTATTCCATAGAGGGAAAGGGAAAATATCGAATAAAACCCTAAAAGAAAGGATAAGAATATGGCCATCGCAACCAATGTCTGAGTTCGGGAGTCGATTACGCAGTGGGAAGGTATTAGCACCCCTCACGTCCGTTGTACTCAATGGGAACCATTTAGTTAGGGTCGAATGTATGTTAGCTTAAGGTTTGTTTCTAATCTTCTACTTGAGGAAAGAGAGAGAAATGTTTTTAGGATTTTTTAAAGGGGAGACCTAAGGGTTTTTATTACTAGGGGGCTCAACAAGACTTCACAATCTCGTGCCTACGTATCCTCATAGTGCAATGAGGAACTCAGAGCCTTCGTAGTTCGGGGCTACGATGAAAAATGGAAAGGTGGAATCCAAGAAGGCCTTGGATGTAAAGGAAAAAGGAAAAGGCAGAAAAAAGAAAAGGTGGCTCGCTAGGATCTCGCAATCCTATGCATACGTATTCTCAAGATGAACTTGAGAAATCAGAGTGTCCGTAGTTCTGGCTACTACGGTGAAAAGCTTGAAAGCAAAGCTTGTGAAGATTGATTGTTTAGGAGAAGAGATTAATGACTATCTCTTATGAAGGTTAAAGGAATGGTTAAAAATCACAAGAGATTAATGGCTATCTCTTGGAAAAGCTAGTGGTTTAAAAGTGGCTTGAATATGTTTTAAGAATGCCAAAGGGTTATGCCAGAGTGCTAGACTCTAACAGTCCTTTTCATTCAAGATTGATTGTAAAATTGTTTGTTGGACAAAAAACATTGATAGTAATCAATTGTTCGAAGAGTTGTGCCAAGATGCTAGATCTTGACGGCTCTTACTCATCCAAGTTGAAATGAAAAATAATTAATGGACAACGAGCTATTGACGATAATCAATTGCTCAAAGAGTTATGCCAATATGCTAGACCTTGACGGCTCTTATTCGTCCAAGTTGATATGAAAATGGTTCAATGGACAATGAACGCTTGATAAAAATCAATTGTTCGAAGAGTTGTGACAAGATGCTAGATCTTGACGACTCTTATTCGTCCAAGTTGAGTAAAGGTATTTTGAGGAGCAAAAGAATGAATGAATGGCTACCCCAAAGTGCGAGACTTGAGATCAATCGTTCGAGGTTTCTGCTAGAATGCTAGATTCCAACAGTCCTCTTCTTTTGTATTTTTTATTTTTTAAAAAAAGTTTAATCATTAAATTTAAATGGAAAGATTTAGGTACAAAAATAAATAAATCTTAATAATAATATAACAATAACAAAAACATGAACACATAAAATATTACATTTTTACAACATAACTTCACAAACTAAAAATATATATATACTAAACTACTAACTATATATGGTATGAACAAAAATAAAGGATGAATGATACTCACAAACTCCAAAGCTAGCAAAGGTTAAGCTTGTTGTGTAGAAGGAGGTGAAAGTGTTTTGATGGAAGTTGTTGTTGTGGTGAAGATGGTGAATGTTTATGGGTATTATGTAAGTAAAAGAAAAGGATAAAATTTGATTCCTAAAAAAAACAAAAAAAAAATTGACTTAAAAAATATGTAATGAATGTGCAAAGTTTTGACAATGTATGTGTGGTATTGTTGGTGCCAAAAAATGAGAGAAAGAGATATCTTATTTATAGTGTGAATGAGGTGGGAGTGTTGATGTGGCAATCAATGTGACTTTATAAGAATGATTCTTGGACATTGATAAGTCCAAGTTGGCAATCCATGTGAAATGTGAGAATGATTCTTGGCCATTAATAAGTCCAAGTTGGCAATCCATGTGAAATGTGAGAATGATTCTTGGCCATTGATAAGTCCAAGTTGGCAATCCATGTGAAGTGTTTGAACTACAATGTAGTGGTCCCAACTTACCATTTTTCTCTTTATGGACATGAAGACAAACAAAAATAAAAGTAATAATAATAATAATAAAGCTTAGTAATAATAAAACTAATAATAACAATAAAGCTTAGTAATAATAATAATAATAATAATAATAATAAAACTAATAATAATAAAATTAATAATAATAAAACTAATAATAATAATAAAAAGAAATAATAATAGTAAAACTAAAAATAATAAAAAAGATAATTGAAAATGGTTAGTAAAAAAAGAAATAAAACAAATTAAATTCTAACGAAAAATGCATGATTAATGAGATGTTTAACTAAAATGCGAGACGACTGACTCAAGATAATATGCAAACGATCAGAATATCTGAGGGTAAAATTTGGGGTATGACAGTTGCCCCTATTTAAATATCTTCACCGAATGACATGAGTGATGATAGTCTTCATGAAATCATGGTGGAAGGTATTTGAATATAGATAACCGAAAATTTTGCCCTTAGACGCACTGACATGAAATGCTATGGACCAAAGAAACAAACTAAGATGCTGACATGCTATGAACTCTAATATGATGAAAAGTGTGAAATGGTAAATGCAAAACGAAGACGAAAGCAGGCAAGGACAAAGTCCACACAATGAGCAATCACTCACTGGGGAAAAATACAACATTGGGGAAGCTGAAACAAAACTGGGGAATATCTAAAGTGATGAGACAACTGATTCAAGCGTGATAGGCTAACACTTTAGAAAGAAAAGATAACACAAGTTCGTCAATGGAAGCAGAACCGGAAAGACGGTCTCCACTGGGGAATCAAAAGTCATCATCCATGAATGGAAATGGATGGAAAAGAGTCACGACATTCAGAGGATCATTGAATGAGGTGGGGAAAAAACTGGGAAATACATGAGATAAGCAAACACCAGAGGTATTCAGAAAAGCGTTGAATAGACTCTGGAAAATAACAGACAATTGAGACATTCAGAAGAGCATTGAATGAACTCCGGGACGCATATTAGAGATATTCGAAAAATCATCGAATAAACTCCGCCACACATCCAGGAAAGCATTGGATGGAGAATGGAAACAGACTCGAAAACATTCAGCAGCCGTTAACCAAAGCCAGAAACGAATTGAAGACATCTAGAAGAGCATTAGATGAAGACAAGAATTCTAAAGATACATCTGAAACATTTAGAAGAGCATTAAATGTATGGGAAAAGGGTTTTGAAGACATATCTGAAAGAGCATCAGATAAGCGACATTATATCTGGAAGAACATTAGATGAACAAGATCATATCCGGAAGAGCATCAGATAGACACAAAAAGTGCTCTGGAAAAACATCAGGGGCAAAAGACTCAATCTGGAAGAACATCAGAAAGAGAAAGACACATCCGGAAAAGCATCAGATGGCAAAAGAAATGAAATTCTGGAAAAGCATCAGAATTACAAAGGACTATCTGGAAAAACATCAAAACAAAAGACTCAGTCTGGAAAAACATCAGAAAGAGAGACACATCCAGAAAAGCATCAGATGGTAAAAGGCAATGTCGTTCCAGAAAAGCATCAGAATAACAAAGCGAAATATATGGAAAAACATCAGATAAGTTCTGGAAGAACATCAGAACAAAAGACTCAATCTGGAAAAACATCAGACGAAGAGACACGTCCAGAAAAGCATCAGATGGTAAAAACAGTGTCATTCCGGAAAAGCATCAGAATAAACAAATTGATTATCTGAAAAACATTAGATAAGTTCTGGAAGAACATCAGAACAAAAGACTCAATTTGAAAAAAACATCAGAAAGGGAGACACATCCGGAAGAGCATCAGATGAAGAAAGCAATGTCGTTCCGAAAAAACATTAGAATAAACAAAGTGATTATCTGGAAAAACATCAGATAAGTTCTGGAAGAACATCAGAACAAAAGACTCGATCTGAAAAAACATCAGAAAGAGAGACAGATCCGGAAGAGCATCAGATGAAGAAAGCAATGTCATTCCGGAAAAACATCAGAATAAACAAAGTGATTATCTGGAAAAACATCAGATAAGTTCTGGAAGAACATCAGAACAAAAGACTCAATCTGGAAAAACATCAGAAAGAGAAACATATCCGGAAGGGCATCAGATGGTAAAAGCAATGTCATTCCGGAAAAGCATCAGAATTAACAAAGGGGTATATCTGGAAAAACATCAGATAATTCAAAGAGAGAGTTCTAGGAAAACGTCAGAACAGAAGACTCGATCTGGTAAAACATCAGAGGAGACAAATATATATGACATCCAAGAACGGCATTGGACACAAAAGAGGAATAAACATATCTGGAAAAACGAATGGATAAGAAAGGTCATATCTGGAAGAACGTCAGATAGATACGACAATATCTGTTTGGTAGGTGCCAAGTAAGTTGGACTTTGACCATAAGGTAAGACGTGGATAACGACACGACCTCGGGAGAAATGCAAATGAGGATGAAACACTCATGATATGCATATGTATATGAATTATGCAGATGATATATGATCAAATGCGAATGCAGATGTCGACGTCATGGCTCGACTCTCTGGGAAGACAAGAGTGGAAGAAGGATGAAGAGCTGCTTGGGGATTCTTCAGGTAAACTGCCCCAGACTAGCTGATTATTGTAGATGAGCTAATCATTGCTTCAGCTTGATTGATTCTGGAAATGACTGTTTCATGGTGCTCTTAGAAAGCTTGCCCTAGTCTGAGTCTTGAAAGATGATTGTTTTACTGTACACTGGGAAAGCTTCCCCTAGTATGAGTCTTGAAAAAAACTTCTGTATAAACCAATCCCGAGAAGTCGCCATTAAACCATAAATCTTGAACTGATTCTCAACAGGATATGGAAGGAACTTGCCCCTGATCGGATCACCGACCAAGTTTCTCAATTGTTTGAAAATTCCTTAAGAAGAAAGCTAGTTTGCAAACAAAAGTATTTGTACAAACATGGTAAATGCAAAGTTCATGCAACTTTTGAAATCAAAATCATTTTGAAAGACGTACAAAGTATATGGGATACTGGTCAGAACACGGTGGTTCAAGACATTAAAGTGAAACGTTTAAGCAAAGGGTGTAATACCCAAAATAGGTGGCCTGCAAAGATCTTTTGGAGTCAGTTTACGCAACCTTGCTGTAGTATACTTTCAAAATAACCTTGCATCAGTTAGGTCTTTTGAGGGTTATAACGTGGCCTGGTTCACGGTTTAAGAAACAAAGGATAAAAGCTCAAAGTTTATTTGTGACCCACCCAATCTACATGATGATCTCCAGTCCTATGCTCAGTTAACTCAAACTATGCACTCAAGTTCCCATAGGTTAGGAAATTGCACTGATGATAGTAATGATGACGGTTCAAAATTCAATGGACTTGAGATGGCAGTCACTGCCTTCTTACTAAATTGTTTGTTGTTTTTTGGTGAGGACCTCAGTCAACTCGTTTTATCTTTGAGGATTTTGGTAACCTCTTGAATGATTTTTTGTTATCCCTAACTTTTGCCTGAACTGTGTCATTTGAGCTTACAGCCAGCGGGATGCCCCAACATGCCTAAGTCTCCTTCATAGGTTTTGACTTAGCGGGCTTTTATTTTTTTTATTCTTTCACTCTCTTTTTTAGTGACTACCTGGCTTAATGATTACAGTGAACCATCGTTGGCGTTTGACTTGAAAGACATCTTCGACACTTGCTTGTTGTGTGCGAAGGAACATTTGTGAACTTTGTCGAAAGGCGTCTTGAATGCTACTCTTGTATTTGAATGCACAATTAAACTAACTGAGAACTACCCTGCCCCAGGTTATGATTGCGGGTTTTTATTTGTAAAGAAAAGAAACTCCTACTTCAAGGCTCAAAAGGGTTGACGAGGGATTAACTTCCTTATGTCTCCAGTGTTTGGAAATTGAAACAATGCCTTACATCGTCAACAAAGTTTTGATCTGAAGGCATACTAACAACAATTTGGGTATGACGTTTTCATCATCCTCCCTCCAATCTTTGCATAATCAAAAGAAAGTGGACAAGAGAATTTTTTTATTTATTTTATTTTTCATGAAAGAGGAAGCATTAAGAAGTGAATAGCAAATACAAATGAATTGAATAAAAAAGTTGTAAATGCTTATCTCATTAATATGAAAGCACAAACATAATTTGGAAGCAAACAGCTAGTACAAAACAAAGGAAAATGCAAACAATAAGAAACATGACCTAGTGACTAGTCAACAACATGGATGAGTTGTCCTGTCTTTGGAAAGTAGCTGAGCTGAAGTCGATTGAAGCTTCACTTGCCCTGACAGAGGGTTGTTCTTGATATTCTGCATCTAATGTTAGCTCTAGTCCAGTATCAGTGACGAGGAATCAGCTTGACGACTGACAGAAAACACTAGAATATAGAGACAACTGCAGACGAGTTGCTGGACAGACTGGATGTATGCAATGAACCATGCAAAGGATGCAAATGATATGCAACGTCATGCAACACAGGATGCAGAAAGAAAATGCAATGTAGACATGGTTAGGATCTGAGATAACATTAATAAATCAAAACATCCTATTAGGTAGGTCTTCCTATAATGGATAGTTATAGATTATCTACCCATAAACCCACTCACGGGATATTTTCTAGGTTTTTGATAAGGTTTTAGAGTCACGGACCTTAGTCGTATCAACGTTATGCAACAGGCTAGCCATTTTACAACGAGAGTGACGAAAAGGTCTATTCTGATCGGGGTTTTCATATTGGTTGGAGCAAGGAGATATCCTTGAAGTCCAATATTACGCAACCACCAGAAAAGCACTGGTTCTAAATGGGGGACCTAGAGTCACGGACCCTTCATGAATCAGCGTCATGCAACAGGCAAGCTGTTTTATAACGAGATCTATAAACAGGTCTACTCTAGAGGAGCCTTCATGTTAGTTGCTACAAGGATCTTGCCCTCGTAGTCTAACACTACTAACTACCAAATCTAAACCTATGTTTTCTCTATGCTTTTTCCAAAACTCAGGTGTAGAGCTTTACTCAAGATGTTAGATCCCTAAAACCCACACATGGATATACAGAGATATATATGAAAAAGCAATAAAGCAAGAGTAATAAAACATATAATCAAAGAATGAAGAGAAACAAACAAAAGCTAAACACACATATGAAAACCTAACTAAACTAGGCTTGACTCACTTAAGGATATCTCCCCAACAGAGTCGCCATCTGTCGTACCTCAAAAAATGAGAACGACCTCGCGAGGCGCAATCGCACGCCCGCGGGATGGACTTAACAGAGTCGCCACCGATCTTTATTTATTCCATAGAGGCAAAGGGAAAATATCAAATAAAACCCTAAAAGAAAAGATAAGAATATGGCCATCGCTACCAATGTCTGAGTTCGGGAGTCGATTACGCAAGGGGAAGGTATTAGCACCCCTCACGTCCATTGTACTCAACGGGAACCATTTAGTTAGGGTCGAATGTATGTTAGCTTAAGGTTTGTTTCTAATCTTCTACTTGAGGAAAGAGAGAGAAATGTTTTTAGGATTTTTTAAAGGGGAGACCTAAGGGTTTTTATTACTAGGGGGCTCGACAAGACTTCACAATCTCGTGCCTACGTATTCTCAAGATGAACTTGAGAAATCAGAGTGTCCGTAGTTCTGGCTACTACGGTGAAAAGCTTGAAAGCAAAGCTTGTGAAGATTGATTGTTTAGGAGAAGAGATTAATGACTATCTCTTATGAAGGTTAAAGGAATGGTTAAAAATCACAAGAGATTAATGGCTATCTCTTGGAAAAGCTAGTGGTTTAAAAGTGGCTTGAATATGTTTTAAGAATGCCAAAGGGTTATGCCAGAGTGCTAGACTCTAACAGTCCTTTTCATTCAAGATTGATTGTAAAATTGTTTGTTGGACAAAAAACATTGATAGTAATCAATTGTTCGAAGAGTTGTGCCAAGATGCTAGATCTTGATGGCTCTTACTCATCCAAGTTGAAATGAAAAATAATTAATGGACAACGAGCTATTGACGATAATCAATTGCTCAAAGAGTTATGCCAATATGCTAGACCTTGACGGCTCTTATTCGTCCAAGTTGATATGAAAATGGTTCAATGGACAATGAACGCTTGATAAAAATCAATTGTTCGAAGAGTTGTGACAAGATGCTAGATCTTGACGACTCTTATTCGTCCAAGTTGATTAAAGGTATTTTGAGGAGCGAAAGAATGAATGAATGGCTACCCCAAAGTGCGAGACTTGAGACCAATCGTTCGAGGTTTCTGCTAGAATGCTAGATTCCAACAGTCCTCTTCTTTTGTATTTTTTATTTTTTAAAAAAAGTTTAATCATTAAATTTAAATGGAAAGATTTAGGTACAAAAATAAATAAATCTTAATAATAATATAACAATAACAAAAACATGAACACATAAAATATTACATTTTTACAACATAACTTCACAAACTAAAAATATATATATACTAAACTACTAACTATATATGGTATGAACAAAAATAAAGGATGAATGATACTCACAAACTCCAAAGCTAGCAAAGGTTAAGCTTGTTGTGTAGAAGGAGGTGAAAGTGTTTTGATGGAAGTTGTTGTTGTGGTGAAGATGGTGAATGTTTATGGGTATTATGTAAGTAAAAGAAAAGGATAAAATTTGATTCCTAAAAAAAACCAAAAAAAAATTGACTTAAAAAATATGTAATGAATGTGCAAAGTTTTGACAATGTATGTGTGGTATTGTTGGTGCCAAAAAATGAGAGAAAGAGATATCTTATTTATAGTGTGAATGAGGTAGGAGTGTTGATGTGGCAATCCATGTGACTTTATAAGAATGATTTTTGGCCATTGATAAGTCCAAGTTGGCAATCCATGTGAAATGTGAGAATGATTCTTGGCCATTGATAAGTCCAAGTTGGCAATCCATGTGAAATGTGAGAATGATTCTTGGCCATTGATAAGTCCAAGTTGGCAATCCATGTGAAGTGTTTGTACTACAATGTAGTGGTCCCAACTTACCATTTTTCTCTTTATGGACATGAAGACAAACAAAAATAAAAGTAATAATAATAATAATAATAATAATAATAATAATAATAAAGCTTAGTAATAATAAAACTAATAATAACAATAAAGCTTAGTAATAATAAAACTAATAATAATAATAATAATAATAATAATAATAATAATAATAATAATAATAATAATAAAACTAATAATAATAAAATTAATAATAATAATAATAAAAGAAATAATAATAGTAAAACTAAAAATAATAAAAAAGATAATTGAAAATGGTTAGTAAAAAAAGAAATAAAACAAATTAAATTCTAACGAAAAATGCATGATTAATGAGATGTTTAACTAAAATGCGAGACGACTGACTCAAGATAATATGCAAACGATCAGAATATCTGAGGGTAAAATTTGGGGTATGACAGTTGCCCCTATTTAAATATCTTCACCGGATGACATGAGTGATGATAGTCTTCATGAAATCATGGTGGAAGGTATTTGAATATAGATAACCGAAAATTTTGCCCTCAGACGCACTGACATGCAATGCTATGGACCAAAGAAACAAACTAAGATGCTGACATGCTATGAACTCTAATATGATGAAAAGTGTGAAATGGTAAATGGAAAACGAAGACGAAAGCAGGCAAGGACAAAGTCCACACAATGAGCAATCACTCACTGGGGAAAAATACAACATTGGGGAAGCTGAAACAAAACTGGGGAATATCTAAAGTGATGAGACAACTGATTCAAGCGTGATCGGCTGACACTTTAGAAAGAAAAGATAACACAAGTTCCTCAATGGAAGTAGAACCGGAAAGATGGTCTCCACTGGGGAATCAGAAGTCATCATCCATGAATGGAAATGGATGGAAAAGAGTCATGACATTCAGAAGATCATTGAATGAGGTGGGGAAAAAACTGGGAAGTACATGAGATAAGCAAACACCAGAAGTATTCAGAAAAGTGTTGAATAGACTCTGGAAAATAACAGACAATTGAGACATTCAGAAGAGCATTGAATGAACTCCGGGACGCATACTAGAGATATTCGGAAAATCATCGAATAAACTCCGCCACACATCCAGGAAAGCATTGTATGGAGAATGGAAACAGACTCGAAAACATTCAGCAGCCGTTAACCAAAGTCAGAAATGAATTGAAGACATCTAGAAGACCATTAGATGAAGACAAGAATTCTAAAGATACATCTGAAACATTTAGAAGAGCATTAAATGTACGGGAAAAGGGTTTTGAAGACATATCTGAAAGAGCATCAGATAAGCGACATTATATCTGGAAGAACATCAGATGAACAAGATCATATCCGGAAGAGCATCAGATAGACACAAAAAGTGCTCTGGAAAAACATCAGGGGCAAAAGACTCAATCTGGAAGAACATCAGAAAGAGAAAGACACATCCGGAAAAGCATCAGATGGCAAAAGAAATGAAATTCTGGAAAAGCAACAAAATTACAAAGGACTATCTGGAAAAACATCAGAACAAAAGACTCAATCTGGAAAAACATCAGAAAGAGAGACACATCCGGAAAAGCATCAGATGGTAAAAGGCAATGTCGTTCCAGAAAAGCATCAGAATAACAAAGCAAAATATCTGGAAAAACATCAGATAAGTTCTGGAAGAACATCAGAACAAAAGACTCAATCTGGAAAAACATCAGACGGAGAGACACATCCGGAAAAGCATCATATGGTAAAAACAGTGTCATTCCGGAAAAGCATCAGAATAAACAAAGTGATTATCTGAAAAACATCAGATAAGTTCTGGAAGAACATCAGAACAAAAGACTCAATTTGAAAAAAACATCAGAATGAGAGACACATCCGGAAGAGCATTAGATGAAGAAAGCAATGTCATTCCGGAAAAACATTAGAATAAACAAAGTGATTATCTTGAAAAACATCAGATAAGTTCTGGAAGAACATCAGAACAAAATACTCGATCTGAAAAAACATCAGAAAGAGAGACACATCCGGAAGAGCATCAGATGAAGAAAGCAATGTCATTCCGGAAAAACATCAGAATAAACAAAGTGATTATCTGGAAAAACATCTGATAAGTTCTGGAAGAACATCAGAACAAAAGACTCAATCTGGAAAAACATCAGAAAGAGAAACATATCCGGAAGAGCATCAGATGGTAAAAGCAATGTCATTCCGGAAAAGCATCAGAATTAATAAAGGGGTATATCTGGAAAAACATCAGATAATTCAAAGAGAGAGTTCTGGGAAAACGTCAGAAGAGAAGACTCGATCTGGTAAAACATCAGAGGAGATAAATATATATGACATCCAAGAACGGCATTGGACACAAAAGAGGAAAAAACATATCCGAAAAAACAATCGGATAAGAAAGGTCATATCTGGAAGAATGTCAGATAAACACGACAATATCTGTTTGGTAGGTGCCAAGTAAGTTGGACTTTGACCACAAGGTAAGACGTGGATAACGACACGACCTCGGGAGAAATGCAAATGAGGATGAAACACTCATGATATGCATATGTATATGAATTATGCAGATGATATATGATCAAATGCGAATGCAGATGTCGACGACATGGCTCGACTCTCTGGGAAGACAAGACTGGAAGACTGATTCCTCTACACGGAGATCATTGCCATTCTGCTTGGGAACTAGAGATGCAATTGTTAAACACATCTCTGCCACACTGGTTAACTGTATCAAGTTGATCCTTGTAAGAAGGATGAAGAGCTGCTTGGGGATTCTTCAGGTAAACTGCCCCAGACTAGCTGATTATTGTAGATGAGATAATCATTGCTTCAGCTTGATTGATTTTGGGAATGACTGTTTCATGGTGCTCTTAGAAAGCTTGCCCCAGTCTGAGTCTTGAAAGATGATTGTTTTACTGTACATTGGGAAAGCTTTCCCCAGTATGAGTCTTGAAAAAAACTTCTGTATAAACCAATTCCGAGAAGTCGCCATTAAACCTTAAATCTTGAACTGATTCTCAACAGGATATGGAAGGAACTTGCCCCTGATCGGATCACCGACCAAGTTTCTCAATTGTTTGAAAATTCCCTAAGAAGAAAGCTAGTTTGCAAACAAAAGTATTTGTACAAACATGGTAAATGCAAAGTTCATGTAACTTTTGAAATCAAAATCATTTTGAAATAGGTGCAAAGTATATGGGATACTGGTCAGAACACGGTGGTTCAAGACATTAAAGTGAAACGTTTAAGCAAAGGGTGTAATACCCAAAATAGGTGACCTGCAAAGATCTTTTGGAGTCAGTTTACGCAACCTTGCTGTAGTATACTTTCAAAATAACCTTGCTTCAGTTAGGTCTTTTGAGGGTTATAACGTGGCCTGGTTCACGGTTTAAGAAACAAAGGATAAAAGCTCAAAGTTTATTTGTGACCCACCCAATCTACATGATGATCTCCATTCCTATGCTCAGTTAACTCAAACTATGCACTCAGGTTCCCATAGGTTAGGAAATTGCACTGATGATAGTAATGATGACGGTTCAAAATTCAATGGACTTGAGATGGCAGTCACTGCCTTCTTACTAAATTGTTTGTTGTTTTTTGGTGAGGACCTCAGTCAACTCGTTTTATCTTTGAGGATTTTGGTAACCTCTTGAATGATTTTTTGTTATCCCTAACTTTTTCCTGAACTGTGTCATTTGAGCTTACAGCCAGCGGGATGCCCCAACATGCCTAAGTCTCCTTCATAGGTTTTGACTTAGCGGGCTTTTATTTTTTTTATTCTTTCACTCTCTTTTTTAGTGACTGCCTGGCTTAATGATTACAGTGAACCATCGTTGGCGTTTGACTTGAAAGACATCTTCGACACTTGCTTGTTGTGTGCGAAGGAACATTTATGAACTTTGTCGAAAGGCGTCTTGAATGCTACTCTTGTATTTGAATGCACAATTAAACTAACTGAGAACTACCCTGCCCCAGGTTATGATTGCGGGTTTTTATTTGTAAAGAAAAGAAACTCCTACTTCAAGGCTCAAAGGGGTTGACGAGGGATTAACTTCCTTATGTCTCCAGTGTTTGGAAATTGAAACAATGCCTTACATCGTCAGCAAAGTTTTGATCTGAAGGCATACTAACAACAATTTGGGTATGACGTTTTCATCATCCTCCCTCCAATCTTTGCATAATCAAAAGAAAGTGGACAAGAGAATTTTTTTATTTATTTTATTTTTCATGAAAGAGGAAGCATTAAGAAGTGAATAGCAAATACAAATGAATTGAATAAAAAAGTTGTAAATGCTTATCTCATTAATATGAAAGCACAAACATAATTTGGAAGCAAACAGCTAGTACAAAACAAAGGAAAATGCAAACAATAAGAAACATGACCTAGTGACTAGTCAACAACATGGATGAGTTGTCCTGTCTTTGGAAAGTAGCTGAGCTGAAGTCGATTGAAGCTTCACTTGCCCTGACAGAGGGTTGTTCTTGATATTCTGCATCTAATGTTAGCTCTAGTCCAGTATCAGTGACGAGGAATCAGCTTGACGACTGACAGAAAACACTAGAATATAGAGACAACTGCAGACGAGTTGCTGGACAGACTGGATGTATGCAATGAACCATGCAAAGGATGCAAATGATATGCAACGTCATGCAGCATAGGATGCAGAAAGAAAATGCAATGTAGACATGGTTAGGATCTGAGATAACATTAATAAATCAGAACATCCTATTAGGTAGGTCTTCCTATAATGGATAGTTCTAGATTATCTACCCATAAACCCACTCACGGGATATTTTCTAGGTTTTTGATAAGGTTTTAGAGTCACGGACCTTAGTCGTATCAACGTTATGCAACGGGCTAGCCATTTTACAACGAGAGTGACGAAAAGGTCTATTCTGATCGGGGTTTTCATATTGGTTGGAGCAGGGAGATATCCTTGAAGTCCAATATTACGCAACCACCAGAAAAGCACTGGTTCTAAATGGGGGACCTAGAGTCACGGACCCTTCATGAATCAGCGTCATGCAACAGGCAAGCTGTTTTATAACGAGATCTATAAACAGGTCTACTCTAGAGGAGCCTTCATGTTAGTTGCTACAAGGATCTTGCCCTCGTAGTCTAACACTACTAACTACCAAATCTAAACCTATGTTTTCTCTATGCTTTTTCCAAAACTCAGGTGTAGAGCTTTACTCAAGATGTTAGATCCCTAAAACCCACACATGGATATACAGAGATATATATGAAAAAGCAATAAAGCAAGAGTAATAAAACATATAATCAAAGAAGGAAGAGAAACAAACAAAAGCTAAACACACATATGAAAACCTAACTAAACTAGGCTTGACTCACTTAAGGATATCTCCCCAACAGAGTCGCCATCTGTCGTACCTCAAAAAATGAGAACGACCTCGCGAGGCGCAATCGCACGCCCGCGGGATGGACTTAACAGAGTCGCCACCGATCTTTATTTATTCCATAGAGGGAAAGGGAAAATATCAAATAAAACCCTAAAAGAAAAGATAAGAATATGGCCATCGCAACCAATGTCTGAGTTCGGGAGTCGATTACGCTAAGGGAAGGTATTAGCACCCCTCACGTCCATTGTACTCAACGGGAACCATTTAGTTAGGGTCGAATGTATGTTAGCTTAAGGTTTGTTTCTAATCTTCTACTTGAGGAAAGAAAGAGAAATGTTTTTAGGATTTTTTAAAGGGGAGACCTAAGGGTTTTTATTACTAGGGGGCTCGACAAGACTTCACAATCTCGTGCCTACGTATTCTCAAGATGAACTTGAGAAATCAGAGTGTCCGTAGTTCTGGCTACTACGGTGAAAAGCTTGAAAGCAAAGCTTGTGAAGATTGATTGTTTAGGAGAAGAGATTAATGACTATCTCTTATGAAGGTTAAAGGAATGGTTAAAAATCACAAGAGATTAATGGCTATCTCTTGGAAAAGCTAGTGGTTTAAAAGTGGCTTGAATATGTTTTAAGAATGCCAAAGGGTTATGCCAGAGTGCTAGACTCTAACAGTCCTTTTCATTCAAGATTGATTGTAAAATTGTTTGTTGGACAAAAAACATTGATAGTAATCAATTGTTCGAAGAGTTGTGCCAAGATGCTAGATCTTGACGGCTCTTACTCATCCAAGTTGAAATGAAAAATAATTAATGGACAACGAGCTATTGACGATAATCAATTGCTCAAAGAGTTATGCCAATATGCTAGACCTTGACGGCTCTTATTCGTCCAAGTTTATATGAAAATGGTTCAATGGACAATGAACGCTTGATAAAAATCAATTGTTCGAAGAGTTGTGACAAGATGCTAGATCTTGACGACTCTTATTCGTCCAAGTTGATTAAAGGTATTTTGAGGAGCGAAAGAATGAATGAATGGCTACCCCAAAGTGCGAGACTTGAGACCAATCGTTCGAGGTTTCTGCTAGAATGCTAGATTCCAACATTCCTCTTCTTTTGTATTTTTTATTTTTTAAAAAAAGTTTAATCATTAAATTTAAATGGAAAGATTTAGGTACAAAAATAAATAAATCTTAATAATAATATAACAATAACAAAAACATGAACACATAAAATATTACATTTTTACAACATAACTTCACAAACTAAAAATATATATATACTAAACTACTAACTATATATGGTATGAACAAAAATAAAGGATGAATGATACTCACAAACTCCAAAGCTAGCAAAGGTTAAGCTTGTTGTGTAGAAGGAGGTGAAAGTGTTTTGATGGAAGTTGTTGTTGTGGTGAAGATGGTGAATGTTTATGGGTATTATGTAAGTAAAAGAAAAGGATAAAATTTGATTCCTAAAAAAAACCAAAAAAAAATTGACTTAAAAAATATGTAATGAATGTGCAAAGTTTTGACAATGTATGTGTGGTATTGTTGGTGCCAAAAAATGAGAGAAAGAGATATCTTATTTATAGTGTGAATGAGGTAGGAGTGTTGATGTGGCAATCCATGTGACTTTATAAGAATGATTTTTGGCCATTGATAAGTCCAAGTTGGCAATCCATGTGAAATGTGAGAATGATTCTTGGCCATTGATAAGTCCAAGTTGGCAATCCATGTGAAATGTGAGAATGATTCTTGGCCATTGATAAGTCCAAGTTGGCAATCCATGTGAAGTGTTTGTACTACAATGTAGTGGTCCCAACTTACCATTTTTCTCTTTATGGACATGAAGACAAACAAAAATAAAAGTAATAATAATAATAATAAAGCTTAGTAATAATAAAACTAATAATAACAATAAAGCTTAGTAATAATAAAACTAATAATAATAATAATAATAAAAGAAATAATAATAGTAAAACTAAAAATAATAAAAAAGATAATTGAAAATGGTTAGTAAAAAAAGAAATAAAACAAATTAAATTCTAACGAAAAATGCATGATTAATGAGATGTTTAACTAAAATGCGAGACGACTGACTCAAGATAATATGCAAACGATCAGAATATCTGAGGGTAAAATTTGGGGTATGACAGTTGCCCCTATTTAAATATCTTCACCGGATGACATGAGTGATGATAGTCTTCATGAAATCATGGTGGAAGGTATTTGAATATAGATAACCGAAAATTTTGCCCTCAGACGCACTGACATGCAATGCTATGGACCAAAGAAACAAACTAAGATGCTGACATGCTATGAACTCTAATATGATGAAAAGTGTGAAATGGTAAATGCAAAACGAAGATGAAAGCAGGCAAGGACAAAGTCCACACAATGAGCAATCACTCACTGGGGAAAAATATAACATTGGGGAAGCTGAAACAAAACTGGGGAATATCTAAAGTGATGAGACAACTGATTCAAGCGTGATCGGCTGACACTTTAGAAAGAAAAGATAACACAAGTTCCTCAATGGAAGTAGAACCGGAAAGACGGTGTCCACTGGGGAATCAGAAGTCATCATCCATGAATGGAAATGGATGGAAAAGAGTCACGACATTCAGAAGATCATTGAATGAGGTGGGGAAAAAACTGGGAAATACATGAGATAAGCAAACACCAGAAGTATTCAGAAAAGTGTTGAATAGACTCTGGAAAATAACAGACAATTGAGACATTCAGAAGAGCATTGAATGAACTCCGGGACGCATACTAGAGATATTCGGAAAATCATCGAATAAACTCCGCCACACATCCAGGAAAGCATTGTATGGAGAATGGAAACAGACTCGAAAACATTCAGCAGCCGTTAACCAAAGCCAGAAATGAATTGAAGACATCTAGAAGACCATTAGATGAAGACAAGAATTCTAAAGATACATCCGAAACATTTAGAAGAGCATTAAATGTACGGGAAAAGGGTTTTGAAGACATATCTGAAAGAGCATCAGATAAGCGACATTATATCTGGAAGAACATCAGATGAACAAGATCATATCCGGAAGAGCATCAGATAGACACAAAAAGTGCTCTGGAAAAACATCAGGGGCAAAAGACTCAATCTGGAAGAACATCAGAAAGAGAAAGACACATCCGGAAAAGCATCAGATGGCAAAAGAAATGAAATTCTGGAAAAGCATCAGAATTACAAAGGACTATCTGGAAAAACATCATAACAAAAGACTCAATCTGGAAAAACATCAGAAAGAGAGACACATCCAGAAAAGCATCAGATGGTAAAAGGCAATGTCGTTCCAGAAAAGCATCAGAATAACAAAGCAAAATATCTGGAAAAACATCAGATAAGTTCTGGAAGAACATCAGAACAAAAGACTCAATCTGGAAAAACATCAGACGGAGAGACACATCCGGAAAAGCATCATATGGTAAAAACAGTGTCATTCCGGAAAAGCATCAGAATAAACAAAGTGATTATCTGAAAAACATCAGATAAGTTCTGGAAGAACATTAGAACAAAAGACTCAATTTGAAAAAAACATCAGAATGAGAGACACATCCGGAAGAGCATTAGATGAAGAAAGCAATGTCATTCCGGAAAAACATTAGAATAAACAAAGTGATTATCTTGAAAAACATCAGATAAGTTCTGGAAGAACATCAGAACAAAATACTCGATCTGAAAAAACATCAGAAAGAGAGACACATCCGGAAGAGCATCAGATGAAGAAAGCAATGTCATTCCGGAAAAACATCAGAATAAACAAAGTGATTATCTGGCAAAACATCTGATAAGTTCTGGAAGAACATCAGAACAAAAGACTCAATCTGGAAAAACATCAGAAAGAGAAACATATCCGGAAGAGCATCAGATGGTAAAAGCAATGTCATTCCGGAAAAGCATCAGAATTAATAAAGGGGTATATCTGGAAAAACATCAGATAATTCAAAGAGAGAGTTCTGGGAAAACGTCAGAAGAGAAGACTCGATCTGGTAAAACATCAGAGGAGATAAATATATATGACATCCAAGAACGGCATTGGACACAAAAGAGGAAAAAACATATCCGAAAAAACAATCGGATAAGAAAGGTCATATCTGGAAGAATGTCAGATAAACACGACAATATCTGTTTGGTAGGTGCCAAGTAAGTTGGACTTTGACCACAAGGTAAGACGTGGATAACGACACGACCTCGGGAGAAATGCAAATGAGGATGAAACACTCATGATATGCATATGTATATGAATTATGCAGATGATATATGATCAAATGCGAATGCAGATGTCGACGACATGGCTCGACTCTCTGGGAAGACAAGACTGGAAGACTGATTCCTCTACACGGAGATCATTGCCATTCTGCTTGGGAACTAGAGATGCAATTGTTAAACACATCTCTGCCACACTGGTTAACTGTATCAAGTTGATCCTTGTAAGAAGGATGAAGAGCTGCTTGGGGATTCTTCAGGTAAACTGCCCCAGACTAGCTGATTATTGTAGATGAGCTAATCATTGCTTCAGCTTGATTGATTCTGGGAATGACTGTTTCATGGTGCTCTTAGAAAGCTTGCCCCAGTCTGAGTCTTGAAAGATGATTATTTTACTGTACATTGGGAAAGCTTGCCCCAGTATGAGTCTTGAAAAAAACTTCTGTATAAACCAATTCCGAGAAGTCGCCATTAAACCTTAAATCTTGAACTGATTCTCAACAGGATATGGAAGGAACTTGCCCCTGATCGGATCACCAACCAAGTTTCTCAATTGTTTGAAAATTCCTTAAGAAGAAAGCTAGTTTGCAAACAAAAGTATTTGTACAAACATGGTAAATGCAAAGTTCATGTAACTTTTGAAATCAAAATCATTTTGAAAGAGGTGCAAAGTATATGGGATACTGGTCAGAACACGGTGGCTCAAGACATTAAAGTGAAACGTTTAAGCAAAGGGTGTAATACCCAAAATAGGTGACCTGCAAAGATCTTTTGGAGTCAGTTTACGCAACCTTGCTGTAGTATACTTTCAAAATAACCTTGCTTTAGTTAGGTCTTTTGAGGGTTATAACGTGGCCTGGTTCACGGTTTAAGAAACAAAGGATAAAGGCTCAAAGTTTATTTGTGACCCACCCAATCTACATGATGATCTCCAGTCCTATGCTCAGTTAACTCAAACTATGCACTCAGGTTCCCATAGGTTAGGAAATTGCACTGATGATAGTAATGATGACGGTTCAAAATTCAATGGACTTGAGATGGCAGTCACTTCTTTCTTACTATACTGTTTGTTGTTTTTTGGTGAGGACCTCAGTCAACTCGTTTTATCTTTGAGGATTTTGGTAACCTCTTGAATGATTTTTTGTTATCCCTAACTTTTGCCTGAACTGTGTCATTTGAGCTTACAGCCAGCGGGATGCCCTAACATGCCTAAGTCTCCTTCATAGGTTTTGACTTAGCGGGCTTTTATTTTTTTTATTCTTTCACTCTCTTTTTTAGTGACTGCCTGGCTTATTGATTACAGTGAACCATCGTTGGCGTTTGACTTGAAAGACATCTTCGACACTTGCTTGTTGTGTGCGAAGGAACATTTGTGAACTTTGTCGAAAGGCGTCTTGAATGTTACTCTTGTATTTGAATGTACAATCAAACTAATTGAGAACTACCCTGCCCCAGGTTATGATTGCAGGTTTTTATTTGTAAAGAAACGAAACTCCTACTTCAAGGCTCAAAGGGGTTGACGAGGGATTAACTTCCTTATGTCTCCAGTGTTTGGAAATTGAAACAATGCCTTACATCGTCAGCAAAGTTTTGATCTGAAGGCATACTAACAGCAATTTGGGTATGACGTTTTCATCATCCTCCCTCCAATCTTTGCATAATCAAAAGAAAGTGGACAAGAGAATTTTTTTATTTATTTTATTTTTCATGAAAGAGGAAGCATTAAGAAGTGCATAACAAATACAAATGAATTGAATCAGAAAGTTGTAAATGCTTATCTCATAAATATGAAAGCACAAACATAATTTGGAAGCAAACAGCTAGTACAAAACAAAGGAAAATGCAAACCATAAGAAACATGACCTAGTGACTAGTCAACAACATGGATGAGTTGTCATGTCTTCGGAAAGTAGCTGAGCTGAAGTCGATTGAAGCTTCACTTGCCCTGACAGAGGGTTGTTCTTGATATTCTGCATCTAATGTTAGCTCTAGTCCAGTATCAGTGACGAGGAATCAGCTTGACGACTGACAGAAAACACTAGAATATAGAGACAACTGCAGACGAGTTGCTGGACAGACTGGATGTATGCAATGAACCATGCAAAGGATGCAAATGATATGCAACGTCATGCAGCACAGGATGCAGAAAGAAAATGCAATGTAGACATGGTTAGGATCTGAGATAACATTAATAAATCAGAACATCCTATTAGGTAGGTCTTCCTATAATGGATAGTTCTAGATTATCTACCCATAAACCCACTCACGGGATATTTTCTAGGTTTTTGATAAGGTTTTAGAGTCACGGACCTTAGTCGTATCAACGTTATGCAACGGGCTAGCCATTTTACAACGAGAGTGACGAAAAGGTCTATTCTGATCGGGGTTTTCATATTGGTTGGAGCAAGGAGATATCCTTGAAGTCCAATATTACGCAACCACCAGAAAAGCACTGGTTCTAAATGGGGGACCTAGAGTCACGGACCCTTCATGAATCACCGTCATGCAACAGGCAAGTTGCTACAAACAGGTCTACTTTAGAGGAGCCTTCATGTTAGTTGCTACAAGGATCTTACCCTCGTAGTCTAACAATACTAACTACCAAATCTAAACCTATGTTTTCTCTATGCTTTTTCCAAAACTCAAGTGTAGAGCTTTACTCAAGATGTTAGATCCCTAAAACCCACACATGGATATACAGAGATATATATGAAAAAGCAATAAAGCAAGAACAATAAAACATATCATCAAAGAAGGAAGAGAAACAAACAAAAGCTAAACACACATATGAAAACCTAACTAAACTAGGCTTGACTCACTTAAGGATATCTCCCCAGCAGAGTCGCCATCTGTCGTACCTCAAAAAATGAGAACGACCTCGCGAGGCGCAATCGCACGCCCGCGGGATGGACTTAACAGAGTCGCCACCGATCTTTATTTATTCCATAGAGGGAAAGGGAAAATATTGAATAAAACCCTAAAAGAAAGGATAAGAATATGGCCATCGCAACCAATGTCTGAGTTCGGGAGTCGATTACGCAAGGGGAAGGTATTAGCACCCCTCACGTCCGTTGTACTCAACGGGAACCATTTAGTTAGGGTCGAATGTATGTTAGCTTAAGGTTTGTTTCTAATCTTCTACTTGAGGAAAGAGAGAGAAATGTTTTTAGGATTTTTTAAAGGGGAGACCTATGGGTTTTTATTACTAGGGGGGCTCGACAAGACTTCACAATCTCGTGCCTACGTATCCTTATAGTGCAATGAGGAACTCAGAGCCTTCGTAGTTCGGGGCTACGATGAAAAATGGAAAGGTGGAATCCAAGAAGGCCTTGGATGTAAAGGAAAAAGGAAAAGGTAGAAAAAAGAAAAGGTGGCTCGCTAGGATCTCGCAATCCTATGCCTACGTATTCTCAAGATGAACTTGAGAAATCAGAGCGTCCGTAGTTCTGGCTACTACGGTGAAAAGCTTGAAAGCAAAGCTTGTGAAGATTGATTGTTTAGGAAAAGAGATTAATGGCTATCTCTTATGAAGGTTAAAGGAATGGTTAAAAATCACTAGAGATTAATGGCTATCTCTTGGAAAAGCTAGTGGTTTAAAAGTGGCTTGAATATGTTTTAAGAATACCAAAGGGTTATGCCAGAGTGCTAGACTCTAACAGTCCTTTTCATTCAAGATTGATTGTAAAATTGTTTGTTGGACAAAAAACATTGATAGTAATCAATTGTTCGAAGAGTTGTGCCAAGATGCTAGATCTTGACGGCTCTTACTCATCCAAGTTGAAATGAAAAATAATTAATGGACAACGAGCTATTGACGATAATCAATTGCTCAAAGAGTTATGCCAATATGCTAGACCTTGACGGGTCTTATTCGTCCAAGTTGATATGAAAATAGTTAAATGGACAATGAACGCTTGATGAAAATCAATTGTTCGAAGAGTTGTGACAAGATGCTAGATCTTGACGGCTCTTATTCGTCCAAGTTGATTAAAGGTATTTTGAGGAGCGAAAGAATGAATGAATGGCTACCCCAAAGTGCGAGACTTGAGACCAATCGTTCGAGGTTTCTGCTAGAATGCTAGATTCCAACAGTCCTCTTCTTTTGTATTTTTTATTTTTTTTTTAAAATTTAATCATTAAATTTAAATGGAAAGATTTAGGCACAAAAATAAATAAATCTTAATAATAATATAACAATAACAAAAACATGAACACATAAAATATTACATTTTTATAACATAACTTCACAAACTAAAAATATATATATACTAAACTACTAACTATATATGGTATGAACAAAAATAAAGGATGAATGATACTCACAAACTCCAAAGCTATCAAAGGTTAAGCTTGTTGTGTAGAAGGAAGTGAAAGTGTTTTGATGGAAGTTGTTGTTGTGGTGAAGATGGTGAATGTTTATGGGTATTATGTAAGTAAAAGAAAAGGATAAAATTTGATTCCTAAAAAAAACAAAAAAAAAAAGATTTGACTTAAAAAATATGTAATGAATGTGCAAGGTTTTGAGAATGTATGTATGGTATTGTTGGTGCCAAAAAATGAGAGAAAGAGAGATCTTATTTATAGTGTGAATGAGGTGGGAGTGTTGATGTGACAATCCATGTGATTTTATGAGAATGATTATTGGCCATTGATAAGTCCAAGTTGGCAATCCATGTGAAATGTGAGAATGATTCTTGGCCATTGATAAGTCCAAGTTGGCAATCCATGTGAAGTGTTTGTACTACAATGTAGTGGTCCCAACTTACCATTTTTTCCTTTATGGACATGAAGACAAACAAAAATAAAAGTAATAATAATAATAATAATAATAATAATAATAATAATAAAGCTTAGTAATAATAAAACTAATAATAACAATAAAGCTTAGTAATAATAAAAACTAATAATAATAATAATAATAAGAATAAAACTAATAATAATAAAATTAATAATAATAAAACTAATAATAATAATAATAATAATAATAATAATAATAAAGAAATAATAATAGTAAAACTAAAAATAATAAAAAAGATAATTGAAAATGGTTAGTAAAAAAAGAAATAAAACAAATTAAATTCTAACGAAAAATGCATGATTAATGAGATGTTTAACAAAAATGCGAGACGACTGACTCAAGATAATATGCAAACGATCAGAATATTTGAGGGTAAAATTTGAGGTATGACAAAAGGCTTAAAGCGGAGTTTTAATCTCAACAACATCAAGGATCAAAGTCTCACCAGATGCATCCTCCACAACATTAACTGCCCCATAAGTGAGCAGAGGATTGTTTTTTATATTAGGCTGAGAATCACCAAAAGACAACATCTTTTTCTCCACCAAATCCCTTACAATATGTTTCAAGGCAAAACAACCTTCCAAATCATGGCCTGGCGTGCCTTCATGGAATACACAATGAGCATTGAGATTGTAAGAAGGTGGAAGTGGATCTGGAGGTGGGCCCAATGACCTTGTAGTTATTAATCCTTGTTGTACCAAAGAATTATATAACTCTGTATACGTCATGGGAATGGGAGGAATCAGAGGCCTACCATCTTGTCTTCTATTTGGAGTATTCTGATGAGAAGCTTGAGTCCGTTGTTGATAAGCAAGAGCGTTGGGTGCTCATTGATAGATTGTCGGTTGATGAACCGGCTGGTAAACAGAAGCTTGTTGCACGAGCTGGTACACAGGTGTTACGGTGAGAATCAGATATCAACTTATTGAATTAACTTGAATCATAAATCTTTGAAATTCTCCATCGAGCTTTGATCTATCGAAAGGAAAGGGTAAAGATCTAAGAAAACCATAATATGCAATGTAAAAACAAAGCAAGAGACCTAAGGTTCGGGGGTTGGATATACCTAGGGAAGGTGTTAGCATCCTAAGTATCCGTAGTACTCTACATGAACCTCTTATTTTATTTGTGTTATGTTATTGTTTGCTTGATAGGGAAATGTGCTTAGGTAAAGACCTAGGGGTTTATTTCTAAGTATGATTGCCAAGACATCGCATCTCGTGCCTATGTATCCTGAAGGGAATGGAATCAGAGCATTCGTAGTTCCCCTCAATAAGGGTGAGGAACTCTTGACTGTGGTCAAGGTTCCAGGGGGAGTAAGTATCCATGGAAAGACACTTACATAGAGTGCGGCGACTCTAAACCCAAGGATAGATTTAAAAGAAGGTAAGTGTCCATGGCAAGACACTTACATGGAGTGCGGCGACTCCAATCCTAAGGCTAAGATAAAAGGGAAGTAGGTGTCCATGGCAGAACACATACGATGAGTGCGGCGACTCTAATCCTAAGGCTAGGATAAAATGGAAGGACCTAAAGTTTTCCTAAGTATGACATGGCAGTCAACAAGAGATCCTTTCCTTTGGAATTTGATCAAGACGAGATTTTAGTCTTAAGCGAAACGAAAGTCTAACCTAATACTATGCCCTAAATTAAGATAAAAAGAGAGGCTATCCTATAAGTTATCATGCAATAAAGTTAATCCTAATATCTAGTCTTAATTCAAATTGATCAAGGATTAAATTGAATCAAGATATTCTAAGGGAGCATGTGAATCAGAACCATATAAGCGTATCAAACCTCTACAAGAAAATAAACAAACACAATAAACATCAAAATTAATTAAAACTTTAATTTAAATTAACTAGAAAACTAATGATCCAATTGGCATTTTAAGAGTTCTAAAATTAATTAATCCAAATTAAAATTTAATTAAACCAGCAATTAACAAAAAAGAAGAGTAAAAAAAAAAAAAGTGTATGGTTTTTCTTTAGAAAAAAAAAAGAGTGATGGTGGGCTTTCATCCATAGCCCATGGAAAACTCACAAAATGTTGGAAAATAAAAAACACGATGGGCCGGCGCCCTATTGGCTCGCCCGACCCACATCAACAACTAACAACAGTGCCAATTAGAAAAAGGGAAAAAAAGATCAGTGACCAAGAGCTTCTTCCTTCAGCATTTTCTCTCTCGTTCTCTTTTTTACCTTTTCCTCACCCTCTCCCTTGCGATTCACTTTCTTCACCATTTTTTTAAACAGATTGAAATCCCAACAACAATCATAAATCAACAAAAGAGTCAAATCCATTCATCAAAAAGAGATCCAAACAAGTATCGATTATATGCCATTGAAATTGCATACAAAATGTTGCTCATATTTCCTTTTTCAGTTCAACATGTCGTGTATTGTTTTGGAAAGAAGATATGCACTTTGATTCTTTTGTGATAATATGCCATAGAAATTGCATACAAAATGTTGTTCATATTTCTACAGGGAATTCACGGCTTCTGTCAAATGAAAAAAACTCTGCTATAGTTTGAAATTGCCAAAATTGTCTGCAATCTTTTGACATTGGATTTTTCAGACATGATGTTGTTATGGTCTGATGAATTTTATGGATTTCAGGACCAAGGTGGTTACCATGCATGGAATTGGCTTCATCCAATACCAAGTATTTTAATTCAGTAGGAACAACGATCCCTTCATCAATGTATTGAAGAATCTCACAAGGTGTTCCAATCATTAAGCCAATTGTGGAATTCAACTTTTCGTTATCAGATAAAGTACGAATCTTTGCAGACTTCAATTCTGCATTATGGATGATATTAATGCACAACTTTTTGAATGCAGGTTCCAACTTATGTTTGGAAGCCTCTTCCGGAAGTGTAAACATGAACGGCAGTGACTCAAGACGTTTGAAAGCCAGTGGAATATAAACCAAGGCCTTGAGAAGTCTCTCTGCAGAGCTAAGTCAAGAAACATCATCGTGAATAACCTTAACTTCAATTCCTCATCTGTTGTTGGCGCCATCTTCAAGCTCAACAGGAACTTCATTATTTTCTTTAATGGCATCAATTACTTCTTTCTCACCTTTTTGAATCCTTCTGACAGGAAGTGTTAAAGCTTATAGCAGCATCATGGTGATGACAAGGCTGCGACCCATTTGTCTTTTTAATCAAAGCTTGTATCTTATTTTGTATACAAACTCTAATTTTTATACATTGTGTAACTTGGCTTTGTTTACTGTATAGTTGCAATTTTGTGGAGAAATATCAATGTTAACATTATAACAAGTGAGCACTTGCATAATCCCCCCTGTCTTCAACTTCTCTAATCGCATCAGTTTCTGAACTGATAATGAACTGCTTCATCTCATTGTTTATTAAATTGCAAGCATAGGCAATATTGATTGCTGTTTCAATTTTGTCCCATGTGAGCACCCAAATTTTTATGCCGGCTTTTTGAAGAACATCTATACAGGCCAGTACTCCATCTTGAAGCTTGTCTTCTATGGCAGTGCTACCAATCAAAATGAGATCGTTTTCTATAAGTTCTGCCACCTCATCTAACTTCTTTTCCCGATCAATTAGAGAGGATTTGGCGTGGATGAACTTCTCATTCCAGTTTTCATAAACATCTTGATGTAATTCTTTGTATGCCAAGCATAATGTGCGTAGTCCAGCAGATCCAAATTGTTCCAAATGCTCCCTAGTCACCTTTTAATACCATTAGAACCATCAACTAATCTCTCAAAGATCACATTATCAGCACCCATATTGTACAATACTAGCCTCCCATCTGGATAACGACACATAACAGATTGGCGCTTCCTTGTACTGTTGAACTCAAGCACATTTAAAATCTCATATGACTGGTCTTGAGTTTTGCCCATCTTCCCAACATGAGATTCACGAATATATATCTTTGTAGGTGTGCGTCCGTAAAAGAAGAACCCAAAGTTCTTTGCAGCGATAACCAAGGCAGACTCATATGGTGATGTAGCTTGATATCTAATCTTATCAGGGAACTCCTCGCCCTCAGGAAGCACAATATGGCAAATAGCAAGGCATCTGAAGAATTCCTTGCAAAAAAACTCATGAATTTGAAAATGGGAACCATTGTAACTTGAATCATAGCTTGATTGGAATTTGAACTTTGTAAAACACAATGAATCAATCTGAATTTTTGTGAAGAACATGATTCTTGAATTTCACTTTGAGAACTTACTAAAACTTGATTCAATATTTTATCCAAACTTACAACTTCAAACTATCAACGAGAAAATCCAAACTCCATTCTCTTAAGTTTAAAAGAGCATAAATGATGAACTTTGTTACCCTCACAATCGAAGATGAACTTGGTACAAGAGTCATGCCCTGAGAAATCCTTTGAAAATAATGACACAACTTGCAACTTGCCAAGAAAACTCCAACTATATGACCATGCTCCACAAATGGGAAGAAAACCATAATCCTCCTTGGGGTATACACTGAAGCTTTTGAGAAATTCTGAGTACAATGACCAGTAAAAAACCCTAGGACCTTTTGAATCAGAACCAGCTAGTCATATATTAAGGTACTTGTGAGAATGGGTATTCACTTGAATCTAATGTACTTGACTGACAAACCCTTGAGGTCCTTTTGAAGTAAACCCTAATTGATCAGTGAACTAACAAACAAAACAAAACATAAAGACTTGGTTAGGCATGGCAAGAAAACCCGGGCCCTCAGGGGCCCGCCCGGACCGGACCCGAAATTAACGGGGGAAACCCAATTTGATTGGGTGCGGGTGCGGGTAAAATCCGGTTTGTAATTGCGTGTGCGGGTGCGGGGGTGAGGGGATGCTACTACCCGCCCGCACCCGCCCCCGCCCCCCGCCCGGTCTTATAATATTTACTTTAATACCCATATTTAAATTATTTTATATCACATTTATTCACTTTTGAACAGGTAATTAAAAATCCTCATTAGTCATTTCTCACCATTCACTCAAACTCGCATCTTTAGAAACAAGTTTATTATTAAAATGGTTAAGTTTTTAATAAAATTGTTAATTCTTATTATTATTTAAAAAATATTTTTTTGCGGGTGGGGGCGGGGTGCGGGTGCGGGCAAACCCGTTTCTATCGGGGGCGGGTCTGGGTGTTAAATTTTCACCCCCGACTGGGTTTGGGGGCGGGTGCGGGTCTATAACAGGGAGGCGGGTGCGGGTGCGGGGCTAGCTAAATCCGCCCCCGACCCGCCCCATTGCCATGCCTAGACTTGGTTAGCTATGCATGTATGACTGACCTAGAAATGATATGCAAAAGGTCAAGGAATCTGAGGGTAAAATTTGGGGTATGACAACAGGAACTTGGTTATTGAATACAAGAGCGACGGCGGCCACATAAGGTTGCTGAGGGTATTGAACTAGATACACAGGATGCTGAACATAACTCTATTGTTGCTGTTGATATTTTCAACGCTGATTTTTCATCTTTTTGCTTGACATCACAACATTGGTCTCTCCTTCTTTTTTCTTATGAAAATTGTTGGAGGATTTCTTGGCATTATCACTTGAACTATCAGCTCCCTTGGTTCCACTCTTCAGACCAAGCTCTACTTTAACTCCCACAGACACAATATCGGAGAAATTAGCAGACACACTACTGATCATCCTTTCATAGAATTCTGGCCTCACAGTGTCGACAAACCAGTCAGCTAGCTCCTTTTCAGTTAAAGGTGGCTCTACTGGCGAAGCCGTTTCTCTCCAATGTTGAGCGTATGCCTTAAATGACTCGGAGTTCTTCTGAGACATACTCAAAAGTTGTCTTCTGTCTGGAGCAAGATCCATATTGTACTTGTAGTGCATAATGAAGGCATTTGACAAGTCTTGGAAACTGTGGATACGAGATTGATCCAAACTTAAGTACCATTTGGCAGAATCTCCCTTCAAGCTATTCTAAAAACAATGAATCATCAGCTTGTCGTTGTCAACGTAGGCGGCCATCTTTCTGTAATACATGATCAGATGGGTTATAGGGCATGTAGCACCCTTATAATGGTCAAAACTTGGATTCTTGAACTTCGGTGGAATGACCAGCCCAGATACCAGACACATCTCTCTTACATCAGCACCAAATATTTCACTGCCTTCCATGGCCCTTACTCTTTATTCGATTGTCTCAACATTTTCTCTCAGCCTTTCATGTCGCTCATCCCCCTCTTCAGACATGTCAGGGATATCATAGACTTGATTCACGTCATGGAAGTAAAGATGCACTTGTGTTTGCACGACATCTGGTACAGAGGTAGAAACTGCTTGAGGAACTTTGGAAGTCAGAGAAACAGTCTGTTGAGGCAACTGTTGAGTAGTTTGCACTGTAAATGGTGGTGGTACAAAACCAAAGGGAAGACCATAAGGAGGTACACTTGCGACAGTAGTTGTTACAGGTGTAGGATCCACTCTTGTGTTAAATATTTCAGAAACCACGATGATTTGAGTGTCCATCTTTACACGTATAGCTTATAGCATCTCCATTATCTGTCCTACGTTCCCATGTAGGTCTTCCAACTCACCAATAACTCGCTCGATCTCCACATTCTGCTCTGCCATTCTTCAACGAGCTTGATATCTAGTGTTGTAAGGGTGGAGAGAATTCAGTGTGAACAATCGAGTGAAACTTGTGCGGAAGAGACTCCTAACCTCTTCTTTAGCTCCTGGGACCTTGCTTAAGGTTGTCTATCTTGCTCTCTCAACAACTTTTACAAGGAAACAAACATGAGTCTTACAAAGGGAATCTGGTTAATGAAATCATTTTCTGAATCAACTACTAGAGATAAGATGTTTGCAACTAAATCTCTAAGTTCCTTGAAGACTTATTTTTGAAAGAGAACGCCCATGGATGTATGAAGGTATGAATGAATGTATGCATAAACACACATATACAGGTATTCACATATTTACATATATGTACAGGCAAATAAACAAGGGTCTAGTGTAATACCCCAAAATTTGCTCTCTCTTTTGTCATCATAGCATAGCATTATCATATACCATATCATATCCATCTCATTAGCATTGCATTACATCTTTAACATAGAAAAATGAAGCATGACATCCCTCTTACCATCAAGGCATGTGGTCAGGCGAAAGATGGGCAATCAAGGAATCATTCAAGGCACAAAAGGTCAAACAAGTTGCTTCAAGGCAAGCCAAGAGATCTTTCATGTATCATACTATCTCAATTGATCATCCAAAACCTCAAGAAAGTGAGATTCAATAGGAGATTGAAGCACTACATCCTTCACTATGCAAGAGATCCAAAAAACAGAAGAAAAACCCTCAAGAGAGATAGCTTATTGGTTCAAAATCACCCTCAAGTGGCATATCTCATCATTCTTTAAGAGGATACACAACATACTCAGAGGAATTTGGATTTGGAAGATGTGCAATTTCCTCCTAACCAGAAGGGGCCAAAATTAGGGTTTGACCTAAAATCAGGTCATCTTTGATTTTTGGACAAAACTTGATGTCATGGTATTCTACATGTTCTTAAGTGTATGAGTGTGGAAAATTTCCCCTCAATTGGTTTTAGAAGTGGTTCAATTGGAAGAAAGATAAAAAAATCAGGGAAATTGGGGCTAAGTCAAATAATCAGAAGAAAAAGTCAACTCTTGACTTTTTGAGGCCAAAGTCATGAAATTCATGTTATATGTGACCAATGTACAAAATTTGATCAAGAAACTCCAAAAGGATCATGAAAAATCAAGATTTGAAAAGTTGCCATTTTTGGAAGAAGTAGGGTTTCCAAAAATAGTAATTTTGGGCCATTTTGCACCAAACTTTGAACCAAGGCCATTCAAAATTGAGACATCAAATAAAAATTCCACTCGTCCACAACAAAAGATCTTGTTTCAAGCTTCAAATCCATGTGTAGAACATTTCCATTGGATAAATATTGAGAGAGTTATGGATGATCAAAGTTGAGGAAAACTTGGGCAAAATGCAAGTCAGCTTGGGCAAATCTTAGGTCGCGCGCCGTCATTTCTACAAACACGTGGTGGGCCAAATGTTTTGATCAATTACTCATGGTTAGAGGCCTCAAATGAAAAATCTTTCAACATGAAAGTTGTTCCTCTATGTGAGATCTTCAAAATTGGTGTTCATGGTTTGTTCATTTGATCAAAGGATAAGAAGTTATGTTGAGTCCAATTTGGTGTGATTATGCTGAAAACCTAGGTGCCATGTTGCCTTGTCAACCAACCATATGCCTCGCCCTTCCACCAGTTTCAAACATGGGTGTTCTAAGCTATTTTACACTATCCTATACACCTCAATTCAATTCATTTCTTGTACCAAACTTGTTCTATTATGTGTTTTCTTTCCAATAATTCCAAAAGCATGCAATTCCATACCATGAACATGGAGAATTTCCTTCCCAAACTGGCTTATTTCCATTGTTCTCAACTGTCTCCAAACCAAAAATAAGTGTTGTTGCTGTTGTTATTTCAAAGTGTATGCACATATTCCACACCTCATGACACTTTGCCATTTTAGAACAAACATTGTCCTTACTAGCACGTGCCATACATGAGAATGGAAAAAACAACTTGCTGAACAAGTTTCTGATACAATAGCCATGCCATTCCTTTCACTCACACTCCACCATAACACCATGGACATCCACCACCATATCACACCCACAACTGACTCGCCCTAACTAACTTGACTCAGTTAGTTAGAGGCAGCTCAGTTAACTCAACTTGGACTCAATTAACTCACCCATTTAACCATAGTTAAGCCAATTTATAAATAGAAACCTCACTTTCAAAATTCAGTTTCAACTTCATTTTTCTCACATTCACTTCAAAGCTCTCTCTATTTTCTCTCTGATTCTCTCACTTTTCTCACCAATTCTCTCAGAACTTTTTCTCTGAGTGCACGATACCTTCATCTACTTCATCTACATCATCATCAATGGCGCATGATTGAAGGTGTTCTTCAAGTGTATTTCAGCAATCTCTCTGCTCTCAAGCTAACAAAGTCCAGCAGCATTTATTTTGCTTAGTTTTGAAGATTCAAGGTTGAAGAACAAGTGTGTTCTCTGGTTTTCTCAAGAATCTCCAAGAGCTGCAAGTTCAGGTTCTAAAATTCTCAAACACTCCTCTCACGTTTTATGGTTTATTTTGTTGTTTTCATCATGATATGAGCTCACTAGGAGCATTTTTTTACTCCGGCTAGTTGATAGGCCTCTTAGAGGCGTAGATTCAAAAGTTAGGGCATATCTTCTCTGCCTCTGTTCTCCATGTATGTGCTTGTTCTATGAAAGATAGTTGTGTATTCATGATCTCCATTATCTCAGCTTCATTTTGGTATGCACATTGTGTTTTTTTGTGAACATGTGGAGTTGCAGACGGTGGTGCGTGACCGGAGAAGGTGGCCGGAGGTCCTTCTCAGGCCGGTGGCTGTAAATGCTAGGGTTTGTGTTTCTTTTAAACGTGGTCGTTGGATTGAGGAGGTTGAATGGATGAGATCATGCCAGCACATTAAAACACACATGCATATCACATGTTCCATTTTTTATTTCAGTTAAGCAATATGTGGTGCATTGCATGGTAATGAGTGTGTGCCTTCACGCGTGTGCGTTGGATTTGATTACTTTGACTATTGTGTTGACTGGACTTGATCCAATGGTGTGTATTGTTTGACTTTATGTTGACTGAGAGTGCATGATTGATAGTGTGGATTGCGCGCACATGAACCTTGAGTCATTTGCTATTTACACCTCACTCTTTGAAGCCCAAACCATTTGAACGTGATAATGTTGCTGCATACACCTCCTCTCTTATTTCTATTTCATTTTATACACGTTTCATTCTTAATTTTTAAAATTACAAAACAACATTAGAAAATTCTGGAAAAATTTATGAACACTGTCAAGACATTTAGGAAATTTTTAATGTTTTCATTTCATGATTTTATTACATTTTTACCCCTGTTTCATAATTTTCTTTGAATTTTCATTTGTATACATTCCAAATATGGTACATGAATTTGTGGAATTTGGTTATTGTTCATTACAAATTGTTTTGACTTGATTCTTTTTGCATTGATTCACTAATACATTGAACCATGTTAGATGATTTTTGGTTGATTTTTTAGGTCATTTTATGACATGTTTTGATGCTTATCTTTGCACCACTTTGCAAGATGTTTCAACTTGACCTAATTGCATTGTTTAAAGTCATATTGCTTTGAATTTTGACATGCTATCTTGATGTATGATTTACTTCTGACTTAGGCATTCTAATACCATGCTTGCATAATTTTCATAAGTCCATTTGGTTTTTGTTTGATGCATTACATTTGAAGCATAATCCATGTCATATCATTATAACTTTAGTATATGTTTGCATGAATTTTTTGTGTGCATATTTGTATGAGCATTTGCATATTTTATGAGTCATTCATGTGATATTATAGGTCCTTGGGACACATTATAGGTCATCTTTACATGTTCATGTCAACTTGAACTTTGTGCATCTTTAACATGTATTGTTTGCACTTTCTTTTTGAACTTTCACTTCAATTCTTCTTCTACCATTTCTTGAATGTCTTGATTGTTGATTCATGAATACTTTTGAGATGTTTATAGACCATTTTCCATTTAGTTTCAATTCTGATCTTTGGATTACATGTTCCATTTATGCATATTCCTTTCATTTCTTTTCATCTTTCATCTATCCTTTCTTATGGTAACATGTCTAAATGCTATGGATGATGATTGTTGCTTACTCATTTGAACTTGTATGATGATATTCACTTGTTGTCCATACGATTCACATTCTGGTTGTGATATTAAGATTGGATTCTTCATCTTATTCTTTTGAACTTTAATGTGCATTAAGTACTTTTTACTTCCTATACATGTTTCCATGTTTACTAACCATGTAGGGGCTTTGGTAAGTTGAATTGAGTGTGGATAAGGAATCCACATTCAAACCTCCTTCCTTTCATCTTTTACAATTCAATCTTGTGTTTTGTTAAGTACTTATGTGCTTTCTTTGATTAACTCATTACTTTCCCTTTTGAGTTACAATTCATCTTCTACTTTAGAAGTGAATTGTCTAATTCATTCCTTCTTTAGACTTTAGGTTTTGCAACCTCACAAACCATTAGGATCACTCCCTTTACTAATCAATTAGGATTGAGTCTTAGTTCACATAGATTTTTACCTTTATCTCCCACTTGAGTCTTCCATCTTCTCACCTCAAAGAAAATTCAAAAATATGTAATAAAGGTAGACATTTATTGCATTTAGGCCTTTCATATAAAGAAAAGATTATAAGGGGTCTTCTCTTGTAATCTTAGAATGTGTAGCATATAGCCCATCTTGGGTCAATGTGTTAAACATTTGATCTTGTGTGAGGGACTTAAATGCAATACTTATTGAAGATACAAAATAAAGAAAACACTTCTTCATTTCATAATCAACAAAAAGCACTTAATAAATACAAGTATGCTAGTGTGTATGAACCTTAATAATTGGAACTAAATGTGAGGGTCTTCTTCACACTTAGTGTATTTTCTTACTCATTCCATCTTGGAATGTGAGGATGTATACATTCCAATGATTAAGATTTAGATACACTATCATATGCAAACAAATAACAAAAATTATTAAAAGACAACAAACAAACAATAACGTCTTTCCTTCGGGAATTCTTTTCTCATCTCATTCACTCTCAACGTACGAACGTGCTTCTTCTCGTTCTCTTGCAAGATGGTAACGCACTCGGACCAGCGAGCCTGCAACACCTGAGCTAGAACGTTAGTCGTTCCCTAAAAAACACAAACAATCCATCCCTAGTGAGGGGAACTACGTCGCTCTGATTCTCATGTTCCCGATGAGATACGTAGGCAGTGGGGTAGGGCCCATTCGAGCACTTCTTTTATTTTCCCTACATTTGTTTCTCTTTCTCTCTCCTTTCCTTTTTTCATTCCTTTTCCAATATCCTTTCCTTACACCCTTTGGTCGAGACAAGCAAGCGTGGATCCCATCGGGTACGATGGACGCGAGGGGGTGCTAATACCTTCCTCTCGCGTAACCGACTCCCGAATCCAGTTCTCTTGGTCGCAAGACCATGCTTTTCCTTCTCTTCAGGTTTATGCGGTGTTTCCTTTCCCTCTCATGGGATAAATACACATTGCTGGCGACTCTGTTTCGGTGCCACTTTCGCGTTTGTACTTGGATGAAAATCCCGGGAGCGACACCTAGGTTTTAAGATCACGAGCATGGAGCCATGGTGTACCCATCCCAAAAGGTGTGTACTAAGGGTTCTTGTATCTGCAGAACAAGGGTTCTAAGAGGTTCCCAGAGTCATCGATATATCTTTCGGATATTATCGACTTACACGACTATGCATGCGGGCCAAAAATATTCTCAAGATAAACTTGTCTGAGTGTAGTATCGCATGACAACCACCATAGGTCTACACCTGGATGATCACTACACTACATCCTTAAAAGGCTCGGAGAGGTAAAGGGTAACTAAAGGTCCTCAGCTTCACAGACTCCCAGGTCAAAAAAGTAATGCCAATACGACTACTCGCATCTGACATCAGTAATCCCAAAGGGGCTTCCACTGAGCGTGGTTATATCATATGTTAGACATGTTAGGACTACTCCCAACAGCTAACTATTGATTATACCATAATCCTATCAAAGGTGTACGCTCAAGTCCGGTTTAGGACTTATCTCACCACTCAAGGTAAAAACCCTGCATACAGAAAAACCTAGGCACAACAGGCATATATACAGATATTTACAAATATACAAGTATTAAAGCAAGCAAACATATATATAACACAAATACAAACAAGGTGGATTTAACCCTCTTAGGGGATGAATCCCCAGTGAAGTCGCCATTTCTTTTGCGGTGAGAATCAGATATCAAGCTATTAATTAACTTGAATCACACATTATGTAGTTCACCGCCGAGCTTTGATTTATCCAAAGGAAAGGGTAAAGATCGAAGAAAACCCTAAGTGCGCTATGTAACAACAAAGCTAGAGATCTAAAGTTCGAGGGTTGGTTATACCTAGGGAAGGTGTTAGCATCCTAAGTATCTGTAGTACTCTACAGGAACCTCTTGTTAGTATTTGTGTTATGTTATTTTTTGCTTGCTAAGGAAAACATGTTAAGGTAAATACCTAGGGTATATACAAAGTATGCTCACCAAGACATCGTATCTCGTACCTACGTATCCTGACTAGGATGGAATTAGAGAATTCGTAGTTTACCTAACTAAGGTGAGGAACTCTTGACTATGGTCAAGGTTCCAAGGGGAAAAGTAAGTGTCTGTGGAAAGACACCTACATTGAGTGTGACGACTCTAAACCTAAGGCTAGGTTAAACGGGGAAAGTAAGTGTTCATAACCATGACACTTACATGGAGTGCGACGACTCCAATCCTAAGGCTATGATAAAGGAAAGGTAAGATGGTCTCGATCGCGCGACGGCGAAAGATAAAGGAGTTAGTTGTTAGTGAGTTAGTGGGCTCGGCAAGACATCGCGTCTTGTGCCTACATATCCTGACTAGGAATGAGGAATCAGAGCCTCCGTAGTTCACCTAACTACGGGTGAGGAACTCTTGACTGTGGTCAAGGTTCCAAAGGGAAGTAAGTATTCATAACCATGACACTTACATGGAGTGTGGCGACTCCAATCCTAAGGCTAGGAGAAAAGGGAAGTAAATATCCATGGCAGAACACCTACATAGAGTACGACAACTCTAATCATAAGGTTAGGATAAAGGGAAAGGTAAACTAGTCTCGATCGCGCGGAGGCGTGAGTTAAGGGAAAGGTGGACAAGGCTATCCTAAACATGACATGGTAATCAACGAGGGAAGGTCTTTTCCTTTGGAAAACGAGCATAGGCAATTAATACGAGGAAATAGGGTCAAGTCGTGAAAGTACCAGATATAAAATCAGGCTAAGAGAAATAATATGACAAAAGATGCATGATGAGCACAAGATATGAACAACAACATAGTCAAAGTAAAAATCAAAACCACAAGACTGACAAAGAGATCCTAAGCCACAAAACACGAAAGTTAGTGTTTAAGAAAATTAGTGAAAATTAAAATAATTAAAGATAGAGCCTAAATAACATGAATTTGAAAATGAAAAGGATTAATCTATAAACTAATTACAATATTTTTGAATTTTTTTAATAACTAAACTAAATAGCTAATAATTACTATAAAATATTTAACAAGAAAAAAAGTCCAATATTTATACCCCAAAATTAATTAAAGGATAATTCTAAACTGAAAAAAAAGGAGAAATCAAAATAGTTAAAAGATGGATATTTTTTTTAGCACAAAATCAAACAAAACTTCTTAACAAGATTAAAAGAACAAAAAAACAAAATCCAAAAGAAATGTGTCAAAATGGGCTAGGGAAAAAAATGAAGAGGCCCAAGGAAAAGGGTGGGCGGACCGCCCAACATCCACCCGGGTTAGGTAAGAACCAGTTTCTGGGTCTTTTGTGACCCTGTTCGGTGATGACAAAGAGGAAGGGTCAAGAAACCATATTATTATCTGTCGTTTCCTTACTTTTCAAAAACATAACCACGTAACAGTCAGGTCAAGCACGATTAAACAAAACTCTCATTCAAGCAACGTGAAAACCGTTTCTCTCTATCACATATATTGCTCTCTCGATTCACCATCACCCATGATCTCTCACAAGAATTTACAATCAATTTCCAAGTGTGCATAAACGAACACCCAAACTGGAACAAAACGCAATGAAACCTAACTTCACCAAATCAAAAATTAGATCAAAACCACACCACAAAATCAATAATCATATGAGAGGTTTGGTTCAGTAGAAGGAGTTCTACAAGATAGTACCAAAAAACGATGAAAAGGGTTCGAAGCTACCTGACCAGAGAAAAGTCTGGCACGGGTCCGACGGCAATGTAAGTGCTTCTGATTCCTTTTGGATTTCTCCTTCTCTTTAATGTTGTTCCTCTGGTTGTTACTATTATTGCACGTGCCAGAAGGTCTTTGTTAAGGAAATTGTTCCTGAGATTTGAACCTATTGAGTTTTTTATGGTTGAAGATGAAAAAGGTTCGTGAAGAATAAAGAAGGATAAGAGGTTAGGCTTTTTGAAGAATGGTTTTCTTTTGAAGATGGCTTTGTTTGTTAATAGTTTTCAACCAAGAAAAATCGAGTAAGTCCTTCTCTTCCCCAAATTCCTTTGTTGTTCTGTTCTGTTTTAAAACAACTCAAAACTTGTTTTTTTTTTCAATTTCTCAATTTTGTTCTGAATCACTGTTTTTGACAAGTTGTAGTTTTGACTGTTGTATCATTAATAAGTCACTTTCAGGTTATGCCAGGTTCTTGTTGTGTTGTTATTTTCAATTGCAGAAGGTTGCAGCAAGTTTGTCTTTGTTGTATTATTGATGCTTCATTTTAAGTTCTTATAGGATTGTACTGTTTTGACTTTGTACATGGGTTTTGGAGCAGTGTTGCAGCGTATGGTTTAACGCAGGGTATGGTGAGTCATTTTCGAGTATGGTTCGAAGCAAGCTATGGAACTTGGCAGTTTGGTTGAAGCATAATTTTGGCATGTTTGGCTTTGGCAGTTTGTACAATGCAGGTTTTTTTGTTGGCCAAGGACTGGTGTACAGTTTGTGTAGATAGTATGTGCAGGATTCAGGTTTTACAGGGTGTTCACGTTTTGGTGTATTGACTTTTCCTGGATGTTGCAAAGTTTGGTTTTCGTGTATGGTCAAGATGTGAAGGGTGTGTAGCAATTTGTTTTGACTCTTTTTGGTTGTAATAAAAAAAGGGAAATGGGTCTTTTTTGTATTTTTGTGATATGAATGGACTTTGTATTTTGTATATTTTTTTTGGTAATTTTTTATTATGGGCTTTGTAAGAAACAAAAATAAAAGGCTTAATGACATTAAATTGTGCATAATGGACTTGTGAGGAAACAACATGAATTAGAAATATGGATAATTAAAAATGGGTTTTTAAATGGATATTGTCTCTAAACATGGATTTAAAATGGGTTAAGTGGACTAAAAATGGGATTAGATTGGTTTTGAATATGAATCTAAAAAAATGGAATTTGGATAATAATGGTAGATATGGATAAAGTGAACTGAAATGATTATGGAATGAATTGAAAAATGGACATAAAATGTGGATAAAAGAAAAGTTTGAGAAGCGGACTTGGAGGTAGATAATAAAGTGGATGGTTACGGCAACGGACGTTAAAATATAAAACCACCATTAGAATCTACTGATGCACACCCTGACTGAATATAATCCTAAAACCACATTTGACCCTCTTCCACAGATCTTTGATAAAATGTAGCAATTGTCATTTGAATCACAATTCCCTGAATCTCTAATCAATAATGTTCTGAATCACTTTGAACATCTTAATCAACCTCTGAGAAATAAATTCACAGCTTGCACAGTTAAGTTAATGTCACTTTGATCATGGTGAACCAAGAAACCTCACTGTGAGAGAATCATGCCTTGAAATTAGGGGTTATGAATTGAGACACGGATTGCACTACACAAAACCCTAACAGGAGAATGATATGGCTCATGAGCAACTGATGAACTCGACTCAGCCTGACCACTTGATAAAGAAGCAAACCATTTGTCCGACCAAGATTAACTCAAACTATCATTAAATCTCCAACCAATACTCCACACCCCCTTGACCTGATAACTTCAAGCGAATATGAATTGAATGACACCTTTTCTCAAACAATCAAAGGGATAAAAAAACCATAATCTCTGTGCTTTGGGCGTATACTGATGAAGCAATAACTTGATGAGAGCCAAAACTTTAATTCAGAATCTTTGCCACAGCCTAATAACCTGATGCTGAAATAAACCACTTGTTCGACCAAAATTAGGTCAAACTTCCACTGAATCTCGAACCACACCGCACATACTCTTGGCCTGATAACCTTGCCTAATCTTTGGTGAAGAACTTGTGATGAAAGCAAATCATAATGGATTATACCTTTGAAGCAAACCCTGATTCACAAGAGAAACAAAACAAACAAAGTCTGATAAACTGGTTAGTTATGCAATATGATTGACTTAGATGATATGCAAGAGATCAAAGAATCTAAGGGTAAAATTTGGGGTATGACAATATCGAATAGAAATGCAATGCAAATGCTGACACACAGAGATGCAAGTGCTGGGGATGTATGATTTGGTTTTTGTGTATGCATATGATGCACATGATGTCAAATGCGACGCGTGCGTATGATTCGTATAATTACAGATGGGTGATTGAATATGTTTTGAAGGTGTCAGCATGATGGACTTCTGGTAGTTGGCAATACGGATTGGACTTTGGGTGGTGAGTGGGTTTGATTACCTCGACACTCAGTCTTTTGAAAGCGCCATGATTGAAGCAGACGAAGATGCTCTTGACGCCTCAAGTCTGATCACTTGATGAGACGTAGTGGTGTTCGCTTCTGAGGGAACCACAACTCTGCGTTTGAGAATGAGTGTAGCGACGTGATAGAATCATGAAGATCATGCTCTTGCTCTGAATTTGAAGATTGTTATTGTCTGGAAAGACCTGCTTGACTAACTTGAAGGCACATAGAGGATTTGCCTGGTCTTTCCCTAGTCTGAACATGGTAATGGTCTGCCCTGATTAACCAGTTCTAAAGTAATTTGATTTTTGGAAGTTGATCTTTGATGAGATGATTTGCCCCTAATTGAGCCGTTGAAGTAGTCTTGATTCAGGTCGACACCATTGAGAGCTCAAGTTCCTCTTTGATTGCCCCTTGTTGGAGTCGCTTTGATGTCAAGCACTGATTTGCAATTAAAATTGCTCATTCACAAATGGTAGTCTTAATGCAGTGCTCATGCAAGTTTTAAAATAGAGTCTTTTACCGGAGTGTTGTGATAGTGTGAGATGAATGGACCGTTAGTCCAGACATTGTGCTGACTTTTGCTAATGTGGAGGATATAGCAAAGAGATTGACACCAATGCTGAAGATTAGCAAATGTGTGGAGAGTCAGTTTACGCAACCTTGCAATAGTATGCTTTCCAAATAAACCTCGCCTCAATTAGGTCTTTTGAGGGTTGTAACGTGGTCTGGTTCACGGTTTATGAAACAAAGGATATTAGGCTCAAAATTTGGTTTGTACCCACCTCTTCTTCGTGATGAACTCCAGTCCTAAGTTCAGTTATTATGATATTTCCCGTGACTTTAATTTACTACATAGTTTAATTCCTCATCAGTAGGGGAAAAATCCAATTTGATAGTCTTTGTTGCAGAGTTCAAAAAATGCAATCTTCCTTTGTTGTGGTACTTCATGTATTTCTTTCAAATGTTATGGCAGTTTTGACATTTGTTTGGTTATTTTATCCACTGTCTAAGTTAACAACTTTTTTTGAGAAAGAATGACATCATTATAGTTTATTTATATGATACATTCTTCCTTTGGGATGGGTTTCTATTATGGATGATCATTGAGTGCAATTCTCTCAATGATTGATGTTGTACCTTCTGCACTTTTGGACATAAGAGAACCTCCAGCAATAACATCTAGCAGTAAATTTAGTTGTTGCTGAAGTCCATTCATGAAGATGTGTATCTGTGTGAATTCGTCAAAACTGTGGTTTGGACATCGTCTCAGCATGTACTTGTATATTTCCCACGCTTAACATAGAGTTTCTGTTGCACATTGGGAAAACAAAATGATAGTTTCCTTATCTTCCATGATTTTTTGCTAGGAAAGAATTCGTTTAATAATTTTTCCTCCAACAAGTTCTAGTTTATCATTGTCGATGTGGGTTGATCTAGATACCACTCCTTTATTTTTCCAATTAGAGAGTTTGGAAACAATAGTAGGAATACCACTTCTTCCTCATTTTCTAGAACTCCTAGTGTACTAGTAAATTTGTAGAATTTTGTGAGGTGCGTGTATGGTTCTTCATACTCTAAACGTGAAAAGGGGTTAGAATATGAAATTCGTAATAAGCTTGTTTTCATTTCACTTTGTCGGACATTACTTTGCGTTCTAGCCAAATGAGTTAGACGTTTGAGACTATTGTGATATGGTGTGCCACAATTTTTGTTTCCATTGTTGTTGGTGTTTTTGTCTATTTCATCCATGGTTCTTTGTTTTGAGACAGAAGATTCTTCTAGATCTAGCCTTTCAGATATTTTTTACTTTTTTCGGTTATTATTGAGATTTCTGTGTGCAGTTAATTTGATTTTAAGACCGAATACCAATTATTCTGCAGGAAACTTACCTCACATAAACAAGTAAAAACAAAGATAAGTCTAAATGTTAATGGGTTAGTATTTATAAAAATTATATAACTCTTAATAGATATACACAGATATAGACAATACTGAAAATAATAAAACTTATGCTATAGCTTTAAACCAGTCCCTTGCAACAACACAATTTTGTCCCTGTGAAATAAAAGTTAGTTTTACAATTATTGTATCCACAAAGACTGGTGGTTTCAAAGACCGTTCAACAATCTTGATGGTTTTAAGTAAAAAAGGGTTGTATATTTGTTGTGATGTATAAAAGTAAATGACAAAAAAATAAATGTCAGAGTAAAATGGAGATTTTGGTGTTAACAGTAAGAAAAATTGCTAGGGGTATATATCGGCATTACGTATTTATCGTGAACATCCACGGGTCATTAATATGCTCCACTACTCAAATATTAATATTAGCACTTGTTTCTCTCATTCGTATTTCCTTTCGGTCTAAACACCGTCATATAAGTGCATTACCAAATAGTTGATATATCACTATATTGACCAACACAAAGCATTAAGTTCCAATAGTTATAAAGAAGAAAAACTCCACGCCGATCCATAGTACAATATGTGCGGGTATTGAACCTAACTCTATCTCTAGGTGCTAGAATCCAATAAAAAATTATCTTGGATCTAGTAATGATAAACACCTTTTTATGTCAACTGACACCATGAAAACAAATTTCAGGTAGTAAAGCTAAAACAAGCATTAAGATTAAAGAGTCATCAATATTAAAACACGAGTTGATTTACATATAACAGCATGACCTATTTAGTACATGAAGATAATGACTACATCCAACCCCTAACAAATATATTTTAGCTACACTTACTCATCGTAATGTAACTGTCGGTAATCCTGCAAAGCTGATCTTAGAAGTTTATATGTCTTGTCACTTGAGTTGTGTTTACAACTTCAGTCTCCCTCTCTTATTCTCATATTGTAGACCAAGGTAAACCTATTCCAAGTATGTAATGCCTCAATCCATCGAAACTCCCTTTGTAATGAACTATAAACTCCTATTTATATGCAAAATTATGAACTCTTTGCTAGGCGTATTGCCTTTGCACCTAGCAAACCTACTTTCTTCTCCCTTAAGAAATATTGATGGCCTTCCACCTGGCCCTATCCACCTTATCTCGCTAATCACACTACATCTGCGTTTATTAAGAAAATCCCTGCTTCACCATGAAGTACTTGTATTTGGTAATGCCATATGACCTTCTTTCAGCTCTTAACGTGCCTATGGCTAGACCTAGCAAGTCGGGTCTTCCATAGTTTTACTTTGGCTTGGTCTTTGCATGGTGAATCGTGGTTTTCCAGTGCTTTTTATTTGTTCTTAGTTATTATGTACTAGAAAATTCCAAACACATGTTTTCTCACATTTTTTTAGGTAAATTGGGGGGTTGGCATCATTTGCTTGTAAAATAAGTTAATAAGTGTTGACATATTTTACGTAAATCTGAAACTTATAAATTATTTAGAAGAAGTGTTATCATTTGTATCCGATGATGATCATTCACATTGGGTGGAGGCAGTGGCATGTCATATGGATGTTCTCAATCATGCGAAGGTTCAGTATCGTGTGTAGGCTCAATAGGTGGGAAGCCGCAAGAGTGTGATACTCTTAAGTACCACTCTAAATAACCATTAAGACATTGTCTAAGAAAAGACACCTTTATTGCATTTTCTCTAATAGCACAGACACTGATCATAATGTTAGACCTAAATCATCTCTCAATGACCCCCATATGTCATAACAGAGACTGAGTTATGAATGCCCTGAATGTAACACCCTAAAATCCCACGACTCTTATTTAATTAAAATTAGGAAAATAAAACATGTTTAAGCACCAAGGGTGTCACACTCCTCTTTAACACAAACATGCTTCTCAAAACTTTTTCGAAAATACGCAGCGCATAATCTCAAACAGGTTCGACTGAATAAATCCAAACATATAGTTCAATACTCAAGAATGAGGGAAACAATCCCATAAATCTAAAAAAACAAAACACAAATCAAAACAAATTCCTTGCCAATGTTACATAGCAGAGAGACATCGTAAAACTAAACGAAACTCGAAAATATAAATAAAGAAGAAGGTAATATACATCATTCTCTAACTCAACAGCTACTGCTCGCTACCTGTATATGCAACATAGGCATAATATGTTGGAACCAAATTTGTTCATGACATATTCTCTTTTAGTTTTGATGATAACAAAAGTATTAAAAGAACCATGGTTTATTTGACATGTATTTTATTTATGCTGGTTCTTATTCTTGTACATAAATAATCATAATCTGTTTTACTTAGACACATTTGGGAGTTGCTTCATTACTAGTTTTTGGTGGCGGAGTCTGAAGAAAAATTGTTAAAGTGGTTTGGTGCAGACTCTGAGCTGAAGGCTCAGCATTCAGACGAGTTACTATGCTTGGTAATTATATAGCAGCATCTGGTACCATTCAAGGTTGGTGATAAAGTTGTGGATTATCCGTACTGCAGAAAGCAAATTGTATTGTCTTATCAGCTTGTCAGCTCGAGTCTACAAGATTGTAAGGCTCAAGAAAAGCTAGCACGTTCTATGGATGTTTGCTCTTAACGGCTCTATCAGTACAAAACCTCTTAAAGACTCAATGGTTAAATGCGTTACACATTGAATTTAGAACCTGCTATGCATCCATCTTCAATGTCTTTTGTACTATGGAGTAAAGGCAAATGCACTTGATCAAGGAACTTCCTCAATAACTAGTTTCTGCAAAGGCTATATATATGGCTGAAGATTCAAGTTTGAATCTTAACAAGGATTCTTATGATGAAGGAGTAGCAAGATCAAGCAATTATCAACTCCAATGTAATATATAGAGTTTCTATTTTAGATTGTAATTGTAAAAGCCTTAAGATTTCTTACCATTAAATATCTTAGAAATTTTAAGAGCTTTAGGTCTTTGTTATGGTGATTTCCCGTACCTCTGATGCTTGCATCATGTACACCCTGTTCTCTATTCTACTGAGCCTTCAGTAATTTAGATTAAGTATATTTATATGTGCTTGAGCAAAAGTCTTGTCTCATTGGGATTCAAGCAACAAGTCTTGAGCCAAGAAGCTTAAGCCATGTAAGTCTCATTGCTTGAGTGCTTGAGTTGTGAAAGTCTTATTCAGCTAGTCTAATTGAGCAGAGGGGAAGATTCTGTCTGAGGAGCGTGAGCAAGAAGTCTTAAGGGAGCTTGAGCAAGGGAAAGTGTCAGTCTAATGATCAGAAGAGCAGGTGACTCGGTCAGAGGGCATGGGCAAGAGAAGTCTTAGACATGTACTCTAAGCAAGGGGAAGTCCCAACCTGAAGACCTTGGAGCAGATGTCTTGGTCAGAAGGTGTGAGCAAGGCAAAGTCTTAGACATGTGCTCTAAGCAAAGGAAGTCTCATATAGTTAGTCTGAGCAGGTGTAAAAGTCTTATGTAGAAGCATAAGCGATGGTAATCATGAAGTGGTTATAATGAAAATCTCTTATGAGGCAGGGGGGCTGGAGTACTCTCAGTTATGGGAGGAACCAGGATAAATATTCTGTGTCTTTTGCTGTTATTTTATTTACTTCTATTATATCCGCCGCTAATGAATTAAAATACAATCTGAACACCAGTTCTGATTCTGAAACTCTGATCAGAAGTTAAATTAAAGAAAATGTGAAACACAATTCAACCCCCTTTCTTGTGTACTTTTCACGCCTTTAATTGGTATCAGAGCATGGTCTGTGCTTAACACTTAATAGTGGCATAGACAATGATCCAATAAGAAAAGTATATTTCTTCTTCAAGAAGGAATCAAGTGCCACATGAAAAATATCATACGGCTTTTCCTACCATATTCAAATGGATGACTCCACTGAATTTAAATGATGAAAAAGCTAAACATATTTTTAACTCATTGGTGTTGTTAAAGGGTTGCTGAAGGTCTATAGAATATCCTTGAATGAGGTATTACTATAGAAGTTGGTAGTGTTAAAGATGATTATCTTGAAAATCTCTTTCACCAACTCAGAAGATGCATATTGAATATCTTTCGAGGTAGTTGCATTCTGGTAGATGCTCTATCTCACTTCTGAGTATATCAATATCATTGATATGTCTGATGCTTGGACTATCTATGAATTCTTGTGCTCAGATTTTTGGGGATCAGTTTTTAAAGCTTGAAGTAGTTACACTTCATCTAATTTTTTCAAGCAAATTTTGAGAAGATCGCTCCTTGACTTAGATCTAAATTCACAGTTTTTTTATGTTTACATCTTGAATCTGCTGTGTTCTAAAGATTTGTCTTGCAATCTTCAAAGGAAAGAAATGAAGTCCGATGATGAAAAACTATTCAACAAATCACCTTCTCAATTTGGCTTAGTTCCTTGGAATGACTGATGATGAGAGACTTAGGTTTCTTGTCAGAAGAACTTCCATACTGACTAAATGGATTGTGATATATATTGTTAGAAGAGTAACTTTAGAAGCTTTTGAAATACCTGTATTTCAATTGATCTCCCAGATCTGAAAGCAAGAAGAAACACTACCAGAACCTAATATCAGATGCTCTTCAATGTCTAGTCTTTTGAAACTAATATTAATGTAGGATACAGGTGAAAAGAAACATCTATGTTCTGAAATAAAAATCAAGTATTGAAGAGCAAGAGATGTTATTAAAGCTATCTTGCTTCAAAATATTGATAATGTGGAGTTTGTTCTTTAAGGTGACATCTTAAGAAACTCCATTGCTTCTTGGTTAAGGATTATCATGGAAGTTGTTTTAAAATACATTTCTATGAGAAATCTTCAACTTTTCTTTGAGTTCTGTCAGCCGTACTAAGACACTACTTTGATATACTTTATGTCAATTTATGATAGCTAACACCATCTGGTTCTAAGCTTGTCAATAATTTCAGAGTCAAAATATTTATTCCCTGATAATGAGATTAGTGACATTGCTTAGAACAAGATTTTGTTCTAATCATATCACATCCTAGACTTATACTCTAGTGTGACTTATGATTTTGCTATTAGATTAATATGTAAGGTAAGGAAGAGTCTGTTTGTACTTACATGTATGGTCTTATAGAAATATGAGTATCATAATGTATCCGCTACAGATATCAAGGAAAGAAGCAGAGGCATCTTTCATAAGGTTGTTTACAACATTTATTGGAGTAAGAGCCAACAGCCCAAATTCAAGTACTGGTGGTACTGAATTTGGTGAGAGTAGTGGAATCAATGGTTAGACAGCCATTGAATCAAAATCCACTCAAAGCTGTGCTCAAACTCTATTGGTCAAGTCTGAATACTGAATCGAGTCTGGAAAAATAAAAAAAAAGAGGTATACTTGTTCTTTTTTGGTTTATCTTTTTATTCAATAAAACATTTATATAGATATAAATACAAAGTTTCTGTTAGACTTCTAGAGAAGTTCCTTTGAAAAGAAAAACTTCAGAAATCTTTAAGAGGAAACACTGTTGTGTTTGTCTATACCGAATGTCTTATTAAGCCAGATGATGATCATATTTATGGAAACAGTTTTCTCACTTTTGTGTTGATACTGTTGCTTGTTAGGTGTCTAAAAAAGAAAATTCAATAGTCATTTATCACTCATGACTCTTATTTCAAGATAAAGTGCTAGTTCTGAATAGAATCTTAGAGACATGTGACTGACAGATGATATCTCTGTTTAAGTCTAGATCTACTAGACCCTGATGGATGATAGCTTCTGAAAGTTGTCAGTTTCTGAGATTCAGAAGAAGATTCTTTTTTACTGTCTTAACAGTTTAAGTAAGAAGTTTTTCAAAAAACTTTTATAATACTTAACTTTTCATAAAGGTGAAACTCATCAAGTGGAATTGAAATATTTGTTGGATAAAGAACCATTGGGTAATGATGTTTTCTCTTTTGGTACTTGATGTTACTATTCCCTGTCTTGTGAAACATCATTGTGTCTTTTTTCTGACAAGATTCTTATTCTTGTAAGATTCTTGTTCAGTTCTTCTTCTTCTTCTTCTTCATCTTCTTCTTCTTCTTCTTCTTCTTCTTCTTCTTCTTTTCTTCTTGGTTGTATGTTGATCAAACCAAACCTGAGATGAATTCTTCAGTTAATTCTCCTTTGAATCAGCTGGTTGTCATCAATGAAATGGTTGTGAATTTTGATGAGTTGCCTAAGATTGGTTCCAACTTCTGGAAGACTGTGTCTAAACAAGGTTGGAATGGCTACTTTGAGATGCTTTGTGGTTTCACTTATCCAAGTCTTGTTAATAAGTTTTGGATCAATGCCTCTATTGTTAAGCTGAATTCTGAGTATGTCATTCTGTCTAGAGTAACTGGTGTTTCTATTGCAGTAACCTCTAAAGTGATTGCAAATGTGATCAATTGTGAGGAGATTGGAGAAATCCCAAGAACTCTTGTTTGGGAACACTATCTTCCTACGTGGCGTATCTTTGTAGACCCATCTAATATATCAGAGGTCACAAATCTTCTTCCTGATGTTGTTGTTTGGAATCAGATTCTGAATTCAAACTTACTTCCTAAGGATAAGGATTTAGACCAAATGAACCCTAATTAAATAGATATGCTTCTACTTCTTAATTCAGATTTGAAGATTGATCTTCCTCAAGTTATGTTTGACCATCTGAAGAGGTATCTTCTTCTTTTCAAAAGGTAAAGATCTTCTTTGATTTCTTATGGATGGGTTATTTCTGAAATACTTGTTCAGTAAGGGGTTAACATAAGTTATGAGGCTAATTCTTCCAAGATTTGGAGAGACAAGTTTGAAGCTATCTATGAAAGATTCTGATGCTAGAATTCTGCATAGTTATGCTTTGTATGTTGTTGAAATATTTTTATTGAGCATCTTATTAATAAATTGAGAGCTTGATCATGCTTGTATTCAGTTTTAACTGACTAATATTTATTCTTGTTGTTCAATGAGAATCTAAAATAGATAAAAGAACTCAAATGTTTTCAACTTATTTTATTAATAAAATGGAAGCTATTACAAGGCAATTAGACTTTCTAGTCTAATGGATGAGCCCTAAGGAATTCCCTAGGATCATCTGACATGTCCAAATTATCTAAGAAATCTTGCCATTCTTCCTTAGCAAACTCCAAAGCCTCATTTCTCAGTTTGTTTCTGCGTCTGGATCCAGAAGATCTTCTTCTTCTGTGAGTCTCCATAAAGGATGCTGATGAGGAGAGCACTTTTGAAGCTATCTGCTTGCTTGCATATCCTTCAGTTGCTGCCTTGTTTTGGTTTGCTTGAGTTGCTGCATTCAGTAGTGCTGCCTTCCTGAAATCTCTCTTTGGAACTTAGATTTGCTCTGGCTTATACATCTTTGTATTTTAGGGATTAAGTGATGATGGAAGACAGATTACTAGAGTCCATTTTATAGATGTGTTACATACATTGTCTTGAGTTTAATATTATTTAAGTACTGATTAAATCTTATCAGTATTCTAATAATGACTCTTGGAAATGTGATCTACCAGTCTAACCTATTAAGATTATCTGAATAACTATGAGTTTATGTTTGATCTATTTTACCTGTCGTTTCTGTTTCAGTTCCACTTTGTTAATGTACCTTCAGAAAATCTAAAGAAATTACTGGAATATACTTGCATGCTAAAGTAGTATTGGTCAGAAGAAAAACTATTTCATTAATATTAAACTAATGGATTACAAAATTTTAAAAAGGTAACAAGGTGATTCTAGAAGAGATCCCTAGCTAATGCATCTCATGCACAACGACGTCCACTGTTGCCATAGTCCACCTCTTTGTCTTCAGAATCAATCACTTCTTCCTCTTCTATGACTGGGAGAGAGCGATAGAGCTGCTTGTTGGCCCTCCTTTTCTTTTTTGACCTCTTCATGATTTTTCTCTTTGGCTTCAAAGCAGCTACTGCTGAACCTCATCCTAAAGGTCGTTCAAGTGCTGGTGAAGTTGCCTCTTCTGTAGAAAGTATTTCTAAGGGCAAAGGCTCAGTTGTAGAGGACTTAGAAGCAACTCACCTCTGAGGGGATTAGATTTCCAAACTTGTAGAGCTCTCGGTTACATCTGTTACGACGGATGTATTATGACTCTTAGTTGATGATTTCATATCTCTAGGTTGATGATTGATGAAAATGACTTAGGAGCTGGATGCTTTTATAATGGCTTTTGTGGATACCAAGAGTCTAAAATTAATACTTGTTTAATTCTTGGAATAGTAACGACCACTAAGACTTCAAAGCATGCACTTTACAAACCTTAATGACTCTTATTACTTTATTATTCTTCCTCTTTGAAAACTGATCCTGTATTGATGATCTGAGATACATTTATTAGTGATATTCTTTCTCTTTCCTTGCTTTTCCTTTTATTTTTTTGATGTGACAAAAGGGGGAGAAATAATAGTAAGTATTTAAGTGGAAACTAAACCCATTGAATACCTGTCCTGTACATATTGGTAATTTATTTTCTTGTAATTTATTTTCTGTTTTTATGGTTACCTTACCCATGGCGTATTTTTAACTTTCTTATACTTAGGTCTAAGGAAAAGCTTAAAAACCTCATACTTATCCTATCAGTCTCAGAAGGAGCTTACAAACCTCATATTCTGGTGTTTCCAAAGAGATTTAAAAAGGGCAACATATTTTAACTCACTTATACATAGTGTTAAGTAAGAGCTTACAAACCTCTGACTTAGCCTATTAAATTCAGAAGGAGCTTACAAACCTCATATTCTGATGTTGCCAAAGGAAGTTAAAATGTTGTTATTTTGGTTTTCTTAAATATGGAACTAAATGGGAGCTTACAAACCTCAACCTTGGAACTGTTTGACTCAGGGGGAGCTTGAAAACCTCAGACCTTGATGTTACTAAAAAGACTAATTTATTTTTTCTTGAAAAATAATTCTTGGTGTTAGAGTCAATAGAACTGAATTGTGGACTATTAGACTCAGGGGGAGCTTACAAACCCCATACACTGTTGTTGCAGAGAAAATTAAATGCCCAATATTGTCCTTTAAATACTTCTATTTTTCATCATCAAAATGGGGGATATTGTTAGAACAAGATTTGCTCACGACATATTCTTATTTAGTTTTGATGTTAACAAAAGTATTAAAAGAACAATTGTTTATTTGATGTGTGTTTTATTTATGCAGGTTCTTGTACATAAATAATCAGAATCTATTTTACTTAGACACGCTTGGGAGTTACTTCATTGCTAGCTTCTGGAGGTAGAGTCTGAAGAACGATTGCTAGTGTGGCTTGACGCAGACTCTGGGCTAAAGAACTTAGCATTCAGACGAGTTACTACGCTTGGTAATTGTATATCAGTATCTGGTACCATTCAAGGTTGGTGGTAAAGCTGTGGATTGTTTATACTACAAATAGCAAATTGTATTGTCTTATCAGCTTGTCAGCTCGAGTCTACAAGATTGCAAGGCTCAAGAAACGCTGGCACGTTCTACGGATTCCTGTCCTAACGGCTCTATCAGTACAAAACCTATTGAAGACTCAAAGGTTAAAGGTGTTACACACTGGATTCAGAACCTGCTATGCATCCATCTTCAACATCTCTTGTACCATGGAGTAAAGTCAAATACACTTGATCAAGTCACTTCCTCAACGGCTAGTTGCTGCAAAGGCTATATATATAGCTGAAGATTCAAGTTTGAATCTTAACAAGGATTCTTCTGATGAAGGAATAACAAGATTAAGCAATTATCAACTCTAATGTAATATGCTGAGTTTCTGTTTTAGGTTGTAATTGTAAAAGCCTTAAGATTTCTTACCATTAAATATCTTAGAAATCTTAAGAGCTTTAGGTCTTTGTTGTGATGATTACTCGTACCACTGATGCTTGCATCATGTACACCTTGTTCTCTATTCTGCCGAGCCTTCAGTAGTTTAGATTAAGTCTCTTGCTATGTGCTTGAGCAAAAGTCTTGTTTCATTAGAATTCAAGTAACAAGTCTTGAGCCAAGATGCTTAAGCCACGTAAGTCTCATTGCTTAAGTGCTTGATTTGTGAAAGTCTTATTCAGCTAGTCTGATTGAGCATAGGGGAAGACTCCAATTGAGGGGCATTAGCAAGAAGTCTCAAGAGAGCTTGAGCAAAGGGAAGTCTCAGTCTGATGACTAGAAGAGCAGGTGGCTCGTCAGAGTACGTGAGCAAGAGAAGTCTTAGACATGTGCTCTAATGCAAGGGGAAGTCTCAACCTGAAGACCTTGAAACAGGTGGCTCAATCAGAAGGTGTGAGCAAGGGAAAGTCTTAAACATGTTCTCTAAGCAAAGGAAGTCTCATACAATTGGTATGAGTAGGTGTAAAAGTATTATACAGAAGCATACGCGATTGTAATCATGAAGTGGTTATAATGAAAATCTCTTGCGAGGCAAGGGGACTGGAGTACTCTTAATAAGGGGAGGAACCAGGATAAATCTTTTGTGTCTTCTGCTGTTAGTTTATTTACTTATGTTATATCCGCTGCTAATGAATTAAAACAGAATCTGAACACCAGGTTTGATTCTGAAACTCTGATCAGAAGTTAAATTAAAGAAAATGTGAAACACAATTCAACCCCCCTTTTTGTTTACTTTTCACACCATCATAATGATCTACACAACAACAGAAAAAGGGTGAGAATAACTTTATAGAAGTTATTGGTGTATGAAATTCTCGCATAACAGACGACAGATGTCCTAACACATGTCACGACATTGTTCTCTGCATAACTTTAAAAACAATGAGAGAATGAACAAGCTGATATTCTGGATATTAGCAATAGCAGCAAGACAGATGTTTCGACATCTGTTACAACATGTTAATCAAAACTGAACTTTAAATTGCAGAATGATAAATAACACAGAATATGATGAACCAGTTCGGTGCAAATCACCTACATTTAGGGACTACCAAGCCAGGAAGAAGAATCCACTATCAGTAGTATAGTTTTATGTAAACAACCTCTGGTTTACCTATCACTACCCAATGGAGACTTTATCATTAGAAGTCACATCTAATTGATAAGAGAAACCCATCTCACTCCCTAAATCACAGCCTGTGATATCTAACAATTACAATCGACAGCAACTGTATCATCCTACTTGAAAGACACCTCTTTCAATGCAAAGTTCAGCCAAGGATTCTTGACTAACAAGTTAACTCAGATTTGCTTAAAAGCTTCATCCAAGAACAATATACAATTCATTACCTAAAGGTTTCTGAATCTGTATACAACCTATGTCTACCACAATGTATCAAACCGATACAAAGGGGGACTTACAACACAAAAATAGCCAACGACTCTCAAAACCCTAAACCCTATTTTCTACTTTAAAAAAGTTTACAAAATAGGATTCCTAAGTCTGTATTCTAACCTAGGTCTTGGTATTCCTTTTATAATCTTTTGTCTTTGTAACACTCCACTTTCCCATTTTATAAAATATAGAAATATTACGAAAATAATCAGAGTTTACAACAACAGTAGGATATCACATCATTAAAACCAACAACAAAAATTCCTTTTCATTAATAAAGTAAAACAGCGGAAATAAATGTTTTATTCAAATAAACGGCCACTTGCCAACAACACCAAAATTCCACATTAATCGTGGTCCACCATAAGTTTAATTAAGAAGTGATACGTAACAAATAAATAACGAATAACAAATGATAGAAAAATTCCCAAATCCCGTGTTACGTATCAGAGCGACTCCTAAGACTCGATCAAGCAACACGCACTTCATGCACACTCAAGTACCTAGATTATCTGTACTTCCGAAGAAACACATACACAACAAACAACAAAGGGGTGAGAACTACATTCAATAAATAATGGTGTATAATACATGCTAAAGGTAGTACTCACATAATCATATATCAGTAACACACCATCACGACATACTTGTCATTTTCATTCAGATTTCGCCAAACACATAATAATGCAATGCGACTCAAAGACATCAACACAATGCATGTGGTACCAATACACCATGGTTCATTCAATCGAACCCGGATAAATCACATACACCCCTACTTGGCAATGATTTATCTCCACCACACTCCACATTGGAGTTCAGATGAATCACATACACTTCTCCTGAGCAATGATTCATCACCACCGACACCATGAATTCATGACAGTAAAAATGCATACAATACACATGTATGACAACAATCATACATTTTCACGATCCTCCTTATCACACATGATATACCTGCTCACCATCCCACACATCACAACAAGGAATTCCTCACACGGCGTTCAATTAGCTAATTATCTAATTAATTCACTAAATTACTAAATTAATTATTTTCATCACCAATCATACATTTCTCAGGTTCTGGCATCTATACCTAACCTCCCAAACCAAAAGAAACCGCTCCGGACACGAAAACGGGAAAGAAATCGTGAAAATGGCAAAATTCTGCACTCTCGCTGGTCATACGCATATTGCCCTGGCCGTACGCGTATGTCCCAACTCGCTCGCCCATCCAACTGCGTATTATACGCGTAATTCTTCTCCTCCCACACTGTCATACACGTATTACTCTACCTATTACGCGTATGGGCAGAGACGTATACTTCCCTCAAAATTCCTCTTTCAGATCTAAATACGCGTAATCCTCCTCATACGCGTTCGTCCGGCCAGGTGTTGTAGTAGAGTCTATCCTTAGAATAGGAGTAAGTTGTGTGTTTTGACCATATGTTGATTGTTGAACAGTATGGCAGGAAGGAATGATGCTGCTCTTGCTGTTGCTATGCAAGCTATGGCACAAGCGGTAGAGAACATCAACCAGGCTCTGATACCAATTGTAACACCCCACTTTCCTATTTTATAAAATGGGAAAGTGGGGTGTTACAGTCTTCCTTGGGCTTCGAATCTTCTGTTCAATGATTCCTTGATCCACTGCTGTGATTTTTCCTAGAATCTTGAAACAGATTTAAAACCTGCTATATCAGTCCAAGATGTCGAATCTGGATGTTGGGACATTTTATTCGACATCTTTGTCTTCTGCAGCATTCTTTAGGTTATTCATCTTTTTCTCTGGCAAAATTCTTCAAGTTGGAACATCGTGTTTGACATCAAGTTTTACCAAAATCAAGTCAAATCTTTTAGAGTCTTCAATCTCCCCCTTTTGACAGATTTTGGCTAAAACTCCTTTTGTACAATAAAGCCAGTATGCTCCTGACGTCTCTTCACCCTGAGTGGCGGTTATGATTGGAATACTGATGTGACTCCACTCATGTTGGTGTACATGGGGAAGAGGATGACTCACATTCCCCCATACCCCATGAATCTATACTTCCTCACCTGGGGGGAAGAATTTTGCTAGAGATGCAACCAAACACCAATGTGGGTAACTCAGAACACATGACACGACTGTGTTCATAACTCAGAGCACAAGACACAAAGGAAGGACTCAGAAAAGAATGGAAACCTGAGACTCAGACAGAATGTCAAAACATCGTGTCTAACATCCTTGCAAAACAGCTGCAAGAACAGACTCAACCGCTGTATCTTTCTCCCATTTTTTAGCCAAAAATTGACAATAGCAGTCAAGACAACCCAAAACCCAAACATTACTTATCCAAACACGAATAAATGTCATTAGAGCACAACACAATATGAGACATAAGAAGCCAAGGACCTTCTTTAAATACCCGAGCAATTACCCTAGGATGTAACGAACCATTGAAAGTAACACAAGTCCATTCAATGAGCGCATTAAATGAGGAATGTAACTTCACAAACAAATGTGCACCGACCAAAGCACAATTAAATGTTTCTTCTTTTAACGAGAGCCGTACAAGGAATGTGCATTCACTGAGACACATGTTTAACATGTGTTTCCTAAGACACATTTTCTCCACCGTCCAAGACAACCAATCAGGAAATAACCATACCTCCCAACCAATGTTCTGACACATTGTCAGACTTTGTTTAATCCATCCTATCAACCAGAAGAAAATAAAATTGACCAAGATGTTAAGACATTTCTTCAAACATCTCCCAGATAGCAACAAAGACTCTCAAGAAGCTTTACAACTTTGATTCAATTCATTGACATCCCAATGACAGAACCAAAATCAACCAGTCAAGTCCACCCAGAACTAAACCTGTAACACAATGTCATGACATCTAGTTTGACATTACATCCTCACCAGAGGTATTCTATCACAAACTATTTGAAACCACAAACAATCTTGATAAACAACTGCACTACTGCAGCCACAGATCCGAAACAGAAGTCCAACTCCCCTTTTCTAAGATAACTAGTGCTCATTTACAAGAAGAACACCTTAAAATGAATGGAAAACATAAGACTCATCTTCATGTCTTCAAGAGCGCACCCCCTGTTCAACACACCTGCTGAATGCGTTCACTCAGAGCTTGATGCACAAGCAATCCATGTACTACACTAGTACACCTATCAGATAGAAGTTCTCCCCCTATCATTTATAAAAGATGTTCCTTCCAACAAGAAACACCCAAAATCACCACATGATATCTCATGACAAACTTCATGATCATATAGTGAGAAAGTACCAAGATCACATCCTTGTACCACAACCAACAAACTCTTGGATTGAGACCAAAATCACCATTGATCCCTCTCATCCAGAAACCATCCATACCCTGTACAAATTCACCTTGAATTTTACAGTCATAGATATCCTTGTTCCTTGAGAAAAAATCCAATTGAATCTAGAATGCTTCACATTCCTCAAAGAGACATACAAAGTCCCTTAGTTTGTCAGCTATCCCAGATGTAATTCACACTTGAAGGACATCAAATATATGCTCCAGAAATCCTCAACTTACTTGCTTCACAAGCACTAAACTGATCCACTTCTTTCCAGAGTTACTTGCAGTAGAATAAACCACCTCTCCACAAGCATTCTGACCTTAGTAAGAGCCAGACAACCAGATATACACCCCATGATTCATGACAGTCTTCACTTCATCATTCTCCCTTATGACAAGTTGGAACACTTCTGATTCAAATGGCGAATACCAGCTTCCACAATCTGAACTCCAAGTTCAGAAAACATGATGATGTTCTAACATCAGTTAGGACATCCTGATCATATCACAAACACCATACACTATGGTTCTTGATAGAATTACCTTTGGGCTTACTATCTGCATAGTAATCCATATGAAGATCTTCAGAGAACACAGCTCCACCAACTTGATCAATAAGAACTCCAGACAACCAAAGAGAGAAATAAACTCCCATATATCTCCCAAAAGAAGGTTATCTTCCATAACCAACTTAGGGCTTCTACCACAAGCTCCAAGATATGAATAGATCCATAACCTCCTTTAATTTACAACCAACTACCCTTCTGCACAAGAGTAATTAGTTCCAAGCACACTACTTGAATTCACATTAGAGATCAACCAAATGTCACTGTTTGGTTAGTCTCAGCTTTCTTCAGAGCTCCAGAAAATCTTCTGATCCACCAATGAAACTTAATCTTCAAGTTACATATCCTACTTGCTCCATAGCAAGGAATTTTAGATACACCAAGACTTGGACCTGTAACATCTACTCCTTCTCGCAACTCCCACAAACTGTATGAGATAGACCTTTTTGAAGCATTAATTCCATTTATATATGAGAAGATCAACTTATCTTACGATGATGCACCACAACATCAACTAAGACCCCAAAGTTTCCTCTTGATGTCACAACATCTGATCAGACATCCAGCTGGAGAGTTCAGTCCTTCATTCTGCCACTTAGAAGAACCTCCTCCCTACAATAGAATAAGAGTTCCATGTTCTTATATACTTGATTAATGATATCAAGTTAGAGTAGACAACCTTCATCCTGCTTTAGTGTACTACAACAACCACCTTATCTTCAAAGAAACCAAACATGTCAAAGATTGATTCTTCAGAAGAGATTAGTCACACAAGATCTTTACAAAAGGAATCCCGCTTTCCTTAAGTAGAGACTTCTTCAGAAGATCAGAGATAACTGCCACATATCCTTGACCTCCAAGATGAGCAAGATCACATGCTCCTAGAGTAGAGACAGGAACACACCTGCTGCACTCCAATGCACCTAGATTAGAAATTAACTGATCCAAATAAAATGTCTTCATCTTCACTTCCATCAGCACTACATTCTAGATAAGCTTCCTGCCACAAAACTTCCTAGTCTGATTATGTGCCTTGCAATACCAAAATAAAGGCATATCCTACCACACACATGTATGGTACCAAGATCATCAGCTAGATCTCCTTTGCTATAGAAATTCACTCCTTGAATCAACAAGATTTTGCATAATCTCTATTGATAGGATGTTTCAACATCTGGTTGAACATCTGATCCTTGTGGAAGCCCAGACAGATCCAAGGACTAGATACTTGAAAATTGATGGTGTAAAAACTGATGAGGCACCTCGACTTCATCTGCCATGATCACCAACTAAGGATAATCCATTAAATACTTGTGACTATCACAAATAGTAATGAATCTTAAATCCTTATAAGTGAAACCTTCTTGGATCCTCCACCTGATGTTAGTCCTTGAGTTGTTGCACTAATGCACCTCCCGATGAACCATCTGACTCCAACAATCTTGATCTTTAAAATACAAGAATTATCAATTAAATATTTGTGAATTCCACAAATAGAAATTGATCTTAAATCCTTGTCCACAAAGTCATACATCCTGTAGGATATATGATCTACCATATATCAACACAAATCAAGAATTTTTGTGTCAACATTTTTCTAGTCAAACAACATGTTGAGACATCAAGTCTGTCACCCTTGACTCAACCTGCATATGACTTTCCTTTGCTAATAGAATTCTTGCAAACCATGAATGGTGAAAATAAGTCACCTCCCATTATCTCCAAGTTGAATAACATCCATCAGCACCAGAGATCTTCAGAAATCCATCTTTAGTATGAGAACCAGATTATCCTTCTGAAAAAGCTCTTAAACACGACCAAAGATACCTTGATGAGTGAACTTGAGTGAAAACTCAAGTATCTTTAGCAACTTTGTCGAAAATAATATTTACCAAATTCATAGATCATCAATTTGATAAACCCGATCTCAACTCAGCTTCTCTTCAATATTGACTTCAAGATACAATATGGAACCAACCTTCCAAGTACCAAGTCAACATGACAGACATCAACCAACATCTCTCTCCATTCCATTGCTCCCGACTTTGGAACGACTAGAGCTTTCACAGATGTTGATATCTTTAAGAATAGAAGCCAACAATCAAGACCTTCCACCATCTTTCTTCTATCACAACTCCAGAATCACAAAAATACCAGATTTATTCCATCAGAAATATATGCAGCGAAACCACCAAAGAACATCTTTAACATGCCCAATAAGATGTCAGAACATCTTATAAGACACCATACAGGAGAACTAGCCACTCCTCCTACAGTTGCTGTAGAAAACTCCTCAAAAAACTTGAACAACCACCAGTAGTTGTACCTTTGATCCAGAACATCCATCCTTTCCATTAATACCTTTGAGTATGTCAGAGTGAATGATCTGATAGCACACATTCCTTGTTTAAAAACCAGAAAGTATCTCCCAAGATCTCATCCTGAAACAAACATGATGCTTGCTCTGATGCCAATTGAAATTCTGGCATAGCAGATGGCAGATGTCCTAACACATGTCACGACATTGTTCTCTGTATAACTTTAAAAACAAGGAGAGAATGAACAAGCTGATATTCTGGATATCAGCAACAATAACAAGACATATGTTTCGACATCTGTTATAACATGTTAATCAAAATTGAAGTGTAAAATGCAGAATGATAAACAACACAGAATATTATGACCCAGTTCGGTGCAAATCACCTACATCTGGGGGCTACCAAACCAGGAAGAAGAATCCACTATCAGTAGTATATTTTTATGTAAACAACCTCTGGTTTACAGTAAACAACCTCTGGTTTACCTATCACAAACCAATGGAGACTTTATCATTAGAAGTCACATATAATTGATAAGAGAAACCCATCTCACTCCCTAAATCACAGCCTGTGATATCTAACAGTTACAGTCAACATCAAATGTATCATCCTACTTGAAAGACACCTCTTTCAATGCAAAGTTTAGCCAATCATTCTTGAATAACAAGTTAACTCGAATTTGCTTAAAAGCTTCATCCAAGAACAATATACAGTTCATTACCTAAAGGCCTCTGAATCTGTATACAACCTATGTCTACCACAATGTAGCAAACCGATACAAAGGGAGAATTACAACACAAAAAGAGCCAACGACTCTCAAAACCCTAAACCCTATTTTCTACTTTACAAAAGTTTACAAAATAGGATTCCTAAGTCTGTATTCTAACCTAGGCCTTGGTCTTCCTTTTATAAGCTTATGTCTTCCTTGGGCTTCGAATCTTCTGTTCAATGACTCCTTAATCCACTGCTGTGATTTTTCCTAGAATCTTGAAACAGATTTAAAACCTGCTATATCAGTCCAAGATGTCGAATCTGGATGTTGGGACATTTTATTCGGCATCTTTGTCTTCTATAGCATTCTTCATGTTGTTCATCTTGTTCTCTGGCAAAATTCTTCAAGTTGGAACATTGTGTTTGACATCAAGTTTTACCAAAATTTAAGTCAAATATTTTAGAGTCTTCAGTGTATTTAAAAATAAGGATAACATTCAGAGACATAACTTTACACATTATTTCTCATCCATAAATAATTACAATACAAATTTGAGATGCTATGCAATCCTCCTCCAATATGCATGTGGTACCAAAAGTTTGGATGTTCGAGTTATGTTACGGAATTATCCACATCTCCAACTCCTCTCTAGAAAATGTTCTATCTGAACAATGAGACCGTCATTGGTTCTCTCTGAACTGTGACCTCGTTTACCTATCTCCAACATATGAATGCATGAACACATAATGCCAATCACAACTCATAATTAATCAACAAATGACATCTTGTATCTCGTATCAACAGGGTCCTCTCCAAACCCACAATTAGCCAATATAAAGTTAACACTTTAATTCTCTTTTGAAGTACACAACTCAACAATATATTTAAATCGCAGTAATTATATTAATAATAACAAAGAAAATTTGTATTATTACTCAGTAACTAAAAACACACAACAACTCAATTTTCCTCATCATGTCATAAAGTTGCTAAAAAACATATCGATAGAGTAATGGTTATTATTTTATACTCGCAACTCATCAAAAAGGTAATAGTTATTGTCTTTTACTAAACAGAGTTCTCAAGGAACGCTAAATAACTCTACGTCTCCAAAATAACTCTACAGTGCTCAATTGATAATTCTTGCATATAAAAATAACTGTTATGAACTCTATTGGATGACGACCTAACTCTAATAATAACAAAACATCCCTAAAATCACAATTTGACTCTCAAACTTATCAAAATGGGGTATCAAAAGGTCACTGAACTCAAAATTACTCGAAATTCTCCCAATTGGAACGCGAAAAGTTGAACTGCCACCTAAGGCCTGTCCCACTGCTGACTGCCTCTTAACCCACGACCGCTGCCGACGCATGTCCTGATACTGTCGGTCTCACCGCGTGCAACCCAATTCTGGTGGCCGCCGTCGATCGCCGATGCAACACCCGATTCTTATAGCTTTCGCTGTACGCCACTACAAGAATTTCGTACCCAAAGTCATCTCGCCTTGTCCGTCGTGGCTCCGCTGCGCGACTTATTGTCCCTGAACACCATAACAGCTCCATCGTACAACACTTTTCCTGGTTTCCAACTGCCTCCGATGCCAGCGCCCCTCGTCCCAATTTTTTTTTCGATTTTATGATTTTCAACTTTTTCTTGATTTTCTAAATTTTTTTCTACTTTACGACATTTTTAATGATTTTTCGGAAAAAGAGTACTATTTGAGATTTTCTTCACGAAAAATAAGCCATTTGGGATTCTGTTGCCTTAGCCCAACTCGGTTATCGATCACTTAGAAAATTAACAATTACACATCACAACAGATCATAACCAAATTATCAACAAGAATCCCCAAAGGGGCACAGTCACAGATAAATAACAATAATATCATCAATATCAACAATATCGACATGAATTCAAACAATTCAATTCAATGTAATATAATCAAATTGCTAATTCAAAAGAGTTTGGGAACCCTTTTGGCCACAAACGTATAATCACACAAAATACATAATAGAATGGGGGATGGAGAGAACATGAGGGTTGGGACCCCTCGCCATTCGACTGCCTAAACACCCAAGATGTAAAGAATTCCCCCTTACCTCAAAAGTGATGATTGTTGAGTTTTCCTACGGTTGGAATTCTACCTCACTCTCTTTCATACAATCGCTCTCCTTATATTTTTTTGCCACTTACCCATTTCCACAATTTCACGTTCTCACAGAAATCCCATCTAACTTGCCTATTTATATTACCCTCATTCACTTATTTTATTTAAAAATCTAATATTCTATTATTTTAATCAAATAATAATTCTATCAAATATTAATTTTATTTCAACTCCATAATTCCTTAATTTTAAATAAAAATATCATTATTATTTAAGTATTCTAATAAACTTAATTATTCACCTCAACTCTAATATACCTCTAAATTCTATCATTAATTAAATTACCAAATACCCTTAATTCCTACCAAACATATGAATCACTCAATAAAATAGAGTAAATTAAATAATTTAAATAAAAATAATAATTAACTAAAGGCGGTGTGTTACGAATCTCCCCCACTTTAAAAAAATCTGTCCTAAAAAATTATATGATTAAAATATCTCCTGATAATACTCTATCATCAGACTCTCTCGCTCCCACCTCACGCTTACTCCAACAGGTCCTCCCGACACTACCTTTTCTAGAGAAATATCTTTACCTTTTAGATTCTTCACTTATCGATCATCGATCTGCAAAGGTGATGCCTCAACAGTCAAGTTATCACACAGTTGCATATCATCATTTCGGACCACGTGAGACGAATCATGAATATACTTCCGAAGCTGAGACACATGAAAAACATCAAGAAGGTTCGAAAGAGATGGTGGTAAGGACACTCAGTAAGCAACAACTCTAACTCTCTGAGTAATCTGATAAGGACCAATGAAACGAAGAGTAAGCTTCTTATACTTCAGCACACATCCAACACCTGTCACCGCAGCGACTCTCCAAAACACATGGTCACCCTCTTGAAACTCAAGAGTCTTCCTTCGATTGTCATGGTAAATTTATTGTCTGCTCTGAGATGCCCTCATATTTTCTTGGATCATCTTAACTTTCTTGGTAGTCTTCTTAACAATCCCAAGTCCAAGCAGTACACTTTCTCCTGAATCATACCAACACATGGGCATCCTGCACCTCCTACTATACAAAGCCTCAAGAGGAGTAATTCCAATACTAGAGTAGAAATTATTATTGTAAGTAAACTCAATCAGTGGTATATAACAGTTAAAATCACCTTTTTGTTCTAAGACACAAGCTATCAACAGCCTCAACATAGGCCCCAAGGCTTCCAGCAAGCTCTCTGAAAACCTTGACGTAAACCTCAAATTTCTATTCAAAACATTACACGACAGAATCCCATACAATTCCATAATTATACTGATGTAGATCTCTACCAACTTATGCAATAGAAATATGATCTTTATTGGAATAAAATGTGCCAACTTAGTCGCTCTATCCACAACCACCCAAATCACATCACTTCCTCTAAGATTCTTCAGAAAAACTTTCACTAAATCCATAAAAGTTTTGTCCCACTTCTAATCAGGAATACTCAATGGTTGCATCAATTCAGAAAACTTCTAATGCTTAATTTTCGACTTATGACAAGTCAAACAACCATAAACAAACTCTACAACGTCCTTCTTCATTCCTGGCCCCCAAAATAATTTCTTAAGATCTTGGTACATCTTAATGCCTCCGAGATGAATACTTAAACGAATCTTATGACTCTTTTCCAAAATCACCATTCTAAGTTCTGGCACGTCAGATACATAAACTCTATTTCGAAACTTTATGATCCCATTCTCATCTACTCTGAAATTCACTTATTTACCTTGATGAGTCAATATAAAACGATCAATTAATCCCAAATATGGTTTTTGCTCTTTTATGATGTCCTTAAGTACACTGTTTGTCAACTTCAACATACCCAAACCCACACTTCTCAACATCACCTCACACACAAAGCTAATATCTCTAAACATCTCGATAATATCCAACTCTGTAACCATCAATGCTAACATGTGAAAATATTTTTGAATCAAAGCATCTATTACAATATTAGCTTTATCAAGATGGTATTTCAAACCAATATCACGGTCCATCAAGAATTATAGCCACCTCTGCCTCATATTCAACTCTTTTTGGTCGAAGAGATAATTCAAACTCTTATGGTTCATGAACACCTCAAACCTCGAACCAAACAGATAATGCCTCGACACCTTCAGCACAAACACTACAGTTACCAACTCTAAATCTGGGTTTCCGGCCACCGGCCTTCACCCCGCGATTCTTTTCTGATTTTTGATTTTTGACATGTTTGCAATTTTCTCAATTTTTCTACTTTACGACATTTTTTAATGATTTTTCGGAAAAAGAGTGATATTTGGAATTTTCTTCATGGAAAATAGGCCATTTGGGATTTTGTTGCCTTCGCCCAACTTAGTTATCGATCACTTAGAAAAATTAACAATTACACGGGACAACAGATCATTACCAATTATCAACAAGAATCCCTAAAGGGGCACAATCACAAATCGTTAACAATAATATCAGCAATATCAACATCGATTCAAACAATTTAATTTAATGTAATATAATCAAATTGTTAATTCGAAAGGGTTTGGGATAAACCCTTTTGGCCACAAACATACCATCGCACAAAACATAGAATAAAATGGGGGAAAAAGAGGGCAAGAGGGTTAGAACCCCTCACCATCCAACTGCCTAAACACACAAAATGTAAAGAATTATCCCCCTTATCTCAAAAGTGATGATCGTTGAGTTTTCCTACCATTGGAATTCTACCTCACTCTCCTTCCTACGATCGCTCTCCTTAGGTTTTTCTGGCACTTACTCTTTTCCACAATTTCACGTTCTCACAGAAATCCCATCTAACTTACCTATTTATATTAACCTAATTCACTTATTTTACTTCAAAATCTAATATTCTATTATTTTAATTAAATAATAATTCTATCAATTTTTTATTTTATTTCAAATCCATAAATCCCTAACTTTAAATAAAAATATCATTATTATTTAATTATTCTAATAAACTTAATTATTCAACTCAGCTCTAGTATACCTCTAAATTCTATCATTAATTAAATTATAAATATGCCCTTAATTCCTATAAAATAAATGAATCACTCAATAAAATAGAGTAAATTAAATAATTTAAATAAAATAATAATTAATTAAAGTCGGGGTGTTACAAATCTCCTCCACTTAAAAGATTTTTTTCTTCAAAAATTACCCGGCGAAAATAGCTATGGATAAAACTCTCTCATCCGGCTTTCCCGCTCCCACGTCATGCTTCCTCCAGCAGGTCCTCCACACACTAGCATTACTAGAGCATTCTCTTTACCTCTTATATGTTTCACTTATCCATCCTCGATCCACAAAGGTGATTCCTTAACAGTCAAGTTATCTCTCACTTGCACATCATCTATTCGGACGACATGAGATGGGTCATGAGTATACTTTTGAAGCTGAGACACATGAAAAACATAATAAAGGTTCAAAAGAGATGGTGATAATGTCATACCCCAAATTTGTCCTACCCTCTCATTCTCTTGTCTAGATGACCATCTGGTCTCTGGCCATGATTCTTTAGGATTTTGATCATAAAGGCCATGTGTGTGCACATTGTGATTATAATCTCTTACAAGTTGTGTTGAATTCCTGTGAGGATAAAATAAAGGTGTATTCTCATCCTCGTGATAAAGTAGTCAAGGCATGGTCAACTGCTCCAGTTAGATGGATGATTCCTTTCAAGACATAACCATTGGTTTCCAAGAGGGCATGCTCACTTTGATCCAAGTTTACAAAATTAATGAATAATTCATCCAATAAGTTCAAGCCATGATTATGTTTGAATCCAATGCATGTTTAATAGAGACATCAAGAGCATTTCAGTTGCAAACTGTGTGGAGGAATTTTCAAGTTAAATTTTGCAAGTTGGTTCCAAGAATTATTTCAAGGTTGTAGATTTTGTAACCAAATTGATTATGCCATAAAGACAGCTTTGCGCAATGCTAGAAGTTTCTTAAAAGTTTTGGTTCATTGTGATGAGCTACTTTGGATCATTTTGCAAACCATAAAGATTTTTCAAGACAAGTTGGGTGCAAATATGTTGGAAATTGGATTGCCAAAAGAGTCATTTGAATTCCAAGACCTACAAGTCGTTATACGTTCAAAGCTGACTAAATTATACAAAGTACTACAAAGTCACAAATTTTCAAATAATCCTAAAGTATTAAATACAAATTTCATGGGCCACATTCATGTTTTGTTCTAGCCACGCCAAGTTGTATACAAAGGTTCAAAATCAAGGATTACAAAATTTGATTACAAAGACACATAATAATACAAGCTTTCACAAGCCAGTCCTAAGATGACGCAAATATGACTTTGTGCTTCATAGGCTAAGACATGAATCCTTTTGTCAAAAATTTCTCAAGCTCTCTATATTCCATCTTCAACATCAAGGCACCAAGCTCCAAGCATGACAACCTTTGATGCGCCCTGATCGTATTCGCTTATAACATCATGGAGATTATCACATCACTCTGCACCAAGTGAGGGTAAGTACCTGCAAAATCATAAGCAGAGCCACAAAGTCAGTCATACACATCAAAGAAGATCCTTAACAGTCTGAATAAAACAATATGAAAATCCATAGAAGAAACCCTACACGGCTGCGCAAGAAATCCCTCAAACCCTAATTTTCTAAAAGCTCTCATTCTAAATCTCAATAGAATTTCACACTGAAATTATGATAGAGACGAGCTAAGCCTCATATTATACACAGCAAGCACCATTCAAAAGGAAAAGAGTTGGGAGAATTTAAAGCTTTACCTACGCCTGGGATTGAACCCGGACTTGCTCCGATTTTGTGAGTCTTTCTCCTCTTTCATGCCTTCTGAACTATAATCCTTGCTCACGTTGTTTTCATACCTTGATTTCCTCTTTCAATTGTGTAGTTTGGTTAGTATATCGTAGATCTAGGGTTTCAGTTGACTTTCGATTTGGAGTTTTGAGGGAGTTTTAGGATAAACTATTTCTGGATTTGGAAAGAGGATGGAAAACAGTGTAGGGTTTGTATAGGATGTTTTGGTTTTGGGAGAGATCTCGCCGGAGAAGACGGTGACGGCCGCCGCGCGCCACCGCTTCTCCGACCATTTTAGGTTTTCGACGTTGTTTTTTTTGCAGAAAAAGGAAAGAGCGTAGTGAGAGATGGATGAAGGCTAGTAGAGAGAAAGAGAATTTGGAAATGAGGTCTGATGTTCCCATCTCCTTCTTTTATTATATTTGTTGTAGTTGTTACTTTGTAAGGAGGAGGCGGTGACACTTGTCATCGCCCGTGACAGGTGGCACCGGAACACACCTCTCCTTATTGTTTCGTACGCGCATAGTTCCTAGTTCCCACCGTATGCGTGCACTATCAGCCTTAAGATTAAGAGTCTGCTTTGACTCTTCATCCATCCAATGCACGTAGTTAGTCCATGGTCAACAACAGTTGACCAGAGTCCACCATGGACTCCCCTCCCTGCGTGGGCTTACTGACATTGGGCCTGGGGAATACTTACTAACCTCACCCATCATTTTCTAACCTTAATCTGGCCCATTCTGGTTTTTCTTATTTATTTTTGTTCTTTTAGTTTTCATTTTAATAATACCTTTTAATTAGAAAATCCAAAACATTTTATTAACCATTTTCTTTTTTTAGAAAAATAATAAAGTCTGTTTATTAATCAATTTTTATTAATTTTATTAAAATTATTTATTTAAAGTCTGTTCACTAATTAATTTAATAAATAGTTTTATTAAACATTTGTTTTTTTATTTAATTAATCAAGTTAAATCATTTCCCTTAATCACTAAAAATCTAAAAAATATGTCTTTGTCATCAATCAAATTTTAATTAATTTTGTTAAACCATTTTATTTAATACTAATTAACTTTAATAGTTAGTTTAATTTAATTAATTGTTTGAATTATACATTTTAATTCTAAAAGACTAAAACATCTAAATTAATTAGTTTAGAATTTCTCTTTTAGACTAACCTTAGATTTAGGATGCTAATTATGCTAATATGCTTGATTATTTCTTCCCCCGTTTTATTTACGATCTTTATGTGAGGTGTATAATTTTCTCTTGTGAATTTATTTCATGCCTTGATTATGTTTATGCTATTTATATTATGCTTGTCCAAACCAAAAAACTCTTTTCAAACTAATATCTTGACTTAATGTCAAGCCCTTTTAATACCTTGTAAGTCGATCGTTTTCACGATCGCAATCGACCTCACAATGCCTCCTCTTGAGCTTTATACAACGATAATTGTTGCACATTTCACTTTGGTTTGTATGCGTGTATGTGATTGGCTCACTTTAATCATGGCTCGATTATTCCCACTTGATTAATTACACCCCTTTCCCATAAGATTAAAATCAACCCCTTTTTACAACAATAAACAGGCTTGATCCAACATCAAGTATTTTCCAAATCAAATTCAATTAATCTCCAACATTCACTTGATCCACATATCAAGTCCCTTTACCTCTTGTAAGTCGAGCGCTTTTGCCTCGCAATCGACCTTACCTTAAACCATAGGACCTCATTTCCATTAGTTCTCAAACCATTTTGCACGTAAATTCAAACCTCGATCCAACGTCGAGTATTTTTCTTAAATCAAATTAATACATTTAATTATACTAAATATCATTTCTTAAAAGGTGAAAACGAGGGGGATCAAGCCTTTGGTCTTTTTCCTCAATTGTTTGGGTGCGAGTTCTCTTACTCGTGTGTGGACAATTGACGCCTTTAAAACACGCGAAACTCGACAACATTCAAACCTTTTTCCAAGTAATCATTAATGCACTTAATCTCAATCTAAACACATTTTACTAAAGGTGAAGTGAGGGTGGCGAGTCTTTGACCCTTCTCCTCAATTGTTTGGGTGCGAGTTCTCTTACTCGTGTGTGAATAATTGTCACCTCTAAAACATCTAAAACTATCCTTTTCTCGCCCCCGTGCGATCGAAACCCTAAAACACATACAAATCAAATCCCCTTTTCTTAATCAAACTCTTTAATACACTTAATCATATATTCAAACAACTTTCTAAAAGGTGATACGAGGGGGGCCAAGTCTTTGACCTTTCTACTCAATTGTTTGGGTGCGAGTTCTCTTACTCGTGTGTGGACAATTGGCGCCTATAAAAATACAAACCAAACAACCGTAGTCCTGCGAACTACGAATGCTCTGACTTTCCCATTGCACGAGGGAATACGTAGGCACAAGGGTTCTAATCCTTGCTGAGCACCCTAATAAAAAAACCACCCATCTTCCCCTTAGAAGCAAATCCTTTAGAAGGTAACAAACAAACCTAACTAACTTTCTCACGAATCGAATCAAGAGGTTCCCGTTGAGTACAACGGACGTAGAGGGTGCTAATACATTCCCTCTTGCGCAACCGACTCCCGAACCTAGAATTTGGTTGCGATGGCCATTTTCTTATCCTTTAAAGGTTTTATCGAAATTTTCCTATTCCTTCCTTGGAATGAATAAAATTCGGTGGCGACTCTGTTTCGAACAGTTTTTTCCGCGTCCATCGCGAGGATCGTATTTTTCGAGGTACGACAGATTGCAACTCTGCTGGGGATTACGCATTTCCCTATGCTAGAGAGAGTCAAGCCTAACTTGACTCAATTCGTGAGTGTTAGATCCGCTTGTGTGTTTATCTTCTCTTGTTTGTTTGCTTGCTTGTTTAACTATCTATTATCTATTTGCTTGCTTATTGTTATTATATCCTATTATTATCTTGTATGACACTGTTGGGGTTCTCTGATCATTGGTGCTTTGTGAGATGGCTCTACACCCGAGTCCGAGTATAACCCTAGGATTAGGATGGTGGTTGTGTAGTGGAGGCTTGCGTGGTTTCTTCCGCGTGAGCCAAAGCAAAGACCCCGCTTGGAGTAGATTCCCTTGGAAATGGTATCGTTTTGACATTACTTCGTCACGATGATAATGTTTTCGAGCTTGAATCGTTGATCCCAAGGACCTTTAACCCATTTTTATCCATGGTGGTTGGTAGTGTTAACTCTTTGTGGGTTAATGCGAACGCCCCAATCAGATGAGATCCCTCGAACGTAATACTTCCTGACAGTAATATTTTCGACCTCGATCTAGGATTCTGAGAACCCTACTTAGAACCCGTGTGTCGATGGTTGTGTAGTGGATGCCTCCGAGGAGTCTTTCTCGTGGGGAAGAAACGAAAACCTCACCTAGACGAGATCCTTTCGAAGATATTATCGTCTGATGTTCCTTCGTCATGGCTATAATGTCTTTGAAAGATATCCATAACTCTAGGCACCTACCCGGTTAGAGCCTACCTATGGGGGGGTCTTGTGATCAGTGATATCGTGTGTCTAACTCCTTCCTCAGAATCAGATGCTTTTGATCCTGTACCCTTGCATGAGCATCGCATGACCATAACATTTGCACCCTTTTTATTTTCAGGGAGTCTAAGAATTGTCATTTGCTACAGATAGGAATTGTAGAAACTGACGTCCGTTGCCCTCATTCTTTCAAGTTCAAGAAGCCTGATCTGACAGCTTTACGTGGGTTGGTTTCGCGTATGCCTTCCTTCTACCGAATCAACTTTGGGAAGAACTTTGGTAAACTATTGTGTATTCTGAACCAAGACGTAGACTTTGCCATCCTAAGCACCTTCGTACAGTTCTATGATGCTCCCTTGAGATGTTTCACATTTCAAGACTTTCAGTTAGCACCAACACTTGAAGAGTACGAGAAACTGGTGGGTATCCCGATGAAGAGTAAGTTACTATTTGAAGGGTTTGATGTGACGTTGAAGGATGAAATCATTGCAAAAGCTCTCCACATGACCAAACAGGACGTCACCAACAATTGGAAGACTAAGGGAGGGGTCAAGGGTTTCTTCCTCTCATTTCTTTTGGAAAGGGCCAACACTCTATTGAAAGACGAAAGTTGGGAAGACTGCTATGCTACTGTAACATTGGCCATCTATGGGATTATTCTGTTTCCTAATGTGGATGTAGATGATTTCATAGATGTTACTGCCATCCATGTTTTCCTCATAGGAAACCCGGTGCCTACCCTTCTAGCTGACGCATGTTATTACCTGAGTTGGAGACACGTTAAGAAAGGAGGCATGATTGCGTGTTGTGCTCCTCTGTTGTATCAATGGACCCAAATGCACCTTCCGAAGTAGGGACCCTTCATAGAACAAGTGGACGAAAGTTGGACCCAAAGGTTGGGAACCCTCAGAAAAGCTGACTTATCTTGGTACTCCCTAGACTACGATACAGTCATATCCAGTTTTGGTCGGTTCCCTAATGTTTCCCTCATCGGAACCCGCGACTGTATTAATTCTAATCCTATATTGTCCGTGAGGCAGTTGGGGTATCCGATGAGTGGACCACCTGATGAGAAGGCTTTGGAAGCATTCTTAGTGCATGGTTTGAAAGCTGAGAACCCTGACCTACTCAAAAGAATCACAAAGGCGTGGAAGGAGGTCCATAGGAAAGGAAAAGCTGAGTTGGGGAGAAGGAACAACATTACTAAAGAGCCTTACTTCATATGAGTCAGAGAAAGAGTGGAAAGAATCAAGATGCCCTTTGCCATTAAGGTGTCCGAGCCTTTGCCTGAGCCAAAGCCTACTCACGTCCCAATTGAAGAAGCCGAGGATCTCAAGGCAACGATAGTCAGACTAGTAAAGGAAAATGAGCAACTTGAGTCGAAGCTTCAGAATGTTACTAAGGAGAAGAATGACTTAAAGTGGGAGCTTCAGCGTAAGAACACTCAACTTGAAGCAATAGGAAGTTGGGCGAATGAAGAAGAACAACAGAAAAAGAAGGTTAAGGTGTGTCTGAACCAAGCTGATGGAGCGATAGATAGGCTTAAGGAGGAATTGGATCAAGCTTACAAGAAATGTGCCAAAAATAGGAAAGCTTGGCTCCTTGCCACTAAGAGGAAAAAGACACTTAGAGAAGAGATAAGAGCGGAAATCGAAAAATTAAGCTCAGCTCTACGCCAGTCAAAGGCTTCTGAAGCAATGGAACACCAACTTAAGGAGGATCTCATGAGAGTTGCTTATGTGGGGCCAGCAGATTGGGACAAAGTGTGTGGTGAATTAAATAATCTCAAAAGGTTTGCCGAAGAGCAGAAGGATCATCTTGAGGTTGTTCTTACAGACAAAGATATTTGGGCCTCTGCGAGGAAGAAGGTGCTTGACGAATGTACTGGTTATGAACGCTCCATTCACATTCTAATAGCTGATAGGGATATGTACCGCAATAAGCTTAATGGGCTAGCGGATTTTTGTAACTGGTTGGCTGAAGACTTGGTGTGGAAGCATAGAGATGCTTTGGAGGCTCTTGACGAATCTACCCCTCAAGCAATCGTTAATTTTGTTTGCCTTTGTAGGGAGATGTTGAAGAGGTTTAAAGAAGAGCTGAAGAAGCGTGAGGCTCGAAGGCCCAAGTTTTGAGTTTTATGTTGCTTTTCTTACTTTATGGATTGTATTAATTTTCGGATGATTATGTATCACGTAACTATCTTATGAATGAATGAGACTTGGTTTCTTTACAACAGTTTATTCCTTGATATTCCTGTATAAGCTAATGATTAATTCGAACGATTCACTGAAAACAAATGCATTCCATCCTGCATACATATCATTGCATTCGCTTTCCACAAAACACCTAGCAATAAACTCATTTACTTTATCATTTCTCCAAACAGAAAACCTGACTACTCGACACCGGTACGAGACCCGCTGTAACTTCAAGATGATGCTGAAGCAAATTGAAGAGAATGAAAACACGATGAGGAATGACATTGACTCGTTGAAGACCAAAATGGATCAACTGCTGGAGGCCATGATGGTACTAGCTCAGAAAGAGAACAATGCTGAAACTGTGGCCGATACCAGAAAGCTAGCTGAAAAGATAGGAACTTCTGGAGTAATTAAGGGAATCCCTCCTCCCGTTCATATAGACTTGCCAGAACACTCGGCTCATCATGGATCTGTGAGCGATGCGGACGAGCAAGTTGATGCCTTCTACATACCACCTCCACCTCCTCAACATGTTGGACCTGATCCATCTGCTGACAGATTGCGCACATTGGAAGAAAAATTCAAGGCCTTGGAGGTTCAGGCTACCCCCGGCTTGGATGTGGTAGATATGTGCTTGGTTCCCGAACTTGTGATCCCTGAGAAGTTTAAGGTGCCAACTTTTAACCAGTACAAGGGAATCAGCTGTCCCAAAACTCACCTGCGGGCGTACTGTCGCAAGATGGCTGCTCATATTAAAAATGACCTACTCCTGATTCACTATTTCCAAGATAGCCTCAGTGGGGCATCATTGGAATGGTACATGCAGCTTGAGAAGGGGCAGATCAGTACTTGGAGAGATCTTTCTGAGGCGTTCCTTAAACATTATCAGTACAACACTGATCTGGCGCCAAACCGCACTCAACTGCAAGACATGGCTCAGTGCAACGATGAGTCATTTAAAGAATATGCTCAACGCTGGCGGGAGTTGGCTGCTCGTGTTCAACCACCTTTGTTGGACAAAGAGTTAATGGATATGTTTATGGGAACTTTACAGCCTCAATATTTGGACCGTATGCTGGGATCAAGCTTCCCTAACTTTGCTGAGATTGTGTCTGTTGGAGAAAGGATTGAGAGTCAGCTGAAGAAGAACAAAGTTGTTGTTGCTACTACCAGTGGAGGAAAGAGGCCATTTGTAAAGAGAAAGGATGAAGAGACCAATGCTGTCATGAGAGGACGAGGGGGTAGAGCCCTAGTGAATATACCGTATCAGCAAGTGGCTACAGTTGCACAAGCTCCACCTCAACCACCTGCTCAGCAGCCGAATTATCAAAATGTTCCTCCACCGCAATATCAGAATGCCCCACCACAGAGGCAGCCAAGACCAAGAAGACATATCGATCCTGTGCCAATGCCGTATAGCCAGATTTTTTCTCAACTATATCAGAGTGGGCATTTGAAACTCAGGATTTGAGACCAGCAGTCTTCCCATATCCTCCCGGATACGATGCCAACGCCCATTGTGAGTTTCACAAGGGTGCTCCAGGGCATACCATAGAGAACTGTTATGCATTTTAGAACAAAGTTCAAGATTTGGTTGAGTCCAAAGATCTTACTTTCACTCAGCGAGGCGCTAATGTTAAACACAATCCCATGCCCCCGCATGGAGGACCGTCTGTTAATGTTGTGGAAGAAGGCAACGGAAAGAGATTGATTACAAGGGTTGAAGATATTCGTACTCCTATGTCAGTTATAGGAGAAAAATTGAAGAAATGTGGTATGATCCCTGAAGATGAGCTTGATAATTTGACTGATGAGGTGGTTAAGAAACATTTGCAGAAATTCCTGGATCAAGGTGTGATTCAGGTTGAACGCCAGGATGCAAGAAAACAAAGTGTGGCTGTCGTTAACATTCAGTATGATGCACCTGAAGGTCGTCAACAAAGACAAGTTCGTCCTGCTCCGGTAATCATTGAATATGATGGAGCTAATGTTTTCCAACAAAGACTAGTTCGTCCTACACCTGTGGTTATTCAGTTTGATGAGGCAGATGTTAGCAAACCAAGGCCAGTACGCCCTGTTCTGATAACTATTGAGTATCCTGTTAGTGTTCCTGAGTCTGAAGTTTTTAAACAAGGGCCAGAAAAGGTAGTCGTTGAATATGGTGGTGCTAAGTGTGACGATGTAGTAGGACCAAGTGGAATGACCCGTAGTGGTCGAATCTTTGCAGCAAAGCAAGCAGATGTGCCAAACAATGACAAATGTAAGGCGATTGCTATACCAGTTGAAACTCTAAGTGCTGAATTACAAGAAGGGTTGTCGTCTCCAAGAGGGGCATTCACACAGAAAGAGGCTGAAGAGTTTCTGAAGATTATAAAGAAGAGCGACTACAAGGTAGTCGATCAGCTGAATCAAACTCCTACCAAGATATCTATGCTCGCCTTGTTGCTCAGTTCCGAGGCATATAGATCCTCCCTGCTGAAGGTGTTGAGTGCTGCACACATTACCAAGGATATCACTATAGCACAATTTGATGATGTGATAGCCAGTGTCACCACTGGCAACTTTCTGGGGTTTAATGACGATGATCTGACTGCTGAAAAGAAAAACCATAACAAGGCTCTTCACATTTCCATTAGGTGTGAAGATGTTTTGATATCTAGAGTCTTGGTGGATACTGGATCCTCCTTAAATGTGCTCCCGAAGAGAACTCTGGAGAGGATGCCTGTGAATGGGGTAATCATGAGGCCAAGTACTCTCATAGTGAAGGCATTTGATGGATCTAGGTGTGCGGTTATTGGTGAGGTGGACTTGCCAATTAAGATTGGACCTACTATTTTTACCATTACTTTTCAAGTAATGGACATTTATCCTAGTTACAGTTGCTTGCTAGGAAGGCCCTGGATTCACTCAGCAGGAGTAGTCACATCCACTCTCCATCAGAAACTGAAGTTCATTACCAATGACAAGATGGTTGTGATAGGCGGCGAAGAGGACATTCTAGTAAGTCATTTGACATCGTTCCGCTACATTGATGTCGAGGGTGAAATGGTTGAGACACCTTTTCAGTCCTTTGAGGTGGTGAGTACACTGGTTGTGCAGCGAGTACCAGAGCATCAAGAGTTAAGATCATCAATGGCCTCATACGAGGAAGCTAAAGCCGTGGTGGAAGAGGGAAGTGCCCAAGTCTGGGGCAAAGTGGTTGAGGTTACTGAAAAGCTTGATAAGTTTGGGCTAGGTTATCAGCCATCCCGCAATTCAGCCTTTGTTCCATACAACAGAAATCAGATCCTTCCTGTTGAGAAGATTTTTACAAGTGCTGGGCACATCTTTGGTTCTCCAGTAGCAATGATCATTAAAGACCATATGGGTGATGAGCAAGCTTCTGTAATCTGGATCCGACAAGCAAAGCCTGGTGAAGAGTTCCAAAATTGGAAGACCGTTGAAGTCCCTCAGTTCTTCACACACCAAACGTAATTTTACTGTTTATCAAAAACCCTACGCTCTGCCCAAGGAGTAGTGGAGCATTGTATGGGCCACCTGATGTTTTCAAACTTTGATTATCATTAATGAATTTCAATTTGCATTCAATTTTCGCTCACTTTCTTTCATTTTTTACTTTACAATAAATGGCAATATTTTCATGCACACACTTTCCTAAATAAACTGCATAAATCATAAACATGCAGAAACACCACCGAGGTCCTTGACATAGACGTTGCTACGGGCCTATATGACTTTGATTGCCCAATATACCAAGCCGAAGAGGAGGGCGTGAAAGATTGTGAACTCCCCGACGAGTTGGCAAGGCTGCTTAAGCAAGAGGAGAAAATCATCCTGCCGCACCAAGAAGACATTGAAGTCATCAACCTGGGTATTGAGGAAGACAGAAGAGAGGTAAAGATAGGTGCATCTCTTTAAATTGAAGTCAAGACCAAGTTGATAGAGCTCCTCCATGAGTACGCTGACGTATTCGCCTGGTCGTATCAAGACATGCCTGGGTTGGATACTGATATGGTTGTACACAAGTTACCACTCAAGGAGGAATGCCATGCCGTCAAACAGAAGTTAAGAAGGACCCATCCGGATATGGCTCTCAAAATTTGTGAAGAAGTTCGAAAGCAGATTAATGCTGGATTCCTGGCAGTAACAAAGTACCCACAATGGGTTGCCAACATTGTGTCGGTACCGAAGAAAGATGGAAAGGTCCGCATGTGTGTGGATTACAGAGATTTGAACAGAGCTAGTCCTAAGGACAACTTCCCATTACCTCACATCGACGTATTGGTTGACAACACAGCTCAGTTTTCCGTATTCTCTTTTATGGACGGATTTTCTGGATATAATCAAATTAAGATGGATCCAGAGGATATGGAGAAGACCACATTTATCACACCATGGGGCACCTTCTGCTATAAGGTGATGCCATTCGGACTTAAGAATGCTGGGGCAACGTATCAACGTGCAATGGTGATGCTCTTTCATGACATGATCCATAAAGAGATTGAAGTGTACATCGACGATATGATTGCCAAGTCTCAAACCGAAGAAGAGCACTTGATCAATCTGCAAAAGCTGTTTGTTCGATTGAGAAAGTTTAAACTGAGACTCAACCCCAACAAGTGCACATTTGGGGTACGATCTGGAAAATTGTTAGGCTTCATTGTAAGTCAGAAAGGAATCGAAGTGGATCCTGATAAGGTGAGGGCAATTCAGAATATGCCTGTGCCTAGGACAGAGAAAGAGGTTTGTGGCTTTCTGGGAAGATTAAACTACATCGCCAGATTTATTTCACATCTTACTGCCACCTGCAAACCTATTTTCAAGCTGCTAAGAAAGAATCAGTCAATTGAGTGGGATGATGATTGCCAAGGGGCATTTGATAAAATCAAAGAGTATCTGCAAGAACCACCGATCCTGATACCGCCTGTTCCTGAAAGGCCACTTATCATGTACCTGACTGTACTTGACGAATCTATGGGTTGTGTGCTGGGGCAACAAGATGAAACTGGAAAGAAGGAACATGCCATCTATTACCTTAGCAAGAAGTTCAATGACTGCGAGGCAAGGTATTCCTTACTCGAGAAGACTTGTTGTGCATTAACCTGGGCTGCCAAATGTCTCATGCAGTATATGTTGACCCACAATACTTATCTGATTTCCAAGATGGACCCCATTAAATACATCTTTGAGAAACCTGCTCTCACCGGCAGAATAGCCCGATGGCAAATGCTTTTGTCTGAGTACGACATTTAATACGTCACTCAAAAATCCATCAAGGGTAGCATACTGGCAGACCATCTTGCCCATCAACCGGTGGATGATTATCAGCCCTTGAAGTTCGATTTCCCAGACGAAGACATAATGGTACTAAAAGATTATGAAGAGCCAGGTCTAGATGAAGAGCCCGAACCAGGGGAGCGATGGACTCTCATGTTCGACGGTGCCTCAAATGTTCATGGAAATGGAATTGGGGCAGTAATTACATCACCCAAGAATTTCCACTTACCGTTCACAGCTAAGCTTTGCTTTCCATGCACCAATAACATGGCTGAGTATGAAGCTTGTATACTTGGATTGGAAGAAGCCATCAATTTAAGAATCAAGACTCTTGATGTGTTTGGAGATTCTGCTTTAGTAATACATCAGATTCGAGGAGACTGGGATGCCAAACATGTCAATCTAGTCCCATATCGAGAGTACGTGGCAAAGCTACTTCCCAGATTTGATGATATCACCTTTACCCATGTGCCTAGAGAGAAAAATCAAATGGCAGACACTCTCGCAACTTTAGCTTCTATGTATAAACTGATATGGCCCAACCATCGGACGCATATTGATCTACAGCGATTTGAAGAGCCCGCTCACTGTTTGGCTGCCGATGAAGAGTCAGATGAAAATCCATGGTTCTATGACATCAAACGTTATCTGGAAAAACAAGAATATCCAGAGGGCGCTTTGGCGGTGGATAAGAGAACTTTACGCAGATTGGCATTGATAAGTGCAAATTGTACCTATTTTTGTATATAAGTTTTGTTGCACTTATCAATGCTTTATGGTAAATATCGTGCGAATAAAACCCGCTTTGTTTGTAAATACATTTACTTTACGTTTTAGTGTATATATTGCGTATCGTGTAAATATCAATGAGTTTAATTGATTTTATCTTATTTTTGCAGGTATCCAATCAAGGATGTCTTACCATTGTTGTATAGAGCATTGAATAAGCTTTCCAGCACTTCAAACCGTGCGTCAAACGGAGTTACGATTCAAAAGTTACGAATATAACAGTGCAGAAAAATTCTGCAGACTGGTGCGCTGCGCCTCTGCGCCGCCGGGCGGTGCAGGGGCGGTCCGGACACTCCAGAATTGTGAAAAACTTACAGAATGAAGGCCATTCGCCGCCGGGCGATGCCAGATTTCCGTCGGGCGATTTTTGACGATCAGAAACTCCATTAAAGCCCCCAAAAACTCATTTTTTAGGTTATGGTTGGATTTTTGAGAGTTCCATACCATCCAATAGCATTTTTTGAGTGGAATTAGGCTAGAAAACACATAGGAGCTGTCAAATGGATGATCCGGGGTTGAATCCTTCATCAATCGGAGCCGATTAACCGGTAGATTTTTGGTAAACCGGGTGATTTTTGGGTTTTTCTCTATTTTCTTCTCTTTGATTCTCTTTTGTGGAGTTTTGTATATGTATAGACTTTGAATCATGTATGTATTTCAACTCATCTATGTATTGTGAATTAGTTTTTGAATTATTATTGATGTTATCTTTGATTTGGTATTTGTGGTATTGACAAAACCTTATCAAATCTTAAATCTTTGATTTTCATCTATCGATGAGCAAGCTTTTGACATGGTTTATGAGTTGATATTCATTTGCATCACCTATTTTTTATTGTGTTGATTAAGTAGCATGAGTAGCATGAGTAGGATTAACACGGTAAAAGCCGTGATAACGCGTAACGAACGGTATTGCAAGGATGCGTGATAATAGTGATGAAGAACTTTGTTCACGTATGTTTGGCGAATTTGTTGAATGCATATTAATCATTTGTATTTTTGTCTCCATGGTGTATTTAATATGCTTTACAAATCATTATTGTGCTTTCCTTGATCTTTTTGCATTTATATTGAATTTGTGTTGTGTTAGAGATAAACATCACAAATAACTCTTTTGATTAGGGAAGGAAATCTATTAGGACTAAAGGCTAGAGATAGTTTTAGGCTTAATATTCACTTGAGTATCGGAACTTAATGCTTCCGTGTGTCTGAGTCGTGCGCGAGAGTGACGACGAGAGATGCGGTTGATATCTCAACGATGTGTTCGAGAGAAACTTGTTGTGAGCGATACGTGATGATTTTGATGAGTATTGTATGTTGAGCATACTTGGTCGATAAGTTTACATTTGTGAGAGGTCGATTATATACAATGCTTGATAGTTTCCTTCTATTTGAAAAATGTATTCTTTTTATGTTAATACTTTTACTTTTTCGCATTTCCTTTTAAACCATTTTAATCCAAACCCATGAGCTTAGAAATATAGAAACCATTGAATGGCAATTCTTTCCCTCGCACTGATCCCTGTGGAGACGACAAAACTGGGTTACTTATATATTTTTGCTTGCTGCTATTCTAGCTTCAACAAAATGGCGCCGTTGCCGGGGATTGGTGTTTAGATATTAAGTTGCATCGCATAGTTTCTATGTTTTTAAGCTTCGTACATAATTGTCTATATTGTATATTTACATGTATAAAACACTTGTTTTGCTTTTGTACGTACTTGTTAATAGTTGTTTTCCATAAGTGATTGTATATATGTGTTTTCCATCATGTTTATGTGTGTGTATATATTTTTGTTTTTGGTTTACGTTTGCTCAAGTGTTGCAGGTTTTATTGGGTCGCTACCAGTGAACGAAACAACATGGAGGAGCTTGTACGTAAATAAGGCGTCGAGCTTACGACGTGAAATAAGCGCTTGTTGGGAGGCAACCCAACGATTTGAGTTTGTATAGTTTTATATTTAGTAGTATTGTAGTATTGTGTGAGATTGGATGGATTGAATGAGAGAAAGAACTTGAAAAACTTAGCAAGCCTGTGCGCGCTTAGCGCGCAGAGGGCGCTTAGCGCGCCTTACTTTTTGTGGAAAAGCTCTCTTATTCTCTTATCCACTTTCACTCATTTTGTTAGTATATGTTTATTAGTTTTATAAATTTTTGTGTTTGTTCTCAAGTTTTGTTTTTGATTAGCTTGAGGATGCATTGTGTGATTTTTCAATTTTGATTGTTTCAACAAGAAAATGTTATGGTAGTGTGAAAAGTTTAAAGAAAGTTGCATTGTTGTGGTTTGTGTTTATTGCTTTTCTAGAACATAACATGTTTATGAACCTTAGGATTTGTACAAATTACATGTCTTTCATTCTCTTGCAATTTTTGTTCATTTATGAATCACTTTAGTTCATAGCCCCATGTGAGGAAACCTCCATTGTTTACTAAATGCTTGGATGACTGATAGACTTTATTTAATTCGTTTGATTCATGCTTTATCTTCTGATTATTGTGATTTTGTGGAAGCATTAGAAATGATCAAGGCATTTGTTTATATTGAGCACAACCGTATCCAAAAGTATCTTACCCGTGAGTAGTGAGAATTTGTTAACCCCTTTGAGACTAAAACAGTTTAGATCTCATTTTTAGTGATGAACTTGGTTTATGTACATAATTTGCAAGTTTGGTTCATCATTGAATTTGGTGAGTTTCTAACTATTTCTTCTTGAACCTTTGAAATTGTATACTTTGATTTCCTTGCCGTAAAAAGCAAGGAGCATTCACTTGAGGTTTGGTTGAAATCAAGTTGGGGAGAATGAAAAAGAAGATTGGTAAGTTGCTTGAAACTTTTGAAAAAGTTCAAACAAGCATGAACAGAAAAAAAAAATGTAATTATGAATGTGAAAAACATAGAAAAAGCATGCTTGTTTGAGGAGAAAAATAGAGTGAAATAATTGTGCATAAAGGTAGTTTGAGAAGGTTCGTGGTAAAGGAATGAAATTGGTGAATGAAGTTGTGATGGGTAAATACCATGTATAGTGAATGTTTCTTTTTGCATTGGCAATTTCGATTCAATGGCCTGTAGAAATGTCCCTTTATTGTGAACCCGACCAAGCTACAACCCTTAAAGCCCTTAGTGATCTTTTTGCTTCCATATTTTCATTTTTGATTGTTAGATGTTGTATGAATTGAATTGTTATTTGCATTGTTTGTCAGATGAGTGAAATTTCCCCGCGGTTGCAAACGCGCATTAATTTCTTCATTCTTATTTGAAGTGGAGTGTTAAGTGTGATTCATTCTTGAACATGTATTGCTTTTGGATGTTGGCATTTGTTTTGTTCTTAGACTTTGTTTCATATTCGTGCTGTCGTTGTAGTTTAGTGGTAAGCATTGCTTTGCATGTACTTTTGATATTTGTACCATACGTTTATTCTTTGGCTGTAAAAACTAGTTGAGCATGATTTCTTGATAATTACTTTTGTTTCTTTGAGTTGATTGACTTTTGTTTGAGGACAAACAATTATGTAAGTTGGGGAGAGTTTGATAAGTGCAAATTGTACCTATTTTTGTATATATGTTTTGTTGCACTTATCAATGCTTTATGGTAAATATCGTGCGAATAAAACCCGTTTTGTTTGTAAATACGTTTACTTTACGTTTTAGTGTATATATTGCGTATCGTGTAAATATCAATGAGTTTAATTGATTTTCTCTCATTTTTGCAGGTATCCAATCAAGGATGTCTTGCCATTGTTGTATAGAGCATTGAATAAGCTTTCCAGCGCTTCAAACCGTGCGTCAAACGGAGTTACGGTTCAAAAGTTACGAATATAACAGTGCAGAAAAATTCTGCAGACTGGTGCGCTGCGCCTCTGCGCCGCCGGGCGGTGCAGGGGCGGTCCGAACACTCCAGAATTGTGAAAAACTTACAGAATGAAGGCCATTCGCCGCCGGGCGATGCCAGATTTCCGCCGGGCGATTTTTGACGATCAGAAACTCCATTAAAGCTCCAAAAACTCATTTTTTAGGTTATGGTTGGATTTTTGAGAGTTCCATACCATCCAATAGCATTTTTTGAGTGGAATTAGGCTAGAAAACACATTGGAGCTGTCAAATGGATGATCCGGGGTTGAATCCTTCATCAATCGGAGCCGATTAACCGGTAGATTTTTGGTAAACCGAGTGATTTTTGGGTTTTTCTCTATTTTCTTCTCTTTGATTCTCTTTTGTGGAGTTTTGTATATGTATAGACTTTGAATCATGTATGTATTTCAACTCAACTATGTATTGTTAATTAGTTTTTGAATTATTATTGATGTTATCTTTGATTTGGTATTTGTGGTATTGACAAAACCTTATCAAAACTTAAATCTTTGATTTTCATCTATCGATGAGCAAGCTTTTGACATGGTTTGTGAGTTGATATTCATTTGCATCACCTATTTTTTATTGTGTTGATTAAGTAGCATGAGTAGCATGAGTAGGATTAACACGGTAAAAGCCGTGATAACGCGTAACGAACGGTATTGCGAGGATGCGTGATAATAGTGATGAAGAACTTTGTTCACGTATGTTTGGCGAATTAGTTGAATGCATATTAATCATTTGTATTTTTGTCTCCATGGTGTATTTAATATGCTTTACAAATCATTATTGTGCTTTCCTTGATCTTTTTGCATTTGTATTGAATTTGTGTTGTGTTAGAGATAAACATCACAAATAACTCTTTTGATTAGGGAAGGAAATCTATTAGGACTAAAGGCTAGAGATAGTTTTAGGCTTAATATTCACTTGAGTATCGGAACTTAATGCTTCCGTGTGTCTGAGTCGTGCGCGAGAGTGACGACGAGAGATGCGGTTGATATCTCAACGATGTGTTCGAGAGAAACTTGTTGTGAGCGATATGTGATGATTTTGATGAGTATTGTATGTTGAGCATACTTGGTCGATAAGTTTACATTTGTGAGAGGTCGATTATATACAATGCTTGATAGTTTCCTTCTATTTGAAAAATGTATTCTTTTTATGTTAATACTTTTACTTTTCCGCATTTCCTTTTAAACCATTTTAATCCAAACCCATGAGCTTAGAAATATAGAAACCGTTGAATGGCAATTCTTTCCCTCGCACTGATCCCTGTGGAGACGACAAAACTGGGTTACTTATATATTTTTGCTTGCTGCTATTCTAGCTTCAACAAAATGGCGCCGTTGCCGGGGATTGGTGTTTAGATATTAAGTTGCATCGCATAGTTTCTATGTTTTTAAGCTTCGTACATAATTGTCTATATTGTATATTTACATGTATAAAACACTTGTTTTGCTTTTGTACGTACTTGTTAATAGTTGTTTTCCATAAGTGATTGTATATATGTGTTTTCCATCATGTTTATGTGTGTGTATATATTTTTGTTTTTGGTTTACGTTTGCTCAAGTGTTGCAGGTTTTATTGGGTCGCTACCAGTGAACGAAACAACATGGAGGAGCTTGTACGTAAATAAGGAGTCGAGCTTACGACGTGAAATAAGCGCTTGTTGGGAGGCAACCCAACGATTTGAGTTTGTATAGTTTTATATTTAGTAGTATTGTAGTATTGTGTGAGATTGGATGGATTGAATGAGAGAAAGAACTTGAAAAACTTAGCAAGCCTGTGCGCGCTTAGCGCGCAGAGGGCGCTTAGCGCGCCTTGCTTTTTGTGGAAAAACTCTCTTATTCTCTTATCCACTTTCACTCATTTTGTTAGTATATGTTTATTAGTTTTATAAATTTTTGTGTTTGTTCTCAAGTTTTGTTTTTGATTAGCTTGAGGATGCATTGTGTGATTTTTCAATTTTGATTGTTTCAACAAGAAAATGTTATGGTAGTGTGAAAAGTTTAAAGAAAGTTGCATTGTTGTGGTTTGTGTTTATTGCTTTTCTAGAACATAACATGTTTATGAACCTTAGGATTTGTACAAATTACATGTCTTTCATTCTCTTGCAATTTTTGTTCATTTATGAATCACTTTAGTTCATAGCCCCATGTGAGGAAACCTCCATTGTTTACTAAATGCTTGGATGACTGATAGACTTTGTTTAATTCGTTTGATTCATGCTTTATCTTCTGATTATTGTGATTTTGTGGAAGCATTAGAAATGATCAAGGCATTTGTTTATATTGAGCACAACCGTATCCAAAAGTATCTTACCCGTGAGTAGTGAGAATTTGTTAACCCCTTTGAGACTAAAACAGTTTAGATCTCATTTTTAGTGATGAACTTGGTTTATGTACATAATTTGCAAGTTTGGTTCATCATTGAATTTGGTGAGTTTCTAACTATTTCTTCTTGAACCTTTGAAATTGTATACTTTGATTTCCTTGCCGTAAAAAGCAAGGAGCATTCACTTGAGGTTTGGTTGAAATCAAGTTGGGGAGAATGAAAAAGAAGATTGGTAAGTTGCTTGAAACTTTTGAAAAAGTTCAAACAAGCATGAACAGAAAAAAAAAATGTAATTATGAATGTGAAAAACATAGAAAAAGCATGCTTGTTTGAGGAGAAAAATAGAGTGAAATAATTGTGCATAAAGGTAGTTTGAGAAGGTTCGTGGTAAAGGAATGAAATTGGTGAATGAAGTTGTGATGGGTAAATACCATGTATAGTGAATGTTTCTTTTTGCATTGGCAATTTCGATTCAATGGCCTGTAGAAATGTCCCTTTATTGTGAACCCGACCAAGCTACAACCCTTAAAGCCCTTAGTGATCTTTTTGCTTCCATATTTTCATTTTTGATTGTTAGATGTTGTATGAATTGAATTGTTATTTGCATTGTTTGTCAGATGAGTGAAATTTCCCCGCGGTTGCAAACGCGCATTAATTTCTTCATTCTTATTTGAAGTGGAGTGTTAAGTGTGATTCATTCTTGAACATGTATTGCTTTTGGATGTTGGCATTTGTTTTGTTCTTAGACTTTGTTTCATATTCGTGCTGTCGTTGTAGTTTAGTGGTAAGCATTGCTTTGCATGTACTTTTGATATTTGTACCATACGTTTATTCTTTGGCTGTAAAAACTAGTTGAGCATGATTTCTTGATAATTACTTTTGTTTCTTTGAGTTGATTGACTTTTGTTTGAGGACAAACAATTATGTAAGTTGGGGAGAGTTTGATAAGTGCAAATTGTACCTATTTTTGTATATATGTTTTGTTGCACTTATCAATGCTTTATGGTAAATATCGTGCGAATAAAACCCGTTTTGTTTGTAAATACGTTTACTTTACGTTTTAGTGTATATATTGCGTATCGTGTAAATATCAATGAGTTTAATTGATTTTCTCTCATTTTTGCAGGTATCCAATCAAGGATGTCTTGCCATTGTTGTATAGAGCATTGAATAAGCTTTCCAGCGCTTCAAACCGTGCGTCAAACGGAGTTACGGTTCAAAAGTTACGAATATAACAGTGCAGAAAAATTCTGCAGACTGGTGCGTTGCGCCTCTGCGCCGCCGGGCGGTGCAGGGGCGGTCCGGACACTCCAGAATTGTGAAAAACTTACAGAATGAAGGCCATTCGCCGCCGGGCGATGCCAGATTTCCGCCGGGCGATTTTTGACGATCAGAAACTCCATTAAAGCCCCAAAAACTCATTTTTTAGGTTATGGTTGGATTTTTGAGAGTTCCATACCATCCAATAGCATTTTTTTGAGTGGAATTAGGCTAGAAAACACATTGGAGCTGTCAAATGGATGATCCGGGGTTGAATCCTTCATCAATCGGAGCCGATTAACCGGTAGATTTTTGGTAAACCGAGTGATTTTTGGGTTTTTCTCTATTTTCTTCTCTTTGATTCTCTTTTGTGGAGTTTTGTATATGTATAGACTTTGAATCATGTATGTATTTCAACTCAACTATGTATTGTGAATTAGTTTTTGAATTATTATTGATGTTATCTTTGATTTGGTATTTGTGGTATTGACAAAACCTTATCAAAACTTAAATCTTTGATTTTCATCTATCGATGAGCAAGCTTTTGACATGGTTTGTGAGTTGATATTCATTTGCATCACCTATTTTTTATTGTGTTGATTAAGTAGCATGAGTAGCATGAGTAGGATTAACACGGTAAAAGCCGTGATAACGCGTAACGAACGGTATTGCGAGGATGCGTGATAATAGTGATGAAGAACTTTGTTCACGTATGTTTGGCGAATTAGTTGAATGGATATTAATCATTTGTATTTTTGTCTCCATGGTGTATTTAATATGCTTTACAAATCATTATTGTGCTTTCCTTGATCTTTTTGCATTTGTATTGAATTTGTGTTGTGTTAGAGATAAACATCACAAATAACTCTTTTGATTAAGGAAGGAAATCTATTAGGACTAAAGGCTAGAGATAGTTTTAGGCTTAATATTCACTTGAGTTTCGGAACTTAATGCTTCCGTGTGTCTGAGTCGTGCGCGAGAGTGACGACGAGAGATGCGGTTGATATCTTAACGATGTGTTCGAGAGAAACTTGTTGTGAGCGATACGTGATGATTTTGATGAGTATTGTATGTTGAGCATACTTGGTCGATAAGTTTAAATTTGTGAGAGGTCGATTATATACAATGCTTGATAGTTTCCTTCTATTTGAAAAATGTATTCTTTTTATGTTAATACTTTTACTTTTCCGCATTTCCTTTTAAACCATTTTAATCCAAACCCATGAGCTTAGAAATATAGAAACCGTTGAATGGCAATTCTTTCCCTCGCACTGATCCCTGTGGAGACGACAAAACTGGGTTACTTATATATTTTTGCTTACTGCTATTCTAGCTTCAACAGGCATCAAATTTCTTCCTCAATGGGAATGTGTTATACAAGCGTAATCATGATACTGTACTACTCAGATGTGTGGAAAAGCATGAAGCTGAGCAGATTCTGAAAGACATTCATGAAGGTTATTTTGGTACCCATGCAAATGGGCATACTATGGCAAAGAAGATATTGAGAGCAGGCTATTATTGGCTTACCATGGAGGCTGACTGCTACCATCATGCCCGAACATGCCATAAATGCCAGATACTCTGATAAGATTCATTTATCTCCCACTTCTTTGAACGTCTTGACTTCACCATGGCCATTTTCCATGTGGGGAATAGATATGATTGGGATGATCGAGCCAAAGGCCTCAAATGGACACCGCTTCATATTGGTTGTCATAGACTTCTTTACCAAATGGTTTGAGGCTGCATCTTATACGAACGCTACCAAGCAAGTGGTCGCTCGCTTCTCGAAACACAACATTATATGCAGATATGGAGTGCCTAACCGTATCATCACTGACAATGGGTCTAATCTCAACAACAAAATGATGGATGAACTGTGTGCTAGTTTCAAGATTGAGCACCATAATTCGACACCACACAGACCCAAGATGAATGGAGCCGTTGAGGCAGTCAACAAAAACATCAAAAAGATCATTCAAAAAATGGTGGTCACTTATAAGGATTGGCATGAGATGCTACCTTTTGCGCTGCACGGCTACCGTACCTCAGTGCGAACTTCAACAGGGGCAACTTCTTACTCTTTGGTTTATGGCATGGAAGCGGTCCTTCCGATAGAAGTCGAAATCCCCTCATTGAGAGTATTGATGGAAGCTCAGCTTGACGAAGCAGAATGGGTGAAGATGAGGTTTGATGAACTCAACCTTCTTGAAGAAAAAAGCTTGGCAGCAATATGCCATGGCCAGCTCTATCAAAGACGTATGAAGAAAGCTTTTGACAAGAAAGTGCATCCTCGGACATTCCAGGAAGGTGACTTGGTGCTCAAGAGGATCATGACTATGTATAATGAATCCAGGGGCAAGTGGACGCCAAACTACGAAAGCCCATATGTGGTAAAAGAGGCATTTTCTGGTGGTTCCTTGAAGCTCACAACTATGGACGGTGATGAGTTACCATACCCGGTGAATGCAGAGTACGTTAAGCGATAATACGCCTAGAAAAGTGGAATAATAAAGCCGCTAAGTCAAAAACCTGAAAAGGAGACTTAGGCAAAAATGGCAATCCCGGTGGACCTGGAAAAACAAAACCAGTCTAGGCAAAAATTAGGGATAAGATAAAAGATATAGGCCCATTGAATTGAAAACCCGAAAGGGCGGTTCAGGCAAAAAATGGCGTCCCGGTGGATTGAAAACCCGAAAGGGCGATCCAGGCAAAAGTTAGGGACAGATTCCAAGGCAAAGTATCTAGTCTGCACGTCCACTTGATCCTGATGTACCGTTGAAGAGAGGAATCAACCCAGCCGTCTTCCTACGAAGCAAGGTGTTGAAGTTATCAAAGTCATAGGGACCATAGCAGTGTTGGCACTCAATGGAACCTCATTAATTTGTATTGCCATTACGTTTTTTCTTGCACCGCAATTACCTCATTAAGGAATTGCATCCTTATACATTCTTACCCATGCCAGGGGCAAATCAATACAAAGAGATATTTCTCACCAAATTGTGCTCATTTTTTTTACTTTATCTGTTTGTTTGCAAACTGATTTTGTTTTTGATAAACTGTGTTTTGAAACTTTGGTTAATAAAGACAATATTTGAAAATAATAAAATTTATTTTGGTGTTGGGAGAACTAAAAGGGAAATAAATAGTCTCCAAGGAACTCCACCACATGAAAGCATCAAATCAGTTGTCAGCCGGTTTGGCTCTTCACCATAAGCAGTGTAGCTTTTCAGGGATGTACTTAATATAATCCCCAACAAATAATCTTTTAAGCCCAACAGGGGTAATCACGCTCCCTAGTCATATTTGGCTTGCTCAAAAGGGGTCGAGTAGTCGAACCCTCTCACAAAACCCAAAGTCCAATCCTTTATTGGTGACTACTCCAAAGCCCACACTCGTTGGCACCTTCAAATCTACCCTTTAAAGTCCAGTCTTCATTGGCAACCACCAAAGTCCAATTTATTGGCAAACACCAAAATAACCAAAGTCCAATTTATTGGAAAATATCAAAATAACCAAAGTCCAATTTCATTTGGCAATTACCAAATTCAATCCCTGGTGATACTCTAGACAAGGAAACTTGTCCCCAGCGCGCCCAATCATTTGCATCGTCATGTGCATAACATTCTAGCATAACATTACATAATCATATCAAGCACTATCATATCATACGTGCATTAGATTCCCCAGCAATTGCATCTTAGCATGTGTTTCCGTGCATCATGCAATGCATGGCATTTCCATCCCCAACATCATATCATGGCAGGGTCCAGGATCAATTCGCGAGCATCTTGGCCAGTCCTCCATCAAAGTTGGCAGTATTCCTCTAAAAAGAGTTGTTACCCCACACGTGCTCAAGGAATTCTATTCCCCAGCAAGTCATTCTTCAGCCAGGCAGTTGATATTGACAATCCCCAGCAGCTGTTGCTATTCTTACTCCCCAAGCAGAGGATATCCTAGAAAGTTTCTTGTGAGCTTTCCCCTACAGAGCCAGCACATTTCCTTCAACAGGAATCTTGCTCAACTATTCCCTCAGCAAATTTACCACAGAGATACTGCTTTGGTATCATTAAGGAACCTTAATGGATAAGGGACTGCTTCGACGACCCAGAGAATCGTATGCCTTTCAGAGACGCTGCTTTGGTACCATCGCGAAACCTTAACGGATAAGGGACTGCTTCGACGACCCAGAGAATCGTCTGACTTTCAGAGATACTGCTTTGGTATTATCGAGGAACCTTAACGGATAAGGGACTGCTTCGACGACCCAGAGAATCGTCTACCTTTCAGAGATAATGCTTTGGTATCATCGAGGAACCTTAACGGATAAGGTACTGCTTCGAAATTCCAGAGAATCTTCAGCTTCCAGAGATACTGCTTTGGTATCGTTGAGGAACCTTAACGAATAAGGTACTACTTCGACATTCTAGAGAATCTTCTGCTTCCAAAGATACTGCTTTGGTATCGTTGAGGAACCTTAATGGATAAGGGATTGCTTTGACGACCCAGAGAATCTTCTGCTTCCAAAGATACTGCTTTGGTATCGGTGAGGAACCTTAATGGATAAGGGACTGCTCCGACGACCCAGAGAATCGTCTGCCTTCAGAGATACTGCTTTGGTATCGTTGAGGAACCTTAATGGATAAGGGACTGCTCCAACGACCCAGAGAATCGTCTGCCTTCAGAGATACTGCTTTGGTATCATCGAGGAACCTTATTGGATAAGGGACTGCTCCGACGACCCAGAGAATCGTCTGCCTTCAGAGATACTGCTTTGGTATCATCGAGGAACCTTATTGGATAAGGGACTGCTTCGACGACCCAGAGAATCATCTGCCTTTAGAGATACTGCTTTGGTATCATCGGGCAACCTTAATGGATAAGGGACTGCTTCGACGACCCAGAGAATCTCAAGTTATTTTGTTCAGTTTGAACCCCGCTACCTCATTCTGTGAGCTCTTACTCTACAACACTTTACCTTTTGTGAGACAAAATTTTGGGGCATTCTTATATCTAATTGTCTTCCACCCTAAAAATGAACCACACAGCAGTCCATTTTCTCGGGTTCAAGATAATTAGATAGGGGCATCTGTCATACCCCAAATTTGTCCTACCCTCTCATTCTCTTGTCTAGATGGCCATCTGGTCTCTGGCCATGATTCTTTAGGATTTTGATCATAAAGGCCATGTGTGTGCACATTGTGATTATAATCTCTTACAAGTTGTGTTGAATTCCTGTGAGGATAAAAGAAAGGTGTATTCTCATCCTCGTGATAAAGTAGTCAAGGCATGGTCAACTGCTCCAATTAGATGGCTGATTCCTTTCAAGACATGACCATTAGTTTCCAAGAGGGCATGCTCACTTTGATCCAAGTTTACAAAATTAATGAATAATTCATCCAATAAGTTCAAGCCATGATTATGTTTGAATCCAATGCACGTTTAATAGAGACATTAAGAGCATTTCAGTTGCAAACTGTGTGGAGGAATTTTCAAGTTAAATTTTGCAAGTTGGTTCTAAGAATTATTTCAAGGTTGTAGATTTTGTAACCAAATTGATTATTCCATAAAGATAGCTTTGCGCAATGCTAGAAGTTTCTTAAAAGTTTTGGTTCATTGTTATGGGCTACTTTGGATCATTTTGCAAACCATAAAGATTTTTCAAGACAAGTTGGGTGCAAATATATTGGAAATTGGATTGCCAAAAGAGTCATTTGAATTCCAAGACCTACAAGTCGTTATACGTTCAAAGCTGACTAAATTATACAAAGTACTACAAAGTCACAAATTTTCAAATAATCCTAAAGTATTAAATACAAATTTCATGGGCCACATTCATGTTTTGTTCTAGCCACGCCAAGTTGTATACAAAGGTTCAAAATCAAGGATTACAAAATTTGATTACAAAGACACATAATAATACAAGCTTTCACAAGTCAGTCCTAAGATGACGCAAATATGACTTTGTGCTTCATAGGCCAAGACATGAATCCTTTTGTCAAAAATTTCTCAAGCTCTCCATATTCCATCTTCAACATCAAGGCACCAAGCTCCAAGCATGACAACCTTTGATGCGCCCTGATCGTATTCGCTTATAACATCATGGAGATTATCACATCACTCTGCGCCAAGTGAGGGTAAGTACCTGCAAAATCATAAGCAGAGCCACAAAGTCAGTCATACACATCAAAGAAGATCCTTAACAGTCGGAATAAAACAATATGAAAATCACAAACAGGCTCTATCCAAACCTCTGATCTTATACCCCGCGAGATCATTAATCATGAGTATTCCTAATTAATCAAAATTCACACACCATTTCATGTAACAACAGTCATATGTATCAGATAAAGTGAAAAATTTTGACAACAAGAATTCAAGTCAGAGGCACATCAATGTTAAAAGCAGGATTCATAAGGAATGAAACAACATGTCATCACAAAGAAGAAATACCAGGATAAAAAACACAATGCATAATCATTCATGAAAGGTTATTCACTGCAAATATCCACAAGCAAGAGTCAACTTAAGTCAACCAAAGCCACATCAGCATAGTAAAATTAGAGAAATTACTCACGCAGTGAAAATTACATTCACAGGCAGTGAAAACTCAAAAGAAAACTAGCACATTCCAGAATATTTTTCTTAATTACTACAGGAAAATCAAGTCAGAAGCAAAGCTAAATAGAGCAAATAGGGACCACACATTTTCAATTCACAAAAATGGAAAAAAACAGGGGCAGCAACAAGCAACCATAGTACATCTACCTTAACACAAAAACGGGAATGGGACAAATTCGTAGCAGACAAGCCTAAACCTATAGCAGAGCAAAGGGTCTCAGAAATTCTACTGAATTTGTCTGCTAAACCTAATTTGAGTCCTATTTAAACCACTATTCATCATCAAAGAAAACCCATAGAAGAAACCCTACACGGCTGCGCTAGAAATCCCTCAAACCCTAATTTTCTAAAAGCTCTCATTCTAAATCTCTATAGAATTTCACACTGAAATTCTGATAGAGACGAGCTAAGCCTCATATTATACACAGCAAGAACCATTCAAAAGGAAAAGAGTTGGGAGAATTTAAAGCTTTACCTACGCCTGGGATTGAACTCGGACGTGCTCCGATTTTGTGAGTCTTTCTCCTCTTTCATGCTTTCTGAACTATAATCCTTGTTCACGTTGTTTTCATACCTTGATTTCCTCTTTCAATTGTGTAATTTGGTTATTATTTCGTAGATCTAGGGTTTCGGTTGACTTTCGATTTGGAGTTTTGAGGGAGTTTTAGGATAAACTGTTTCTGGATTTGGAAAGAGGATGGAAAATAGTGTAGGGTTTGTATAAGATGTTTTGGTTTTGGGGGAGATCTCGCCAGAGAATACGGTGGCGGCCGCCGCGCGCCACCGCTTCTCCGACCATTTTAGGTTTCCGGCGTTTTTTTTTTTTGCAGAAAAAGGAAAGAGCGTAGTGAGAGATGGATGAAGGCTAGGAGAGAGAAAGAGAATTTGGAAATGAGGTCTGATGTTTCCCTCTCCTTCTTTTATTATATTTGTTGTAGTTGTTACTTTGTAAGGAAGAGGCGGTGACACTTGTCATCGTCCGTGACAGGTGGCACCGGAACACACCTCTCCTTATTGTTTCATACGCGCATAGTTCCTAGCTCCCACCGTATGCGTGCACTATCAGCCTTAAGATTAAGAGTCCGCTTTGACTCTTCATCCATCTAACGCACGTAGTTAGTCCATGGTCAACAACCGTTGACCAGAGTCCACCATGGACTCCCCTCCCTGCGTGGGCTTACTGACATTGGGCCAGGGGAATACTTACTAACCGCACCCCCCAATTTCTAACCTTAATCTGGCCCATTCTGGTTTTTTTATTTATTTTTGTTCTTTTAGTTTTCATTTTAATAATACCTTTTAATTAGAAAATCCAAAACATTTTATTAACCATTTTCTTTTTTTAGAAAAATAATAAAGTCTGTTTATTAATCAATTTTTATTAATTTTATTAAAATTATTTATTTAAAGTCTGTTCACTAATTAATTTAATAAATAGTTTTATTAAACATTTGTTTTTTAATTTAATTAATCAAGTTAAATCATTTCCCTTAATCACTAAAAATCTAAAAAAATATGTCTTTGTCATTAACCAAATTTTAATTAATTTTGTTAAACCATTTTATTTAATACTAATTAACTTTAATAGTTAGTTTTATTAAATATTTTAGTTTAATTTAATTAATTGTTTGAATTGTACATTTTAATTCTAAAAGACTAAAACATCTAAATTAATTAGTTTTGAATTTCTTTTTTCGACTAACCTTAGATTTAGGATGCTAATTATGCTAATATGCTTGATTATTTCTTCCCCCATTTTATTTACGATCTTTATGTGAGGTGTATAATTTTCTCTTGTGAATTTATTTCATGCCTTAATTATGTTTATGCTATTCATATTATGCTTGTCCAAACCAAAAAAATCTTTTCAAACTAATATCTTGACTTAATGTCAAGCCCTTTTAATACCTTGTAAGTCGATCGTTTTCACGATCGCAATCGACCTCACAATGCCTCCTCTTGGGCTTTATACAACGATAATTGTTGCACATTTGACTTTGGTTTGTATGCGTGTATGTGATTGGCTCACTTTAATCATGGCTCGATTATTCCCACTTGATTAATTACACCCCTTTCCCATAAGATTAAAATCAACCCCTTTTTACAACAATAAACAGGCTTGATCCAACATCAAGTATTTTCCAAATCAAATTCAATTAATCTCCAACATTCACTTGATCCACATATCAAGTCCCTTTACCTCTTGTAAGTCGAGCGCTTTTGCCTCGCAGTCGACCTTACCTTAAACCATAGGACCTCATTTCCATTAGTTCTCAAACCATTTCCCACGCAAATCCAAACCTCGATCCAACTTCGAGTATTTTTCTTAAATCAAATTAATACATTTAATTATACTAAATATCATTTCTTAAAAGGTGAAAAAGAGGGGGGTCAAGTCTTTGGTCTTTTTCCTCAATTGTGTGGGTGCGAGTTCTCTTACTCGTGTGTGGACAATTGACGCCTTTAAAACACGCGAAACTCGACAACATTCAAACCTTTTTCCAAGTAATCATTAATGCACTTAATCTATATCTAAACACATTTTACTAAAGGTGAAGTGAGGGTGGTCGAGTCTTTGACCCTTCTCCTCAATTGTTTGGGTGCGAGTTCTCTTACTCGTGTGTGAATAATTGTCACCTCTAAAACATCTAAAATTATCCTTTTCTCGCCCCCGTGCGATCGAAACCCTAAAACACATACAAATCAAATCCCCTTTTCTTAATCAAACTCTTTAATACACTTAATCATATATTCAAACAACTTTCTAAAAGGTGATGCGAGGGGGGCCAAGTCTTTGACCTTTCTACTCAATTGTTTGGGTGCGAGTTCTCTTACTCGTGTGTGGACAATTGGCGCCTATAAAAATACAAACCAAACAACCGTAGTCCCGCGAACTACGAATGCTCTGACTTTCCCATTGTACGAGGGAATACGTAGGCACAAGGGTTCTAATCCTTGCCGAGCACCCTAATAAAAAAACCACCCATCTTCCCCTTAGAAGCAAATCCTTTAGAAGATAACAAACAAACCTAACTAACTTTCTCACGAATTGAATCAAGAGGTTCCCGTTGAGTACAACGGACGTAGAGGATGCTAATACCTTCCCTCTTGCGCAACCGACTCCCGAACCTAGAATTTGGTTGCGACGACCATTTTCTTATCCTTTAAAGGTTTTATCGAAATTTTCCTATTCCTTTCTTGGAATGAATAAAATTCGGTGGCGACTCTGTTTCAAACAGTTTTTTTTGCGTCCATCGCGAGGATCATATTTTTCGAGGTACGACAGATAAGTATACTCGGTAGGGAACAAATCCAAATTTCTAAATAATCTGATAAGGACCAAGGAAACAAGGAGTAAGCTTCTTAGACTTTAGCGCACTTCCAACACCAGTCACCAAAGTGACTCTAGAAAACACATGGTCACCCTCTTGAAACTCAAGAGTCTTCCTCCACTTGTCATGGTAACTTTTTTGTATTCTCTGAGATGCCATCATCTTCTCTTGGATCATCTTAACTTTCTCGGTAGTCTGCTGAACAATCTCAGGTCCAAGCACTACATTTTCTACTGAATCATACTAACACAGGGGCGTCCTGCACCTCATACCATACAAAACATCAAATGGATTCATTACAATTCTATAATGGAAATTGTTATTGTAAGTAAACTCAATCAGTGGTAGATAATTGTCCTAAGCATCTCTTTGTTCTAAAACACAAGCCATCAACAAGAACTCTAAAGACTGAATAGTCCATTCTGTTTAATCGTCCATCTGCGGATGGTAGGCACAACTCAACCTCAACTTAGTCCCCAAGGCTTCCTGCATGCTCTCCTGAAACCTTGACATAAACCTTAGATCTCTATGTGAAACAATACTCTACAGAATCCCATGCAGTTTCACAATTATACTGATGTAGATCTTAACCAACTTTACCAATGTAAACCCGATCTTTACTTGAACAAAATGTGTTGACTTAGTCGCTCTATCCACAACCACTAAAATCACATCAATTCCTCTAGGAGTATGCGGCAAACCTATCACGAAATCCATAAAATTTTTGTCCCACTTCCACTCAAGAATACTCAATGGTTTCATCAGTCCAGACTGCTTTTGATGCTCAATTTTTGACTTTTGACAAGTCAAACAAGCATAAACAAACTCTGCAACGCCCTTCTTCATTCCTTGCCACCAAAATAATTTCTTAAGATCTTGGTACATCTTAGTGGCTCCGAGATGAATACTTAAACGAATCATGTGGCTTTCTTCCATGATCATCTTTCTAAGTTCTGGCATAACTGATACACAAACTTTGTCTCGAAACTTTATGATCTGATTCTCATCAACTATGAAATCCACTTATTTACCTTGATTAATAAATAACAAACGATCAATTAATCCCAAATTTGATTTCTGCCCTTCTCTGATGTCCCCAAGTACATTATTTGTCAACTTCAGCATACCCAAATGCGCACTTCTGGCATCACCTCACACAAAAAGCTAATATATCTAAACTTCTCGATAAGATCAAACTCTCTAACCATCAATGCTAACATGTGCAAAGATTTGTGACAAGTATCTGCTACAACATTAGCTTTACCAGGATGGTAATTCAAAACAAAATCATAGTTTTTTTAAGAATTCTAGCCACCTCCTCTGCCTCATATTCAAAAAAATTTGTCGAACAAATACTTCAGACTCTTATGGTTGTTGAACACCTCAAACCTCGAACCAAACAGATAGTGCCTCCACACCTTTAACATAAACACTACAACTGCCAACTCAAAATCTAGTTTTCCGGCCCCCACTCCCCTGAATTTTTTATTTCTGATATTTGAATTTTTTGCAATTTTTCTCGATTCTTCTACTTTACGCCATTTTTTTATGATTTTTTGGAAAAAGAATGATATTTAGGATTTTCTTCATAGAAAATAGGCAATTTGGGAATTTGGTTCCTTAGCCTTATTCGGTTATTGATCTCTCGGAAACATTAACAACGACACATCACAATAAATCATAAGCAAATTATCAATAAGAATCTCCAAAGGGGCATAGTCACAGATCGATAGCAACAATATCAACAATATCCACAATATCAACGTAAATTTAAACAATTCAATTCAATGTAATATAATCAAATTGTTAATTCAAAAGGGTTTAGGAGAAACCCTTTTGGCCACAAACATACGATCACACAAAACACAAAATAGAATGGGGAAGAAGATAATATGAGGGTTAGGACCCCTCGACATCCGACTGCCTAAACACCCATTATGTAAATAAGTTCCCCCTTACCTCGAAAGTGATTATCGTTGAGTTTTCATGTCGTTGGGATTCTACCTCACTATCCTTCCTACAATCGTTCTCCTTAGGTTTTTCTGTCGCTTACTCATTTTCACAATTTCACGTTTTCACAGAAATCCCATATAACTTACCTATTTATATTACCCTAATTCAATTATTTTATTTAAAAATTTAATATTCTATTATTTTAATCAAATAATAATTCTATCAAATATTTATTTTATTTCAACTTCATAATTCTCTCATTTTAAATAACAATATCATTTTTATTTAATTATTCCAATAAAATTATTATTCACCTCAGCTCTAATATACCTCTAAATTCTACCATGAATTAAATTAGCAAAATACTATAAATTCCCACTAAACACATAAATCACTCAATAAAATAGAATAAATTAAATAATTTAAATAAAAATAATAATTAACTAAAGTCTAAGTGTTAGACTGAACATAGCTAGAGTGGCACAAATACCTCTCAGGTAAATATGCAACAACAACACTATCCCATCGCACATAACCCAAAAAAGGAAAGTTTCATTGAACTTCTAATGCACTATATGGTCTGCATATGATTCCTATATGACATCATCCAGGGACAGATCATTGGTCCTCTGCTTGTACTTTAGAAGACCACTTGTATGAGAATACCCCATGCTCCATCTAGTGGCTAGTGGGGAGCCATTTGTTATAGAAACATGATCATGTGTGCCCTAAATGGATGAAATATTCTTGTATATAAAATATATAAGCATACAACACAAAATAAATATAATATAATAAATATTCATACCTGAAATAGACTCATGTAACCAGCATACTGACTCGTCTCAAAGCTAGTCGCCCCTCTGAATGGATTATATAATATTGTCACAACAACACACCCTTATGCTCTATGGAGAGACTCGAAGTCAGTAGACAAGAATATGTACATGGCATTAATGTATACATGAGAATTATCCGCTAAAATAGTACATCCAACAAGATACAACATGTAATACTTAGCTGCTGACTCATACATAAAATGCTCTACTAGTGATTGATAAGTATCCTGGAGCCAAGAGTGAAGAAAATGAGAACATATGTTAGCCTTGAATTCCTCCAATACAATATACCTTGTAACACCCAGGTATCTCTTAGCAACCATATATGCAATCTTCTAGTTCATCAACAGAGTGGTGAAGTTACCAGCAAAGAGAGATGGAAGAGCCACGAGACATCATACAGGGTAATTGTCATCTCACCTAAGGGAAAATGAAAGGAAAATGTACGATTAGGCCAACACTCAACAAAAGAATATAACAAGAGAGCGTTAAGCATGGAGAACAGACAATAAACCAACAACATCTTCCCAGCATCAACAAAAAATTTCCTAACCTCATTTGGCATATGCACTGCCGAAAATTTCTTTAACTTTGATTCATGAGTGGGAACCTTTAATGGAGCGTGGTCTTGTAACAAATAAAACATCATAATTTACTTTGAATTAACCGCTAATAAATAAAAACAAGTTAAATTAAAATATTTATACCTCTCCCTACCATAATCTAAAGGCCACACGATCAACATACCCAGTGAGAAATGTTGTGTCAGAGGGCCATCTAGGTAACCTCTCATTTGTATTAGCCTAAACAAGCACCTATATATTTGTCTAAATCATCACCTTCGTATCATCTTGAATAGTCACCTATGGCTTAACATCATCAGTAATTACAACATCAGGTTCATCATCATGATCTAAGAACCAACCAACTCAACCTCATCTACGCTGGAGAATACATGGTCCACGAGATTACTCATTCCTTCTGTCGTGAGAACCAGTTGGATCTATTCCACCCACTATAGTGTTGGGGTTGGTTGAAAATATATATGTTGATACTCTTTATGGTGAAGTATGATTGTCGGTGAAGACAATGAAAGCTTGTGTATTATTTTCAATCAAGGTGGAGATTGTTGAGATTGATTGTAAATATACATGTTAAAGAAGTCTCACATCGCTTAGTTTTGTGAAGGAAGAAGAAGTCAAAGGCTATATATACGATTCGAGTTCTTCATTCCAAAATGCACCAATCAAAAGCACTTTAAGTTTGTATTTGACTTTCTTTGTTCTCTCATGCTCTTCTACTAGAGTGTTGTGAGATGTAGTTAAATATTTGTTTTGGAGGGTGTGGCTGTACTGTGGGCTTGGGTTTAAGAGGGTATATTATGTGTTGTAACAATTTTCACATGGTGTTATTCTCTGGTTGTTTATTGAAAACGGTCATGGTTTTTTCTCCGGTTTTGGAGTTTCCACGTTATGTTCTTGTGTTGCGATTATGTTCCTTTTTTTTCTCTATGCTTTGTTTATTTTTTTCCTAACAACTGGTGTTGTTACAACACATAGATAACGAATTTTTTTACTGCATCTTAACAACTCTTTCACAACATTGCCCTTCTTTTCTGATGTGGAAGATCAGACAAAACTGCAACCATAGAGCATACTAAGAACAATTATCCCCGGATCGAACCAAGCTCTGATACCTATTTAGATTATTATTATTAACGGTTGTTAGACTAATGGATGAAGTGGAATCCATTTTCACAAACTTAACCCTAAACACAATAACAAATTAGATACCAATATGAGCTAAATAATCACATTTGTTGGGGGGAGTTCACTAAGGAGCATTGATACATAGTGTAGGACTAGACACTTTTATGAGAGACACACCACTTGTCCACCTAAAACCTTAAGGTGATAGGTGAGTGGGTTCTCCCACTTCTTATCCAATGTGGGACTATTTCATTTCCTCACTTACTCACACTTGCTATATTATTCCAACACTTCCCCTCAAGTGTGAGTCCACAATGTTCCCCCTTTTTTATACTTGTACTGCCGTTGACACCTTTTTCAAGGGCCTTTCAATGGCATTTCGATACACCTCTTCCTGGGCGTCGATTTCAACGGAACACCACTTCCTGGGCATTTCGATATAAGTAAGTCGGTCCCTTTCTCGAACCAAAGCTCATGATACCATTTGTTAGGGGAAGATTTCTACTAGGAAACATTGATACATAGTGTAGGAATAGGCACCTTTGTGAAATACACACCACATATACACCCAAAACCTTAAGGTTTTAGGTGGACAAGTGGTGTGCCTCACACAAAAGTGTCTAGTCCTACACTATGTATCAATGCTCCCTAATGAACTCCCCCAACAAATGGTATCAGAGGGGCAATGTGTCAACGGCGCTACAAGTATAAAAAAGGGGACATTGTTGACTCACACTTGAGGGGATAACCCACTCACCTATCACCTTAAGGTTTTAGGTGGACAAGTGGTGTGCCTCACACAAAAGTGCCTAGTCCTACACTATGTATCAATGCTCCCTAATGAACTCCCCCCAACAAATGGTATCAGAGGGCCTTGAAAAATGTGTCAACGACGCTACAAGTATAAAAAATGGGACATTGTTGACTCACACTTGAGGGGAGAACCTACTCACCTATCACCTTAAGGTTTTAGGTGGGTGGGTTCTCCCCTCAAGTGTGAGTCCACAATGTCCCCTTTTTTATACTTGTACCTCCGTTGACACATTTTTCAAGGCCCCTCTGATACCATTTGTTGGGGGGGAGTTCACTAGGGAGCATTGATACATAGTGTAGGACTAGGCACTTTTGTGTGAGACACACCACTTGTCCACCTAAAACCTTAAGGTTTTGGGTGTATATGTGGTGTGTCTTTCACAAAGGTGCCTATTCCTACACTATGTATCAATGTTCCCTAGTAGAAATCTTCCCCTAACAAATGGTATCATGAGCTTTGGTTCGAGAAAGGGACCGACTTACTTATATCGAAATGCCCAAGAAGTGGTGTTCCGTTGAAATCGACGCCCAGGAAGAGGTGTATCGAAATGCCATTGAAAGGCCCTTGAAAAAGGTGTCAACGGCAGTACAAGTATAAAAAAAGGGGAACATTGTGGACTCACACTTGAGGGGGAGTGTTGGAATAATATAGCAAGTGTGAGTAAGTGAGGAAATGAAATAGTCCCGCATTGGATAAGAAGTGAGAGAACCCACTCACCTATCACCTTAAGGTTTTAGGTGGACAAGTGGTGTGTCTCTCACAAAAGTGTCTAGTCCTACACTATGTATCAATGCTCCTTGGTGAACTCCCCCCAACAAATGTGATTATTTAGCTCATATTGGTATCTAATTTGTTATTGTGTTTAGGGTTAAGTTTGTGAAAATGGATTCCACTTCATCCATTAGTCTAACAACCGTTAATAATAATAATCTAAATATTATATTAATACACGGTTAATTAACCATCCATTATTATACTTATAACACGATGTAAAAATATATAAAATGAAATACCTTATCTGAACTAATGAAATGTGATCTTTTCACTGTTTTTAAATAAATTGCAGAAACTGTTTGGCATGCTACCTGATAAATAGAGATATATATTTATTACAAACTTTTTTATGTACTTTTAGATGATCCTATTTGTACATAGAACATGCGTATATATATTTGAAATGATACCTTGTAAAACTTTTTGAGTATCTTTGAAAATACAATTATATTCAGTGAACGGCAAAAATGAGAGAATGTGGTAAGTTGCTATGTTAACTTGGGTAAAGTCTATAACCAATTCAATGAATCATACATAAAAAAAATGTTACTACTTAAATAAATGAAAAATTAAGTGACATGCTTTGGTGAGTAAAGAAATTTGTTATCCATAGGTTTTTTCTTTTTTCGGCCTCAATATTGTTGGACCTTTTTGAGAGAGAAAAATGATGAAGTCAATTGAATATGTTGGAGCCTATCTCTAGTATATATTTATGAATCTAGATATTGAGTTTTATCTTTTGTGATTGATAATGTTATTTCATCTTGTTTTACTTATATTGAAGTTATCTTTAATAATAGTAGATTTTATAATTGCATTATCGAACTACTGAAATTTGAGTTATGGTATTCTATGTATCAATGGGTGTGTAGAATTATGGATTTGGCAGGCAAGAGAGACATACAAAATTCAAATAAATTATTTTACCTCAATGTTAGTTTGTGGTTTAATACAGTATATTTAATGCAGGTAATATATTATAACCAAAGTTTTAATGCAGTTTCTTGTTATTTATATTTGATTTAGTGGTTTTGTTGCTAACTTTTTTTTATGTATATTGTGGTTTTGTTGTAACTCATCTCTTTGTTGGTCTTGGGGCAGAGCTTATACCATAAGAAGAATAAACTTTTGTATTTATGTTTGTGTACACCTTAATTTATTTTGGTTTAATGTCTTGTTTTGAATAAATAATATATCAAAATTCTGGTTTAATGGCATTATATTTAACATTCTGTTAATATAAAAAAGTTTCAATTTGATACTTTAACTATATATATAATTTCAATTTAGTCCCTTTACTAAATTGCTGACTCAGTTGTCATGCTGTCATGCCACATATGCACAATTTAACGTTTTTTCACAAAATTTAACAGAAAGAACTAATTTGACTAACGGAATAGTTTTTAAGGTACTAAAATGTAACATTTATTAAATAAGGAACTAAAGTGAAAATTGAAATTAAGTTAAAGAACTTTGACACTAATTAAGCCTAAAAAATGCATAGTTTATACGAAAAATACATTATAGCAAAAAAAATTGGTAAAAACACCTAAATTGAATCGAAAACTCTACTTGCAAAATTCTAGTATTTTTCAGCAAAATCTCCAAGGCAAAACGTTGTTTTTTGAAAAATTTCAAAATATAAGGTTTTGATTATAAAAAATTGATTTTTATGATTTAGAGGTATTATGATCAAATTGTTAGTTATGTGGGGTATCGGGTTCAAGTATTGGAGTGCCTGTTAGATTTTTCTCAAACTCGCTAACCATTAACCAAAGTCCAGTTTGCCAATGCAAGAGAATTTTTAGGCCCACCATCTTTCTATTATTAAGCCCAAATAGTTTACCTAGTTGAAAGTAGTAAGCCTCATAAGCTTAATCACCAAAAAGTCGTCAATTGCATTTACAAGTAAGCATCTAAGAGGTATAATATTGTTGTCTGAAAATTATGATTTAATTAACAAAAAGGAGTCGAAAATCAATCTAGGAATCGAGTCAAAACGTAAAAGGATTCAAATTAATAAGCTTAGGTTGAAATCTTTAAGCATTGTTGAATTAATAATGATCAAAAAGTACTTTAGAAAACCCGAGAAAAAGTGAGTAAAAGGCTTGTAAAATGATTAAATTGATAAAGTTCAATATTACACTATGAAAATGAATTGTTACAACAAGATCAAATTATATGCTTCATCCACCAGACCTCTAAATCATAATAGGACGTATATTGGCATGGTTGTGATTAGTGTTTATGAAAGAAAAAAAAAGAACTTCATCTCTATAAGGTTTCTTCCCCTAATATATATTACAAAATATTGCTTAAATTAATGGCACATGGTTATTCATAGACAAATACCATCTTAACTCTCAAATTTTATAGTATAAGACATAGTCAACATTTAACAGCTCGACGTGTTTTGTCCGTTAATTATCTCCTCTCTCCTGTCCCAAAATATAAAAGAAAAAAAATGTATTTTTCTTGTCTTAAAATATAAAAAAAAAAATTAACTTTCATCGTTTTTGTAAAATAAAATAAAATGCAAATTTATTTAATTTATTTTCTCTCTCATCTTTTTTATAACCAATAATCAATTAGAATTATTTTTATATCTTTCAAAGCAATTTATTTTAATAAAATCTTAATTAAATTACTATGATTTAACTTTTCTTAATAAATAAATAGGATTTTAATTTTTTCTATTATATTTTGTGACTGATGGAGTGTCGGTCTGGTTTTATGTTTATTTTCTCTTTCACTTTAAAATATTGTCTCCATAATTTTTGAGAGAAGATTGGCTAGTCCTTCTTAATTCTCTAATTAAAAATCTCTCTTATTTAAATAAATTATTTTATTCTTCTATGCAGGAAAAAACTTAGGTAGACACAAACCTAATACGTGGTTTTAAAAACAACCAATAATATTTTTTCAATTAATTAAAAAATAAAAAGATAATATTCTCTCTCCTCCATAATCACAACCACCCATGAATCTAAATTAAAAATTAATTAAATTTTAAAAAAATTTAATATTTTCTCTCTTTCTTATTAGCTGTTTATAACATCCATGATTTAAGTTCGTTCCTACGCAAATTTTTCTCACTTCTTAAAGTTATCAAAGTTACCAATAACCAAATATATGTGTGTCGGGAAGAGAATACATACATGCATTGTGAAATTAAAAACATTAGTATTTATGCCCTTATTCATTGAATAACTAAACAATTGTACCGGTCAGTGTTCGAATGCCCTTAAACTAACTAAGAAATCATCAAAAAGAAATTCAAATTCAATTATGACAAAATTAATATAAAAAATTAGGGTTTATTAGCGAGTTTTGATTTATCCTGTAATTTTTTTTATTCTCTTTTATACTGTCTAGATTCTATAAATTTGACATTTAGTTGACTATTTCAACTCAGAATTTTTTTAATCCTACATGGTTATCCATTTGACTTTTTTTTTAAATCTTTTTTTTTTTAATTTTACTTGGCATTTTTTAATTTTTATTTTAAATTCCACTTGGAATTTTTAAATTTTATTTATATATTTTTTATTACATAGGTAAATCAAAATTCACTCACATTACATATGTAAAATATAATTTTGCTATTTTGAATAATAACACATTGAAAAAATTTTAATTTTTACTATTCTTAACCACTGGGCTAATGTTCCTTTTATTTATAATATTTACATATTAAATATATATTATATACAAATCTAATTAATATCTATTGTATTTGTTGTAATTTGACAACTAATAATTATACAATATTCTAGTGCAGACAAATTACCACAAAACTTAGCCAAGATAAACCTCTAGCATTTCCAAGATTTTAAACAATTTTTAATGACGATTTCAAGGCATCCTAGTGGGTTCTACACTACTTTGAAATTGAATAATTCACCACATATACAGCAGGAAAACCACCCCTATTCCTTCCTATATAACTAACAACATGCTTGTCCTGACCATCTCACACAACTAGCCCTGCACCATCCTCCAAAAATATGGCAGCATTCATTTTCACTTAAATTGTTTCTCTGGCATCCTAGAAAGCATTAAAGCCATGAAGTACAATATAGACATAACTCTGCATAAGCCTCAATTAGGAACCAAGGCACATGCTTACAACCAACAAATTAAGCCTGCAAATACAATATCAGAATAACAAGTTGAGTGATCAAATATTAATACAACTTTTTCTTTTGCAGCATGAGCAGGGCCGGCCCAACCCATTTAGAGGCCTAAAACAAATTTTAAAATGAGGCCTTTAAAATGTATTTTAAAATAATAATTTTGTAGTTGCTAAGAGTTGAACTCAGGACCAAAAGGAAAAAAGGCCTACATTTTACAAACTCAAATATGATAATATATGTACCTAATGTGTCATTATATATTTTTATAACTAAATTAAAAAATTATGAGGCCTTTTTTAAACCCAAAATTTTGAGGCCTAAAGCCCTAGCCTTGGTAACTTGGCCCAAGGGCCGGCCCTGAGTATGAGAAAAAGATTCTAAAGCAACCCTATTATATGTGTTTACATCTATAGATGAAAACACCCGACCAACTAAGTTTTAGCTGCCAATTCTTCTATCCACTGAACCAGGAGACAAAAAAATGATGCTTGTGATGTAGACTTGTTAGAATCCGAATGGCAAGTAACACGATTAAGAATTTGAATATCAGAACGTGACCCGACAATCACAAAAAAGTATCTTTATTCGCAAATACTATGCTAGAATGGTAAGCTAATTAGAAAATACTTGTGACGGAAATAGATATATACATGTTTCGTTCCAAACAAACATCATTCTCTCGTCTTATTCCGGTTTTAATTTGTATATTTTTTGAGATTAAGATCATAAGCGAAGTAATGGACACCAGGCAATAAACTTTGGTATAAACAAAATCACATGCAAAATTGTATTATAAGACTATATATCATGTTTGGACGTGAATGAATATCACTTGTGCAACAAATAGTGAATTTAAGGTATAACTTATGTTGCATGCAAAAGACATTATTAGTTATCAAATTACAACAAATGCAAAAGATATTAATTAGATTTGTATGTAATATATATTTGACATGGAAACATTATAAACAAAAGGAACATTAACTCAGTGGTTAAGAATCTTAACTAATAAGTTTAGGTACTGAGTTTGAATCTCATTGGTAGAAAAGTAAGAATTTTTTCAATGTCTTACTATCCAAAATAACAAAATCATATTTTATTCCTTAATGTGAGCAATTTTTTATTTACCCCCTCGTAATAAATTTTTTATAAAAAAATACCACGTGGTATTAAAAAAAATAAAAATCCACATGGACAGCCACATAGGATTTAAAAAAGATTCTGGGTTGAAATAGTCAACCAGAGGCCAAACACAGAATCTAAACATTATAAGGGGTAATCCAAAAAAATATTACGGGGGGTAAAACGAAACTCGCTAACATTGTAGAGGGTATTGTATATTTAACCTAAAAAATGAAGACAAAATTAAAATGTTTCAAATATCTTTAATCAAAAGAGATAGTTTCTTGGAGTAAATGGAGCCACCAACTTTCTTAACAACGTCTTCTATCTACGGTGCTACATTGTCGTAGTACTCAGAAAACCTCGCTCTAACGCAATTTTCGCAATCCTCTCTGTTTTTGGTTCTGCAATAGAACAATACCATAGTAAACTTTGATGTGTCCAGGATCCTCATTAATGGTGGAAGCTCCTATGATATCATGTACACAATTTTTTTTGAAAAGCTAGAGTTGAAAAAAGGAGAATTTGTGGCCCTATGAGGGAGCCGACCAACAAGTTTTGAATGTAACCATAACCCACACCTAGGTATATATTAATTTGATATTTCCCTTAGGAAAATGGCGAGACACCAGAATAGTTGGCCTATAATTTTTTGGTTGTTCCCTGTATCTGTGGGTAGGTCTTTTGCAGCAACCCTAGATGTAGTAGCTTCCCTGGTCTATCTTAAACTGAAATATCACAATGTTCATGATGAGTCGATGACAATATGCACTGAGCTATCTAGGGGGAGAAGAATACACAAGGATTTACAACACAATCAGAAGAAGGAAAAAGGAAAGGTGAAGCAGACCAATGTAACCTCCATCATGATGCAGTTAAGAGATACAACAATTAAGCTCCCAATCGATGAAGTGAATAATTATAACCTGACAACTGTAGGGAAAGACTCTAGTGAGTTGAAGTCAGCTACCGCACATCGAACTAATACCCTAGGGGCCAATAAGAAATGTTTGTGCCACTTGGTTAAATTTCTTCTTATTATATATAAAATTCACCTATTGTCAGGATGTAATGCTTTCCTTCCAGGAAAAAATGAATAAATTTTACTAAACTCTTTTCATTATGATCCTAAACGATATACACGACGGCCACTACACTGTCGACACCATAACACACAACTAAAGCAATAAAAAAATCAATGGAGAACAACTCAGGGTTACTATCATAGACGTCACCGGCACATGACTAGAGCAATCAAAACTCCACAATGCAAGCGCACATATAAAAAAAAAGATAACAAAGTGGAGATTAAGGACTTAACCCCCTATTGGTAGCTAGACATTCCATAGGGAGAGGTGAATCCTCATCACGTTGACCTCAATCCAGGTTTTCACCAGGGGCAGGGAAGGGTAACAAACCATTGGTCGAGCGCCATCCCTAGAGACGTCCAATGAAACTTTGAGTACGACCTCAAAAAACAAGCTATCCTCCAGAGAAACAAACACGAGGCTTTAAAAATGCCGCAACAGGTAAAATTAAAGGTAAGTAACATAAATTAAAATATACATTGCCAAGAAAGAATCATATAGTTTACCTATTCATTAATGATACACTGGAGAAGAACATGCTGAGAAATTTTTTTAATAGAGACCAACTCCCCAATAACCATTTTGTGATCAGGGCGAACTTGCTATTGCAAAATATGCACTTTAGGATAAAAATATTCCACATGCTGCAATGCTTTCTTGAGAGATGCATGCACGACGAAGAAACCGTCTTCCACTGACTTTACATATTCCTTAGATAAGGCAAGATTTTCAAGACGCATCTTCTAAATGTGGTCCTCGGGCATCTTCCAGCCTTCTCTGGCCTCTTTCAAGGATGCCTCCAGCTCCAATATTTCCTTATGGAAAGAATTCAATGCCTTGTTTGCCTCAACAAGAGAAATCTCGCCCTTGGTTAGTGTTTTCTGGGTAAGGGATTAAACTTCGTACTTCTTCTTCGCTTGTACAAGTGACTGCTGTTGAACATGTGACTCCATACATAGAGGAGGGTGAATTGTGGAAGTTTCAAAAATGATAGTTTAAAACGACATTATCTTCTAAAACAGAGTTTGAAATTTTTTTAAAAAAATGTTTGAATATGCAGTAATTAAGCCAAAAATAAAAGAATTAAGGGAGAATGATAACACCAGAAATTTATAAAGGTTTAGTCTTAAAGAAATCACCTACTCATTTCCCCAAGAATTGATCTTGAGATTATTTAATAATACTTGAGAGCTTTTAGAAGGTTAAGCCCACACACCCCCTAATAAAAGGATAATGAAGTTTTAGGCTTTATTCCAAACAAATAACAAATTGAGGAATGAAGCAGTTATTTTTCACTCCAAACAATGAGAAGAGCTTCGAATGGTTAGTCTCTATGCCAAACTGAGATTTTGAACGAGCTGGTCTCGAACCAAGTTAGAGTTTTAAGTTGGCTATCTTCCTGACCAAATTGGGGTTTTACACGGGCTAACCATGAACCGAACAAGGATTTTTACCGGGCTGATCTTAAACCCACTGAGCTGTTACATAGGCTGAACTAAAAAATTGAGTGATATTTTAACCAGGTTGATCTCATACCAATAAACTTTTAATCGGGTTGAGCTCAAGAATCGTTGTGAATATTTTTCTCTGGTTATTCTTCATGAAACCAAAAGGGGAGATTTTCTTCAATGGTGGAGCTTAGGAACAAAATAGAGACTTAAGTTAATCCCCAAAAGAGATTTTACACTAGTTTAGCTCCAAACCAAAATAACTACTTCCTTAGAAAGAATAATTTACTTAAGAGGAAAAAGAAACCTTGATAAATTTACAATAAAGCCTCACCCAAAACAATTTTCTCACTAAACTCAATAACACTCTCAAAGCATCATGGTTAAAATTGTGAGAAAAAAAAGAAGTGATTTAGAGAGATTTAGAGAAAGAGAAAAAGTGAGATATGTCATGTTTTATGGATTATTTGAAATAAAAGGGAGGCACTCTTTTTATAGGCCTAGAAATGGTTTATTTTAGGAAATAATTCATAGGAAAAATAAATGACCTAATATATTACGTACTTGCAATAATCGATTATTGATTCCCAAATTAAAAGGTTCCGACAGAGAGTCTTTACCATTCATTATGAAATTGTCATAATCAATTATAGACTCGGGTTAGTCCTTATATAATAGATTAGGATAAATATATTATCAATTAGATAAATGTAAAAATTCTTCTAATCAGTTAGACAATTTCCTAGTCAACTGGCTAGGATCCAAAAACATGATTGGTTATTTTATTTGAAAAAGAGAGGCTTAAAAAGCAGATTTTTATATGTGTGTGATTTATCCATTACACTTCCAGAAACGCCCTTGTCTTTACAATACTATGATCACTTATACGAGCACGATCATACGAGCTTTCACACTTCCTCTCTTTCACATTCTGAAGCTTCAAGTCCTTTTTCCAAAGATATCAAACATATAAGCACTTCACTTTGAATCTTCTTGTGGATGAGGCTTTAGATGTCTTCAAGTTGGTCACCATCACTTGAGAGTTTTTAAGATATTGTTGGTGATCATAAACCCTAACTCTTTAACTTGATTCAAAGAAATAACTTGATCAACCACCTTGTGCATCTTTGACCACTCGAGTTATCTTTCACGATGATTTATCATCATTAAAACCAAATCATCATAAGGGATAAACAGAACTTTCTTACCTATATGGTTTGATCAATTCTTGATTATACATGCTTGCACATAGTTCCACAATCTTCCCCTTTTGATGATGACAAATCACCTCTCAGGGAGGTGGTAAGAGAAAAAAATAGGTGGATACAATTTAGAGTGGTTAAGCACTCCCTCACATGAGTAGAGAGTATAATATACTCCCCCTGAGAGTATACATGGCCCCCTTTGTCATAATAAAAAAGGAGGGTAAAGATGCATGACATAATTTTAAATATGCAGGCAAGTTATTCACATAGTCGAACATATTACAAAGAAGAAGAAACGACATCTTATTAATTTAAAAACACTGGATTTCAAATTATAGAAAACTGGGAAGTTTCCCAGAATTAAAAATGCGAGAAAGATAAGAAGCATAATTAAGAAAACTAAGAGATACGTAAGTGAAACTATTCTTCACTGTCCTCATCATCATTGGTGAAGTTTCATGGAGGTAGATGTCTCAAGTCTTGGGCGAAGTGAAAAGATAATAATTTGGTCTTTTCATTTGTCGTTTTTAGTATCTTAAATATGTCCTTGAGTAGATCTTCAGTTGAGGGCATTTTGGGGATGTCATAGTCGTAGTATTCTAGATTCACGTGTACTTTTTGATCTTGTTGTTCCATTCCTGTTTTATTTAATTTGGAGGTTTTTTAAAATTATTTTTCCATTAATAATCTTGTATCTCATTGTTCCTAGTGCTACTTATCCTTTTTTTACTTCTTCCTCATAATCTTCTCCTCAAGTTTGAATTCAGTGTGCTCTAAATTTTTGTGACCATTTCTCCATATGGTACACATAATCATTTTCTTTTGCTTGCCAACATGTATTTTATCACTTTGCTTACCCAATTTGTTTCAATTTTATTTGCAATCATCCACATTGTTGCAACATCAGGCCTAGTTAGGTGACTAAAGTTGTTTTTTCTTGGAAATAGTAAGTGATTTACCATATAATGAATTAGACTAGTGCTAGGGCATACAAATCCACCTGTGAAGGAATAAGTACTAGATACTTAGGATTAATAAAAAAAAAGGGGGCAACAGTCTTGTAGTTGAAGTTGTCCCCTTGTTCATCTAGCTTAAAGAGAGGTCCATAATTGGAATGATCCAAAATGCTCTCAAACTCTTCCAAATATAGGAATATCTTGTGTTTTCTTACTTCAGAATAAATTATTACATCGGTGAATTAGAGATTTGAGAAAAAACATTTTGATTTAGGATGGGATACAATTTTCTTGGATGGCTACAAATGAAGGTTGTTAAATTTAAGTTGTCGAAGATCTTGAAGAATTCAAATTCTTAAAAAACTCCAGCATCCAAAGTGTGAATTCTCAAGACGGTTTTTCTTGCAAAATCTTGAAAAAACCTTCCTTTTTGTTGTGGAGATGAGAAATCATTAGTAACTAGAGATGAAGGAGAAACAAATCTTAACCTTCTAGGTTTCATGATGACGATGATGGAATACAAAATTGATATTCTAACAAACACACAAGAAGAGTGAAAGAATGAGATGCAAAAAGAGTAGAATAAATTTTCCTATTTACATCAAAGCTTATAGTGGATTTAGGCGTGTAAAAATATCACAATATCATTAGATATCTAGCGTAGAAAATATGAGAGGCAAATCATTCCAAAATAAGTGATGACAATTTACTACCAAGTGTACTAACATTGTAAATAAAGTAACAAAATAAATTCGTCTCCACAAGAATTGCGATTTTAGAACAAGGTGCGTTATGCAATATAAATAAAAACAATAAACGCGAGGGTTTTTCAGAATTGTTTGGTAAAAAACACAAGAAATAGTTTTTATAACAATGATGATAAAGGTGGTCAGGTCTTATTATCAGAATCCCCTATTTCTACTGGATTGATGAAACACACGTTAAAAGACATGCAATGACTACAGAGTTACACGACAAACTAACTCTACAACTACACCTAATCCCTTGGCGTGTAACTCACTAGTCTAGGCTTCAATTCCCCAATTCTTCGGGTTAATTGTACCGTCAAACTAGGCAACCGAGTGCGTTAGTCCCTAAGTCAGAATTCCTAATTATCTTATCCCTAGTTTATTAGAAAATTCAAAATTTATAGTAGTTCATATAAATAAACCTATGGTCAGTAGTCACTACTTATCAAAATCAAATCGAATTTCATAACAAATAATAGGCAATGAGAAGAATCTATAATTGAATAATAACATAGAGTAAAAAACAATTACATTAACGTGATTCGATCACATGTATCAATCAAATACAAATAGGTTCATCATCAAATAAGACCTAACCTAAGAGAAATATAACTACTCTTGTTGAAATTAATCAATACCATAAGTGCAGACTCGAAGATCATGAAGAATCACCGAAGAATAAGCTCTCCAATGGCCTCCACAAGCTCCAAAATTGTCTAAACTTGTCACTTTCTCTTTAGGAAATCGAACCCCCTTTTTGCTCTCCACTTTTTACTTTTAAAGCCCCAAAAAACGTATCAAGAAAGCATCTTAATGTGGGTGCGTTACGTAACGATGCAAAAATATAGGCGCGTTCAAAAGTGGAAAAAACGCGTGATTCTAGTGGCTTCAACGTGTTTTTATTCCTTTTTTCACCAATTTTCACACTAAGCCCTTTTGTTCACCCTTTGTCACTTTTCCATGCTTTTTTCCACACTTTTTCTTCTAACTTACAACTTTTTAGTTCGATTTGTCCAATATTTCTTGCTAAATGACGTGCAATGATAGTATGTCATCAATAAGCCATCTAATCGATTAGATTAAGACCCTAATCGATTAGACCATGATATTTTCCAAGATCTTGTCTATTTGCCATTAATACATGAAGTTGATTTACTTGGTGGAGGCAAAGAATAAATCTGATTTCACCTGAAATTTGAAGCATGTAGGTCACCTAATCCATTAGTCTCTTGCTTTTCAGCCTCCTTGGTGCTTTTTGGGCCTTTTGCTGGACTTTAACTTTGTCTCCCTCATTTTTGCACCCTTACTCATTCTGTTTGCACTCCTTTCTTGACAAATGCTTGGTTATCATGTAACATTGAACCCCCCTCCCCCCTTTTCGAGGGAACTACAACACAATGTAGTACGTCTTTCTCTATAAATTGTTGGATCAACAGTTAGTTAAACATGATATATATATATATATATATATATATATATATATATATATATTGTAAGTACGAACTTATCTACTCAGCCTACTAAAAGGTCAGTTGATCATCATAGATCATAAATGTTTAGACTGTCATCAATGACCATTTGCTTTGATCATGACCATTGATATACACCATCACCGAGAAATCATGGATCATAAGCATTAGCATAAAAAATGACAATCATAAACGTTAGGTATACTCCGGGGTATACTTATTACTTTGCACAACTTCATTTAATAGGCACTACGACTTCATTAAAATTGCAAAGCATCCCTGCAAAACACACTAGGTTTTCACATATGCTACCCAAATTTTCTTGGGTCCTGGTGCGTCAATAATTAAGAGGCTTATTATTATTATTATTATTATTATTATTATTATTACTATTATTATTATTATTATTATTATTATTACTATTATTATTATTATTATTATTATTATTATTATTATCTTTAGACCTTCTTAATTTATAAAAAAAATGGTTCTAGATCGCCAAATCTATCGCGACAAAATAATTTAAAAACATTACAATTCACTTTCTTCCTATTAATCACTTTACTATGTGTTTTACCATATTTAAACCTTAACCCAATTTTCTTTAAGGAAGGTCTTTGACTTGATAAAACCAGGTGTAATACCCCAAAATTTGCTCTCCCCTTTTGGCATCATAGTTCAGCATTATCATATATCATATCATATCCATCTCATTAGCATTGCATTGCATTTAACATAGAAAAATGAAGCATAGCATCCTTCTTACCATCAGGGCATGTGATCAGGTGGAAGGTGGACAATCAAGGAATCATTCAAAGCACAAAAAGGTCAATCAAGTTTCCTCAAGGCAAGCCAAGAGGCCTTTCATGTCTCATACTATCTCAATGGAACATCCACAATCTCAAGAATGAGAGGATCAATGGGAGATTGAAGCACTACATCTTTCACTATGCAAGAGGTTCAAAAAATGAAGGAAAACCCTCAAAAGAGATAGCTCATTGATCCAAAATCATCCTCAAATGGCATATATCATCATCTTTTAAGAGGATACATAACATACTCTGAGGAATTGGAAATTGAAGACTGCACGTTTTTCTCCTAGGAGGTGGGCACCAAAACTAGGGTTTCTAATAAAATCAGGGAATTTTTGATTTTTTGGACCAAATTTGATGTCATGGTATTTCATATGTCCCTAAGTGTATGGAGGTGGAAAATTGCTTCTCAATTGGTTTTGGAAGTGGTTCAATTGGAAGAAAGATCAGAAATCAGGAAAATTGGGGCCAAGTCAAATAATCAGAGGAAAAAGTCAACTCTTGACTTTTTGAGCCCAAAATCATGAAATTCATGTTACATATGTCCAATGTACAAAATTTGATCAAGAAACTCCAAAGGAATCATGAAAAAATCAAGATGTGGAGAGTTGCCATTTTTGGATGAAGAAGGGTTACTAAATAAGGCAAGTTTTGGCCATTTTACATCAGAGTTTGAACCAAGGCCATTCAAAATTGAAGCACCAAATGAAAATTCCACTCGGCCACAACAAAAGATCTTGTTTTAAGCTTCAAATCCATGTGTAGAACATCTCCATTGGATAAAAATTGAGTGAGATATGATTGATCAAAGTTAGAGGAAAGTAGGTCAAAAACCAGGTCATGACCAAGTCTTGCCAAGCTCATGCGCAGTCATTTTCTCAAACAAGTGGTGTGCCAAATGTTCACCCATGTTTCTCCAAGAGGGAAGCTCCAAATGAAAAACTTTTTAACATCAAAGTTGTTCCTTGTAATGTCATCTTCAATATTCATGTTGGACAAAATTCCATTTGATCAAGTTAGGAGGGAGATATAATGGTCTCAAGTTATGGTGATCTTGCTGAAATTCCATGCCAAGATGCCTTGCTAACCAACCTCATTGCCACGCCTTCCATCAGTTCCTAAACCTTTGTGTTGTGAGTCATTTTTCAACCTATTCCAAGTTTCATTTCCATCCAATTTTCATACCAAACATGCTCTATCACATCTCCTCTTCCAAATGACTCCAAAAACTCATCAATCCACCCATTGAGTAGGGAGAAAAACATCACCAAATCACCATATCTCCATTGTTCTCAGCTGCCATAAAAATCAGAAACAAAACCAATGTTATTGATGTTGTTGTTACAAGCTTGCCCGTGCATTGCTCACTCTCCAAACATTACTTCATTTAGCCAAACATACTTCCCATTTACCATACCACGTGCTACCCATGCTCATGAAAGGAAAGGAATGGAAACTTGTAGAACAAGTTTGTTTGCTACAGCACACATGAGTTAGCTCATTAATCTCCACCACAACTGTCATACACCTCCTCCACCATATCACAGCCATGGATAACTCGCCCTAACTAACTTGGCTCAGTTAGTTAGGGATGACTCACCTAAACCATGCTAACTCAGTTAACCTCACTCAGTTTAACCCTGGTTAACCCACACTATAAATGACAACCTCACTCACATTTCTTTGTTTTCAATTTCATTTTTCTCGTTTTCATCTCAAAGCTTTCACTACTTTCTCTCTGATTCTCTCACTTTTTCACCAACAATCTAAAAACTTCTTCTCAAAGTACACGATACTTCATCTTCACCATCATCAATGGCACATGATTGAAGGAGATTTCATCACGATTCTCAAGTTTGCTCCAAGTGTATTTCAGCATTGAATCTCTCTGCTCAAGATAACAAGTTACATCAGCATTTATTTTGCTTGATTTGGAGGCTCCAAGGTTGAAGAACAAGTGTAGTCTTTGGTTTTCTCAAGAATCTTCAAAAGCTACAAGTTCAGGTTCCAAACTCTCAAACTTTGCTCTGGCATTTTATGGTTTAATTTGTTGTTTTCATGCTGATATGAGCTTAATAGAAGCATTCCAGACTCCAGCTAGTTGATAGGCCTTCTAAAGGCGTAGTTGCAAAACTTAGGGCACAAGTTCATCTCCTCTGTTCTTGCTGTGTGTGCATGTTTTGTTGTTTTTATGAGCATATTCTTGATCTACATGAGCTTAGCTTCAATTTGGTATGCGATTTGTGTGTTTTGGTGAACATGTGAGTGTTGCAGGTGGTGGTTCTCGCCGGAGAAGGTGACCGGAAGTCCCTCTCCGGCCGGTGATCTTGTTTAGGGTTTTATTTGCAGTTTGAACGTGGATCGTTGGATGTTCATCATCGTGTGGCTTGTGTGATGACAGCGCATAAAAATGTCACATGCGTGGCACATGTTTTATTTTAATCAGAGTGAACATTATGTGGTGTGGTACACTGTATGTTGTGTGGTCACTCACGCGCGTGTGTTAGATCTGGTTACTTTGACTTTCGTTTGACCTTGACTTGATCCAATGGCCATGAGCGAGTCAATTTTGTTGACTGAGAGTGTATGTTTGTTAGTGTGTTCTGCGCAGACTTGGACCTTGGACTAAACTGATATTCACACCCCCCTTGCTTAAGGCCCAATGATTTTTGAACTCATTTTTACTAGGCATGCACCCCCATTCATTTTTGCATTGCATTTTATTTTTCCATTTTACTACACGTTTTCTTTTTAATTTTTAAAAATATCAAATAGCATCATAAAATTCCACAAAAATTCATGAGCATCATTAAAACATTTAGAAAATTTTTCATGATTTTATTTGCTGATTTTATGACCTTTTTACCCCTGATCCATAATTTTCTTTGAATTTCTTTGATGTGCATTCTTAATATGGTACATGATCTTGTTTAATTTTGTTCTTGATCATTAAAAATTGTTTTGATGCTCTTCTTTTTGGAATGAGTCGTTATCATCTTGAGGTATGTTAAGTGTTTTTATTTGATTTTTTTAGGTTAGTTTATGGCATGTTTGGTGTTCATTTTTGTGCTACTTTGTATGACATGTCTATTTGACCTAAGTGCATTGTTTGACATCATTTTTCCTTGGTTTCTTGCATGCTACTTTGATATGTGATTCATCTCTGATTTGTGAACTTCAATACCATGTTTTCATAATTTTCATGAGGCCATCTAATTTTTGTTTAATGCATTACCTTTGAAGCATAATAACATGTCATATCATCTCAATATTGGTGCATGTTTACATGACTTCTTTTGTACATAATGGCATGATCATTTGCATATTTGGTGAACCATTCATTTGACATTATAGGTCATTGGTACATATTATATGTCATCCTTGCATGTTGACTTTCATTTAAACCTTGTGCACCTTTAACATGTGGTGTTTGTACTTGTGTTTTCTTTTGAACTTCCATTTCAATTCTACTTCTTCTATCATTTCTTAAATGTCTTGATGTGCTTCATGAATACTTGTGAGAGGTTTGTGAATCATTTTTCATTTCATTTCAATTCTGATCCATGGATTACATTTTCCATTTATGCACATTTCTTCTTTTTCCCTTCATCTTTCATTCTCCCTTTTCTTATGGTGGCATGTTCTAATGCCATGGATGATGTTTGTTGCCTATCCACTTGGACTTGCATGATAATAACCATTTGTTTTCCATATGATGTACATTATGGTTGTGGCTCTAGGATTTGATTTCCCATTTAATTCTTTTGAGTTTTGTGATGCATTACATGTTCTTTTACTTCTTATACTTCTTATACATGTTTACTAACCATGTAGGGGCTTTGGTAAGTTTCAATTGAGTGTGGATAAGGAATCCACATTCAACTTCTATCCTTTCTCTTTTACAATTCCATTTTATGTTTTGTTAAGAACTTATGTGCTTTCTTTTAATAACTCATCACTTTCCCTTTGTGAATTACAATTCATCTTCTACTTTAGAAGTGAATTGTTTAATTCATTCTTTCTTTAGACTTTAGGTTGAAACCTCACAAACCTTAGGATCACTCCCTTAACTAATCAATTAGGATTGAGTCTTAGTCCATATAGATTTTTACCTTTACCCTCTCTTGAGTCTCTTTTCTCATCTCAAAGAAAATGCAAAATATCTAATAAAGGTAGGCATTTATTGCATTTAGGCCTTTCATATAAAGAAAAGGTTATAAGGGGTCTTCACTTATAATCTTAGAATGTATAGCATATAGCCCATCTTGGGTCAATGTGTTAAACATTTGATCTTATGTGAGGGACTTAAATGCAATACTTGTTGAAGGTACAAATAAAAAACACTTCTTCATTTCTTAATTAACAAAAACACTTAATAAACACAAGTATGCTAGTGTGTTTGAACCTTGACAATTGGAGCTAAGTGTGGAGGTCTTCTTCACTCTTAGTGTGCTTTCTTACCCATTCCATCTTGGAATGTGAGAATGTACACATTCCAATGACTAAGATTTAAATACACTATCATATGCAAACAAATCCAAAACACTTCCTTCTAAAAGACAAAAACAAACAATAACGTCTTTCCTTCGGGAATTCTTTTCTCATCTCATTCATTCTCAACGCACGAACGCGCTTCTACTCGTTCTCTTGCAAGATGGTAACGCACTCGGACCAGCGAGCCTGCAACACCTGAGCTAGAACGTAAGCCGTTCTCTAAAAAACACAAACAACTTTCCCTAGTGAGGGGAACTACGTCGCTCTGATTCTCATGCTCCCGATGAGATACGTAGGCAGTGGGGTAGGGCCCATGCGAGCACTTCTTCTATTTTCCCTACATTTGTTTCTCGTTCTTTTTCCATTCTTTCTCCTTTCTTTCTTCCAGTTCCTTTTCCAGTATCTTTTCTAGCACCCTTTGATTGAAGCAGCAAGCGTGGATCCCATCGGGTACGATGGACGCGAGGGGGTGCTAATACCTTCCTCTCGCGTAACCGACTCCCGAACTCAGTTCTTTTGGTCGCAAGACCATGTTCTTTCCTTCCTTCAGGTTTATGCGGTGTTTCCTTTCCCTCTCTTGGGATAAATACACATTGCTGGCGACTCTGTTTCGGTGCCACTTTTGCGTTTGTACTTGGATGAAAATCCCGGGAGCGACAGCTGGCGACTCTGCTGGGGATGACTGAACCCAGAATCTCTGGTTTCCTTAGCGAGTCAGTCCTAGCGCTTGTCTATTTTTCTTTCATTGGGTGTTTACTGTTGTGCTCTATTTACTGTTTTATTGTATGGTTATTTACTGCTTTACTGTACATTACTGTATTTACCGCATTTTAGCATTTTCATTTCACATGATATATTATGCTATACTGGACTGTGTTGTTTTCTGTTTGGCGGGATGGGTGTTCTGAGAGATAAGCCCACTACCAAGGCTTGAGTACACACATAGGTATTAGGGTGGATAGTCGTGACGCTTGCGTGGTGGTGACCACGTATTGTTGTTCATGAGACCCACAACCAGACGAGGTTCTATCAGGAGCTTTCTGCTACTGCATGTTATGCAGGCCAGTAGTTATTCTCTTGAGGAACTGTCGACTCTGGTGACCATTCCCGAGGACTCAGTTGCGGCACTCATCCCGAGTTGTGACAGTGGCAGACCACATTCCGTGGCAAACCCATTGCACATTCTCGATCCGAGGACCCAATGCTGGGAACTTGCTATAGGTTGTCCTTTTTGAAAGAGAATCAGTGGAGGCACTCCTCGATTGGCGATAGTACTGTACCCCGAGGGATGAATGTACTATTGCTTCTCGACCTCAGTGCCAGAAGCTGAGGACCTTTTTGTTTTGGAGAATCAGTTGAGGCCTCCTCGATTGATGATGATGCCAAACCAGAAATGGTGAACGTATCATCATTTCTCGACCTGAGAGCCCGGGATACTGAACATCCTAGTACCCACAGGTGAGAAGGGCGGGTTGTTTACAGGTTTGCAGGTAACCATGACCTCCTACATACCCGGTTTTCTATCATCATTGCACAAAAAGGAAGTTTCATCCTATTGTATTCAGATGGTTCTTATCTATGGTTCTATATTAGTCTCAGAGCTACACTGACACCGTTCACAGTTCAGCACAAACACCTGATTACCTGATCACATTGCCCTTTGCATTGCATTATCATATCCTAACATACATGTTTATTCATTTCCAGGTGCATATATTACCCTTGATTCCAATCATCAGGTCCCTGCAAAGATGAACACTAAAGAGAGGAAGAATATCATCAGCTATAAGTTCCTTACGCCTACTTTGGGCCCTATTGTTATGCTGAAGGGAATGGCGAGTCCTGCAGTACGAGAAGCTTTTGAAGAGAAATATGGGTGGATTTTATCTATGGTCCGTAATGTCAGTGATTATGAAGCCAGAGGTCTCCATACGTTGATGCAGTTCTATGATCCGCCTCTGAGGTGTTTTGTATTGCCAGACTATGTGTTGGTTCCTACCCTGGAGGAGTATTCCAACATGTTGGGGATTGCTATCAAGGAGGAGCCCCCTTTCTTTGGATCAGTGGGGGATCTTGACTTTGGAAAGGTGGCTGGTGCTCTTTATTTGAGCAAATCAGAGTTAGGCGACAATGTCTCCAACAAAGGAAAGATTCGTGGTTACAAGCTGGAATATCTGATTAAGAAGGCCCAGGAAGCAGCTAAAGGCGAGAATTGGCTTGTTTTTAATGCTTTGCTAGCCCTTTGTATATACGGCATAGTGTTGTTTCCCAACGAGCCGGATTTCATTGATACGGACGCTATACGAATATTCCTGATGAAGAACCCGGTGCCAACGCTATTGGGAGATCTTCACTACTCGTTGTACAACCGAAACGAAAAGAAAAGAGGAGGGATAATTCGTTGTTGTGCACCCTTGTTCTATAAGTGGTTTGCAGGCCGTTTACCACAATCAGGGGCTTTTGTGGATTCCAAAGATTCCCTAGAGTGGAAACAACGTTTAATGGGATTGGTGGCCAAGGACATCGTATGGGTAGATCATGGGCTGATTGGCAAGAATATTATCCACAGCTGTGGTAAGTTCCCTAACGTTCCACTGATAGGAAGAATGGGTGGGATTAACTACAATCCTTCTTTGGCCATTCGACAATTTGGGTATGCCCTGACAGGTCCGCCTATTAAGAGAGATGTGGAGGAGTCCCTCTATTTTCATACATCAGATAGTTGGGAAGCAGCACAGAAAGCTTCTGAAAGCTGGGGTAGCATACTGAAAAAGGGGAAAGTTACTCTAGGCAAGCCTAACAACCGGGTTTATCCAGCATATGAAGAGTGGGTGAAGAAAAAAGTTGAAGATTTTCTCTTGCCTTTTGGTAAGGCACCCCTTTTGTATCCGGAGAATGAGAAAGCAAGAAGCACTGCTACTGTGGAAGAGGTTGACAAGTTGCAAGCCTTGGTGAAAAAGCTCCAAGGAGAGAATTCCGAGTTGAGTAGCCGTCTTCAGAATGCTCTACATGCCAACAAAGAGCTGGAGCGGAAAGCCCAAGATGCTGAACAAATCCTAACTGCAAAAGAAAAAGACTTTGCTGGAAGAGCCCAACATTTCCGGAAGATTAGTAAAGGTGCTGATGATGCTACTCAAGCCCACAAGCAAACCAAACAGGCGTTAGCACAGACCAAAGAAAAGTTAACAAAGTTTCAGCACGCTTGGGACGAAGTTAGGATAGAGAATGCTGAATTACAGGAACAGTTGCAGATTAAGGACGAAGAGCTTGAAAAGGCGCATGAGCAGAGGAGAAAGTATCGGGAAAGCCTCGGTAAGAGTCAAGAACAGCTAGAAGAAGCTAGAGGTGAGCTGAGGAATACCAAGAAAGAGCTTGAAGAAGTCATGATAGAAAGGGAGATACTCAAGACGTAAGCTGGCATAAAGAGACACAAAGGAGTGTGTGATGACGAGGCTCTGATGCTGCATATGGGTTCTTTAACTGAAGATCTTGAGAAAAGGGATGTCTTGATCAAAGAAATGATTGAAAAGCCGAATCACCAGCGTACCCGTATACTTTTTGAGGAGATCAAATACTCAAGTGATAAGCTGAAGGATGTGGAATTGTCAGGCTGATGTTCTTTTCCTTATATTTTGTTGTTAATGGTTACCATCAGGCTTGTTGATGGATCCATTTTTCCTTGTATTGCATTTGCGGTTGAACCTTTCTTAAATGTACTTGAATACTTCGTTGAATGAGTATGAGCAGTTTTATTCAGAATTATTCCTTATCAGATAGCTGCACACAAGCACATGACCACGACACGTCTCTTTATATCACGATTTCTGGTCTTCATATTTCTGTGGTTGGATTGGAATCAGGGTATAAAACACCTCGGAAATGACAAACATGGCATTGCATATCATTTTGCATTTTTGTTACTTGCTTTTCAGGTACTCGTTGCAGGGTCTCTAACCTTTATTTGGTTTCAGGCAGTATAGCTGAGAATCATATTCACCGATATTCAACGCGAAGAAATCAAGTAAGAATCATGGATCAAGTGCAAAGTGATTTGGCTGAAATGAGGGCGCGTATGGACCAGTTCATGACCCTCATGACTGGCATGGCACAAAATCAGGAGAGATTGAGGCTTCTGGTCGAGCGTCCAGATAATGGGCCCGAAGGTGATCAGCATGACAATTCACAGGGACATGGCATTCCTCCTCCCGGTGGCAACCCTCCTCCTGGTGGTAACAATCGGGGTAATGGAAATGGTAGGCATGCTGGTGTTACTCTTGAAGATACTCTGGAAGACCAATTTACTCTGCTGGATGCTGATGTGGGTAATCAGGGTGATCGAAGGTATGATGAGTTAGCAGAAAAGATCAGGGCCATAGAATGCAAGAACTCTATGGGTATTGATGTTACCAGCTTGGGGCTGGTCTCAGGAGTCAGAATTCCCCCTAAATTCAAGCCTCCCACTTTTGATAAGTATCACGGCAATGCGTGTCCCCAAACGCATCTTCAAGCTTACTTTGGGAAGATTTCAGCCCATACGGATGACGAGAAGCTATGGATGCACTATTTTCAGGACAGTCTGGCTGGGGCGTCCTTGACCTGGTATATGAAGTTGAATAGAGCTGCTGTGAAGAGTTAGAAAGATCTGGCAGAAGCGTTCCTGAAGCAATACCAGTATAATATTGACATGGCGCCCAACCGCACCCAATTGCAGGGATTGTCCCAGAATGCCAAGGAGAGTTTCAAAGAATATGCACAGAGGTGGAGGGAAATGGCTGCCCAGGTCCAACCTCCCTTGTCAGACAGAGAAATGGCGGATATGTTTATGGGCACCTTGCAAGGGGCCTATCTTGATAGATTAGCTGCTTGTCCGTCATCTGGATTTGCTGATATCGTGATTGCGGGAGAAAGAATAGAAAGTCTGTTAAAGCTTGGAAAGATCCAAGATGTGAGTGGGGCTGGCTCTTCGGGGACGAAGAAACCGTTTGCTAGTAACCAGAAAAGAAGAGAAGGTGATACGAATGCTGTGTTTAGAGGACGAGGCAGAGGGCGTTCTCAAGCTTATTATCAGGTGGATGCTGTAACAATCCCTACACCGTCTGTTCAGAAACAACAACCCCAACAACAGGTTCAACAGCAACAACCTTTTTTCCAGCAAAGGTCTAGGCAGAGGGATCGTAAGATGGATCCTCTCCCTATGACTTATGCCGCACTGTTGCCCCGGCTACTCGAGTTAAAGTTGGTAGAACTCCGTACTATGAAAGCTCCAGTTGCTGGAAACCTGCCACCTAACTTCGATGCTAATGCTCGTTGTGAGTTCCACTCAGGTGCTCAGGGGCACTCCATTGAAAAATGCTGGGCTTTCCATCATAAAGTACAAGATTTTATTGATGCTAAAGCCATCAATTTCTCTCCCGCTCCTAATATTACTCAGCATCCCATGCCTGATCATAGTGCAGCAAATGTGTACGCAATTGAAGATGGGAGGAGATTGAATTTGGTGTTAGACGTTCATCAAGTGAGAACTTCTTTGTTGTTGGTAAAAGATCGTTTATTGAAGGGACAGGTGTTCCCGGGCTGTAATCAAGATTGTTCCGAGTGTATGAATCAGGAGAATGGCTGTAATAAGTTGAAGGTGGGTTTACAGAATCTGATCGATGAAGGATGTCTACAGTTCGACAGAGTCGTGAAAGACACTGATGAGATATCAACCGTGACCATCTATTACACTCCCGCTGAGATTCAAATGCCGGTCAATGCAGTTCCCGTGGCGAATGTTACGCAAGAAAGGTCCAGTCCTGTCACTATCACGGTTCCAGGACCAATTCCATTCACATCTACGAAGGCTATCCCATGGCACTATGGGGCAGATGTGTATTACGAAGGTAAAAAGCAGGAGGTTGAGTCGTCAGTTAGCCCAAATATTGATAATGTAGAGGGTGTAGGGGGCTTTACAAGGAGTGGAAGGTTGTTCGCTCCCCAAACCTTGAGAAGTGATAAAGAGGCAGAAGCTGCAGCAAAGGCTAAAGGTAAACAGGTGGTTGAAAATGCGCCTACACCTGAAGCAGAGACAAAGATTACTTTTGATAAGGAAATGGAAGAATTTATGAAGATAATCAAGAAAAGCGATTATAAGATTGTGGACCAACTGAATCAGACCCTTTCAAAGATTTCAATCTTGTCACTATTGATGTGCTCTGATGCGCATCGGCAGGCGTTGTTGAAAGTGTTGAAGAGTGCATACGTGCTACAAGAAATTACTGTTAATCAGCTCGAGGACGTAATCTCTAATGTTAATGTTAGCCATGGCTTGGGATTTACAAGTAGAGATCTGACTGTTGAAGGAAGAAACCACAATAAGGCTTTGCATATCACGATGGAGTGTAAGGGCGCAGTGTTATCTCATGTACTGGTAGACACTGGTTCATCACTCAATGTCTTGCCCAAGAAGGCATTAATGAAGCTGGAAGTTGATGGTTTGATCTTAAGGCCTAGTGAATTGGTGGTCAGAGCATTCGATGGAACTAGACGATCTGTGTTTGGTGAGGTGGAATTGCCCGTACAAATTGGACCACAGGTATTCAAATCCACGTTCCATGTAATGGACATACAACCTGCATATAGCTGCCTATTGGGACGCCCTTGGATTCACGGAGCCGGGGCTGTTACTTCTACTCTACATCAAAAGCTGAAGTATGAGTTTGAAGGGCAGGTTGTGACGGTGTGTGGGGAAGAAGACATCTTTGTGAGTCACTTGTCCACGTTCAAGTACATTGAAATGGATGGGGAAATTCATGAGATGCTGTGCCAATCATTTGAAGCAGTCAATATTGACGATGCACCTGAGTCTTCTTCTGTACCAGTTGGGGCCGGTACCTCCATTTCATCTTACAAACAAGCTGTCGAAGTCGTCAGGGCAGGCAACGCCCAAGGTTGGGGCAGGTTGATAGAGACCCCAATGAAGGAAGACAAATTTGGTATTGGTTATCATCCCTCTACAACTTCAGATGCGGGGGGCAGAGGACCCATTACTTTCAATAGTGGGGGAATTATCTACATGGACCAGTCTTGTGCAGCCACAGAGGATAGTGTTGACAGTAATTGTGACCTGGACAACTGGGTACGCCCTCATGCTCCGGGACAACAAGTGTAAAACTGGTCCGTTGAAGAAGTCATCCGGGTTACTCTTCAGACAGAGTAATTTTTATTTGTTTTTTTTCTAACCATAATGCATGTCAAAATCTTGCGCTTTGCCCAAGGCGTATAGATTCATTTGTAGGGCCACCATGGTTGCATTTGCAATGTTTAATCATTAATAAAGGACGTTTTGCAATCAAATTTTGTTCTCTGTCTTTCAGTTTTTATTTTTGCACAAAAAAATAAAATGGCAATGTTTCATTTTCTTTTGTTTTGCTTAAAAATAAATTCTAAAATAAGGCATGAACCCGTTCATGCAGACTTGATCCTCCGGATACCACTGATAACGATTTTGATATGGCTATGTATGACTTTGACAATCCGATTTATCAAGCCGAAGAAGGGGATGAGAAAGATTGTGAACTCTCTGAAGAACTGGCCAGATTGTTGAAACAAGAGGAAAGGGTCATCCAGCCTCATCAGGAGACTGTAGAAATCATCAATATTGGTACCAAGGACGCCAAGAAAGAGATCAGGATTGGTGCCAGCTTGCAAGCAGATGTGAAGCAAACTTTGACTGAAATGTTGCGCGAGTATGTTGACATCTTCGCCTGGTCGTATCAAGACATGCCGGGGTTGGATACGGATATTGTCGTGCACAGGCTGCCATTAAGAGAAGAATGCCCGCCAGTCAAGCAGAAACTTCGTCGGACTCACCCCGACATGGCTTTAAAGATTAAGGAAGAAGTCCAAAAGCAGTGGGATGCTGGGTTTCTTGCTGTGACTAAATATCCTCCGTGGGTAGCCAACATCGTGCCAGTACCGAAGAAAGATGGAAAAGTGAGAATGTGTGTGGATTATCGAGATCTTAATAAAGCTAGCCCGAAAGATGATTTTCCACTACCTCATATTGATGTGCTGGTCGATAATACAGCTCAATTTTCAGTGTTCTCCTTTATGGATGGGTTCTCCGGGTACAACCAGATCAAGATGGCACCTGAAGATATGGAGAAGACCACGTTCATTACTCCGTGGGGTACATATTGTTATAAAGTAATGCCTTTTGGGTTGAAAAACGCAGGGGCAACGTACCAGCGGGCGATGGTGACATTGTTTCATGACTTGATTCATAAGGAGATCGAATGTTATGTAGATGATATGATTGCCAAGTCGAGAACAGAAGAGGAACATCTGGTTAACCTGAAAAAGCTGTTTGAAAGGTTGAGAAAGTTTCGTCTGAGATTAAATCCAAACAAGTGCACGTTTGGGGTACGTTCTGGAAAGTTACTGGGTTTCATTGTGAGCGAAAGAGGAATCGAGGTTGATCCTGCCAAGGTGAAAGCAATACAAGAAATGCCTGAGCCGAGAACAGAAAAAGAGGTTCGTGGTTTCTTGGGTAGATTGAACTACATTGCAAGGTTCATATCTCACCTAACAGCCACGTGTGAACCAATATTTAAACTGCTAAGAAAGGATCAAACGGTCAGGTGGAATGACGATTGCCAATTGGCATTCGATAAGATAAAGGAATATTTGCAGGAACCTCCGGTTCTAATGCCTCCAGTTGAAGGGAGACCGCTGATAATGTATCTGACAGTGCTTGAAGGTTCCATGGGTTGTGTTCTCGGGCAACATGACGAGACAGGTAGGAAGGAGTATGCTATCTACTACCTGAGCAAAAAGTTCAATGATTGTGAGTCCCGGTACTCCATGCTTGAAAAGACATGTTGTGCGCTTGCATGGGCCGCTAAGCGATTGAGGCAATATATGGTTAGGCACACAACCTTGTTGATTTCAAAAATGGATCCTATCAAGTACATTTTCGAGAAACCAGCACTGACAGGCAGAGTTGCACGGCGGTAAATGGTCTTGACAGAGTATGACATTCAGTACACTTCACAAAAGGCCATCAAAGGAAGTATCTTGTCCGACTATCTTGCGCAACAGCCGATTGATGATTATCAACCCATGAAATTTGACTTCCCTGATGAGGACATCATGTTTCTCAAAGCTAAAGACTGCGAGGAACCACTTCCGGAGGAGGGGCCAGACCCTGAATCCAAATGGAGTCTGATGTTTGATGGGGCTGTCAATATGAATGGGTGCGGAGTTGGAGCAGTTCTTATCACGCCGGAAGGTGTTCATATGCCTTTCACTGCCCGAATAACTTTCGGATGCACCAACAATGAAGCAGAGTACGAAGCTTGTATAATGGGGATCGAGGAGGCGGTTAATCTACAGATTAAAACCCTTGATATATTCGGTGATTCAACTTTGGTAATCAATCAAGTGAAAGGGAGTTGGTACACGCACCAAGCAAATCTAGTGCCGTATAGAGATTATACAAGGAGATTGCTGACATTTTTCACAACAGTGAAACTGTACCATATTCCTCGAGATGAGAATAGGTTCGCTGATGCCTTGGCCACTTTGTCTTCCATGATCAAAGTGCAAGGATGGAACCATGTACCTAAGATTGAGGTATCCCGCCTTGACAGACCAGCATTTGTGTTTGCGGTCGATGCAACGTCTGATGACAAGCCATGGTTTCATGACATTAAGTGTTTCTTGAAAAGTCAAGAGTACCCGCCCGGGGCATCGTCCAAAGACAGGAAGACGTTGAGAAGGTTAGCTGGTAGTTTCTTCTTGAACAAAGATGGCGTGCTGTATAAAAGAAATTTTGACACGGTCCTGCTTAGATGTGTGGATAGACATGAAGCAGACCTGTTGATGATTGAAGTGCACGAAGGCTCTTTCGGTACCCATGCCGGAGGGCATGCAATGGCTAAAAAGTTGTTAAGATCGGGATATTATTGGTCGACTATGGAGTCAGATTGTTGCAAATATGCCCGCAAATGCCATAAATGCCAGATCTATGCAGATAAAGTGCATGTACCTCCAAATCCGTTGAGTATCATGGCATCGCCCTGGCCGTTTTCCATGTGGGGCATTGATATGATCGGAAAGATTGAGCCTACAGCTTCTAATGGTCATCGTTTCATCTTGGTGGCAATTGATTATTTCACCAAATGGGTTGAAGCTGCATCCTATGCCAATGTTACAAAACAAGTGGTAGCTCGTTTCTTAAAACGGGATATCATTTGCCGATATGGAGTTCCCGAAAGAATCATTACTGATAATGGTTCTAATTTGAATAATAAGATGATGGCTGAGTTATGCCGGGACTTCAAAATCGAACATCACAATTCTTCTCCGTACCGCCCAAAGATGAATGGCGCGGTCGAAGCGGCCAACAAAAATATCAAGAAGATTGTACAGAAGATGGTTGTCACGTACAAAGATTGGCATGAGATGTTACCATTTGCTTTGCATGGGTATCGAACGTCGGTACGCACGTCCACTGGGGCAACCCCATTCTCACTCGTATATGGTATGGAGGCAGTACTACCGGTTGAAGTGGAGATTCCGTCCCTCAGAGTCATGATGGATGTTAAGCTAGATGAGGCTGAATGGGTACGAGCCAGATTTGATCAGCTGAGCCTTATTGAGGAAAAGCGATTGGCAGCTGTATGTCATGGGCAATTATACCAGCGCAGAATGAAGCAGGCATTTGACCAAAAGGTGCGTCCTCGGGTTTACAAAGTCGGAGATGTGGTACTCAAAAGGATCCTTCCTCCTAATACAGATCACAGGGGCAAATGGACTCCTAACTATGAAGGTTCATTCGTGGTTAAAAAGGTCTTTTCGGGCAGAGCCTTATTGCTTACAACCATGGATGGCGAAGACTTTTCATCCCCTGTCAACTCGGACGTAGTCAAAAAATACTTCGCATGAATAGACCCGCTGGATAATAAAAATAAAAAAATCCAGGCAAAAAAGGGCATCCCGGCGAACCAAAAACAGAATAAGGTTCGGGCAAAAATTAGGGATATAATTGAAAAAAGATTGTACACCCGGTAAGTTGAAAACCCGAAAGGGTAACTTAGGCAAAAAAGGGTATCCTGGTGGATCGAAAACCTGAAAGGGCGGTCCACACAAAAGAGGGATTTAAGCGAATGACTACGGTCTGAGTTATCTGTACCCATTACCGTTTGAACAACTGACATTCTGAAAGATAGGAATCGCTCTGATCATTCCTCAGAAGGCAAGGTCGGGGAGTTTTGAAGACATACTGGTCATAACAGAATGGAAACTCAGTGGAATTCCGTTTTCACATTGCCATTAGGATAGTTTCTTTTCTCAATTTTCAGCGATCACCTCTTTCCAGGGATTGCTTCCTGATGTAATTGCCTATTCTGGGCTCTCAGTCAATAAATTGAATTTCAATAAAAAGCTTTCTATTTTTGTTTTATTGCTTTGTTTGCAAAAATGTCCTAATTTTTGATAAAACATTGCATTTGAAAACACGGCGGCCTTGCAATAACATGCGCAGAAAAAACATTTGAAATTACTTTGAATGTTGAATACTCCCGGATGGTGGATTCTAGCCACGCAATATTCGGGGCATGTGGGCATATTCTTTTATTGCAGGTAGCAGGTGCAGATGATTTTAAGCACAAGACCAGTAATCAATCACCCCACGCAAAAGACTGGGGCAATTACGGGTAAAGAGATCGGCGTTCATCGTTCGGTCGACGATTGTTCATAACGGGTCGATATCAGTGAATTAAGTTCAACTGGGTACCGTTGTATCTTATTAAGTCGATTCTCTCATACAGTACTTCCAACAGCTACAGGCTTTTCTGTGTCGATAACGGTCACAGGTTCCCCAAAAGAGTGGTCTCGTCGACACCGAAACTGATGGTCATTATCCCCAGCGAAGTCGCAGGAGTTTGAAGAGGCTAAATCTTCTGTAAAATCCTCTTATGACGTCCTCTTCGGGGACAAATTATTGGTTTGTCCAAGCATGGGGCATGTTTGTTTCCCCAGCATGAAGTGTTGATCATCCCCAGTAGAGTTTGAGGACAGTTGGTCTTCTGTAAAATCCTCTCAAAAGGCATTCCCCAGCACGAGACGTTTTAAAGCAGTTTCCGCCAGCAGAGTTTGTTATAAACTCGTCATCCCTAACGGAATTGTCTAAAGGGAAGCTCGCCTAACATGGGGCATTGTGGTACTTATCCTAAGCTTGACAGTCATATTCTTCAGCAGACTACTGTGGATTTGCTTTGGGTTTCCCCAACAGATCTCTAAGGACTCTTTCCTAGCAAGTTGCAGTGGAATGTTCTAACCAGGATTTGCATATCCCTGGCAGAGTAGCCCTGATCCCCAGCAAGATTGTGTCTCTGGTAATGATCCCCCACAGAGGTCAGCATCGAATCTTGTCAGCAATACTCCCCAGTTGAGTTGATGTTCTCCCCGCAGAGGTTTATAAGATTGGCAGAATCTATTCCTCAACAAGGATGGTACAACCTTTCCCCAGCCGGGTCAGAAGGTGGATAACCCCTACAAAGGGTCTTGGATTGGATAGATCCCCAAGCAGAGTTTTTATGACTTTTCTTCCCTAGCAAGACGCCATGCAAAGAAATTCTCATCCCCAGCGGAATCGCTGTGACCAGAATTCATTCCCCCAGCAGATGAAGTGACTACTGGCAGATTTATTATTCTTGAAGTCCAATTTATTTTTGGCAAACTTGACAATTCGAAGCAGACGGATTGTTCATTTATTCTCCAGCAGAGATACTATCCTCTCAGGAACCTCTAAAGTCAAGTCATTGATCATTGTTCCTCAGCAAAGTCGGCAGAGATGTCAGACACGGATGCAGAGTGTAATCCAGTATTGGAATTTTGCGAAAGTCCACCCGTAGTGTGGCAAGCCAGTAGTCGTCTGGCATTGTTAAAAGACGTTGGCAAAAGTCCAACAGTGGATTGGCAAAAGTCCATCTAAGGGTGGCAAATTCTTAAAGTCCAACAGTGGATTGGCAAAAGTCCATCTAAGGGTGGCAAATTCTTAAAGTCCAACAGTGGATTGGCAAAAGTCCATCTAAGGGTGGCAAATTTTAAAAGTCCAATAGTGGATTGGCAAAAGTCCGTCTTCGGGCGGCAAAAGTCCAACAGTGGATTGGCAAAAGTCCATCTAAGGGTGGCAAATTCTTAAAGTCCAACAGTGGATTGGCAAAAGTCCATCTAAGGGTGGCAAATTTTAAAAGTCCAACATTGGATTGGCAAAAGTCCGTCTTCGGGTGGCAAGAGTCCAACAGTGGATTGGCGAAAGTCCATCTTCGGGTGGCAAAGCAGCTAAAAGTCCAACAGTGGATTGGCAAAAGTCCGTCTTCGGGTGGCAAAAGTCCAACAGTGGATTGGCGAAAGGTCCATCTAAGGGTGGCAAATTTTAAAAGTCCAATAGTGGATTGGCAAAAGTCCGTCTTCGGGTGGCAAAAGTCCAACAGTGGATTGGCAAAAGTCCGTCTTCGGGTGGCACGAGGCTGCAAAGTCCACCAGTAGCGTGGCAAGCCAGTAGTCGTCTGGCGTCGTTCAAAAAGACATTTCTAAAGTCCACCAGTAGCGTGGCAGGCCAGTAGTCGTCTGGAATTGCATAAAAGACATTATTAAAGTCCACCAGCAGTGTGGCAAGCCAGTAGTCGTCTGGCGTCGTTCAAAAAGACATTTCTAAAGTCCACCAGTAGCGTGGCAGGCCAGTAGTCGTCTGGAATTGCATAAAAGACATTATTAAAAGTCCACCAGCAGTGTGGCAAGCCAGTAGTCGTCTGGTGTCGTTCAAAAGACAGATTTCTCCGACAGCATTTCATTTGAAGACTCAATCCAGCAGTCTTGTTGGGTTTATATCCCTTTTCTTCTTCATCATCCAGAGCAAATTTTTGGTTATATTTGGTATTCAATCACTATATACCTTGAAAGTCTGAAAGCAATTGCTTTCAGGCATTCAGGTCTACAGCGCTTGAATAGGGGCAGCTGTAATACCCCAAAATTTGCTCTCCCCTTTTGGCATCATAGTTCAGCATTATCATATATCATATCATATCCATCTCATTAGCATTGCATTGCATTTAACATAGAAAAATGAAGCATAGCATCCTTCTTACCATCAGGGCATGTGATCAGGTGGAAGGTGGACAATCAAGGAATCATTCAAAGCACAAAAAGGTCAATCAAGTTTCCTCAAGCCAAGCCAAGAGGCCTTTCATGTCTCATACTATCTCAATGGAACATCCACAATCTCAAGAATGAGAGGATCAATGGGAGATTGAAGCACTACATCTTTCACTATGCAAGAGGTTCAAAAAATGAAGGAAAACCCTCAAAAGAGATAGCTCATTGATCCAAAATCATCCTCAAATGGCATATATCATCATCTTTTAAGAGGATACATAACATACTCTGAGGAATTGGAAATTGAAGACTGCACGTTTTTCTCCTAGGAGGTGGGCACCAAAACTAGGGTTTCTAATAAAATCAGGGAATTTTTGATTTTTTGGACCAAATTTGATGTCATGGTATTTCATATGTCCCTAAGTGTATGGAGGTGGAAAATTGCTTCTCAATTGGTTTTGGAAGTGGTTCAATTGGAAGAAAGATCAGAAATCAGGAAAATTGGGGCCAAGTCAAATAATCAGAGGAAAAAGTCAACTCTTGACTTTTTGAGCCCAAAATCATGAAATTCATGTTACATATGTCCAATGTACAAAATTTGATCAAGAAACTCCAAAGGAATCATGAAAAAATCAAGATGTGGAGAGTTGCCATTTTTGGATGAAGAAGGGTTACTAAATAAGGCAAGTTTTGGCCATTTTACATCAGAGTTTGAACCAAGGCCATTCAAAATTGAAGCACCAAATGAAAATTCATCTCGGCCACAACAAAAGATCTTGTTTTAAGCTTCAAATCCATGTGTATAACATCTCCATTGGATAAAAATTGAGTGAGATATGATTGATCAAAGTTAGAGGAAAGTAGGTCAAAAACCAGGTCATGACCAAGTCTTGCCAAGCTCATGCGCAGTCATTTTCTCAAACAAGTGGTGTGCCAAATGTTCACCCATGTTTCTCCAAGAGGGAAGCTCCAAATGAAAAACTTTTTAACATCAAAGTTGTTCCTTGTAATGTCATCTTCAATATTCATGTTGGACAAAATTCCATTTGATCAAGTTAGGAGGGAGATATAATGGTCTCAAGTTATGGTGATCTTGCTGAAATTCCATGCCAAGATGCCTTGCTAACCAACCTCATTGCCACTCCTTCCATCAGTTCCCAAACCTTTGTGTTGTGAGTCATTTTTCAACCTATTCCAAGTTTCATTTCCATCCAATTTTCATACCAAACATGCTCTATTACATCTCCTCTTCCAAATGACTCCAAAATCTCATCAATCCACCCATTGAGTAGGGAGAAAAACATCACCAAATCACCATATCTCCATTGTTCTCAGCTGCCATAAAAATCAGAAACAAAACCAATGTTATTGATGTTGTTGTTACAAGCTTGCCCGTGCATTGCTCACTCTCCCAACATTACTTCATTTAGCCAAACATACTTCCCATTTACCATACCACGTGCTACCCATGCTCATGAAAGGAAAGGAATGGAAACTTGTAGAACAAGTTTGTTTGCTACAGCACACATGAGTTAGCTCATTAATCTCCACCACAACTGTCATACACCTCCTCCACCATATCACGGCCATGGATAACTCGCCCTAACTAACTTGGCTCAGTTAGTTAGGGATGACTCACCTAAACCATGCTAACTCAGTTAACCTCACTCAGTTTAACCCTGGTTAACCCACACTATAAATGACAACCTCACTCACATTTCTTTGTTTTCAATTTCATTTTTCTCGTTTTCATCTCAAAGCTTTCACTACTTTCTCTCTGATTCTCTCACTTTTTCACCAACAATCTAAAAACTTATTCTCAAAGTACGCGATACTTCATCTTCATCATCATCAATGGCACATGATTGAAGGAGATTTCATCACGATTCTCAAGTTTGCTCCAAGTGTATTTCAGCATTGAATCTCTCTGCTCAAGATAACAAGTTACATCAGCATTTATTTTGCTTGATTTGGAGGCTTCAAGGTTGAAGAACAAGTGTAGTCTTTGGTTTTCTCAAGAATCTTCAAAAGCTACAAGTTCAGGTTCCAAAATCTCAAACTTTGCTCTGGCATTTTATGGTTTAATTTGTTGTTTTCATCCTGATATGAGCTTAATAGAAGCATTCCAGACTCCGGCTAGTTGATAGGCCTTCTAAAGGCGTAGTTGCAAAACTTAGGGCACAAGTTCATCTCCTCTGTTCTTGCTGTGTGTGCATGTTTTGTTGTTTTTATGAGCATATTCTTGATCTACATGAGCTTAGCTTCAATTTGGTATGCGATTTGTGTGTTTTGGTGAACATGTGAGTGTTGCAGGTGGTGGTTCTCGCCGGAGAAGGTGACCGGAAGTCCCTCTCCGGCCGGTGATCTTGTTTAGGGTTTTATTTGCAGTTTGAACGTGGACCGTTGGATGTTCATCATCGTGTGGCTTGTGTGATGACAGCGCATAAAAATGTCACATGCGTGGCACATGTTTTATTTTAATCAGAGTGAACATTATGTGGTGTGGTACACTGTATGTTGTGTGGTCACTCACGCGCGTGTGTTAGATCTGGTTACTTTGACTTTCGTTTGACCTTGACTTGATCCAATGGCCATGAGCGAGTCAATTTTGTTGACTGAGAGTGTATGTTTGTTAGTGTGTTCTGCGCAGACTTGGACCTTGGACTAAACTGATATTCACACCCCCCTTGCTTAAGGCCCAATGATTTTTGAACTCATTTTTACTAGGCATGCACCCCCATTCATTTTTGCATTGCATTTTATTTTTCCATTTTACTACACGTTTTCTTTTTAATTTTTAAAAATATCAAATAACATCATAAAATTCCACAAAAATTCATGAGCATCATTAAAACATTTAGAAAACTTTTCATAATTTTATTTACTGATTTTATGACATTTTTACCCCTGATCCATAATTTTCTTTGAATTTCTTTGATGTGCATTCTTAATATGGTACATGATATTGTTTAATTTTGTTCTTGATCATTAAATATTGTTTTGATGCTCTTCTTTTTGGAATGAGTCGTTATCATCTTGAGGTATGTTAAGTGTTTTTATTTGATTTTTTTAGGTTAGTTTATGGCATGTTTGGTGTTCATTTTTGTGCTACTTTGTATGACATGTCTATTTGACCTAAGTGCATTGTTTGACATCATTTTGCCTTGGTTTCTTGCATGCTACTTTGATATGTGATTCATATATGATTTGTGAACTTCAATACCATGTTTTCATAATTTTCATGAGGCCATCTAATTTTTGTTTAATGCATTACCTTTGAAGCATAATAACATGTCATATCATCTCAATATTGGTGCATGTTTACATGACTTCTTTTGTACATAATGGCATGATCATTTGCATATTTGGTGAACCATTCATTTGACATTATAGGTCATTGGTACATATTATATGTCATCCTTGCATGTTGACTTTCATTTAAACCTTGTGCACCTTTAACATGTGGTGTTTGTACTTGTGTTTTCTTTTGAACTTCCATTTCAATTCTACTTCTTCTATCATTTCTTAAATGTCTTGATGTGCTTCATGAATACTTGTGAGAGGTTTGTGAATCATTTTTCATTTCATTTCAATTCTGATCCATGGATTACATTTTCCATTTATGCACATTTCTTCTTTTTCCCTTCATCTTTCATTCTCCCTTTTCTTATGGTGGCATGTTCTAATGCCATGGATGATGTTTGTTGCCTATCCACTTGGACTTGCATGATAATAACCATTTGTTTTCCATATGATGTACATTCTGGTTGTGGCTCTAGGATTTGATTTCCCATTTAATTCTTTTGAGTTTTATGATGCATTACATGTTCTTTTACTTCTTATACTTCTTATACATGTTTACTAACCATGTAGGGGCTTTGGTAAGTTTCAATTGAGTGTGGATAAGGAATCCACATTCAACTTCTATCCTTTCTCTTTTACAATTCCATTTTATGTTTTGTTAAGCACTTATGTGCTTTCTTTTAATAACTCATCACTTTCCCTTTGTGAATTACAATTCATCTTCTACTTTAGAAGTGAATTGTTTAATTCATTCTTTCTTTAGACTTTAGGTTGAAACCTCACAAACCTTAGGATCACTCCCTTAACTAATCAATTAGGATTGAGTCTTAGTCCATATAGATTTTTACCTTTACCCTCTCTTGAGTCTCTTTTCTCATCTCAAAGAAAATGCAAAATATCTAATAAAGGTAGGCATTTATTGCATTTAGGCCTTTCATATAAAGAAAAGGTTATAAGGGGTCTTCACTTATAATCTTAGAATGTATAGCATATAGCCCATCTTGGGTCAATGTGTTAAACATTTGATCTTATGTGAGGGACTTAAATGCAATACTTGTTGAAGGTACAAATAAAAAACACTTCTTCATTTCTTAATTAACAAAAACACTTAATAAACACAAGTATGCTAGTGTGTTTGAACCTTGACAATTGGAGCTAAGTGTGGAGGTCTTCTTCACTCTTAGTGTGCTTTCTTACCCATTCCATCTTGGAATGTGAGAATGTACACATTCCAATGACTAAGATTTAAATACACTATCATATGCAAACAAATCCAAAACACTTCATTCTAAAAGACAAAAACAAACAATAACGTCTTTCCTTCGGGAATTCTTTTCTCATCTCATTCATTCTCAACGCACGAACGCGCTTCTACTCGTTCTCTTGCAAGATGGTAACGCACTCGGACCAGCGAGCCTGCAACACCTGAGCTAGAACGTAAGCCGTTCTCTAAAAAACACAAACAACTTTCCCTAGTGAGGGGAACTACGTCGCTCTGATTCTCATGCTCCCGATGAGATACGTAGGCAGTGGGGTAGGGCCCATGCGAGCACTTCTTCTATTTTCCCTACATTTGTTTCTCGTTCTTTTTCCATTCTTTCTCCTTTCTTTCTTCCAGTTCCTTTTCCAGTATCTTTTCTAGCACCCTTTGATTGAAGCAACAAGCGTGGATCCCATCGGGTACGATGGACGCGAGGGGGTGCTAATACCTTCCTCTCGCGTAACCGACTCTCGAACTCAGTTCTTTTGGTCGCAAGACCATGTTCTTTCCTTCCTTCAGGTTTATGCGGTGTTTCCTTTCCCTCTCTTGGGATAAATACACATTGCTGGCGACTCTGTTTCGGTGCCACTTTCGCGTTTGTACTTGGATGAAAATCCCGGGAGCGACACCAGGTCAAAGTTTTCTTTCCCCTTAATAAATTTACCCAGGGTTTCATGCAAGTCTTTCACTTCCTCTTTTATTGAGGCACAAGTCTCCCATGTTCCATCTAGGTTTCTAATATTATCTATTTCATGCTTAAGTGTTTCATTGAACTTTTCTAAAAACTCAAGATAATTTTTAAGATCTAAGTTTTTCTTATTAATATTATCATTTTCCTCGATTAACTTAGCGCTTAATTTAAATAATAGCTTATATGATTACTTTTTTTTACCTCATTGTTATCTTCTTTGTGGGATGCTTTCAAACAAAGACCATCTTCTTCATTGGAAGAAGATCTTCAAGGGTTCTACTTGAGGTTGACTGATCAAGGTTCCTCCTTGATGTTGAATCTTCTAAAGTATGGTTCTTTGAGACTTCCCTCTCATTTTTCTTTTTTCATGTATTCCTCAAGATTAAACTTTTTCTTTCTCTTTTTGATGAATTAAATTAATGTGACGTTGAATCTTCCGAGGATCGTTCGACCACCGTGATTGTTCTTTCAAAGGAGATTATTAGAGTTGATTCTTTTTCACATGTGTTTGTTGGTGAAGTTGCTATAAATTCTTCTATACTTGAGCTCATTCCTTCATCCTTTAAAATTTGAATCAACTTATTTAACTTCTTGACGATTTCTTCCTTCTTGGATTTTCCCTAAAAATTGTAAACATTCCCATATCTCGATTTAAGGATTAGATAAGATTTCTAATTCCAATTCTTAATTATTAGATATTTGTTAATGACAAAGGTTCTATTATTATTTCTAAAATTTTTAAGGGTAGATAAAAATTTATGATGAAAGCATTCATCTTCTTCGCCTCGTGTATTAATTCTCTTTTGCTCAATACTTGGAAAAACAACATATATCATTTCAAGAGTGTCCCATATTTCCTTGGAGAAATTACAAGTATGGACGTAGAAAAATTGAGTTTCATCTAAAGGCAAAACTAAGAAATTTATAGTTTTAAAATCAATTTCAAAATTTCTCTTTTCTTCTATGGTCCAAAGAAAGCATGGTTTATCTACTTCTTCACCATTAACTTTATGAGTAGGAATAAATGGACCATCACTATATTTTCCCATAATTCAAAATCAAATCTTTGAACAAATATTTTAAATCTACCTTTCCTCATTTCAAAACTATCACCATTAAATGGTGAGGTGTCTTTAGGAAATTCCTCTTGTTAAAAACACTGTTTGAAGTCATCCACCTCATGAGATGATTAGTTCTTAAACAGGAGTCAGGCTCTAATGCCACTTGTTGAAAATATGACTCCATATACAAGAGGGGGCTGAATTGCAAAGGTTTGAAAATGATAGTTTAAAACAACATTATATTCTAAAGTATATTTTGAGTACATTTTAATTAAAAAGTTTGAATATACATAAAAAATTATGTGCAAATAAAAGAGTTATGGAAAGAGAGATGACACTAGGAATTTATAGAGGTTTAATCTTAAATAAGTGACCTACTCCTCTCTACCAGAATTGATATTGAGAGTATAATGCTTGAGATATTTTTATAAGTTTAAGCCTATGAACCCATTTATACAAGGAAAATAAGGTTTTAAGCTAATTTCCAACCAAATAGAAAACTGAGGAATAAAGTGGTTAGTCTTCATTCCAAACAATGAGCAGATTTTTGAGTGGTTAGTGTCTGAGCCAAATTGAGATTTTGAATGGGATGATTTTGAACCAAGTTGGAGTTTTGAGTTGGATATCCATTTAATCGAACTGATGTTTTACACGGGAAAACCATGAACCAAGATTTTTATCAGGCTGGTCTTGAACCTACTGAGCTTTTACACAGGTTGAACTCAGAATCTTGTGAGATTTTAACTGGGCAGATCTCAAATTAATAAAGCTTTTAACCGGGCTATACTCAAGAATCATTGTGAAGATTATTCTCTAATTATTCTTCATGAACCCAAAAGGAGAGATTTTCTTCAATAATGGAGCTCACAAACCAAACAGAGACTTAAGCTAATCCCTAAAAGAGATTTTATATGGGTTTATCTTTAAACCAAAATAACTACTTCTTTAGGAATAATAATTTACTCAAGAGGAAAAAGAACTACTGATAAATTTATAATAAATCCCTCACCCAGAATAATTTCCTCACTGAACTCGAGAATGCTCTTAAAGCACCATGGCTAAAATTTTGAGAGAAAAAGAAATGATTTAGAGAGATTGAGAGAAAGAGGAAAAATGAGATGTTTCACATTTTTCAGATGATTTGAAATGAAAGGGAAACCCTTTATTTATAATCCAAGTAATGGTGTATTTTAGGAAACAAATCATGGGCCAAATAAATGACATAATCAGTTAGATAATCGATTAGGTACTTGTAATAATTAATTATTGTTGCCCAAATATTTTGAAGGTTTTGATAGAGAGTCGTTACCGTTCATTAAAACACTATCACAGTCGATTATATACTCATTTATCCCTTATTTAATCTATTACGATAAATATCTAATCAATTAGACTATTATAAAATTTCTTCCAATCAAATGGACAATTTCCTAGCCAACTGGATAGGCTTCAAAAACATGTTTGGTTATTTTATTTGAAAAAGAGAGACTTCATAAATAGTTTTTAATGTGTCTGTGTGATTTAGCCATAACACTTCCAGAAGCTCCCTTATGTCTTTACAATACTCTGATCACTTAAATGGACACGTTCAGGCGAGCTTTCACACGATGATGTTTCAAGTCCTTTTCCATATATATATATATATATATATATATATATATATATATATATATATATATATATATATATATATCAATCATATAAGCACTTCACTTTGAATATTCTTTTGGATTAGGCTTGAGATTTCTTCAAGTTGGTTATTTTCATTATAGAGTTGTTAAGATATTACTGGTGATCATAAACTCTAACTCCTTAGCTTGATTTAGAGGAATAACCTGATCAGCCTCCTCGTGCATCTTTGACCATTTAAGCTATCTTTATTATTGAGTTGTCATCATTAAAACCAAATCACCATAAGGGTTAAAAAATCATGCTTATCTATGAGTTTTAATCACTTCTTGATTATACCTGCAGGTACATAGCTCCACAACTGCACTTTCTAGGCTAGCATATAAGGATACCCTGAAGCTTCTACATCTACCCCTTTCCACGAAAGGAAGATAGACACCTCTTGGAGCTTTTCCAAGTATCGGTCTCACTCAATTATGATAGCATTAACACATTCATTGAGAAATTCCTTTTCCTTTCAAAGACAGCTGGGCAAAATGACTTCTCCTTTCCTGGCCACATCAAACGCCACGACGTATAACGCCTAACATGTATGATATGCCAGATCTACTAATTCCTTATGGCGAACAACTTCAACCTTGCTTGAGAACTATGTGTAGTCATCTTCTAAAATAAAATCTCTAAACTCCCCAACCATTCACCAATCAAGGTGGGCAAGTAAAGAAGAATGCAAGGACACTAGATTGGACACAAAGCTTCCTGTAGAACTAGTTTCCCATAATTTTTGCTCATGCGTCTAAGGTCGGAGAATAGGTAAACTTTCCACATGAAGCATTTCAAGCTCAAGAATAACGGTCGGACCCCCTAGCCACATGCGGGGACCAACACTGAGCATCTTCCACTAGAACCTGGTCAAGAAAAAAGCCTCGGAGTTGGAGCCCTTACAACAACTAGGACGTTGGTACTACGTAACAATAAGGGGATGGCCTGAGGTTCCACTTCATTTGTTGCATTGTTTGATAACATTTCATCTTATATGCAAACCAATAATAGATAGGTTATAAAGTAAACCACCAAATGAACAATCAAGAAAATGGAATTCCTCATGTTACTCACTATATATTATCTTCCTAGCCTCTTTTGAGACGACATCCACCAACAAGCGTGTCTTTATGTATTGCTTATTCGGTTTCTTCGACCCTGCATCATGGGGGGAGGGTTAAAGTTGTTTACGAAACCCAAACCCTCGAAGAAGGATATCAATTTCTTATTCAGATAAATCTCCTCTTGATACAAATCACCCATCTTATAAATGTAAGTTCCGGAGTCCGCCAAGAAAAGGTTGTGACGATAGAGCTTGGATAATTCATCCGAACATTGATAAGGCAACCCAAATTTTATGGTACAAAAGTTAGCATGATTTGTCTCGGTGAGAGGGGAAACCAAGAAATATAAATCCTTGAAATTCTTCAAACTCTCTGAGTAAACATCAAACATCTTAGCACACTTCCTAAGAGATAACAGGTTTTGACCTCGTGTTGAGTCAGCGGAACTGCGTTGAGCCTTAAAGAGATGGAAGAAAAACGTCATAGACGACACTCCCTTCTTGTAGTCACACCTATATTGAAATACTTTAACATAGGCTCAGCTCACCGGATGCAATTAAGAAGGATAAATGAATAAATGATTAAGAACTCAAACCTTAAAGTCATTGAAAGGAAGGCAGAAATCTATAAAAGAAAATAGGCATTCATGATGAGGAATGACACACCCATCATATTTGTTGCATATCCTCTTGTCTTCCCCAGAGGAAAACATCCCCCCAATCTAAAGAAGATTCGACCTCAACAAAGGCATGGTCTAAGCCGCCCTCACCCACCAAGGCAGAGGTGATATCCAACGTCTCTTGAACCACACACACGACTAAGTCACTACTATAAAATATACCTTTCTTAACATGGTATTATCTCAAATATTAATAAACCGAAGTAATAGGTGATATTTAGACGTTTGCATTTTTATTTTAATTTATTAAAAGTCTTTCCATTACGGTCCCTAATAACAACTTTGGTGAAAAGTAGGAAGGTGTCACTTTTAACCACAGTTCGAATTCCAATTGTGGTGAAAAGTGGCACCTGGTTATGGGTTCAAATCCCAGCACCAACATTTTTTGTTTTTTACTTATTTTTAAGAAACTTTTCACCATGGTTGGAATTCCAATCGTGGTGAAAAGTGACGTATGGTCATGGGTTTGAATCCCAACAACAACATTTTTTTTTATTTTTACTTATTTTTAACCCACTTTTCACCTCGGATGGAATTTCATTCGTGGTGAAAAGTGGCGCCTTCTTATTTATTTAAAGATTAACATTATTAGTTCATTCACTTTTACTCTAGACGTACTTAGACAAACTTCATCTTCTGCCTCCAAACTTCTTTCATTTACGAAACATTATTTCTCCACTAAACCAAACTTAAAAACATCATTTTTCCATAAATCAAACTCAAAAACATTTCTTCCAATAACGAGTTTCGAAACTTCATCATCTCTTCTCCAAATTGAACGAAGCATGAAAAATATGGATTCAGCTTAGCAACGTTAGTTGTTGTTGTTGTGTTAGGTAAAATGTTCTTGTTTAACAATTCTATTTATTTATTTATTTTGTTGTTGTTGTTTTTGTTATCGTCGTCGTTATTGTTGTTGTTGTTGTTCTTCTTCTTCTTCTTCTTCTTCTTCTTCTTCTTCTTCTTCTTCTTCTTCTTTCTGTTGTTGTTCTTAATGTTCTCGTTGTTCTTTTTATTATTCTTGTTGTTCTTGTTGTTGTTCTTATTGTTGTTGTTATTTTTTTTGTTGTTGTTGTTGTTGTTGTTGTTGTTGTTGTTATTGTTCTTCTTGTTCTTGTTGTTTTTCTTGTTGTTGTTATTGTTATTTTTGTTGTTCTTGTTGTTCTTGTTATTGTTCTTGTTGTTCTTGTTGTTCTTGTTATTGTTCTTGTTGTTCTTTTTGTTCTTGTTTTTCTTGTTGTTGTTGTGTTAATAAATTTAATATTATATATTATGATGAAAGTTATCAATGTAGTTAGGAAAAACATGTGACAAAAATAAAAAATACTGACAGACCTTTCACCACGGGTATTTAAAATAACTGTGGTTATGGGTAGCGCGCTTTCCAGTTTTCTACCACGGACATTGGACTATGGTTGTACATAACTCACATACAATTACACCCTACCTAAAAACGGTTGTTCAACCATTATTATAGGTCTTTCGCAACCTTGATTATATGTTTTTTTTCGTAGTAGTGAGTTGTCCCCGGTCACCTTTCAAATTCTGGTTGGATAGTTTTTCATTATAAAGGGTTCTGCCAACACATAAAAAAATGAATACAAGTAGCGTCCCAAAGTAGATTTAAAGATAAATATGGCATCCCTATCAAAGTACATATATGATAGGGAGGTTCATCAAAATTCAAAATAGAAACGCCAGAAATCCTCTAACCATCTTATTCCAAAAACCCTAATAAGAAATCAAGAATATAAGAGAATGAGGCATGAGTATTACCTCGAAGAAAAGAAGTTGATGGTCTGCATGTTTTAGATCTTCCCAAAAGGAGCGGCGCAAATAGGTCAGATATGAAGAGCAATATATAAAGAATGGCCACAAAAGAAGAAGTTACAAGCAAAAGAGTAGAAGAGTTCAGAAATTCACAAATGACGAAGAAAGAAAAAATAGTAGTTCAAGAACTTCTTATATATGTCTCAATAAGGGTGAATCGTGTGATCCATTACATTGGGAAGTTCAAACCACACCACCATCAGTCGAGATCTCATTGTGAGTTATACAGAGTACTGGAGTATTCTAGGACAATGAAGATATCATTACTGCCAAACATAGGGACATTTGCTAGGACTTCCATGTGAAACATCATCGATTAAGAGAAAAACATTTAATGCATATGTTCCCAAAGCTAGTCATGTCCCATCAAGAATCTTCACTTGCTTTGGTTAATAGTCGGCCTAAAGGTGTGCACGAATAAGTCCTCATTCTACAGAATATGAATAAGAGCTTAGGAGAAACTGTTCTGGGCCGTTCGCAAGGCCTATGACGAAAGACCTAAGAGCGAATTCAATGTAGAAAGAGCATGAAACAGATAGGCCTTCACTATAGCCAGAAGCAGGAGATTCTGCCAGCGGACGCATCAACCACCATCCAATTCAATCAAACGATTGTCTGTATAAAACATCACATCACGCGCAAACAGTTTCAACAACTCTTGATATATAAAGGGAAAACGCATCATTTCAAGTGTTAAAATTTATTCTCACTCACACATTACTTCTCATTTCTTATTGACTCAGACGTTGGAGTACTAACTTTACAGGTTCGTCTCACTCCATCACACCAGAACTATTGCTCCACCACCGTATAACCAACTCCACCACTTTATCTTCCATTTTCTATTTCGTAACTAAACAACTCTTGATTATAAAATCTTATAATCTTATTATTATACACATTTAACTCTTATAAATTTTATAGAGATGATTATTAAAATATTATAAAAACATTTAATAATAAAATTTATTTTATTTAATATATCTATACTAAATTATTAAGGAGAGTAAGTAAAGGAAAATTATTCTTAGATCAAGTAAGTTGATTATAGGCTTAAATAGTGTTTTCAAGCCTGTAAGTTAGCGAGTTTTTGGTTTTCGTCTCTGTAATTTATTTGTTTTGGTTTTAGTTCTTATATCTTACTTTTTGCTTGCTGTTTAGTCCATAAAACCAAAATCCGTAGGAAAATTCAAAGGTTTCCTGTGAATTTTTCTGCGGAATTTGGTTTTAATGACTAAAACGAACACGAATGTGAAATATAGGGACTAAAACAAAAAAAAAAAATTACAGAAACGAAAACTAAAAACACGCTAACTTACCGGGACAAAAACACTATTTAAACCTTGATTATATATCAAATTCCACCCATTCTAGAAAAATATTGGTGCAAGCATATACCGACAGCTAGCGCCCACGGTTTTTGATTCGGGTGAATTCTCGCACAGGTTATTTTCCTAAAAGCATGGAGGCTCTCGAGCAAGTTCCTAGTAGTGGAGATATAGTATGTTGTAATTCTTGAGGGTGACAAAAAGTGTCCTACTTTACCAACGTTTGAAACTTCGACAAATATTTCTTACTTTACCCATTTTCTTTTCATCCTTATCTTATCCATCATAGTTTTAACTAGTGGGTGTTAATTTCATTAATTTATCATCATCCATTTAATCTATCCAAGCATATATCTATCCGACTAATCTACTATGATAAAACAAAAAAGAATTAGATTCGATTTATAATTAAAATGGAAAATTCATTTATTTGTTCCGTTAGCATATTAGATCATTTTAATTAAATTTATATTATTCATTTGATCGAAAATAAGGGTTACAAGTGTCTCAGAGGTACTTTATAAAATTTCTAAATTAATTTTTTTAGTTTTCAATACATTGAATGATAGAGTCATAAATTTTTAGGGAGATCATATGAAAGAACATTTTTATGTTGGTTCTTTTTTTATAGACAACACATCAACTAAGAGATACATCACATATTTATTAAAAATTTTAAAATAATATATGTATGAGTTCTCTTATTTATAAGTGTTCAAATATCTACTTTTCTAATTAATATAAGACTTTTCCACACTTTAGTTTTCATCACGTCCAACTCACAATTGTTTTAGTCGATCAACAATACTCCCCCTTAAGTAGAGGCTCTTCGATTCACAAACATGTGTACTGTCGTTGACACTTTTTCAACCGGACATGCCTCATGTACACCTCGAAAAATTTAGTTAACCAGCCGAGGCATAAACTCAGAAAAATCGATTATACGTCTTAAAAAATTTCTGAGGTCAAGTTGGAAGGACGACCGAGCATGATAGGATTAACAACTCGGATTCCGGTTACGAGTAGCCCGATAGAACAAGGCGGAGTCGACCTCATATGAACCAAGGACTATCCCACCCATACAAAGTTGGGACCAATGACAAGGTCGTATGCCATGTGGAGAGTCACAAAGGACGGTTATGAAATGATGCATTATGACTGAAGAGTTATAGTTACTGAAGAGATATACGTTACATAGCAATTATAAGAGACGGCGAACGTTACTTGAAGAATATTGATGAAGAATATGAAGGGAGATGACAAAGAGGAAGAGAGGAAGTTGGGACCTATAAATAGGAAAATATTTTAGAGAAATAGACAAACAATAATCTGTCATGGACATACATCACAAACAGCTTAATCAGCCATCTAATACTCTCGTCAAGTTAGAATGGGGAAGTCAACCTTTTAATATTTTAGCAAGAACATTTGGCGTCCATCGTGGGGCCTCCGTAAAACCTGCCCAGTGTTAACTCCAAATTTCGACGCCTGATATTGGATTAAGAGCTTTATTTTTTTTAAGAAGTGGGATTTCTGATGTTTTGGGGACGTCGACAGGGATTGTACTTGTAGAAGGTTTAGTCGAAGATGTCTTCATGCAAGAAGGAAGTATTTCAGGGACTTAGAAATATTTTTAATTTGGAGATGTTCTTCGACAGAAGGTTAATGAGCGTCGTTCGATTTGGAGATTCAAATTTAAATAATGGAGGGAACTTTGTCCTTATCCATTTGAGAGAAGGGACACGTGGTGAACATCTGAAGAATGAAGACATGCAGGATGCCATGTGTTTCGCTCTGATTAACAGGTCGTTAGTGGATAGTTATTTTTCACCATTATAAATAGCAAGTCTTAGTATTAGGATTAGGGTGTGTTAAAGTTGTACAAATTTCTCAAATCACTCAAAGTATCTGTGTGTAGTGTGAAACGAGTTGCTAAAGAAATGTACGTGTTATGTAACACCATTTTTCTTATTCAATGCAATCCAATTAATTTTTATTCAGAAGTTTACCTTTTTTCCTTTACTTTTTAAAGTCACTTTCCAATCCCTTTTTAATTATTTCTTCATATTATCTTCTTTTCAAGTCTTGTCGAAACGCATGTGTTTCCAAATATGAACGTAGTCGAAATGTTCAGCATTATTTCTTTATCTTTTTAAATCGTTTTAGCACATGTCCTAGGATCTAGTTTGGTCAATCCTGCAAGTTACTCTTTTTTTTTTTACAAAATTGATAGACTAGATGTTGTTTACTATTTTTTCCAGTAAACAAATTGGCACGCCCAGTGGGACAAGTGCTAAACGAATTTCTTGTGTTTTTAAAAGAAATTTAAAATTCTGCATTTTTGATTATTTCTTCTCTATCGAAAACTACGTTGTATGCTATTAAGAAGTGGTAAAGTAGCCACCAGAAACGAAGATAGACCAAAGAGGAGATATACGAGGAAAATGACAAGTACTAATCAGCCAAACAGTTCGAATCCTCAAACTACGTCCAGTATCAATGTAGAACCAATCCCAGGGTCTTCGACTGGAAGACACACGGTTTCTGCACCCATATCTGAAGCCATACCGTCTATGTCAAGTTCGACCCCAACACATTCGATCGCTCATACTCAGCCCATTCTCAATTATGTTGGATCAAGGGGTCTACCAAGGACTCCCCCACCAGTGGGAAATGCTAACTTCCAACCATTTTCCCCTGGATTTTCTATGCCTTTGCCTAGTCGAGACCCACCTTATGGGATGCCAACTTTGATGATGGCGAACTTACAGAATGCTCCTCCAGTATTTACAGAACCCATAGTAACTTCACCTTTACAAGGGTCAGGATCTGGGGTTAATATGGGTCGAAACAACCAATCCTTAGGAATAGGATATTCAACCTAGATGCCAGGCTTGACGAATACTACTGTAGCATATTTAAGGCAACAAATGAATGAAAGTAACCATCAAATGGTCCAATGATCACCCAGACTAATCAGCAAATGGCTGCGCAGATGACGCGCCTTGCAGATTTCTTTGGTGTACCTAACCCTCCTCGACACCCTCAGAGAGAGTATATCGCAGGAAACCAAGGGGCAGTGTTCGAGGAGGACCCCACTATTAACCAGAGCCAACAAAACCCAGGAAACATACCTCAGGCGAATTTAGAAAACTAAGGAATAGTCGACCCCCTAGAAATCAACCACAAATTCCTGTAGGAGAACAACCAAGGATGGTTTTGGTGAATAGAAAACAGGACGCTGACAACGTTATACAACAGGTTCGACGTCATGACGTGGCAGTAGATAACAATTTTGCAGCCATGGTCCAAAGGATTATGGTCCAAAATGGAGTAAAATTTGGCCTTCGGAGGCCAAATTATACATCTCCATTGTCAGAATATATTCTCCAGTCGGAATTACTCCCTAGAACGAAAGTCCCTAAATTCACTAAGTTTTTTGGGGACACCACTGAGTCCACTGCCGAACACATGGCCAAATATGTGATAGAGGCTGGAAAAATTGCGAATAATGAGAATCTTAGGATAAAATACTTCCCAAGTTCTTTGACGAAGAATGCCTTCACGTGGTTCACAACCTTGCCACCAAATTCGATCCACAATTAGACCCAGTTGGAACGACTATTTCATGGGCAATTCTATATGGGACAAACGAAGATTAGTCTGAAGGAGTTGGCTAGTATAAAATGAAAGTTCACTGATCCAATAGATGAATACTTGAACAGATTCTGACTGCTCAAGTTTAGGTGCTTTACACAAGTGCCGGAACATGAGTTAGTCGAAATGGCCGCTGGAGGCCTCGATTATTCCATTAGGAAGAAATTGGATACCCAATATTTGAGAGATATGGCTCAATTGGGTGATAGAGTTCAACAACTAGAATGCCTAAAGGAAGAAAAAGGCTAGGGGGAATAAGAATAAAAGGGTGGCCTACGTCGAAGTTAATGACGAAGATGAAAAATATTATAATGAGCCAGTAAGTTTCGACGAAGGTGAGATTGATCTTGCTGAATTGAAACAAGTCCTACCTTATTCTTGTAAGCTGTTGGCCCCTTCGAATGGGAAAAACCCTGCCGAACTAGAAAAGAATGATAAATTCCCCAAGAAAACTTACACTTTCGACGTTACTAAATGTGACGAAATTTTTGACTTGTTAGTTAAGGATGGTCAGATGACAGTGCCTCATGGTACTAAAATGCATCCTTTAGAACAGAGAAAAAATAGACGTTTTTTTAAGTATCATAATTTCTTGGGCCATAAGGCTTCTCAATGTTTTTTTTAGGGATCTTGTCAAGAATGTTATCCAATAAGGAAGGCTCAAGTTCGGTGAGAAGTTCAAAAGCCAGATGAAGATCGATTCAGACCCCTTACTAGTGGCTGATGCTCACTATGCAGAGCCAACGGAGGTTAACATGATCGAGGTCGCTGAAGTTCTCGACAACAATATCAACATGGTCAAAGTCATTGATGACTTCAACAATGGAGCAGTCATGGTCAGGATCACTGAAGGTCTCGACCAAGAATTCATAAAGAGTTTTGCTAGCGAGGCTGTCGAAAGTTTTACCAAAGAAATACTGAGGGTGTCGACATAGGGGTTACTGAAGACGCCGACGAAGGAATCACTGAGGATTCCCAGTGGATGATGGTAACCAAAGAAACCGCTGACGGTTTCGTTCAGATGGATAAGGCTGCTGAGAGCCTTCAGATGGAATTGTGTAAGCTTGATATCACTGAGGAAGTCAAAATGGAAATCAACATGGTGGAGATTTTGCAAGAGACACCCATGGAGGTCGATGATGAACGTCGACAGGAAAAATAAATTAAGTTGGCCTTCCCAAAAGAGGAGGAAAATCTGATTGACTTTATACACAGGTGTCAAAATAAGAGGTCAGAAGTCATGTTGTGTCCCAGATGTAGCGCTGTATTTGACAAGAAGGCAACGCAAAATCTCGAAGGAGTTCGAAAGGCCAAACAAAGGCTCGAGGAGAAAGCCCGTCATGGCCAGTGGGGTTTCGACCTAAGGAAGCCTGCTTCGAAGTAAGAACAGCCGGAGACTAGAGTTCCAGGGGCAAGGCCCGCTACTTTTAAACCATTTGCAGAACTTTCAAACGGCAAGTGGGTAAAACCAAATGAGAATAAGGAAAAGAGCCAACAGAAATGGCAGAGTTTTGATGTAGAAAGAGGCACTTCGATGGCCTCAAAGAAACCAGCTTACGTCTCAGAGAACTACAAAGGGAAAAACCCCATGTCTAGGTCCCAGTGGAGAAAGGAACAAAGACGAAGGAAAGCCCAGAGAGAAGCTGAGGCGAAAGCAGAATCCTGCACCAACGTACTAGTCGACGGGAAAAAGCCCAAGCTTGTTGAAAAAGCGTCTGCCGCTACACCAGAACAAGCAGACAAGGAAGAGTATGATCGAAAGATTGCTGAGGATGAATTGCTAACTGATAATTTTGATTCAAGATCAGAGGAGTCTCTAGACATATTGGTCAACTTGGTATATGTTCTACCGAGGGAGGTCGACCAGGTATGTGAGGTCGAAGATACGGCGGATAACATTGATGTAGAAATGGCCACACATAGGCCCGTTTGCTATTATGTGATGAATAACGGGTGTGTCGAAGAGCAAAATGCATTCTTCGAAAGGCCCAGTGAAGCTATGAAAAGCCATCTGAAGCCTCTCTTCATCACTGGGAAGATTGAAGACGTACCAGTTAACAAAATTCTGGTGGATTGCGGCGCTACCGTAAACTTGATGTCACACTTCATGTTGAGGAGAATAGGAAAGTTCGATACTGACACCAAACCCCACAACATGGTGTTATCCAATTACGAAGGGAAGGTTGGCAACACGTTGGGGGTAATCCAAGTAGACCTGATGGTAGGGACAGCCACAAGGTCAACCATGTTTATGGTTGTAGAGACAAAGGCCAACTACAACCTATTATTGGGACGAGAATGGATCCATGGAATAGGAGTCGTGCCATCTTCGATGCACCAAACAATCACCATCTGGCGAATAGATGGTATTGTCGAGAACATTGAAGCCGACCAGAGCTATTTCTTGGCTTCGGCTAACCATGTCGATAGTCGAAACTTCGACAAGAATTTGGCTAACATCGCTCCATGTAACCTAGCCAATTTTGCGTTCACTCCAGACGACAACGTGTATTGTTCACTGTACCTACATCCAACAAATGGGTTCTAGTGGGATCGGGAAGTTGTAGGAGAAGATGACTTTGCTTATGAAGGGACATCCGGAGTTAACTCCACAGGCCGGGGAAGTGAATTCGACGATGATGCCTGAGTTTGAGGCGCTCGAAAGGATTTCGACATACATAGCCGAAAATAAACTACAAGCGTCCTTAGAGGCCGAAGTTAAACATATCGCTGATGAATCCAACAAAGAACCAAATCAAGAAGGTACTGGTAAGGACTTCGACCCAGAACCACCTAATAAGGTTCAGGATGAAATACAAGGCCAGAGGCTCGATGCGATTTATGATGACGAGCCTTTGGGTTTCGAGAAGGATCCGTTGGCAGCCAACATCAAAATGCTAGCGCAAGATCCTTTGGATGAAATCGACCTGGGAGAGGGGGCAACGAAAAGACCAATATATATCAGTGCAAATATCAGCCCACAACTCAAGGTCGAAGTGATCCAGTTGTTAAAGGATTTTAAAGACTACTTTGTATGGGATTACGATGAGAGCTTGGTTTGAGCAGAGAGTTGGTCGAACTGAAGCTGCCAATTAAATTCGGAAAGAAGCCAATCAAGCAAAATCCAAGGCGGTTTGCACCAGTAATTCTCTCGAAGATCAAGGAGGAAGTCGAAAGGCTTCTTCGTTGCAAATTTATCCGAACGTCCAGGTATGTCGAATGGCTTGCAAACATCGTGCCTGTTATAAAAAAGAATAGTGCTTTGAGGGTTTGCATAGACTTTAGAGATCTAAATACTGCGACCCTAAAGGACGAATACTCAATGCATGTGGCGGAAATGCCAGTCGACTCTTCCGCTGGCCATGAATACCTTAGCATGCTCGACGGGTATTCTGGGTATAACCAAATATTCATTGTTGAAGTGGATATCCCTAAAACTGTGTTTCGATGCCCTGGGGCCTTAGGCACTTACGAATGGGTAGTTATGCCTTTTGACCTAAAAAATGATGGGGCAACATATCAAAGAGCAATGAATACAATCTTCCATGATTACATAGAGACTTTTATGCAAATTTACATTGACGATATTATTGTAAAGTCTTTTTCAGGGAATAGTCATATTGACCATCTTCAACAATTATTCGAAAGGATGCGGAGGCATGGTCTTAAAATGAATCCTCTCAAATGTACTTTCTGTGTGCAGGCGGGAGATTTTTTAGGCTTTGTGGTCCATAAGAAGGGAATTGAAATAAATCAGAATAAGACCAAGGCCATTATGGAGGCGAAAGCGCAATCAATAAAGAAGGAACTGCAGTCACTGTTGGGAAAGATCAATTTCTTAAGGAGACTTATCTCGAACCTCAGTGAGAGAACTCAAGCCTTCTCATCTCTACTCCGACTAAACAAGGAGGGATTCGAATGAGAGCAAGCTCATCAGGAAGCTTTTGACAAAATCAAAGAGTATTTGAGTCATCCTCCAATTCTAGCACCAACTTATAGAAATAGGAGCATGAGATTGGACATATCAGCGTCAGACGAAACTTTAGGGAGCATGTTGGCTCAAGAAGATGAAAATGGCGTCGAAAGAGCCATTTACTACCTTAGTAGGGTTTTGAATAATGCAGAAACTAGGTATAGCATAGCTGAAAAATTATGTTTATGCTTGTATTTTTCTTGTACAAAGTTAAAGCATTATATAAAACCAGTTGATGTTTATGTTTCATCTCATTTCAATATCATTAAACACATGTGTCTAAGCCAATTTTGCATAGTCGAATTGGTAAATGGGCATTGGCTTTAACTGAGTATTCCCTGGCATATATGCCTTTAAAGGCTATTAAGGAACAAGTGGTACCTGACTTCATTGTCGACCAATATATAAACGAAAATGTGTCGAATTATCTTGAGCTTGAACCTTGGAAATTGTATTTCAACGGTTCTAGTCATAAAGATGGTACATGTGTAGGAGTCGTGATCATTTCTCCTAATAGAATTCCAACAAAATTCAAGTATAAAGTCGAAGGTATCTGTTCGAATAATGAGGTTGAATATGAATCCTTAATAGCCGGACTTGAAATATTGTTGGAATTGGGGGAAACTCAAGTCGAAATAATGGGAGACTCAGAGTTAGTCATAAAAAAATTACAAGGGAGTACAAATGTGTGAAAGAGAATCTCATTATGTACTTCGTAATAGCCAATCAATTACTAAAAAAGTTCGAAGTAGTGAATATTCGACACATAACTTGATTGGAAAATCAAGTGGCAAATGACCTAGATCAGATTGCTTCTGGATATAAGGTGTCGAAGGAAAGATTAGAATATGCAATCAAAGTCAGAGGAAGAGTTGTATCAGCCAGATTGTCCCCATCAGACATGGAAACAACGAAGCTTGGATACGTTGATAAAGAAAATTTCGAAATCTTAGCAGTGGATAGCTTAACAAACGAAGATTGGAGGAAACCAATAGTTGAATATCTGCAGAACCCAACGGCGTCCACTGATCGAAAAACCAGGTATCGAGCTTTAAGTTACGTTCTTTTGGGTAATGAGTTATTTAAAAAGACTCCTGAGAGAGTTTTGCTTAAGTGCCTTAGTGAGTCAGAAGCATACTTAGCCCTTTCGACAGTTCAAAGTGGGGCATGTGGTGCTCATCAGGTAGGCCATAAGATGAAATGGATTTTGTTTCGACAAGGGATATGTTGGCCTACTATGTTAAAGGATTGCATCAAATTCGCTAAGGGATGTCAAGAGTGCCAAGTACATGCAGGTGTACAGCATGTCCCCGCAAGCGAACTACACTCCATAGTCAAACCATGGCCCTTTAGAGGTTGGGCTTTGGATTTGGTTGGTGAGATTCGACCAGTGTCATCTAAAAATCAAAGGTACATTTTGGTAGGCATTGACTATTTTACGAAATGGATCGAAGTTGTGCCATTACCAAATGTTGACCAAGAAGACATAATCGGGTTTATTAAAAAAACATATTATTTATAGGTTTGGAATCGCAGAAACCATTACGAAGGATCAAGGATCAGTGTTTACTGGTCAAAAAATGCAAGAGTTTGCTAAAGAAATGGGTTTCAAACTCTTAACCTCTACACCTTATTATGCTCTGGCTAATGGTCAGGTCGAAGCAGCAAATAAAATGGTGATTAGCCTAATTAAGAAGCATGTGGGTAAGAAGCCTAGAAATTGGCACAAAACACTAGACCAAGTTCTTTTGGCATGTCGAACCTCCCCCAAAGAGGAGACTAATTCCACACCTTTTCGATTGACCTTTGGCCATGATGCAGTATTACCAGTTGAAATCTACCTTCAGCCGGTAAGAATCCAGAGGCATCATAAGATCCCATCTGAGTCATATTGGAATATGATGTTAGACGAATTGGTGGACTTAGACGAGGAAAGGCTTAATGCTTTAGAATTGTTGAAAAGACAGAAGAAGAGAGTGGAACAATCTTATAATAAGAAAGTTAAAGTCAAGACTTTTTCGCCTAAAGAGTTCGTTTGGAAAGTAATTTTGCCTATGGATCGAAAGGATAGATCTTTGGGAAAATGGTATCCTAAGTGGGAAGGTCCTTTTCAAATCATACAAGTTTTTATGAATGGTGCTTATGAGATCGAAGAATTAGATCAAGATAAGAGAATCTTGAGGGTAAATGGGAAGTACTTAAACAAGTACAAGCATGCACTTCAAGAAGTAAAAATAGCTAGAGAATAATCACGCATGCAAAATAATCGAAGCTAATATGGCGAAATAAAGCATAGTGCCAAAATGGTTAAATTCGTTACATCAAAAAGTAAAATAATCATTACAGAATCCAAGGAACAATGATGAAGCATAAAAGTAAAAGTCTTTGGAATTAGAACGACAGGTTGTCTTTTATGGTGGAGTACTTTTTCTTCAAAATTTCTAGCCGCCTCTCACATAGGGATTGGTTCGACCTCATGGTCTCCAGTTCTGCTTCTAGTTTCTGAGCTATGTCAGCAAAATCCAGACCTACGTTAATCTCTTTCACCACCTGAGAGTTGTCAAACTTTTCGAGCTCAGCACTCTGCTTCTTGGCATTCGAAATCTTTGTTTGCAGCTCTTTAATCTGTGCCCCCTAGGAGTTGATACTTTGGTTATTGGTTTCAATTTGAGTCTTGTTCTGTTCTTGGATTTGCTCCAAATTAGCCAGTCGATTAGTAGATTTTGAAGCAGCATCCATGCAGCCGCGACTGAGCCAGTTTGATTTTAAATGTCTTTCGAGACTTGTTTGATTTTGGCAAGATTAGCGACAAATCGATCTATCATTGAGGTCAGCTCCAAGATGATATTGGCAATTTCTGGAGAGGCAGTTAGAATATCAAACTCCTTGAGAAGATTTTTCAAGGCAAGTGGAGAAATGGGGTCAGACTCAATGAGTCGGAATAAGTCACCCTTGAAAACCTTTTCTTTGATCTTTGACAATATCTGGCTGAAAGGATCAAAGTGGATTGACGACTAGATACAGAGGGTGAACTAAGGTTTTTGTCAGATGAACTTCCCCTAGAACCAAGTAAGATTTTTAAGTACTCACGGGGGTTGTTCTTTTTCAGAGCCTCTAGTTCTTCTGCAGAAAGGGTCATGGAGGCTTTGCTCAAATCCTTCGCAGTTGACAGGTTAGGGTTAGGAGTTGTCTCGGAAATTATCTCTTCATGAATGTCTTCTTCCTCTTCTTCATCTTGGTCATTACCCCCTTCGACGTTTTCATCATCGTCCATAAACTCTTCAATAGGCATTGATTGGTTGGGGAACATAAAATGTTTACCCCCTTCTTCCATAACATCATCTTGGACGGCATCTGAGGTTTTGACTCTTGCGGACCTATCATTAGCTTCATCTTCGACTTGCACCTCAGGGTTATCCACCTCCATGTTAGCCCTAGTTTTTTCAGTCTGTATGTCTTTGTCTTGATCATCTTCGTGATCAGATTCACTGGTGTGAGAAGCTTAAGTGGTGGTCTTGGGTGGAGAAGTTTCACGTTGTTTCTCGACCACTTGGTTGATTTCACTCAGTGAGCTCTTCTCAGAATACTTTGCTGAAGTAGGGTGTTATGTTGGTTCACCTTCACTATTAAGGATTGTTGGGTTGGTTGATTCGGTGGCCGGTTGAGTCGAGACTCCTGCGTCATCCTGAAAAGCATAAACGAAGTTAGTGGTTGAACAGAAAGACTAAGGACGATGAAGTATATATGTGAATCAATTTGGCACCTTAGGAACTTCTGCCCCAGGGCTTGAGTTGTCACTTTCTGGCTGCTCCGCAGCCTTTTTCGACATCTCTTCAGGATTTGGCTCCAAGATGGTTGATTTGGTGGGTTTCTTGATCAAGACCTTCATTCCTTTCGCCTGAGATTGAGCAATGGCTTCGTTTATCTTTTGTTGCCTTTTCTTCTTCTTCTTCAGAGGTTGTTCAGCAGTTGGAGATAAGTCTTCATCATCAGATTCGACTATCACTAATGTGTCATCCTTGGCCTTCCTTTTCTAGGGAGTCGGGGGTTGCTTTTGAGCGCCCTGAAGAGGAAAATGTTATAAAATAGTGAACATAAAGTGACAAACTTAATAAAGGGTATGAAAATACCTTTGTTGTTATTGCTATCTTGCTCCCTTCCTCTTCCTTCACCTCTGTAAGCTTTCTAGTTGTTGGTTTCTTCGGAGGAATCTTCACTGCTAAAATAAACAAAAAAGCAGTCATTATATGTGAAAATAAATAGACAAGGAAATGTTGGGTCGAAATCCTCCCGTTCCACACCGTCATATATTTCAGATTCGATGCAAACATTTTCAATCCCAATATGAAGATGCCCTTTGAAACTATCTAGTGTATGTTTGGTCGGAACCACCCGCTGTGCTTTCGGTTTTGATTGTTGGCGAACGATTTTGATAGAATCCCCACAGATGAACCAGTCTGGAAATGGAGGGGCAAGGGCCACTCCAAAGTCAGTGTTTGGAAGTCGAGGGAATTTGGGAGGAAACATATTGAAAGCCGTTTCGTATCATTTCTCAGGAGGAACGTACGAAGGGATCTTTAAGTTCTCCATTTTCTTTAAAAAAAATTCCTTCAGAGTAACAGCTGCGTCGCGGACGGTTCGACCAAGGTCATATGGCCATAAAACAGTTTCAAATTATTTTTGGAAGGCTTGGATTTCTTTAATGTGCGTCGAAGTACGTTTCTTCACTCTTTCCTGCACAGAGAGGAAAACCTTGTTAATGTGGTAGGAAAATGCAGCCACGTCAAAAAATTCTTTAGCATAATAAGCCTTCCACTAGTCATCAAATTGTTGAGTACAAAGGAAGCTTGGTTCGAAAGCTACTGGAAAAAAATGCGTTCGACCAGCATATCGTGCAATCTGCTTAATGGCCATTGCTTCACTATGATTGGCGTTGTAAAGAAGGAGAGCACTTTTCTTGTCATAGATCGGTCGGGGTAAGACTTGAACCAATCCAAATTGTTGAGCGACAAGATTTGGTTGGTAAGTGATTAAGGAGACTTGGCTTTTTGAGAGGTTAAATCTGAGGGTTAAGACCCTAGGGGTTAAGAAGGCTTCCCAAATCTCAATGGATTCTGCTGCTTATGCTTTCGAAGACGCTGGGAATGGCCTGGTGAACCACTCATGACCACATTTCCTTGCAGCAAAAGGAGCCATGTTGGGTTTAAAATCATAACGTTTGGCGAACATCATGATGAAGTTGGTGAAAGCCTGTTGGACAGGTCGAACATCATCAGCAGGTGTCATTTCCCCAAACGAGGGCCTTCTACTCTTCGATTTTTCACATCATCAACATCTTCATTAATCTGATTCTTATGGGGAAGGCAAGCTTCGAACGGAGCATTCAACCATAGCTGAAGCAGCCAGAAAGGTCCAGAGAGTAGTAAACTTCCCTTGTCAACTAGGCTTTTGAGCTGGGTGACCCCTTCGCTCATGGATTCATAGAGGCTTGCTAAGATCAATTCGCTTAAGCATAAGTCATGGCCAGAGTGTAATTGGTTTGCCATGGTCATAAATTTTCTAGCAACTTGTAGTGACTTCGAGCAGAAAACACAGCTTGATAGCCACAGAGCTAGGAAAGCTATATGTTCGCCGTCTGACACTTCCTCTCTATTCTTATCATGATAGTGAGCTATGTGGTCGAATAAGCTGCCTTAGAGGTAGTAAAACCTATGCTATCTTCAGCCATAAAGTCAGGATCGTAAGTATTCCCAGCTGGTTTGAGCCCTGTGATAGCGGCTATGTCGAAAAGGGTGGGTGTCATCATGCCACATGGGAGATGAAGGGTATAGTGGGTGTTGTCCCAGAAGTACAAGGACGAAATTAGCATATTTGAGTAGTAATCAGGTCCTATTTTCGACAGCATAATCAGGTCATAAATACCCATTTTCTTCCAAATATCAGATTTTGTTTTTTCTAGTTTGTTTAACCACCCTAAATAATCAGAGGGATCCTTAAAGGTCGGGCTTGCTCTAAAAACCCTAAAATTGTTCATGTATCTAAGGTCAATAGCCTTTTCAGTCAGGGGATCGTTTGGATTAGCAGGATTTTAAATACTAGCCCTAGGTTTCCTACATTTTCCTACAAGTTTGTATTTATGATAAGAGGGGAAGTATTCTTTAAGCCTAGCAGGATCTACACTTAAATCAGATAAAGGACCAAACAAAGCCAATGGCTTATTAGAAACGGTTAAAGGAATAAGTACCTAAGAAGCGTAAATTCTCTTTTTCTCTTCATCAAGAGGTTCAGGTAGATATTGTTGGTTCCCCACCATGGTAGGTCCAGAAACGGAGTCAAACGGAGCAAGTTGAGAAATCTTTTTTAGAGCTCTCGTAGGTTTGCCAGCATCCTTGGTGACCTTAGCAGCATCTTTAATGGAGCGTGTGGAGGAAGCCATTTTTGAAAAATAAAGAAGATTGAGTTTTAGAGTGCAGAGGTTGCTGGGAAATTTGAGAAGAAGAGAATGCAAAAGTGGTAACACTTGTTGGAAATAGTATTTATAAGGTGGGAAGTGGAAGCAGTTTAAAAATTGTGAAATATTTAGCCTGATAGTAGGACACGTGTTTTCAAGTCTTGTCGAAATGCATGTGTTTCCAAATATGAACATAGTCGAAATGTTCAGCATTATTTCTTTATCTTTTTAAATCGTTTTAGCACATGTCCTAGGATCTAGTTTGGTCGATCCTGCAAGTCACTCATTTTTTTAACAAAATTGATAGACCTGAGGTTGTTTACTATTTTTCCCAGTAAACACCTAGACCACACAAAATCCTCAACGTCGTTAGAAACCTAATTGTGCAATGTCCAAATCATCTCCCAACCGGAGCGATCCACACCGCCACTAGATATAACCCAGTTTCTTGCTGTGGTGGAAGCTCTCCGTCAACAAAATGAAACTCAATAAGATAGTGTGCAAGTGTTGCAGATGCAAAGCCTATAGGAAGGAGATGCATAGGAAGAGTCTCTACATTTCCAACCTTTATCACATGTTATCTGGGAGGCTCAAGTTTTAGAAAACTTTAAGCAACAGACACTGGTATCTTTTGATGGTAAAATCAACCCTCAAGTACATATCATCGCACTCAATAATCAGATGACAATTGTAGGGGCTTCTGACTAACTTAAGTGTAAACTCATGGCCGAAACCTTTAGAGAAGGAGCTTTATGATGGTATATAAGTCTGCCTAGATTCTCAATTAGCAGATATCATGATTTAACCAAGAAATTGATACAATATTTTTTCAATAAGTAAACACAGGAAAGTTTCGACTACCAGCTTGTTTAGCGCCCAACAAGGACACTCAAAATCTCTAAGAGAATATCTGGCGAGGTTTGTTAGTTTGTATATACAGGGTTTTTTTTTGTTATCGTCTCCACATGGATTGTTCTGATATGGGATGCTTATCGTTCAATAGTTTGTCGTTTTAAGAAAAAGGGTTTTCAAAGTTTGTTTCATAAATTGTCACGATTTTAGTAACAAAGCTTTAAAGTCTAGATGTTTGATTAACAAAATATATCAAAAGTAGTTTTCATCTACCTTAACTAATACGTATTCTCCTAATCTTGCATGTGAAGTCGAGTCCGATTAATATCACCGTGTATTCTCTCAATTCCGTCTATCTCTAGAGCGATGTTGTGAGAAATGTCGTATTCATCACTACACGATATATCCATATAACAACCAATATATTAAGCTTTAAGTTCAATATAAAGAAAATATCAACCATAAACCGATCTCTCCAATCTATAAATCGATATATAAGAGAAATACATAAAGCTAAGGTAGACTACCTCTACTTTTGATACAAAGGAAATTAGCTACCCATAACCATGGTAGCTTGATTTACAAGTAATGAGAGAAGACGAATGAGCATCCACATCGAAGAATCGAACTCAGATGCAAATTCATCTTCTATTTAAAAAATATCACTCTTTGGTGAAGAAATGCTGAAAATATAGGTTTCTATGTGAAAATAGGGTTATGATCCCCAAAAAGTGTGAAAATTACTTATATAGTACAACTAAAAACTTCCAAGTTTGCCTAGAAAACGCATTCTTCGCCCAGCGAAGACCACTTTATGGCACCTGAAGTGCCTCTGAATAGTTAAACCGCCCCTGAGGAAATATCTAAGTTTGTTGTCCGAACACTTCTTCACCCAGCGAGCTTCTTCGCTACAAGTTCGCACAATGAACTTATGGTCCTTTAGCTACTGCCTCAAATCTGGGATGGTTCGCTGGGGCTTCGTTGCAACCTCGCCCAGCAAATGTTCGCTGGCACCTCGTTATTGTTCGCACAGTGAACATGCTGTATCATCTCCTTTTCTTTGGCTTCCTTGTCAATTTACTTGTGTCTTACTCTTTGATGTTTTATGCCTAAATCCTGCACAATAACACACAAATCAAAGCAACCAAAGGTATTTGCAACGTAATTGAAGAATATCATTAAAAGATGGAATAAATCCATTGAAACATGACAAAATAGTTGAAAAATGCCAAATATAATGGATCAAATTAAAGAATGTTTGACATTCAACAAACTCTCCTCAACTAGATGTTTGCTTGTCCTCAAGCAAAGTATGCCTCTCATTGAAAATAAGAGGATTTGCTCAAGCATTTAATTCAACCAAGAATGGATTTATGGCTCAAATTAGACAAACAAATATGCACAATCAATGTTCACCACTTCCTAGAATCGAACAATGAAAAAGAATTTAGTTCTTAAAGAAATAGCATGCAATGTTTCAATTAACAACTAAATTCTCATGCTTACATCACTCTAACACTCCTCTTCGAATAAGAATGAAGAAATTAACACGCTTGCAATCGCGAGGCAATTTCACTCACCTGAAAAACAATGCAAATGACAATCCAATCCATACATTCATCTAATCAATCAAGAAAATGAAATCATCGAAGCAAGAAGATCACTAAGGGCTTGAAAGGTAATAGCTTGGTTAGGTTCACAACAAAGGAACATTTCTAAGGCCATGGAATCAAAGTTGCCAATATAAAAGAAACATTCACTATACAAGTTTTTCTACATACTACAACTTCATCCACACTTTCTTTTCTCAATTGTTCACCCTTCTAAACTTCCTTTATGCACATTATCCATTCTCTATTTTTCTCTTTCAAACAAGCATGCTTTTTCTTTTTCTTTTTCATATCATATTCACAATTTTCTTTTCAATGTTTGTTTGAAAATTTTCAAAATGTGAAGTAACCTACCACTTTTCTTTTCACTCTCCCCAACTTGAATTCAACTAAACCTCAAGTGAATGCTCCTTGATTTTTATGGAAAGGAAAACAATTTAGAACAATGTTCAAAGGTTCAAGAATTTTTTTTTAGAATCCCACACAATTTCATGATGAACTATCTTTTATCTTATGTATATACACCAAGTTCATCACTAAACTAGGATCTAAACTATTAAGCTCAAAGGATTTAGCAAATTCTCAATATTCATGGGTAAGTTACTTTTTTTTGGGATATGGTTATGCTCAATATCAACAAATGTCTTGATCATTTCTAATGCTTCCACAAAATCAAAATAATTATAAGATTAAGCATGAATCAAACATATTAAACAAAGTTTATCAATCATCCTAAGCATATAGTAAACAATGGAGGTTTCTCACAAACTGTGGCTATTTGAACTAAGTGAAACAAGCATTCAAACTAAGTTGCAAAATGAAACAAAAATACATTTGCACAAAGAAAAAAAATTCTTAAACATTCTAGCATCCTAGAAAAAGGTAACCATGTACCTTGTTTGCATTCACATGTTCAAATACTATCATCACCATCCAAACTTGGGAGAATTTTCATTTGATACTTTTAGCAAATAACAACCAATATAGAAGTTCTCACATATAATCAACAAATAAAGAAACATAACTTCAAAACAAGCTACCAACAACCATAAAAACTAGATACTACTATAACTGCCTCCTCCTATTAAAAAAGGCCTGTCCGGAGGTCCACTACAAAAAATGCAATGCAACAGTACTAAACAATAAAACACAAAAGTGTTGTAGCATAAACTCACCAACAGTCCAGAATCTGCCATGTTTTTAGTGCGAACAATTCTTCGCCCAGCGAACTTATTCGGCCTAGGTTCGCACTGCGAACTCAGGGTGAACATGAAAGTAACTTCAAAAATTCTGGTTTCTCAATTTTTGGTTTATCACAACACTCTTTCATAATCACAAAACTAACAAATGCAGTAAAAAAACAATAATGCTCACAATGTTGGGGTGCCTCCCAACAAGCGCTTTGTTTAACGTCGTTTGAGCTCGACGGTCGAAAACGACTCAAAGATCGCCGAAAAAAATTGTTCCCGCATCCGTAACAACTTCACCACCAAGGTACACTTTCAACCTTTGTCTATTAACTGTCCATATTTCTTTTGATGAAGGGTCTTCAATCACAATTGCTCTGTAGTGCTTGATTTCCCTAATCCAAAATGGACCAGAACATTTTGACTTCAACTTACCCGGAAACAATTTTAATTGTGAATTGAACAATAAGACCATTTGTCCTCTTGAAAGTCTTTTCTCACGATCTTTTTGTCATGATACTCTTTTACCGTCTCCTTGTAAAGTTTGTAGGAGTCATAAGCTTGAAGTCGCAATTCATCCAATTCATGAAGTTGCATTTTCCTCTTTTCACCACTTAAGGTGGGATTAAAGTTCAAGAATTTTAAGGCCAAAAAAGCCTTATGCTCAAAATGACAAGTTTTGTCGTAGATCATTTTAAACGGTGTGAGACCTATCAGGGACTTATATGCAGTCCGATAAGCCCACAAAGCCTCAAAGCTTTTGGTCCATGAAAGGTAAGGGAAAGTGATATTTCCTCATAGCTTTGTTTAGCCTATGGTAATCGATACACATTCTCCAACCGGCGACGGTTGTTGTTGGTATTAATTCATTTTATTTATTCTAAATCACCATTATCCCACCTTTCTTCAGTACCACTTACACCAGACTAACCCACAGACTATCGGAAATAGGATAAATCATTCCGACCTCAAGCATCTTCACCACCTCTTTCCTAACCACTTCTTTCATGGTAGGATTTAAGCGGCATTGAGGTTGATCTACAGGCTTAAAGTCATCCTCCATTAAGATCCTATGCATGCAATAAGATGGGCTTATTCCTTTTAAATCAGAAAGAGTCCAACCCATAGCATTTTGATTCTTTTTCAACACCACAATCAAATTTTCTTCCTCCTCAATGGTTAGTTCATTACTTATGATCACCGGTTTGTGCCCCCCATCATCAAGAAACACATACTTTAAATTAGGGGGCAAAATTTTCAACTCAATTTTGGTGTCCTCTGCCTTTTCTTTTTTCAAATCTTCATCAAGCTCTTCAAAGGGAGGAAATTCTTCTAATGCCTCAAGTTCTCGCAAACACTTTTCAATCTCATTTTATTCACTCTTATTGAGACTAAGCAAAGCATGAGTAAGAACTTTTTCCAAGGGGGTAGCAACATGAACCTCTCTTTTCACCTCTTCTATCACGTCCTCCATTGCATCGATCAAGACGGAAACAATCATTCTTGTCTTTTGAATGCTTCATAGCTTCAAAGAGATTAAATCAAACTTCTTCATCTTGAACTCACACTTTCATAAGACCATAATCCATATCAATAGCCATTCTTGTTGTTTTCATGAAAGATCTTCCAAGAATTAGAGGAGCATCATCGTCTTCGTCCATGTCTATCACCACAAAGTCAATGGAAAACAAATACTTATCAGCTTTCACCAATACATCTTCAGCTACACCGTGAGGACGGGTAGTAGATTTATCAGCTAATTGCAAATTCATTCTAGTAGCCCTCAACTCCATGTGTCCCAATCTTTTAACAATTGACAACAATATCAAATTTATGCTAGAGCCCAAATCAATCAACCCATTACCAACATAGATATTGTCGATGGTAACCAAGAAAGTAACTATTCCCGGGTCACTTTGCTTCCTAGGAAGAGTCCTTTGAATAATTGCACTACAACTAGCATCAACAACTACAGTTTCTTGGTACGTAAACCGTTTTTTCTTGGTGATGATATCCTTCATAAATTTTGCATAAGTAGGCATTTTCTCCAATCACTACTACAAAAAACACATATAACAATGGTTAAAAAAGATATATTATCACGCAGGACCGACCGTTGTTATGTAGCATGTGGTTGTATATGTGATACTTACAATCACGGTTGTATGACCGTTGTAGAATACTAAAAAAGCATGCTATCTATAATCACTGTTGTTTTAAATACCCGTTGTGAAAAGTATGTCAGCATTATTTTTTTTGTCACGTGTTTTTCCTGACTACATTTATAACTTTTATCACAATATACAATATTAAATATTTTAACACAAAAACATCAATAACAACAAGATAAACAAAAATAATAAGAACAATAACAAGAAGAACAAAAACAAGAACAATAACAATAACAATAACAACAAAAACAACAACAAGAACGACAAGAACAACGAGAACAATAACAATAACAATAACAACAACAATAAGAACAACAATAACAACAACAAGAACAAAAATAAGAATAATAACAAGAACAACAAGAACAATAACAAGAACTACAAGAACAACAAGAACAATAACAAGAACAACAAGAACAATAACAACAACAAGAACAAAAATAAGAATAACAACAAGAACAACATGAGCAACAACAAGAACAACAAGAATAATAACAAAAACAACAAGAACAATAACAACAACAAGAACAATAACAACAACAAGAACAAAAATAAGAATAACAACAAGAACAACAACAACAACAATAAGAACAACAAGAACAACAACACGAACAACAATAAAAAAAATAGAATCATTAAATAGTAAAATTTTACCCGTAGAATCGTTAAACAGGAACAAACTGTAACACGTTAATGGAAGTAATGTTTCTGAGTTTTATTTGTGGAAGAAATGATGTTTTCAAGTTTGGTTTAGTGGATGAATAATGTTTCATAAATGTAAGAAGTTTGGAGGCAGAAGATGAAGTTTGTCTAAGCACGTCTAGGGCAAACGTGAATGAACAAAGAGCGTTATATATATCTTAAAAAAAGGCGCCACCTATAACCACGGTTGATTTAAATACCCATGGTGAAAGGTCTGTCACCTATAACCACGGTTGATTTAAATACCTGTGGTGAAAGGTCTGTCAGCATTTTAAAAAAATAAGTAATAACTAAAAATGCTTGTGTTGGGATTTGAACCCATGACCATACGCCCCTTTTCACCACGAGTATTAAATCAACCATGGTTATAGGTGGTTAAATAAAATTTAAAAAGTGCATGCGCCTAAATATCACATATTACAACTGTTGATTAAATATTCGTAGTAACGCGGGCGTGATTATATGTATTTTTCGTAGTAGTGAATGCCTCAGCAAATGGAATATCGATTTGCAATTGGTTAAAAATATCCGTAAACCGAGCATATTGCTTTGCATTATCCCTTTTTGTAGGACCATGAGGATAAGGTAAATTTTGAATAGGGATGTTCACTTGCTCCTTCCCCTTCATATCATTATTCTTTTTCTCTTCTCTTAACTTCTTTTCTACTTCCTCCTTTTAAACTAACTTCTTATCATTATTTTTTTCAACTTCTTCAACAATTTCATCCTCATTTTCAACTACAACCTCCTTCTCCGCTTCATTCTCACCAATTCCCAAATCAATCTTCCTACCACTCCTAGTAAGGATAGCTTTGCACACCTCATTAGGATTCACTTGCGGCTTAGCTGAAAAAGCTTCTTTTTGTTGATCGTCCAATTGCTTAGACAATTTCCCAATTTGTGCCTCAAGATTCCTAATAGAGGAATCATTGCTCTTTTGGTTGGACATTGATAGTTGCATAAATTGATTGAGAGTTTCCTCTATCTTTGAACTTCCACCTTGGTTTTGTGGAGGTTGGTTGTAATTTTGGTAAGGTTAACAGTTAGGAGTACTCGGTTCTTGCCTCCACCCTTGTTGGTAACCTTGGCTATTACCTCTTGGATGGTAGCCTTGGTTATTACTTTGATACGGTGGTCTTGGTTGATAGCCTTGATTTTGGTTTCCCGCATAGTTGGCTTCGTCTACGACCGGTGGACAATAGCAGGCAGGATGATCACCTTTGCAAAGTTTACAACTTGCAAATTATTGAGCTTTGTTGGTAACTTCTTGCATCTCTTTGATTTTCTGTGGAAGTTTTGACATTTGTTTTTTCAACAACTCTACTTGTTGCGAGAGTAATTTGTTTTGAGAAAGAATTACATCATTCGTTCCCAAATCGATGATTCTCGGCTTTCTTTGCAAAGTACCACAGTTGTGTTGACCTTGATGATCATGTAGTGCCATCCTATCAATGATGGCAACTGCATCTTCCGCGCTTTTTGACATTAGAGAACCACCCTCCGTAGCATCCAAAAGAGCTTTATGAACATGTTGAAGTCCGTTGCGGAAAATATGTACATGAGTCAAGTCATCAAAACCATGGCCTTTGCACTTTCTCAACATAGATTTGAATCTCTCCCAAGCTTCGTTGAGAGATTCACTTCCTCCTTGCGCAAATACCAAAATCATCGTCTTGGCCTCCATAAATTGAATGTGAGGAAAAAATCTTTCAAGAAACTTCTCCTCCAATACGTTCCAATTCGTCATCACAAGAGTAGATTGGTCAAGATACCATTCCTTTACCTTCCCAATTAAGGAATGCATGAATAGTCTTTTGAACAAAGGTTCCTCTTTAACTTCTGATGCTCCAGTTGCACCCACTATCTTGTAAAACTTCGTGAGATGTGTAAACGAATTCTCATGGTCCATCCTTTCAAATGGATTTGCATATAAAAGATCTAGGATTCCCATCTTCATCTCAGAATGCCTTCCGTTGTTGGAATTATGCGCAAACTGAGCGTTGTGTCTTGGACTGTTAACACATGGGGTTGAAGCAGGAGGTGGTGGTGGTGGTGGATCTGCCATGTTTGGCATAGCAATGGGTGTAGATGAAGAAGTTTCTCCGTGCTCTTATCTTTCTTTGGCAAGTTACCTTCTCCGCCTAGTTCTGCTATTGAGCTTCCGCACGGTTCTTTCAATCTCAGGATCGAAAATAAGTTAGTCCGCACGTACACTCCCTTGCATAAACAGAATCTGCACACTTAACTAAACAAATCAAATTGCACAAGAAAAATAAACAAAGGTAAGAGATCATAATACAAAGATCTTAAAATCAATAAACTATTGCAATGCTTACAATATCAACAACAATCCCCAGCAACTGCGCCATTTTGTTAGTTTTTAAATACAGGGGGGTTTTGTTATCGTCTCCACAGGGATTGTTCTGATACGGGATGTTTGTCGTTCAATAGTTTACCGTTTTAAGAAAAAGGGTTTTCATCACGATTTTAGTAGCAAAGCTTTAAAGTATAGATGTTTGATTAACAAAATATATCAAAAGTAGTTTTCATCTACCCTAACTAATACATATTCTCCTAACCTTGCATGTGTAGTCGGATCCGATTAATATCATCGTGTATTCTCTCAATACCGTTTACCTCTAAAGTTGTGTCGTGATAAATACCATATTCATCGCTACACGATCTCTCCATATAACAACCAATATAGTAAGCTTTAAGTTCAATACAAAGCAAATATCAACCATAGAACGATCTCTCAAATCTATTAATCGATAGATGAATATTTTAGGTTAAGTTCCATAAAATCTATGTCTAGAGTTTTACAAAACAAAAATGGATCATTAAAAACAAAAAATATTCATCATATATTAATCATCACTTGTTCACATACAAGGTCAATCAATAGAAATACATAAAGCTAAGGTAGACTACCTCTACCTTTGATACAATGAAAATTAGCTACCCTTAACCATGGTAGCTAGAGTTACAAGTAATGAGAGAAAATGAATGAGCATCCATGTGGAAGAATTGAACTCGGATGCAAATCTAGCTTCTATTTGCAAAATATAACTCTTTGGTGAAGAAATGCTGAAAATATGGGTTTCTATGTGAAAATAGGGTTGTGATCCCCAAAATGAGTGAAAAGTACTTATATAGTACAACTAAAAACTGTTAAGTTTTCCTAGTGAACGCATTCTTCGCCCAGTGAAGACCACTTTATGGCACCTGAAGTGCCTCTGAATAGTTAAACTGCCCCTGAGGAAATATCTAAGTTTACAGTGTGAACACTTCTTTGCCCAACGAGCTTTTTTGCTACAAGTTCGCACAACGAACTTATAGTCCTTTAACTACTGCCTCAAATCTAGGATGGTTCGCTGGGGCTTCGCTGCAACCTCATCCAGCGAATGTTCATTGGCACCTCGCTATTGTTCGTACAGCGAACATGCTGAATCTTCTCATTTTCTATGGCTTCCTTGTCAATTTACTTGTGTCTTACTCTTTGATGTTTTATGCCTAAATCCTGCACAATAACACACAAATCAAAGCAACCAAAGGTATTTGCGATATAATTGAAGAATAGCATTAAAACATGGAATAAATCCATTGAAACATAACAAAAGAGTTAAAAAATGCCAAATATAATGGATCAAATTAAAGCATGTTTGACATTCATCAAGTTTCAACGAAGAAACTATCAAGGTATCTCACCCAAACCAGGAAATGTTCGTCGGAGCATTTCAACATGGCCTCAAGGCTGGACAAATCAATGAATCCCTAGCTCAAAAAGCCAACACTCAATATGGCTGAAATCATCACCTGGGTGGAATGCTAAATCAAACGAAAAGAGAGTAACATGGAAAAAATATCCCGGGATGCCAAAGTGTAAAGTCGAACTAGGGAATAAGTATATGGTCATAAAAGAAAGACACTAAGAACAGACTCATGGATCAGACAACACCAAGACCATCCTGACGCCCGTTCGATAGAGGGCAAGACTACACACCATTGAATGTCAGACGATAAGATATTTTAAAAGAAGTTTATCATCTCAATTTACTCCCTATTCCAAACGCCCACAAGGAGTACATGTCGTGAAAGGAAAATATGAGAATTCATGGTGTGCATATCATAGGCTTCATGGAAACCATACCGAGAATTGACACTAGTTAAAGAAAGAAATCAAGATCTTGATTCAAAGAGATTGGTTATTATCATATGTTAAAGACATAGGAGGACAACCAGGGAAGAGGAGTCCTCCTCAAGAAGACCCCAGTTCGGACAATCCAATGCAGAAGAAAAGAAAGAATATAGAAGAAGTCCTTAAAACCCGATTGACTTGTCATACGATAAATACCATTGCAGAGGGATTCGCCGAGGAGGAGAAACCAGTTCATCTAGGAGAAGATATGCTAGGTCAGTAATGCAGATCGAACAAAAGTCGTTGTTAAGGGAAATGGAAAGCTCAGTTGTGGTTAGTTTCTCCAAAAAGAACTAGGAAAAAATGTTGTCTCATGAAAATGATCCAATGGTGATCAAAGTTCAAATTCGGGATTGGAGTGTGAAGCAAGTTTTAATAGACCTCGTAAGTTCAACAGATGTTTTATATTGGGATGCATTCAAGGGGATGAATTTTGATACCTTCGAATTACTTCCATTTAAAGGTACTTTGGTAGGGTTCTCCGGAGGACATGCATAGGTGCTCGGACATCTACCCATAATGATAACCTTTGGTTATAGAGATAATTCAAAGAGTATCAAGGTAAGGTATTTAATTTTTATCGCTGCATCTCCATATAATATTATTATTGGCAAGCCATTATTCAATGCTTTGCAGGCAGTGTTATCCACATTGTATCTCACGTTGAAATATCATCTGGAAGACGGTCGAGTATGAATTATAAAGGGAGATCAAGGAATAGCAAGGAAGGTTTATAAGGATAGTATGAGACTTAAAAAGAAAGGACAAAGGGACGGACCCATAAACGATGTGCAACTAAAAGTGAATTTAGTAAATATCGACTAGAGAGAGGAAACACCAGAAAACCGGTCGACAACTAAAGGAAGAACGATTAAAGTGTATAATGGAATTCCATTATACCGGACATCTCGAATTGGTGTTATTTTGTCCTCGAAGAATGAAATTAAGAAGATTAGAGATGAGAAAATACAAGAAATGTTGTGGTCCTACCACGTTGCATCCTATTCAACTAATCCAGAGCATCCTTTTAGGACAAGTGATGAAGCCGAGACGATGATGCTAGTTGAGGTTAGTACATTGACTTGGAAATGTCGTGTTTTTGTGAAAAGCATCAGATCAGTAGGATTGGACAACATAGCAGGTTTGTTTGATGAAATCGGGGAAATGCCCTATGATGAAGAATTCGCAACAAGATAAAAAGTAGCAGAAGGTTTAATATCCAAGTCAAGGAAATAGGATTTGACAAGGGAGATCTGATGGTAGAGGGGAGGTAAGACGTCGAGAAGGAAAACCGAGTAGTTCCAATATAGGAAGGAATTTATACATCAAATGAAGGCTAAATAATGGGACTCACAAGTTAGAAAGATTCAGGGGAAATAAGATACCTAGGATCGGAAATGTAATGAATCTTTAATTTCATCTTAACTAGATTATGTAATCAGTATGATAAATAAAATTATGAGGATGCACTCTTTTACCCTATGAGGGTTTATAATAAGGCACCCATAAAAAGTAAATGTGTTATGTAAAGTGACAAGGTGATTCTAGAGTATAATATCTAAATAAAGACCATATTAGCATAAAGTCTCTGGTATAATCAACTGCAGTAAGGCTATGTTAATATACCTCTAGCATAAGACCAGATAACATAAAGTCTCTAGCACAATCGTGTGCATTTGGGCAATGTTAATATACCTCTAGCCTAAGACCAGATACCATAAAGTCTTTGGCATAATTGGCTGCGGCCAGACTATGTTAATATACCTCTAGCCTAAGACCAGATAGCATAAAGTCTCTGGCATAATCGGTAGCGATCGAGCTATGTTAATATACCTCTAGCCTAAGACCGGATATCATAAATTCTCTGGCATAATCGGCTGCGGTCGAGCTATGTTAATATACCTCTAGCCTAAGACCAGATAACATAAAGTCTCTTGCATTATCGGCTGCGCCCAGGCTATATTAATATACCTCTAGCCTATGACCAGATAACATAAAGTCTCTGGCATAATCAGCTGCGGCTAGACTATGTTAATATACCTCTAGCCTAAGACCACATAGCATAAAGTCTCTGGCATAATCGGCTGAGGTCAGACTATGTTAATATACCTCTATCCTAAGACCAAATAACATAAAGTCTCTTGCATAATCGGCTGCGGCCGGACTATGTTAATAATCCCCTGGCCTAAAAGAAATACAAGAAATTTGGAACCTATGGTCTAATCGACTACGGTCGAGACATGTGATCTAAAATTTCTAGCATAATTAAGGATCAATTATTAAAAAAGGAGTAAAATATGGGAATTTTTAGCCGGACTCTGGCGACCATAACTAGAATCATGGAAATATCAATCTAAAGTTGGTAAACAGTCTTAGTGTGACTCACCTCGTGAAGTTTATCAGAATGCATGTAGGAAAGCTGGATAATAGAGAAGTCTTCCGATAATGGCATGCATGAAGAAGAACTTTTCAGACACCTAGGGCTGCTAAGAGGACCAGACCAGAAAAATAATTGTAAAAATATGTTATGAAGGAGACCTTTTAGAACGTAAATAAAATGAAATGTAAATTATCATATTACGGGTCACAACAAGACCCAGATACAAACCTAGAAGGGAAAGCACAAACATACTTAAAAATAGTACAAATAAGAGGGTAAAAATTAATTCTCATTTTTATCTTCATCACCAGCTTCGAAATTAGTGTTAACAACTCGGTCTTCTTAGGATGGATCATTGGTTGGAGAGGGCTCGACTCATTCCATATCCACGAGGTGTCCATCAACCACAACTTTGAAGAAATCCATCTCAGATAAGTCAAGGACAGGATAAAGGCATAGAGCTTGAGCCTTTGCAATGTCAAAGGCAGCATCACCTGCATCGAGAATGTCAATATGGGATTTTTGTAAATAGAATTGCAAGTGTTCAACCAACTCTTGGGCTAGCTTCACCTCCTCAGACTATTTGTCAATAGTTCATTTTACTTCTTGTTTTGCAGCCTCCAATTTCTCCCTCTTGGTTTTCTCCTACGATAATTGTTTCTCTAGATCAGATATTTTATCTGCCCATGACTTATGTTGTTCTTTTAGCTGATTGATCTCTCATTTAAGATTGATCTTGTTCTACTCACAATCATCTCCGGCCTCAAACAAACCTCGAGTAAGGACAACACACCTCATTAGATAAGAGCTAATGTTCTGGGTCAGTTTCTAATGCCCTATGGTCTTCACCTTATTTACGTCTTCTATAGTATTGAGATGATCATAAAGAAATTTCAACCCATCGAAACTATTACTCCAGAACTTAATTTCGGGGGAAGAACTAAATTGATCACTTCCTTCAGCCTCGCACATTAAGGACGAGATCTCCCAATCAGCCCTGCAAACCTCGTCGCTCATCAAAGTTTTCATTGACTTTGGAGAGCCCGGATGGGTGCCTTTCTGTGGAGAAAGTACAGAAGCTCGAGGCTCCGAGACACTTGAGACCGTTTTTCTAGGGACTAACTTCCTTTTCTCTAGTACCCGGGTTTTCAAGCCAGACAGTTCTGACTTGGTGGTGGCTTGGACGACTGCTCGTCTCGTCGCCCTATATTCCAACATCAACCTCTTATGTTATTTCACCTACAAGTCAGTCATTTTTGCGGAGAAGAGGGACGAGAGGTTACCAGAATAAAAAGAAATACCCAGTTCACGCAAAAAGGAAAATAAATATTACCCAGGAAGCAAATGACTTGGTCTTTAGGTAACAACAACAGATCCTGAACTTTCATCATACGAAAGGAATCGAATATGGTTAAAGATTTGATTTGTTGATCATTCAGTTTGTTAAAGTCAAAGCTCAACATAGAGAGCGGACTTCCGCTCTAATAAATAGGAAAGAGGTAGGATCCATCCAACGCATACAGTAACTGAGGACATCTCGGGCCGCACTTAATCTAAAGGAACCGATCTTTAAAGCCTTTATAATTGGTAGTATAAGCTTGGAGAAAACTCTTATCGGGAATACCACTGATGGTCACCCAGTCACCTTTCTCAACGCCTTTGATTTCAAAGAAAGATAAAAATAAACCTATTGTAGGTTCTATTTCTACAACCTCATAAACAATTTCAAAAGCTTTTATAAACCCCAACTATTTGGGCGATGTTGGGAAGGGTGAAGGTATGAAAAGTACGCAAGAAGAGGGGTGTAGCGAGCAATTTTTATCGGTGACGCGACCACCTTATCGCAGGGTTTTCCTCACCGCAATGGTAGGAGGGGGTGCTACTTTCTGATTTCTTATTTATCCCATGAAGCTGGAAGGGAAAGGGAAGCTATCTAAAACTAACCTTGCACGCGAATGTTTAATTGAACAAACGCTTAAAAGAGATTCAGGGAGTCGAGGTCAGGTTATACAATGGGGAGTTGTCAATTACCCATCCTATATGTGGTTATCCACAGGATATTAGCTTTAGGTTTCGCTTTGTACTTGATAGTGTTTATTCGTTAATGGGTTGGGAAAGTTACTTGGGAAATATGAGTGAGTGAGTTTTTGTTGATGTTCAGGTTTTTCCGATGTTTTTAGTAAGGTACTGGACCTAAGTTTTTGATTAGTATGCTCGCTAAGATTTCACAATATTATGCCTACGTATTCCCGTTTAAACGAAACAGGGAAATCAGAGCAATCGTAGTTCCCCCTATTCTAAGGGAGGAAAAATATGTTTTGGTGTCTTGTTCAAAGCCCAAGATTGAAGCTAAAAGGTTATTTATTTGTGTCTTGTTCAAAGCCCAAGATTGAAGCTAAAAAAGTTTGACTGAGAGAGAACTTGTCATCTCTAAAAAGGGATTGTTGATTTTTGTGTGCCTTGATCGAAGCCCAAGGTTGAAGCTAAGAGGTTGATTGAATCCACTGGGGAAGTCCTTATACAAAGCCTAAGAGGAGGCTGGAAATGACTGACTCAACAAGAGAGTGTTTATCTGTCTCGTACAAAGCCCGAGATTGAGGCAAAAAGAGGATGACCCTTTAGGGATATCTTTATACAAAGCCTAAGAGGAGGCTAAAAGCTTGACTTTTCTAGGGAAAATATTATGTCTGTCTTGTACAAAGCCCAAGATTGAGGCTAAAAGGGGTTTTGACTCCGCCGGGGAGATTTGTATGTGTCTTGTACAAAGCCCAAGATTGAGGCTAGAACGAGTTTGTCTTTTACTGGAGAGTATTATCTGTCTTTTACAAAGCCCAAGATTGAGGCAAAAATGAGTTTGAATCTGCTTGGGAAAGGTGTTGGTCCCAAGCTTAAGAGAAGGTTATGAAGATTTATGTCTTGTACAAAGCCCAAGATTGAGGCTAAAAAGGTTGACTCAACAAGAGAGTCTGAAAAGGTGATTGACTCAACGAGAGAGTCTGAAAGTTGATTGACTCAACAAGAGAGTATGAAAGGGTGAGTGATTGACTCAATAAGAGAGTCTGAAAGGGTTAGCTCTGCTGGGGAGAATCATTGTACAAAGCCCAAGAGGGGGCTGACTTTGCTGAGGAAAAGTCATTATACAAAGCCTAAGAGGAGGCTAGCTTTTGCCGGGGATAATTGAGATCCCGAGGCAGGTCCAAGTGGGGAATAAACTCTTGCTGAGGGTTCCAGAAGAGTTGAGGTATCAGATGCCTTGAGGTTCTGATTTGGGATTTTTGGGATAGAGGCTGGGATTTAGCTCTGCTGGAGATTGGTCCAGAGTAACCAGGGTTTCTCCCTGTATTTGTAGGAAACTTGAGAATGTCTTTGAGACTCAAGGGGATTAGACCGTCCAAGTTTACTGGCGTGGAAGAGTTTTATCTTTTGTATGATGCCTTTAAGAGGATGCACATGTATTAAGGGATGAGAATCAACCCTAAAATCCGATATATGACACTGGAAAGACTGCTCTAGCAAAGGATGACTAAGTTCTTTCTTATACCTTTAGGAGGTCGTCATGGTCCTTGTATTAAGCCCAAGAGAAGGCATGAGAACTTATAAGAAGCCAGAGGGTCCTTGTACAAAGCCCAAGAGGAGGCGAGGATGCTTTTAGGAAGCCTGGGGGTCCCAAACCAAAAAAAGTTCAAGAAATGCTATTCACTGATAATAGATCATTTGCTGAAAGTTCTGAGGCTTGAAGAAACTCAAGAGATGCTATTCACCGAGAATAGATCAACTCTGGGGAGTAGAATTTCTTTGACAATTTCTAGGGGTGACAGTCTGAGAAAAGGTTCACGAGAAATACTGCCTTATTCTTTGTTCCATATTATTTAAGCCCAAGAGAAGGCAAGATTGTGTCTGGAAATCCTATGGGTATCTAGTTTTGTCTGTATTTAAGAGTGACCAACATGGCTTTACTTAGTTCTAGACCTAGTTGCGGGGGGAAACTCTAAATAACTATACTAGTATATATACATATGTTATATTACAAGTATTTAAAAGGATATGAAAGAAAACTAACTGTGCGTAGCTTCCCACAATACAGTTATATATATATAAGCGACTGAGGCCCAAAAAAGATTTACTTCTCAAGAGGCCCAAAGAGGTTTTGGAAAAGAAAAGTGGAGCTTACAACACGATGGTAGGCCCAAAATTGTTTTTGCTCGGAAATGGCGATCGCGCTGAGATTCTTTTAACGCTGAGGGACTTATACAATATCTGAGGCCCAAAGGTTTTGGTTAAAAGGGGATTGGATCTTACACTCTATTAGAGGCCCAAAAGATTTATTTTTGTACAAGTGGTGGGGCTTATAACTCAAGGAGAGGCCCAAGGATTTTCTGTTTGAAAATGGCGATCGCGCCGAGGTTTATGTACAACAAGGGTTAGGTTTTACACTCTATTAGAGGCCCATGAGTGTTTGAAAAAGATTTGTTAGGGTGAACATCAAAGAAACCCTAATTTTTGAATTAAAATGGCATTTTTCAAAGATAATTTAAATAATAAATTATAAAATATCAATTATATTCAAAAACAAGTTGTACACTTTGGAAAATATTTTCAAAAATCAAGTTTAATCATATGAAAGCTTAAAATCTAATTAATTTTGAAAGACCAAAGTGTGAATTCCATTTAAAAAATGTTTAAAAACAACTAAAAATGAAATTAATTACAAAAACTCTAATTATATTAAATAAATAATATAAGTTGGATTTTTTTTGGAATAAAATATTTTAACATTTTTGTGATTTTTTGCAAAAAGAACCAATAAAAAATAATTAAAATTGAGAGAGAAATTAATTTTTCAAATCATTAAAAATAATATGAAAAATATTAAAAAAGTGGAAAAAGTGTTAAAAAAGGGTCTGGGGCGAGGGGGATTCGAACCCCAGACTTCAAGGTTGCATGCGCGCATTCTACCACTGGGGTGGTGATACATCCGTGTATCAAAGCCACCCTTGAAATACATAAGGTATGCCTTGTTTTAGGCCTGGCCAAGGCAAGGCAAGGCAAGGCAAGGTTTTGGACTAAAAACGTAAAGGCCATAACTTTCTCATTTCTCCATGGATTGGGATAAAATTTATATGCATCTGGCCTAGAATTTCCCAAGGAATCCAATGGTGGTGGTGGTTTTTTCAGATGAGGTCCCTATTTAAAAACCCGATAGTGTTTTTGAAATAGGCCTATAATTGCATTTTCTATACTAACACATGGTACAGGCAAGAATTACATGGAAAATTGGTTCAAACACAACATATATAACATGTGTGAGATGTTTATGATCAGTGGCTTTCAAAGCAATGCATAATTTAGAAAGTTCAAGTGATGATGCATTTACCTCTTGGAGCTTGTTGTGCAATCTGCCAAGTTTCTTGTGCCAAAAGTAATTTGATGCTTTGGACACTCTCAATTGATCCCTTAGAAGCTTTTAGAATGTTTATAACCAGCTGGAATCCTCAGGAACAAGTTTGCGCTCTTTCTTGCAAAATGGGCAAAAGTGACCAATATGGCAACTCTCTCAAACGGTGTTCCAGATGTGGGGAACCATTTGGGATAGTTCAAGGATGATATTTGGAGTGTGTTTGAGGCTTTATCTGGTTTTAAAAGGGACTTAATCAAGACATGGCTTGAAAAGAGAAAAAAGTCCAATTTTGAGGTTTTGAGAGGGGACTTTGTGATTTTGGTGTTATAGGTCACATATGAGAGTTTGGACAACTTAGATATGACATACTGGATGTGTTTGGATCATGAGCTGTGATGGGATTGTTCTCTAACTCAAAAACTCAGAGACACCTGGCTAAAAAAAGGAATTTTGGCCTAAAGTGAGGGATTTTGAGGAAAGCATCAGTTTGGTTGCTTTGGTGTACTCAAACTGAGGACAAATGAGCTCTATTTATAGTAGAGCAAGTTTGTTTTGCAAGCAATAGTGAATGGCAACTGCAGCAGGCCTTTGGCCAATGTTATGCAAAAGGAATCTCAAGTCTCCTCTAGCCATTGACTAGAGGTTAGGGCACAGGCCTATGGTTCTTTGATTTAGAGCTGATCCTTGACTCATTCAGTTAGGAATGTATCATTCCATGCCACCTTGGTGTATCCATTAAATGTATTGCAACAAAATTGGAGTCTTGGCACCTTTTTAGCTCTTTTAGGTTTGGCATGCTACTTGTAGATTCTTGGACTTTGGAGGCTTGGAGATCAGATCACCCCCCTTGGATTTGATCCTCATATGTTTCCAAATTGATGACAAGGCTTAGATTTATCAGATTTTTATAAATCGAGTAAAATAAACAAAATCTGCCAAATCTGTCTTGAAAAAATCAGTTCATGATGCCATGTTTCAAGGGTTGTATGTCCTTGCTCAAATGGAATTTAGAGATGATCTGGTACTTGTTGGAAAGGCCTCATGGCATTCTTTAACTTTGATGTCCACCCCTAGACCTGGTTTGACTTGGATCAAGGTGGAAAATGTCCCTACATTTTGGAAAAAGTAAGGCAGATTCTGACTTAGTGAAAATTTCACTAAGTGTTGGAAAAATGTCATTTTTATGTTTTCAGCCATTTTGATCACTCCATAACTTAAGATCCATGAGGAATTGGAATGAGCTGTAGTTGAAGCTTTTAAAGTATGCCATGAGATCTACAAATCCAGCTATGGACCATCCAAAATGGTTGCTTGGATCTCAAGTTATGATCCTTGGAAGTTGGTACCCTAGCCACTTTGTTCCATAACTTAGAAAAATTCTAAGTTTTTAATGGTTACCCCTTTTACAAGTTAACTCACTTTCTTTGATTTTTCTTGATGAATGATGATTCGAATCACATATTAACATTGCTTTAGGGTCAAAGAACCATAAATTGTGAAAAATTCCAAAAAGTCAAACTTGATTTTGTGCACAGTTGACTTTTTATCGGATGAAATTCAAACTGTGCGATCCTTTGTGAAATCAAGTCCTTTACCTAAATCAAACCTAATGGGTATATTCCATAGGTGTTATAGGGTGTATTGAATCATGTCCCAAGGTTTGGGAGCATGTCTGGGCCAAAAGTCAAAGGTACAGTTAACTTTTCCCTCAAACCCTAATTGTGGCCCTGATGAAATTGAAACTTATAAATCAAGCTTCTTGGATCAATCCATTGTTGTAAGTGGATCAATGTAGTGTATTTAAGGCTCTCAAATCATGTCTTGAGGTCTTGGCTCATGTTTTGTCCCAAAAGTCAACTTAGGGGTGAATTAGGTCAAGAAACCCTAATTCCCGATTTTTGCATAAATGCATCCCCTGAGGTTAAATTGACTTGATGATTGGGTCCATGAGGTCCCGTGGAGTATCTTGGGTTGTGCTTTGAGCATTGACTCATGCCCAGAGAAAAGTTTTCATCTGGAGGCCTCAGTCGACCAAAACCCTAATTTGGTGACACTGGCGATCCCGAGGCTTGATCCACTTGGAATGTTGCAAACTTGTGCTTGCTTCTTGATGTGGGAGTCCTATTGATCCTTTGTAGATGTTTAAGATGTTATAAAAGTTAGAAATCATGTCATTTCTTGATTGACCATTTGTCTAAGTGCCCAGAGAGGGCCTGAAACCCTAATTTCTGATTATGGTGAATGCTCAATCATCTTTGAGGAGATTGATGAGGCATGTAAGTACATCCATATTGTGATGATGATTTGCATAATGATGGGAAACCTTAGTGGTCAAAATTTGGGGTATGACAGATGATCCTATTTAATCTTCTTGGACCCGAAGGTGTTAATGGCGAAGGTATTCGGGCATTCAGGGTGCAAGAGGATTAAATATCAGAATACCCAAAATTTTGATGGTAGTTATGAATGGCAGTTTTCTCATCCAAGTTCTTTTGCTAAGCAGTGATACTTAGAAAAGGTAAAACTTCCCCTCGATCCTAGTCTTCAGCCAAGGAACTGGTCTAAGTTTCCTTTGTCAATAAACTTCCCCTCGATCCTGGTTTCCTACCAAGGAACTGGTCTTAGTTTCTAAAATAAACTTCCCCTCGATCCTGGTTTCCTACCAAGGAACTGGTCTTAGTTTCTGAAACAAACTTCCCCTCGATCCTGGTTTCCTACCAAGGAACTGGTCTCAGTTTCTAAAATAAACTTCCCCTCGATTCTGGTTTCCTACCAATGAACTGGTCTTAGTTTCTTTTGTCAATAAACTTTCTTGACAAGGGACGCTATTTGTAGCGATTTTCCTCAAACTTCTCGCCGAATTTTCCTGGGGAGATGCCATTTGATGGGAATAAAAATTTACAGGTCGGACTTGCTGGGGGACCCCATTGGTATGAGCTGTAAGGGTGTAGAAACTTCTCTGTTGGAGATGCCATCTGTTGAGAGACTACTTTCTACTTGGGGATATTACATCATACTTTTCCTCGAGATCCTTTCGAAGAAATGCCATGTGATGTAATCCATTTTTTGAGGTGCTGATGACTTCATTATCATTGACTTTCTTGGGGAGAAAAATCAATGTGTTGCTGAGAGTCTTTGGTTGCGAGGCTTTCTCTGGGGATCTCGAGGAAAGCGAAGATATCATCTTCAATGGCGAAGAGTGCTATTTTTCGAAGGTCTTCTTGTCTTTCAGAGGTTCAAGTTATCAAAAGTGGTCGAGGACCGTCTCCAATCCAGAAATATACTGGAGGAGAGAGATGGTTGTTAAGGTGCAACATTTCCTGATGAGGAAAGAACTAATAACTCGACTGAGAGGACTTTTATCACTTTGGAACAAGACCGACTAGAGTGATAGTGATGCAATATGAATATGAATGTAAATCAATAATGCGTGATGTATGTATGTTTATGCTGACAAAACTGACACAACATACAGACTAGTGGATGAACACGACTAGATACTCGGCCACTGCTAGGGACGAAGAAGTACCATTTGGTCCAAAATAGCAATTCTGCCTTGCTTAGGAGAGATAGTCCTTGTGGGGAAAATGTTGGTCAGGCTTAGGAGATAAGAACTCTGCAGGGGGTGTCGGATGGAATAATCGCATCCGACACAGCTGATCCTTCATTCAGGCGCACTAGCTTAGAAGGAGTACTTTGATTTTGCACTTTAAAGCTCGATTACCTTTGGAGAAGCGATCGATGTTCTTTTGATGTTCAACAGTTAAAAGAATTTCCATCTTTATTTTAAAAGCTGAAAATGTTGACAAGTAAATTCATTTTTGTTTTATTTCAAGAATCGTTGATCATATTAAAACATCATTCTGTAAAGCTAAAATAAATAAGAATTGCAAACAAAAGAACTAGGGCTCAAATTTTATTGATAGGATGGAAATCAGCCAAAAGCGTGATTCCATAGAGTATTTACAAAGTTAGAAAATGGTAATTAAAGGGAAAAGGGCTACATTGAAACATAACGACCACTATCCTTCTACCAACTTTGAATTCAGGACATCCTGAGCTTCCGTCGAAGATGACCTTGACTGGAGTTTTCCTGACGGATGGCATGACTGCCGCTGAGGGATTTTCCCCTTTGTTGGACGTAGTTACTTACCATGAATCCCTAACTTTTTCCCGGATTGTATTTTGAGATTTCCAATCCATCGGGATGATTTTTTATTATGTCTCTAATTTTTTCCTGGACCGCCCTTTCGGGTTTTCAATCCACCAAGACGTTTTTTTTTAATTATTTAGGCGAAGTATTTCTTGACTACGTATGGGCCGTCATAATTCGGAGTCCATTTTCCCCTGTAATCGGTGAGGAATTATTGTATCTTTTTGAGCACGAGGTCTCCTTTCCTGAAGACGCGAGGTCAGACCTTTTTGTCACACGCCTTCTTCATTCTCTGTTGATACAACTGACCGTGGCATAGAGCCGTGATTCGCTTTTCTTCGATCAGATTCAGTTCGTCGTGCCGGCTTTGGCACCATTCAGCCTCTGTTAGCTTAGCTTCTATCAATACCCGGATTGATGAGATCTCTACTTCTATGGGGAGCACTGCCTCCATGCCATATACTAGAGAGAAAGGGGTTGCCCCTGTTGAAGTGTGGATAGATGTGTGATTACCGTGAAGAGCAAAAGGTAGCATCTCGTGCAAGTCTTTGTAAGGAATCAATCCTGATTGGTTTGTGTTCCAATCTCCTTTGATCTAATTGATAACCAGAGCTGAATCGCCATATACATCCAAGTTTTTGATCCTTAAGTAAATCGCTTCTTCGAGACCCATGATACAAGCTTCGTATTCGGCCTTGTTATTTGTACACTTGAATGTTAGTCGGACAGTGAAAGGAATATGGGTACCCTGAGGTGTTATGATGATCGCCCCAATTCCGTTTCAATAATGATTGACAGCTCCGTCAAAAATAAGTCCCCACTGGGAACCTGGTTCCGGCCCTTCACTGGGTAGTGGTTCATTGTAATCTTTCATTTTTAAATACATAACATCTTCGTCTGGAAAGTCAAATCCGACTGATTCTTGATCGTCAATCGGCTGATGAGCCAAATGATTGGCTAAAATACTTCCTTTTACGGCTTTCTGAGCATGGTACTCAATGTCGTATTCTGATAGCAACATCTGCCAACGGGCTATCCTTCCCATGAGAGCAGGTTTTTCAAAGACATACTTGATTGGATCCATTTCAGAGATTAACCAAGTAGTGTGACGAATCATATACTAGCGAAGACGTTTGGCTGCCCAAGCCAGAGCACATCAAGTTTTCTCAAGCATAGTGTACCGAGTTTCACAGTCAGTGAACTTCTTGCTCAAATAGTAGATGACTGACTCTTTCCTTTTGGTTTCGTCTTGTTAGCCAAGTACACAACCCATGGAGTCTTCCAAGACTGTTAGGTAGATGATCAGTGGTCTTCCTTCCACTGGAGGTGATAGAATCGGTGGATTCAACAGGTATTCCTTGATACTGTCGAAGGCGGTTTGGCAGTCTTCTGTCCAAACGCAGTCCTGATTCTTTTTTAGTAATTTGAAGATCGGAGCACATGTCACGATCATGAGGAATATGAATCTAGAAATATAGTTCAAACGTCCCAGGAATCCCATGACTTGTTTTTCAGTCTTTGGAGAAGGCATTTCTTGAATGTCCTTGAATTTGTCAGGATCAACCTCAATTCCTTTCTGGCAGACGATGAATCATAGCAGTTTCTTTGAGCGGACACCGAATGTGCACTTCTTGGGATTCAAGCAGAGTTTGTACTTTCTCAAATGCTTGAATAACTTTAATAGATGGGTCACATGCTCCTCTTCTGTTTTAGATTTGGCAATCATATCATCGACATACACTTCTATTTCTTTGTGTATCATGTCGTGAAACAGAGTAGTCATGGCCCTTTGATAGGTTACCCCGACGTTCTTCAAACCGAACAGCATTACCTTGTAACAAAAGGTACCCCATGGGGTAATGAACAAAGTTTTCTCCATGTCTTTCAGCGCCATTTTGATCTGATTATAGCCCGAGAATCCGTCCATGAAGGAGAAAATTTTGAACCTTGCTGTACTGTCTACCAGCATGTCAATGTATGGTAAGGGAAAGTCATCCTTTGGACTTGCTTTGTTCATATCCCTGTATTCTACACACATTCTGACCTTTCCGTCCTTTTTCGGAACTGCTACTATGTTGGCTAACCATTGAGGATATTCTGATGTGGCGAGGAAACCCACGTCAATCTGTTTCTGTACTTCCTCTTTGATTTTGATGGCCATGTCCGGATGAGTCCGTCTCAATCTTTGTTTTACTGGCGGACATTCTGATCTTAACGGTAGATGATGTTCCACGATGCGGGTATTTAACCCTGGCATTTCCTGGTAGGACCAAGCAAACACATCGGGAAATTCTTTGAGAAGCTTTATCAAACTTTCCTTGACAGTCGGACTGAGCAGTTCCCCAATCTTGACTTCTTTTCTTTCTTCCTCAAAACCCAAGTTGACCGTTTCCAACGGCTCTTTGTAAGGTTTAATGGACCTTTCCTCTTGTCTGAGTAATCTGGAGACCTCTTCTGGAATTTCGTCATCATCTTCTTCTTCAGCCTCAAATACCGGGAATTCTAAGTTAGGAGAGGGCATCGGATCGTATGTTTCAATGGGGTTTAAAACAAGTAATCTGCATGACGTGATGATTGTTTTTAGAAGAAATAGAGAGAATGCAAGAGTGTGTGCAGTGTAATTTTTGAAAATTGCTTGTTTTTATTATTTGAGTTGTTTTTTAGGATTACCATTTTCTAAAAAAGCAAAAAGACAAAATAACAATAAATGCGGAAATTATAGAACGACGTTTATTTATTTATGATCTTGTCGATTCTTGAAACTACAGCCCTATAAAACAAAACTCGGTCGCTTTGGGCGAAGCGAAGAGAGACATTTATAGAAAGTGAGCCCTATCAAAACACCTGTTTCACCTGGGCAGGGTAAAAGGTTAAGATAAAGACGACAATTACTTCGACTTATGAACAACTTTCGGAACATTGACAGCCACCCATTGGCGGCGAACTCCTCAGTGAATCAAAAAGTCTGGTACTTTCCTTCTTGATTTGTCTTCAGAAATAATGTTGATTTCTGGTGGAGCAGGATCATTGGAATCTGTCTCCCAGGCAGAGTTGTCGTAGGAGGATTCCTTTACTGTATCTTGCACAGTGTTTGTACTCTCAGGTAAATCTCCCCATCCAGTCGGCTGGATGTCTTCGAGCCTGATACGAGAGCTTTCAGGAGCGGTGTATTTGACCAGGAAGTCATATTTGCCACTCGGTTGTCCTAAAGTGTCCCACACTTCTTTGGAACTAGAGGAGTCATCCCTTTCGATGATGTTGACCTCAGGAAAAGAGTAGTTAAGGAACTCTTGTCCTGCAATCTTTACAAATTCATCGCCGTGCTGGATATTTTCTGAATGCCCTGAGTAATGATCCCATGATTCTGTGGGGACGCAAGTATTCTTTTCAATGATGCTCAACTGATATGCATCGTTCGGCTGACTCTCTTGTCCTGAGTCTCCTGGGTACGGCTACCAGATAGACAGGCCATCCAATGGGCCATAATAGTCGCGGTCAAAGTTGTCCTTCATCAGAGTGTCCTCCTCTAATGAGTTTGGTGGAGCACGACATCCTTCTGGATCACAATCTCCGTATATCATCTTGACGTCTGACCTTGGTATATATCTCGGATTCTGTGCGGGATAGCAAAATGACGTATGCACCTCTCGTTGAGACATATAACCATCCTCGTTAAGGTAGGACTTCCATTCTTCATCTTTATCGGAGGAATCACCCTCGTTGAAGGTATGTACTTCTTGAGACACTGGGTGAAGGAAGCCTCCACTATGGAAGAAGTTTTGCATAGGATGCAGACTTTCATTGTTAGTAGCAGTCTGGGTACAGGTTGAAGAAAAACCAAGACCTTTCTTTTTCTTATTATTAATAGGAATGACCAGCTGTCCCCATCCTTTGGTATTGTTACTTCTGATCGCTTTGAGAGCATCTTTGCATGAGGAAATCGACGTTCCTCCTTCTGATTGGTTGTTGTGGCTCACCGAAAGTGCATGGAACTAGGTTCCAACAACCTCCTCTGGTTCTACACAAGTGTATAACGATAGGTTACTCACGATCAAGGCTTGCTCTCCGTAGACTGTGACTAGTTGGTCGTTCTTGACGAACTTCAGCTTCTGGTGAAGTGTCGAAGTGACTGCCCCAGCCTAGTGTATCCAAGGTCTTCCTAACAAACAGTTGTATGCTGCCCGGATGTCCATGATCTGGAAAGTGATTAGGAAAGTGTGAGGACCGATAGTTATGGGAAGGTCGACTTGCCGATAACTGTTTCTCAGGATCCATCAAATGCTTTGACGATGACCTCACTGCCTCTCATCGGAGATCCTTTGAATGATAGTCGCATTAGAGTAGATTTAGGCATCACGTTTAGAGCTGATCTGGTGTCTACCAGTACGCTGGCTAAAGCATCGTCCTGGTAGTTGACTGTAATATTGAGTGCCATGTTATGATTTTGGCCCTCTTCCGGCAGTTCCTCATCACTAAATCCTAAGTTATTGCAGGAAGTGATGTTGGAGATGATGATGTCGAATTGTCTTATTGTTACATCCTGTTCCACAAAGGCCTGCTCTAAGACTTTCTATAGAGATTCCCTGTGAGCTTCGGAACTGAGTAACAAAGATATCACAAAGATTTTTGAAGGAGTTTGCAACAGTTGATCAACAATGTTGTATTCACTCTTCTGGATGAGCTTCAGCATCTCATCATTGTTCTTTGAAAGGCCGGGATCATAGGATTGACCGACTGGTTGATCAGGAACTTCTGTTCGGGGTTCCTTTTCTTTGGCAGGTTCTCCAACCCCTCGGTTGAAGATTCGACCGCTCCATGTTACTCGACAGATGTCGGCAATATTCACGACGGAGGGTAATGGAATTTCCTTTCCATTCTCAATTGTTGTTGCATCGTACTTGTAAGGGATAGCCTTATCGGATTTGTACGACACTAGTCCCGGCAGATAGATGACTACAGGGGCCTTCTGATTTTTCTGACTATCATAGCCGGCCTCAATTGGTTCGAGGTTGAGAACCTTTCCACCATCAAGAGGAATTCTTGATTCATGGAGTAAAGGGATTATGGCACACACATCTTTGGCCATTTCTTGTTTAAGGATCAAGACAACATCTTTGCCTCGATTAGGATGATAGTTTGACATTGAACCAGAGCTTGACCATGGTTGAATCTCCTTGTGGTCCAACTGACTTAGAAGGGCTGCCCGCACGAGGTAGCATCCTTGATTATCCTCTGAACAAACTCTACAACGCTCATAGTTGCGTGGTGGCACCCGGCCACGTCCGCTTTGTATGTAGTGTAACCTTACTAGGTCTGTTTCCATTGATCGAACATCCTGACTCTGATGCCTAGTAGGGTTCCTGTCGGCCATACTGACTTGTTGCGTGCCTTCGTCTAGATAGATCGGAAGCCACCAGTGGTTTAACAAGTGTTGAAGTGTTCTTTGAACGAGTGCACATCCTTGGTCACTCTCACGACATACTTTGCAGTTCTGATAATCATGTGAAGTCAGAAAACTGAGCTGGACTTGCTTAGCGTGTAATTCCACCAAGCTGGTATTCATCGAGCGCATATCAAAAATATGAATCATATTAACTTGATACTGAATTCTATCACGGTAATCCTGAATCCATCCAAGATCCATCTGACACTGGAGGGTCTCTTGTACAAAAGAGCATCCCTAATTGCTTACCGAGCAAATCAGACAAGAATCATAATCGTGTTGTGGCAGATTATGATGTTGGCTTTACCTTGAGTGCATGGCCACCAAATTGACATTCATTGCACGGATGTCGTGGTTCTGAATGACATTGGAATTCGTATAAGTCATGTTAACCTCACGAATTCGGTGGTCTTGGATCCATCCGAGATCCATCTGTTCCTGTAGAGCTGACTGTACCACAGAACACCCTTGATCGTCCTTAGAGAAGGTATCACACTGGTGATAGTTATGAGACAGTACATGACCATATCCACTCTGTCTGTGATACATCTTAACCAGGTTGGTTCCCAATAAGAGTACATCATGAATTTGATAACTGTGCTTAAACTCTCTTTTTATCAAATTTACCGCAGCTTTCTTGTGTTGAGGCAACAGGTTCGTCCGAACATTTGGATTTATTACCTTGAAGGATAAGACCCCGTTCCTGACAAGCTTTTGTACGTCGGATTTGAAACTGAGATAGTTTTCTATGTTATGCCCTGGTCCTCCTTGATGATAAGGGCAAGTCTGATCCGCTTTGAACCAAAAAGGCAGATTCTCTGGTACAGCAAGAGGAGCCCTGGTTTGGATGTGCCCTTTGGCCAGTAGTAGTGGAAACAGTTTTGCGTATGACATTGGTATAGGGTCAAACCCTGGTGGGCGTGTTGTACAGTTGTTGTTGTATTGAGGACGAGCCTGCTGAAGAGGTTGTTGTGTCATTTGTGTCGCACCTCGAAAAAATAGCTTCATCGAAGAAACGACCCTTCGCGCGAAAAGCGCGGAACGGTTCGACAGAGTCGCCACCGAACTTTATTTATCCCAAAAGAGGGAAAGGAAAATATCGAGAAAACTTTTAAGGAGAGGGTAAGAACATGGTTGTCGCAACCACATTCCGGGTTCGGGAGTCGGTTACGTGAGGGGAAGGTACGCGCACCCCCTTACGTTCGTTGTACTCAACGGGAACCTCTTGATTCGAATCGCGATGCTCGTTAGCTAAGCTTGTTTGTTTTCTTCTCTAAAATAAATGCGGGAAAGTAAAGATAAGGGGGAACGGATGCTAAAGGAAAATGGGGTGGTTTTAGGATAGGGTGCTCGGCAAGGTCATCGCGACCTCGGGCCTACGTATGCTCATTCGGACGAGAATGAGGAATCAGAGCAATCGTAGTTCGACTAAGGGGTTTGACGGAAAAAGATGGTAGTGTGGACGCAAACGGGGGAAAAAGAAAAAGTGTGCTTGCCAAGATCATCACAATCGTGTGCCTACGTATCTTTACTCGGACGAGAATAAAGAATCAGAGAGGTCGTAGTTCGTGGTACGCCCACGAAACAAGGGAGTTGATTGATTTTTAAAAGAGGCGCCAATTGCTCACACACGAGTAAGAGAACTCGCACCCAAACAATCGAAGAGAGATCAAAGACTTGAACCCCCATTTTTCACCTTTAAAAAGAATTACGATAGTTGTTAGTCGTTTTTGAGTTTTATTATGAAAATCAGCTTGACGTTGGATCAAGGGTTTATTTGTTATGAAAAGAGTTTGATTTGAAAAAAGTTGATTAGAGGTTGATTTGAAAATGGCTCGACGACGAATCGAGGGTTTGGTTGAAAATGGGTTTGTTTGAAAATGGCTCGACGACGAATCGAGGGTTAGTTTGAAAATGGGTTGTCTATGCTAGTCCCTAGGGGTGCTCCTAGTAAATAAACCACAATCAAAAGAAAACTTAATGCGTACATCGGAATGGGGAGAGGGGTACATGTAAAATACAAGGGATGACATGAAATAAAAGGTCTCATTGTAAGGTAGTCCAAGAGAAAGCCGTGTGTGTGCAAGGTGTCCTAAGCTAAGCCTTGATCGAAAGTTGCCAAGCAACCAACAACCCATCAATTATTGTTTTAGGGTTTTGATATTTTTAGTGTTTTTTGATTAATGGTGAACAAATGAAATGGTTAGATAAATATGAATATGATATGGACAATATGAATAAGAATAATATTGACAAGTGCTTAAAGTTGATATAAAATAAAGTTGGTCTCGTCTTAATCATAATTTAATCGACAAATCGATAATCAACGATTTTTGACTTTCATGGACCAAAAATGAAAAGACATAAGATAAAAAATAAAATCGAAATAGAAATTAAATCGGTCTTGTCTTAATCAAGATTTAATCGAGAAATTGATAATCTTTAACATTTGTCTTTCATTGACCCAAAATGAATAAAGTAATAAAAAATATAATTAGAAATGAAATAAAATCGAAAAGAGGTAAGGAAAAATAATAAAGGTCTCACCTTTATCAAGATTTAAAATCGATAAATCGATCAATATTAGATATTTGGTTTTCATTGACCCAAAATGACTAAAGTAATAAAAAATATAATTAGAAATGAAATAAAATCGAAAAGAGGTAAGAAAAATAATAAAGGTCTCACCTTTATCAAGATTTAATCGAGAAATTGATAAATCATTGATATTTGGTTTTCATTGACCAAAAAGTTGAAAGAAAAATAAAAGAAAATAAAAGTAGGCCTCATATAAATCAAGATTGTAGATCTATTTGAAATAAATCCACAAATCATGATATTTTTTATATCATTGGCCCAAAATAAAAGAGTAGGATAAATTAAGAAACTTAAAATGGTTAAATAAAATCAAAATAGAAAACTAACAGTTCAAAATTTAAAATTTAGAAATTAAAATGTTTAGAAAAATATTTTAAAACAAAATAAATTAAAAAGAATACAATAAGGGAAGGGGTGCGTAAAAGAAGCACGGTGTGATTGAAAAAAAACACTACGGGCTCAAAGGCCCATCTCACGGTCCAGCACATCACACAACCATGCCTTATTAAAAAGAAATTTCTCTTAAAAAAAAACCTCATCAAAAACAGCTTATGACTTCCAAACAAAACCCTTCAAGGTCAAAGGACCACCTAGATCTACAAATGAATAACACTCATTTTTTCAAAAAAACGATGAAACGGGAAGCGTATCAAGAAGAAGAGCAAGACAAATGAAACTGAAATCGCATCAAACTGAATTTCAACCTTCTTCGTTTTGATCTTTCTCAATCGCGTTATTCCATTTCCGTTCTCAACTTCTCGCACGGTTTCTCAGGTTTGTGTTCCGTTCGTTCATATCTCTTCTTGTTCTCTCTGTGTTTGGTTTGGCTCAATCTCTTGTTCTCCTGCTGTTTTTTGGTTCGGTTTATATATTTGAGTGGTGATTGATGTCGAAATTGAGGACTCAGGTTGAAGAAGAGTGAAGGGTCGAAGGTTATTTGAAGAGAATGATTTGGGTTTGTGTGGTGCGGTTGAGGATTGTGAAGGTGAAGCAATTTGAAGGAGATTTGGGTGATTTGAAGGTTGTGTTGAAGGATCGGTTGATGAAGGGAGATTTACAGGGTGAGATTTTTCTTTTGTTGGTTGAAGGTGGGTTAAGAGAGGATGTGTGTTTTTTGGATTGAAGGAGATTGAAAGGTAAGGAAAACTTTTGCAGATTTTTTTTTGTTCCTCAAAACCTTTTCCTTTTTTTTAGAGAGTGGAGATGCGGTTGTTATATAGAGTGGAAGGAGGGTATTAACGGTAATGAATTGTGAATGGTGAGATGGAAATTGGTGAGGGTGTATTGCACGAATATTCTGTGATTCGATCGTAACATTTTTTTTTTGCAGGTACGGTTTGTTGGTGTTGTCCATACGTTATGTTTCAGAATGGGGTCGTGTAGCAAGTTTGTGCTGAAGGTTTTGTGTGATGGCTTGGTACGTGGTAATTGTGAGGTCAGATGGAGAGGATGGCAAGTTGGAAATGTTGTGGTGCAGTAAGAGGTGATGAGTGTATTAGCTGGAAATGTACGGTTTGTCTTATGGAAATTGGTGTGGCAGGCTTGTGTAGGCTGGGAAATTGGTTGTCAAGGTTTGTGAGTCATGACTGGAAGATATTATGGAAAGGTTTGAGGTGGTTCACGTTGCTCTTATCAAGATAGGCTCGACTCTCTCTTGCATGGAGCAAATACTTCCCCAGCAGAGTCTCCAGCTGTCGCACCTCGAAAAAATTGCTTAATCGAAGACCCGACCCTTTGCGCGAAAGGCGCGGAAAACGGTTCGACAGAGTCGCCACCGAACTTTATTTATCCCAAAAAGAGGGAAAGGAAAATATCGAGAAAACCTTTAAGGAGGAGATAAGAACATGGTCGTCGCAACCACATTCTGGGTTCGGGAGTTGGTTACGTGAGGGGAAGGTACGCGCACCCCCTCACGTACATTGTACTCAACGGGAACCTCTTAATTCGAATCGCGATGCTCGTTAGCTAAGCTTATTTGTTTTCTTCTAAACAGTAAATGCTAAAAGGTAAAGATAAAAGGAAAAGATACTAGGGGGAAATGGGTAGTTTTAGGATAGGGTGATTGGCAAGATCGTCGCGACCTCGGGCCTACGTATGCTCATTCGGACGAGAATGAGGAATCAGACCAATCATAGTTCGACTACGGGAAGGGATAGAGGGAAGACGGAAGATGGAGGGAAGGTAGAAAAAGAAAAAGTGTGGACACAAACGGGGGAAAAAGAAAAAGGTGTGGACGCAAACGGGGGAAAAAGAAAAAAGTGTGCTCGCCAAGATCATCGCAATCTTGTGCCTACGTATCTTTACTCGGACGAGAATAAAGAATCAGAGCAGTCGTAGTTCGTGGTACGACCACGAAACAAGGGAGTTGGTTGATTTTTAAAAGAGGCGTCAATTGTTCACACACGAGTAAGAGAACTCGCACCCAAACAATCGAAGAGAGATCAAAGACTTGAACCCCCATTTTTCATCTTGAAAGAGTTTCGATAGTTGTTAGTCGTTTTTAGGTTTGATTATGAAAATCCGCTTGACATGGGATCAAGGGTTTATTGTATGCGTTGGGTTATTTTGAAAAGGATTTGATTTGTTAAAAGAAGAGGCGTCAATTGCTCACACACTAGTAGGAGAACTCACACCTAAACAATCGAAGGAAGATCAAAGACTTGAACCCCCATTTTTCACCTTAAAAGAGTTACGATATTTGTTAGTTGTTTTTGAGTTTTATTATGAAAATTCGCTCGACGTTGGATCAAGGGTTTATTTGTATGAAAAAGAGTTTGGTTTGAAAAGAGTTTGGTTAGAGGTTGATTTGAAAATGGGCTCGACGACGAATCGAGAGTTTGGTTGAAAATGGTTTGTTTGAAAATGGCTCGATGACGAATCGAGAATTAGTTTGAAAATGGGTTGCCTATGCTAGTCCCTAGGGGTGCTCCTAGTAAACAAACCACAATCAAAAGAAAACTAAATGCGTACATTGGAATGGGAGCGGGGTACATGTAAATTACAAGGGATGACATGAAATAAAGGGTCTCATTGTAAGGTAGCCCAAGAGAAAGCTGTGTGTGTGCAAAGGTGTCCCAAACTAAGCCTTGATCGAAAGTCGCCAAGCAACCAACAGTCCATCAATTATTGTTTTAAGGTTTCGATATTTTTAGTGTTTTTTGATTAATGGTGAAGAAATGAAAATGGTTAGATAAATATGAATATGGATATGAACAATATGATAAGAATATGAATAATATAATCGAGATAATATGAACAAGGTATAATATTGACATAAAATAAAATTGGTCTCGTCTTAATCGGAATTTAATCGAGAAATCGATAATCAACGATTTTTGACCTTCATGGACCAAAAATGAAAAGACATAAGATAATGAAAAATAAAATCAAAATAGAAATAAAATCGGTCTCGTCTTAATCAAGATTTAATCGAGAAATCGATAATCTTTAATATTTGACTTTCATTGACCAACTAAAAAATATACGAAAATGGAAATTAAATGGAGATAGAAATTAAATCGAAAATATAGAAAGGTCTCATCTTTACTAAGATTTTAAATCAAAAAATCGATAATCTTTAGTATTTGATTTTTATTGACCCAAAAATGAGTAAAAATAATGAAAAATAATAGAAATCGAAAATCACAAGAAAAATAATAAAGGTCTCACCTTTATCAAGATTTAAAATCGATAATCGATAAATCATTGATATTTGGCTTTCATTGACCCAAAAAATGAATAAAAAATGAAATAAAAATAATAGAAATGAAATAAAATCGAAAATGACAAGAAAAAGAATAAAGGTCTCACCTTTATCAAGATTTAAAATCAAAAAATCGAAAAATCTTGATATTTTGGTTTTCATTGACCAAAAAGTTGAAAGAAAAATAAAAGAAAATAAAAGTAGACCTCATATAAATCAAGATTGTAGATCTATTAAAAAAATCAACCAATCAAGATTTGTGTTATATCATTGGCCCAAAATTGAAAAGAAAATAGAATCGAAAGGAAATGGGAATCCACAATAGGAATGGAATAAAAATTGATTTGAGAAAACACAATAATACTTAGAAAAAATTATTAAAAAAAATGGAAAACAAAATAGTTAAGATAAATTAAAAAGAAACTCAAAGAGAGGGGGGTGTGCATGAACATGAAGGGTGTACAAATGGGGATCCAATCGTGGGAATCATGTGGGCTTATCTAAGCCCATCATCCGCACAGCCGAACAATAAAAAACTAAAAAACCTAGTCTGGCTCAGTCAAGTGCAGACATACTACCAGCATCATTAGATTAATATTATTTATAAAACTAATTATAAAAAAGAAGATTTAAAGCTACTTTAAAGGAAACGAAAAGGAACAAAAAATTCACAGCCACCATCAATTCATCACAGCAACAATTACATCATGAAATTAAAGGATCACTTCGCGTCGCCGCCATTATGAAACCCACCTTCTCCGTAAACGAAGATCTCCTCTCGCTCAACTCGTTCGATTGCTCGCTCACTCCCTCAAGTTTGTGGTTCAGTTCGTCTCATCCTTGGTTTCGTCTCAAATTTCCTCTTCTTCTTCTATTATTCTTCTGAATCTGGTTTCGATTTCTCTGTTCTACTCAATCTATCTCTGTTTTCTGGTTTCTGAAATCGATTTGGGATTGGGTTGGTTGAGTGTATGATTTCGAATTTTGGGTTGTGGATTTAATGTTTCTGGGTTGTTCAAATGGGTTTTGAATGGTTAGGTTGTGAACGGTTTATGGGTTTATGGTTCATTTGGGTTTTGGAGGAAGATTGGTTGTGAAAAAAAAAGTGAAGGTTTAAGTTTGGTCGGTTTGTGATTAAAGGTTGAGGAAGAAGATTTACGATTTGGGGTTTAGGGAGATTGATGAAGGATCAGTTTTTGAGGGATTTGAGCAGGGTGGGTTTGGCTTTCTGAAGCTTGTATTTGGGATAGATTTTTTCATAGTTTCTTGTTGCGGCTAGGGCTTCCCTCAATGTTTGATTTATAGGAGGAGATACGAGGGTGGAATGGGAAACTTGGTGAGAATTTGTTGAGCTGTGAATCCAGGTAATGGTCCGGAGGTGGTTGTGAGAATTGGTTTTGTTTGGTACTGAGGATCTTCATTTTGGTGCGTTGTGTCGTTGTTGTTTGTGAGGTGGGGTCGTACGTCAGCTAGTGGCAGCAGTACGTATTTCGTACTAACTTTGTATTTCATACTTTTGCAAATGGTTGGAGTGGGTTTTTTATGAGCTGAGAGGTGAGGTTGGAACGATGTTTCAGCTATGTTTATTGTTGTGCCCGTTTGTATTGCGTGAGCTGCTGAGAGGTTATGCTTGAGGTTTGCGTGATTGTTGAGGTGCGGTTTGTTGCAAAAATGGGTGGAAGAGCTGTAACGGTTTTTATTCTACAGAGAAAAAGATTCTGGTGCGTAAAGTGTGGTGAGTGTGCATACAAAACTGTACGCGTAAAAAACGTTATTGCAGGTTTTGGAGGTGTGTATTTTGTCGTGTTATGCTGTGGTTTTTGAAGAGAAATCAAAGAAAACTTGCGTTTCGTAGCAGCTTCACTGTAGGTGAGAATCAGGTTGATGCGTGGTACGAGTCGTGGGAAGGCCTTGAAATGTAATTGGGCATTTTGAACTCAAAAAACATGAATAATTTGTTTGCAATAGCTTTTTTTGTATTGGATGATCTAAAGATTTTGAGCAATTTTTTTTGTAATGGGCTTGTAAAATAAACTTTGAACCTTTTGTAGTATATATGGACTTTGCTTTTTTTTTTTTTTGGAATTTGGACTTATGGTTTTTGTATATAAATGATAATAATGATAAAAATAATAATATATTATGAATGGATGGAAAATGGCATATAGACATGTGGACATGAAATTGGTTCTTTGACTATTGAAAAAAGGATATGGATTAATTTGGATTTTCAAATGGCTTAAACAATGGATATGGATTGGAAATTGGATATTGAAAAAAAATGGACATAATGGGTTAAATGAATCAAATAAATTTGGAGATGGTAACTGATGAATGGATATGGAATTGCCCTTTAATGACTATGAATCAGCCTCAGAAACCTCGAAACTCAACAAACCAGTCATTGATGACACTCGACCTATCACAGTCTGGTAACCTGTTCCACACAACTGATCTGAATTGGCCCAAATCCTAACTGAAGCTTCACACACATCATTTGAATCGTGAAACACACTCTTTCCTGACAAAGATTAGGTTAAACCAAAACGATTCTTAATTCATACTGCACCCACTCATGACTTGATATCTTTGCAACAACTGGAGTTTAGACAAAGGCAATATAAAAATGGAAGTGACGCATTTTTGGGTTTTCTAAATAATAGTTAGTGGATGGATGTACAGATGAAAGTTATACACAGGTAGGACAAATTTGGGGTATGACAGATGCCCCTATCTAATTGGCTTAAACCGAGTAAGATGAACTGCTACGATGTTCATCTTTCGAGGTAGAAGACAATTAGATATAAAGAAGACCACGAATTTGTCCGAAGAGAAAGAAGATGCTTGGGAGGTGGAATAACTGATCAATGTTAACCCTCAAGTGGACACTTGATAACTTGTAAAAATCGTTACCACCAAAAGGATGATAACAAGAGAATCTGACACCAAAAGGATGACAGACCTATCACCAAAAGGATGATAGTAAACACACACACACAGACCCTTTCACCAAAAGGATGGAAATGAGGTCAAAGCCTGCTATTACCAAAAGGATAATAGGGCACACACACACAGACCCTTCCACCAAAAGGACGAAAATGAGGTCACAGCCTGCTATTACCAAAAGGATAATAGGGCACACACACACAAACCCTTCCACCAAAAGGATGAAAATGAGGTCAAAGCCTGCTATTACCAAAAGGATAATAGGGCACACACACACAGACCCTTCCACCAAAAGAATGAAAATGAAGTCAAAGCCTGCTATTAGCAAAAGGATAATAGGGCACACACACACAGACCCTTCCACCAAAAGGATGAAAATGAGGTCAAAGCCTACTATTACCAAAAGGATAATAGGGCACACACGCACATATCTGACACCAAAAGGATGACAGACCTATCACCAAAAGGATGATAGTGGACACAACTTACTACTACCAAAAGGATAATAGTAAGCAAAACAATAACAAGGGTTGTCACTCACCAAAAGGATGACACACAGACCAACGGTTCAAGGATCGGCGACACTAAAAGGATGACGGATCAACACAAGCTACTACCACCAAAAGGATGATAGGAACTTCCCACTTGCGAGGACCAACACCAAAAGGATGAAGGTTAAGTTGACAATATGAACGGCTACCACCAAAAGGATGATAGGAAGTTTTGATTTGAGGGTTACCAACACCAAAAGGATGCTGGTTAGGCTGAATTGATAGGATTTGACTATCACCAAAAGGATGATAGTTTGCTGGGAATATGATGAGTGAGATTTTTGGAGACATCAACAAAAGGTTGAAGAGACAATTCAATAAGGAACGCCCACTGACTTGCTTGGAGATCACAGCTTCATCAACAAGAGGTTGAAGATTTCATGAAGAATGCCCATGAACTTGAAAAGATGCCCCTGACTAGGCTGAAGATTTTCTTGAGCTTGATCAACAAAAAGTTGAACCAACTTCGTGAGGAACGCCCACGGACTTTGAAGAAGATGCCCCTGGCTGGGCTGAGGATGCTCTTGAAATCTTGAGATTGATCCTGGATCTTACGCATGTATGAATGCTTGATTTTGTAATGATGTGCAATGCAAATGCTGACGTGCGTAGATGCAAGTGATGGGGAAGTATGATTGGTTTTGGTATGCATATGATGCAAATGATGTCTATGATGCGACGCATATGATTGCAGACTGGTGATTGGACATGTTTTGGAAAGGTGCAAGCGTGGTGGACTTTTGGTAGTTGCCAATGCAGATTGGACTTTGGGCGGTGGGAGGAATTTGATTTCCTCGACACTCAGTTTGTTGAAGACACCATGATTGAAGTAGACGAAAATGCTTTTGAAGCCTTAAGCTTGATCACTTGATGATAAGTCGTTTATGAGAAGACCACGACTCTGTGCTTGAGGGTCAGGATGGCCTGAAACTGAGCATAGCGACATGATCAACTCATGAAGACCGCGCCTTTGCTCTGAATTTGATGATTGATAATGTATGGAAGGATCTGCTTGTCCAACTTGCTTTCTGCAACAAGGCTTGCCCCAGACTGAACATGGTAATGCCTACCCCTGATTAACCAGTTATGAGGTGATTTGATCTGCAGACGTTGATCTTTGATGAAATGACTTGCCCCTGATTAAGCTATTGAAGGATTTGCCCCAGCCTGAGGGTTTTGAGGGAGTCTTGCTTCGGGTCGGCACCACTGAGAGCTCAAGTTCCTCTTTGATTTCCCCTTGTTGGAATTGTCTTGATGTCTAACACTGATTTGCAGTTAAAATTGTACATTCGCAAATGGTAATCTTAATGCAATGCTCATGCAAGTTTTGAAAAAGAGTCGTTTATTCGAGTGTCGTGATAGTGAGACGAATGGACCGTTAGCCCAAACGTGTGCTGATTTTGATGGTGTGAAAGATATAGCAAGGAGAATGACACCAATGCTAAAGATTAGCAAATATGGCGAGTCAGTTTACGCAACCTTGCAATAGTATGCTTTCAGAATAAACCTCGCCTCAATTAGGTCTTTTGAGGGTTGTAACGTGGTCTGTTTTACGGTTTATGAAACAAAGGATATTATGCTCAGAGTATGATTTGTACCCACCCCTTCTTCGTGATGAGCTTCCAGTCCTACGTTCAGTTAAATTTGCACATGTTTGTATTCCAAAAGGGTTGACGGTGTAAGCGTGATGATTCAAGGTTTGCTCAAAATGGCAGTCACCTTATTTTGTTTTTGATAAGATATTAGTGATCCTTTGAGATGGTGGTCATTGAATCTTATTTTGTTTTTGTTGAGGATTCGAGGGCCTCTTTTGTTTTTTGATCCCTATCTTTTGCATGGACTGATTTCGCTTTTCGAGTCCATCAGGGTAGCCTTGATTTTTGCCTAAGTCTCCTTTGAGGTGCTCGACTTAGCAGGCTTTTGATTTTTTTTGTTTTTTGTTGATTTTGTTGGAGGATTGTGACTGCCAAGTCATGGGTCATTGATGAATAGCCATCATGTCTTGTGGAATTTTGTCTTGTGGAATTTTGTCTTGTGATTTGAGTGCGTAATTGAGTTAACTGAACACTACTCTGCCCCAGGTTGAGTGTAAGGGTTTGAATATCCGAAGGAAACTACTACTTCTAGGCTCGAAGTGGTTTACTAGGGATTAACTCCTTGTCTCTCCGGTGTTTGGGATGATGAAACAATGCCTGTACATCTTCGACGAGATTTTGTCTGAAAGCATACGGTTTGCAATTATGGGTATTTCGTTTTCATCATCCTCCCTCTAATCATTGCTAAACAACAGTTGATAAAGAGAGTGAAGTGGAAATAAATGTGTCTGTGATTTGCAGTAAAAGGAAAAAATAAGTGAATACGACATAACTGATTCAAAACATGCATTGTCAATACATTAAGAAAACCAAATACAAACGGCGATGTTCAAAGCATACAGTACTTAAACAAATAAAGACGAAAATACAAGAATGCAAATGATGGGATGGAAACATGACTGCCTTCTTCGGGGAATGAACTTGACTTGATTTGACTTGGCTTGCTGCTGGCACTAGCTTGGCGGCGGCAGAGGGTTTTTGATGATGTTTGGAGCCCTCCCATTGAACGTGAGAAACTTTGAGTCGATCATGTCTTGCACCTTGTGTTTGAAAGCTCTGCAGTCCTCGATCGTGTGCCCTGGAGCACCCTTATGAAACTCACAATGAGCATTAGCATCATAATCTGGGGGAATGATAGTTGGAGGAGCTAGGTCCCTCAGAGCGGTTGCCTTCTTCTCCATTAATTGAGCAAAGATCTAAGCATATGATGTTGGCAAACGATCAAAGTCTCTATCTAACCTCCTTGTCCTCTGTTGATTAGGCTGACGTTGTTGAGTAGCTTTCTGTTGTTGATGTTGAGGAGGATACTGATACCCTTGTTGATTATAGGATTGTTGCTGAGGAACCTGTTATTGAGGCATTCGAGCTTGAACAGCTTGAACTGTTGGCTGATAAGGCATTGGAGCGTATTGCGCAGCAGCAACATGCGGATACTGGAAGTATGGAATTTGATAAGGCATTGGAGCAGGAGCTTGTTGTTGAGCTTGCCCTTTCTGAGCAGAGACAACATTTGTTTCACCCTCTTTTTTCTTGTATCCATTGAAGGGCTTCTTGGCTTGAGACTAACTGCTAGATCCTCCTTGGATCCTTCCGTTCTTTAGACCTTCGATTCTCTCACCGACGATTACCAAATCAGAGAATCCAGCAGAAACACTACCAATCAGCTTCTCATAGTATTGGCCTTGCAAAGTACCCATGAAGATGTCAATCAGTTCACGATCAATAAGAGGTGGATGGACCCTTGCAGCTAGCTCTCTCCAGCATTGCGCGAACTCCTTAAAGGATTCGTTGTCCTTTTGAGCCATACTATGAAGCTGAGTACGATTCGGGGCAAGGTCAGTGTTGTACTTGTATTGCTTGACAAATGCATCAGCTAGATCATCCCAAGTGCGCACATTGCTACGCTCTAACTGCATATACCATTCGAGTGATGCTCCAGACAAACTGTCTTGGAAGCAATGGATCATTAGCTTTTCGTCTTTGGCATAGGCAGCCATCTTGCGGCAGTGCGTCTTCAGATGGATGTGAGGACAACTGAGACCTTTGTACTTTAGGAATTCTTGCACTTTAAATTTGGGAGGAATGACAACATCTGGCACCAAGCACATATCCAGAGCATTCAAAGATTTTGAGTTGCGCCCCTCCATGACTCGGAGTTTCTCAGCTAGATCACGACACATCTTGATATCTTCAGAATCCTGAGCAGCAGTAGGATTGACAAATGGGATAGCAGCATGGTAGTTTTGTACCTCATCATACTGATCTAGCAGATTTTCTTCAGCCTGAGGAATAGGAATCTGAGTGACAACAGGTTGGGCTTGCGGAATAGCTCCAACAGTAACTCCAGATGTTGGAAGTGGTTCAGATGTGGCAGGAGCGAAGTCCATTGGTATCCCATAAGTGATGGGGTTGGGAACAGGGACAGAGAGCCTTAAGGTAGATGCTTGAACAAGCACAGTGTTGTGGGCAGCAGTGGCTTCACGCAGTTCTTCTTCTCTTCTGGCCATCATGATGGCTTCGAGAATCTGATCGATCTTTCCTTTGATAGAGTCCAACTCTTATCTAAAGGCAGCTTACTCTTGTTGAATCTGCTCCATCATTCATCTAGTATTGGCTCGAGTTGCGTACCGGTGTCGAGGAATCAGCTTGATTTACTGGAGAAGGAAGGAAGTTGAAGTGAGATTCTGAGGTTGAAAATGTAATGCAAGATGCGTAACAGATGCAATGCAATGCAATGAGATGCAATGCAAGATGCAAGATCCAGGATCGCAGAATCAAACAGCTTCAAACAGTTCTGAGGTTTGCCGGAGGTGACGGGTCAAGAACCACAGCTAGGATCAAGAAAACCCACAGGTAGGTTTCTAAAACGGGTGGGTGCCTAGAGTTATGGATATATTTCGACACATTATAACCAAGACGAAGAGACATCTGATTATAATATCCTCGAAATAATCTCGTCTAGGTGAGGTCTTCGTTTCTTCCCCACGAGAAAGATTCCTCGGAGGCGCCCACTACACAACCATCGACACACGGGTTCTAAATAGGGTTCTCAGAATCCTAGATCGAGGTCAAAAATATTATTGTCAAGAAGTAATACGTTCGAGGGATCTCATCTAATTAGGGCGTTCGCATTAACTCACATAGAATTAACGCTACCAACCACCATGGATAAATGGGTTAATGGTCCTTGGGATCAACGACCCACCTCGAAAGTATTACCACCATGGCAAAGATTCACCACAACAATAATATCTCCAAGGGAATCTACTCCAAGCGGTGGTTTTCGCTTCAACTCACGCGGAAGAGACCACGCAAGCCTACACTACACAACCACCATCCTAATCCTAGGGTTCTTCTCGACTTGGCTGTAGAGCTATCTCACAAAGTTCCCAATATCAGAACAACCCAACAATGTTACAAAAGGTAACACAAATAAGGAAATAGGAAAGCAAGTACATAAGCGAACGAGAAGAAAAAAGGTAAACAAAGCTAAAGAGCTAGCGATTCGAATCAAGATAGGCTCGACTCTCTCTTGCATGGAGCAAATACTTCCCCAGCAGAGTCTCCAGCTGTCGCACCTCGAAAAAATTGCTTAATCGAAGACCCGACCCTTTGCGCGAAAGGCGCGGAAAACGGTTCGACAGAGTCGCCACCGAACTTTATTTATCCCAAAAAGAGGGAAAGGAAAATATCGAGAAAACCTTTAAGGAGGAGATAAGAACATGGTCATCGCAACCACATTCTGGGTTCGGGAGTCGGTTACGTGAGGGGAAGGTACGCGCACCCCCTCACGTACATTGTACTCAACGGGAACCTCTTAATTCGAATCGCGATGCTCGTTAGCTAAGCTTATTTGTTTTCTTCTAAACAGTAAATGCTAAAAGGTAAAGATAAAAGGAAAAGATACTAGGGGGAAATGGGTAGTTTTAGGATAGGGTGATTGGCAAGATCGTCGCGACCTCGGGCCTACGTATGCTTATTCGGACGAGAATGAGGAATCAGACCAATCGTAGTTCGACTACGGGAAGGGATAGAGGGAAGACGGAAGATGGAGGAAAGGTAGAAAAAGAAAAAGTGTGGACACAAACGGGGGAAAAAGAAAAAGGTGTGGACGCAAACGGGGGAAAAAGAAAAAAGTGTGCTCGCCAAGATCATCGCAATCTTGTGCCTACGTATCTTTACTCGGACGAGAATAAAGAATCAGAGCAGTCGTAGTTCGTGGTACGACCACGAAACAAGGGAGTTGGTTGATTTTTAAAAGAGGCGTCAATTGTTCACACACGAGTAAGAGAACTTGCACCCAAACAATCGAAGAGAGATCAAAGACTTGAACCCCCATTTTTCACCTTGAAAGAGTTTCGATAGTTGTTAGTCATTTTTAGGTTTGATTATGAAAGTCCGATTGACATGGGATCAAGGGTTTATTGTATGCGTTGGGTTATTTTGAAAAGGATTTGATTTGTTAAAAGAAGAGGCGTCAATTGCTCACACACGAGTAAGAGAACTCGCACCTAAACAATCGAAGGAAGATCAAAGACTTGAACCCCCATTTTTCACCTTAAAAGAGTTGCGATATTTGTTAGTTGATTTTGAGTTTTATTATGAAAATTCGCTCGACGTTGGATCAAGGGTTTATTTGTATGAAAAAGAGTTTGGTTTGAGAAGAGGTTGGTTAGAGGTTGATTTGAAAATGGGCTCGACGACGAATCGAGAGTTTGGTTGAAAATGGTTTGTTTGAAAATGGCTCGATGACAAATCGAGAATTAGTTTGAAAATGGGTTGCCTATGCTAGTCCCTAGGGGTGCTCCTAGTAAACAAACCACAATCAAAAGAAAACTAAATGCGTACATTAGAATGGGAGCGGGGTACATGTAAATTACAAGGGATGACATGAAATAACGGGTCTCATTGTAAGGTAGCCTAAGAGAAAGCCGTGTGTGTGCAAAGGTGTCCTAAACTAAGCTTTGATCGAAAGTCGCCAAGCAACCAACAGTCCATCAATTATTGTTTTAAGGTTTCTGAAGCTTGTATTTGGGATAGATTTTTTCATAGTTTCTTGTTGCGGCTAGGGCTTCCCTTAATGTTTGATTTATAGGAGGAGATACGAGGCTGGAATGGGAAACTTGGTGAGAATTTGTTACGTTGTGAATCCAGGTAATGGTCCGGAGGTGGTTGTGCGAATTGGTTTTGTTTGGTACTGAGGATCTTCATTTTGGTGCGTTGTGTCGTTGTTGTTTGTGAGGTGGGGTCATATGGCAGCTAGTGGCAGCAGTATGTATTTCGTACTAACTTTGTATTTCATACTTTTGCAAATGGTTGGAGTGGGTTTTTTATGAGCTGAGAGGTGAGGTTGGAACGATGTTTCAGCTATGTTTATTGTTGTGCCTGTTTGTATTGCGTGAGCTGCTGAGAGGTTATGCTTGAGGTTTGCGTGATTGTTGAGGTGCGGTTTGTTGCAAAAACGGGTGGAAGAGCTGTAACGGTTTTTATTCTATAGAGAAAATGATTCTGGTGCGAAAAGTGTGGTGAGTGTGCATACGAAACTGTACGCGTAAAAAACGTTATTGCAGGTTTTGGAGGTGTGTATTTTGTCGTGTTGTGCTGTGGTTTTTGAAGAGAAATCAAAGAAAACTTGCGTTTCGTAGCAGCTGCACTGTAGGTGAGAATCAGGTTGATGCGTGGTACGAGTCGTGGGAAGGCCTTGAAATGTAATTGGGCATTTTGAACTCAAAAAACATGAATAATTTGTTAAACCAAAACGATTCTTAATTCATACTGCACCCACTCATGACTTGATATCTTCGCAACAACTGGAGTTTAGACAAAGGCAATATAAAAATGGAAGTGACGTATTTTTGGGTTTTCAAAATAATAGTTAGTGGATGGATGTATAGATGAAAGTTATACACAGGTAGGACAAATTTTGGGTATGACACTTTGCTGATATTGTTGTCGATTCGGTTTGCTCTGAGCAACCTAAGGTTGATACGTAGGAACAGGCGCAGGGTTAATAGTAGGAGTTACAGCTGCTACTGGTTGGTACCGTCGCCTTTGCTTTCCGAGAGAGATATTGCCAACATCTTGCTCTTTTTTCTTAGAGAGATGACTACTGTATCTTTTCGTACTGCTTGATGGTCCGACCTCTTTAACTAAACATCCTTCTCGGACTGCTTCTTCAAGACGAACTCCCATGCCCACCATCTCAGTGAAGTCACTGGGCGCACTGGCGACCATTCTGTCGTAGTAAAATGAGCTCAAGGTTTTCAAGAAGATCTTTGTCATCTCTTTTTCCTCAAGAGGTGGACAAATCTGGGCGGCAATTTCACGCTATCTCTGAGCATATTCCTTAAATGTTTCTTTGTCCTTCTGCGACATGGCTCTGAGTTGATCTCTGTCTGGTGCCATGTCCAGGTTATACTTATATTGTTGAACAAAGGCTGCACCAAGATCTCTGAAAGTGACGATTTTAGTGCGGTTCAAACCCATGTACCATTTGCGTGCGGTACCGGTTAAACTATCTTGGAAATAGTGGATCAGTAGCTGTTGGTTCTTTGTCTGAGTTGACATCCTCCGAGTGTACATCACCAGATGGCTTTGAGGGCAAGAGTTACCCTTGTAATTTTCAAATTCGGGCACCTTGAATTTGTGCAGAACTTTCACATTAGGGACCAAACAAAGGTCTGCAGCGTCCTTTCCGAACAGATCCTAACCGTGAATGGCTTGCAGTTCCTTCTGCATTTCCAAGAACTGTTCCTAGAACTCCCTCATTCTGTCGTCCATACTTTCGTTTCCACCTGAAGGTATCTGTGGAATCAGTCCTTCCGGGACAGTGTGTACCACGGGTAGTGGTATAGTCATTACGGCAGTGATTCTTGGTGCTTCCTTCTCTCAAAGTTTGTAACCTTCAGAAGTTGCTGTCATGCCCCTTGCATCTTCGTTTTCCTAAAGTTTTTAACCTTCAGGCCCAGTGGTTCCTACTGCAGTTTCCAGATCTTCCATGATCAGCGGAATATATCCTTCCGGGATATAGTTAATAGGCATGCCCCAGGGATGATCTTTAGGCATGTTATACCGAGGATCACACTTCTCCACTACGGGTGTCGATGTGATCTCTGAGATCACAGTCCTTTGTTGTTGTATCTGAGCTGCTGTCAGAGATTGCATGTCATTGTGAAGTTTCCTCAGATCTTCTTTCAGAGTGTCGAGTTCTTCTCTCAACTCTCTGTTCTCTTCCTCGAGATTATCCATTTTCTTTTGTTGATTGGCCCGAGTATTGTACAAATGAGACAGTTTGACTCTAGAATCGAGACACAAATGTGAGATTCGTAGGTAAGAAGAATGTGTTATATGAGAATGATGAATGATATGCAATGATTATATTAATTATTTTCTTTTTGTTTAATCAAAATAAATTTCAACAATTTGATTGCAAATATCATACAATGAGGAGACCCCGTTTTATTGAATTCAAAGATTGCGGAAATGGAAATACAGTGATTTACAAAGTGCTGTAAAAGGAAATGTCTAAACTTATGGATCCTGAGTCCTCTCTGAGGAGAGCTTAGGTGCTGGTTCCAGTACTTTCCTTTTCTTTGACCGGGGCTCTTGAGCCGTTGTCGGGTTGTCATTCCTTTGCTAGGTGAAAGGTGCGAGCAAATTCCTCTGGTCTTCTTGATTCTCTACAGCATGTTGCTCCAAAATCTCGATCAGAGCATCTTTTTATTTTAACAGTTGCTGTATATTCTTACACTTCACATTGAGAATACGGTACTTGTTCTTCCAAGACTTCTTCTCCTGTTGAACTTTGTTGAGGGTAACCTGAAGCTTTTCCGTATCAGACATAAAATAAAGGACAGACTCCTTTAAAGGAAGAACTTCCTGACGAGGAAAAGGTATCCACAGCTTGAGAGCACTAGTTTGTACCCAGTGGAGATAAGGTTCCATAGAGACATAATTTGGTTTTCCTAGAGACTCTCTTCCTTTGTTGTGAACATGTTTCTAGGCATGGACTATTTCTGTCATTAGTGCTCTGTCATTTTCTCCTTCCTTGAAGAAAAGACCTTCCAGATGAACATTACGTGGGACATGTCTCATCGGGTATCCAAATTGACGACGAACTAAAACTGGATGAGAATTGATTCCTCCTTTAGTTCCTATGAGGGGTACATTTGGGAAGTTTCCACAATGGTCAATGATTCTGATCCTGTCATAGATTTGATTATACCAGTCTATGTCAGAGTTGGTAAGAGACATGATTCTCTACGACCAACGTAAATCACTCTTATGATCCCAAAAAGCAGCAGACTTAGGTAAATGGGAAGTGAACCATTTGTATAGCAGGGGTACACAACATGTGATCATTCTTCCGCTGTACAAATTCCTTAAGTGTACAGAATGATAAGCATCTGCGAGCAAGGTCGGTACAGGGTTTCCAATTAGAAAGATCTTAATGGCATTGATATCAACGAAGTCATCAAGGTTGGGAAACATAAACAACCCGTAGGTGAGTAAGACAAAGATGCTCTAGAAAGCAGTTACGTTCCCTATACTAGCAAAGTATAGAGCTTTCTTTATCAAAAACTTGGCTGGAAAACCCTGGATTCCACCCTTAGTGGTCATGTGAGTCCTGACTTCTAACTCGTCCAAATAGATTGCTCTTGCAATGGTTTGATCTTTTGGAATTTTTTCCAGTCCAGAAAAGGGAGCTTGGTCAGTGATGGGTAAATCAGTCAGGTGAGAGTACTCCTCCAGTGTTGGTGCTAGTTGATAATCCGGGAATGTAAAACAGTGATAAACTGGATCGTAGAACTGAATCAGCGTAGCCAGGATCCCTTCAATTACATGTACCCTTAACAGAGACAGCAGTCCTGTGTGCTTAGCTCTGAAAGCATCAGGGTTGGTGATCATCCTTGCCAACCCTCTTAAATCCCTTAGTTTTGGAACCTTGAAGGTGTACTTGTGAGTCTTCCTTCTACCGAAATCCATAACACAATCTTTTTCCTCTGACATTTGCAATCATTGTCTTAGTTTAATTTGAAAAAGAGAGACTAGAAGAGACATTTTTTCTTTGTTTAAAGTTTTTTAATGAAATGAATGCATGAATGCAGCACACAAAAACATAGAAAAACATGGGGTCAAAGGTTCAGTGTCATGAAGTAATGGCTCTACCCATCCCCAAAGGTTGTACTGGTGATTTTTTGTACCTGTCCTCAAAATCATTGACCCCTCTTGGGATAACAACAGCAGGCTGGTTCACCCGAGCGAGCTGCAGTATCTTAGAGTAATCTCAAATAAGGGTAGTATCGCGTGACAACTATTTTTGATAGCTTCCGCACCACAAAATAGTAACAAGGTCTCAGCCTACTAAATCTTCAATTTCTCAGATACCACAATCGAACAATCTGCTTTCAACAACCGAAGTCGTATAGGCATTGAATCCGCAAAGGGTATCTCCACTGATTCGATGGTCGACCGGGGTCTCTTATTTGGGAGTCACTCCCTGTAAGATTACCCGTCTAATGCCATCACTTATCTTAGGTGGCACTCAAAGTTTCCAGATGCGGCATCACCCGCAGTCCCATTAGCAAAAAAAGTAAACACGAATATCAATTAGGAAAAATAGTATATATATTTATTCCTAAAACTAACATCCTAGACCTCTTAAGAGCTATAATCCTAGTCCTATACAGACAATGAGTCCCCAGCAGAGTCGCCATTTTATTGTAGCGAGCGATTTTTGTCGGTGACGCGACCACCTTATCGCTGGGTTTTCCTCACCGCAATGGTAGGAGAAGGTGCTACTTTCTGATTTCTTATTTATCCCATGAAGCTGGAAGGGAAAGGGAAGTTATCTAAAACTAACCTTGTACGCGAATGTTTAACTGGACAAACGCTTAAAAGAGATTCGGGGAGTCGGGGTCAGATTATACAATGGGGAGTTGTCAATTACCCATCCTATATGTGGTTATCCACAGGATATTAGCTTTAGGTTTCGCTTTGTACTTGATAGTGTTTATCCGTTAATGGGTTGGGAAAGTTTCTTGGGAAATATGAGTGAGTGAGTTTTTATTGATGTTCGGGTTTTTCCGATGTTTTTGGTAAGGTATTGGACCTAAGTTTTTGATTAGTATGCTCGCTAAGATTTCGCTATCTTATGCCTACGTATTCCCGTTTAAACGAAACAGGGAAATCAGAGCAATCACAGTTCCCCCTATTCTAAAAGAGGAAAAAGATGTTTTGGTGTCTTGTTCAAAGCCCAAGATTGAAGTTAAAAGGTTATTTGTTTGTGTCTTGTTCAAAGCCCAAGATTGAAGCTAAAAAAGTTTGACTGAGAGAGAACTTGTCATCTCTAAAAAGGGATTGTTGATTTTTATGTGCCTTGATCGAAGCCCGAGGTTGAAGCTAAGAGGTTGATTGACTCCACTGGGGAAGTCCTTATACAAAGCCTAAGAGGAGGCTGGAAATGACTGACTCAACAAGAGAGTGTTTATCTGTCTCGTACAAAGGCCGAGATTGAGGCAAAAAGATGATGACCCTTTAGGGATATCTTTATACAAAGCCTAAGAGGAGGCTAAAAGCTTGACTTTTCTGGGGGAAATGTTATGTTTGTCTTGTACAAAGCCCAAGATTGAGGCTAAAAGGAGTTTTGACTCCGCCGGGAGATTTGTATGTGTCTTGTACAAAGCCCAAGATTGAGGCTGGAATGAGTCTGTCTTTTACTGGAGAGTATTATCTGTCTTTTTGGGAGAGAGACTAGGATTTAGCTCTGCTGGAGATTGGTCCAGAGTAACCGGGGTTTCTCCCTGTATTTGTATGGAACTTGAGAATGTCTTTGAGACTCAAGGGAATTAGACCATCCAAGTCTACTGGCGTGGAAGAGTTTATCTTTTGTATGATGCCTTTAAGAGGAGGCACAGGTATTAAGGGATGAGAATCAACCCTAAAATCTGATATATGACACTAGAAAGACTGCTCTAGCAAAGGATGACTAAGTTATGTCTTATACCTTTAAGAGGTCGTTAGGGTCCTTGTATTAAGCCCAAGAGAAGGCATGATAACTTTTAAGAAGCCGGAGGGTCCTTGTACAAAGCCCAAGAGGAGGCGGGGATGCTTTTAGGAAGCCCGGGGTCCCAAACCAAAAAAACTTCAAGAAATTCTATTCACCGAGAATAAATCATTTAGTGAAAGTTCTGAGGCTTGAAGAAACTCAAGAGATCCTATTCACCGAGAATAGATCAACTCTGGGGAGTAGAATTTCTTTGACAATTTCTAGGGGTGACAGTCTGAGAAAAGGTTAACGAGGAATACTAAACTTCTCTTTTTTCCATATTGTTTAAGCCCAAGAGAAGGCAAAACTATATATGGAAATCCTACGGGGATCTAGTTTTGTCTGTGCTTAAGAGTGACCAACATGGCTTTACTTAGTTCTAGACCTAGTTGCCGGGGAAAACTCTAAATAACTATACTAGTATATATACAGATGATATATGACAAGTATTTAAAAGGATATGAAATAAGACTAACCGTGCGCAGCTTCCCACAATACAGTTATATATATATATGAAAGCGAGTAAATGAAAGCTATTAAAACTTACAGGCGAGCAAGCTTCCATGCTGTATGGTTAGTTGTTCAAAGAAATTAAAGAAAGTTTTGATAACAACTGTATATTGAATCTAAATCAAAAAGGAGTTTGTTTGAAAAGATTATTGGGGCTTATACTCAAAGAGAGGCCCAGGGTTTAACAGTGATCGCACTGTTGTTTTGAATATCGTATCGGGACCTATACAACGACTGAGGCCCAAAAAAGGTTTACTGTACAAAGGGGTTGGGTCTTACACTCTCTCAAGAGGCACAAATAGGTTTTGGAAAAGAAAAGTGGGACTTACAACACGAGGGTAGGCCCAAAATTGTTTTTGCTCGGAAATGACGATCATGCCGAGATTCTTTTAACGCCGAGGGACTTATACAATATCTGAGGCCCAAAGGTTTTGGTTAAAAGGGGATTGGGTCTTACACTCTATTAGAGGCCCAAAAGATTTATTTTTGTACAAGTGGTGGAGCTTCCAACTCAAGGAGAGGCCCAAGGATTTTCTGTTAGAAAATGGCGATCGCGCCGAGATTTTTCATCGTGTCGGGGCTTATACAATGTCTGAGGCCAAAAAAAGGTTTATGTACAACAAGGGTTGGGTCTTACACTCTATTAGAGGCCCATGAGTGTTTGAAAAAGATTTGTTAGGGTGAACATCAAAGAAACCCTAATTTTTGAATTAAAATGGCATTTTTCAAAGGTAATTTAAATAATAAATGATAAAATATCAATTATATTTAAAAACAAGTTGTACACTTTGGAAAATATTTTGGAAAATCAATTTTAATCATATGAAAGCTTAAAATCCAATTAATTTTTAAAGACCAAAGTGTGAATTCCATTTAAAAAATGTTTAAAAACAACTAAAAATGAAATTAATTACAAAAATTCTAATTATATTAAATAAATAATATAAATTGGATTTTTTTTTGTGGAATAAAATATTTTAACATTTTTGTGATTTTTTGCAAAAAGAACCAATAAAAAATAATTAAAATTGAGAGAGAAATTAATTTTTCAAATCATTTAAAATAATATGAAAAATATTTAAAAAGAGGAAAAAGTGTTAAAAAAGGGTCTGGGGCGAGGGGGATTCGAACCCCAGACCTCAAGGTTGCAGTGCACGCCTTCTACCACTGGGGTGGTGATACATCCGTGTATCAAAGCCACCCTAGAAATACATAAGGCATGCCTTGTTTTAGGCCTGGCCAAGGCAAGGCAAGGCAAGACAAGACAATGTTTTGGACCAAAAACGTAAAGGCCATAACTTTCTCATTTCTCCATGGATTGGGACAAAATTTATATGCATCTGGCCTAGAATTTCCCAAGGTATCCAATGGTGGTGGTGGTTTTTTCAAATGAGTTACCTATTTAAAAACCCGATAGTGTTTTTGAAATAGGCCTATAATTACATTTTCTATACTAACACATGGTACAGGCAAATGGAAAATTGGTTCAAACACAACATATATAACATGTATGAGATGTTTATGATCAGTAGCCTTCAAAGCAATGCATAATTTAGAAAGTTCAAGTGATGATGCATTTACCTCTTGGAGATTATTGTGCAATCTGCCAAGTTTCTTGTGCCAGAAGTAATTTGATGCTTTGGACACTCTCAATTGATCCCTTAGAAGCTTTTAGAATGGTTAGAACCAGCTGGAATCCTCAGGAACAAGTTTGATCTCTTTCTTGCAAAAGGGGCAAAAGTGACCAATATGGAAACTCTCTCAAATGGTGTTCCAGATGTGGGGAACCATTTGGGACAGTTCAAGGATGATATTTGGAGTGTGTTTGAGGCTTTATCTGGTTTTGAAAGGGACTGAATCAAGACATGGCTTGAAAAGTGCAAAAAAGTCCAATTTTGAGGTTTTGAGAGGGGACTTTGTGATTTTGGTGTTACAGGTCACATATGAGAGTTTGGACAGCTTAGATATGACATATTTGATGTGTTTGGATCAAGAGCTGTGATGGGATTGCTCTCTAACTCAAAAACTCAGAGATACCTTGCTAAAGAAGGCATTTTGGCCTAAAGAGAGGGATTTTGAGGAAATCATCAGTTTGGTTGCTTTGGTGTACTCAAACTGAGCACAAATGAGCTCTATTTATAGTAGAGCAAGTTTGTTTTGCAAGCAATACTGAATGGCAACTGCAGCAGGCCTTTGGCCAATGTTATGCAAAAGGAATCTCAAGTCTCTTCTAGCCATTGACTACATGTTAGGGCACAAGCCTATGGTTCTTTGATTCAGAGCTTATCCTTGACTCATTCAGGTAGGAATGTATCAGTCCATGCCACCTTGGTGTATCCATTAAATGCATTGCAACAAAATTGGAGTCTTGTCACCTTTTTAGCTCTTTTAGCTTTGGCATGCTACTTGTAGATTCTTGGACTTTTGAGGCATGGAGATCATATCACCCCCCTTAGATTTGATCCTTAGATGTGTTCAAATTGATGACAAAGCGTAGATTTATCAGATTTGGACAAATCGAGCAAAATGCAGAAAATCTGCCAAATCTGTCTTGAAAAAATTTGTTCATGATGCCATGTTTCAAGGGTTGTATCTCCTTGCTCAAATGGAATTTGGAGATGATCTGGTACTTGTTGGAAAGCCCTCATGGCATTCTTTAACTTTGATGTCTACCCCTAGACCTGGTTTGACTTGGATCAAGGTGAAAAATGTCCCTACATTTTGGAAAAAGTAAGGCAGATTATGACTTAGTGAAAATTTCACTAAGTGTTTGAAAAATGTCATTTTCATGTTTTCAGCCATTTTGATCACTCCATAACTTAAAATCCATGAGGAATTGGAATGAGCTGTAGTTGAAGCTTTTAAAGTATGCCATGAGAGCTACAAATCCAGCTTTGGACCATCCAAAATGGTTTCTTGGATCTCAAGTTATGGTCCTTGGAAGTTGGTACCCTAGCCACTTTGTTTCATAACTTAGAAAAATTCTAAGTTTTTTTTTGTTACCCCTTTTACAAGTTAACTCACTTTCTTTGATTTTTTTTGATGAATGATGATTCGAATCACATATTAACATTGTAATTGGGTCAAAGAACCATAAATTGTGAAAAATTCCAAAAAGTCAAACTTGATTTTGTACACAGTTGACTTTTTATCGGATGAAATTCAAACTGTGCGATCCTTTGTGAAATCAAGTCCTTGACCTAAATCAAACCTAATGGGTATATTCCATATGTGTTATAGGGTGTATTGAATCATGTCCCAAGGTTTGGGAGCATGTCTGGGCCAAAAGTCAAAGGTACGGTTGACTTTTCCCTCGAAACCCTAATTGTGGTCCTGATGAAATTGAAACTTGTAGATCAAGCTTCTTGGATCAATCCATTGTTACAAATGGATCAATGTAATGTATTTAAGGCCCTCAAATCATGTCTTGAGGTCTTGGCTCATGTTTTTTCCCAAAAGTCAACTTAGGGGTGAATTAGGTCAAGCAACCCTAATTCCTGATTTTTGGATAAATGTATCCCCTGAGGTTAAATTGACTTGATGATTGGGTCCATGAGGTCCCTTGGAGTATCTTGGGTTATGCTTTGAAGCATTTACTCATGCCCAGAGAAAAATTTTCATCTGGAGGCCTCAGTCGACCAAAACCCTAATTTGGTGACACTGGCGATCTTGAGGCTTGATCCACTTGGAATGTTGCAACCTTATGCTTGATTCTTGATGTGGGAGTCATATTGATCCTTTTTGGATGTTTGAGATGTTAGACAAGTTGGAAATCATGTCATTTCTTGATTGACCCTTTGTCTAAGTGCTCTGAGAGGGCCTGAAACCATAATTTCTGATTATGGTGAATGCTTAACCATCTTTGAGGAAATTGATGAGGCATGTAAGTACATCCATATTGTGATGATGATTTGAACAATGATGGGAAACCTTAGTGGTCAAAATGTGGGGTATGACAAGGGGGTTGAATTGTGTTTCGCATTTTCTTTAATTTAATTTCTGATCAGAGTTTCAGAATCAGAATTGGTGTTCAGATTCTGTTTTAATTCATTGGCAGCATATATAACAGAAGTAAATAAATAATAGCAGACTACAGAAAAGATTTATCCTGGTTCCTCCCCTAAATGAGAGTACTCTAGTCCCCTTGCCTCATAAGAGATTTTCATTATAACCACTTCATGATTACAATCGCTTATGCTTCTGCATAAGTCTTTTACACTTGCTCAGACCAACTGTCTGAGATTTCCTTGCTTAGAGAACATGTCTAAGATTTTCCTTATTCACACCTTCTGACTGAGCCACCTGCTCCAAAGGTCTTCTGGTTGAGACTTACCCTTGCTTAGAGCACATGTCTAAGACTTCTTGCTCACGCCCTCTGACTGAGCAACCTGCTCTTCTGGGCATCAGACTGAGACTTCCTTACTTAAGCAGCACTTGAGACATCTAGTCACACCCCTCAGACGAAGACTGCTTTTGCTCAACCAGACTAGCTGAATAAAACTTTCACAGCTCAAGAACTTAAGCAATGATACTTACTTGTCTTAAGAATCTTGGCTCAATACTTGCTGGTTGAATCCCAATGAGACAAGACTTTTGCTCAAACACATAGCAAGAGACTTTGTTCTAAACTACTGAAGGCTCAGCAGAATAGAGAACAAGGTGTACATCATAAAATCATTAGAGGTATGCGAAATCACCATAACAAAGACCTAAAACTCTTATGATTTCTAAGATATTCAATGATCTTAAGGCTTTTACAATTACAACTTATAATAGAAAATCTGCATATTACATTAGAGTTGATAATTGCTTGATCTTGCTACTCCTTCGTTTGGAGAATCCTAGTTAAGATTCAAACATGACTCTTCAGCCATATTTATAGCCTTTGCAGAAACTAACCGTTGAAGAGGTAATTTGATCAAGTGTCTTTCCCTTTACTCCATAGTGCAAGAGACGCTGAAGATGGATACACAGCAGATTCTGAATGTAGTGTGTAACACGTTTAACCTTTGAGTCTTCATAAGGTTTTCTACTGATAGAGTTGTTGAGAGTAGATATCTGTAGAGCATGCCAACCTTTCTTGAGCCTTACAATATTGTAGACTCTAGCTGACAAGCTGATAAGACAATACAACTTGCTTTCTGCAGTACGGACAATCCACAGTTTTATCACCAACATTGAATGGTACCAGATGTTGATATACAATTACCAAGTGTAGTAACTCATCTGAACGCTGAGGCCTTCAGCTCAGAGTCTGTGGCAAGCTACACTAGCAATTGTTCTTCTGACTCTGCCACCAGAAGCTAACAATGAAGCAACTCCCAAGTGTGTATAAGTAAAATAGATTCTGATTATTTATGTACAAGAACAAGAACCTGCATAAATAAAACACACATCAAATAAACCATTGTTCTTTCAATACTTTTGTTATCATCAAAACTAAAAGAGAATATGTCATGAACAAATCTTGTTCTAACAATCTCCCCCTTTTGATGAAGACAAACACAAGTATTTAAAGGACAATGTTGGACATTTAATTTTCTCTGCAACAACAGGGTATGAGGTTTGTAAGCTCCCTCTGAGTCTGATAGTCCACAGTTGAGTTCTATTGACTATAACACCAAGAACTATTTTTCAAGAAAAAATAAATCAGTTTTCTTAGTAACATCAGGGTTTGAGGTTTGCAAGCTCCCCCTGAGTCAAACAATTCCAAGGTTGAGGTTTACAAGCTCCCCCTTAGTTCCATAGTTAAGAAAACCAAAATAACAACATTTTAACTTCCTTTGGAAACATTAGAATAATAGGTCTGTAAGCTCCTTCTGAGTCTGATAGACTAAGTCAGAGGTTTGTAAGCTCTTACTTAACACTATATACAAGAGAGTTAAAACATGTTGCCCTTTTAACTTTCTTTGGCAACACCAGAATACGAGGTTTGTAAGTTCCTTCTGGGTCTGATAGGCTAAGTCTGAGGTTTGTAAGCTTTTCCTTAGACCTATGTACAAGAAAGTTAAAATACACCCTGGGCAATGTAACCATAAAAACAGAAAATAAATGACCAATATGTACAAATGAATATGTACTCAATGGATTCAGTTTCCACTTAAATACTTACTATTATTTCTCCCTCTTTTGTCACATCAAAAAGAATAAAATAAAAGAAGGAAAAAAAGAGAAGAAGAAAAGAAAAATAATTTCCACTAAATAATGCAATTCAGATCATCATTACATGATCAGTTTCCAAGAAGGAAAAATAATCAAGTAATAAGAATCATTAAGGTTTGTAAAGTGCATGCTTTAAAGTCTTATTGGTCATTAAACAAGGATTAATTCCATACTCTTTGTATACACAGAAAGCATTATAAAAACATCCAACTTCTAAGTCATTTTGTAAACATCTTCCTAGAGATATGGAGTTATCAACTAAGAGTCATAATACATCTATCATAACAGATGTAACTGAGAGCTCTACAAGTTTAGAAGTCCAATCTCCTCAGAGGCGAGCTGCTCTGAATCTTATATAACTGAGCCTTTGCCCTCAGCAACACTTACTTTTGAAGAGGCAACTTCAGCAGTTCCTGAACAACCTTCAGAAGGAGGTTCTTTAGTAGTTGCTCTGAAGCCAAAGAGAATAAGCATGAAAAGGTCAAAGAAGAAAAGAAGGATCAACAAGAGGTTTTACCGATCACTCCCAGTCATAGATGAGGGAGAAGAAATTGACTCTGAAGACGAAGAAGTGGATTATGGAAATAATGGACGCCGTTGGGCACGAGATGATCTAGCTAGGGATCTTTACTAAAAACATCTTGTCCTTTTTTATTTAAAATATTTTTGTAATCCAGATGCTTAATATTAATGAAATGGTTTTTTTTTTTACCAATATTTCTTCAGCATGCAAGTACATTCCTGTAACTTTTCTTTAAATTTTTTGAAAGTACATTAACAAATTGAATCTTACACAGAAACATCAGTAAACCTAATTAAACATTAACTCATAGCTTTTCAGAGTATCTTAAATAGATTAGACTGCTAGATGACATCTCCAGGAGTTATTATTAGATTACCGATAAGACTTAACCAATACTTAAATAATTTTAAACTCAAGACTATGTAACTATCACGTCTGTAAAAAGGACTCAAGTAAGCTTTCTAACATCATCACTTAATCCCTAAAACACCAAGGTGTATAAGCAAAAGTTAATCAGGGTTCCAAAGAGATATTTCAGGAAGGAAGCATTACTGAATGCAACAACTCAAGCAAACCAAGGCAAAACAGCAGCTGAAGGATCAGCAAGCAAGCAGACAGCTTCAGAAGTGCTCTCCTCTTCAGCATCCTTTGTGAAGACACACAGAAGAAGATGATCTTCTGGATCCAGACGCAGAAACCAAGTGAAAAAGGAGGCTTTGGAGTTTGCTAAGGAAGAATGGCAAGATTTCTTAGAAAATCTGGACATGTCATATGATCCTAGGGAATTCTTTATGGCCAATCCAACAAACTAGGAAATCCAATTGTCTTGTAATAGCTTCGTTTAAATTAATGAAATAAGTTGCAAACATTGAGTACTTTTACCTACTTATTTTAGATTCTCATGAACAACATAGAATAAGTATTCAATAGTTTAAAACTAAACACAAGCATGAACAAACTCTGAATGTATTAATAAGAAGCTTAATACAAAGATTTCAACAAAATACAAAGCATAACTATGCAGAAATCTAACATCAGAATCTTTCATAGATAGTTTCAAACTTGTCTCTCCAAATTTTAGAATAACTAGCCTCAAAACTTATGTTAACCCCCTGCTAAACAAGTATTTTAGGAATAACTCTTCCATAAGGAATGGAGAAGATTTTTCCCTTTTGAAAAGAAGAAAGAGACCTCTTCAGATGGTCAAACATAACTTGAGGAAGATCAATCTTCAAATCTGAATTAAGAAGTAGAAGCATATCTTTTTCAATAGGGTCTACTTGGTCTAAATCCTTATCCTTAGGAAGTAAGTTTGAATTCAGAATCTGATTCCAAACAACAACACCAGGAAGAAGATTCGAGTCCTCTAATGTATTAGATGGATCTGCAAAGATAGGCCAAGTAGGAAGATAGTGTTCTCAAAAAAGAATTCCTGAGATTTCCCCAAACTCCTCACAATTGATCACATTTGCAATCGCTTTAGAGGTTACTGTAATAGAAGCACCAGTTACTCTAGACCGAGTAGCATACTCAGAATTCAGCTCAACAATGGAGGTATTAATCCAAAACTCATTGACAATACTTGGATAAGTGAAACCACAGAGCATCTCAAAGTAGCCATTCCAACCATGTTTAGACACAGTCTTCCAGAAATTGAAACCAATCTTAAGCAACTCATCAAAATCCACAAACTTTTCATTGATGACAACCAGCTAATTCAAAGGAGAATTAACTGAAGAACTCATCTCAGGTTTGGTTTGATCAACACACAAACAAGAAGAAAATAAGAGAAAGAAAAAGAAGAAGAATTGAACTAGAATCCTACAAGAATAAGAATCATGTCATAGAAAGGACACAATTATGTTTCACAAGACAGGGAATAGTAATAGTAAGTACCAAAAGAGAGAACATCATTATCCAAAGATTCTTTATCCAGCAAATATTTCAATTCCACTAGATGAGTTTCATCTTTATGAAAATTAAAGTATTATAAAAGTTTTTGGAAAACTTTTTACTTAAACTGTTATGTCAGACATAAAGAGTCTTCTTCTGAATCTCAGAAACTGACAACTTTCAGAAGCTATCATCCATCAGAGTCTAGCAGATCTAGACTTAGACAGAGATATCATTTGTCAGTCATAAGTCTCTAAGAGGCGATTCAAAACTAGCACTTTATCTTGAAACAAGAGTCATGAGTGATAGATGAATATTGAATTGAATTCTAGATAGCTAACACACAACAGTAATGACACATAAAGTGAAGAAACTATTTCCATAAATAAGAATATCATCTGGCTTAATAAGACATTTAGTATAGACAAACACAACATAGTTTCCTCTTAAAGATTTTTGAAGTTCTCCTTTCAAAAGAACTTCTCTAGAAGTCTAACAAAAACTATGTATTTACATCTATACAAATGTTTCATTGAATCAAAAGATAAACCAGAAAAGAACAAGCATACCTTTTTTTGTTGGTCAGACTCGATTCAGTATTCAGACTTAACCAATAGAGTCTGAAAATAGCTTTGAGTAGATTTTGATTCAATGGATGTCTAACCATTGATTCCACTACTCTCACCAAATTCAGTACCACCAATACTTGAATCTGGGTTGTTGGCTCTTCCTCCAATAAATGTTGTAAACAACTTTATGGAAGATGCCTCTGATTCTTTCCTTGATATTTGTAATAGATACATTATGATACTCATATTTCTATAAGACCATACATGTAAGTACAAACAGAATCTTCTTTACCTTATGCTTTAATCTAATAGCAAAATCATAAGTCACTTCAGAGTATAAGTCTAGGATGAGATATGATAGGAACAGAATCTTGTTCTAAGTAGAGTCACTAATCTCATTGTCTAGGATTATATCTTTTGACTCTAAAATCATTGACAAGCTCAGAACCAGATGGTGTTAGCAATCAGAATTTGACACAAAGCAAATCAAAATACTGTCTTAGTACAGCTGACAGAACTCAAAGAGAAATTGAACACTTCTCATATAAATATCTTTTAAAACAACTTCCATGATGATCCTCAATCAAGAAACAATGGAACTTCTTGAGATATCACCTTAAAAAACAGACTCCACATTATCAAATATCTTGAAGCAAGATAGATTTAACAACATCTCTTGCTCTTTAATACGCTATTTTTATTTCAGAACACAAATGCTTCTTTTCATCTGTATCCTGCATTAATATCAGCTTCAAAAGTTTAGACGTTGAAGAGCATCTAATATTAGGTTCTGGTAGTGTTTCTTCTTGCTTTCAGATATGGGAAATCAGTTGAAATACAAGTATTTCATAAGCTTCTAAAGTTACTCTTATATCAACATATATCACAATCCATTCGGCAAGTATGGAAGTTATTCTGATAAGAAACCTAAGTTTCTTATCATTAGTCATTCCAAAGAACATGAGCTAAATTGAGAAGGTGGTCTGTTTAATAGTTTTTCATCATCTAACTCCATTTTTTCCTTTGAAGACTGCAAGACAAACCTTTAGAATACAGTAGATTCAAGATGTAAACATCCTGAATAACTGTGATCTTAGATTTAAGCCTCAGAGTAATCTTCTCAGGATTTGCTTGAAAAGATTAGATGAAGTGTAACTGCTCAAGCTTAAAAAATGATCCCCAAAAATCTGAGCACAAGAATTCAAAGGTAGTCTAAGCATCAGACACATCAATGATGTTGATATACTCATAAGTGAGATAAAGCATCTAAAAGAATGCAACTACCTCCGAAGATATTCAATATGCATCTTCTGAGCTGGTGAATGATATTTTCAAAATGATCATTTTTACACCATCAACTTCTATACTAATTCTTTTTTCAAGGATATTCTATAGACCTTCAGCAACCCTTTATCAAGACCAATGAGTTAAAAATATGTTTATCTTTTCCATCATTTAAATTCAGTGGAATCATTAATTGAATATGGTATCCGTATGATATTTTTTTATATGGAACTTGATTCCTTCTTGAAGAAGAATTATACTTTTCTTATGGATCATTATATGCGCCACTGTTAAGTGTTAAGCTTAAACCATACTCTAATATCAATTGAAGGTGTAAAAAGTACACAAGAAGGGGGAGTTGAATTGTGTTTCACGTTTTCTTTAATAAAACTTCTGATTAGAGTTTCAGAATCAGAACTGGTGTTCAAATTCTATTTTAATTCATTGGAAGCGGATATAACAAAAGTAAATAAATAACAGTAGAAGACACAAAAGATTTATCCTGATTCCTCCCCTAACTGAGAGTACTCCAGTCCCCTTGCCTTACAAGAGATTTTCATTATAACCACTTCATGATTACAATCGCTTATGCTTCTGCATAAGTCTTTTACACTTGCTCAGACCAACTGTCTGAGACTTCTTTACTTAGAGCACATGTCTAAGACTTTCCTTGTTCACACCTTCTGACCGAGCCACCTGCTCCAAAGGTCTTCTTGTTGAGAATTACCGTTGCTTAGAGCACATGTCTAAGACTTCTTGCTCACGCCCTCTGACCGATCCACCTACTCTTCTAGCCATCAGACCGAGACTTCCTTATTCAAGCAGCACTTGAGACTTCCTGCTCACACCCCTCAGGCAGATACTTCCTTTGCTCAATCAGACTAGCTGAATAAGACTTTCACAGCTCAAGCACTTAAGCAATGAGACTAACGCGGCTTAAGCATCTTGGCTAAAAACTTATTGCTTGAATCCCAATGAGACAAGACTTTTGCTCAAGCACATAGCAAGAGACTTTGATCTAAACTACTTAAGGCTTAGCAAAATAGAGAACAAGGTGTACATGATACTAGAATTCGAGGTAGGGAAATCACCATAACAAAGACCTAAAGCTCTTAAGATTTCTAAGATATTCAATGGTAAGAAATCTTAAGGCTTTTACAATTACAACCTATAATAGAAAATCTGCAATTACATTAGAGTTGATAATTGCTTGATCTTGCTACTCATTCATCTGGAGAATCCTTGTTAAGATTCAAACTTGAATCTTTACCCATATTTATAGCCTTTACAGAAACTAGCCATTGAAGAGGTAACTTGATACAATGTCTTTGCCTTTACTCCATAGTACAAGAGACGTTGAAGATAAATGCACAACAGATTCTGAATCCAGTGTGTAACACATTTAACCTTTGATTCTTCAAGAGGTTTTGTATTGATATAGTCGTTGAGATAAAATATTCGTAGAGTATGCCAACCTTTCTTGAGCCTTGCAATCTTGTAGACTCTAACTGACAAGCTGATAAGACAATACAACTATCTTTCTGCAGTACGGATAATCCATAACTTTATCACCAACTATAAATGGTATTAGATGCTGATATACAATTACCAAGTGTAGTAACTCGTTTGAATGCTGAGGCCTTCAGCTTAGAGTCTTCACCAAGCCACACTAGCAATTGTTCTTCAGACTCTGCCACCAGAAGCTAGCAATGAAGCAACTTCCAAGTGTGTCTAAGTAAAACAGGTTCTTATTATTTATGTACAAGAACAAGAACCTACATAAATAAAACACACATCAAATAAACCATTGTTCTTTCAATACTTTTGTTATCATCAAAACTAAAAGAGAGTATGTCATGAACAAATCTTGTTCTAACAAATGGGTGGTATTCAGAACCCTTAATATGTCAGATTCAAAGTCGGTAAAGGGAAGTTGGATCTTAAAAACTTCCAAAACCCTGGGATAAAAGTGGAAATACTCCTATTTAATCCTCCTGGGAGGAACTATACAAATGTGCTCCCCGGGGATACAAGATTCCAGAATGACATCATATTCGTTCCTGATAGAGGAAATATTTCTCGGAGACCGAAGTTTAGCAATCTCAAAGTTATCAACAGAAATATGATCATAACTCATTATTTATAGATCAAACGAATTTGTAATCTCCATCAACATCTCTACAAATAAACCTAATGAAGAAGATTCGAAATCAGAATCACTAAAAGAAATGAAAATATCCCTGTGACCCCTCACGTAAAAATCCCAGAGATTTTTTATGTCTCGAGCACTCAAGGTTCTCGGTATATTGGTATCATCATCGAATGCATCAACAATAGCTATTTCAATAAAATAGCACAGGGCAAAGAAATAAAAAGAACAAAATACCTGGTCTTGACGAGTGAACGAAAATTTTAAATTTTTCTTCGGAAAAGAATGTAATGAGAAGGAAGATGAGTAAGTAACTTCAATGAGGAGGAAATCATATTAAAGATTCAAGAAATCCGAAGCGTTTAGGATCATTGAGGGAGTCAAATTCCCATAAAAAACCAGCATTGTTGAGATAAAAGAAAATATGGAAAATATATGCTAGGACACGTCACTAAAGGTGATTTGTATCTTGTTCAAAGCCCAATATATGAAGCTAAAGGGTTTTGGCTGAGAGAGAATTGGTCATCTCTAAAGAGGAATTGTTGATTTTTGTATGCCTTGATCAGAGCACAAGTTTGATGCTAAGAGGTTGATTGATTCAGCTAGGGATTTCTTTATACGAAGCCTAAGAGAAGTCTAGATAAGACCGACTCAACAAGAAAGTGTATATGTCTTGTACAAGGCCCAAGATTGAGGCAAAAAAGAGACTGACTCTTTGGGGATATCATTATATAAAGCCTAAGAGGGGGGCTAACAGTTTGACTTTTCTGGGGAAAATGTTCTTTCTGTCTTGTACAAAGCCCAAGATTGAGGCTAAAAGGGATTTTTGACTCTGTTGGGGAGGTTTATATGTGTCTTGTACAAAGCCCAAGATGGAGGCTGAAATGAGTTTGTCTCAATAAGAGAGTGCTTTTATATGTCTTGTACAAAGCCTAAGACGGAGGCTAAAAGAGTTGACTCAACAAGAGAGTCTTGCAAAGGTGATTGACCCAACAAGAGAGTCTGAAAGTTGATTGACTCAACAAGAGAGTCTTTTATACTCAACAAGAGAGTGATTTGTTGTCTCGTACGAAGCACGAGATTGAGGCTAAAAGGAGATTGACCCAACAAGAGGGTCTTTTATACTCAACAAGAGAGTGCTGAAAGGTGATTAACTCAACAAGAGAGTCTGAAAAAATTATTGACTCAACAAGAGAGTCTAAAAAGTGATTGACTCAACAAGAGAGTCTGAAAAGATTAGCTCTGCTGGGGGAGGATCATTGTATAAAGCCCAAGAGGAGGCTGACTATGTTGAGAAAATATCATTATACAAAGCCTAAGAGGAGGCTATCTTACTGCTGAGGATTAGATCCATAGGCAGGTCCAAAGGTGGGGAACTCTCATGAGAGAGATCGGGTTTCTGCTGGAGATTTATCTAGAGTGATCGGTGTTTTTTCCTATGTTTGAAAGGAACTTGAGAATGTCTTTGAGACTCAAGGGGGGTTTAGACTGTCCAAGTCTACTGGTGTTGAAGAGTTTTATCTTTTGTAGGATGCCCAAAAGAGGGCAAGGGCCTTAAGAGATGAGAATCAACCCTAAAGTGGCCTGAGGTTTGACTCCGGAAAGACTGCTCTAGCAAAGGATGACTAAGTTATGTCTTATACCTTTAAGAGGTCGTTAGGGTCCTTGTATTAAGCCCAAGAGAAGGCATGATAACTTCTAGGAAGTCGAAGGGTCCTTGTACAACGCCCAAGAGGAGGCGGGGGTGCTTTTAGGAAGCCTGTGGGTCCCCAAACCAAGAGAAGTTCAAGAAATGCAATTCACAGAGAAGAGATCATTCCAGGAAAGTTCGAGGGTTTGATAGAAACTCAAGAGATGCCATTCACAGAGAAAAGATCATCTCTGGGGAGTAGAGTTTCTTTGACAATTTCTAAGGGTAACAGTCTGAGAAAAGGTTCACCGAGAATACTGCCTTTCTCTTTGTTCCATATTATTTAACCCCAAGAGAAGGGAAGACTGTATCTGGAATCCTATGGGGATCTAGTTTTGTTTGTATTCAAGAGTGACCAACGGGCTTTACCTTGTTCTAGACGTAGTTGTCGGGGAAAACTCTAAATAAATGTACTAGTACATATACAGTTGATATACGACGAGTATTTAAAAGGAATGAAAGAAGACTTACAGTGAAGCAGCCCCACAATACAGTTATTTATATGAAAGCAGATAAATGAAAGTGGATAAACACTTATCCGTTGTAGAGCTTCCGTGCTGTTTTGTTAGTTGTTCAAAGAAATTAAAGAAAGTTTTGATAGCAACTATACATTTGGATTCAAATTCAAAGGTGAAAGTATTTTGAACAGAGATCGGGGCTTACAGCTCAGGGAGAGGCCCAAATTTTAACAGTGATTGTACTGTTGTTTTGAATTTGTACAGGGACTTATACAAGTGACTGAGGCCCAAAAAGGTTTTCTGTACAAAGGGACGGGTCTTACACTCTACCAAGAGGCCCAAAAGTGCTTTAAAGAAAAGAAATGGGACTTACAACACGAGGGCATACCCAATTGTTTGTTTGAAAATGGCGATCGCGCCGAGGTTTCTGACGGTATCGGGACTTATACAATACACTGAGGCCCAAAATTGTTTATTTACAAAGGGATGGGACTTACACTCTACCAAGAGGCCCAAAAGTGTTTTGAAATATTTGAGTATGACTAAAAATCAAAGAAAACCTAATTTTCACTTTTTAAAAGTAATTTTTCATAGAAAACTAATAAAAAATGATAAAAATACAAAATAGGTTTAAATAAATCACTTGTGATTTTTGGTTAAGGTTTGAAAAATCAGGTTTTAACCACAAGATAATTTAAAACTCATTTGGTTTTGATTTTCAAGATGAATATTCATTTTTAAAATGTTTAAAAACAATTAAAATAAATTTATTTACAAAAATACCAATTATATTAAATAACTGATATAAATTTGATTTTTTTTGTAGAATAAAATATTTTACTATTTTTGTGATTTTTCAGAAAAAGAATCAACCAAAAATGATTAAAATTAAGAGTTATTAATTTTTCAAATCATTTAAAAATGGGTTAATTGTGATTTACCCCCCTGACATATGAGCGAATTTTGATTTACCCCCCTACATGCCTTTAGGCAACGGTTTTTTTTGAAAAAATCGTTGCCAAAACCTGCCTATGGCAACGGTGGGGGGGGGGTAAACCAAAACACTATCATATGTCAGGGGGGGTAAATCATAATTAACCCTTTAAAAATAATATGAAAAATGATAAAAATTGAAAAAATGGTAAAAAGAGGATATGGGGCGAGGGGGATTCGAACCCCAGACCTCTTGTGTGCAGTGCGCGCCTCCTACCACTGGGGGGTGATACATTCGTGTATCAAAACCACCCCATGGATATATGAGGCATGCCTTGTTTTTGGCCTAGCCAAGGCAAGGCAAGGCAAGATTTTGGGTACAAACGTGAAGCTTGTAATTTTCTCATTTCTCCATGGATTGGGACAAAATTTAGGTCTATCCTGCCTAGAATTTCACAAGAAATCCAATGGTGGTGGTGGTTTTTTCAGATGAGGCTCCTATTTCAAAACCCGATAGTGTTCTTGAAATAGGCCTATAATTGCATTTTCTATGCTATCTCTTGTTACAGGCATGAATTACATGATGAATTAGTTCAAACACAACATATATAACATGTATGAGATGTGCATGATCAGTGGACCTCAAAGCAATGCATATTTCAAAGAGTTCAAATTGTGATGCTTACCTCTTTAGGAGCTTTTTGGGAAATCTGTCAAGTGCTTTGTTCCAGAAACAATTTGATGCTTTGGACACCCTTAAATGATCCCTTGGAAGCTTTTAGAATGGTTGGAATCAACTGGAATCCTCAGGAACAAGTTTGAGCCATTTCTTGCAAAAGGGGCAAAAGTGACCAATATAGCAACTCTCTCAAATGGTGTTCCAGATGTGGGGAACCATTTGGGACAGTTCAAGGATGATATTTGGAGTGTGTTTGAGGCTTTATCTAGTTCTGAAAGTGATTGAATCAAGACATGGCTTGAAAAATGCAAAAAAAAAAGTCCAATTTTGAGGTTTTGAGAGGGGACTTTGTGATTTTGGTGTTACAGGTCACTTATGAGAGTTTGGACAGCTTAGATATGACATATTGGATGTGTTTGGATCATGAGCTGTGATGGAAATGCTCTCTAACTCAAAAACTCAGAGTTACCTTGCAGAAAGAGAATTTGAGGAAATCAAGTGTTGTAGTGCTTTGGTGTACTCAAATTGAGCACAAATGAGCTATATTTATAGTAGAGCAAGTTTGTTTTGCAAGCAATAGTGAATGGTGGTTGCAGCAGGCTATTGGCCAATTGCATCACTTTGGAATCTTAAGTCTCCTCTAGCCATTGACTAGAGGTTAGAGCACATGCCTATGGTCCTTTGGTTCAGAGCTTATCCTTGACTCATTCAAGTGGAAATGGCTCAGTTCATGCCACCTTGGTGCATCCATTGAATGCTTGGAGACAAAATTGGAGTCTTGGCCTCTTTTAGGCTTTTTAGGGTTTGGCATGCTACTTTGGGAATCTTGGAATTAGGAGGCTGATGAATCAGTGCTTGTCCCTTGGTTATTCCCCCTTGAGGTGTTCAGATGGATAAGCATGCTTGGAATTGCACAATTTGAGCAAATCATGCCTTCATGCACAAGTCTGCCTTGCCAAGACAGTATGCAGCAACGCATGTTGCAGTTGTCATAACTCCTAGCTCAGATAGAGTTTGATGAAGCTCTTGGACATTTTGGAAAGCCCTTATGTGATACAACATATGTGTGAACATAGTTTGTCTTGAAACTTTTTGGATCCAAGTGAAAAATCCCCCTACATTTTGAAAAAAAGCAAGACAGATTCTGACTTAGTGAAAATTTCACTAAGTGTTGGAAAAAGTGACATTTCATGTTTTCAGCCATTTTGATCACTATAACTTAAAATCCATGAAGAATTGGAATGAGGTGTAGTTTACACTTTTGAAGTATGCCATGAAAGCTACAAATCCATCTTTGGACCAGCCAAAATGGTTGCTTGGATCTCAAGTTATGATCCTTGGAAGTTGGCACCCTAGCCACTTTATTTCATAACTTAGAAAAATTCTAAGTTTTTAAGGTTACCCCTTTTACAAGTTATCCCACTTTCTTTGATTTTTCTTGATGAATGATGATTTCAATCACACATTAACATCATTTTAGGGTTAAGGAACCATAATTATGAAAAATCTCAAAAAGTCAAACTTTGACTTTTATGCACAGTTGACTTTTTACCAGATGAATTCCAAACTGTGCGATCCTCTATGAAATCAAGTCCTTGACCTAAATCAATCTTGATGGATATGTTTCATAGGTGTTATAGGGTGTATTGAATCATGTCCCAAGCCTTGGGAGCATGTCTGAGTCAAAAGTCAAAGGTCCAGTTGACTTTTCCCTCGAAACCCTAATTGTGGTCCTGATGAAATTGAAACTTGTATATCAAGCTTCTTGGGTCAATCCATTGTTGCAAATGGATCAATGTAGTGTATTAGAGACCCTCAAATAATGTCTTGAGGTCTTGGCTCATGTTTTGTCCCAAAAGTCAACTTAGGGGTGAATTAGATCAAGAAACCCTAATTCCTGATTTTTTTTTATGAATGCTTCCTCGAAGGTTAAATTGACTTGATGATTGGGTTCATGATGTCCCTTGGAGTATCTTAAGTTGTGCTTTGAAGTATTGGCTCATGCCCAAATGAAAATTCCCATCTGGAGGCCTTGGTCGACCAAAACCCTAATTTGGTGACACTGGCGATCTTGAGGCTTAATCCACTTGGAATGCTGCAGCCTTGTGCTTGATTCTTGATGTGGGAGTCCTCTTGATCCTTTATGGGTGTTTGAGAGGTTAGAAAAGTTGAAGCTCATGTCATTTCTTGATTGATCATTTGTCTAAGTACCCTGAGAGAGGTTAAAACCCTAATCTCTGATTGTAGTGAATGCTCAACAATTCCTTGAGGAGATTGATGAGGCACAAAGGTACATCCATATTGTGATGATGGTTTGTACAATGATGGGAAATATTAGTGGTCAAAATTTGGGATATGACAGATGCCCCTATTTAATCTTCTTGGACCCGAAGGTGTGAATGGCGAAGGTATTCGGGCATTCGGGGTGCAAGAGGATTAAATATCGGAATACCCGAAATTTTGATGGTGGTTATGAATGGCAACTTGCTCATCCATCTTCTTTCGCTAAGCAATGATGCTTAGAAAAGGTAAACTTCCCCTCGATCCTGGTCTTCAGCCGAGGAACTGGTCTCAGTTTTCTTTTGAAATAAACTTCCCCTCGATCCTGGTTTCCTACCAAGGAACTGGTCTCAGTTTCTGATGTAAACTTCCCCTCGATTCTGGTTTCCTACCAAGGAATTGGTCTCAGTTTCTGATGTAGATTTCCCCTCGATCCTGGTTTCCTACCAAGGAAATGGTCTTAGTTTCTTTTGTCAATAAACTTTGACAAGGGACACTATTCGTATCGGTTTTCCTCAAACATCTTGCCGAATTTTCCTGGGGAGATGCCATTTGATGGGAAAAAGTTTTGATGTCAAACTTGCTGGGGAAACCCATTTGCCTGAGCTGTAGAGGTGTACAAACTTCTCTATTAAAGATGCCATTTGTGGATTCTATCGGGGAAAACGAGTCTCTCGAGAAATTGTTTCTTGTTTGGGGGTATTACATCATACTTTTCCTCGAGATCTTCTCGGATTAATGCCATACGATGTGATCTAATTTGGAAGGGCTTTCTCTGGGGATTTTCCTTAATCCGGGAAAGCGAAGATATCATCTTCAACGACGAAGAGTGATATTTGTCGAAGGTTTTCTTGCCTTTTCAGAGGTTCAAGTTATCAAAGTGGTCGAGGACCGTCTCTAATCCAGAGATAAACTGGAGAGACATTACTTAGATGATTCACTTCCTGATGAGGAAAGAACTGATAACTCGATTGAGAGGACTTTTATCACTAGGAGATAAGACCGACTAGAGTGATAGTGATGTAATATGAATATGAATGTAAATTAATAATGCATGATGTATGTATGTTTATGCTGACAAAACTGACGCGATATACATACTAAATACATGAACACGACTGGATACTAGGCCACTGCAAAGGACGAAGAGGTATCTTAGGTTCAAAATAACAATTCTGCCTTGCTTAGGAGAGATAGTCCCTGTGGGGAACAACGTTGATTGGGCTTAGGAGATAAGAACTCTATTGGGGGAGTCGAACGGAACATTCGCATCTGACACAACTGATCCTTCATTCAGGTATAATGGTTTAGAAGGAGTACTTTGATTCTACACTTTGAAGCTCGATTACTTCTGGAGAAGCGATCGATGTTCTTTCGATGTTCAACAGTCAAAAGAAATTGCCATCTTTATTTTAAAAGCATAAAAGTTTTGACAAGTAAATTCATTTTTGTTTTATTTCAAGAATCGTTAATTATGTTAAAAACATCATTCTGTAAAGCTAAAACAAATAAGAATTACAAACAAAAGCACTAGGGCTCAAATTTTATTGATAGGATGGAAATCAGCCAAGCGTGTGATTCCATAGAGTATTTACAAAGTTTAGAAAATGGTAATTTTAAGGGAAAAGGGCTACATTGAAACATAACGACTGTTATCCTTCTACCAACTTTGAATTCCGGGCATCCTGAGCTTCCGTCGAAGATGACCTTAACTGGAGTTTTCCTAATGGATGGCACGACCGCTGCTGGGGGATTTGCCCCTTTGTTGGACGTAGTTACTTGCCATTAACCCCTAATTTTTGCCTGGATTGTACTTTGAGATTTCTAATCCACCAGGATGATTTTTTTATTATGTCTCTAATTTTTTGCTGGACCGCCCTTTCGGGTTTTCAATCCACTAAGACGTTTTCTTTTTTTTTTCTTTTTTTTATGTAGGCGAAGTATTTCTTGACTACGTCAACATTTGTGGGGTAGGAAAATTCCTCTCTATCCATAATTGCGAGTCTCAAGGCACCGCCTAAGAAAGCTATTTTGACCACATAAGGGCCGTCATAATTTGGAGTCCATTTGCCCCTAGAATCAGTGAGAAATGATTGTATCTTTTTGAGCACGAGGTCTCCTTTCCTGAAGACACGGGGTCGGACCTTTTTGTCAAACGCCTTCTTCATTCTTTGTTGATACATCTGACCGTGGCATAGAGCCGTTATTCGCTTCTCTTCTATCAGATTCAGTTCATCGTGCCGAATTTGACACCATTCAGCCTCTGTTAACTTAGCTTCCATCATTACCCGGATTGATGGGATCTCTACTTCTATGGGAAGCACCGCTTCCATGCCATATACTAGAGAGAAAGGGGTTGCCCCTGTTGAAGTGTGGATAGACGTGCGATAACTGTGAAGAGCAAAGGGTAGCATCTTGTGCCAGTCTTTATAGGTTACAACCATCTTTTGAACGATCTTCTTGATGTTCTTGTTAGCCGCTTCTACTACTCTGTTCATTTTAGGCCGGTAGAGAGACGAGTTATGGTGTTTAATCTTGAACTCAGCACACAACTCTTTCATCATTTTATTATTCAAGTTAGATCCATTGTCAGTAATGATTTGGTTCGAAACACCATAACGGCAGATGATATTGTTTTTGATAAATTGGACCACCACTTGTCGGGTTACATTGGCGTGCGATGCTGCTTCGACCCACTTGGTGAAGTAGTCAATGCCTACTAGGATGCACTGATGTCCGTTTGAAGCTTTGGGTTCAATCATGCCAATCATGTCGATTCCCCATATGGAAAAAGGCCATGGGGAAGAGAGAACTTTGAGATGCGTTGGCGGTACATGGATTTTGTCTGAGTATATCTGACACTTATGACACCTTCTCATGTACTTGTAGCAGTCAGATTCCATGGTCAACCAATAGTACCCTGCTCTCATAATTTTTCTCGCCATTGTGTGTCCATTGACATGTGTGCCAAAGGATCCTTCGTGAATCTCTTTCATTAATATGTTTTCTTCTGGTCTGTCTACGCATCGGAGCAAGACCATGTCGAAGTTTCTCGTATAAAGTGTATCACCGCTCAGGAAGAAGTTGTCTGCCAATCTTCTGAGGGTCTTTCTATCTTTCCTGGATGCCCCGGGTGGGTACTCTTGTTTCTGAAGAAAGCATTTGATATCATGATACCAAGGTCTGTCGTCTATGACTGCTTCGATCGTGAAGATGTAAGCGGGCCTTTCTAGGCGCATTATGTCAATCTTAGGTATGTCGTTCCATTGACCTACACTAATCAAGGAAGAGAGAGTGGCTAATGCATCAACCATGTGATTCTCCTCACGAGGGATATGGTTAAGCTCGATTATGTTGAAGAAGGGTAATAACCTTCTTGCGTAATCTTTGTAAGGAATCAGTCCTGATTGGTATGTGTTCCATTCTCCTTTGATCTGATTGATAACCAGGGCTGAATTTCCATATACATCCAAGTTCTTAATCCTTAAGTCAACCGCTTCTTCGAGACCCATGATACAAGCTTCATATTCGGCCTCGTTATTTGTACACTTGAATGTCAGTCTGCCAGTGAAAGGAATGTGGGTACCCTCAGGTATTATGATTATTACCCCAATTCCGTTTCCATAATGATTGATAACTCCGTCAAAGATAAGTCCCCATTGGGAACCTGGTTTTGGCCCTTCACTTGGTAGCGGTTCATCGCAATCTTTCATTTTTAAATAGATGACATCTTCGTCTGGGAAGTCAAATTCAAGTAATTTTTTATCGTCAATCGGTTGATGAGCCAAATGATCGGCTAAAATACTCCCTTTGACGGCTTTCTGAGCGTGGTACTCGATGTCGTATTCTGACAACAACACCTGCCAACGGGCTATCCTTCCCGTGAGAGCAGGCTTTTCAAAGACATACTTGATTGGATCCATTTCGAAGATTAACCAAGTAGTGTGACGAATCATATACTGGCGAAGACGTTTGGCTGCCCAAGCCAGAGCACAACAAGTTTTCTCAAGCATAGTGTACCGAGTTTCGCATTCGGTAAACTTCTTGCTTAAATAGTAAATGGCAGACTCTTTTCTTTTCATTTCGTCTTGTTGGCCAAGTACACAACCCATTGAGTCTTTCAAGACTGTTAGGTAGATGATCAACGGTCTTCCCTCTACTAGAGGTGATAGAATCAGTGGGTTCAACAGATACTCTTTGATACTGTCGAAGACGGTTTGACAGACATCTGTCCAAATGCAGTCCTGATTCATTTTGAGTAATTTAAAAGATTGGCGTGCATGTCGCGGTCATGAGGAATATAAATCGGGAAATATAGTTCAGACGTCCCAGGAATCCCCTGACTTGTTTTTCAGTTTTTGGAGAAGGCGTTTCTTGAATGGCCTTGACTTTGTCAGGATCAACCTTAATCCCTTTCTGGCTGACGATGAACCCTAGCAGTTTCCCCGAACGGACACCAAATGTGCATTTGTTAGGATTCAAATGGAGTTTGTACTTTCTCAACCGCTCAAATATTTTTGACAGGTGGGTCACATGCTCCTCCTCTATTTTAGATTTGGCAATCATGTCATCGACATATACCTCTATTTGTTTGTGTATCTTGTCGTGGAACAGAGTAGTCATGGCCCGTTGATAGGTTGCCCCGGCATTCTTCAAACCGAACCACATTACCTTGTAACAAAAGGCGCCTCATGGGGGTGATGAACGAAGTTTTCTCCATGTCTTTCAGCGTCATTTTGATTTGATTATAGCCCGGGAATAAATCCATGAAGGAGAAAACTTTGAACTTTGTTGTACTGTCTACCAGCATGTCTATGTGCGGTAAGGGAAAGTCATCCTTTGGACTGGCTTTGTTCAGATCCCTGTAGTCTACACACATTCTGACCTTTCCGTCATTTTTTGGAACTGGTACTATGTTGGCTAACCATTGAGGATATTTTGATGTGGCGAGGAAACCCGCGTCAATCTGTTTCTATACTTCCTCTTTGATTTTGGTGGTCATGTCTGGATGAGTCGGTCTTAGTCTTTGTTTCAGTGGCAGACATTCTGATCTCAACGGTAGATGATGTTCCATGATGCTGGTATCCAACCCTGGCATATCCTGATAGGACCAAGCGAATACATTGGGAAACCCTTTGAGAAGCTTTATCAAGTCTTCTTTGACAGTTGGACTGAGCAGTGCCACAATCTTGACTTCTTTTCTCTCTTCTTCTGAACCCAAGTTAGCTGTTTCTAATGGCTCCTTGTGAGGTTCAATGGACCTTTCCTCTTGTCTGAGTAATCGGGAGGTCTCTTCTGGAATTTCTTTGTCATCTTCTTCTTCAGGCTCAAATACCGGGAATTCAATGTTGGGAGAAGGCATTAGATCGTATGTTTCAATGGGGTTTGAAATAAGCAATCTGCATGACATGATGATTTGTGTTTAGAAGAGATAGAGAGAATGCAAGAGTGTGTGCAGTGTATTTTTTTACTGCTTGTTTTTATTATTTGTTGTTTTTAAGAATTACCATTTTCTGAAAAAGTGAAAAGAGAAAACAGCAATTGATGCAGAAATTACAGAACGACATTATTTTATTTATGATTTTGTTGATTCTCGAATCTACAGCCCTATAAAACAAAACTTTGTCGCTTTGGGCGAAGCAAAGAGGGACATTTACAGAAAGCGAGCCCTATAAAAACATCTGTTTCACCTGGGAAGAGTGATAGATTAAAACAAAGATGGCAATTACTTAGACTTATGAACGACTTCGGAACGTTGACAGCAACCCATTGGCGGCGAACCCCTCGGTGAATCACAAAGTCTGGTACTTTCCTTCTTGATTTGTCTTCAGAAATAACGCTGATTTCTGGTAGAGCAGGACCATTGGAATCTGTCTCCCAAGCAGAATTATCGTAGGAGAGCTCTTCAGCTGCATTTTGCACAGTATTTGTACTCTCAAGTGTATCTCCCCATCCAGTTAGCTGGATATCTTCGAGCCTGATACGAGAGCTTTCAGGAGCGGTGTACTTGACCATGAAGTCGTATTTGCTACTCGGTTGTCCTAAGGTATCCCACACTTCTTTGGAACTGGAGGAGTCATCCCTTTCGATGACGTTGACCTCGGGAAAAGCATAGTTAAGGAACTCTTATCCTACAATTTTTGCAAATTCATCGTTGTACTGGATATTGTCTGAATGCCCTGAGTAATGATCCCATGCTTCTGTGGGGACGCATGTATTCTTTTCGATGATGCTTAACTGATAATCATCGTTTGGCTGATTCTCTTGCCCCGAGTCTCCTGGGTATGGCTGCCACATTGGCAGGCCATCCATCGAGCCATAGTAGTCAAAGTTATCTTTCATCAGAGTGTCCTCCTCTAATGAGTTAGGTAGAGCACGACATCCTTCCAGATCATAATCTCCGTAGATCATTTTGACGTATAACCTTGGTATAAATCTCGGACTCTGCGTGGGATAGCAAAATGACGTAGGCATTTCATCCTGAGACATATAGCCGTCCTCGTTAAGATAGGACTTCCATTCTTCCTCTGTATCGGAGGAATCACCTTCGTTGATAGTATGTACTTCTTGAGACACTGGGTGAAGAAAACCTCCATTGTGGAAGAAGTCCTGAATGGGATGAAAACTTTCATCGTTAGCAGCAGTCTGGGTACAGGTTGAGGAAAAGCCAAGACCTTTCTTCGCTTTGTTATTAGTAGGAATGACAAGCTGTCCCCATCCTTTCGCATTGTTGCTTTTGATTACTTCGAGAGCATCTTTGTATGAGGAAATCGAGGTTCCTATTTCTGATTGGTTGTCATTGCTCACCGAAAGTGCTTGGAACTGGGTTCCGATAACCTCCTCTGGTTCTACACAAGTGGATGATGATAAGTTACTCACGAGCAAGGCTTGCTCTCCGCAGACCGTGACGAGTTGGTTGTTTTTGACAAACTCCAGCTTTTGGTGAAGTGTCGAAGTGACTGCCCCTGCCTCGTGTATCCAAGGTCTTCCTAATAAGCAACTGTATATTGCCCGGATGTCCATGACTTGGAAAGTGACTTGGAAGGTGTGAGGACCGATAGTTATGGGAAGGTCAACTTCGCTGATAACTATTTTTCGGGATCCGTCAAATGCCTAGACGGTGACCTCACTGGCTCTCATTGGTGATCTTTGGTATGATAATCACATCAATGTAGACTTTGGCATCACATTTAGAGCTGATCCGGTGTCTACTAGTATGCTGGCTAATGCATCGTCCTGGCAGTTGACTGTAATATTGAGTCCCAAGTTGTGACGGTGGCCCTCTTCCGGCAGTTCCTCATCACTGAATCCCAAGTTATTGCAAGAAGTGATGTTGGAGACAATGATATCGAATTGTCTTATCGTCACATCTTGTTTTATGAAAGCTTGCTCTAGGACTTTCTGCAGAGTTTCCCTGTGAGCTTCGGAACTGAGCAAGAGTGATAGCACAGAGATTCTCGATGGAGTTTGCAACAGTTGGTCTACAATGTTGTACTCACTCTTCTGGATGAGTCTCAGCATCTCATCATTGTTCTTTGAAAGGTCGGGACCATTGGACTGACCAACTGGTTGATCAGGAACTTATGTTTGAGGTTCCTTCTCCTTGGTGGGTTCTCCAATTTCTCTGTTGAAGATCCGACTGCTCCATGTTACTTGACTGATGTCTGCGATATTCACGACGGAGGGTAATGGAGTTTCCTTTCCATTTTCAATTGTTGTGGCACCGTATTTGTAAGGGATAGCCTTAGTTGATTCATACGGTAGTGGTTCCGGCAGATAGATAACTACACGAGCCTTCTGATTTTTCTGACCATTGTAAGTAATTTCAATCAGTTCCTGGTTATGAACCTTCGATTCGTCAAGTAGAGGGATGATGGCACAAACATCTTTGGTCCTCTTATGATCAGAGATTATGAAAACGTCCTTAATTTGATCAGCGAAATAGTCTGGCATCAAGTTGATTGATCCAGAACTTGGACACGGTCGAATCTCTTTGTGATCCAACTGACTTTGGAGGGCTGCTCGCACGAGGTAACATCCTTGATTATCTTCCGAGCAAACTCTACAGCGTTCATAGTTGTGTGGTGGCACCTGGCCATGTTCGCTTTGTATGCAGTGTAACCTTACTAAGTCTGTCTCTATTGATCGGACATCCTGACTTTGATGCCTAGCAAGGTTCATGTTAGTCATACTGACTTGTTGTGTGTCTTCATCCATATAGATCGGAAGCCACCAGTGGTTTAACAAGTGTTGAAGCGTTCTTTGAACGAGAGCACATCCTTGATTACTCTCACGGCACACTGCACAGTTTTGATAATTATGCGAAATCAGAAAACCGAGCTGGACTTGTGTAGCGTGCAACTCCACCAAGCTGGTATTCTTCAAATGAACAACAAAGATTTGAATCATGTTGACTTGATAAGGATTCCTATCATAGTAGTCCTGGATCCATCAAAGATCCATCTGACGTTGAAGGGCCTCTTGTACAAAAAGCATCCCTGTTTATTTACCAAGCAGACTAGACAGGAATCGTAATTGTGTCGTGGCAGATTATGACGTTGGCTTTGCCTTGAGTGCATCACCACCAAGTTAATATTCATTGCACGGATGTCGTGATTCTGGATGATGTTGGAATTCGAGTAAGTCATGTTGAATTCACGAATTCGATGCTCTTGGATCCATCCAAGATCCAATTGTTCCTGTAGAGCTGATTGTACCACAGAACATCCTTGATTATTTTTGGAGCAGATATCACACTAGTGATAATTGTGAGGTGGCACATGACCGTATCCGCTCTGTCTACAATGCATATTGACCAGGTTGGCCCTCAATAAGAGTACATCATGAATTTGATAGTTTTGGTTAGATTCTCCCTCTATCAAATTAACTGCAGCTTTCTCATGTTGAGACCGCGGGTTTGTGAGAACATTTGGATTCGTATCCTTGAAGGATAAGACCCCGCTCCTAACAAGCTTTTGCACACCAGATTTGAAACTGAGACAGTTCTCTATGTTATGCCCTGGTCCTCCTTAATGGTAAGGACAAGTCTGATCCGTTTTGAACCAAAAAGGCGGATTCTTCGGGATTGCAAGGGGAGCCCTGGTTTGGACGTGCCCCTTGACCAGTAGTAATGGAAACAATTCTGCGTCCACCACTGGTATAGGGTCAAACCCTGGTGGTCGCGTTGTACGGTTGTTGTTGTATTGAGGACGAGCCTACTGAAGAGGCTGTTATGTCCTTTGCTGAAATTGTTGTGGATTCGGTTGGCTCTGAGCAACCTGAGGTTGATACGTAGGTACAGGCGCAGGGTTAATAGCAGGAGTTATCCCTGCTACTGGTTGGTACCGCCACCTTTGCTTTCCGAGAGAGATATTACCAATATCCTGCTCTTTTTTCTTAGGGAGAGCACTACCGTATCATTTTGTACAACTTGATGATCTGACATCTTTGACCAGACGTCCTTCTCGGACCGCTTCCTCAAGACGAACACCCAAGCCTACCATCTCAGTAAAGTCACTAGGCGCACTGGCGACCATTCTGTCATAGTAAAATGAACTTAAGGTCTTTAAGAAAAATTTTGTCATCTCTTTTTCCTCAAGAGGTGGACAAATCTAAGCAGCAATTTCACGCCATCTCTGAGCGTATTCCTTAAAGGTTTCCTTATCCTTTTGTGACATGGCTCTAAGTTGATCTATGTCCGGTGCCATGTCCAGGTTATACTTATATTGTTGAACGAAGGCAGCGCCAAGATCTCTGAAAGTGGCGATCTTAGTGCGGTTTAATCCCATGTACCATTTTAGTTTGGCACCGATTAAACTATCTTGGAAGTAATGGATCAGTAGCTGGTTGTTCTCTGTCTGAGTTGACATCCTCCGAGCGTACATCACCAAATGACTTTGAGGGCAAGAGTTACCCTTGTACTTTTCAAATTCGGGCACTTTGAACTTGTACGGAACTTTCACATTGGGGACCAAACAAAGGTCTACGGCGTCCTTTCCAAATAGATCCTGACCGCGAAGGGCTTGCAGTTCTTTCTGTATTTCCAGGAACTGTTCTTGGAACTCCTTCAATCTCTCATCCATACTTTCGTTTCCTCCAGAAGGTATTTGTGGAATCTGTCCTTCCGGGATAGTGTGCACCACGGGTGGTGGTATAGTTATTACGGCAGAGACTCTTGGTGCTTCCCGAAGTTTATAACCTTCAGGAATTGCTGTCATGCCTCTTTCATATTCGCTTTCCCGAAGTTTGTAACCTTCAAGCCCAGCGGTTCCTGCTTCGGTTCCCTGATCTTCAGTGATCGACGAAACATATCCTTCTGGGATATAGTTAATAGGCATGCCCCAAGGACGATCTTTAAGCATGTTATACAAAGGATCATACTTCTCCACTATGGGTGTCGACATGATCTCTGAGATCACAGTCCTTTGAATCTGAGCTTCTGCTAGAGCTTGCATGTCATTATGAAGTTTCCTCAGATCTTCTTTCAGAGCGTCGAGTTCTTCTCTCAACTCTCTGTTCTCTTCCTCGAGATTATCTATTTTCTTTGTTGACTAGCCCGAGTATTGTACGAATGAGATAGTTTGACTCTAGAATCGAGACACAAACGTGAGATTCGTAGGTAAAGAGAAAGCGTTATGTGAGAATGATGAATGATATGCAATGATTATATTAATTAAAAATTTTGTTTAATCAAAATAAACTTCAACAATTGGATTGCAAATATCAAACAGTGGGGAAGGCCCCGTTTTATTGAATTCAAAGATTGCGGAAATGGAAATACAATAGATTACAAAGTGTTGCAAAAGGAAATGTCTAAGCTAATGGATCCAGAGTCCTCTCTAAGGAGGGCTCAGGTGCTGGTTCTGGTACTTACCTTTTCTTTGACCGGGGCTCTTGAGCCATTGTCGGGTTGTCATTCCTTTGCCAAGTGAAAGGAGCGAGCAAATTCCTTTGGTCTTCTTGATTTTCTACAACATGTTACTCTAAAATCTCAATCAGAGCATCTTTTTCTTTTAACAGTTGTTGTATTTTGTTACACTCCCCACTGAGAATGCGGTATTTGTTCTTCCAAGACCTCTTCTCCTGTTGAACTTTGTTGAGAGTAACCTGAAGTTTTTCCGTATCAGACATAAAGTAAAGGACAGGGTCCCTTAACGGAAGAACTTCTTGACGAGGGTAAGGCATCCTCAGCTTGAGAGCTCTAGTTTGTACCCAGTGGAGATAAGACTCCACCGAGACACAGTCCGGCTTTCCTAGAGACTCTCTTCCTTTCCTATGAACATGTTTCTAGGCATGCACTATTTCTGCCTTTAGTGCCCTGTCATTTTCTCCTTCCTTGAAGAAAAAACCTTCCAGATGCACATTACGCGAGACATGTCTCATCGGGTATCCAAATTGACGAAGAACTAAAACTGGATGATAATTGATTCCTCCTTTAGTTCCTATGAGGGGTACATTAGGGAAGTTTCCACAATGGTCAATGATTTTGATCCCGTCATAGATCCGATTGTACCAATCGATGTCAAAGTTGGTAAGAGACATGATTCTCTGCGACCAACGTAGAGCACTCTTATGATCCCAAAAAGCGGCAGACTTAGGTAAATGGGAAGTGAACCATTTGTATAGCAGGGGTACACAACATGTGATCATTCCTCCGCTGTACAAATTCCTTAAGTGTACAGAATGATACGCATCTGCGAGCAAAGTCGGTACAGGGTTTCCAATTAGAAAAATCTTAATGGCATTGATATTAACGAAATTATCAATGTTGGGAAACTGAAATAACCCGTAGGCGAGTAAAGCAAAGATGCTTTTGAAAGCAGTCACGTTCCCTATACTAGCGAAATACAGAGCTTTTTTTACTAAGAACTTGGCTGGTAAACCTTGGATTCCATCCTTAGTGGTCATGTGAGTCCTGACTTCTGACTCGTCCAAATAAATTGCTCTTGCAATGGTTTGATCCTTTGGAATTTCTTCCAGTCCAGAAAAGGGAGCTTGGTCAGTAATGGGTAAATCAGTCAGGTGGGAGTACTCCTCCAATGTTGGTGCTAGCTGATAATCCAGGAATGTGAAACGGTGATAGACCGGATCGTAAAACTGAATGAGCGTAGCCAGGATTCCTTCGATTACATGGACCCTTAACAGAGATAGCAGTCCTCTTTATTTAGCTATGAAAGCATCAGATTTGGTGATCATCCTTGCCAACCCTCTCAAATCCTCTAGTTTTGGAACCTTGAAGGTATACTTATGAGTCCTCCTTCTACCGAAATCCATTAGCAAAATCTTTTTCTCTGATATTTGCAATCATTGTCTTAGTTTAATTTGAAAAAGAGAGACTAGAAGAGAAGATTTTCTTTGTTTAATGTTTTTTAATGAATGAATGCATGAATGAAGCACACAAAAACATAGAAAAAACATGGGGTCAAAGGTTCGGTGTCATGAAGTCAAGGCTCTACCCATCCCCAAAGGTTTATACTGGTTATTTTTGTACCTGTCTCTCAAAATCATTGATTCCTCTTGGGATAACAACAGCAGGCTGGAATCACCCGAGCGAGCTGCAGTATCTTAGAGAGAAATCTCAAATGAGGGTAGTATTGAGTGACAACTATTTCTGATAGCTTCCGCACTACTAAATGGTCTTAGTCTACAAAAAATCCTCAGTTTCTCTGACAACCATAATTGAACAATCTGCTTTCAACAACTGAAGTCGTATAGGCATTGAATCCGCAAAGGGTGTCTCCACTGATTCGATGGTCGACCGAGGTCTCTTATTTGGGAGTCACTCCCTATAAGAATACTCGTCTAGTGCCATCACTTATCTTAGGTGTATACTCAATCTTTCCACATGCGGCATCACATGCATTCCCATTAGCAGAAAAATAAACACAGATATCAATTAGGAAAAGCAGTATATATATTTGTCCTAACATTCTAGACCTCTAGTCCTATGATCCTATATAGACAACGACTCCCCAACAGAGTCGCCATTTTCCTGTGGAAAATGGGGACGATGCCCCAAGGACAAAAGATACAAGGAATCCCCAGCAGAGTCGCCATTTTCCTGTAGCGAGCGATTTTTATCGGTGACGCGACCACCTTATCGCTGGAGTTTGGGTTTTCTCCTCGTGGAGAAAGGGTGCTAATTTCTGATTTCTTATTTATCCCGTGAAGCTGGAAGGGAAAGGGAAGCTATCTAAAACTAACCTTGCACACGAATGTTTAACTGAACAAACGCCTTAAAAGAGATTGGGGGGTCTGGGGTCAGGTTATACAATGGGTAGTTGTAAATTACCCATCCTATATGTGGTTATCCACGGGATGTTAGCTTTTAGGTCTCGCTTTGTAATTGATCGTGTTTATTTATTAATGGGTTGGGAAAGTTTCTTGGGAAGTATGAGTGAGGGAGTGAGTCTTTGTTGATGTTCGGGTGTTTTTGGTAAGGTACTAGACCTAAGTTTTGATTGATATGAAGGTACTGGACCTAGGGTTTTTGATTAGTATGTGTTGTACCCCAAATTTTACCCTCAGATCATCAGATCATTTCATATCATCTTAAATTGGCCATTTTTGCATTTTTAGTTAAACATTTCATTGATCATTAATCATGCATTTTTCGTTAGAATTTAATTTGTTTCATTTCTTTTTTTCACTAACGATTTTCAATTATCTTTTTTATTATTTTTAGTTTTATTATTATTATTTCTGTTTTATTATTATTATTATTAATTTTATTATTATTATTTTATTATCATTATTAGTTTTATTATTATTAGTTTTATTATCATTATTAGTTTTATTATTATTAGTTTTATTATTACTAAGCTTTATTATTATTATTATTACTTTTATTTTGTTTATCTTCATGGTAAGTGGGGACCACTACAATACAAACACTTCACATGGATTGCCAACTTGGATTTATCAATGGCCAAAAAGCATTCTTACACTTCACTTATCAATAAGTCACATGGATTGCCAACTTGGATTTATCCATGGCCAAAAAGCATTCTTACACTTCAATTATCAATGGCCAAGAATCATTCTCATAAAGTCACATGGATTGCCACATCAACACTCCCACTTTATTCACACTATAAATAAGATCTCTCATTCTCTCATTTTACACCATGTTCACCCCACACAAAGGTTGAATACTCTCTTAATTTTCTCCCTCAATTATTCTTGCAAATTTTCTGGAGAGAAGACTCGTCTTCATTTTTCCATAACTCGTGTCATTGAAGAGGCAGTGGACCGTCTCCACTAGGTAACATTCACCTCTTTTATTTCTCCATTTTCAAATACCATGATCATTTATCTATGCTGTTATCAAGTTCATTAGCATGTTAATATTTTTCTGGAAAAAGTATTGTAATATCCTATAATTTTTGTTTGGTTTTATTATGAATGATGTTTAAAAGATAAGATAAAAATTCAAAAAGACAAAAAAACATGCTTCATCACCACCCTTTTATTATTTCATACTATTTTTATTTTATTTTCCATTTATTTCTTAATTTTGTTTCTCTAGTTTTTATTTTAGGAGCACTTTGAATTTTTAGTTTCAATTTATCATGTTATTTCTTGAATTCATAACTTTTTCTTTCGAATTTTGTTTTGATTTTTATTTTTCGCTTACGATCTTTATTTCGATTTTTAGGGCCCATGACATACAAAAATTATGACTTGTTGATTTATTTTAAATCACTAAAAGTCTTGATAAATATGAGGCCACTTTTTACTTATTTTTATTGGTCGATGAAAGTCAAAAATCTAAGATTATCGATTTATCGATTTAAATTTTGATTAAGATGAGACCAACCTTATTTTTTTCATTCCGGTTTCATTATCTTTATTTTGGTCGATGATATAACACACCTCATAGTTTGATTGATCTCATTAAAGTGACAAAACTTTGATCAATATGAGACCACTGTCTTTTATTTCAGTTTTATTCACTTTTTGGTCGATGAAAGTCAAGAATCATGGTTGTCAATCTTATTGATAAACTATGATTAAGACTAGACCATTTTTTTATATATCTTTTAGCAAGCAAACATAATATAGCATAAACTAAACAAGAGGTTCCCGTAGAGTACTACGGACGTTTAGGGTTATAATACCTTCCCTAGGCGTAACCAACCCCCGAACTTTAGATCTCCCCTCTTTAGGTTTTTTTTTAACGATCTTGAACCTTTCCTGTGGATAAATCAAAGTCGGTTGTAAAAGAAATATGATGCAAGTTAATTAATAGCTTGTTATCCGATTTTCACCGCAACAGAAATGGCGACTTCACTAGGGATCTCCCTAAGAGGGTTAAGCCAATCTTGTTTGTACTTGTGTTATTTATATGTTTGCTTGCTTGTACATTTGTATATTTATATCTGTATATATCTGTATACCTGTTTCTACTTGGGATCTTCTGTGTGCAGGGTACTACTTTTGAGTGGTGAGATAAGTCCTAACCCAGACTTGAGTGTACTTAGGATAGGACGATGGTATTCAAGGAGGCTTTGAGGGAGTTGAATCCTGAAAAGTTGAATTGATAACACCATCACTCAGTTGAGAGTCTATTTATGTTGAACGAATTCGTTCGTGAAAGCGTGCTACTTTCGACCTAGGAGCCCGTGATATTGAGAACCGTAGTTACCAAACCCCACTTAAGCCTTTTAGATGTAGTGCGGAGACCATGATGGAGTCTATTTCTGAATTGGTTGTCACGCGATACTATACTCAGACGAGATCCTCTTGAGAATTTTATTGATTACCAAGTCATCTGGGAAATCCTTAAAATCCGAAAGATGGGTTGTCGACTCTGGGAACTTTTTAGAACCCTGTTCTACAGTTTATGAACCCTAGTACACACCCTGTGGTTGGTTCTCTACCCAGACTCCATGCTGTGATCTCGAACCCTTGATCTTGCTATGTGTGTTTTGCATCCTGTTTGCATCGCATTGCATATCATTTGCATCTTTGCATGATTCATTGCATGCGTCCGTCTATTTGTCCAGTTGCTCATTGCCAATTGTCTCTACCTTCCAGTGTCATCTGTCATTTGTCAAGCTGATTCCTCGACACCGATACCGAACTAGAGCTAACTGCAGACGCAAGATGTCAGAGCAAGAGATACACAATGTTGAGGTCCGAATGGAGATCGATGACCTCAAATCAAGTATGACTAAACTCACTGAGATGCTCCAAGTTTTGCTTGCTAGGGGAGAGCAACCCCAAAGGACAGTCATCCAGGAAGTTTCAAGTGCTGATCCTCCACTGGTTCAAGTGCCACCTTCAACTTGGCCAGAGTTTGGTTTTCCACACAACTACTCTCCACCGATTGCATCTACTTCTATGGTTGGTCAGAATGTTATGCCTGTCTTTCAAGCTCCTGTTTTCACCCAGCCCAGACCTGTGGTCCATGCTGTTCCACAGACCGTTCAAGCTTCTTTCGAGAATCCCCTCTATGAGTACAATGCTGCCAGTGCTCAGGGTGAAGAGCCTGAAGACTTTGTTGAGCCTGAAGTTGTCCGAGAGCAGTTTCAGAGCGTAGAGAGGAGACTCAAAGCCGTTGAGGGTACTGATTTCTTTAATGTGGACGCAGACAACATGTGCTTAGTGTCTGACCTTGTTATACCTCCTAAGTTCACAACTCCAGATTTCGTGAAGTACAAGGGTCACTCTTGCCCAAGAGCTCATTTGGTCATGTATCTTCGCAGGATGACTGCTCATGCCAAGAATCTGAAGTTGCTTATCCACTGTTTTCAAGACAGCTTGAGTGGAGCATCACTCAAATGGTACATGGGTCTTGAGCAAAACTCTATCCACAGCTTCCAAGACCTCACAAATGCCTTCATGAAGCAATACAAGTATAACTTCGAGATGGCTCCTGATCGCCGTCAACTGCAAAACATGTCTCAGAATGATAAAGAGTCTTTCAAGGAGTATGCTCAGCGCTGGAGAGAGTTGGCTTCCCAGGTTGAACCTCCTTTGGCTGAGAAAGAGTTAACTGGAATGTTCATGGATACCCTGTCCCCATTCTATTGGGAGAAGATGGTTGGAAGTGTTTCCTCCAATTTCACTGATTTGGTTACTATTGGCCAAAGATTAGAGGAAGGTCTTAAGAAGGGAAAAGTATCCAAGGCTGTTGAATCTTCCAATGCTGTGAAGAAATCCTATGGTAACTTTTAGAAGAAGAAGGAAGATCAGACTAATGCTATAATGGTTGAAGTGAGAAGGCCTCGTCCTCAACCTCAGTATGTTGTTCACCCTACTGTTGCTGCTGTTACTCCCGTGGTTGCTGCTCCACGACCAGCTCAAGCTCCCCAACGTCCGGCTGCAGGACAGAGCTAGTATCATAATAGGGGTCAATTTGATCCTATTCCCATTACTTACACTGAACTGTATCCCTGCCTGGTTGAGCAAGGTTTGATTACCACAAGGCCTCTGCCTCCTCCTCCAAATCCTCTTCCAGCCGGCTATAGGGTTGATCTTCATTGCGAATACCATCAAGGTGGTGTAGGCCATAACTTGGAAAGTTGCTTTGAGTTGAAGGCTAGAGTATAAGAGCTGATGAGGAACAAAATCCTCTCCTTTAAGGACAATCCCAATGTTTAGAACAACCCTCTGCCAGGGCACGCCAAGTGAAGCTTCAGTCGACTTCAGCATGCTATCCTCTTAAAAGCCAGTGTTTCAGACAGGACAGCTCATCCTTATGTTGATTAGTCACTAGGCCTTTGTTTCTTGTTGTTTGCATTTTCTTTATTTTGTAATAGCTGTTTGCTTTCAAATTATGTTTGTACCTTCAGGTTTAATGAAATAAGCATTGCAATTTTTGATTCAATTCATTTGTGTTTGCTATTTACATCTCTATGCTTTCTTTTGCAAAATACTTTATCTCTTTGCCACTTTCCTTTTGATTATGCAAAGATCAGAGGGAGGATGATGAAAACGTTATACCCATAATTGTTATTGGTATACTTTCAAATCAAGACTTTGCTGACGATGTAAGGCATTGTTTCAATCCCTAAACACTGGAGAAATAAGGAAGATAATCCCTCTTTAACCCCTTTGAGGCTTGAAGTAGGAGTTTCTTTTCTTTACAAGTGAAAAACCCGCAATCTTAACCTTGGGGTGGGTAGTTCTCAGTTAACTAGATTGTGCATTCAAATTCAAGAATTTCAGGCAAGATGCCTTTTAACAAAAGGGTGCATTCACAAATTTTACTTCGCACACAACAAGCACGTGTCGAAGATGTCTTTCAAGTCGAACGCCAACGATGGTTCGTCGTAATCCTTAAGCCAGGCAGTCAAAAAAAAAAAGAAAAAAAAAGAAAAAACAACCAAAGGAGGAAATCTTTAAATCCTTTATCCTGAAAGTCCTCAATAAGAAAGCAATGAATTCCATCTCAAGTCCATTGAATTTTGAACCATCATCAGTGCAATTCCTAACCTATGGGAATTTGAGTACATAGTCTGAGTTAACTGAGCATAGGACTGGAGATCATCACGAAGATTGGGTGGGTACAAATAAACTTTGAGCCTTTATCCTTTGTTTCTTAAACCGTGAACCAGACCACGTTATAACCCTCGAAAGACCTAATTGAAGCAAGGTCATTTCGAAAGCATACTACAGCAAGGTTGCGTAAACTGACTCCAAAAGATCTTTGCAGATCACCTATTTTGGGTATAACACCCTTTGCTTAAACTTTTCACTTTAATGTCTTGAACCACCGTGTTCTGACTAATGACTCATATACTTCGCCTTTTTCAAAATAATTTTGATTTCAAAAGTTGCTTGAACTTTGCATTTACCATGTTTGTACAAATACTTTTGTTTGCAAACTAGCTTTCTTCTTAAGGAATTTTCAAACATTTGAGAAACTTTGTCGGTGATCCAATCAGGGGCAAGTTCCTTCTATATCCTGTTGAGAATCAGTTCAAGATTTGTGGTTTAATGGCGACCTCTTAGAATTGGTTTATACAGAAGATTTTTCAAGACTCAGACTGGGGCAAGCTTTCTAAGAGCGCCATGAAACGGTCATTTCCAGAATCAATCAAGCTGAAGCAATGATTAGCTCATCTACAGTCAGCTAATATGGAGCAATTTACCTGAAGAATCTCCAAGCAGCTCTTCATCCTTCCTACAAGGATCATCAATTTGGATACAGTTTACCAGTGTGGCAGATGATGTGTTCAGCATCAGCATCTCTAGTCCCAAGCAGAACGGCAGTGATCTCCGTGTAGAGGAATCAGTCATCCAATCTTGTCTTCCCAGAGAGTCGAGCCATGTCGGCGACATCTGCATTTGCATTTGATCATATATCATCTGCATAACTCATATACATATGCATACCATAAGTGTTTCATCCTCATTTGCATTTCTCCCGAGGTCGTGTCGTTATCCACGTCTTGCCTTACCAAAACGTTACCTGTCCTTTTCATTCAGTGTCATTCCTAAATGTTGTCATTCTCTTGCACATCTAATCTTGTTGATAGATGTTGGTCTTCTCTCATTCCAGTGCTATTCCTGGATCTTTATATTCTTTCACTCCAGTGTCATTCCTGGATGTCCGTCTCTTGTGATCTCTAGTGCCATTCCTGGATATCTTATTCCTCTTGTTTCTCCTGGTGCTATTCCTGGAAGTTTTGCCTACCTTCTGTAACCACAATCAAAGTTGCTTGGATCTCTTTCAGTGCCATTCCTGAAAGTCTTATCTATTCATTCAGTACGATCCCTGAACGAGCTTTCTCCTTTGCATTCAGTGCCATTCATGGATGTCTTTCTCACTATCATTTGATGCCATTCTTGAATATAGTGATTTGCCTTTACTTTCAGTGCCATCCCTGAAAGTTCTTCCCCCTTATCCAATGTTGTCTTGGACCTCGGTTTGCTCACTTTATCTAAAGCTGTTATTAGATATTGTGATTTATACGTTTTGTTCAAAGCCATTATTAGAAATTATGACTTGTACCTTTCATTCAAAGCCATTATTGGATGTCTGGTTTCTCTACCATCCGATGCTTTTCCGGATGTGTGTCTCTTTCTGATATTTTACCAGATCGGGTCTTTGTTCACTTTTATCTAAAGCCATTATTAGATATTGTGAGTTATACCTTTCGTTCAAAGCCATTATTGGATGTCTGGTTTCTTTACCATCCGATGCCTTTCCGGATGTGTCTCTCTTTCTGATATTTTTCAGATAGAGTCTTTGTTCACTTTATCTAAAGTCGTTATTAGATATTGTGATTTATACCTTTTGTTCAAAGCCATTATTGGATGACTGGTTTCTTTGCATTCAAAGCCATTCTTGAATGTAGTCTATGTTCACATTCATCTAAAGCCATTATTAGATATTATGATTTGTACCCTTCATTCACAGCCATTATTGGATGACTGGTTTTTTTTGCCATCTGATGTTTTTCCGGATGTGTCTTTCTCTGTCTTTTCTGGTTTTTCTTGAAGATCCCGTTTGAACTCTTCAGTATAAGAAAATCCCAGAAAATCTTTTGTTGGTGTCTATCCTTTTATTCCAAATTGATCCCCAAGGGAGATCATGTCTTCTTTCTGGTTCCATGCCCAGTAAAGAGTGTACTTTCATTTCCCCAGTATCGTTCGGTCACCTATAAACCTGTCGTCCATCTCCTTGGACTTTTCCCTAGTGGAGAGCCCCTCTCTGGCTCCCATCCCCAGTGATGGCCTGTAGGATTTCCTCTTTATTTTTTCTATCCCCGGTGCATCCTTAGAGTCTCCCCAGTGAGTCTATTGTTAGACAGTCTGTATCCCCAGTGAGTCTTTCTCGTGAATGCTAACCTTATCCTTCCCCAGTAAGCTCACCTGTGGTGGATTGCCCCCTTTGCATTTAGCATTCCATCATTTTCATCATATTAGAGTTCATGGCATGTCAGCATTTTGTCCATAGCATTGCATATCAGTGCATCTGAGGGCAAAATTTTCGGTTATCTATATTTAAATACCTTCACCATGATTTCTTGAAGATTTTCATCTCTCATGTCATCCGGTGAAGATATTTAAATAGGGGCAACTGTTGTACCCCAAATTTTACCCTCAGATCATCAGATCATTTCATATCATCTTAAATCTGCCATTTTTACATTTTTAGTTAAACATTTCATTGATCATTAATCATGCATTTGTCGTTAGAATTTAATTTGTTTCATTTCTTTTTTTCACTAACTATTTTCAATTATCTTTTTTATTATTTTTAGTTTTTTTATTATTATTTCTGTTTTATTATTATTATTAATTTTATTATTATTAGTTTTATTATCATTATTAGTTTTATTATTATTAGTTTTATTATCATTATTTGTTTTATTATTATTAGTTTTATTATTACTAAGTTTTATTATTATTATTATTATTATTACTTTTATTTTGTTTATCTTCATGGTAAGTGGGGACCACTACAATACAAACACTTCACATAGATTGCCAACTTGGATTTATCAATGGCCAAAAAACATTCTTACACTTCACTTATCAATAAGTCACATGGATTGCCAACTTGGATTTATCCATGGCCAAAAAGCATTCTTACACTTCAATTATCAATGGCTAAGAATCATTCTCATAAAGTCACATGGATTGCCACATCAACACTCCCACTTTATTCACACTATAAATAAGATCTCTCATTCTCTCATTTTACAGCATGTTCACCCCACACAAAGGCTGAATACTCTCTTAATTTTCTCACTCAATTATTCTTGCAAATTTTCTGGAGAGAAGGCTCGTCTTCATTTTTCCATAACTCGTGTCATTGAAGAGGCAGTGGACTGTCTCCACTAGGTAACATTCACCTCTTTTATTTCTCCGTTTTCAAAGTACCATGATCATTTATCTATGCTGTTATAAAGTTCATTAGCATGTTAATATTTTTCTGGAAAAAGTATTGTAATATCCTATAATTTTTGTTTGGTTTTATTATGAATGATGTTTAAAAGATAAGATAAAAATTCAAAAAGACAAAAAAACATGCTTCATCACCACCCTTTTATTATTTCATACTATTTTTATTTTATTTGCCATTTATTTCTTAATTTTGTTTCTCTAGTTTTTATTTTAGGAGCACTTTGAATTTTTAGTTTCAATTTATCATGCTATTTCTTAAATTCATAACTTTTTCTTTCGAATTTTGTTTTGATTTTTATTTTTCGCTTACGATCTTTATTTCGATTTTTAGGGCCCATGACATACAAAAATCATGACTTGTTGATTTATTTTAAATCACTAAAAGTCTTGATAAATATGAGGCCACTTTTTACTTATTTTTATTGGTCGATGAAAGTCAAAAATCTAAGATTATCGATTTATCGATTTAAATTTTGATTAAGACGAGACCAACCTTATTTTTTTCATTCCAGTTTCATTATCTTTATTTTGGTCGATGATATAACACACCTCATAGTTTGATTGATCTCATTAAAGTCACAAAACTTTGATCAATATGAGACCACTATCTTTTATTTCAGTTTCATTCACTTTTTGGTCGAAGAAAGTCAAGAATCATGGTTGTCAATCTTATTGATAAACTATGATTAAGACTAGACCATTTTTTTATATATCTTTTAGCAAGCAAACATAATATAGCATAAACTAAACAAGAGGTTCCCGTAGAGTACTACGGACGTTTAGGGTGCTAATACCTTCCCTAGGCGTAACCAACCCCCAAACTTTAGATCTCCTCTCTTTAGGTTTTTTTTTAACGATCTTGAACCTTTCCTTTGGATAAATCAAAGTCGGTTGTAAAAGAAATATGATGCAAGTTAATTAATAGCTTGTTATCTGATTTTCACCGCAACAGTATGCTCGCTAAGATTTCGCAATCTTATGCCTACGTATTCCCGTTTAAACGAAACAGGGAAATCAGAGCAATCGTAGTTCCTCCTATTCTAATGGAGGAAAAAGATATTTTGGTGTCTTGTTCAAAGCCCAAGACATGAAGCTAAAGGTGAATTGTATCTTGTTCAAAGCCTAAGATATGAAGCTAAAGGGTTTTGGCTGAGAGAGAATTGGTCATCTCTAAAAAGGAATTGTTGATTTTTGTATGCCTTGATCAAAGCACAAGTTTGATGTTAAGAGGTTGATTGACTCAGCTAGGGATTTCTTTATACGAAGCATAAGAGGAGGTTAGATAAGACCGACTCAACAAGAGAGTGTATATGTCTTGTACAAGGCCCAAGATTGAGGCAAAAAAGAGACTGACTCTTTGGGGATATCATTATATAAAGCCTAAGAGGAGGCTAACAGTTTGAATTTTCTGGGGAAAATGTTATTTCTGTCTTGTACAAAGCCCAAGATTGAGGCTAAAAGGGATTTTTGACTCCGTTGGGGAGGTTTATATGTGTCTTGTACAAAGCCCAAGATGGAGGCTGAAATGAGTTTGTCTCAACAATATAGTGCTTTTCTATGTCTTGTACAAAGCTTAAGACGGAGGCTAAAAGAGTTGACTCAACAAGAGAGTCTTGCAAAGGTGATTGACCCAACAAGAGAGTCTAAAAGTTGATTGACTCAACAAGAGAGTCTTTTATACTGAACAAGAGAGTGATTTGTTGTCTCGTACGAAGCCCGAGATTGAGGCTAAAAGGAGATTGACCCAACAAGAGGGTCTTTTATACTCAACAAGAGAGTGCTGAAAGGTGATTAACTCAACAAGAGAGTCTGAAAAACTGATTGACTCAACAAGAGAGTCTGAAAAGTGGTTGACTCAACAAGAGAGTCTGAAAAGGTTAGCTCCGCTGGGGAAGGATCATTGTACAAAGCCCAAGAGGAGGCTGATTGTGTTGAGTAAATATCATTATACAAAGCCTAAGAGGAGGCTATCTTACTGCTGAGGATTAGATCCATAGGCAGGCCCAAGGGCGGGGAAATCTCATGAGAGAGACCGGGTTTCTGCTGGAGATTTATCCAGAGTGATCGGTGTTTTTTCCTATGTTTGAAAGGAACTTGAGAATGTCTTTGCGACTCAAGAGGTTTAGATTGTCCAAGTCTACTGGTGTTAAAGAGTTTTATCTTTTGTAGGATGCCCAAAAGAGGGCAAGGGCCTTAAGGGATGAGAATCAACCCTAAAGTGGCCTGAGGTTTGACACCGGAAAGACTGCTCTAGCAAAGATGACTAAGTTCTATCTTATAGCTTTAAGAGGTTGTTAGGGTCCTTGTATTAAGCCCAAGAGAAGGCATGAGAACTTCTAGGAAGCCGAAGGGTCCTAGTACAACGCCCAAGAGGAGGCGGGGGTGCTTTTAGGAAGCCTGTGGGTCCCCAAACCAAGAGAAGTTCAAGAAATGCAATTCACAGAGAAGAGATCATTCCAGGAAAGTTCGAGGGTTCAGAAGAAACTCAAGAGGTGCCATTCACGGAGAAAAGATCATCTCTGGGGAGTAGAGTTTCTTTGACAATTTCTAAGGGTGACAGTCTGAGAAAAGGTTCACCGAGAATACTGTCTTTCTCTTTGTTCCATATTGTTTAACCCCAAGAGAAGGGAAGACTGTATCTGGAATCCTATGGGGATCTAGTTTTGTTTGTATTCAAGAGTGACCAACGGGCTTTACCTAGTTCTAGACGTAGTTGTCGGGGAAAACTCTAAATAACTGTACTAGTACATATACAGTTGATATACGACGAGTATTTATAAGGTATGAAAGAAGACTTACAGTGAAGCAGCCCCACAATACAGTTATTTATATGAAAGCATATAAAAGAAAGCGGATAAACACTTACCCGTTGTAGAGCTTCCATGTTGTTTTGTTAGTTGTTCAAAGAAATTAAAGAAAGTTTTGATAGAAACTATACATTTGGATTCAAAATCAAAGGAGAAAGTATTTTGAACAGAGATCGGGTCTTACAGCTCAGGGAGAGGCCCAAATTTTAACAGTGATTGTATTGTTGTTTTGAATTTGTACAGGGACTTATACAAGTGACTGAGGCCCAAAAAGGTTTTTTGCACAAAGGGATGAGTCTTACACTCTACCAAGAGGCCCAAAAGTGCTTTAAAGAAAAGAAATGGGACTTACAACACAAGGGCAGGCCCAGTTGTTTGTTTGAAAATAACGATCGCGCCAAGGTTTCTGACAATATCAGGACTTATACAATACACTGAGGCCCAAAATTGTTTATTTACAAAGGGATGGGACTTACACTCTACCATGAGGCCCAAGAGTGTTTTGAAATATTTGAGTATGATTAAAAATCAAAGAAACCCTAATTTTCACTTTTTAAAAGTAATTTTTCAAATAAAATTAATAAAAAATGATAAAAATACCAAATAGGTTTAAATAAACCACTTGTGATTTTTGGTTAAGGTTTGAAAAATGAGTTTTTAACCACAAGATGATTTAAAACTCATTTGGTTTTGATTTTCAAGATGAATATTCATTTTAAAATGTTTAAAAACAATTAAAATGAATTTATTTACAAAAATACCAATTATATTAAATAACTGATATAAATTTGATTTTTTTGTAGAATAAAATATTTTACTATTTTTGTGATTTTTCAGAAAAAGAATCAACCAAAAATGATTAAAATTGAGAGAGTTATTAATTTTTCAAATCATTTAAAAATAATATGAAAAATGATAAAAAGTGAAAAAAAATGGTAAAAAAGAGGATCTGGGGCGAGGGGGATTCGAACCCCAGACCTCTTGTGTGCAGTGCGCGCCTCCTACCACTGGGGTGGTGATACATCCGTGTATCAAAACCACCCTATGGATATATGAGGCATGCCTTGTTTTTGGCCTGGCCAAGGCAAGGCAATGCAAGATTTTGGCAAAAAACGTGAAGCTTGTAACTTTCTCATTTCTCCATGGATTGGGACAAAGTTTAGGTCTATCCTGCCTAGAATTTCACAAGGAATCCAATGGTGGTGGTGGTTTTTTAGATGAGGCTCCTATTTCCAAACCCGATAGTGTTCTTGAAATAGGCCAATAATAGCATTTTCTATGCTATCTCTTGTATAAGCATGAATTACATGATGAATTGGTTCAAACACAACATATATAACATGTATGAGATGTGCATGATCAGTGGACCTCAAAGCAATGCATATTTCAAAGAGTTCAAGTTGTGATGCTTACCTCTTTAGGAGCTTTTTGGGTAATCTGTCAAGTGCTTTGTTCCAGAAACAATTTGATGCTTTGGACACCCTTAAATGATCCCTTGGAAGCTTTTAGAATGGTTGGAATCAACTGGAATCCTCAGGAACAAGTTTGAGCTCTTTCTTGCAAAAGGGGCAAAAGTGACCAATATAGCAACTCTCTCAAATGGTGTTCCAGATGTGGGGAACCATTTGGGACTGTTAAAGGATGATATTTGGAGTGTGTTTGAGGCTTTATCTAGTTTTGAAAGTGGTTGAATCAAGACATGGCTTGAAAAATGCAAAAAAAAGTCCAATTTTGAGGTTTTGAGAGGGGACTTTGTGATTTTGGTGTTACAGGTCACTTATGAGAGTTTGGACAGCTTAGATATGACATATTGGATGTGTTTGGATCATGAGCTGTGATGGAAATGCTCTCTAACTCAAAAACTCAGAGTTACCTTGCAAAAGAAGGCATTTTGGCCTAGAGAAAGAGATTTTGAGGAAAGCAAGTGTTGTAGTTCTTTGGTGTACTCAAACTGAGCACAAATGAGCTCTATTTATAGTAGAGCAAGTTTGTTTTGCAAGTAATAGTGAATGGTGGCTCCAGCAGGCTGTTGGCCATTTGCATCACTTTGGAATCTTAAGTCTCCTCTAGCCATTGACTAGAGGTTAGAGCACAGGCCTATTGTCCTTTGGTTCAGAGCTTATCCTTGACTCATTCAGTTGGAAATGGCTCAGTTCATGCCACCTTGGTGCATCCATTGAATGCTTGGAGAAAAAATGGGAGTCTTTGCCTCTTTTAGGCTTTTTAGGGTTTGGGATGCTACTTTGGGAATCTTGGACTTGGGAGGCTGATGAATCAGTGCTTGTCCCTTAGTTGTTCCTCCTTGAGGTGTTCAGATGGATAAGCATGCTTGGAGTTGCACAATTTGAGCAAATCGTGCCTTCATGCACAAGTCTGCCTTGCCAAGACAGTTTGCAGCAAGGCATGTTGCAGCTGTCATAACTCCTAGCTCAGATGGAGTTTGATGAAGCTCTTGGACATTTTGGAAAGCCCTTATGTGATACAACATATGTTTTAACATAGTTTGTCTTGAAACTTTTTGGATCCAAGTGAAAAATCCCCCTACATTTTGAAAAAAAACAAGACAGATTCTGACTTAGTGAAAATTTCACTAAGTGTTGGAAAGAGTGACATTTCATGTTTTCAGCCATTTTGATCACTATAACTTAAAATCCATGAAGAATTGGAATGAGGCGTAGTTGAAACTTTTGAAGTATGCCATGAGAGCTACAAATCCATCTTTGGACCAGCCAAAATGGTTGCTTGGATCTCAAGTTATGATCCTTGGAAGTTGGCACCCTAGCCACTTTATTTCATAACTTAGAAAAATTCTAAGTTTTTATGGTTACCCCTTTTACAAGTTATCCCACTTTCTTTGATTTTTCTCGATGAATGGCGATTCCAATCACACATTAACATCATTTTAGGGTTAAGGAACCATAATTATGAAAAATCTCAAAAAGTCAAACTTTGCCTTTTATGCACAGTTGACTTTTTACCAGATGAATTCCAAACTGTGCGATCCTCTATGAAATCAAGTCCTTGACCTAAATTAATCTTGATGGATATGTTCCATAGGTGTTATAGGGTGTATTGAATCATGTCCCAAGCCTTGGGAGCATGTCTGAGTCAAAAGTCAAAGGTTCAGTTAATTTTTCCTTCGAAACCCTAATTGTGGTCCTGATGAAATTGAAACTTGTAAATCAAGCTTCTTGGGTCAATCCATTGTTGCAAATGGATCAATGTAGTGTATTAGAGACCCTCAAATCATGTCTTGATGTCTTGACTTATGTTTTGTCCCAAAAGTCAACTTAGGGGTGAATTAGGTCAAGAAACCCTAATTCCTGATTTTTTTGATGAATGCTTCCCCTGTGGTTAAATTGACTTGATGGTTGGGTTCATGATGTCCCTTGGAGCATCTTAAGTTGTGCTTTGAAGTATTGGCTCATGCCCAGAGAAAAATTTCCATCTGGAGGTCTTGGTTGACCAAAACCCTAATTTGGTGACACTGGCGATCTTGAGGCTTAATCCACTTGGAATGTTGCAGCCTTGTGCTTGACTCTTGATGTGGGAGTCCTCTTGATCCTTTATGGGTGTTTGAGAGGTTATACAAGTTGAAGCTCATGTCATTTCTTGATTGATCATTTGTCTAGATTATTCTTTCAACCAACTTTCTTTATGAGTTCTGTCGAAGTACTTATTTCCTTAGAATGCGCTTTAGATCAATTGTTAGCACATGTCCTAGGATCAATCTGATCGATCCTGTGAGTCACCAAAGTTAGATTTGGAAGATCAGCGGTTGTTTACCCATTTTCACGGCGAACAAATTGGCACGCCCAATGGGACAGTGCTAACTTGATAAAGATCTTTCCAAATATTTTTGAAAATCTTCAGTCATAGTGTCCTTCTTAAAAAGCTTCGTTGCATGTTATTGAGAAGTGGTAGGGTAGCCACTACAAACGAAGAGAGACCAAAGAGAAGATATACTAGAAAAATGGCGACGAACACTAGTCAGCCAAACAATCCAAACCCTCAAGGGAATGGTTCTAATCCTCAGTCAAGTAATTCGAATACCCAGCCTAGTGACATAAACCCTCAAAATATGTCTAGGAATGATGTGATACCACCTTCAGTCCCTTCGACGAGAGAGCCGGTCCCACCTCCTATTATGTCCGACCCAATATTGGAAATCCATTCGACATACCTGGTCGTACGGATGAATTCGCATCTAAGAAGCCTTTCGACTTCATCTTTGATCTTTGACAGAACTTTAGGTGCAAAACACCTTGGAGTCTGCTTGATATGCTTCTTCCTAGGTTTATAGGCAGCTTCAGTTCGACCAGATCTCTGCTTAAACCAAGAATTTTGTTGTAATCCCACGCGAAGCAGTCTTTGAACTCCTTCAGTAGTTGGATTACTTTGACTCTGATATGTGGGTTAATGTTGGCACTGATGTATGTTGGCCTTTTTGTTGCCCCCTCTCCCAAGTCAATTTCTTCTAAAGGGTCTTACGTCAGCATCTTGATATTGTTCGCCAGCGGATCCTTTTCAAAACCGAAAGGCTCGTCATCATAAATGGCGTCAAGCCTTTGGCCCTGCACTTCACCTTGGTCCTTGTCTGGTGGTTCTGGATCGAAGTTCTTACCAGGACCTTCAAAGTGCTCTTCATTGTTTTTGGCTTCGACAGCCATGTATTTTACTTCAGCCTCTAGGGCCGCTTTTAATTTATTTTCATCTATGTAAGCCGAAATATTTTTAAGTGCTAATGACTCAGTCATCATTAACAAATTCGCGTCCCCAACCAGTTAGTTGGATTCCTTCCATTCCAAATACGAAGTCTTCATCACCTACTACTTCCATATCCCATTGGAAGCCATGAGTGAGGTGCAGGTAAAGGGAACATAATGCATTATCCGCAGGTGTGAAGTCGAACCCTGCAGGATTGCAAGGCGCTATGTGGGCTAGGTTCTTGTCGAAATGCCGCCCATTCACCTGATTGACCTCATCCATATAGTAGCTTTGGTCAGCTTTTATATTCTCCACAACCCCATCGCTTTTCCAGATGGAGATGCGTTGATGAAGTGAAGAAGGAACTGCATCAATGCCATGAATCCACTCTCAACCAAGCAGCAGATTGTAGTTTGCGTTTGACGCAATTACCATAAACATAGTTGGCCTTGTGATAATGCCAACTGTGAGATCCACTTGTATGACCCCCATTGTAGTTCCCACTTTTCCTTCATAGTTCTACAGAACTATGTTGTGGGCTTTGGTATCAGTGTCATTTTTCCCAATCTTCTTCAACATGTAGTGCGGCATCAAATTTACAGCAGCTCCGCCATCAACTAGGATCTTATTTATTCATACATTTTCTATTTTGCCTCTAATAAATAGAGGCTTCAAATGGTTCTTCATGGTTTCGTCAGGCCTTTCAAAAAAGGTGTTTTGTTCTTCGACGCATCCATTATTTAGTATGTAATAACAGACTGGCTTGTGACTGGCCACTTCCAATTCAATTTCATCCTCAGGTTCCTCCATCTCCGTGATTTGGTCGTATTCCCTGGGCAATATGGACACCATGTTGCAAATGATATCTAATGAAGGCTCTGAACCTGAGTCGAAGTCATCCGTCAACATGTCGTCTTCTGCAATGACTTGGTCAGATTTCTCTCTCACTTCCTCTTTTTGGTCGACAAACAATTTTCTTTCGACAGGCTTATTGTCTTCGTTCATGTCCTTCTTGAAGAGTACGTTACTACTTGACTCAGCCTTTTCCTTCTCAGCAGCCCCTCTTTCATCTTTTTGCCTTCTCTGGTGTCTCCTCCATTGAGACCTTGACATTGGGTTTTTTCCCTTGTAATTTTCAGAGTGTCACACTGCCTGTTTCGAGGCTTGTAACTCCTTACGGTACGCTATTGACGAACCTCTTCACACTTCAAATTTTTTCCATTTCTTCTGGCCTTTCTCCCTCCTTTCGACGGGTTTCACCCACTTGCCCCTAAGGGCATCAGCAGTAGGCTTGAATTTGGTTGGTTTGTTTCCACGTAGTCCTTGTCCACCTTGCTCATGCTTCTTGGTTCTTCCTTCTTTGTCAAAGGAAAAGCGGTTATGAGAATCCATCTAGTTACTTTTTTTTTTGCTTGTTGAACCCCTGTATATTTTCTGCAGCCTTCCTATCAAAGACTAAGTTGCACCTTGGGCACAACATTACTTCAGAGTTTTTTCTTTGGTACCTGTGAAGGAATTAGACTAGGTTCTCATCCTGGTTGGACTCAGCCACTTTTACATATTCTTCCTGTTGGAGGCTTTGTTCATCAACCTCCATTGCAGATTCCTGGGTCATTTCGACCATAATGACCCCTAAGTTGGCACCATTAGTGATGTCCAACTCTTGCAGCTTGACTCGAAGGTCCTCAGTGGCCTTAGTCATTAAATCAACCTGTATGAAACCCTCAGCAGTTTCATGTGCTGTGATCATTTGATTGGGACCCTCAGTGATTCCTTTGTTGAAGCCTTCAGTGACTCCTTGGACGAAACCCTCAGTGGTTTCCATGTCGAAGTCCTCAGTGACTTCCTTGGAGAAGCCTTCAGTAGCCTCTTTGTCGAAGTCATCAGTTACTTCCTGGTTGAAATTATCAGTAACTTCTTGAATAAAACCTTCAGTGGTTTCTTTGTTGAAGTCCTCAGTGACTCCTTGGACGAAACCCTCAGTGGTTTCCATGTCAAAGTCCTCAGTGACTTCCTTGGTGAAGCCTTCAGTAGCCTCTTTGACGAAGTCATCAGTGACTTCCTGGTTGAAGTTCTTAGTAACTTCTTGAATGAAACCTTCAGTGGTTTCTTTGTTGAAGTCCTCAGTGACTCCTCTGGCGAAGTCTTCAGCAACTTCGACCATCATAGCTTCATTGGCAAAATCCACAGATACCTCCACCATATTGACCATGGATGGATTAGAGTAATGCGCATCCGCCACTAGGAGAGGATCAAAATCTATCTTCATTTGATTCTTCGATTTCTCATCGAATCTGAGCCTTCCTTCTTTGATAGCATTCTGAACAAGATCCCTGAAAAGAAAGCATTGAGAAGTTTTATGGCCCAAAAAAATATGATATTTACATAAACCTCTCTTTTTTCTTTTTTCGCCAGGAGGCACTATCATCTGGCCATCTTTAACTAATAAATCAAAGATTTCTTCATACTTGGTGACTTTGAAGGTATAAGTTCTCTTGGGGAACCTATCACTCTTCTCTGATTCGACTGGATTTTTTCCATTCGAAGGCGTTAGGACTTTACAGGAATGAGGTGGTCCTTGCTTCAGTTCAACAAGGTCAATTGCGCACTCATCAAAAAAAGGATCACTGAAATTCTGGTACCAGACGTGTGATGTTAAGGTGCGATGTCACAACAACACACTCTGCAATAATGGACAGAATAAGCAACAGGAAAACACAAGTAATTGTTCACCCAGTTCGGTCTAACTACCTACGTCTGGGGGCTACCAAGCCAGGGATGAAATTCACTACTTGTAGATATAATTTACAGACTCAACACACCAGTTGACAATCTCCTAAACTTATACTCTACTAGTGACTTTCTACCTAAGAAACCACTTAGATATGAGAACACTACTCAATCCCCTAAAACACTCAAAGAACAACCTCTTTGAGATCCCTTGATCTTGCTTCCTAGCTTCGATCAATCAACAACTCTCTATTGCTTCACAGCTTCTAGAGAGGACAGAAAATTCAACACCTATTCAAACCTAGAATAGTGTGATTACAAGTACTCTAAACAAACCCTAGACTCTAAGCCTCCAGCTCTTGATCTTCAATCTGTTTTCTGTACCTTCTTCCTTGGTCTTGTGCGCTTTATATAGCTCCTTGAATTTGGATTGGATTTGTCACAATATTTGATCAGATTTGTTAATTAAAAACTGAATCTTTTAAAACAGATTTTATCCCCAAAATCTTTTTAAATCTTCCACCTTTTAATTCTCCAACAAACCTGCAATCAAATCTCCCATGTAACAGAAAATATCTAGCCCAAGATATTCTCATCCAACGAGTCAACACTCTCCACAATTCCAGCTAATACGTGACCCTAATAACAACAAGCCCATGATGTCATTAGCTTCAGTTCTGCAGGTCTGATGTTACAACATCACCTATGTGACATCAGACATCTACTTCAGCAACTAGCAACCTTAACACGGCCCAGTGTTAAGTGCAATGTTATGACATCAAGCCCATGACATCAAACATAGTTAACCTTCACAACTTAGTACAGCCCAATACTAAGACTCAATGCTGCAACATCAACACCATGACATCAGCATTGAACACCTTGTTGTTTTACCAAAATTCCAGCCAATCCAGGAACTTACAATCTCCCCCTTTGGCTAATTTTGGCTAAAACAATCTCTGCATCTTCAGAGACTTCAGCAGCGGAATATCTTCAATATTTTGAAACTTTAACTTGCAGCAGTTTGACAATCTTCATATAGTCTTCATTACTTGATCTGCTGCAGCACCATCTTCATTATTGACAACAGCCAATTGGTGCTCCCCCTCAAAAACTTGAACCAGCATCACAGCTGTTCAGTAGCTCACAATGTGCAGCACATCTCCCCCTTGATGTCTGCTTTGCTGCACTCTGCACTCTTCAATGCTATGAATACTTCACTAGCAGCTCCACAACTATGCTGTCTATACTCCCCCTCCACAACTGCATCATTACTTTTCAACTAAACACCTTTTATTTTTATTCTTTTAGCAGCAACTACTCTTCTCCTCATGGCAGTTTTTAACTCTCCCCCTTTTTAGCCATAATTAGACAACTATCCCAAATCAAATTCCCTACAAGGTGACATAATACTGGTCCCACTGTCAGTAGCAACAAGACCTATGTAGTCTCTAAGCACAATGTTCTAACATTATTAATGGCATAGTCAAAAACAACTTCCAACCCCTTGACTGGTCAGGCGATACAACCCAAGCATTTGAGCAAACCATTATAAAACCACTCTTTCTCCTATGCTCAGCACAACACACCAATAAAGCATGAGTCAATCAAGCTCCAAAGAACCAACCAAGAACCTCAAGCATGAGGATACACAACCAGACCCTTTGAAGAAGAAGATCAAATCTCAGACGACATCAGGTCCTTCTACAGGAGCAACAAAAACTGGCAGGACTTCAGTGACCACTATGAAGCCTGGTAAGAACCATTCTGCTCAACAACAGCCTTCAGAAGATGAATGGGATGCAGATTGGAAGGCTTTTCTGGATGCAGGAGATTGGCATGAGGATGTAGTCTAATCTTGTATTTTCAACTATTGAATAAAAATCCTATTTTTAGATTTTTCAGTTGCCATGCCAAACACTTTACAGTACTTTTCTAAACTGCTGAAATTTGTACTGCATTAAACAGAACCAGAGCACCAAGATGAGTTTCTTAGAGAGACTACACTAAAAAATTGAACAGACTATTTTATGTACCATACTATCTGCAGTTGAATAACCATTATCTTATAGGCCAACTGCACCATAAAACATCTTTCAATTAATTTTGAAGTAATACGCTCCCCAATTTTAAGCTCTCAAATTGGTTAGCATACATGAACTCATCATCTAATTTCTCTTTATTTACCAAATAATCTGAGTATTTAACCAGATCTTTTCTATCAACCTGCTCATCATCCCATTGATGAGTAACATTCTGCAATGTTGTAACATCTTTCTTGACATGGTGATTGCCCAACAGTCGTTTCTTCCACAAGAGTTGATAGCATGAGTTCTTTCCACATAACACTGATCTACGACTGTTCTTCTTCTTAGATCTGAGAACTAATCTGATTTTGCCCCTCTTTCTTCTTCTTAGTCTTCCAAGATCAGTTTGTATCTTTTGACCAGCATGATTCCATCCTAGAGGATGTGTATTTATTCTTGACATTTTAATCCAGGATCTGATAGAGCCAATATCAGAGGTCCTCTGCATGTCAATTTTCATATTGGGATCAGTCTTAGACTCTAGTCTATTCTGAATCATTTTTGCACTTTGCTCATCATCCTTCTTGAGGCTAGAAATACTCTTCTTGTCTTGAGATGTTTCAGCATCTGCTCTGACATCTGTATCTTTCGACACAGAGCTATTCATCCAGGGGAGGTTTTCTTCTGAGACATCGATCTTCTTTAGATCTTGATGATAGAATTTTTTATAGTTACCACTGGTATCTCCCATAACTTCAGTGAGTTCTTCAATCTCTAGCCTTTTAGACTTACTCACAGTCAGACCACTACATTGATGCGAGATTCTGATGATTTGTTCAGATGTCAAGACATCACCATCTTTCCTCTCGAGAGATGTTGCTCTATTTAGCTCCTGAGAACCTTTAATCCTTCCATCAATGGTGAGGACTGATGTGTAACATTTGCCCTTGACTAATTTCAGATCATCTTTTCTTCTGACCTTCATCAACTTGAGGGAACCTTCATCATTCTTATGTCTACACTTGATATCTTCTTTATCATCACCAGACTGGCTTTCAGTTTGAGGAATCCACTTATAACAATTGTCTTTGGACCTTGCACCAGTCATTACAGCCTCACCCTTCTCATTCGTTACAACACATTTGTCTTTGGTGTAGCTGACTAAGTAACCTTCATCACATAATTGGCTGAGGCTTATCAGATTAGCATTCAAACCATTGACAAGATAGACATTGTCAAGTTCAGGTCCTCTTACTTTTCCAATACCTTCTACAACTCCGTTATTCCCTTTACCAAACACCACTTCAAGAGAAGGACACGGTCTACATTCAGCAAACATGGATCTACATCCAGACATGTGTTTGGAACACCCACTGTCAAAATACCATGTTTCTTCTTTAGCTTCTTTGTCAGCCAGGTGAGCCAATAAGCACTTCATCTTCTCATTCTGTACCAATTGTTTAACGACTTTGGGCCTGTATTCTCTCCATCTGTTCTGTGTCTGAGGGTATCCATGCAGCTTGTAGCAAGAGTATTGCATATGTCCAAGCCTTCCACAATAAAAGCATCTCACCCTTTCTTCTCTGAATCTTCTGCCTTGACGAGACTGCATAGGTTTCCATCCATAATGTGGTCTTCTCCTAACATTGCTTGCCTTCCTTCTATTATGCTGGTATCCATAAGGAAGCTGAGAATGCTTTTTCCTGGATTGTCTCCCATGATGGTGGGACTTTCTCCTTCCATAATGAGACACAGCATTAGTGTAACCATACCCCTGATGTTGAGACACCTAATGAGACACGTGCTGTTTGAACTGAGGATGCTGTCTTCTAGGCTGTCTCCCATGGTGATGAGGCTTCCTTCTTCCATAATTATACGGCACAACATTATTGAGGCCAGGTCCATACCAGTGTTCCTGATGTTGAGACATCGGATGTGACCTGGTCTGCTTGACCCTTGCAGCTTCCATGCTCCTATGATATTGGGGGGGCATATTCTGGCTTGCTCCTTGTGGCTGCTTTCTCTTCTGATTATGACCAGTCTTCTTCTCAATCTTCTTAGGTTGTGAAACATCAGCTTCCTTGGGAGTAAGATTCTGCCTCTTTGGCTGATGTTGAGGCACAGTTTGTGACTCTTCCTTCTTTAGACCTGAAGTACTTGCTTCTGAGGTACCTTTGTCTTCGGCCACATATCCTATCCCAGCTTTGTTTCCAGTAACCTGTTCTGACTGGAGTATCTTGTCAAGAGTGGCTATACCACTGTTCAGCATCCTAACAGATTTTGTCATATTATCAAGTTGAGATCTCACTAGAACAACTTCATATTCCAGATCAGATTTTTCGTTCTCAAGTTGAGCAATCTGTTCCTTGTGGCACTTGTTTTCTTGACAAACTTCAACACTCTTTAAACACAACTCCTTGTAGGTTGAAGCTAGCTCATCATAGGTGACTTCTCCATCACTATCATCATCAGATTCAACAATTCCTGTCAAAGCTGTAACATGCTTTGCTGACTCACTTTCATCTTCGCTATCAGTGTCAGACCAGGAAATTGTTAAGCCTTTATTCTGCTTCTTCAAGAATGTGGGACACTCTTTCTTGACATGTCCATACCCTTCACATTCAAAGCACTGAACTCCTTTATCTTGTGCAATCTTCTCTTCATCTTTCTCTTTTGACTTGCTAATGTCAGAAGAGATGTTCTTGACACTAGGTCTATAGTTCATCTTCTTGAACACTTTATTGAACTATCTTCCTAACATAACTATAGCCTGAGGCAGATCCTCCTGGGACTCATCATCTTTAGCTGCTGCAGGAGTGGAGACTAAGGCTATACTCTTGGGCTTCTTTTCTGGTTCTTCCTCATTCAACCCAAGTTTAAATGTTTGAAGAGATCCAATAAGCTCATTAACTCTCATCTTGCTGATGTCTTGAGATTCTTCAATGGCTGTTACCTTCATCTTATACTTCTTAGGGAGGGACCTAAGAATCTTTCTTACCAGCTTCTCTTCTGTCATCTTCTCACCAAGAGCACTGGATGCATTTGACAGCTCAAGAACACTCATGTGGAAGTCATGAATAGTTTCCTCTTCCTTCATCTTCAAGCTTTCAAACTTAGATGTTAAAAGCTGAAGTCTTGACATCTTCACTCTAGATGTACCTTCATGAGTAGCCTTCAAAATATCCCAAGCAGAGTAGTTTCATATGAGTTGATCAGCCTGAATATGTTCTTGTCAACCCCATTGAAGATAGCATTTAGGGCTTTTGAATTCCCAAGGGCAAGCTCATCTTCTTCCTTGGACCATTCTTCTTCAGGCTTTCGCTTAGAGGTGCCTTCTTTATCCTTGCCAGCATCATCTTTTTCACACACAACTGGAGCTTCCCACTCTTTAATGACAGCCTTCCAAGCTCTACTATCTAATGACTTTAAAAAGGTAGTCATTCTAGGCTTCCAATACTCATAGTTTGAGCCATCCAATATAGGGGGTCTGTTGACAAATCCTTCAACCTCTTTGTCCATCTTTCACCAGAAAGTAACTTCCCTAGATCTCACCCAGAGATAGACAGGATGCCTGCTCTGATACCAATTGAAATTCTGGTACCAGACGTGTGATGTTAAGGTGCGATGTCACAACAACACACTCTGCAATAATGGACAGAATAAGCAACAGGAAAACACAAGGAATTGTTCACCCAGTTCGGTCTAACTACCTATGTCTGGGGGCTACCAAGCCAGGGATGAAATTCACTACTTGTAGATATAATTTACAGACTCAACACACCAGTTGACAATCTCCTAAACTTATACTCTACTAGTGACTTTCTACCTAAGAAACCACTTAGATATGAGAACACTACTCAATCCCCTAAAACACTCAAAGAACAACCTCTTTGAGATCCCTTGATCTTGCTTCCTAGCTTCGATCAATCAACAACTCTCTATTGCTTCACAGCTTCTAGAGAGGACAGAAAATTCAACACCTATTCAAACCTAGAATAGTGTGATTACAAGTACTCTAAACAAACCCTAGACTCTAAGCCTCCAGCTCTTGATCTTCAATCTGTTTTCTGTACCTTCTTCCTTGGTCTTGTGCGCTTTATATAGCTCCTTGAATTTGGATTGGATTTGTCACAATATTTGATCAGATTTGTTAATTAAAAACTGAATCTTTTAAAACAGATTTTATCCCCAAAATCTTTTTAAATCTTCCACCTTTTAATTCTCCAACAAACCTGCAATCAAATCTCCCATGTAACAGAAAATATCTATCCCAAGATATTCTCATCCAACGAGTCAACACTCTCCACAATTCCAGCTAATACGCGACCCTAATAACAACAAGCCCATGATGTCATTAGCTTCAGTTCTGCAGGTCTGATGTTACAACATCACCTATGTGACATCAGACATCTACTTCAGCAACTAGCAACCTTAACACAGCCCAGTGTTAAGTGCAATGTTATGACATCAAGCCCATGACATCAAACATAGTTAACCTTCACAACTTAGTACAGCCCAGTACTAAGACTCAATGCTGCAACATCAACACCATGACATCAGCATTGAACACCTTGTTGTTTTACCAAAATTCCAGCCAATCCAGGAACATACAATCACTATTTGTTTATTCTTCATCTTCATCAAATTCGACGTAGGCTACCATTTGCTTTCTATTATTCTTATTTGCCCTGGCATTCTCAGCCTTTAGGCGTTCTACCTGTCGAACTCTGTCAACTAACTAGGCCATGTCTCTCAAGTATTGGGTATCTAATTTCTTCCTAATAGAGTAGTCAAGGCCACCAGCGGCCATTTCGACCAACTCATGCTCAGGCACTTGTGTAAAACACCTGACCTTAGGCAAACGAAACCTATTCAAGTAATCATCTATTGGCTCAGAGAATTTCCTCTTAATGCTGGCCAATTCTTTCAAACTTATCTTCGACTGTCCCATGTAGAACTGTTCATGTAACAATCTTTCCAGTTGAGTCCAATTATGAATTGAATTTGCTGGTAATGTGGTGAACCATGTAAAGGCATTCTTCGTAAGTGAACTTAGGAAATATTTCACCATTAGGTTCTCATTATTGGCAATTTCCCCTGCCTCTATTAGGTATCTAGCCACGTGTTCGACTGTGGACTCACTAGTGTCACCAGAAAACTTGGTAAACTTGGGGACTTTCCATCTAGGGGGTAATTCTGTTTGCAGAATGTGCTCAGACAATGGTGATGTATAATTTGGCCTATGAAGGCCAATATTCACCCTATTCCTTGCCATAATTCTTTCAACCATAGCTTCTAGGTTATTGTCTGCTGCCATATCATCACGTCGAACCTGGTTTATGACTGTTAGAACAAGATTTGGTTCTGCAAGATATCTCTTTGTTTTGATAATAACAAATTTGTATTTGTGAGAACAATTTTGGTACTCTAACGTTTGTTTTCTTAAGTATTGACAAACAGGTGCTGACGCTGATAAAGATAATTCTGACTCTGATAAAGATAGTTATGACTCTGATAGAGATCATGTGTAACATCACTCTAAAATTTCTCAACAGTAGCTTCAGCGTCAAAGAAGCAAGATTGTTTCTGATCTACTGTGCTTCAGAAAGACTCTAAGAAGACACTATGTTGTTGATGCAATGTTCTCTTGGATTCTGGCTTTGAATTTAACTCTGATACTTATCTTATGAAGACTAAGTGCTAACGAATCTGAAGACAAGGTTCTGATGAACAAGGTTTTGAAGACTCTGAAGACTTAAATTTCTGAAGACCAAGTTCTGAAGACTCCGTAGACAAGGTTCTGCTGAACAAGTTCTGAAGACTCTGAAGACTTATGTTTCTGATAACCAAGGGTTCTGAAGAAGGTGTGCTGAAGACTCTGATGACAAGGTTTTGCTGAACAAGTTATGAAGACTCTGAGGACTCAAGACTCTGAAGACCCAATGATTCAATCTTCTGATCATGCTTCAATCATATCAACTCAGAAGCCTTTGATGGATAAAAGAAGATGAAACATTTGCAAGGGAAAATAGTACATAGTATAGATCAAACACGTTCTTTTGCACTACCATTCCACTATCGTGATTTGGTGGTACAAAGGACAATTTCAGTGTACGATTTTCATCCCAGCATAACGACATTATTTCAATTCGCCAGTATTTTACTGGTATTACTGATCTGCCCTTCAACGGATCTTTTTCTTGCTATATAAAGACTTGATCATTCAACGAATCGTGTGTGACACCAAGTGTGAAAAAGAGAAATATTCAAAACACTGATTCATACGAGAAAGAACTCAAGAAATAGAGAAATTCATTAGTGAACAGTAAAGCACCACAATACAAAGAAGAAGATTGTTCTTACTGTATAGATTCGCTCTAAGTTAGATTGAGCTAGAAATTGTGTTTATATCAGCTTATGTAAGAAGCATTTCATTGTAAACATTTTATTTGATCAAAAAGTTGTTTGAATTTCTTAAGGGACCAGTTGGGTCAGAATCCTTAAGAAAAGACGGTTAGTCTGTGTATTGTTAGTCACCAGCAGTTTCTAGTGCAGTTGTAATCAGTTTGGTTATAGTGGATTAAGTCCTTGTGTATAAGGCGAAATCACCTTGGCGGGTGGGCTGAATTAACTTGATAGTTTTCAAGTGAACCAGGATATATCACGTGTCTTTCTCTATTGTTAGTCTATTTGTGATCTTTGTTTGAGTTTCACAAAAAGCTTTCATTTTGAAAACCCAATTCAAACCCCCCCCCCCCCTTTCTTGTGTTTTTCTCACACCTTCAATTGGCATCAGAGCTCCGGTTCTGATTGTGATAAACGTTTTATCAACACTTAATAGTGTTCAGTACCGATCCAGTATTTGTGTGAGATATTATAGCTCCTGCTAATACTACTACTGAAGAGAAAGATCATTATAGTGCCAAACCACCAGTCTTTGATGGTGAAAAGTTTGACTACTGGAAAGACAGAATATAAAGCTTCTTTCTTGGTTATGATGTAGATCTTTGGGATTTGGTAGTCGATGGCTACACTCACCCAGTTGATGCTACAGGTGCTAAAATATTCAGAAGTGATATGACCAACCAACAGAAGAAAGATTATAAGAATCATCACAAGGCAAGAACCATATTGCTAAATGTTATCTCTTATACTGAGTATGAGAAGATAAAAAATAGAGATACTGCCAAATCTATCTTTGATTCTCTAAGAATGACTCATGAAGGTAATGCTCAAGTCAATGAGACAAAGGCGCTAGCCCTAATCCAAAAATATGAGGCATTCAGAATGGAGGATGATGAGACAGTTGAGACCATGTTTTCAAGGTTTCAAATGCTAGTCGCAGGACATAAAGTTCTGGACAAAGGTTACTCAACTGCTGATCAAGTGAAAAAGATCATTAGAAGTCTTCCCAAGAAATGGAGACCTATGGTAACAGCTTTAAAGCTATCCAAGGATCTTAACAACATAAGTCTTGAAGAGCTTGTCAGTTCTTTGAGAAGTCATGAGATAGAGCTCGAAGAAGATGAACCTCGGAAGAAAAGCAAATCTACCACTCTTAAGTCTAAACCTGAAAAGGCAAAGGCTTATCAAGCTGAGGATGAATCAGAAGATTCTGGTGAAGAATCAGAAGATGATTTGTCGCTAATCTCCAGCAGAATCAACAAACTCTGGAAGCCTAGGCAAGGAAACTTCAGAGGATCTATAAGAAACAAAGGCTGCTCTGAGTCATCATCTGGACAAAAGAAGCAGAACTCTGGAAAGGAAGTTATCTGCTATGAGTTTAATGAGCCAGGTCATTACAAGAACAAGTGTCCAAAGATTAAGAAAGACAAGAAGCCTAAGAAGAACTTCTCTAAAGCGAAGAAAGGACTAGTGGCAACTTGGGATGACTCTGATTCTGAAGAAGAGGAATCTGATGAAGAACAAGCAAATGTTGCGCTAGTAGCAACAATTGACGATGAAGTTTCTGGAGAACCAGAAGATAGAATATCATCAAAACTAGAATCAGACTCAAACTCAGACTCAGAGATATCCTTAGCAGCTCAGTTGAAACACCAGTCATGGTACCTGGACAGTGGTTGCTCGTGACACGTGACGGGAAGAAGTCATATGTTCCAAACTCTAGAACTTAAGCCTGGAGGCTTCGCGGTTTCGGAGGAAACCAGAAAGGAAAAATCATTGGCTCTGGAACCGTTAGTAATGGTAACCTTCCTTCTATTACTGATGTTCTTTTAGTCGATGGTTTGATTCATAACTTGTTGTTAATTAGTCAACTTAGTGACAATGGTTATGATATCATCTTTAATCAAAAGTCATGTAAGGCTATAAGTCAGAAAGATGGTTCAATTCTATTTGTCAAAAAGAAGAAAAACAACATTTATAAGATTAGACTTTCTGATCTTTGTGAACAGAATGTCAAATGCTTAATGTCTGTTAATGAAGAGCAATGGGTATGGCGTAGACGTTTAGGACATATTAGCATGGGGAGGATTTCTCAGCTAAATAAGCTTGAACTTGTCAGAGGCTTGTAAAATATGAAGTATTCTTCAGATGCTCTTTGTGAAGCATATCAGAAAGAAATTTTTTCTAAAACTTCTTTTAAAGCAAAGAATGTTGTGTCCACCTCCAGACCGTTAGAAATTCTACACATTGACTTGTTTGGACCAGTGAAAACTGCTTCAATCAGTGGAAAGAAGTATGGATTAGTAATCTTTGATGATTATAATCATTGGGCATGGGTAAAATTCTTGAAACACAAGGATGAGTCTCATTCTGTGTTCTCTACCTTTTGCTCTCAAGTACAAACAGAGAAGGACTGTAAAATAGTCAAAGTCAGAAGTGATCATGGTGGAGAATTTGAGAACAGATACTTTGAGAATCTTTTTGATTCTCATGGAATTTCCCATGATTTCTCCTGTCCCAGAACTCCACAACAAAATGGAGTAGTGGAAAGGAAGAATAGGACTTTGCAAGAAATGGCTCGAACCATGATCTAAGTAACTTAACATGGCTAAGCACTTCTGGGCAGAGGCAGTAAGTACATCATGTTACATTCAGAACAGGATTTCAATAAGACCTATTCTGGGTAAGACTCCTTATGAACTGTGGAAGAATAGAAAACCCAAAATTTTATATTTTCATCCTTTTAGTTGTACTTGTTTAATGTTGAGCACTAAAGAGAATCTTGGCAAGTTTGATTCCAAAACTCAAAAGTGTTTACTGTTAGGATACTCTGAACGCTCTAAAGGCTACAAAATCTATAACACAGAAACATGAATTGTAGAGGAATCAATTCATGTCAGATTCAATGATAAGCTTGACCCTGAAAAGTCAAATCTAGTTGAAACATTTGCAGATCTGAAGATCGCCTTATCAGAATCTAAAGAAGAAAAAGATTCAAGAGAAGCAGACAAAGATGCAGATTCTCCAAATTCAGATACAACCTTACCAGAAACTGAAAATAACCCATCTCATCAGAAGAAGAATAGATTAAAGACTTCTCATTCTGAAGAATTGATTAAGGGAGATAAAGCTGATCCAGTCAGAACTTGTTCATCATTCAGACATTCCGAATAAACCCTTTTCGGTTTGGTTTCTCTGATAGAACCAACAACAGTTGATGAAGCTCTTAAGAAGAATGAGTGGATTCTGGCCATGCAAGAAGAACTGAATCAATTCACTAGAAATGACGTATGGGATCTTGTTCAGAAACCTAAAGGTGTCCACGTCATTGGAACTAAATGGGTATTCAGAAACAAGTTAGATGAGAAAGGTGAGGTCGTAAGAAACAAAGCACGACTGGTTGCACAAGGTTATAGTCAACAAGAAGGGATAGACTATAGAGAAACCTTTGCACCAGTTGCCAGGTTAGAATCTATTTGCATTTTAATCTCATTTGCTATGAATCATGACATTAGTTTATATCAGATGGATGTAAAGAGTGCATTTTTAAATGGATATATTTCTGAAGAAGTGTATGTGCACCAACCTCCTGGTTTTGAGAGTTCTGAAAACCCAGATTTTGTTTTCAAACTTAAAAAATCGTTATATGGTCTGAAACAGGCTCCCAGAGCTTGGTATGAAAGGCTAAGTAACTTTCTTTTGGAAAATGACTTTACTAGAGGAAAAGTGGATACAACACTCTTTTGTAAAACCTTTAAAAATGACATTTTGATTGATCAAATCTACGTTGATGATATTATATTTGGTTCTGCTAATATGTCCTTGTGCAAGGAATTTTCCAAGTAAATTCAGGCTGAATTTGAAATGAGTCTGATAGGAGAACTCAGATTCTTTCTGGGAATTCAAATTGATCAAAGAACAGAAGGAACGTACATTCATCAGAGCAAGTATGCAAAAAAACTTCTGAAGAAATTTAACATGTCATAAAGTAAACCTGTTAAGACTCAAATGCATCCGACATGCATTTTGGAGAAAGAAGAAGTAAGTAAAAAGGTTTTTCGAAAGCTCTATCGTGGTATGATAGGATCTCGTCTGTATTTGACAGCTTTTCGTCCTGATATTCTGTTCAACGTATGTATTTGTGCTCGTTTCCAATCAGATCCAAGGGAAACTCACTTAAATGTTGTTAAGAGAATCCTAAGGTATCTAAAAGGAACAACTAACCATGGCTTGATGTATAAGAAAACATCAAAGTACAAGCTTTCTGGTTACTATGATGCAGATTATGCTGGAGACAGATTGGGAAGAAAAAGTACTTCTGGAAACTGTCAGTTTCTAGGAAGTAACCTCGTCTCCTAGGCAAGCAAGAGACAATCAACAATGGCTCTCTCTACTGCAGAAGCAGAATACATATCAGCATCTCTGTGAAGTACTCAGATACTCTGGATGAAGAATCAACTTGAAGATTACCAGATACACGAGTGTAATATTCCTATATTCTGTGATAATACTTCTGCCATTTGTTTATCTAAGAATCCTATTCTACATTCTAGGGTAAAACATATTGAAATAAAACATCACTTTTTACGTGACTATGTTCAGAAGGGTACTTTTCAATTAAAATGTGTGGATACAGATCACGAGTGGGCTGATATTTTCACAAAACCCCTTGCTGAAGATAGATTCGTATTCATTCTGGAAAACTTTTTTATCAAACCGTGTCCATAATGAGATGATAATATTTTAATGTGTCAGGCTACCAGAACGTCTGATATAAGATTCTGATGTTAGACAAAGTGTGTTAATTATTTGTTTATTGACTTTATGATTCATGATACTTCTATAAGTTAGAAAATGTCCTGATCAGAAATTAGTCCAGTCAGATACCTCTTGGTATTCTAGATGTTGGAAACATTAAAATGTGCTCTCTTGAAAAACAAACGGCTATGATTATTTGTGACACGTGTCCAAAATCAAATCATATCTACTGTTGAAGAGACACCTCGAGCGTTGTGATTTCATGAGACTAGGTTTTAAGTAATTATTACCTATTACTCCTACCTTGTCATAATCATTATTTTTTTGTTAAATACACACTCTTTCACTTCACACACTACGCTACTCTCACTTCCTACACTTTTGTCTTAGAAACCCTAAAAACCTCTTTGCGCTCTGAAACCTCATCATCTTCTTACAATGGATTCTCAACAACAAAGCGTATTTGAAATCTCTCAACAACATCAACAAGATGAATTGACATTAATGGCCTCATCAACAACTGTTCAAATGGAACCAACTTCTCTCCATCAATCTCTCTCCACTTTTCAGAAACCTATTGTAGTTCACATAGTGGATCGTCCTCCTCATATTCATCTGGCTGCTTCATTCTCAGAACTTGAAGTTCTAAGTGAACGGCTGGTAGACTTTGAAAACCTAAAGGAAAATGGAATAGACTTGACCAAGAATCTAAGTGATCAAGGTTGGAAAACCTATTTTGATCATCTCTATGGTTCGATCTACTTAAATCTTGTCAAGGAATTCTAGAGATATGCTGACGCTGATGAACACTTCATTGGTTCATATGTTTTGGGAAATAAGTTCATCATTACTGAGAAATCCATAGCCACTTTACTTGGAATGGAAAACTCTGGAGGAAAGAGAATTTACAAGATGAACCATAAATCAAAGTTTCTATCTGATGTGGTTTACCCAGCAATTTTTACTTAATCGTCCAGTGGAGAACCACCCTTCAAAACTATGGATTTATCAAAGGAACTTCGTGTCTGGCTGAAAATTATTCTGGGATGCATCTATCACAGACCAAATTCAAGTTCTTTTGATTTTCTCAACACTGATCAAAAATTCATGCTCTGCTATCTGATGAAAGGAGAGAAAATTTGTCTTCCCTCAATTCTATTCAGATATCTTAGAGACTCTATAAGAGAAACAAGATATCAATCAAAGAAATCTAAGAATTACATTCCTTTCGGAAGATTGATCTCATATATTCTGGTTAAGAGTGGAACGATTGATCACTTGTCAACTATGCCAGTCACAAATGAATTGAATGTCATTACTGGAACTCCTATGAACAGCAAAAATCTGAAGAGAATGCAAATTATTTATGAAATCAGAGTTGAACCAAGCATAGCTACAGATTCAGAAACTCTGAAGTCAAAAAGAATGGCTTTAGATGGATATCCTCTATTCACTAAACATGATAATACAAAGGTTATAGAAGAATATGTTCAACTTCGAGAGGAAGAAGGTTATGATATGTCCAATTTCAATCTTGACGATCTAATGGATCATCCACCTGATATGATGAAGAAGAAAAGAACTTCCTCCAACACAGCTCCTCAAATGAAACCTACAAAGAGGCAGAAGAAATATCCTGGTGAAGCCAGCACAAGGAACATCTCTCTGAAATCATATCCTGAACAACAAAGTAAGTCTTTTGAATCTCCATCTGTAACTGCACATGTTTCTATTGACAGAATTTTGTCTTCATCTCTTCCCATTTCATCACCACCACTTACAACTCAACTATTATTATCCACTCCTCCACCAATATTCTCTATTGTTGTCACAACCTCTCCAACACCCATTTCTAAATCTCCTACTGAAGAAATTACAGTCTCTACACCACTTTCACCACAGGCTCTTGAATTCACCTCAGCCCAACCAACTTCCACCATTTTTATCCAACCAACTCCTGTCACATCTGTTCCACCATCTCCAGTCATTCAAATCACTGAAGAAATTCTCATTGAACATCCACAAACAACCATCTCACCATCACCAACTCCAATTACTGCTCCACAACCTATTCCAGAATCAATAATTGATAATCCTAAATCTTCTCTAAACAATGATACCATCATTCTTGCTGACTCTGTTGAAGATGATCAACCCTTAACTGAAAATCAAACCTCTAACCTTCCTCCTACCCTAGATGAAGCAATATCTATTTTTAAAGACAATGTGGTTATGAAATTCAGGACACTTTCTGATGAATCAAATGCTAGTGAAGACCCTTCTATTTTGGGTGTTTCATGGGATCAATTCAATCAGTGGATGTCTGAGGAATTTCAGAAGATTCAAAATCTTTCAGTTCAGACAAAGGGTTACTTTGTTCAACAAGTTGAAAAGAGGTTGCAAGAGAAGAAAGAAGCTGAAGCTAGGGAACTGGCAGAAAGGTTACCCAAAGAAGAAGCTGAAAGATTAGCTAAGGAGGCTAGAGATCAGCCTGAAAGAGACGTTGTTGGAAACTCCTCTTCTGATCCAGTATTGAAAACTCTGGCTACTCTTCAGAAGGAACATGAGTTATTCAGAGCAAGGATGGACAAGCAAGATGAATTCACTGTCAACATTCAGAATGCTCTTGCTCAGATTCTTCAGAGGCTCCCTCCTCTTTCTCAACCTTAGGCACTTTTTAGGCTACCTGTAACGCCCCGTTTTGCCAATTTTATTTTATTGAGTCTTTTTGGATTATTTTATTATTATTTTATTTTATTCTCGACTTTTATGTGAAAATATGTCATTTTTTTTTGTCCTGATTATATTTTATCGCGTTTTGGGAACATTTGCGGGATATTTGAGTGTGGGGGTATTTTGGACATTTCATAGATATTTTTACTAAGTTAGTAAGAAAGAAAAGAAAATAGAAAAGAAAAGGGAAAGAAAAATAGAGAGAAAGAAAGAAGAAAGAAGGAAAAAGAGGAGAAAAGAGGAGAAGAGAGAAAATTGGAGAAAGAGTGGAAAAATCATCAAGAACAATTTCTAGGAATCGATTAATCGGGTAAGGGTGCGAAACTCGATTATTCTATGATTGTATACGATTATGTATGTGTTTTGTTGTTGTTTTTGGATTGATTTGGAGAATATTAGTAAAACCTAGATTGTGTAAAAATTGATTAGAAATGAATTTGATTGTGGTAAAAAATCTTGTTGAATGCATTGTTGATTGTTCATACATGTTTGTGGTATGTTATTACACTTCAAATTGCTGTTTTTCTGAGTTTTAGGAGAAGAAATTGGATGATTGGGGTGGAAAAACGCAGAACAATGTTCTGCAGAATTTTTCTGGATCTGTCCTGGCCATACGCGTAAGGGACTTGCCAATACCCGTATGAGTCTAGGCGTTACGCGTAACAATGGCGTGGTTTTGGGCCAATACGCGTATGAAATGCATGTTTTACCGGCCCTCTGGTGATACGCGTAAGGGCTATGGGCGTACGCGTATGGATTTTTGAAACGTGATTTTGTGAAGAGAAATTGTTCTGTCAATACGCGTATGGGAATAGGTGTTACGCGTATGGACAGGGGAATGTCAAAAATGTGATTCTTCAAAATGTGTTTTCGGTTTTGTCCGTAACTTTGGTTCCGATTATCCAATTTTTGAATTCTTGGTGTCGTTAGAAAGGTATCGAGTTGTACTTTATGATTATGAGGTTTTGAGAATTGTTAGCCGATTAAATTTTGTCGGGAAATGTGAATAGTGTCGGTTATCGATTTTTGTCATTTTAATGGTGTGGAATTGACGTGTATTATGCCGTATGTTGCTGTTTTGTACGTGAGATGACTTATGTGCTGTTGCGATGATGCTTTGTGGCCGAAAGGCAAGAAAATGCTAAGTGTGGTATTTGATAAATGTGCATGATTATGAATATGTGCATGGATGCAATGTGAGTGTCATGAGTCATTGTATGCCAAGCATCATAATGTGCATTGTGGAAACGTCCTGAGTGACGGTTTAATTCCTGAGGGAAATTGCTATAACATCGTGTGCCTCGAAAATATGAGGCGATGCCTGAGGACCTAAAGCGGTGGTTATAGACGATTGTGGGCTCCTTTGGAGACTTAAAGCAATCCTTAACGTCGTGTGCCTCGAAAATATGAGGCGATGCCTGAGGACCTAAAGCGACGGGTGAACATCGTAGGCCCGACGGGGAGTTACTTGAGATTCTCAGTAACGAGCGATGGTTCCAATAGTTCCTGAGTGAACTGATGATGAGACAAGAGACATTGGAAGTCGGTACCGCATGGCATGTGCATAGAGTCGTTGTGTCGGTCTATGTGCATTGCATAAATCATGAATTAATTGTGTGTGAATTTGTGACTGTGATTGATGATTGTATGGTATATGTGTGGTGTGTAATGGTATTTGATGCTTGAGAATTGTGCGGTATTATGTTATATATGGTTGTGGTGAGAATGTGTTACTTGTACAATTCTGTGTTATTATATATAATTTTTTTCAATTATATTATGGTTGTTTTTTTCACCCTTCTGCTGTTTTATAACGCTCTATGAGGCATTGCAGATTAGAGCTGCTGGAGGTATTCTTTTTGTGAAGCGCTGCGTCTTCATTCTTTTGTCGGTCGGCTCTGATATGTGACTCCGGGTAGCTAGGGTGGCCGTTTGCGATTATTTTGTATATCTGATGATATATTTTGGTTGTACATATGCTACCTGATGTATGGCAAACTGTTTATATGTGTATATGTATATATGTTAAGCAGATTTTAGATTTTCCGCTTTAATTCTAATTTCTGAAAAGTGGGTGTAAGGAACAAGTTTCCTCTGTATGATTGCTACCCCACAGTTGCATATCATTATGGGCAGGTGTTGCATGTTATGTGTATGTTTGGTTACTTTGATGTGATTCCTCCCTTTCTATGCCGCGAATTCAAATGTACTCTGACGAAATTTCGAATTTTCTTTTAGTGCTTTAATTGCATGTTAATTGGGGGTATAGATTGGGGGGCGTCACACTACCCCCGTAGTTTGTCTTTGATTGTTTGTGTATAACTTGATGTACTTTTGGATTATCTTTTTTATCACCCTTTTGGATTATGACAAAAAGAGGGGAGTATTAATATGGAAAAGTTATTTTGATAAATATCTTGTCTCTAATCATAGTTCTAACATTCTAACACGTTAAATGGCATATCCTTTTAGAATGTTTTTCAAGAAAAAATAATTATATTTGGCAAAATGACTCTAATATCAATCAGGCTCTGATTTACTTAATCAAGCTCTGTTATGAGAATGATCACCACTATAATCAAGCTCTGATATTTTGGATCTGTCTAGATCTCTGTAATCAGGCTCTATATTCCAAATCTTATAAGATTTTGTTAAGTCTTAGATTTAGGGGGAGCTTGATAAAGGGAAGTTTTCTTTGAACTTATCTGAGTCAATTCTTATTATCTTCGTACTAAATTATGTTATCAAAATACATTGTTTTGTCATTATGAAAAAGGGGGAGATTGTTAGAACAAGATTTGGTTCTGCAAGATATCTCGTTGTTTTGATAATAACAAAGTTGTATTTGTGTGAGAACAATTTTGGTACTCTAACGTTTGTTTTCTTAAGTATTGACAAACAGGTGCTGATGCTGATAAAGATAATTCTGACTCTGATAAAGATAGTTATGACTCTGATAGAGATCATGTGTAACGTCACTCTAAAATTTCTCAATGGTCGCTTCTGCGTCAAAGAAGCAAGATTGTTTCTGATCTACTGTGCTTCAGAAAGACTCTAAGAAAACACTATGTTGTTGCTGCAATGTTCTCTTGGATTCTGGCTTTGAATTTAACTCTGATATTTATCTTCTGAAGACTAAGTGCTAACGACTCTGAAGACAAAGTTCTGATGAACAACGTTCTGAAGACTCTGAAGACTTAAGTTTCTGAAGACCAAGTGCTGAAGACTCCGAAGATAAGGTTCTGCTGAACAAGTTCTGAAGACTCTGAAGACTTATGTTTCTGATAACCAAGGGTTCTGAAGAAGGTCTGCTGAAGACTCTGATGACAAGGTTCTGCTGAACAAGTTATGAAGACTCTGAGGACTCAAGACTCTGAAGACCTAATGATTCAATCTTCTGATCATGCTCCAATCATATCAACTCAGAAGCCTCTGATGGATAAAAGAAGATGAAACATTTGCAAGGGAAAATAGTACATAGTATAGATCAAACGCATTCTTTTGCACTACCATTCCACTACCGTGATTTGGTGGTACAAAGGACAATTTCAGTGTAGGATTTTCATCCCAGCATAACGACATTATTTCAATTCGACAGTATTTTACTGATATTACTGATCTGCCCTTCAACGGATCTTTTTCTGGCTATATAAAGACTTGATCATTCAATAAATCGTGTGTGACACCAAGTGTGAAAAAGAGAAATATTCAAAACACTAATTCATACGAGAAAGAACTCAAGAAATAGAGAAATTCATGAGTGAACAGTAAATCCCCATAATACAAAGCAAAAGATTGTTCTTACTGTATAGATTCGCTCTAAGTTAGATTGAGCTAGAAATTGTGTTTATATCAGCTTATGTAAGAAGCATTTCATTGTAAACATTTTATTTGGTTAAATAGTTGTTTGAATTCCTTAAGGAACTAGTTGGGTCAGAATCCTTAAGAAGAAACGGTTAGTCTGTGTATTGTTAGTCACCAGCAGTTGCTAGTGCAGTTGTAATCAGTTTAGTTATAGTGGATTAAGTCCTTGTGTATAAGGCGAAATCACCTTGGCGGGTGAACTGGATTAACTTGATAGTTTTCAAGTGAACCAGGATATATCGTGTGTCTTTCTCTATTGTTAGTCTATTTGTGATCTTTGTTTGAGTTTCACAAAAAGCTTTCATTTTGAAAACCCAATTCAAACCCCCCCTTTATTATGTTTTTCTCACACCTTCAATGACTTCATCGGCATTTTGGTTCCTATTCACCATCCCTACCCTTGGTTCCTTTTCCCTTGGAATTGGTTTCTAGGAGGTTCCACCCTAGGTGGTTCGACTCCTACTCCCTGGTTTACCATGTTCGCCTGGGGCATATTTCGTTGGACTTGGTTAATTGTGGGGTCTCCTTCCAAGATTACCCCTGGGTTCTCTACCATTCATTCCCTTTGGGGCTGTCGAAGGGGTTGTGGAACACCAAAGAAATCAGCAATGCGCATCATTTGTGCTGCCAATTGTTGGTTTGTTTGGATAGTGTTTTGGATTAAAGGGTTAAATATCACACTCATTTGTTGGGAAAGCATTTGGATTATTTCTTCATTGCTTTCGTCTATCGGTTGCCTTATCACCGCTGCAAAATTATTGGTGATATTAGGAATTTGGGTAGGAAAGCCTGTCCCTAAGGACTGGCTAACTCGACCAAAATTATTAATGCCTAAACCAGATCCTTGTAGTGGCGAAGTTGCATTTACCACAAGATCTGTAAACCTTGACGTTGTATTAACAAACTTGCCATCATTGATGTTGGCATGCCATAAGGTTGTTCGCGACCTATTGAGGGCATTGAGAATCCAGGCATATAAGGTCTGAATAATTACTCCCCACTGGAAGGGGGTCACTGGTGGACCTTGTGTTCCTACATAAGACAAAATAAGTCTACTTTGGGCAATTGACTGCACAAGCGTCGTACTTGTCGTGGATGGTACAGTTTTAGACACTGGCGCTGGAACCATATTTCCCCTATCGAAGATGAAGGGGGTGGTTCTCCATTATTTGGTGGATTTTGATTATTTGGTGTATTTTGATTATTTTGTGGATTTTGATTCACCATTTTCCTTACGTATCTTCTCCTTAGTCTCTCTTTGTTGTTTGTGGCTATTCTACCACTCCTAAGTCTCATGCAACGAAGTTTAGAGAGATAGTAAAAATGAAGAACTTATGCAAAAAATTTCAGGAAAGAAAAAATGTTATTTTAAACAATAACACTGTCCCATTGGGCGTGCCAATTTGTTTAGCGTGAAAATTGGTAAACAACCGTTGGTCTCCAAAATAAATGGTTTACTTGCAGGATCAACCAGTGAATCCTAGGACATATCTATTGTTTAAACTATTTTTGATAATCTTAAGAACATTTCGACAATGCTTATATTTGTAAAAGATTGTTTAAAGTTTAAAAGGTAAATTTGCAGAAATTTATAAAGAAATTGCAATGAAGAAAACTTCAAAGTAAAATTGCAATAAAAGAAGTAATTGATAAAACTGAAAATAAACTTCAATTGAATGAAAATAATGGTGTTTCAGACGTACATTCTCAACGAAAACTCTTTTCTCAATTAATTTAGATACTTTGAGTGATTTTGTGAATATTTGTACAACAATTGAACACATAGAAATCCTATGCACTATGACTCCTATTTATAATATGTCGAAAATAACTGTCATCAACAGTCATTTCTTTAAAAAAAAATAACACGTTTTGCTTTGCACGTCTTCAATTCGCCACAGCTTTACACGCATCATTTCTAAGAAACGAATAAGGACAAAAGACAGTTATCATCCTTAATTGAAATTCAAACTCTCCGTCGAACGCAAGCTCCATATTGCCTCCGTCAAAATTGCCATTCAGACTTAGAAATATTTCTAAGTCTTGTTTCAACCCAGCGTATCCTTCATAAAGGACCACTTCGACTGGGGTCTTCAACAATACTCCTGTCGAAGTCCAAAAACACTTCAAAAATGTTTCTTTTTTACTTATTACACTTAAACAAAGCTTGGCGTTGAAAATTCCCAGCCAATAAATTGTCCCCTAAAAATGTTGTTTCCGACTAAATGGAGAAAAGAGCATTTTTTGAAGCTCACTTTCGACGCCAGAAACCCTTTGTTTGCTATGACGTCATCATCATCATCATGACAACTTTTCTCAAACGTCTCTTCAAAAACCCATGCGTGAATCTTTGTAATCATCACACACCTAGACCGTAGGAGATCGTGAGACTAGACTCTTGATGCCAAATGTCAGAACTTATAACCACACGGTTGGTGAAAATTTAGTAATTAAATGTGGAGAGAGAGAGAGAATGCACATTAACATTGATAGTGATACCTATGAATATTTATACAAATTACAATTAATTGTAGTACAACAAACAACAAACATAAAAAATTGCATGTCTATAACACGTATACATCAGTTTCTAGAATTCAAATTCAATATAATACCTGAATACCAAAACGTAGTACTCGAATACATCTGTTTTAAAAGTCAAAAGTACAATACAATAGTAACCCAATTACCAAAATACAATACTCGAATACAAAACTTGAATTATGAGATTTTCACATCATGGTCTCACTCTTAATTTTATAAACAATTGTATTTCTAAACCTCCTTTTGATCGCTTAAATATTATGATTATTTACAAGTGTTTTTTCTGCAAATAGAGCACAATTTATAATAGGACATGTGGAACCATTAATTCTTATAGAAATTAAAAAAATACTTGGTATTATAGGGTTATCATTGTAAAGAGCCACATTTTCAAAACTTCATTATATTTGATATTTTCCAAATAAAAATTAACTCTAACAGTTTTTATTAAATTAGTTAATCATTATTTAAAATAAAAATGATACTCAATTACTAAGTCCTCGTGAGTGTGAATTATTTATACTATAAAAACATACATTTTTAAGGACATCAAAAAATCACTTTGAGAAAAAGATTAGATATTAAAATAATTCTAAAAGGCTTAATGACACTTTTGGTCCCTATGTTTTGGCCAACTCACGAAATTGGTCCCCATGGTTTAAAATTAAACAAACTAGTCCTTAAACTATAATGTTTTATACAGTTTTAGTCTTTATTCTCATTTTCCCCTCTAAAAACGCTGAGGTGTCAAGAACTTATCTGAGGTGGCAAAAATAGGCGCTCCTTTGCTTTGCCATGTCATTAAAAATGTATTATTCTATTTAAATTAACTGGATAGTATATTTTCAAAATAAAAACATAAATATAATTTCAATCTCTCTCTCTCATCGTTCTTCTTCTTCTTCGGCTTGTTTTCTTCATCGTCCCCAAAAAACCCTAATATCCCAAAAGCTTCATTTCGTGTCCTTCAATGTCGGAATCCTATGTCGTTTCCAGCAACAGCTGTGTATCGCGAAGAAGACAAGTTTGTTGCTTTTGTGACATTGATTCACCACTCACTACTTCATGGACAAAGGAGAATCCTGGGCGGAGGTTCAATGGATGTGGCTTATACAAGGTAAAATCTAGACGTAAAGTAATCTAAAGTTTCGTTTTTGGTAAAACACTAAAGTTGAGTGTATCTTCTTCAGTTGCAGGAAAGAAAAGGGTGTAACTTCTTCAATTGGTACGACGAAGAAATGTCGGTGCGTGCGAAGGAGGTGATTTTGTCATTAACAAAAAGAATTGATGAAGCTAAGAAGAAGGAAAATTTGAAGCTCAAACATTATGCAGATTTGAAAACGGAGATAAAGTTTTGGCAAGGATTGGCTATTGTAGCAGTTGTGGTCATTGTGGGATTGATGTGTAGGATTATGTTCTAGCAGTTTGAATGGAATGTAATGGTCTAGTAGTTGGTTGTTTCTGTTTAGGTTTTAGTTTCAGTTTGGATGGAATTTTATGTAATTTTCTAGCAGTTTTGATGGAATTTTATGTAATGGTTTAGCAGTTGACATTTTATGTTTAGGTTTTAGTTTCAGTTTGGATGGAATTTGATGTAATGGTCTATGATTTGTCTTGGTGTATGAATTTAAGTTCTGAACTTCTGTATTTGTGAGTTTAATTCTATGAAACCAATTAATTTCTGAACTTATGAACTTATGTATTGCTGTCATAATAAAGTTGAAACCAATTATGTATTCAAGGATAATTATCATTACATCCACAAAAAGTGATAACAACTAAAAAAGTGATAACAACCAAAACAGAATATCATAAACCAGATATTCCAAAACAACCATTACATCCAAAATACTTGCAAGCCTAAGTTGATAACAAACATTACATCCAAAATAGTTTCAAGCCTAAGTTTCAATATAGTTTTGAGATGGTTGTGGAGCTTGAGATCCCTGAGACACAACAACATCAGCATCATTTTCCTGTGATTTCTGCTTCTTATTTTTCTGCTTGTTTCCTCCTTTAGGTATCTGCCTGTCAGCAGCACTTTTACCCTTGCATGTCCTAGTGTTATGTCCATACTTTTGACATTTTTTACACTTCACTGTCTTCAACTGACTTGGTAACACATTAGGCTTTCTTGGCTCATCATTGGACTTGTTCCTTTGCTTCTTTGGCCTTCCTGGCGCCCTTCTCATGACTGGAGGATTGATAAACTCAGTATTTGATACTGGCCAAAGTCTTGGTCCATTTGAGGGTAGCACAATGTGGGAGTAAGTGGCCACATATTATGATTTCCTATAACAAACACACAGTCAAACCTGTTAGGATGATATAAACTGCATATAATAGCATAACAAACACAAGCTAATTGTAGTTATACCTGTAATAAGATGATACAAATTATTCAAATTGTAATCCATTGTACCAAATGCATACAATAGCATGTGCACAAGGTATGCCTGTTAGGTCCCACTTACGATAAGCACAAGACTTTGCTCCCAAATCCACAATATAAGTATCTCTCTCATTAGCCACACTGAACTTGGTCATTTCATCATCACCATGCCAAGTAGCCTTCCACCCCCTGCAACCCTTTTGGTTTTTTCAATTACAGCCTGAATCTTAGGACATATGTCACCATTGTACCTTTCAAGCATTTTCTTTTGCTTAACAATCCTAATTGTTATATAATACTATATACCCTCAAGTAAAGTGATAATTAGTTTTTCCCTAAGTTCAAGAATGGCCCTGTTGAAAGCCTCACACATATTGTTGACCTGCAAATCACTTTGACTGTAGGTGCTAAAAGCTGATCTTGTCCACTGCTCAGGTTGGACCGTAGCCATCTCATTGTATACTTTTGGATTTATGTCTTTAAGTTTCTGCATGGCTTGTTTCCAATCTAGTACAGTAGTAGCTCTTGCTGCTTTCCACAATAACTCTTTCATTGCAGCTCCTGGGAACCTTTTCTTCCAATTCCCATAGAGATGCTTAACACGCAACCTATGCTCCACATTCTCACCTAGTCCTTTAATCACCTCCACAAGTCCCTGCATAAAAATAGGATGATACAAATTGGGTTGGAACATGAATACAGTAGTTCAGATAAGCAATACTATGTAATTTTCATAAAAATACTAACCTTTTGCTGGTCAGATATAAATGAATACTGGCTGGGCATTAGTTGGTTAAGATCTTCCAACAATAAGTCAACAAACCACTTCCAAGAATCTCTTGTTTCAGATTCCACCACAGCATATGCAATAGGTATCATTTGGTTGTTTCCATCCTTGCCAACAGCAGCCATGAGTTGACCACCATGATCACCTTTCAAGAAGCAAGCATCCAACCCTATTAAGGGTCTACATGTGTGAGCAAAAGCAGTCTTACAAGCTTCAAGACAAATGTAAATCCTTTCAAAAACAAGGCCTATTTCAGATGTCCCACATTTAATTATCACAGTGCTATTAGGATTTGACCTTCTAATCTCCTCAGCATAACTCCTTAAGTGTGCATATTGCTCACTAGCAGCACCCTCAATCAAATCCAATGCTCTCTTCTTTGCCCTATATGCTTGGTAATGGTTAAGCTTCACATTCCATCTATTGAATGCGTCATTTGCCAATCCACTGGGTTTGATATATGGCGTGTGCCTAATCAATGGAATCAACTTTTTAGCAAGCCAATTAGTTCTAGCTTGTTTATTCCCAACAAACCTAACACATTCATGGTCTTTTTGTAAACTAGTAACTTGCCAATACTGACTTCCACTCCTTTTAGCTACTAACATATGATATGGACAACTTTTAGCACATTTCACAACCACCCTAACAGCATCATTTTTCTTGAACCATAGATTTCTCTTTGTTTTCATAGCATGATCCCTAACAGCATCCATAATAAGATCCTTGCTAGTAAACTGCATTCCCAACTCAAATCTAACAGGATCACAACTTTCACCAACTTTAAATGTAGGAAACTTCCTTTTGTGAACTATTTCATCATCACTTTCAACTGGAGTGTGTAAATCACTTTCATCTTGGTCAGACTCTTCATACATTTCTTGTGTTTCATTAATGGTTCCACCATCTTTGTTTTTGTCAGCAAATGTCTCCATTGGTATTTCATGTGTCCAATGCCATTCTTCTCCATCAACAATCATATCAAATTCACTTTCATCTTCACTTTCAGCTTCACTTTCAACATAGTCTTCATCTTCATCACTGTTATAACCATCTTCATTCTCTTTCATAACACTTTCCTTCTCACCTATAGCCTCCTCCATAACTTCTTTTGCACTTCTAACACCCTCTTTCTCACCATTTCCCTCCTCCATAACTTCTTTTGCACTTCTAACACCTTCTTTCTCACCACTTCCCTCCTCCATAACTTCTTCTGCACTTCTAACACCTTCTTTCTCACCACTTCCCTCCTCCATAACAACTTCTTCAACATCAGAATTCGCTCCATCTTCAACTACATTTGCATGACCTTCATCACCAAATTTAACTACATCTGGAATATCAACTTCGTGTTCAACAAATAACTCCACTAACTTGTACCCTTTAGCATCTGATACAAGCTCCAACACTTCAACATCATTACTTAGAGGCTTCAGTCCACGCTGAAACGAGAGCTTTGGATGCAGATACCACAAACTCTTAAACTTCGTATATCCTATACTAAGTACCAGACTCTAAATATCCTTATAGTTCACCCAATCAGCATCAACAGTGTCTTCCATCTCATAGACTTGACCCTCTACATACACTTTAACAGGAAATGTTACAAACCTACCCCCATGATTAATACGGAACCTCAACCTCTGTTCATCACTTGGCCTAACCATATGACAACAACAAAAAAAAAAAACCCTAATCGATTAGAACTCTACACAACAGATTATCACTCTACGAGCAAAAAAAACCCTAATTTATAAGACCATATACATACATGAAGCAATATTTGGATTTCTCTTTCTCTGCCATGGACGAAGGATGATGAAACGAACGCAGGAAGAAGAAGATGCAGACGAACGCAAAAAGAAGATGAAGCAAGACGAACGCAATAAGAAGATGAAGCAACACACTTAACTAATTTTGTATAAATTCAAAAATCTTTTTAAATGGTTATGAACTTCAATTTCCACATATGCAATTGCTACATCACTTAAAAAAATGGACACCTCAGCGTTTTTGGAGGGGAAAATGGGAATAAGGACTAAAACTGTATAAAACATTATAGTTTAGGGACTAGTTCGTTCAATTTTAAACCATAGGGATCAATTTCGTGAGTTGACCAAAACATAAGGACCAAAAGTATCATTAAGCCATTTTAAAAATAACTACTTAAAACTGATTTTTATCTGATTTTTTAAATAATTTTTTAGAATTTATTTTTCATTTTCTTAACTATAACAAATGGATAATGATATGATTATATTTTAGAAAAAACTGATTCTTTTTAAATGATAAAAGATCCCTAATATTGTGGTCTACCCACAATTAATCCTTGGATTAAAAAATGTCATTTTTTAGGTGAGATGCATATGATTATTATATCTTAGAATTATTCGTTCTTTGGCGACTATATCTTAGGATTTTAATTTAAGAAACAGACAAAACAGCAATGAATTGAAAACACAGGAACTACTATTTCAACAATCCATTAAAAAAATCAATAAAACTCCGCCATTGAACACTTCCTAGTTACGGGCACACGTTATGGTCATCATACTAATTATATTTATATATACTTAATTAAATAGGAGGTCAACATAAATTAATTTGTTTATTTAATATGTGTAAGATGATTGGGCAGGAGTGCAATTTATTCTAGTTAAAGATATTGTTATAAAATAGAATTTAAGTTGTATGTCACATTGAACCGACATAAAAACATAGACTACAAACTCGACATTAGAATTGAAATTGAATGTTATATTGAACCGGCATAAAAACATAGACTACAAATTCGACTCAAACCATGCATGGACGTATGGCCTTATTTTGAGAATTTAACTTTCCACCTTCACTCCTCTTGAACCACTTGAACCTGATATCATTCATTTCGTATGAATAGACAATGTTGTTTCTGCAACGGTCTTTTGAAATTCATCTTTCACACACGCGATTCTAAATTCTCTGAGACGATATCGAAAATTTCGATTGACCTACCAAAAATTTGAAAAACAATATGTTTTTTTTTTACGCCAAATAACAAAATTTGCATGATTTTGCACCGAACATTCATTATTTACTTGATTTTGTACCGTAAATTTCAAAATTTTCGATACTAGTGAAATCATTTACTCTGGAAATTTCACAATTTGCAATACAAAATGACCTGCAAATCTTTGGAAATTTCATAATTTTCGATAGTTATAAAAACTTTGATTTTCCCTGAAAATTTTAGAATTTCCGGAAAATTTAAAAAAAAATTATATTTAGTAAAATTTTCAGTAACTATTAATCTTTTTTATTTTTTCCGTTATTTGCAGTGAAATTCAGGGGCAGGGACGACACTATTGCAGGAAGAGCGATAGATAGAGTGGCAAACCAGGCTAGGGCTACTGAGGCTGAGTCTTCTGTTAATGTAGTAATAGGGGGGTATTTTTAATCGTCTCCACCGGGATTGCCTGATATTTGATGCTTGTCGTTCAATAATTACACCGTTTTAAGTTCAAAGGTTTCAATTGGTTCTCAATTTTGTTTAACATCAATTTGTAGCAAAGAGTAATTTTTAACAAAGAGTTTGAAAGGTTTTTATAAAAGCATGTCAAGGTTAGGTTTCGCTAATCACATATATCCGAATAATCAAGCATATGAACAAGGTTTCCGACCAATACAACCGCGTATCCTCCCGACTAAGTTTATGTCTAAAGCAAAGTCGTGAGTATCGTTGTTTAGACCGTCAGATGATGTCTCATGCTAACAATCTAAACAACAATCGTTAAGATCAACACAAAGCGAATAGCAAATCCCAAATCTATGTCTAGAGTTTGGTTTTTAAGAGATGAATTTATTAGGTCATGATTTGTAGAATCTATGTCTAGAGCAAAACAAATCACACATAAAACATTAAGAGCAAATAACTTCATCTATATTGATCAAAGACTTTGTTCATACACACTAGATCAAAACAAATACATATAATCAGAATCAACTACTTCTAACCTCAACATTGAGTGTTTAGCTACACATTCCCATGGTAGCTATGATGACAAGTAAAGAGAGGAGATGAATGAACATCCACGACGAATAATCGAGAATGGATGCGACTTCAGCTTCTCCAAGTAAAATTACACTCTTTGATGATCAAAATACTGAAAACTATGATTTCTAGTGAAAATGAGCAAAAGATCCCTTCCAATAAAAGTAAAAATATATTTATACACTTCTGAAATCTGCAGCATTCGCACTGCGAGCAAATCATTCACACTGCGAATGAGAGAAAATGGCACTTTAAGTGCCTCTGAGACTTAAACCGCCCAATGCTGACATCGTGGGTTCGCACTGCGAACAACCCATTCGCACTGCGAAAGAGAGAAATTTTGCCTCAAAAACATTCTGCCTCCCTTCGCACTGCAAACCAACTAGCGAGCCTTCGCTAGGAGTTCGCAGTGCGAACTTTTGGATATTTTCCATGAAAACATTCTGCCACCCTTCGCTGGGAGCTTCGCTGACGTTCGCAGTGCGAACCTTCGCTGCACCCTCGCCAGCTCCTTCGCACTGCGAATGCTCTGTTGCAGCAACAATTTCAGTGGCAACTTGCATCCACTCAATGTGTCTCACCATCTTGATCCTTTCATGCCTAAATCTGCACATTAACACACAAATTACAAGCTCCACTCATGTATTCCAATGTAAGTACTACAACACAATTTACCACTTAAATCAACCGATTCCGCATGGAAAGTAATGAAAGATGCCAATTATTGCATACTAATATATAACATGTTTGACATCTAACAAACTCTCCCCAACTAACTCTTTGTTTGTCCTCAAGCAAAGTATGCCTCTCACGAGGATTTGCTTGAGCATTCAATTCAACCAAGACGCGAAAAATGGCTCAACTAAACAACGATCACAACAACGCAACAATTACACAATTCAAGAACCTATAATGTAAAAGAACTTGACTCTTAAACAATTTCAACAATGTTTCAAGAGACAACTAACTCATCATGCACATGTCATTCTACACTCCACTTCGAAAAAGGATTGAAGGAAAACGTGCATACAAACACGGGACAATTACACTCAAATGACAAATGATGCAAATACTAAGCAATTCATACCATATCTCAATGATCACAAAAGAAATCATGGAAGTAAAAGATCACTAAGGACTTCAAGGTTGTAGCTTGGTCGGGTAAACAAAAAGGGACATTTCTAATGGCCATTGAAACGAAATTGCCGAAGCAAAAGAACAATCACTAAACACATATTCACACAACACAACTTCATTTCACCAATTTTTCATTACACTTTCACAAACTACCGTGCACAATTATTGAATCTATTTTTTTTTTCATTCAAGCAAGCATTTTCTCATTTGTACAACATATTCACACTCTTTTCTTTACATGCTTGCTTGAATTTTTTTCAAAATTTGGAGTACTGCACCCATCTTCTTCTTATTCTCCCCAACTCATTTTCGACTCAACCTAAAGTGAATGTTCCTTGTTTTTTAAGGCAAGGAAATCAAAGTATACAATTTTCAAAGGTTCAAGAAGAAAATGTTAGAAACTCACCAAATTCAGTGATGAACCAAACTTGCAAATTATGTACATAAAACAAGTTCATCACTAAACTGAGTTCTAAACTGTTTAGGCTCAAAGGGGCTACCAAATTCTCACTCCTCACGGGTGAATTACTATATGGACATGGTTGTGCTCACTTTCAACAAGTGCCTTGATCACTTCTCATACTTCCACAAAATCACATGGTCACAAGATAAGGCATGAATTAAAAGTAAAAACAACATTCATCAACAATCCTTAGCATATAGTAACACTTTGGAGGCTTCTCACTTTAATGGTTTTTGATCCTAAAATGACACATGCATTCAAAGGAAGTTGTAACATGAAACAACATTTTCAATCGCACCAAGACGCAAAGTTCTAAAACATACAAAATTCTCGAATTAGGTAACGATGTACCTTGTCGCAACACAATGCTTAAGGTACAATCATAGCCCTCACATCTTGGAGGAATCTTCCTTTAAAATCAAGAGTCTCCAACCTACTTCCAAAATTCCATCATAAAAGAATGAACATTAAAATGAAAACATATTAACAGTTTAAGAGTTGAACATTCGTAAACTGAAGAATTCAACTCTTAATAACACTTAACAACAAAAAACACCTTTAAGTGTTGAGCATTCGTAAACTGAAGAACTCAACACTTAATACAATAATTAAAAACCAACAAATTATTAGTAAAAGCGAAACAAAAATTTTTACTAAAGCACTTAACATTACTAATAATAATAATAATAAAGTGCTTGGTGTAAAAATACCTACAATATCCAAAAGGGTACCTCTAGGGTACAAGTACAACAATATTCAAAATATTCCACTATGTGGATACAATAGACTAGTAAAAGCTGGGAAAAAAACAAATACAAGAAAACTTCACTTTGGTGACCAAAGGAAGTGCAAAAGTCTATGATCCAAAAAAATCAGTCCTCATCGGATTCCGTCTCTAAGACCTCGGTAACCTGCTCATCATCATCTCCCTCATCAGAACCAGAACCAGAAACCTCCACATCCTCGCCATCGCCATCTCCCTCCTCATCAGCATCATCATCCGCAGGACCAGCTGCATCCTCTCCCCCTCCGAAAACTGGCCTGGCCTCAGGCCATCCAGCATGTGCGAGGAACTGCTCCCTCGACATCAAAGACTGCTCTGCGGCGGGATCCCAAATCTGCAGCTGAAGTACCTGCATAGAGTCATGTAAATCAAGCATGGCGCGCTGAGAAGCGGCCATCCAATCCCAGTTATACTGGCAAATCTCCTGCTGATAAGGATAGAAATTAGGAGACCCAGAAGTATCACCCCCACTCGTACCCGCCTATGTACCAGCTCTAGAAGACTCAGCCCTAACACCCTTAGGTTTGCAAAATTTGTTGACGTATCGATCATCGATAGCCGACGTGACAGTAACCTGACGACACGAAGTCAAATGAACACCAACCTCAGCACATAAGGACATGATCAGACAAGGAAATGCGAGAGGGGAATTCTTCCTCGAAGCGTTTCCTCCTAAACCACTCTCGACAATTGCCCTTATCTCATCGGCAATAATCCTCGCGACATCAATCTGTACATTAGTAAGGATGCTATGGACTAAATGAGCAAGGGGTATCGGCACTGTTGAGGAATGTGACTTTGGCTTAATATTGGTGACAACCAAAAGTAAAACAAGCTGGGCCAAAGGCAACATATCCTCCCGGTGATACCTAACGGGAACCCCAGAATGGTTGAGTTCAACAGTCTTACCCGGACGCAACAGATCGCGAGTCATCTGTGGGATATCCCGGTGACGGTTCAGAGTTCTATGATAAGTATCCTCCTCACTAGCACGCAAAGGAAGAGGGTCACCAAGAACCCTGCTGATTTTCCTTCTGTCAAACCTCACAGTTTTTCCTCCAACCACAGTAGTCCAATTAAAAAGATCACCCTCATCAGGAAGGGCGTTTGCATAGAATTCTCGAACTACCTCCACATTATACGAATCAAGCAGAGTTATCAGTTGATCCCACTTTTTTGCATGCAAGAGGGCAGCTACAGAATGATAACTCCCTTGATCATTCAGAATAAATCGCTTCTCTGCCAGGATGGTCCTCTTTTCCAGAACCAAATACCTCTCAGCCTGTCTGTTCCCTCTGAACCGAGTATCGTCGAATTGGATCGGTACTTGTCTTGATGTAGAGGCTTTCCTTTTCTTTGCAAGATTAGTCTTAGGACCCATCTGCATATATCACAAACAAACCACACAAAACACCAAGACAATTCATTAAAAATTAGGACACAAATGCATAAGGATGAACTAAAAAAAAGACAAAAATCTGGGCTGCTCGCTGCAACACTCGCACTGCGAATCCTGGCGAACGTTCGCCCCAGATTCGCAGTGCGAACAAGCCAGCGAATCAACGAAAATTTTGAAAAAAATTAGCAGACCCAGATTTCACAACATAGCATGGTTCTATATGTCTTCTATACCCTAAAGCCAGCAGAAAATTTAACATGCATCACTTACAACCCTTAACAAAAGAATTGAACCCAAACTTTCTACCTATTTCTAATGCATATTCCACCCCTAACACAAACTAGCAGAAAGCATAAAGAAAGGAGATGCAAACCTGGTTGGAACTGGCAATTGAGATAAAAAAACTTGAGAGAAGGACAACAAATGGAACGTGAGAGAGAAAGGTGGTTTTTCTTCTTTTTTTTCTTTGAAAATGAGAGGCAACTTTGACTAGGGTTTGGTCCCTCAAGTTTTCAGCCAGTCAAATGGGTCATGGGCCTACGCAGGCCCACCCACCTTGTAAACCCTCACTTTTAAAGTGGTGGTAGCAAAACCACAATGTCTAGTTCGCTGATGTTTGCAGTGCGAATGGCTGGCGAATGCTCGCCCCAGACTCGCAGTGCGAACAAGCCAGCGAACAAGACAGTTTTGCAAATTTTTCAGGTCTGTCCTGCTGCCACAATGCCAATGGTTCCAAATTGTAAAATCACTAAAAACAGCAAATAAAAGCAAAAATACTTACAATGTTGGGGTGCCTCCCAACAAGCGCTTGTTTAACGTCGGCTAAGCTCGACGGTCCACCGCAACCTCAAGGATCGCGGAAAGGCACAACGGCGGGATTCTGCTCGAAATCTCCTCCAAGATAAACTTTTAATCTCTGACCATTAACTGTCCAATTTTCCTTAGTCGTTGTGTCCTCAATTACAATTGCTCCATACGGCTTGATTTCCACAATCCGAAACGGACCGGACCATTTAGACCTTAATTTTCCTGGAAACAATTTTAAGCGGGAATTGAACAGTAGGACCAGCTAGCCTACTTCAAACTGTTTGACCAAAATTTTTCTGTCGTTGTAAGATTTGACACGCTCTTTATACAGCTTGTTGGAATCATACGCCTAAAGGCGCAATTCATCCAACTCGTGTAATTGAGTTTTTCTTTTTTCACCGCTTAGAGTTGGATCAAAGTTCAAAAATTTTAAGGCCCAAAACGCCTTATGTTCCAACTCTACCGGTAAATGGAAATTCTTACCGTAGACCATTTTAAACGGCGTGAGGCCAATCGGAGCCTTAAAAGCGGTCCGATAAGCCTACAAAGCATCATCCAATTTGTTTGCCCAATCTTTCCTTGAGGCTGAAACAGTTTTTTCCAAAATGCATTTTATTTCACGATTCGACACCTCCGCTTGACCATTAGCCTGAGGATGATATGGTGTGGCAACCTTGTGCTTCACACCATATTGCTCAAGAGCTTTGTCAAGCTGAGTGTTACAGAAGTGAGATCCTCCGTCACTTATCAACACTCTCGGAGTACCAAAACGCGCAAAAATGTTTCTTTTCAAAAATTTCACTACGGTTTTTCCATCGGCTTTAGCACAAGCTATCGCCTCAACCCATTTAGAAACATAATCCACAGCAACCAAAATGTATTCATTAGAAAATGAAGATGGGAATGGACCGACAAAGTCGATCCCCCAACAATCATAAACTTCAATTTCTAACATATTTTGCAAAGGCATTTCGTGCCGCCGTGAAATTCCTCCACTTCTCTGGCATTTGTCACAACTTAGGGCATGCGCATGCGCATCTTTGAATAACGACGGCCAATAAAAGCCCGATTAAAGGACTTTAGTGGCCGTTCTTAACCCATTGAAATGTTCTCCATACGGAGAGTTATGACAATGCCACAGAATATTCGTGGCTTCTTCTACCGTCACACACCTTCTCAAGAGGTTGTCGACACCAAGTTTAAACAAATGAGGTTCATCCCATACAAAGGACTTGGCATCAGACAAAAATTTTATTTTTTGATGGTGCGTTAGAGCGTCCGGTATCAATCCGGCGACTTTGTGGTTAGCCATGTCGGCGAACCACGGTCTAACCTGCACCCTAAACAATTTTTCATCAGGGAACTCCTCTTTGACTTCACATTCATTCTTGGTCACGTCAACGTTTACCAGGCGGGATAAGTGATCCGCCACCAAATTCTCGGATCCCCTTTTGTCACGAATTTCAAGATCAAATTCCTGTAACAAAAGGATCCAACGAATAAGCCTCTGCTTAGAATCAGGTTTGGTGAGCAGATACCTTATAGCTGTGTGGTCCGTGTAAATGATGACTCGTGAACCAATCAAATAGGAACAAAATTTCTCCAACGCATACACTATGGCAAGCAACTCTTTCTCAGTTGTTGCATAGTTAATTTGAGCCTCGTTTAAAACTTTGCTCGCATAATGTATAGCGTGGAAAACAAACAGCCCCAACCGCATAATCACTTGCATCGCACATTAATTCAAAATCCAATTTCCAGTTTAGGTGCAATGATTATCGGTGAGGTTGTTAAACTTTGTTTTAAAAAATTAAACGCAAACATGCAAGACTCGTCAAAGTCAAAAATCTTACCTTTAATGAGCAAATTGCTCAATGGCTTTGCGACCTTTGCGAAGTCCTTGATGAATCTCCGGTAAAACTCGGCGTGTCCAAGAAAGCTCCTTATGCCTTTGACATTCATCGGTGGTGGCAATTTCTCAATAACGTCCACCTTGGCTTTATCTACTTCAAGGCCCTTTGAAGAAACTTTGTGACCGAGCACAATTCCCTCGTTCACCATAAAGTTGCATTTTCCCAATTAAGCACCAAATTGGTTTCCACACACCGTTCCAACACCGTATCCAAATTTTTCGAGCAAATATCAAACGATTGTCCAAAAACCGAGAAATCATCCATAAAAACTTCAATTGTCTTTTCGATCAAATCCGATAATATCGGTTGCATACACCGTTGAAAAGTCGTCGGTGCATTACATAATCCAAACGGCATCCTCCTATAAGCGAAGATTCCAAACGGACATGTAAAAGCGGTTTTTTCATGATCCTCCGGGTTCACAATAATTTGGTTGTAACCCGAATAACCATCCAAAAAATAGTATAATTGTTGACCGGAAAGCCTTTCGAGCATTTGATCCATAAAAGGTAGAGGGAAATGATCTTTTCTCGTAGCTTTGTTCAACCTACGGTAGTCGATACACATTCTCCACCCGGTCACGGTTTTTGTTGGAATGAGCTCATTTTTCTTGTTTCGGACCACCGTTAATCCGCCTTTTTTCGGTACCACATGCTCCGGACTAACCCACGGGCTGTCGGAAATGGGATAAATCATTCCAGCATCCAACATTTTCACCACTTCCTTCCTAACCACCTCTTTCATGATAGGATTTAAGCGGCGTTGAGGTTGAGCAACCGGTTTAAAGTCTTCCTCCATAAATATCCGATGCATGCAATACGAAGGGCTTATGCCTTTGAGATCGGACAAAGTCCATCCCATTGCATCCTGATTTTTTCTCAACACTTGAATTAAGCGGCTCTTCTCATTTTCAGATAAAATACTGCTTATGATCACCGGTTTATTACCACCGTCATCGAGAAAAGCATACTTCAAGGTTGACGGTAACACTTTCAGTTCAAGTTTGGATTGTTCATCATTAACCACTTTTTTTAGACTTTCCTCTTTATACTCCCAAGGTTGCAATTCTTCTAAAGCTTCAAGCTCTAACAAACACTCTTCTAGAGCTTGCTTTTCTTCAACCGAGAATACTTCCAAGGAATCATCCAAAGCTCTTTGTAAAGGATCAATGACATGAATTTGCTTTGTAACATCAACAATCACTTCCTCCATTGCATCGATTCGGAAACAACCACCTTTCTCTTTCTTGTGCTTCATGGCATCATAAAGATTGAAACACACCTCTTCATCTTGGACTCTCACTTTCATGAGACCATCGTCCATGTCAATTGCCATTCGGGCAGTTTTCATGAAAGGCCTTCCAAGAATCAAAGGTACATCCTCATCCTCCTCCATTTCAATGACAACTAAGTCTATCGAAAACAAAAATTTGTCCACTTTGACCAACACATCTTCCGCTACACCGTGAGGACGGGTAGTGGATTTGTCTGCGAGTTGCAATGTCATTTGAGTGGACCTCAATTCCATATGGCCCAACCGTTTCACAATCGACAAAGGTATCAAGTTGATACTAGAGCCCAAATCAATCAATCCGTTGCCCACATAGATGTTTCCTATAGTAACCGGCAAGGTGACTCGTCCCAGATCACATTCTTTCCTCAGGAGAGTACGTTGAATGATAGCGCTACAGCTAGCATCTACCATAATGGTCTCTTGATCCGTATACCTCTTCTTTTTCGTGAGAATATCCTTCATAAACTTCGCATATTTAGGCATTTGCTCCAAAGCCTCGGAAAATGGGATGTTTATTTGTAATTGTTTGAAAATATCCATAAACCGAGAATAGTGTCGCGCACTATCTTTCTTTGTAGGAGCATGAGGATATGGTAAATGTTGGATCGGAATATTGTTCACCGGTTCTTTTCCCTTCCTAGTTCTCTTCACTTTTTCTTCACTCTCTATTTTTTTCTCATCCTCACTTTTTTCCTTCTCATTTTCAACTAAAACACCCTCGACATTTTTTTCTACTTCAATCTCATCACTATCTTTTTCTTTTTCAACTACAACCTCCTCCTCCACTACTCGTTTACCTACACCCATGTCAATCTCTCTTCCACTTCTTGTTAGAATTGCTTTACAATATTTAGGATTCGGAAGCGTATTTGTCGTAAAGTGCCCTTTTTGTTGGTCGGCCAATTGTTTTGATAATTGCCCGACTTGTGTTTCAAGATTCCTTATGGCCGCATCGGTATTCTTTTGATTGGAAATTTCCATTTGCATAAATTGTGTAAGAGTGTCTTCCATCTTCGTATTTCCAATGGGAGCTTGCGGAGGTTGAGTGTAATTTTGGTATTGTTGACGGTTTGATGGTCCGGCTTCTTGTGGTCTCCAAGGTTGTTGATAACCTTGGTTAGCCCGTTATTGGTAACCTTGGTTGCCTTGTTGATACGGAGGTCGGGGTTGGTATCCTTGATTTCCAGCATAGTTTGCTTCCTCCACAACAGGAGGACAATAACCGGTCGGATGGTCACCTCTACAATGTTCACAAACTAAGACTTGCACATTTTTACTTGAAGAATCATGAATTTCTTTGAATTGTAGCGGCAGTTTAGACATTTGCTTAGTCAACAACTCAACCTGTTGTGATAATAATTTGTTCTGCGCAAGGATAACATCATTTGTTCCCAATTCCAACACTCCCGGAGTTCGTTGAGACGGTCCACGGTTGTGACTACCTTGATGGTCGTTCAAGGCCATCTTATCAATAATAGCTGTGGCTTCTGCTGCGATTTTGCTTAACAAGGATCCACCAGCGGTGGCATCCAACAAGGTTTTGTGTACAAGTTGAAGTCCATTTCGAAATATATGAATTTGTGACAATTCATCAAAACCATGGTCTTTGCACTTTCTTAACATTGATTTGAATCTCTCCCATGCTTCATTGAGAGATTCATTGGCTCCTTGTGTGAACACCGCGATGGCGGTCTTTGCCTCCATAAACCGAGTGTGTGGGAAAAATCTCTCCAAAAATTTCTCTTCCAATGCATTCCAATTTGTCATTATCGCCGTTGACTGATCAAGATACCATTCCTTTTCCTTCCCAATGAGAGAATGCGGGAATAGTCTCTTAAACAGAGATTCCTCTTCAGCTTCGGGCGCACCAGTCGCTCCCGCTATTTCATAAAATTTTGTCAAATGGGTGAAAGGATCTTCATGATCCATACCCGTGAATGGACTTTGATACAACAGCTAGAGAATACCGGTCTTCATTTCAGCATGATGACCATTATGTGCATGGCGAGCGGCCTGGGTATTGTGTCTCTGACTGTTTGTATGAGGTCTAGAAGCAGGTGGTGGTGGTGGTGGTGATCTGCCTCCATAACTGGAAGTATTTATGGAAGTGGTGGTGGTGGTGTAGAAGTACTTTCCTCTTGTTCTCGCTTCTGTCTTGCTAGCTGCCTCCTTCGTCTAGTTCTGCTGTTGATTCTATGAGCGGTTCTCTCAATCTCAGGATCGAAAAGAAGTTGGTCCGCCGGTAGTTTCCCTCGTATAAATTAAGTCTGCACACTAAACCAAACAAATTAACAAGTTCAAGATAAAGTTAACAAGCTTAAAAAGCACACTATCACAATGCTTGCAATATCACTAAACAATCCCCGGCAGCGGCGCCATTTTGTTAATGTAGTAATAGGGGGGTGATTTTAATCGTCTCCATAGGGATTGCCTGATATTTGATGCTTGTCGTTCAATAGTTACACCGTTTTAAGTTCAAAGGTTTCAATTGGTTCTCAATTTCGTTTAACATCAATTTGTAGCAAAGAGTAATTTTTAACAAAGAGTTTGAAAGGTTTTTATAAAAGCATGTCAAGGTTAGGTTTCGCTAATCCTTTTCACATATATCCGAATAATCAAGCATATGAACAAGGTTTCCGATCAATACAACCGCGTATCCTCCCGACTAAGTTTATGTCTAAAGCAAAGTCGTGAGTATCGTTGTTTAGACCGTCAGATGATGTCTCACGCTAATAATCTAAACAACAATCATTAAGATCAACACAAAGCGAATAGCAAATCCCAAATCTATGTCTAGAGTTTGGTTTTTAAGAGATGAATTTATTAGGTCATGATTTGTAGAATCTATGTCTAGAGCAAAACAAATCACACATAAAACATTAAGAGCAAATAACTTCATCTATATTAATCAAAGACTTTGTTCATACACACTAGATCAAAACAAATACATATAATCAGAATCAACTACTTCTAACCTCAACATTGAGTGTTTAGCTACACATTCCCATGGTAGCTATGATGACAAGTAAAGAGAGGAGATGAATGAACATCCACGATGAATAATCGAGAATGGATGCGACTTCAGCTTCTCCAAGTAAAATTACACTCTTTGATGATCAAAATACTGAAAACTATGATTTCTAGTGAAAATGAGCAAAAGATCCCTTCCAATAAAAGTAAAAATATATTTATACACTTCTGAAATCTGCAGCATTCGCACTGCGAGCAAATCATTCACACTGCGAATGAGAGAAAATGGCACTTTAAGTGCCTCTGAGACTTAAACCGCCCAATGCTGACATCGTGGGTTCGCACTGCGAACAACCCATTCGCACTGCGAAAGAGAGAAATTTTGCCTCAAAAACATTCTGCCTCCCTTCGCACTGCAAACCAACTAGCGAGCCTTCGCTAGGAGTTCGCAGTGCGAACTTTTGGATATTTTCCATGAAAACATTCTGCCACCCTTCGCTGGGAGCTTCGCTGACGTTCGCAGTGCGAACCTTCGCTGCACCCTCGCCAGCTCCTTCGCACTGCGAATGCTCTGTTGCAGCAACAATTTCAGTGGCAACTTGCATCCACTCAATGTGTCTCACCATCTTGATCCTTTCATGCCTAAATCTGCACATTAACACACAAATTACAAGCTCCACTCATGTATTCCAATGTAAGTACTACAACACAATTTACCACTTAAATCAACCGATTCCGCATGGAAAGTAATGAAAGATGCCAATTATTGCATACTAATATATAACATGTTTGACATCTAACAAACTCTCCCCAACTAACTCTTTGTTTGTCCTCAAGCAAAGTATGCCTCTCACGAGGATTTGCTTGAGCATTCAATTCAACCAAGACGCGAAAAATGGCTCAACTAAACAACGATCACAACAACGCAACAATTACACAATTCAAGAACCTATAATGTAAAAGAACTTGACTCTTAAACAATTTCAACAATGTTTCAAGAGACAACTAACTCATCATGCACATGTCATTCTACACTCCACTTCGAAAAAGGATTGAAGGAAAACGTGCATACAAACACGGGACAATTACACTCAAATGACAAATGATGCAAATACTAAGCAATTCATACCATATCTCAATGATCACAAAAGAAATCATGGAAGTAAAAGATCACTAAGGACTTCAAGGTTGTAGCTTGGTCGGGTAAACAAAAAGGGACATTTCTAATGGCCATTGAAACGAAATTGCCGAAGCAAAAGAACAATCACTAAACACATATTCACACAACACAACTTCATTTCACCAATTTTTCATTACACTTTCACAAACTACCGTGCACAATTATTGAATCTATTTTTTTTTTCATTCAAGCAAGCATTTTCTCATTTGTACAACATATTCACACTCTTTTCTTTACATGCTTGCTTGAATTTTTTTCAAAATTTGGAGTACTGCACCCATCTTCTTCTTATTCTCCCCAACTCATTTTCGACTCAACCTAAAGTGAATGTTCCTTGTTTTTTAAGGCAAGGAAATCAAAGTATACAATTTTCAAAGGTTCAAGAAGAAAATGTTAGAAACTCACCAAATTCAGTGATGAACCAAACTTGCAAATTATGTACATAAAACAAGTTCATCACTAAACTGAGTTCTAAACTGTTTAGGCTCAAAGGGGCTACCAAATTCTCACTCCTCACGGGTGAATTACTATATGGACATGGTTGTGCTCACTTTCAACAAGTGCCTTGATCACTTCTCATACTTCCACAAAATCACATGGTCACAAGATAAGGCATGAATTAAAAGTAAAAACAACATTCATCAACAATCCTTAGCATATAGTAACACTTTGGAGGCTTCTCACTTTAATGGTTTTTGATCCTAAAATGACACATGCATTCAAAGGAAGTTGTAACATGAAACAACATTTTCAATCGCACCAAGACGCAAAGTTCTAAAACATACAAAATTCTCGAATTAGGTAACGATGTACCTTGTCGCAACACAATGCTTAAGGTACAATCATAGCCCTCACATCTTGGAGGAATCTTCCTTTAAAATCAAGAGTCTCCAACCTACTTCCAAAATTCCATCATAAAAGAATGAACATTAAAATGAAAACATATTAACAGTTTAAGAGTTGAACATTCGTAAACTGAAGAATTCAACTCTTAATAACACTTAACAACAAAAAACACCTTTAAGTGTTGAGCATTCGTAAACTGAAGAACTCAACACTTAATACAATAATTAAAAACCAACAAATTATTAGTAAAAGCGAAACAAAAATTTTTACTAAAGCACTTAACATTACTAATAATAATAATAATAAAGTGCTTGGTGTAAAAATACCTACAATATCCAAAAGGGTACCTCTAGGGTACAAGTACAACAATATTCAAAATATTCCACTATGTGGATACAATAGACTAGTAAAAGCTGGAAAAAAAACAAATACAAGAAAACTTCACTTTGGTGACCAAAGGAAGTGCAAAAGTCTATGATCCAAAAAAATCAGTCCTCATCGGATTCCGTCTCTAAGACCTCGGTAACCTGCTCATCATCATCTCCCTCATCAGAACCAGAACCAGAAACCTCCACATCCTCGCCATCGCCATCTCCCTCCTCATCAGCATCATCATCCGCAGGACCAGCTGCATCCTCTCCCCCTCCGAAAACTGGCCTGGCCTCAGGCCATCCAGCATGTGCGAGGAACTGCTCCCTCGACATCAAAGACTGCTCTGCGGCGGGATCCCAAATCTGCAGCTGAAGTACCTGCATAGAGTCATGTAAATCAAGCATGGCGCGCTGAGAAGCGGCCATCCAATCCCAGTTATACTGGCAAATCTCCTGCTGATAAGGATAGAAATTAGGAGACCCAGAAGTATCACCCCCACTCGTACCCGCCTATGTACCAGCTCTAGAAGACTCAGCCCTAACACCCTTAGGTTTGCAAAATTTGTTGACGTATCGATCATCGATAGCCGACGTGACAGTAACCTGACGACACGAAGTCAAATGAACACCAACCTCAGCACATAAGGACATGATCAGACAAGGAAATGCGAGAGGGGAATTCTTCCTCGAAGCGTTTCCTCCTAAACCACTCTCGACAATTGCCCTTATCTCATCGGCAATAATCCTCGCGACATCAATCTGTACATTAGTAAGGATGCTATGGACTAAATGAGCAAGGGGTATCGGCACTGTTGAGGAATGTGACTTTGGCTTAATATTGGTGACAACCAAAAGTAAAACAAGCTGGGCCAAAGGCAACATATCCTCCCGGTGATACCTAACGGGAACCCCAGAATGGTTGAGTTCAACAGTCTTACCCGGACGCAACAGATCGCGAGTCATCTGTGGGATATCCCGGTGACGGTTCAGAGTTCTATGATAAGTATCCTCCTCACTAGCACGCAAAGGAAGAGGGTCACCAAGAACCCTGCTGATTTTCCTTCTGTCAAACCTCACAGTTTTTCCTCCAACCACAGTAGTCCAATTAAAAAGATCACCCTCATCAGGAAGGGCGTTTGCATAGAATTCTCGAACTACCTCCACATTATACGAATCAAGCAGAGTTATCAGTTGATCCCACTTTTTTGCATGCAAGAGGGCAGCTACAGAATGATAACTCCCTTGATCATTCAGAATAAATCGCTTCTCTGCCAGGATGGTCCTCTTTTCCAGAACCAAATACCTCTCAGCCTGTCTGTTCCCTCTGAACCGAGTATCGTCGAATTGGATCGGTACTTGTCTTGATGTAGAGGCTTTCCTTTTCTTTGCAAGATTAGTCTTAGGACCCATCTGCATATATCACAAACAAACCACACAAAACACCAAGACAATTCATTAAAAATTAGGACACAAATGCATAAGGATGAACTAAAAAAAAGACAAAAATCTGGGCTGCTCGCTGCAACACTCGCACTGCGAATCCTGGCGAACGTTCGCCCCAGATTCGCAGTGCGAACAAGCCAGCGAATCAACGAAAATTTTGAAAAAAATTAGCAGACCCAGATTTCACAACATAGCATGGTTCTATATGTCTTCTATACCCTAAAGCCAGCAGAAAATTTAACATGCATCACTTACAACCCTTAACAAAAGAATTGAACCCAAACTTTCTACCTATTTCTAATGCATATTCCACCCCTAACACAAACTAGCAGAAAGCATAAAGAAAGGAGATGCAAACCTGGTTGGAACTGGCAATTGAGATAAAAAAACTTGAGAGAAGGACAACAAATGGAACGTGAGAGAGAAAGGTGGTTTTTCTTCTTTTTTTTTCTTTGAAAATGAGAGGCAACTTTGACTAGGGTTTGGTCCCTCAAGTTTTCAGCCAGTCAAATGGGTCATGGGCCTACGCAGGCCCACCCACCTTGTAAACCCTCACTTTTAAAGTGGTGGTAGCAAAACCACAATGTCTAGTTCGCTGATGTTTGCAGTGCGAATGGCTGGCGAATGCTCGCCCCAGACTCGCAGTGCGAACAAGCCAGCGAACAAGACAGTTTTGCAAATTTTTCAGGTCTGTCCTGCTGCCACAATGCCAATGGTTCCAAATTGTAAAATCACTAAAAACAGCAAATAAAAGCAAAAATACTTACAATGTTGGGGTGCCTCCCAACAAGCGCTTGTTTAACGTCGGCTAAGCTCGACGGTCCACCGCAACCTCAAGGATCGCGGAAAGGCACAACGGCGGGATTCTGCTCGAAATCTCCTCCAAGATAAACTTTTAATCTCTGACCATTAACTGTCCAATTTTCCTTAGTCGTTGTGTCCTCAATTACAATTGCTCCATACGGCTTGATTTCCACAATCCGAAACGGACCGGACCATTTAGACCTTAATTTTCCTGGAAACAATTTTAAGCGGGAATTGAACAGTAGGACCAGCTAGCCTACTTCAAACTGTTTGACCAAAATTTTTCTGTCGTTGTAAGATTTGACACGCTCTTTATACAGCTTGTTGGAATCATACGCCTAAAGGCGCAATTCATCCAACTCGTGTAATTGAGTTTTTCTTTTTTCACCGCTTAGAGTTGGATCAAAGTTCAAAAATTTTAAGGCCCAAAACGCCTTATGTTCCAACTCTACCGGTAAATGGAAATTCTTACCGTAGACCATTTTAAACGGCGTGAGGCCAATCGGAGCCTTAAAAGCGGTCCGATAAGCCTACAAAGCATCATCCAATTTGTTTGCCCAATCTTTCCTTGAGGCTGAAACAGTTTTTTCCAAAATGCATTTTATTTCACGATTCGACACCTCCGCTTGACCATTAGCCTGAGGATGATATGGTGTGGCAACCTTGTGCTTCACACCATATTGCTCAAGAGCTTTGTCAAGCTGAGTGTTACAGAAGTGAGATCCTCCGTCACTTATCAACACTCTCGGAGTACCAAAACGCGCAAAAATGTTTCTTTTCAAAAATTTCACTACGGTTTTTCCATCGGCTTTAGCACAAGCTATCGCCTCAACCCATTTAGAAACATAATCCACAGCAACCAAAATGTATTCATTAGAAAATGAAGATGGGAATGGACCGACAAAGTCGATCCCCCAACAATCATAAACTTCAATTTCTAACATATTTTGCAAAGGCATTTCGTGCCGCCGTGAAATTCCTCCACTTCTCTGGCATTTGTCACAACTTAGGGCATGCGCATGCGCATCTTTGAATAACGACGGCCAATAAAAGCCCGATTAAAGGACTTTAGTGGCCGTTCTTAACCCATTGAAATGTTCTCCATACGGAGAGTTATGACAATGCCACAGAATATTCGTGGCTTCTTCTACCGTCACACACCTTCTCAAGAGGTTGTCGACACCAAGTTTAAACAAATGAGGTTCATCCCATACAAAGGACTTGGCATCAGACAAAAATTTTATTTTTTGATGGTGCGTTAGAGCGTCCGGTATCAATCCGGCGACTTTGTGGTTAGCCATGTCGGCGAACCACGGTCTAACCTGCACCCTAAACAATTTTTCATCAGGGAACTCCTCTTTGACTTCACATTCATTCTTGGTCACGTCAACGTTTACCAGGCGGGATAAGTGATCCGCCACCAAATTCTCGGATCCCCTTTTGTCACGAATTTCAAGATCAAATTCCTGTAACAAAAGGATCCAACGAATAAGCCTCTGCTTAGAATCAGGTTTGGTGAGCAGATACCTTATAGCTGTGTGGTCCGTGTAAATGATGACTCGTGAACCAATCAAATAGGAACAAAATTTCTCCAACGCATACACTATGGCAAGCAACTCTTTCTCAGTTGTTGCATAGTTAATTTGAGCCTCGTTTAAAACTTTGCTCGCATAATGTATAGCGTGGAAAACAAACAGCCCCAACCGCATAATCACTTGCATCGCACATTAATTCAAAATCCAATTTCCAGTTTAGGTGCAATGATTATCGGTGAGGTTGTTAAACTTTGTTTTAAAAAATTAAACGCAAACATGCAAGACTCGTCAAAGTCAAAAATCTTACCTTTAATGAGCAAATTGCTCAATGGCTTTGCGACCTTTGCGAAGTCCTTGATGAATCTCCGGTAAAACTCGGCGTGTCCAAGAAAGCTCCTTATGCCTTTGAAATTCATCGGTGGTGGCAATTTCTCAATAACGTCCACCTTGGCTTTATCTACTTCAAGGCCCTTTGAAGAAACTTTGTGACCGAGCACAATTCCCTCGTTCACCATAAAGTTGCATTTTCCCAATTAAGCACCAAATTGGTTTCCACACACCGTTCCAACACCGTATCCAAATTTTTCGAGCAAATATCAAACGATTGTCCAAAAACCGAGAAATCATCCATAAAAACTTCAATTGTCTTTTCGATCAAATCCGATAATATCGGTTGCATACACCGTTGAAAAGTCGTCGGTGCATTACATAATCCAAACGGCATCCTCCTATAAGCGAAGATTCCAAACGGACATGTAAAAGCGGTTTTTTCATGATCCTCCGGGTTCACAATAATTTGGTTGTAACCCGAATAACCATCCAAAAAACAGTATAATTGTTGACCGGAAAGCCTTTCGAGCATTTGATCCATAAAAGGTAGAGGGAAATGATCTTTTCTCGTAGCTTTGTTCAACCTACGGTAGTCGATACACATTCTCCACCCGGTCACGGTTTTTGTTGGAATGAGCTCATTTTTCTTGTTTCGGACCACCGTTAATCCGCCTTTTTTCGGTACCACATGCTCCGGACTAACCCACGGGCTGTCGGAAATGGGATAAATCATTCCAGCATCCAACATTTTCACCACTTCCTTCCTAACCACCTCTTTCATGATAGGATTTAAGCGGCGTTGAGGTTGAGCAACCGGTTTAAAGTCTTCCTCCATAAATATCCGATGCATGCAATACGAAGGGCTTATGCCTTTGAGATCGGACAAAGTCCATCCCATTGCATCCTGATTTTTTCTCAACACTTGAATTAAGCGGCTCTTCTCATTTTCAGATAAAATACTGCTTATGATCACCGGTTTATTACCACCGTCATCGAGAAAAGCATACTTCAAGGTTGACGGTAACACTTTCAGTTCAAGTTTGGATTGTTCATCATTAACCACTTTTTTTAGACTTTCCTCTTTATACTCCCAAGGTTGCAATTCTTCTAAAGCTTCAAGCTCTAACAAACACTCTTCTAGAGCTTGCTTTTCTTCAACCGAGAATACTTCCAAGGAATCATCCAAAGCTCTTTGTAAAGGATCAATGACATGAATTTGCTTTGTAACATCAACAATCACTTCCTCCATTGCATCGATTCGGAAACAACCACCTTTCTCTTTCTTGTGCTTCATGGCATCATAAAGATTGAAACACACCTCTTCATCTTGGACTCTCACTTTCATGAGACCATCGTCCATGTCAATTGCCATTCGGGCAGTTTTCATGAAAGGCCTTCCAAGAATCAAAGGTACATCCTCATCCTCCTCCATTTCAATGACAACAAAGTCTATCGAAAACAAAAATTTGTCCACTTTGACCAACACATCTTCCGCTACACCGTGAGGACGGGTAGTGGATTTGTCTGCGAGTTGCAATGTCATTTGAGTGGACCTCAATTCCATATGGCCCAACCGTTTCACAATCGACAAAGGTATCAAGTTGATACTAGAGCCCAAATCAATCAATCCGTTGCCCACATAGATGTTTCCTATAGTAACCGGCAAGGTGACTCGTCCCAGATCACATTCTTTCCTCAGGAGAGTACGTTGAATGATAGCGCTACAGCTAGCATCTACCATAATGGTCTCTTGATCCGTATACCTCTTCTTTTTCGTGAGAATATCCTTCATAAACTTCGCATATTTAGGCATTTGCTCCAAAGCCTCGGAAAATGGGATGTTTATTTGTAATTGTTTGAAAATATCCATAAACCGAGAATAGTGTCGCGCACTATCTTTCTTTGTAGGAGCATGAGGATATGGTAAATGTTGGATCGGAATATTGTTCACCGGTTCTTTTCCCTTCCTAGTTCTCTTCACTTTTTCTTCACTCTCTATTTTTTTCTCATCCTCACTTTTTTCCTTCTCATTTTCAACTAAAACACCCTCGACATTTTTTTCTACTTCAATCTCATCACTATCTTTTTCTTTTTCAACTACAACCTCCTCCTCCACTACTCGTTTACCTACACCCATGTCAATCTCTCTTCCACTTCTTGTTAGAATTGCTTTACAATATTTAGGATTCGGAAGCGTATTTGTCGTAAAGTGCCCTTTTTGTTGGTCGGCCAATTGTTTTGATAATTGCCCGACTTGTGTTTCAAGATTCCTTATGGCCGCATCGGTATTCTTTTGATTGGAAATTTCCATTTGCATAAATTGTGTAAGAGTGTCTTCCATCTTCGTATTTCCAATGGGAGCTTGCGGAGGTTGAGTGTAATTTTGGTATTGTTGACGGTTTGATGGTCCGGCTTCTTGTGGTCTCCAAGGTTGTTGATAACCTTGGTTAGCCCGTTATTGGTAACCTTGGTTGCCTTGTTGATACGGAGGTCGGGGTTGGTATCCTTGATTTCCAGCATAGTTTGCTTCCTCCACAACAGGAGGACAATAACCGGTCGGATGGTCACCTCTACAATGTTCACAAACTAAGACTTGCACATTTTTACTTGAAGAATCATGAATTTCTTTGAATTGTAGCGGCAGTTTAGACATTTGCTTAGTCAACAACTCAACCTGTTGTGATAATAATTTGTTCTGCGCAAGGATAACATCATTTGTTCCCAATTCCAACACTCCCGGAGTTCGTTGAGACGGTCCACGGTTGTGACTACCTTGATGGTCGTTCAAGGCCATCTTATCAATAATAGCTGTGGCTTCTGCTGCGATTTTGCTTAACAAGGATCCACCAGCGGTGGCATCCAACAAGGTTTTGTGTACAAGTTGAAGTCCATTTCGAAATATATGAATTTGTGACAATTCATCAAAACCATGGTCTTTGCACTTTCTTAACATTGATTTGAATCTCTCCCATGCTTCATTGAGAGATTCATTGGCTCCTTGTGTGAACACCGCGATGGCGGTCTTTGCCTCCATAAACCGAGTGTGTGGGAAAAATCTCTCCAAAAATTTCTCTTCCAATGCATTCCAATTTGTCATTATCGCCGTTGACTGATCAAGATACCATTCCTTTTCCTTCCCAATGAGAGAATGCGGGAATAGTCTCTTAAACAGAGATTCCTCTTCAGCTTCGGGCGCACCAGTCGCTCCCGCTATTTCATAAAATTTTGTCAAATGGGTGAAAGGATCTTCATGATCCATACCCGTGAATGGACTTTGATACAACAGCTAGAGAATACCGGTCTTCATTTCAGCATGATGACCATTATGTGCATGGCGAGCGGCCTGGGTATTGTGTCTCTGACTGTTTGTATGAGGTCTAGAAGCAGGTGGTGGTGGTGGTGGTGATCTGCCTCCATAACTGGAAGTATTTATGGAAGTGGTGGTGGTGGTGTAGAAGTACTTTCCTCTTGTTCTCGCTTCTGTCTTGCTAGCTGCCTCCTTCGTCTAGTTCTGCTGTTGATTCTATGAGCGGTTCTCTCAATCTCAGGATCGAAAAGAAGTTGGTCCGCCGGTAGTTTCCCTCGTATAAATTAAGTCTGCACACTAAACCAAACAAATTAACAAGTTCAAGATAAAGTTAACAAGCTTAAAACAGCACACTATCACAATGCTTGCAATATCACTAAACAATCCCCGGCAGCGGCGCCATTTTGTTAATGTAGTAATAGGGGGTGATTTTAATCGTCTCCATAGGGATTGCCTGATATTTGATGCTTGTCGTTCAATAGTTACACCGTTTTAAGTTCAAAGGTTTCAATTGGTTCTCAATTTCGTTTAACATCAATTTGTAGCAAAGAGTAATTTTTAACAAAGAGTTTGAAAGGTTTTTATAAAAGCATGTCAAGGTTAGGTTTCGCTAATCCTTTTCACATATATCCGAATAATCAAGCATATGAACAAGGTTTCCGATCAATACAACCGCGTATCCTCCCGACTAAGTTTATGTCTAAAGCAAAGTCGTGAGTATCGTTGTTTAGACCGTCAGATGATGTCTCACGCTAATAATCTAAACAACAATCGTTAAGATCAACACAAAGCGAATAGCAAATCCCAAATCTATGTCTAGAGTTTGGTTTTTAAGAGATGAATTTATTAGGTCATGATTTGTAGAATCTATGTCTAGAGCAAAACAAATCACACATAAAACATTAAGAGCAAATAACTTCATCTATATTAATCAAAGACTTTGTTCATACACACTAGATCAAAACAAATACATATAATCAGAATCAACTACTTCTAACCTCAACATTGAGTGTTTAGCTACACATTCCCATGGTAGCTATGATGACAAGTAAAGAGAGGAGATGAATGAACATCCACGATGAATAATCGAGAATGGATGCGACTTCAGCTTCTCCAAGTAAAATTACACTCTTTGATGATCAAAATACTGAAAACTATGATTTCTAGTGAAAATGAGCAAAAGATCCCTTACAATAAAAGTAAAAATCTATTTATACACTTCTGAAATATGCAGCATTCGCACTGCGAGCAAATCATTCGCACTGCGAATGAGAGAAAATGGCACTTTAAGTGCCTCTGAGACTTAAACCGCCCAATGCTGACATCGTGGGTTCGCAGTGCGAAAGAGATAAATTTTGCCTCAAAAACATTCTGCCTCCCTTCGCCTGGACCTTCGCACTGCGAACCAACTAGCGAGCCTTCGCTAGGAGTTCGCAGTGCGAACTTTTGGATATTTTCCATGAAAACATTCTGCCACCCTTCGCTGGGAGCTTCGCTGACGTTCGCAGTGCGAACCTTCGCTGCACCCTCGCCAGCTCCTTCGCACTGCGAATGCTCTGTTGCAGCAACAATTTCAGTGGCAACTTGCATCCACTCAATGTGTCTCACCATCTTGATCCTTTCATGCCTAAATCTGCACATTAACACACAAATTACAAGCTCCACTCATGTATTCCAATGTAAGTACTACAACACAATTTACCACTTAAATCAACCAATTCCGCATGGAAAGTAATGAAAGATACCAATTATTACATACTAATATATAACATGTTTGACATCTAACATCTTCCTAGATACAGGCTGGACGAGTGGGTCCAACCGGTTCACACTGGAAACGGTTGGATGAGAAGGGTAGTTCCACGCACCCCGTAGCACCCGACGCCGAGTTGTTAGATCAGTTGAGCAGCCCAGAGATGATGTTGAGGTTATTCATGCTAAAGATGTTCATGATCCAATGCTCGACTACTAAGGTTGTTCCGCGTATCCTAGAAGTGTATAGAGGTTAGTTGATTTTATCCTAGTTCGGATGCTCCAATCTTTTAGTATGAGTGCTAAGGAACATATTATAACGGTTCTTTTGTGAAAAAGAAAAGAAATTTTGTTTGATTCAAAAGCTTTTCAAATCCAACATAAAAAAAATTATCACCAGATAAGATTTTAAATGAAAATGGTCAGTAAAAAGTCAACCCAAAAATAGTCTTCAAAATTAATTCCCAAGTTAGCCGTCCCTAGAGAGACCCTAGCTCAGTGTTAGGCATAAATACTAAGGACCTTTGAATCAATAGTGCTTATTTGAAAAATTAAATTATGAGTGAATGCCTTAAATAATTGTAAATATGCAGATGAAGTGAGGACCATGAGCTTGATAAAAATGGAAAAAGTAGGAAAAATTTTGGGGTATGACACTCCCATGGATAATCTCTCATTCCATTCTTAAACAAGTGTTCAAAAGTGAAAATACATGTTCCCAAGAAGGATTGTTGCAGAGAGAAAGCTAGGTAAAGAAGCTTTTGAATGTAAAGAAATCATGGAGTTGGTGAAAGTTGTTGGTTTAATAAAAATTGTCTTTGATATTGGATTTTGATATGAAAAGCTAGTCAAGGAGTTTATTGTTAACATCTATATTGAGTACAATGTTTAAGGAAGGAAAGAGTATAAGAATGTGTATGTTAGAGGGAAGCGTGTGAAGTTTTCTCCTTCAATCATTGATAACTATTTGGGTAGAAGTAAGTCAGCAGCGTCAGACATGGTTCCTTCAAATGACAAGATTGCTAAGGAAATAACTACTGGGCAAGTGAAATAATGGCTTAAGAAAGGTTTAATCTCTAGCAGAATCTTGAGTGTGAAGTATGATGTTCTAAATAGGATTTTTGCAACATACTGGGCACATACAAATCATAGTTCTGGTATAACCACTACTTTGGGCAAACTTATCTTCTAAGTAAGTACCAAGCCAAAGCTGAATTTTGGGGAATATGTGTTTGAGAAAACTATGAAGCATGTTGATTCCTTTGTTGTGAAGATACCCATAACATTTCCTTGTTTATTAATTGGTATTATCTTGAACCAACACCATGAGGTTGGGCATCATGAAGAAGCTCAAAGCAAAAAGGTAGTGTCATTGACCATTGATTATAGGTTATTTGTTAGAACATATGTGAAGGTGCGAAAAACACAAGAAAGGGGGGGTTTGAATTGGGTTTTAAAAACAAAAGCTTTTTCAACCAACTCAAAAACTCAACACAATCAAAAGATTGAAAAGAGAAAGATACAAGGAATTTTATCTTGGTTCAATTGAAATTCAAAGTTAATCCAGTCCACCCGCCAAGGTGATTTCGCCTTATACACTATGACTTAATCCACTATAATCAACTGATTACAAATACACGAGCAACAGCTGGTGACTAAAAAACCACAATGACAAACTGTCAAAGTATTCTCAAGGATTTTGAACCAACTGATTCCTTAAGGAAATACAAACAATAAGTTTGAATAAAGATTATGTGTTACAAGTTGCTTCTACACAAGCATATTTTACACAAATCAAATACAAACACTTAAAGAAAAGAAAGCACAAAGTTAAGAGCCTTTCACATAGAAACAGTCTTGTAAAGTTTGCCTCTTCTTTTTTTCTTCAAGTCTCCAAGTCCTCTTTATATAGCATGAAAAAGGAATTGTTGGAGGGAAAATCAGGAATACGCAAAAGTGTAACTGTCCACTAACGGATTAGTGACAGTTGTGAAGATTAGTACAGTCCTTAACCCACAATTTCAGGTTAGTTGAAGGAATATTTTTGTTTTGTACCATGTACTATTTTATCACGTATCCTCTTGATCTTATCTTCAAAATCATTGGCTTCTGATGAAAAGTTGATGAAGCATGAAAAGAAGAATCACCCAGCTGAAATCAAAATCTTTAGAATCTTCAGTCAGAACCTTGACAGCGTCAGCATCTGGCTTGAGATTTTCAGAGTCTTCAGCTAAGTACCAAAACTTCAGAAGCTTGCCATTCTTCAGAAGCTTGATGATCAGAGTCACATCCAGAAGCAAAAGCGGAGAAAACATTGCATCAGCAACATAACGTCTTTCTAAAAGCTTCTTAGGAGTGAATCAATGCATTAGCAAATTTCAGAACACAAATTTCAAAAACTGATAATGTTGCATATCATATACTCAGAATTAGAACTGGATATTAAAGCTACACAATAACAAACTGTTAGGGTACCAAAATTGTTCTCACACAAATACTACATTATTATTATCAAAACTCAAAGGTATAGATGCATAACCAAATCTTGTTCTAACAACATGCTCCAGACATTGTGGTGACAAAACACCAAGATCAATCTTTTATTGGGAAATTTTTCTCCATTATCCAAATATACCAAAAAGAATGCGTTGCTTGAGATCATGGAAGTTTCAAAAGCTCTTCAAGAAACAATTACTGCAAGCACCATTGGGAAGAAAAATATGAACAATTTTTTATTAAGATGATGGCAATGATAAGCAAGCTGAGGTAGAGGAAGAAGCTAGCAGTGATGAGGAAGAAGTAACTGCTAGTGGGGAAGATGAGGACATCTCTGAAGAATGGAGTATATTGGCTTGAGTTGTGGTTGGCAGCTCTTGACTGCTATTTTTTTAGTTTGCTTTTTTGATTAAGTTTGTTTTGCCCTTGTAATTTTTGGGTTACTGGGTCTATAATGGCTCCTTAACTATGACAATAATTCCAGTTATTCCATATTTGGTTCTTAGTTCTGATCCTGGCGTGTGTTTGATGGTATTCCTTTACATACCTTTGTCAAATTATGGCATAACGGGGGAGTAGTGATGTTGTAATGTTGTGTGCATGTCTGTGTGGAATAATGTGAGCTCCTATTTGGTAGCTCATGTTTGGTGTTTGATATGATCTCTTGATGTGTAGCAATCACCTTCATTTTTCATAATCTCTGATATATGTTTACCAGATGTTGTGTATGCTCTAATGTGGCGTGCTACTTTTGTGCTAGTTATTTTTTTTTCACATATTGTAGATTTTGTGAGTTGTTTTAGCCAAAATTTTCCAAATGGGGATATTGTTGTTCTTTTGATTGGTTGTTTAATTTAGGTAAAACAACATGGACAACAAGATGTAAAATTATGAAGAGGCATCATGTGGGACAAGATGTTCCAGCATGTGTGCAACATATGGCCCCTGTAACACCCCGATTTTAAATTATTAATTTTATTTAATTATTGAGTTTTTTATGTGTGTTGCTTGATTTATTTAATTATTTGAATTATTTTGATGTTTTGTGGGATTTAGGTGCATTTTAGTAATTTAATAATTACTGGGAATATAGAGTTTGAGAGTGAAGAAATAAAATAGAATTTATTTAAATTATCAGAAATACTTAGACATTTTTAATTATTTAAACATAATTGGAATTTTTAAGAATAATTATAGTAGTTATAGTGATGATTTTTATTAAATGAATATTTAAGTGTAACTTTTATTTAAATAAAATAAAAGTGTTACACTTATTTAAATAAATTAAATTTTATGAAATAAAATAATTAGTTGGAATATTTTATTAATTTTGGGATTTTGACAGTTGAAATATTTTAGATTAGAAAAATACTATTTGGGACCTTTAGATTAGTATATATACTAAAGGGAGAGTCAGAGCTAGGTTACGAGAAAATCTTTGGAAGTTTGAGAGACAGCTGATCGTGAAAAGAATTTGGAATACACAGAGCTACCTTTGGGGAACAATCGTAGATTGGGAAATTGTCAAAGCTTCATTCGAGGTAAGGGGGTAATATTTAGAGATCCAGGATGGTGAGGGTTCCTTACCCCCATCAACGCCATGAGGGATTTTTATGTTTATCGCAATTTTTTGTGAAATGTTGGCTAAATGGGGTTAGGCAAACCTAATTGACATTAATCGATTGAATTTTGCGTATTATTATGACCAAATGGGATTTGGGATAAATCTCATTTGGCCATTTGGCCTTTATACGATCCATGAATATGATATTGTTGTAGCAGGTATGCATGTGTATTATATGAAAATGGTTGTGATGATAAAATTGTATGAATCTTGATATTGTTACTGTGATATGGTTAGGATGATTAGAATCAATATTCTGTGAATTTTGTAATGATCATATTTTTTGGTTGATTGTGATTTGGTCGATCTGTGACCATAGTTAAAGGTTATCTCATACATAACATATGGTTTTAGCTATAAAGTCTTTTGATAAGGCTAGAATATAAACCTATAACATTTGAATTCCTATTATCCATAATTAACCTTCTCTATTTTAGAGCGGTTGAGACTCAATTGAGTGAATTAGTCGAGTTTTGGATCTATTCAATAAAATGAAAAACGCAGAAAATCGTAGGTAGCCATAGAAGGGGGTTAACCGCCTAATTTTAGGCATAACTTGAGTTTCGTAAGTCGATTTGAGATGCGGTCAGTTATGTTGAAAAGATAACGCGAAAATCTTTCTCTTGAAGTAGAGAAATTGGGTCTAGGAGCACTACAACAATAACATTTTACTGGTTTTTATACTAGAGGCATAGTCAATTTTAGTCTTGTGTTGGTCATCATGCTTCATGGGTAACTTTAGTTTCGTAAGTCCTTTTGGGGCTCCATCAGTTGCATTAGAAAGAGGGTTTAATGATCTATCAAGCTGGAGAGTTTCAAAATTTTATCATTGGTATATAATTTTTCGTACTATTTTGAAGTTAGACATTATGTCTTAGAATTTATTGAGGAATTGTCGCGATAGGGCTGAACTGAAACGAATAGAACTGGAGTGTCGTAATTCTGCTTGAGGTTGTAACATCCCATTTAATTATTTAGTCATTTTGTGATTTATTGTGTGTTGTTTTTAATTTTATTGACTTAATTAAGGGTATGAAATTAAGGGTGAGTGTGAGGTATTATCCTTAATTGAATAGTATGAATAAAACATTAGAATAATATGATAATGATAATTAATTAATAATGAGTGGGAAATATTAGTAGTATTATGGATATTAATATTATTACCACTATTATTATTATTATTATTATTATTATTATTATTATTATTATCATTATTAGTAATATTACTATTAGAAATTAATTAATTAAGGGAAACAAAACATACTAGGAGAGATTAGTGGGGGGTTACACAAAATATCAGTTTCAGAAATGTGAAAAGAGAAAGAGGAAGGCAAAGAGAGTTAGGGCAAGAGGTTCCACCATTTTTGAAGGATCAAATCTTGGAAATTTCAGGTAAGGGGGGGAATGGGGTCAATAATGGTGGTAATAACATGAGAGGATAGTGAGGGCTCTTTTCCCTCTTAGGTTCTGTGCATTTCTTCTCATTCATGTTTGATTTTTGTATATGGATAATGGTTGGTGATTGTTGCTATTAAATTATAGTTGTGTATTGCATGTATGTGTGAATTTGTGTTGTATGTTGATTTCGAACAGTAAATTCATGCAAATTGGTACTGTTGTTGCTGAGTTCTGATGTAGAATGGATCTGGAAAAACTATGGGTTTTTAGGGTTAACGAAAGTAGGTTTTAAACTATAGAAAACTTGAGAAAATGATAGAATAATGAGATAGAATTAGGATTTGAAATGATACTGAGTTAAAGATGGTTTGGATTTTGAATGAGGAGCTTGGAAGTGCTCTAATGGGGGAAATTTCGTACTGATGTGAAATCTAGAATTTTGGTATGTGTGCTGGTCATACGCGTATGGGGGAAGGCCATACGCGTATGTGCGGACACTCCCAGTGGCATACGCGTATGGGACACGTACGGGGAGAGGTCATACGCGTATGGGCAAGGCCATACGCGTAGGGGAAATTATGAGGAGTTGGAGGAAGAAATCACTCTCTGGTGATACGCGTATGGCACAAGGAAATACGCGTATGGAATAGGCAGCTGAGAGGCCATACGCGTAAGGTACACAGGCCTCAGGCGAGGAAAACGAGTCCATACGTGTATGGGCATGGTCATACGCGTATGGGCAGGGCTGCGGTGGAAATTTCCTGTTTTCACGATTTTGGTCCCGATTTCGCGTGTAATGCAATTAATGTTGATCCGTAAGACTAAGATGGTATAGTTGGGCGTAGAGGAAACTAGTAATAACATTAAATAGGATAAAACATAGGATTTTATGAGAATGTCTGGTTGAGATGTGTTGGAGGTTTGTGAGCCAAGATTGTCGTGTGTGGACGGTCTTTGCTGTGGTGGTAATTCCAGAAGGAATTACGGTGAGTATGTGGCTCACGTGGGTTCATTGAGGATCGTGAAATTATGCTTGAATAATTATTATATTGTGCATAATTTTGTGTCATGCATTCATGTCATGTGATGTGGAGATGAGCTAGGTGGGAATCCATGATGGGTGCCTATTCTCGTCCGAACTCTATGTGGGAGTCGAGTGGAGATAATTCGTAGTTCAGAGGAACGTATATGACTTATCCGGATTCTGACGAGAATCGGGTTCTAGGGTGAATCGTATGTGATTGTGATGGTACCGCATGCATTGTGTCGTGTCAGTTGAGTCGCATTGCATATATATGATTGAAAGTGGATTGTTTATGTCGAATGATGATGTGGCACTTGTATCTGTGTGGTAATTGTATGATTGGTGTTTTGTGTATGGATTACTCCTTAGCATGTGTTTTCACCGTATATTTATTGAATGTAGTTCTCACCTCTTTTCTGTTTGTTGTGTCTGTGCTCCTTGGGGAGTACAGATGATCAGGTACCTGAGTAGTGCTTGTAGCATTGTGTTGCTATTTGATCGAGTCTTAGGAGTCGCTCTAATATGTAACATGGGCAGGATGGAGATTTCGTGATTTCTTTATGCTATTTGACTTTGTATTTGTTACGTGTCTGGTTTTTTATTATTATTGATGAACCACGTGTTATGTGGAGTTTTTGATGTAATTGAAGCTTCAATGCTAAACTTTGATTTAATTCCGCTGTTTAACCAAATGATTTGTTTTTATTAATGAATAAGACATGAAGTGACTTGATTCTTCATGATGAGTTTTTCGTAATGTGACATCCTACGTGTATTAACTCTGATTTATTTCTGCATTATTTTTGTATTTTTCAAATTATTATACGAATGGGTAGAGTAGGGTGTTACAAAGGTGCAGTTAAGTGCTTTTGAAAGAGGTTTAAAGAACTTTCAGATTTGAGAGTTTCATAATTTTATCATAAGTCTATAATATTTAGGGTTATTTTGAGGTGAGACAATTTTAGAGATAGGTCCAGATTTTTGAACAATTTTGAGTGTGGTGACCTTTTGTTACCATTTTGATGAGTTTAAGAGTCCTATTTTATTTGGTTAGAGTTATTATAGAGTTGTCAGGGTTTATTTGAAGTTGTTTAGAGTTTGAGATTAGAATATATGATACACTTGAGTTGAGTTTGGAACAATGTTGACATTATAAGGTTACCTTTTGATTAATATTTTTATTTGTTGAAGGTTATTAAGCCAAAAGAGTACAATTAAGTTAAACTGTCAGCCTTTAGAGGTAGCTGATAAGTGCAAAATGTAACTATTTTTGTACATAAGTTTTGTTGCACTTATCGATACTTTTTGGTTAATAGCATTCGAATAAACCCCGATTTGTTTATAAATACGTTTACTTTACATTTTAGTGTATACTTGTGTTTTTGATTCATTTATGTAACGATTAATAGTTTTCCATTCATTTTGTAGGTAATTAAGCATTGTTGGAGCAATGAGTAATAAAAGCTCCAGGATGTACCATTTGGATCAATAAAAAGAAGAAGCCAAAGATAGAAAGCCATTGTATAGAAGCTGGTGTGAGCAAGCCTTTAAGTTTTTGTATGATAGCAAATTATATTATAAATGCAAATTATGTGATATGCATGGTTAGTTGGTATATACATATGATTTCATACCTATACTATGTTTAAAAGACAAGGCAAATTGATACATATCATCATTAAAATCATAAAACAATTTCCCTTATGTATGTATCGATACATGTATGCCTTGCATCGACACATTCCTTTGGTATATTCACAAAAACAATTTTGCTTCAGTATGTATCGATTCATACGACACTTGTATCGATACATGCTCCTTTGTAATTGGGCTATGTATCGATTCATACGACACTTGTATCGACACATGCTCCTTTGTAAATAGGCTATGTATCGACTCATACGCATCATGTATCGATGCATGATTTACTTCACATTCTGGAATTTAACAGTTACAGTATGCATCGATGCATACAACCATGTGTCGACTCATGTATGTATTATACTCACTATGCATCGACGCATACGACTCTTGTATCGATACATAAAGTTGTTTGTTGCTTTTAACGTTTTCTGTTTTCATATATAAGTGTCATGACAGTTCAGTTTGAAGCATAGAATTCGCAAGTGTGAAAATTGAGCAATCAAAGCAAAAGGCAAGTTTGGTGTGCATCAATTGTGAGCAGCTTTAGAGACCTGAAAGATACTTTGTCTTCATCATCTTCTCAATCTCTTTAATTCAAGAACATCAACACATAATCATTTTTGTTCTTCGGATTAAAGGATCTTCGAGATAACGTTCAGTGGTACGATCAAGGATCTAGCTGAGTTGAAGATTCAAAGGGGGTTTCGAGGAAAAACCATCTGGTTTGTCCTTCAAGAACGGGTGTGTTCTTGAGGGTTTGTTAGTCACGATTGCAGAACATATTCAGCCGCAGCGTAGGGGTTTGGAAATTTGGATATTTCGCAAACAGGTCGTGGAACCGGTGAATTGTTTGCATTTCTTGCAGGGTAAATTCTTGATCAAGCTCAGATCAAGTGAAGGTTCATACAATAGGGAGGCGTACCCACCCGCGAGGACGAAAGTGGGGAACTTCCTTACCAAATCTCTGTGTATCGTATTCTATCTTTATCTCTTTACGTTTTCAACAATTTTGTGATTCGTTTGGTGTGTTGCGTATTAAAGTTTCAAGATACAATAGTGGTACGAAAACCTTTGTCAAAATCACCATTATTGTTAATCGTTGAATGCATACACGCCAAGTGTTTGACAAAATTGTTTGCTGTGTTATTGTTCATTGGAAATAGCCTTTGTATGATAAGTGCATTTGAGTTGATTCTAATCTGGTGTTTATAAATCTTTGTCATCCTAATAAATCCAGCATAAACTCGTGTGTCCGGTTTTCTAGTAGCTGGTCCAGAATAGACGGAAGTCGATTCGGGATCATAATTTTCCGCTAACTCTGATTTACTTTTAAATCCTTGAATTTCAAGGAGGTGATCTATTCACCCCCCTCTCGATCACTAGCCACACCGTCTAACAGCTGGAAGCCATAATAAAGAAGTGCAGTCAGCCTAATTTCGCTGGGCGAAGCTAGTGTCGTTGGGCGATACTACCTTTCACCGGGCGAGTTGTACCAGAAGAATTGGTGACTGTCATGCTCCGTCGGGCGATACTGCCTTTCGCTGGGCGAAGCAGGGGCGTAAGGAAATAAGGAAATTCCAGTAGCATTCCAAGTTTTTGAGATTTCGTCGGGCGATGCTTTTGCCGCCGGGCGAAACTAGATATTTGTTGCCAGGCTGTCCAAGTACGCAGCTGGTGTGAGAGTAATAAAGTGCTCCGCCGGGCGAAGCCATTCTTCCGCCGGGCGGTGCGTCTGAGACAGAATTTTGTATTTACTTCATTTTACTTCATTTTTGTTATGTTATATTGTTTGGGGGTGATTTTTGCTCTCCCAACTTCATCAACCTCATTCTTTGGTAGAGGTAGCTAGAAAACAAAATGGAAGCTTGCACACGGATGAACCAGAGTGGATTGATCGTCGATCGGCTCTGACAATCCGCGAGATGTTTGGTTCATTTCTTTTCTTCTTTGTGTTTTTCTTCTTTGTTGGGTTGTGTATATGTATTTACAATGATCTCATGTGTATTTGTCGCCCATGGCATTGTATGAAATCTGCTTTACAAATCTTTATTGGTGATTGTCTTTGATTTTTGCTTTATGCCCGGAGTTTGTGTTGTGTTAGAGATAAACATCGCGAACTTTGATTAGGGATGATCATATGTTAGTTTCTGGATGCTAGAGATAGATTTAGAGCTAACAATCTTCAATAGGCGTCGAAGCTTAATGCCTCCGTGTCTTGAGTTGGGTGCGAGAGTGTCGACGATGGTAGCACGGTTGTTCTCTTAACTTTGCGTTAGACATAATCTTTGTTGTGAGTGATGCTGGGTCATATTGAGGAGTATTGTAGGTTGAGTATAGCTGGTCGGTAAGTTTAAGTTTGTGAGGAGTGAATTATGTGCATGTCGGATAAGTTTCTTCTCTCTGAAGAATGAATTCTTTTTATATTGAAATTTACTTTTATGTTTTCTTGTTTAAAACCATTTTAATCCAAACTCATAAATGCGAGAGATTTTCGAATGACATTCTTTCCCTCGAACCGATCTCTGTGGACACGATAAATTCCCGGATAAATACTTCCAAATATTTTTGTTGCTTCCTGCTATTCCGCTTCAACAAAATGGCACTGTTGCCGGGGATTGGTTTTGATATTGAATTGCATTGAATAATGTCTTTGTTTTTGAGTTATGTATATATCGTATATATTGTCTATTTCCATTATGTTCGTTCAAGTGTTGTATACATTTTGTTCCCGTAACGTTTGTTTAAGTGTTTGGTTAGGGCACTTGTTTTTGGTTTGCGCGGTGAGTCATCACCATGGCATGAAGGAAGGAAGTTGCTAGCTAAGCATTGTAAAGGCGTCGAGCTTACGACGTAAAACAAGCATGTTTCCTTTTGTTTTTTTGTTTGTTTCGTTATTACTTTTTCATTTTTACTTAGGTAGTGTGGTGAACATTCATTAAACAAGTTGTACTCGGATTGTTTGTAAAATTCTCAAATCTTCACTTTACAACTTGTTTAATCCATTTTCACCCGGTCTTTTAGTTTGTTTATATTAATAGTTTTCGTGTTTGTCAATGAGCTTGTTTTGAGTAGCTTGAGGAAATTTAAGGTGATGTTCCAAGTTTGATCGTTTCAACTTGCAGATGTATGGTAATGATATTGTTAAGTTTTTTACACGTCCAAGGTATGTGTTTATCGCTTTCTTGACTTTAGCATATTCATGATACTTAGGCATTTTTCAAACTTCCATGCCATTCATTCTTTTGTATACTTGTTCTTGATGTGAATCACTTTAGTTCCCACCTTTTTGTGAGGTAGCTTTCCATTGTTCATATATGCACGGAGTACCAACATTCTTGTTTTCACTGGATTTTATTATGCTCAATCTTTTATTTGTGTTGATTATATGAAAGCATGAAAAGGATCAAGGCATTTTGTTTCATTTTGAGCACAACTACCTATCCAAATAGTCATTCACCTTGTTAGTGTGTGATCATTCGTAACCCCTTTGAGCTTTTTGATCCATGTTTTATTTGAACTTAATGCTTGTCTATGAGTATTTAGTTCACTTATTTTTTATTGGATTTTGTTTTTTCTTGAACCCTCAACGTTGTGTTGTTGTATGAATTTTTGCCTTGCCTTAGAAAGTAGGGAGTATTCACATGATGATGTGGTTGAATTCAAGTTGGGAGATAATGATTGTTTACTCATTGGTTGGTTTCTATGAGGTTGAAAAAGAAAAGAAAAAAGAGAAAAATATGACAAAGAAAAGAAAAGAAAAAAGTGAGAAAAAGAAAACCCTTGAGAAAGGAAACAAAAAGAGTTCAAATAATTGTGCTAAATAAGTATTGTGTTTTATGTAACACTTGGGATTTTGGAAGAAGTTGATTGGAATTTTTGGTTTGAGCCTTTGTGAGTTGATCACTCCCTTAGGTTTAGGCAAGTTTTTATTTCAATTACCTTTAGAAATTGCCCCTTGTTTGTTTACCCGACCACGCTATAACCTTGAAAGTCCTTGTGATTCTTGCCTTTGTATGTTCAATGTGAATTTTTGGATGGTTGCATAATTTAGTCTATTGTTTGCATGATTGTTGTGTGAGTGATTGATAACACTATTTTAGTGTGTTACTTTAACCCAATGTATGTGGCATTTCTAGTTCATGATTTCACTTATGTAGCATGAGTTTAAGGTGTTTTAGCATGATTTAAGCTTTAAGCACTTTATGTGCTTCTTTTATGTTTTCTTTGTGTTTATGCTCTAAAAAGAAGTTAGATGATGATGAGAAGCGGCATTACCCCAGTTTGTCAAAGTCTGGAGCAGCATGAGGAGCTATTGGGAGAGTTGATGGTTTAATCAACCATTTCACCAAGAGAGTTGGAGATTGATGATGAAAAGCCAAGAATGACTAGGCCTCACGTGGCAGCATTATGAAAAGCAATGGAGCAAAAGGAATGGATAAGATCAAGAAAGCTAGAGGACAAAAGGTAGTACGGTGGGGACCACTCAGTAGAGAACGCCCAACACCTGCACCACCAACTGTCTGCTCTGCACCACCAGCCGTCTGCTCTGCTCCACCAGCATGCTACAGCCGCCTGCTAAAAGCAAATTTGTCTCCCACCAACATCTGTACCAGATTACTTGCAATGGAAGGATTGATGGACAGTTGTCCCACATGATGGATTTGATTTGGGCCTAACCTTATTTACCTTAAGAGACCCACGATCCAAGAAAGGAGGAACAACCACTTCCACTCAACACTATTTAAAGAGAGCTTGTGCATTGAAGACAGGGAGACGAGAGATTCCACACACAACAATATTTTCAGTTTTTAAAGTTATTTTCAGTTTCTAGAATTAGAGTATTTTGAGAGTATTCTTTTCTTCTCCAGACATGTACGTTCTGCTGAGAACTGTCGTGACTGAAGAGAGTTGTTGCTGTTTAACCAACGCAAGAGATCTCCAAGTTATTATTAGGTTGCATTTCTTTACTCTACTTGTAAGATGATGTTTCCTATTAATTTCATTCCAGTAGTTTGTACTCAGCTCATCATGAGCTAAACCTTTGTTTGATGAGACTAATGAAGTTAGTATAAAAGTTGTTTTTATGTTAATATGATGTGTTGGTTAGTGTCTTATTTTGTTATGTGTTTTTATGTTATAAACTTGGTTCTTAGAGTGATCAACTAGGAAAAAAGTAAAAGCTTGTTGTTGAGAGAGATCCAATAAACAAGTGGATTTCATAACAAAAGTGGTTAATAAAGTAGGATAGAGATATTCACTTAATTCAACTTGCTTAGAGATAAGAAGTTGAGGCCATAAATATTTTTCAGAATTAAAACCAGACGTATTTTAGGGTTACAAGTGAGACTTAGAGATTTGTTCCCTTGCCCTAGTTATACATGTTTTTGATGTTGTAGAGATACACCACTAGATCACGTTCTGACCTTTTGAGGCACGACACTTCACATCATAAAGACATCTCAAACACCTAATACTAATGGATTTAGCTCATCAACTATTCTCTCTGATATTTTAACTCCTTTTTAGTTTTAAGTTATTTTAGTTATTTGTGTGTACTCTTGTTCCCTATTCTCATATTTCGATTACCTTGCTCATACTTTGCTTAAACAAAGAAAGCTAATATTAGTAGTTCAAATACTTTACACTTCCCTGTGGGTTTCACCTTTATTTTATCACATGCTACATTACCAAGCATGTATACTTGCATGTGACACCATTACTCTAAACCAATTAAAAGAAAAATATTACATAAATTAGAGTATATTGGAAGTAAACAAGTTTTTGGCCCCGTTGCCGGGGAAGTGAAAAAAATTTGAAAAACTATATTTATTGTTCTTTTTGTTTAAGATTGTATTTGAGCTTTTAACGTTTGCTGTGATTTGGTGATACGACAGGCTTAAGCTATTGCATGCGCAAGTCGTTACAACCAGTTTACAGTGGTTATCCTGAACCTGAAAGAATTCTCAAAGCACGAAGAAGAATTATACTTGCTCGGCAAATATCTGGAGATTCCTCAACTTCAGTTGTGGCTGAACCTAAAGGTGTAGCGTACGAGGAGGACACAGAAGAAGAAAGCTCATCGTCTTCTTCAGACGAGTCATTACACAAGACAAGCATGTCAGAGCCAGATATCATTGGCATTGCCAATGACCGAGCGCATAGCATCAGGGACTATGTTGTGTTTGATCCAAATGCTATGAATACTAGCATTGCTAGGCCAGCTATCGCAACACCGCAGTTCGAGTTCAAGCCTATGATGTTCCAAATGTTGCAAGCTGCTGGTCAATATTCAGGCTCTCCTCATGAAGATCCTCATTTGCACTTAAAACAATTTTTGGATGGTGCTGACAATTTCAAGATCCTTGACGTGCCAGTGGATACCTTTAGATTGGGGCTTTTTCCATATTCTCTAAGGGATCGAGCCAAGTGCTGGCTTAATTCTTTGGAGCCAAATTCCATTACTACATGGAATGCCTTGGCAGAAAAGTTTCTGGCCAAGTATTTTCTTCCTTTCAAAAATGCAAAAATGAGAAATGAAATCACATCATTTAGGCAAGGAGATAATGAAACGTTGTTTGATGCATGGGAAAGATTTAAGGAGCTATTGAGACAATGTCCACATCATGGGATTCCCATCTGCATACAACTTGAGACTTTCTATAATGGATTAATTTCATCCTCAAGGAATATGTTAGATGCATCCAGTGGTGGAGCTCTATTGTCTAAATCCTATGACGATGGTTACAAGTTGATTGAGAGCATTACGGCCAACACTTATCCATGGCCAGTCACAAGGGCCACTTCAAGTTCAACTCAAAAGAAGCCTGCTGGAGTTCATGAAGTCACTGAGACTACAGCTCTTGTTGCTCAAGTGGCTCAGATCCACCAAATGATGAAGAATCTGATGAATCCTGAAGTGCCAAAGCCTGACCCTGTTAAGGTGGTTACTGACACTTCTAAGGTTGCTTGTGTTTACTGTGGAAGACTACATCTATTTGAAGAATGTTCTGTCAATCTTGTTTTAGTTAACTATGTTGGCAACCCCAACAACAACAACAGATACAACAATCCCTACAGCAACACTTACAACCCAGGATGGCACAATCATCCTAATTTTTCTTGTATTAACAATCAAAATCAACCTAAACCGCAAGCAACCACACCTCAAGTTCCACCTGGTTTTTCTAATCCTAACTATGCTGGGGTTAACTAGGGAAACAACCATCTGGAAAATGTGCTCAAGTCCTTTATTCTAGAAGCAAAGAATCAATTTCAAGCACAAGGAGCAAGTATCAAGAACTTGGAGAACCAAGTGGGCCAAATTGCTACGGCTCTAAATTCAAGAAACTTGGGAAATCTTCCCAGCTCTACTGAGACTCCTAGAACACAAACTGGAGTGAAAAATGTTGAGACTTGCCAAGCTCTTAAGTTAAGAAGTGGCAAGGAAATTGAAGGGACCATTGCAAAAAGCAAGGAGTCAAGTACTACTGTGTCTAAGCCCGACAGTCCTGGAGCAAAAGACAATGATGGAGAACCGTCTTCATCCAAACAGCAAAAGCACAAAGATAATGTACTCACTGAAGATTACATTCCTCCAGAAAATCAAGAAGTCATCACTGAAGCCAACAAGAAGCAAAAGTTTGTGCAAGAAAGACCACCATCCCCTTTTCCACAAAGAATCAAAAAAGCAAAAGAAGAGAAACAATTTTCAAAGTTTATGAAGATCTTGAAGCAGCTTCACATCAATATACCTTTGATTAAAGCCATTCATCAAATGCCAAACTATTCAAAATTCATGAAGGATGTGCTTACCAAACGAAAAAGGGTGGGAGAGTTTGCTATGGATGCACTTACACAAGAGTGTAGTTAATTAGTACAAGGCAAACTCCCTCCCAAGTTGAAGGATCCTAGAAATTTCACTATTCCATGCACCATTGGAGACACCTTTTGTGGAAAGGCGTTATGTGATTTAGGGGCCAACATTAATCTCTTGCCTCTATCCATATTCAAGAAGCTAGGGATAGGTTCTGCCAAGCCTACAACCATCTCCTTGCAGCTGGCAGATAGGAGTATTTGCTACCCACAAAGGAAGATTGAAGATGTGTTGGTGAGGGTTGACAAGTTTGTCTTCCCTGCTGATTTTATCATTATGGATTTTGAAGCTGATGAGGAGACACCCATTTTGTTGGGAAGGTCATTCCTAGCAATGGGTAGAACCTTAATTGATGTTGAAAGAGGAGAACTCACCAAGAGGGTGAACGGGCAGCAAGTAGTGTTCAACATACTTAATGCCTTGCAATACCCAGAAGAGGAGGTGGATGAGTGTTCTATGATATCTAGTTGGGAAGGGTTAATTCACAAAAACCTTATAAAGGCTAATGATGTGTTGAAAATTAAGTTACGAAAAATGGAAGACGAAGGACTAAAAGATGGAGTCATCTATGGTTCAATGCCAAAGTAAGAGGAGGAGTATGTGGAAGTGATAGAATCCATCACTGTTGCGCATAAACAGCAGCTACCTTCCATTGAAGAACCCCCTGAATTGGAGCTTAAGCAACTTCCGGAGCATTTACAGTATGCATATCTGGAGGCGGGACAGAAGCTGCCATTTATCATAGCTACAGATTTGCAAGAGGAGCAAAAAGAGCAACTTATTTCACTACTGAAGAGACACAAGAAGGCAATTGCATGGCAGATTTCCGATATTAAGGGAATTAGCCCAGCAATATGCATGCACAAAATCCTGTTGGAAGAAAATGCTAAGAATAGCATTGAGAGTCAACGAAGCCTGAACCCCATCATGAAGGAGGTTGTAAAAAAGGAGATTATCAAGTGGTTAGACGCATGAATTATCTACCCTATCTCTGATAGTGTGTGGGTAAGTCCAATCCAGTGCGTACCGAAGAAGGGAGGCATGACAGTGATAGTCAATGAGAAGAATGAGCTCATTCCCACTAGAATAGTTTCTGGTTGGAGAATTTGCATTGATTATAGGAAGATGAACAAGGCAACAACGAAGGACCATTTTCCTTTGCCTTTCATTGACCAAATGCTGGATAGGTTGGCTGGAAAGGAGTATTATTGCTTCTTAGATGGATATTCGGGCTACAACCAAATTGCAATAGCCCTGGAAGATCAAGAAAAAACAACATTCACATGTCCATATGGCACCTTTGCTTTTAGAAGAATGCCGTTTGGACTGTGCAATGCACCAACCACTTTCCAACGTTGCATGATGGCTATTTTCTTGGATATCATAGAGAATTCCATGGAAGTGTTCATGGATGATTTTTCAGTTTTTGGAGAATCATTTCAAGATTGCCTAAAGAATTTGGAATTGGTGCTAACCAGATGTGAAGAGAACAACTTAGTCCTCAATTGGGAAAAATGCCATTTTATGGTAAAAGAAGGAATTGTTCTTGGTCATAGAATTTCTAAAGAAGGATTGGAGGTAGATCAAGCAAATGTGGAGGTAATTGCAAAACTACCCCCACCAGTCAACATCAAGGGCATTAGAAGTTTATTGGGGCATGCTGGATTTTATAGGAGGTTTATAAAAGATTTTTCAAAAATAACAAAACCTCTCTGCCAGCTGCTGCAGCATGACACGCCTTTCGTCTTCAGTAAGGAGTGCCTTGAATCTTTCAACCATTTGAAAAAGGCTCTGATTTCTGCTCCTGTAGTCAAATTTTCAGATTGGCCCAAGCCATTTAAGTTGATGTGTGATGCCAGTGACTTTGCCATTGGTGCTGTTCTAGGCCAAAGGCATAGCAAAGTGTTTCACACTATTTACTATGCAAGTAAAACGTTGATAGAAGCACAAATCAACTATAAAACCACAGAGAAAGAGTTGTTGGCAGTAGTGTTTGCCTTTGACAAGTTCAGACCTTACTTGGTAGGAACTAAAGTCATTGTGTATACGGATCATGCAGCAATTAAATATTTGATTGCCAAAAAAGATGCAAAGCCACGGCTCATACGTTGGGTGCTTCTTTTACAAGAGTTTGACCTGGAAATAAGAGACAAAAAAGGAGTAGAAAACCCAGTTGCTGATCATCTCTCAAGACTTCCTGAAGAAGTGCAACCTCAAGGAAGTGGAGAGATTAAGGAAAGTTTTCCGGATGAGAAGCTGTTGGTGATTACTGATGGCATGACTCCTTGGTACGCTGACATTGTGATCTACTTAGTTAGCAGAGTTGTGCCACCAGAATTCAACTACCAACAGAGAAAGAGGTTCTTTCACACTGTAATGAACTATTTCTAGGATGAGCCATACCTGTACAAGAAGTGTGCAGATCAGTTGCTAAGAAGATGTGTTGACTATGAGGAGGCACGCCAGATCTTATCAGCATGCCACAAAGCCCCATATGGTGGACATTTTGGAGGAGTAAGAACTGCAACCAAGGTGCTGCAATCAGGTTATTTCTAGCCTTCTATTTTTAAAGATGCTCATGAATTTCCAAAGAGATGGGATAGATGTCAAAGGGTTGGTAATGTGTCCATGAGACAAGAGATGCCGCTTACTAGCATTCTTGAAGTAGAAATTTTTTATGTATGGGGCATTGATTTCATGGGGCCATTTCCTCCCTCTTTTGGAAATCTTTACATTCTTGTGGCTGTGGACTACGTGTCCAAATGTATTGAGGCAGTAGCAAAACCATCCAATGATGCCAAGGTTGTGACTAAGTTCTTGCTCAAAAACATATTGACAAGACATGGCACGCCTAGAGCTATCATCAGTGATGGTGGATCTCATTTTTGTAATAAACTTTTCAAAACCCTAATGGCGGAATATGGGATTAAGCATAAGGTTGCTACAGCCTATCATCCACAAACTAGTGCACAAGTGGAGTTATCCAATAGAGAAATCAAAAGAATCTTGGAAAAGGTAGTTAATCCAACAAGGAAGGATTGGTCCAAACACTTGGACAAAGCACTATGGGCGTATAGGACTGCCTATAAGACTCCCTTAGACATGTCTCCATATAGACTTGTCTATGGGAAGGCTTGTCATCTACCCATTGAATTAGAGCATAAGGATTTTGGGCTATGAAGCAATTAAATTTTAATATTCAAAGTGCTGGCCAAGCTAGAATGCTCCAATTAAATGAGTTAGATGAGCATAGGCTATTTTCATACGAAAATGCTGAATTGTATAAGGAAAAGACCAAGAGGTGGCATGACATGAAATGCCAGAAGAGGAAATTAGTGAAATGCCAAAAAGCTTTACTTTTTAACTCAAGGCTGAGCTATTCCCTGGAAAATTAAAATCAAGATGGTTTGGACCCTTTATCTTAGAGGAGATTTACCCCCATGGTGCTGTGGAATTGTTGAATGAGAAAAATGGAGACAAATTCAAGGTTAACGGCCAAAGGGTCAAGGCTTACCTTGGACAGTCCTCAAGTAACACAAGGGATGCTCTCCATTTTATTGATTAATTGATTTTTGTGTTGGTAAGGCGATAAGACCTTAAAATAGCGCTACTGGGAGGCAGCCCAGCTTTCTGCAATTTTTTTTCTTTTGTTTTACTTTGTACAGGATCGTGATGTGTTCTACTAGCGTCAACTTATGACAAGACGAGACATGCCAGCAATTGACACAAGAACAATGGAGTGGAGGAATGGAAAAGATTGAAGCAATAAAAAAAAATCCTAAGTCCAATGAGATTGATATTAATGCTGAGTTGGCGTTAATTATTTTTCTCTTGGAAAATCAGAAAATGAATTTGAAACGTTTTTCTTAGAAGAAATAGAGAGAAAGAAAGCGCAACATAGGGAGCAAGCGTATTGGGCTGAGTGAAGGAGCAGAGTTATGATGGCCATGTCTGCCACGTCAGACACCTCAGCCACCTAAACACGGAAACCCACTTAAGTATGTCTTTTCAGGTGTCAGACCTAGGGCTTTCACTCCTTGCCCTACGAAACACAAAAACGGAAAAACATCTCTCTCCACTTCAAAGAAACGTTTTATTTTATTATTTCCTAAAAACCTTTTTCCAACCATCCTTACAACTTCCCCCCACCTTTTACCTATACATAAAAACTTCAAACAAAAACCTCCTCGTCTTCCATTCCACCATTTTTCTCTGAAACCCTAAAAACTTCTCAATCCCTTTTTCTCCTCTTTCACTTCAGAAAAATGACACGTGATCCCCTAACAGGCCGCCGTTACAAAACCTCTGTCAAGAAAAACACCACCCCCACCATTGATATCTCAAGTCAGGATGAAGATGAAAATTTTGTGAATGTGGAAGCTCACAGGCATTTCACGGAGTATTTTAGCAAGATGAGTCTTTTTTCTGAGCGTGGTTTTATTATGGACTCCTCTGAGGAAGACCTGGGACTACCGGGGAGTATTGGAACCACAATCTTGAAGTTGAAATGGGAGCTTTTGTGCAAATAGCCTGCTGCTTACAACGCCAACTTAGTCAAGGAGTTCTATACAAACCTCACTGATCCAGGACACAAACGGTTGGAGGTGCTCATCATAGGAACAAGGGTCATGTACAATGAGGCAAATATCAACTATTATTTCAAACTGGATGTTGTTGAAGATGAGTACCAAAACTTGGTACTACGATCTCAGGAAGATGAGTATGACACGTATCTGGAATCATTGTGCGTCTAGGGAGCAAAATGGGTGGACAAAGCCGTGAAGAGGATGGACCTCAGGCCGGAGGTGAAAGTTTGGTACCAATTTTTGAAACATTCCATCAGGCCAACCGCTCACAATGAGACGGTTTCTAGGGAAAACTTGGTACTCTTACACTGTATCACCGGCTTGAGACCCGTCAATGTTGGAAAAATAATAGTGCAGGAAATCCATGCATGTTCAAAGAAGAAGGAAGGGATGCTCTTCTTCCCTTGTTTAATCACAACTCTGTACCGAAGACATGGTGTGTCTGAGTACGACTCAGACAATCTTGGGTCCCCTCAACAGCCGCTGGACAAGACACTAATCATGACACTCGTGAAGCCTAAAGGAGTAAGGAAAAGAGCAGCTACGAGTCAAACCTCATATGCAATAGATGAGCAACCAGACCTAGCAATAGAAATCTTGAGGCAGATGCATAGGGATCAACAAGCATTCTTCACTTACCAAAAGGCCAAGACACAGTGGTTGGAAGAGATATGGGCCATGCAAGCCCTTTCTCATGTGTTGAAAGCTCCAGAGTTTCCAGATTATATTTTGGGAAATGTTGAACCAATGGTTGCTGCTGAAGGAGAAAAGAGACCCACAAAAAAGAGATGGGAAAGAAGAAGAAGAAGGACAAAGAGGCAAAGAAGAAAGATGTTGGTGAGACTAGCAAGGGCGTGTCATCAGACACCAGTCAAAGCCAAAATAAAAAGAAGAAAAAGCTAAGGAAGGCTTATCCGTGTCCACCTCTAGAAATGGAGGAAACCCCAAAGAATAAGAAGCTCAAGGCTGAGTAGAAAAAGAAGGAGTCGACTGTAGGCATGGCACCGCCTGCCAGCCCTGTAACAAAAGCCAACAAATTTGACCTGAATAAGTCAGACCAAGAAGAGGAAGGAACAGAGAAGGATGAAGTTTTGGAAACCATGTTATCAGAAGCAAAAAAAGATGCTGAGGACTTGAACAAGGTGGATGCTACTGAGGAGGAAGAAAGGAGTAAGAAAAAGGAGGATGTTGAAGAAGAAAAAGTGCAATCTGAAGGAGGGACTGAGGAGAAGAAAGCGGAAGGAATAAGGAGATATTACTCATCCACAGAAACTGATAAAGAGGAAATTGCCAAAGGAGACAACGAAGCTGACAGTGACGAGACAGAAAAGACAAGAGCTGAGCCAGAACCCCTCCGTGTCATGGAACCTGACGCAGATAAAGAAGACAATGTTGTGGAGGAGCAACCAAAGGGAAGTGGTGAACATCCACAACAAAAGGCAAAGAGTCCTATGAAGGCTGCTAGGAAGGAGGTTGCTGCTACTACAGCTGAAGAGGGAAATGACAAAGGCCTATGAGTGCAGGAGAGCAAGAGGAAAAAGAAGAGGCAACCTCTGCAGGCTCCAAGGAAAAGCTCCAGGCTAAGGGCCTAAGTGGTAAATGTGAAAATAGGCGCGCACTATCTTGCCACCTCTCATCACTAAATAGTGAGGACACTGTCCTTACTAAGTTTGGGGGAGGGCATCAGTACTCAGCCTATTTTCACTCAATCTAACCTTGTTTCTGTCTTTTACTGTCGTTTCTACCTATGACTGTTGTTTTATGTCTAAGTTTGGATATTGTGTTTGGTTGGCCATGTTTTGAGCCAAATGTTTTAGTTTCAAATGTTTTAATTTTCTTGTGGGGATGTTGTAATGCTCCCTGAACTTGATGACCTGCAGTTTTATGTTTTGTTTTAATGCTATTTGTAGAACTTTTTGGTGATTATTTCTTTCATGTTAAAATTGTGTGTATCATAACTTAGAATAAGGAAGAACTAGGGAATGTTGGGATTAGACTAAGTCAGGAGCTTAAATTTTAATTTTTGGGCTCAAGAATAAAAAAGGGGAATGAAGATGTTAGGTGTTAGAAAAGTAAGGTGTAAGAGTTTCACCAAATGAGTTTTACAGAGGATATTGATGTTCTAAGTCACGACAACATTATTCTCCTAAACCAGCCAGAAAGTTTTTTCCAAAAGAAACTGAATTGTGAAAATCAAGGGAAAGGTTGAAATCCTAGGAATCACAAAGGGAAGGACAAGAAGATTTAAATAATGATTGAGACGGCCACAGAAGGGACACACTTCACACAAAGACACACAAAAGTGTGCAAAAAAGTGGTAAAGACCACCAATAGAGTTCTTATGCCCGAAACTGTAGGAACAGCAAGCGTCTTCATCATAATATCCAGTTGAACTCACATGAGAAGATTCTAAGATGAGACGTCTTGCCAAAAAATAATAATAATAATAAGTGAATAAGTGTGGTCCCGAATGTGTTAGTCAAAAATATCAAATGAAAATCAGGACAGAATTCCCTAGTGAAACCAAAAGAGAAGAGACCCCACTCAAGAAAGTACACAAGGAGGGATCAAAAAGAGAAAATTGTGGCTTGTTTCCTAGAAGAGTAGGGTCGTGAAATGAGCGTCAGTTTCCCTTTGTGCTAGCAAAACTTTGGGGCAATTGTAAAGCTGAGCAACTCGCACCAGTACTGCTTCCTAACCCTTCCAATTCTTAAAGCCTCATTACACTGCTAAACCAGACTGAAGATGATGAAAACCAAATTCACTTCCCTATGTCTTTCACTGTCACATCACCTGAGGACAGGCGATCATTCAAGTTTGGGGGAGTGATAACACTATTTTAGTGTGTTACTTTAACCCAATTTATGTGGCATTTCTAGTTCATGATTTCACTTATGTAGCATGAGTTTAAGGTGTTTTAGCATGATTTAAGCTTTAAGCACTTTATGTGCTTCTTTTACGTTTTCTTTGTGTTTATGCTCTAAAAGGAAGTTAGATGATGATGAGAAGAGGCATGACCCCAGTTGCCAGAGTCTGGAGTAGCATGAGGAGCTATTGGGAGAGTTGATGGTTTAATCAACCATTTCACCAAGAGAGTTGGAGATTGATGATGAAAATCCAAGAATGACTAGGGCTCACGTGGCAGCATTATGAAAAGCAATGGAGCAAAAGGAATGGATAAGATCAAGAAAGCTAGAGGACAAAAGGTAGTACGGTGGGGACCACTCAGCAGAGAACGCACAACACCTGCACCACCAGCCGTCTGCTCTGCTCCACCAGCCTGCTACAGCCGCCTGCTAAAAGCAAATTTGTCTCCCACCAACATCTGTACCAGATTACTTGCAATGGAAGGATTGATGGACAGCTGTCCCACATGATGGATTTGATTTGGGCCTAACCTTATTTTCCTCAAGAGACCCACGATCCAAGAAAGGAGGAACTACCACTTCCACTCAACACTATTTAAAGAGAGCTTGTGCATTGAAGACGGGGAGATGAGAGATTCCACACACAACAATATTTTCAGTTTTTAAAGTTATTTTCAGTTTCTAGAATTAGAGTATTTGGAGAGTATTCTTTTCTTCTCCAGACCTGTACATTCTGTTGAGAACTGTCGTGACTGAAGAGAGTTGTTGCTGTTTAACTAACGCAAGAGATCTCCAAGTTATTATTAGGTTGTATTTCTTTACTCTACTTGTAAGATGATGTTTCCTATTAATTTCATTCCAGTAGTTTGTACTCAGCTCATCTGAGCTAAACCTTTGTTTGATGAGACTAATGAAGTTAGTATAAAAGTTATTTTTATGTTAATATGATGTGTTGGTTAATGTCTTATTTTGTTATGTGTTTTTATGCTATAAACTTGGTTCTTAGAGTGATTAACTAGGAAAAAAGTAAAAGCTTGTTGTTGAGAGAGATCCAATAAACATGTGGATTTCATAACAAAAGTGGTTAATAAAGTAGGATAGAGATATTCACTTAATTCAACTTTCTTAGAGATAAGAAGTTGAGGCCATAAAGATTTTTCAGAATTAAAACCAGACGTATTTTAGGGTTACAAGTGAGACTTATAGATTTGTTCCCTTGCCCTAGTTATACATGTTTTTGATGTTGTAGAGATACACCACTAGATCACGTTCTGACCTTTTGAGGCACGACACTTCACATCATAAAGACATCTCAAACACCTAATACTAATGGATTTAGCTCATCAACTATTCTCTCTGATATTTTAACTCCTTTTTAGTTTTAAGTTATTTTAGTTATTTGTGTGTACTCTTGTTCCCTTTTCTCATATTTCTATTACCTTGCTCATACTTTGCTTAAACAAAGAAAGCCAATATTAGTAGTTCAAATACTTTACACTTCCCTGTGGGTTCTACCTTTATTTTATCACTTGCTACATTACCAAGCATGTATACTTGCATGTGACACCATAACTCTAAACCAATTAAAAGAAAAATATTACATAAATTAGAGTATATTGGAAGTAAACAAGTTTTTGGCCACGTTGCCGGGGAAGTGAAAAAATTTTGAAAAACTATATTTATTGTTCTTTTTGTTTAAGATTGTATTTGAGCTTTTAACGTTTGCTGTGATTTGGTGATACGACAGGCTTAAGCTATTGCATGCGCAGGTCGTTACAACAAGTTTACAGTGGTTATCCTGAACCTGAAAGAATTCTCAAAGCACGAAGAAGAATTATACTTGCTCAGCAAATATCTGGAGATTCCTCAACTTCAGCTGTGGCTGAACCTGAAGGTGTAGCGTACGAGGAGGACACAAAAGAAGAAAGCTCATTGTCTTCTTCAGACGAGTCATTACACAAGACAAGCATGTCAGAGCCAGATATCATTGGCATTGCCAATGACCGAGCGCATAGCATCAGGGACTATGCTGTGTTTGATCCAAATGCTATGAATACTAGCATTGCTAGGCCAGCTATCACAACACTGTAGTTCGAGTTCAAGCCTATGATGTTCCAAATGTTGCAAGCTGTTGGTCAATATTCAGGCTCTCCTCATGAAGATCCTCATTTGCACTTAAAACAATTTCTGGATGGTGCTGACAATTTCAAGATCCTTGACGTGCCAGTGGATACCTTTAGATTGAGGCTTTTTCCATATTCTCTAAGGGATCGAGCCAAGAGCTGGCTTAATTCTTTGGATCCAAATTCCATTACTACATGGAATGCCTTGGCAGAAAAATTTTTGGCCAAGTATTTTCCTCCTTTAAAAAATGCAAAAATGAGAAATGAAATCACATCATTTAGGCAAGGAGATAACAAAACGTTGTTTAATGCATGGGAAAGATTTAAGGAGTTGTTGAGACAATGTCCACATCATGGGATTCCTATCTGCATACAACTTGAGACTTTCTATAATGGATTAATTCCATCCTCAAGGAATATGTTAGATGCATCCAGTGGTGGAGCTCTATTGTCTAAATCCTATGACGATGGTTACAAGTTGATTGAGAGCATTACGACCAACACTTATCAATGGCCAGTCACAAGGGCCACTTCAAGTTCAACTCAAAAGAAGCCTGCTGGAGTTCATGAAGTCACTGAGACTATAGCTCTTGCTGCTCAAGTGGCTCAGATCCACCAAATGATGAAGAATATGATGAATCCTGAAGTGCCAAAGCCTGACCCTGTTAAGGTGGTTACTGATGCTTCTGAGGTTGCCTGTGTTTACTGTGGAGGACCACATCTATTTGAAGAATGTTCTGCCAATCTTGTTTCAGTTAACTATGTTGGCAACCCCAACAACAACAGCAGATACAATAATCCCTACAGCAACACTTACAACCCAGGATGGCGCAATCATCCTAATTTTTCTTGGAGTAACAGTCAAAATCAACCTAAACCACAAGCAACCACAACTCAAGTTCCACCCGGTTTTTCTAACCCTAACTATGCTGGGGTTAACCAGGGAAACAACCATCTGGAAAATGTGCTCAAGTCCTTTATTCAAGAATCAAAGAATCAATTTCAAGCACAAGGAGCAAGTATCAAGAACTTGGAGAACCAAGTGGGCCAAATTGCTACGGCTCTAAATTCAAGAAACTTGGGAAATCTTCCCAGCTCTACTGAGACTCCTAGAACACAAACTGGAGTGAAAAATGTTGAGACTTGCCAAGCTCTTAAGTTAAGAAGTGGCAAGGAAATTGAAGGGACCATTGCAAAAAGCAAGGAGTCAAGTACTACTGTGTCTAAGCCCGACAGTCCTGGAGCAAAAGACAATGATGGAGAACCGTCTTCATCCAAACAGCAAAAGCACAAAGATAATGTACTCACTGAAGATTACATTCCTCCAGAAAATCAAGAAGTCATCACTGAAGCCAACAAGAAGCAAAAATTTGTGCAAGAAAGACCACCATCCCCTTTTCCACAAAGAATCAAAAAAGCAAAAGAAGAGCAACAATTTTCAAAGTTTATGGAGATCTTGAAGCAGCTTCACATCAATATACCTTTGATTAAAGCCATTCAACAAATGCCAAACTATTCAAAATTCATGAAGGATGCGCTTACCAAACGAAAAAGGGTGGGAGAGTTTGCTATGGTTGCACTTACACAAGAGTGTAGTCAATTAGTACAAGGCAAACTCCCTCCCAAGTTAAAGGATCCTAGAAATTTCACTATTCCATGCACCATTGGAGACACCTTTTGTGGAAAGGTGTTATGTGATTTAGGGGCCATCATTAATCTCTTGCCTCTATCCATATTCAAGAAGCTAGGGATAGGTTTTGCCAGGCCTACAACCATCACCTTGCAGCTGGCAAATAAGAGTATTTGCTACCCACAAGGGAAGATTGAAGATGTGTTGGTGAGGGTTGACAAGTTTGTCTTCCATGCTGATTTTATCATTATGGATTTTGAAGATGATGAGGAGACGCCCATTTTGTTGGGAAGGCCATTCCTAGTAATGGGTAGAACCTTAATTGATGTTGAAAGAGGAGAACTCACCATGAGGGTGAACGGGAAGCAAGTAGTGTTCAACATACTTAATGCCTTGCAATACCCAGAAGAGGAGGTGGCTGAGTGTTCTATGATATCTAGTTGGGAAGGTTTAATTCACAAAAACCTTCTAAAGGCTAATGATGTGTTGAAAATTAAGTTAGGAAAAGTGGAAGACGAAGGACTAAAAGATGGAGTCATCTATGGTCCAATGCCAAAGTAAGAGGTGGAGTATGTGGAAGTGATAGAATCCATCACTGTTGCGCATAAACAGCAGCTACCTTCCATTGAAGAACCCCCTGAATTGGAGCTTAAGCAACTTCCGGAGCATTTACAGTATGCATATCTGGAGGCGGGACAGAAGCTGCCATTTATCATAGCTACAGATTTGCAAGAGGAGCAAAAAGAGCAACTTATTTCACTACTGAAGAGACACAAGAAGGCAATTGCATGGCAGATTTCCGATATTAAGGGAATTAGCCCAGCAATATGCATGCACAAAATCCTGTTGGAAGAAAATGCTAAGAATAGCATTGAGAGTCAACGAAGCCTGAACCCCATCATGAAGGAGGTTGTAAAAAAGGAGATTATCAAGTAGTTAGACGCATGAATTATCTACCCTATCTCTGATAGTGTGTGGGTAAGTCCAATCCAGTGCGTACCGAAGAAGGGAGGCATGACAGTGATAGTCAATGAGAAGAATGAGCTCATTCCCACTAGAATAGTTTCTGGTTGGAGAATTTGCATTGATTATAGGAAGATGAACAAGGCAACAACGAAGGACCATTTTCCTTTGCCTTTCATTGACCAAATGCTGGATAGGTTGGCTGGAAAGGAGTATTATTGCTTCTTAGATGGATATTCGGGCTACAACCAAATTGCAATAGCCCTGGAAGATCAAGAAAAAACAACATTCACATGTCCATATGGCACCTTTGCTTTTAGAAGAATGCCGTTTGGACTGTGCAATGCACCAGCCACTTTCCAACGTTGCATGATGGCTATTTTCTTGGATATCATAGAGAATTCCATGGAAGTGTTCATGGATGATTTTTCAATTTTTGGAGAATCATTTCAAGATTGCCTAAAGAATTTGGAATTGGTGCTAACCAGATGTGAAGAGAACAACTTAGTCCTCAATTGGGAAAAATGCCATTTTATGGTAAAAGAAGGAATTGTTCTTGGTCATAGAATTTCTAAAGAAGGATTGGAGGTAGATCAAGCAAAGGTGGAGGTAATTGCAAAACTACCCCCACCAGTCAACATCAAGGGCATTAGAAGTTTATTGGGGCATGCTGGATTTTATAGGAGGTTTATAAAAGATTTTTCAAAAATAACAAAACCTCTCTGCCAGCTGCTGCAGCATGACACGCCTTTCGTCTTCAGTAAGGAGTGCCTTGAATCTTTCAACCATTTGAAAAAGGCTCTGATTTCTGCTCCTGTAGTCAAATTTTCAGATTGGCCCAAGCCATTTAAGTTGATGTGTGATGCCAGTGACTTTGCCATTGGTGTTGTTCTAGGCCAAAGGCATAGCAAAGTGTTTCACACTATTTACTATGCAAGTAAAACGTTGATAGAAGCACAAATCAACTATAAAACCACAGAGAAAGAGTTGTTGGCAGTAGTGTTTGCCTTTGACAAGTTCAGACCTTACTTGGTAGGAACTAAAGTCATTGTGTATACGGATCATGCAGCAATTAAATATTTGATTGCCAAAAAAGATGCAAAGCCACGGCTCATACGTTGGGTGCTTCTTTTACAAGAGTTTGACCTGGAAATAAGAGACAAAAAAGGAGTAGAAAACTCAGTTGCTGATCATCTCTCAAGACTTCCTGAAGAAGTGCAACCTTAAGGAAGTGGAGAGATTAAGGAAAGTTTTCCGGATGAGAAGTTGTTGGTGATTACTGATGGCATGACTCCTTGGTACGCTGACATTTTGAACTACTTAGTCAGCAGAGTTGTGCCACCAGAATTCAACAACCAACAGAGAAAGAGGTTCTTTCACACTGTAAAGAACTCTTTTTGGGATGAGTCATACCTGTACAAGAAGTGTACAGATCAGTTGCTAAGAATATATGTTGACTATGAGGAGGCGCGCCAGATCTTATCAGCATGCCACAAAGCCCCATATGGTGGACATTTTGGAGGAGTAAGAACTGCAGCCAAGGTGCTGCAATCAGCTTATTTCTGGCCTTCTATTTTTAAAGATGCTCATGAATTTCCAAAGAGATGGGATAGATGTCAAAGGGTTGGTAATGTGTCCATGAGACAAGAGATGTCACTTACTAGCATTCTTGAAGTATAAATTTTTTATGTATGTGGCATTGATTTCATGGGGCCATTTCCTCCCTCTTTTGGAAATCTTTACATTCTTGTGGCTGTGGACTACATGTCCAAATGGATTGAGGCAGTAGCAACACCATCCAATGATGCCAAGGTTGTGACTAAGTTCTTTCCCAAAAACATATTGACAAGACATGGCACGCCTAGAGCTATCATTAGTGATGGTGGATCTCATTTTTGCAATAAACTTTTCAAAACCCTAATGGCAAAATATGGGATTAAGCACAAGGTTGCTACAGCCTATCATCCACAAACTAGTGGACAAGTGGAGTTATCCAATAGAGAAATCAAAAGAATCTTGGAAAAGGTAGTTAAACCAACAAGGAAGGATTGGTCCAAACACTTGGACGAAGCACTATGGGCGTATAGGACTGCCTATAAGACTCCCTTAGACATGTCTCCATATAGACTTGTCTATGGGAAGGCTTGGCATCTACCCATTGAATTAGAGCATAAGGCATTTTGGGTTGTGAAGCAATTAAATTTTAATAATCAAAGTGTTGGCCAAGCTAGAATGCTCCAATTAAATGAGTTAGATGAGCATAGGTTGTTTTCATACGAAAATGCTGAATTGTATAAGGAAAAGACCAAGAGGTGGCATGACATGAAATGCCAGAAGAGGAAATTAGTGAAATGCCAAAAAGTTTTACTTTTTAACTCAAGGCTGAAGGTATTCCTTGGAAAATTAAAATCAAGATGGTTTGGACCCTTTATCTTAGAGGAGATTTACCCCCATGGTGCTATGGAATTGTTGAATGAGAAAAATGGAGACAAATTCAAGGTTAACGACCAAAGGGTCAAGGCTTACCTTGGAGAGTCCTCAAGTAACACAAGGGATGCTCTCCATTTTATTGATTAATTGATTTTTGTGTTGGTCAGGCGATAAGACCTTAAAATAGCGCTATTGGGAGGCATCCCAGCTTTCTGCAATTTTTTTTTCTTTTATTTTACTTTGTACAGGATCATTATGTGTTCTACTAGCGTCAACTCATGACAAGACGAGACATGCCAGCAATTGACACAAGAACAGTGGAGTGGAGGAATGGAAAAGATTGAAGGAATCAAAAAAACAATCCTAAGTCCAATGAGATTGATATTAATGCTGAGTTGGCGTTAATTATTTTTCTCTTGGAAAATCAGAAAAAGAATTTGAAACGTTTTTCATAGAAGGAAGAGAGAGAAAGAAAGTGCAACATAGGGAGCAAGCGTATTGGGCTGAGTGAAGGAGCAGAGTTATGATGGCCAGGTCTGCCACGTCAGACACCTCAGCCACCTAAACACGCAAACCCACTTAAGTATGTCTTTTCAGGTGTCAGACCTAGGGCTTTCACTCCTTGCCCTACGAAACACAAAAACGGAAAAACCTCTCTCTCCACTTCAAAGAAATGTTTTATTTTATTATTTCCTAAAAACCTTTTTCCAACCATCCTTACAACTTCCCCCCCCCCCCCCCCCACCTTTTACGTATACACAAAAACTTCAAACAAAAACCTCCTCGTCTTCCATTCCACCATTTTTCTCTGAAACCCTAAAAACTTCTCAATCCCTTTTTCTCCTCTTTCACTTCAGAAAAATGCACGCGATCCCCTAACAGGCCGCCGTTACAAAACCTCTGCCAAGAAAAACACCACCCCCACCATTGATATCTCAAGTCAGGATGAAGATGAAACTTTTGTGAATGTGGAAGCTCACAGGCATTTCACGGAGTATTTTAGCAAGATGAGTCTTTTTTCTGAGCGTGGTTTTATTATGGACTCCTCTGAGGAAGACCTGGGACTACCGGGGAGTATTGGAACCACAATCTTGAAGTTGAAATGGGAGCTTTTGTGCAAACAGCCTGCTGCTTACAACGTCAACTTAGTCAAGGAGTTCTATGCAAACCTCACCGATCCAGGACACAAACGGTTGGAGGTGCTCATCATAGGAACAAGGGTCGTGTACAATGAGGCAAATATCAACTATTATTTCAAACTGGATGTTGTTGAAGATAAGTACCAAAACTTGGTACTACGATCTCAGGAAGATGAGTATGACACGTATCTGGAATCATTGTGTGTCCAGGGAGCAAAATGGGTGGACAAAGCCGTGAAGAGGATGGACCTTAGGCCGGAGGTGAAAGTTTGGTACCAATTTTTGAAACATTCCATCAGGCCAACCGCTCACAATGAGACGGTTTCTAGGGAAAACTTAGTACTCTTACACTGTATCACTGGCTTGAGACCCGTCAATGTGGGAAAAATAATAGTGCAGGAAATCCATGCATGTTCAAAGAAGAAGGAATGAATGCTCTTCTTCCCTTGTTTAATCACAACTTTGTACCGAAGACATGGTGTGTCTGAGTATGACTCAGACAATCTTGGGTACCCTCAACAGCCGCTGGACAAGACATTAATCATGACACTCGTGAAGCCTAAAGGAGTAGGAAAAGAGCAGCTACGAGTCAAACCTCATATGCAACAGATGAGCAACCAGACCCAACAATTGAAATCTTGAGGCAGATGCATAGGGATCAACAAGCATTCTTCGCTTACCAAAAGGCCAAGACACAGTGGTTGGAAGAGATATGGGCCATGCAAGCCCCTTCTCATGTGTTGAAAGCTCTAGAGTTTCCAGATTATATTTTGGGAAATATTGAACCAATGGTTGTTGCTGAAGGAGAAAAGAGACCCACAAAAAAAGAGATGGGAAAGAAGAAGAAGAAGAAGAAGGACAAATAGGCAAAGAAGAAAGATATTGGTGAGACTAGCAAGGGCGTGTCGGCAGACACCAGTCAAAGCCAAAACAAAAAGAAGAAAAAGCTAAGGAAGGCTTATCCGTCTCCACCTCCAGAAATGGAGGAAACCCCAAAGAATAAGAAGCTCAAGGCTAAGTGGAAAAAGAAGGAGCCAGCTGTAGGCATGACACCGCCTGCCAGCCTTGTAATAAACGCCAACAAATTTGACCTGAATAAGTCAGACCAGGAGGAGGAAGGAACAGAGAAGGATAAAGTTTTGGAAACCATGTTATCAGAAGCAGAAAAAGATGCTGAGGACTTGAACAAGGTGGATGCTACTGAGGAGGAAGAAAGGAGTAAGAAAAAGGAGGATGTTGAAGAAGAAAAAGTGCAATCTGAAGGAGGGACTGAGGAGAAGGAAGCGGAAGGAATAAGGAGATATTACTCATCCACAGAAACTGAGAAAGAGGAAATTGCCAAAGGAGACGACGAAGTTGACAGTGACGAGACAGAAAAGACAAGAGCTGAGCCAGAACCCCTCCCTGTCATGGAACCTGGCGCAGATAAAGAAGACAATGTTGTGGAGGAGCAGCCAAAGGGAAGTGGAGAACAGCCACAACAAAAGGCAAAAAGTCCTATGAAGGCTGCTAGGAAGGAGGTTGCTGCTACTACAGCTGAAGAGGGAAATGACAAAGGCCTATGAGTGCAGGAGAGCAAGAGGAAAAAGAAGAGGCAACCTCTGCAGGCTCCAAGGAAAAGCTCCAGGCTAAGGGCCTAAGTGGTAAATGTGAAAATAGGCGCGCACTATCTTGCCACCTCTCATCACTAAACAGTGAGGACACTGTCCTTACTAAGTTTGGGGGAGGGCATCAGTACTCAGCCTATTTTCACTCAATCTAACCTTGTTTTTGTCTTTTACTGTCGTTTCTACCTATGACTGTTGTTTTATGTCTAAGTTTGGATATTGTGTTTGGTTGGCCATGTTTTGAGCCAAATGTTTTAGTTTCAAATGTTTTAATTTTCTTGTGGGGATGCTGTAATGCTCCCAGAACTTGATGACCTGCAGTTTTATGTTTTGTTTTAATGCTATGCGTGGAACTTTTTGGTGATTATTTCTTTCATGTTAAAATTCTGTGTATCATAACTTAGAATAAGGAAGAACTAGGGAATGTTGGGATTCAACTAAGTCAGGAGCTTAAATTTTAATTTCTGGGATCAAGAATAAAAAAAGGGAATGAAGATGTTAGGTGTTAGAAAAGAAAGGTGTAAGAGTTTCACCAAATGAGTTTGACAGAGGATATTGATGTTCTAAGTCACGACAACACTATTCTCCTAAACCAGCCAGAAATTTTTTTCCAAAAGAAACTGAATTGTGAAAATCAAGGGAAAGGTTGAAATCCTAGGAATCACAAAGGGAAGGACAAGAAGATTTAAATAATGATTGGGACGACCACGGAAGGGACACACTTCACACAAAGACACACAAAAGTGTGCAAAAAAGTGGCAAAGACCACCAATAGAGTTCTTATGCCCGAAACTGGAGGAACAGCAAGCGTCTTCATCATAATATCCAGTTGAACTCACATGAGAAGATTCTGAGATGAGACGTCTTGCCAAATAATAATAATAATAATAATAATAATAATAATAATAATAATAATAATAATAATAATAATAATAATAATAAGTGAATAAGTGTGGTCCCGAATGTGTTAGTCAAAAATATCAAATGAGAATCAGGACAGAATTCCCTAGTGAAACCAAAAGAGAAGAAACCCTACTCAAGAAAGTACACAAGGAGGGATCAAAAAGAGAAAATTGTGGCTTGTTTCCTAGAAGAGTAGGGTCGTGACATGAGCGTCAGTTTCCCTTTGTGCTAGCAAAACTTTGGGGCAATTGCAAAGCTGAGCAACTCGCACCAGTACTGCTTCCTAACCCTTCCAATTCTTAAAGCCTCATTACACTGCTAAACCAGACTGAAGATGTTGAGAACCAAATTCACTTCCCTATGTCTTTCACTGTCACATCACCCGAGGACAGGCGATCATTCAAGTTTGGGGGAGTGATAACACTATTTTAGTGTGTTACTTTAACCCAATTTATGTGGCATTTCTAGTTCTTGATTTCACTTATGTAGCATGAGTTTAAGGTGTTTTAGCATGATTTAATCTTTAAGCACTTTATGTGCTTCTTTTACGTTTTCTTTGTGTTTATGCTCTAAAAGGAAGTTAGATGATGATGAGAAGAGGCATGACCCCAGTTGCCAGAGTCTGGAGCAGCATGAGGAGCTATTAGGAGAGTTGATGGTTTAATCAACCATTTCACCAAGAGAGTTGGAGATTGATGATGAAAAGCCAATAATGACTAGGGCTCACGTGGCAGCATTATGAAAAGCAATGGAGCAAAAGGAATGGATAAGATCAAGAAAGCTTGAGGACAAAAGGTAGTACGGTGGGGACCACTCAGCAGAGAACGCCCAGCACCTGCACCACCAGCCGTCTGCTCTGCTCCACCAGCCTGCTACAGCCGCCTGCTAAAACCAAATTTGTCTCCCACCAACATCTATACCAGATTACTTGCAATGGAAGGATTGATGAACAGGTGTCCCACATGAAGGATTTGATTTGGGCCTAACCTTATTTTCCTCAAGAGACCCGCGATCTAAGAAAGGAGGAACTACCACTTCCACTCAACACTATTTAAAGAGAGCTTGTGCATTGAAGACGGGGAGACGAGAGATTCCACACACAATAATATTTTCAGTTTTTAAAGTTATTTTCAGTTTCTAGAATTAGAGTATTTGGAGAGTATTCTTTTCTTCTCCAGACCTGTACGTTCTATTGAGAACTGTCGTGACTGAAGAGAGCTGTTGCTGTTTAACCAACGCAAGAGATCTCCAAGTTATTATTAGGTTGCATTTCTTTACTCTACTTGTAAGATGATGTTTCCTATTAATTTCATTCCAGTAGTTTGTACTCAGCTCATCATGAGCTAAACCTTTGTTTGATGAGACTAATGAAGTTAGTATAAAAGTTGTTTTTATGTTAATATGATGTGTTGGTTAGTGTCTTATTTTGTTATGTGTTTTTATGCTATAAACTTGGTTCTTAGAGTGATCAACTAGGAAAAAAGTAAATGCTTGTTGTTGAGAGAGATCCAATAAACATGTGGATTTCATAAAAAAAAAGTGGTTAATAAAGTAGGATAGAGATATTCACTTAATTCAACTTTCTTAGAGATAAGAAGTTGAGGCCATAAAGATTTTTCAGAATTAAACCCAGACGTATTTTAGGGTTACAAGTGAGACTTAGAGATTTGTTCCCTTGCCCTAGTTATACATGTTTTTGATGTTGTAGAGATACACCACTAGACCATGTTCTGACCTTTTGAGGCACGACACTTCACATCATAAAGACATCTCAAACACCTAATACTAATGGATTTAGCTCATCAACTATTCTCTCTGATATTTTAACTCCTTTTTAGTTTTAAGTTATTTTAGTTATTTGTGTGTACTCTTGTTCCCTTTTCTAATATTTCTATTACCTTGCTCATACTTTGCTTAAACAAAGAAAGCTAATATTAGTAGTTCAAATACTTTACACTTCGTTGTGGGTTCGACCTTTATTTTATCACTTGCTACATTACCAAGCATGTATACTTGCATGTGACACCATTACTCTAAACCAATTAAAAGAAAAATATTACATAAATTAGAGTATATTGGAAGTAAACAAGTTTTTGGCGCCGTTGCCGGGGAAGTGAAAAAAAAATTGAAAAACTATATTTATTGTTCTTTTTGTTTAAGATTGTATTTGAGCTTTTAACGTTTGCTGTGATTTGGTGATACGACAGGCTTAAGCTATTGCATGCGCAGTTAGCCTGATTTCGCTGGGCGAAGCTAGTGTCGCTGGGCGATACTACCTTTCGTCGGGCGAGTTGCACCAGAAGAATTGCTGACTGTCATGCTCCGGCGGGCGATGCTTTTTTCGCCGGGTGATACTACCTTTCGTTGGGCGAAGCATGGGGCGTAAGGAAATAAGGAAATTCCAGTAGCATTCCAAGTTTTTGAGCTTTCGCCGGGCGATACTTTTGTCGTCGGGCAAAACTAGATATTTGTTGCCAGGGTGTCCAAGTACGCAGCTGGTGTGAGAGTAATAAAGTGCTCCGCCGGGCGAAGCCATTCTTCCGCTGGGCGGTGCGTCTAAGACAAAATTTTGTATTTACTTCATTTTACTTCATTTTTGTTATGTTATGTTGTTTGGGGGTGATTTTTGCTCTCCCAACTTCATCAACCTCATTCTTTGGTAGAGGTAGCTAGAAAACAACATGGAAGCTTGCACACGGATGAACCGGAGTGGATTGATCATTGATCGACTCTGACAATCCGCGAGATGTTTGGTTCATTTATTTTGTTCTTTGTGTTTTTATTCTTTGTTGGGTTGTGTATATGTATTTACTATGATCTCATGTATATTTGTCGCCCATGGCGTTGTATGAAATCTGCTTTACAAATCTTTATTGGTGATTGTCTCTGATTTTTGCTTTATGCCCGAAGTTTGTATTGTGTTAGAGATAAACATCGCGAACTTTGATTAGGGATGATTATCTGTTAGTTTCTGGATGCTAGAGATAGATTTAGAGCTAACAATCTTCAATAGGCGTCGAAGCTTAATGCCTCCGTGTCTTGAGTCGGGTACGAGAGTGTCGACGATGGTAGCACGGTTGTTCTCTCAACTTTGCGTTAGACATAACATTTGTTATGAGCGATGTTGGGTGATATTGAGGAGTATTGTAGGTTGAGTATAGCTGGCCGGTAAGTTTAAGTTTGTGAGGAGTGAATTATGTGCATGCCGAATAAGTTTCTTCTCTCTGAAGAATGAATTCTTTTTATGTTGATATTTACTTTTATGTTTTCTTGTTTAAAACCATTTTAATCCAAACTCATAAATGCGAGAGATTTTCGAACGACATTCTTTCCCTCGAACCGATCTCTGTGGACATGATAAATTCTTGGATAAATACTTCCAAATATTTTTGTTGCTTGCCGCTATTCCGCTTCAACAGTAGCATAGAGTTATCACTTGTGAATAGTTACCCTTAGAGCATGTTTGAATACTTTAGAGTACTTTTGGGGTACTATAGAGTCATTTTTGAGGATGGAGAGGTATTGAGCTGTTTTTGAGTTTCTTTTAGAATTTTTTATGAGTAAGAGTTTTGAGTAATAACATAACTTTACTATTTTTGATGAAAAATAAATATATTTTTTTAAAACATATTTTTTGAGTTTAGTAATCTGAAAGGATTACAGTGACGATCTTAATTGGAGCTTTTAGATGTTTAGTAATGCGAAAGAATTACAATAATGACCTTAATTGGTGATTTTTGATGTTTAGTAATTCGAAAGGATTATAGTGACGACCTTAATTGATATTTTTTGTTGTTTAGTAATCCGAAAGGATTACAGTGACAACCTTAATTGACAATTTTTTTATGTTTAGTAATCCGAAAGGATTATAGTGACAGGCTATGATTGGAAATCTATAGGTTCAAGAGTGGAACCTTCTGATGATGTTTTTGATGATGTTTATGATGTTAACAATGCTTATGATGTTTATGATGCTTATGATGTTGATGGTGTTTATAATGTTTATGATGTTAATGATGCTTATGATGTTGATGATACTTATGATGTTTATGAGGTTGATAATGTTGATGAGGTTGCATGCTTACATTGTACATGATCATGAATGAACTTATTTCAGAGTTAGGTAGGACTTCGATCCAGTGATGTCGTGGTTCAGAGAGGGACTATGACAGTCTCACATCCAGAGAGGGGCACATTTCAAGAGGAACCGGAGGCATGGGTAAATTAGTAACATATCTCTGATCCCAAAAATATGATACCAAATGCATTTTGATGAGGAGATTGTGGCATTAGCATTTGAATCATCATTTTACTTTGATTGCGTTTTTATGTGAATGGTGTACTTATGAATTCGTTAATTACCATCCTGCTGCTAATTTTCGGCGTTATCACTTGTAAGGTATATTCTCACCTCTTTTTGTTGTTGTGGCATTTGCGTTCATCTAAAGTACAGATATTCAGGTACTCAGCATAAGCACTTGCTTGCAAGTTGAAAAATGGCATTGGAGGTTGTCTTAGTTTATATTTACATTTATCACTTTTTAGTGGTTTATATGCTCTGATCTGTAACATCGGGGATGAGGCGCATTGTTTTGTTTGAGTTGTTGTTTAAAGTTATTTCTTTGAGTATTTGCTTTAAATATTTATTTTATGTTTTGAGATATTTTGATTTCTGCTGCGAAATTTTTGAAAAATACTCTTGAAGTTGCATGTTTTGTTTTGAGTAGCATCATGAGTTGTGAAAAATATCTTTTATATTAAGAGTCGAGGTTTATGGTGTTACAACCTCAATCTGTAAGCCAATGTTCGTGAGTAAATCTGAGCGTGAATATGTTTAATTTTGAGGAGATTTATAAATTTGAGTATGAATATGTTTAATTTCAAGGAGATTTAGCAAAGATATTTTTAAGAAAGAATTGATAAAAAGATTGTCCATGACCAAATCGGATTAAATGAAGATTTAAAGTGAATAAAGATCATATCATATCAAATATAATCTTGATCAAAATCAAATATGTTATTATCAAATCAAATGCCCATTAAAGAAAAGCCCAACATATGAATTGTTATATAAAGACTCATCCTAACAACAAAAGAAGTGCAAGCAAGAGTTAAATATCCAGAGTGTTAAGTTTTGTTATTTGAGTCGTTGTTCTTGTTGTTTATTGTACACCTCTATAGCGCCAAGTTCTATATCTAAGGCATAGAGGTTGATTATGTTAGTTGAGTTGTATTTCAACAATCCTTAAACATGTTGTAAGCATTGATCACTAGGGTTAGTGATTAAGAGGAAGTGAGAAGGGTTCTCATATTTAGGGGGGTCCTAAATAGAAAGTCACAGGTAGTATTAGGAAGAGAGGCATTGGCAAGGTTTGTTCATCTAATACTATTGTACTAATGTTATTGAGAGTGGATTTACTTTCTTAAGTTGGAAGCCCCCCAGATGTAGGTGTCGTTGCACCGAACTGGGTTAACAATCATGTGTGTTCCTTACTACTTTATGATTTAATTCTCGTAATCTGTTAATCTCCTATAAAGCACGTTGTACACATTGTCGTAGACATTGTGTCCAACATCAGTGCTGCGAAGAACACAATTTCAGTTTTCATAATAGTTTGGGAGAAATTTGGTTAGGGCTGTTTGGATAGCAACAAATTGGGTGATTTTTATTAGTATGGATTTCATTTTATTTGTAGATGAATTTAAATATGTTAGTAAAATGCTCAATCTTGTTAATATTCTCATTTGGGAATGAGTGGTAGTTAATTTTAAAGGGTTGGTTGATTATAAGTTTGATCCTTGAAACTTGAATCATATGGTTTGTTTGTCCGAGGATATTTGTTGTATTGGGTATAAAACCTTAATGAAAAGCAAAAATAACTTGAGTTGAAATGCTGCAATGGAGTCCTATAGGACAACACTAACAAAGCTTTGGAATAAAAAGTTGTCAAGTACTGTACTTTTAGAAAGTACAATTGGCGTCCACCGTTAGTCTTGGTAAAATTGACTTGAGCCACACTCATCATCAATCACCACCCATTTTCATCACCTTCCCCTGGAGGATGCAAAAATGAGATTCCAAGAATACTATCACGCCATTTTCAGTGGGTTTTCCAGCGGAGGAAAATCTTGTTCTTCTCGCATAAAATATAGTAGGCAAGTGGTGGAGGTAAGCACCATAGCTGCCAACACCAAAGAAACCCTGGAGAAAGAGCAAGAGTCTAAAATCACCTTCTCCAAAAAAGATGCCCTCAACATTTTCCCTCATAAATATAATCATATGGTCAATACATTACAATATGGTGATTGTGATATAAAATGGGTATTGACCGACCCTGAGATCTGAGTAGACGTCTTGTTCTAAAGCGCCTTTTAGGGGATTCAGCTTGACCTAGATGACATTAGAGGATTCCAAGGTTCTCTAGTTGGTCTGTCAAGAAACAAATGCATGTGAGAGGTCACATAATGCTCAAAACAAAGTTTATTTGATGCAAGCGCAAGAAAAATCAAAGTAAAATATCTTGTATTAGACGTCTTATCCCCATAAAATGTCATCTTGGGGTGGCCCGCCCTCAACTTATTAGGGGCAGTTATGTTCACCCTTCATTTAAGCCTAAAGTATATGCTACTTGGAGGGAGAATTGGAGTTGGCCCAAGGGGACCAGGAGATCGCCCAAGAGTTTTATCAAAATAACTTGGAAATGAGAATGGAGCATGTCACCATAGACATTGTCCTTATGCCAGACGCACAAAGGTAGATGTTGTAAGTTGGGATCCTAGATTAGGGGTAGAGAACGGAATGATCACCTCTCACAAAAGATCTAAAATATGTGTGTATCGGTCTTTTGGACCACTAAGTCACCAATTTAGGCATCTCCTTATCTAATTATGAGGAGGAGGAACTTGTCTCCCTATTGAGGAGGAACAAATACTTATTCTCTTGGGCACCCTCTAACATTCAAGGGATAAATACGATAATGGTTTTCTATCTCCTCGCCATTAATCCCATTATGAATCTAGTATAGGAATCCAAATGTGGGCGAGGAGAAGAGAGAAACCATTTATGATGAAGAGCAAAAGCTAAGAAGTGTCAACTTTATAATTGAGGTTAAGTACCCATATTGGTTGGCCAACATAGTCTTGGTACAAAAGTAATCAATCAAATGGCGCGTGTGCATCAACTTCACTGACCTTAACGCCACATGGCTTAAAGATTTATACCCCTTACCCAATATAGATCGTCTGATTGATAGGTCCTCTAGCTACAAAATGTTGAATTTCATGGATGCCTATTATGGTTATAACCAGATCAAAATGGATCCTATAAATGCGCCCAAGACAACATTCATGTCAAATCATGACAATTACTATTACAATTTCATGCCCTTTGGACCAAAGAATGAAAGTGTCACCTATCAAAGAGTCGTGAGCGTTGTATTCTTAAAGCAAATAGGATGCAACCTGGAAGTTTATATTGATGATATGATAGTCAAGACATCATAAGGGGAAAAGCCACACTGAAGACCTAGAAGACATCTTGGAATCACTCAGGAGCTACAACATGCGCCTAAATCCAGCTAAGTGTTCCTTCGGTGCGCAAGAGGGTAAGTTTCTAGGGTTTATGTTGACCAAGAGAGGTATAGAGGCGAACCCAGATAAGTGTCATGCCATCATCAACATGAGAGGCCCTCCAACGTTAAAAGGGTGCTTATATGCACTATCACATTTCATTTCTTGTGCAAGTGACAAGGCTCTCCATTTCTTTGCCACTTTGAAGGAAATAAAAGAAGTTTGAGTGGCGAGCGAGCGCGAGTAGTTGTCCGCCAACTTGAAAGCTTTCTTGGAGTTGCCGCCCATTTTGACACATCCAATAGCCGACTCGACCCTCTACTTCTATCTATCTATTACTGACCAAGCGATGAGTTTCGTCTCGTCCAAGAGACAAACAAAATCCAGTGGTTTGTCTATTTCATAAGCAAGGTATTTAAGGGCATTGAGGCCTGATATCATAAGATTGGGAGGCTAGCCTGGGCAGTCGTGATAACTATAAGAAAACTCATGCCCCACTTTCAAGGGCACTATGTAATGGTAAAAATCAACTGCCCCATTCGACAGGTCCTGAAGAAGCTAGATCTAATAAAAAGGATGGTGTCTTAGGCAGTTGAGTTATCTTTATACGACATCCAATATATATATTTATAGGAAGTATCAAGTCACATGTATTAGCTGATTTTCTAATAGAGTTCAACTTGCTAATAGGCAAAGAGACCCACTACGCATGGATACTATACGTAGATGGTGCCTTCAAACAATTTTGGTCACATTCTTCCACTTTTGCACTTAAAATAGATTACATGGCTATTTTTTTTTTATGAAGTGTAGTTATATTTTTCATCTTTAAAGGTTTACAAAAGTTTTTTATTTATTTTTTATTTTTCTCTCACTTTTTACACTAGAAATTGAGACGTATTTTTAATAACATATAACTTATATATTTTCTTTTTAAAGATTCACAAATATTTCTAAATAATAATTTGTCATTTTTCACAATTAACCGATCATTTAAAAATATACATATAATTAATTTTAAATATAAAAGTATAAATAAAAGAAAATCAAACGATTTGAATTTGAAATATAATATTAGTTTCATGAATAGGATAAAATACGAGACTAAAATTTTAGTTTAACTTAAATAAAAATATACAAAAATATATTTATTTTTTTTGTTGCAAAAACTAAAAGAATATATTAAACGATTATCCTAACTCAAAATGTTCAAAGAATATTAAAAAATATACTCCACAAGAGAGAAGACATTAATTAAAAACACCATACCATATAATTATTTTATATATTCACTTCTTAAAAAATAAGATAAAAGTGTTTTAAAAGAGAAGGTTAAGTTGTGTAATTTACCCTAACCTTAGTAATTAAGATAAGTTTAAACACAAAACCATTGGCTTCTTACTTTTCTTTACCTTGTTGAGTTGCGCCCATAGTCCAATGACCAAAACCACAAACCAGTCTATGGTTTTCTTTAAAACAATTTTCATTCCCAAAAACCAGGAACTTTATTTTTTATTTTTTATGTTGTTCTATTGTTTTTTTCAATTCAAAAACCACTGCTACTGGACCCCACTCCTCAATATGTGGCGATTCGAGTATGATTTACGTGACTACCACACGCTAAATTCCATACCCTTGATTTTTGTGCATATTTGCATGGCTCCTTTGGCCGTTTTTAACCTTTAACCTTTTTCGTTTTTGTTTGGTAAATTTCGTAGTTTATGGAACTTTCAGAGGGCAGTTTTGGGTACTGAAAAAAGTGACAGTAAGCTGATCAGAGAGAATCGCGTGTCATATAATAATAATAAGGCTAAAATACAGTTTTGATCCTCCTATTTGTTAAAATTCACGATTTTGGTCCCCTATTTTCTTTTTTAACAGTTTTGGTTTCTCACTCCAATTTTGGCCAAAATAAATGATGAACAGTACTTGTTCCATACATGAACAGTATATGTCCGTACATGAACAGTACATGAATAGTGAGGGGTGGAGAACCAAAACTGTTAAAAAAGAAAATTGGGGGACCAAAACCGTGAGTTTTGACAAACAGGGGGACCAAAACTGTATTTTAACCAAATAATAATAATAATAATAATAATAATAATAATAATAATAATAATAATAATAATAATACTATAATATAATAATAATAAGAAATTTTGAAATTTGATTTAACAATTGAGCATAATATTCGCAAGGAAGTGGGTCCGAATCTGCGACATCTCACTTTTATTTTTAATGGCAAAATTTTGAGTTACTAGTTTACTTTTAAAAGAAAAATATTTATTCTAAATCATAACTCTTTCTTTAATCTATGTATTTTAATAGATCATTTATATTCTTAATCGAGCAAAATATTTTAAAAAATAATTATACAAATAAAACTAATATCATATAATTTTTTTTATAATGATTAAATATTAAATTTTTATATTATATAAAATAATTAGATCAAAATTAAATGTAATAGTTGATCATTATATTTGTATAAATTGCTCTAATTTTTAAAAAATAGTTAGATTAAAATTTAGAGAAAAAAGAAAAAGCACTGACAGTGTAAAATATTTTACACTGTAAACCAATCACAACCATGTATCAGAATAAAACATATTTTTATTTTAAAAATACTGATATTACATTACAATTATAAATATTTTGATTGGTTGCATGTGTAAAATTGTCTTATACTGACAGTGCACTACCATTAAACCCTAAAATTTATATATCAATCATTTATATTAGTGAGTACACTTTATTTTTATTTAAATAGTGTTTAAAAAATTAAAAAATAATTATGATAAAAAGTTTTAAATTTTAAATATATACTAAAAAAATTATACTTTAAAAAAATAATTTTTAAATTCGTGAAGCAAACAAACTAAATTTAACAAGATAACATTAATGAATTGAAGTTGTTTATGAATTTAAAATGAATTTAATTTGAATTTAAATATATTTATATTAAACGCAAATTAAATTTTAAATTGAACCAATTCATATAGAGTAAAGTAGAATTAATTTGAATTAACTCGATTCATTTTTAACCCTATATATGTGACTCCCAACCATATCTTTTTACAACATTTATTTTTTTTTAAATAAAATAATTTAAGTTATCAATTTATAAAAAATACATTATTTTTTAAATAATTAAAAAAAGTTTAAAATTTCCATATTTAATGGCTGCTCATCAAATGATGCATCTGAACGTGGCATGATGGTGTTGCTGTTCCACGCCAATGACGTGAGCCTCCACAAATGGAGAGTATAAGCACGCGCATAGACTGAGCGTAGGTTACATTGTCCCCACACAAATGGAAATAAACTCATAAAGCTTCGTATCCTTGAAACTAGAAAGTGGTTCAAACTTCCAATCTTCTTGAAGAGCCAAAAGAAAAAAAAGTTGTGCTAAAGGTGTAAAAATAATGGTTAATAATAATTTATCAGTAACAGTTTTTGTCAAATAATAATGCTAATAATAAAAGTAGCAACTTATATAAACATTATACACCTAATTTCTAAAAATAGGATTCACTTACAAAAAATTTCTATCTATTTATCAATATTATTTAACCATTTTTTAAATCTTTTTCTATAACCTACAATAACTAAAATCATAAAACAATTATCTCGCTTTAAATATAAATTTGTAAAAATAATACTATGTCCATGCCATATTATAAATCATTTAAATTTAAAAAATTATTTAATTTAAAATAGGTTTAATTAAAATTTTAATCGTATTTTATTTGATTTACAGAATTAATTTCTTTATTTAAAAACAATTTTAACCATTCTTTCACATTGTTTACTTAAAATTAACATGTTTATTTTAAATAATATGTAACTTGTGAAATTTGACAAATTATTATGTAGGATTTTTTTGTGAAATTTTATATAAAAAATATAATTTAAAAATTGAAAATTCATTGATTTGTAATGTAAAAAAATTAGAAAAAAAAACCAAAACTGTTTAAATTTAAAATGTGGATACTAATTTTATAAATTAGATTAAAAATATATAAAAATATAATTTAGCCTTTATAATATCATTTTATATTATTGATGAAATATTAGTTTCATTTTTCTAATTATTTATACTATCATTTTTTCTTCATTTTACTTTATTCATCCTAAATTATATATATTAGACAAAGCGAGTGTCTATAAAAAAATAAGAGTTTGTAAACTTTTTGACTGACTTTCGAAAGAGAAGATTGACATTTAGAGCAATATATATTTTGATGTAGAGATGATTAGGAGGAAAACATGCATATACATAATGTATATTTTAGATCTAATAATCTAATTGTTAAAAAAGTTTAATGTTGATGTAGAGATGATTAAGAGGAAAACATGTGTATACATATATTTTAGATCTAATAATCTAATTGTTAAAAGAGTTTAATGAACTACCGTTAATATAAAAAAGTTTATACGATCGTTCAATAAAAAATCACCAATTAATCAAATAATTTAAATCATTTTAGATTATCATTATGATGTAACGAGATGTATATCATTCGGTGTAAAATTATTTCACACCGTCGGTGCATCTCCTATTTTTTTTTATTAAAATTTTACCATTAAAAATGAATAAATAAGTGGAAAGTCATGCATGTATTATCATTGCAATCAAATGTCCCTACAATAATCAATTAAGCTAAATTAATAAATAATGAAAATACATCTTTTATCAATACTTTCTTAATATTACATAATTATCACATTTAAATCAATACTTTCTTAATATTATAATAATTATCACATTTATATTTTTTAAAATTGTGTGAAAATTTTTCACTTTTAATTTTTGATATAACTTTATTTCTTTTTTATTTATTGTTTTTCTTACCAATTAAGAAACTGTAAAATGGACAAATTGGTAAAACACATAGTAATTTAAATCATTTTATAAAAAAAAAACCTAAAATTAATCCATTGTTTTATGTACAATATAAAAAAAACTCCCTAGAAAAAACAATTGCTAAGAAACAGCTGCGCGTCTCCTTAAACATGTGAAAAAACCCAACAGCGCCGGAAACTCCCAACAAACAACTATATAATTGCCTCTTCACTCCCACAATCTCAATCCTTTCTCTCTCACCAAAAGAAAGAAAAAGAAACCTTCTTCCTATTTTACATAAAAGTTAAATTTTTATATTTCTAATCAATTAGAAGCAAAAAAGAAAACAAAGGTTGTATCAAAATGAGAATGTCTTGTAATGGATGCAGAGTTTTAAGAAAAGGGTGTAGTGAAGATTGTTGTATAAGACCATGTTTGGAATGGATCAAGTGTCCTAAATCACAAGCTAATGCAACTCTTTTTCTTGCTAAGTTTTATGGTCGTGCTGGTCTCACCAACCTCATCAATTCCGGCCATGAAAATCTTCGCCCAGGTAAACAATTATCCTCAGATCACTATTATAAACAAAATTTCACTTTTCAGATAAATAGAATAAGTGATGTATCTGAGCTGATGTATGTGATATGCATGTTGAATTTTTGAATTTATCAAATAATTGATGTATCTGAGCTGATGTATCTAATATGCATGTTGAATTTTTAAATAAATTATTGAATAATTGATGTATCTGAGCTGATGCATGTTGAATTTTTAATTGAGTTATTGAATAATTGATGTATATGAGAGATGATGTATGTATATGCATGTTGGATTTTTTTAAAGAATTTAGAGTTTTTTTTTTTTTTTTTGAAAATAAATTTATATAAAATTTTCATATTGATTGTGATTTTTTTGGGTTTTTTTCAGCAATTTTTCGTTCATTGCTATATGAGGCTTGTGGGAGGATCGTGAACCCGGTTTATGGGTCTGTGGGTTTATTATGGTCTGGAAGCTGGCAGCTCTGTCAAGCTGCGGTTGAAGCTGTTTTAAGAGGTGAGCCGATTACGCCGATTACTTCAGAGTCTGCGAGTGGCCCACCGTTGAAGGCCTATGACATACGCCACGTGTCAAAAGAAGGTAATAACTCGGAGGAGACTCAGCGAGTCAAGACTCGGTCTCGGTTCAGACGAGCCGTGAAGCCGGAGCTCGGAAAAGAAACCAGTTCCGCTAAAGAGGTTGCGAACCGGTCTGAATCGTTGATGAGTGAGCCGGGGAAAGATAACGAGAGTGGGGTTTCGGTGGAAACTTCGATCCTTTTTCATGAAGAACCGGAGTCCGAAGCTAAGGCAAGTGACCGAGCCGAGGAAGGTGTGAGTGATGAGGTTGGTTTGGAGCTTAGGCTTGGGATCGAACCGGTTGCATGTGAGGAATATTTGGTTCCTATAAAGAAGAGGAAAATTGGGTTGAAGGATTGTGGTGTTCCTTGCAAGATGGAGCTTGGGCTTGAGCTTGCGGCTTAAACGGCTTGGACTGTGTTTAACTTAATCGGCTTCTATATATATGAAGAGTATTGTGAAAGAGATGAGAAGTTTAGATGTAGAAGAAGAATCTATTTTATTATGCCTTTATTTTACTTAATTTCTTGAAACTTTCCCCTTTTTTTTGGGTTAATCTTGAGAACGTGGAGATGTACAAATTTGGGTATGTAGAGAAAATTAAAAAGTTTAAAATAAAGTATTTATTGCATAGATTATTTTTTCTATTAGTATCCATAATTTCACTCATTGCAATATAAAACAAGTGGAACGAGGGGGAGATGTAATTCGCATTTCTCTGGGTAAAAAAAACTTCTTAACAAATGTTCTAGGATACTTTTAAAGATTTTAAATAAAACAATATTTTATTCAAAAGTTAACCATTTTATTTTTTAAGGTATTAAATATGCACAATTCAAAGAAAAATTGTCATTTTAAGGTCTTAAAGAGTGATTCTAAGACACTCTCAAATCATTTCCAAAAAAACCCATAAACCCATATTTCTCTTGATAAAAAACCACGGTTCTCCAATCAAATATTACCTAATGAAAATAATTTAAGAAAATATTTGTATTCATAAAATAAGTGGAATGACAAAATCGTGTTCAAAAGCTAAATCTATCCAATAGAAAATTATTAATCAAATTGAAAACTGCCAAAAAGCTAAATCTGTAAAAAAAAATCACATGTGTATGAATAATTTAAACAAAATGCATTCCATTACAATTCAAACTTCACTACCAAATCAAAGTGCATTATATTAAAATTCAAACTTCACTTAACCAACCAAAACCCCAAACCTATTCTTCCTTAACCTTATGAATATAAATGTTTTCTCTTCCTCACATTTAATATTTCAATTTTAGTCTTCTCATATCTCTTCTAGCAGGATCACACATTCTTTCCATCTTCTTCGAACATCTCTCAATTCTTCTCTAATCTCTCATCTCTTGTGATCTTTCTTATTCATCTTCTTATTTTTATGTTATTGTGCTCTCTTTCACTTTTGTTTTTTATCACATTTCTTCTTTTCTAATCTTTCTTATCTTTTGTTATTTCCTTTTCATTTTTTCTAATCTCTCATCTCTTCTATTTTCTATTTTATTATAATGTTTTTTATATTGTTTTATGTTTTTATTGCTCTTTTGTCTAATCTTATTTTTACATGATAAATTTGAAGTTGTTGTCCAAATACGATGAGTTTTTTTTATTTAGTAATGTATGAATGACTAAAAGTGAAAGATTCCTACCTTGCAGAGTTAGAAAGACATAAAGTGTGGGAGTAGGTGGCATTGGGAATACGCGCATTAAATGCAAGTCTCATCAGTGAAACATTTTGTATGAATAGTACGCCATGTGGCCCTAGTTCCCTAGGGTAAAGTGTAATGTTGTGCTTTAGGTGCTCGAGTACACTCAAGTGTCATTGTGATATCGAGGTGAGTTTTGTCCATTAATTTTTGTATACCTCCCTTCCTTCATTCTAGGGTGTTGATTTGTCTCCCTCACTCTGTTACATAAAAGTAGTTTCTTTTCTTAGGTTACGTTTCACCTTTTGTGCAAACTGTCTTTTTTTTTCTTTGCCAACTTTGATCATCCCTTCCTAAACTCTGGTGACAACTTGCTCTACTTGTTTTTTTCCTTTTCAAATTTTACAACTCATTTGGTTACTTGCCGTTCTAGCGGTTTTCATTGTAGCTTTAGTTTTGCATATTCAATCTCTTCTAGGCACCATTTATACCCTTTTTGTTTAATGTTCTCGCTTCATACTCTTTTTTTTAGCAATTACCAATTTAGAAGATGAACATGCAAACATTATACACATACCCATTGACGATGATATAAGAAACATCTCTGGGGTGGTAGACCCAGAAATACAGGGTGTTTCTCCTTTGGAAGGTATTCTCCCTTTAGCCAATCTCATAGTCCTTAGTGCCATTTTTTAGTCTAGGAAAGGTTATATCGAAAGTGGTAATGGACTTATGAATATTGTTTTGGTGGAAATGCAGAGAACCCTCGTAGGAGAAGCTAGAGGGATAAACCTGGATCTTCCTATTATTGGAGAAGCTGGTATTGGTTCCTCTTCTTTGGTGTTTCCCGTGGTAGACTATGAGTCTGTTGAAGTGTATCGGGATGATCCAAGGGCTCACTCTTACATTAGAGCTTTTAGGTCTTTGATCAGGAGCCCATTGGCAAGGAAGTTAGGGAGAATTTTAATTTCTGGTGTTATTCCATAACTTATGACTGGTATTTTATTTTCGTTGACAATGGGACGGAAATGGTTTAAAAGGACCAACAAGGTCTTGACTTTCCTGCCAACGCCGCTCATTATTTTTGGATGGATATGGAATTGTTGATAACAACTTACATTTTTCGATAGTATCCAAAGCTTAGAGGGCGCCCATCAAAATGTAGAGGTATTGAATAATTTAAGAATCACTCCCTTTCAACTACACTCGGTAGCTTTGACCTTTATGAGGGTTTTCCAACATTGGCTTGAGTACTAGAATAAAGTGCCAACTTTAAATTTATTGTTCAACATCTTCAACATAACATGTACTTCTGCCAAGGCGGATCGGCGGCAAGGGTTGCTCTCACTCCGTCAACTGAAGAATGTGTTTGATGTTTACGTTGATAGTAGTAACGACTTTAAAGATCAATACTTCTTCGTTTTCCCTCAGATTCCATAAGTCCATTCCTATTTCTGTGTTCTTTCAAAAGATAACCTTTCCCTTTCCATCCCTCGTGCTCTGGAGTCTGCCAAATGTGGGAATAGATTCCAAAAATTTTGGACTTGAGACCACTTCTTCTGAACTCCAAACTAATATTCATTTATATTGGAAGCTCTGATCTCAAACGAGGAAGAATTCAAAGAAAACATATTCACCTTCTAGGAGAGCATGGGTTACAAACCTAGAGTCGGCCCTTCAAATGTGCCTCCTACGCAACAAAAGAGACAATACATTGATACACGGTTTTGTAGAAGTGGCCTATGTGTAGGAAAGAAGTGGCCTAAGTCAGTAGATATTTCCCATGAAAAGGTAATCTCAAGCGCTAATCAGAGCATTTATCCTGCATACTTTCTTTAGGAGTTCTTAATGAGTATAGTGCCCCGTACATTCAAGGAAGTGTAATCTCTTTTCCTAAAAGGGGGTTATGCTTATATCTAGAACATGTGTGATACTACAAAGCAAAAATTGATGGTATAAATGGCATTCCCTATGCATAGGGGTTCTTCCGTAATGACTATTACAGTCGTAGGTTAGGGAGAGGTTTTAGCACTCAACAATTAAAAGAAGGAGAACCGACTTTTAAAGAATCAGTATTACTTTGTCCTCTCAAATCAAACACAAATACAAGAGCAACTTTTTTCCCTATTAAAGGACGTAGAGAAGCATGATGCTCCTTGTGAACTTGATGTGAAAGTTACTCTTCTAGATGGGTCCTTGGCAGATATGTTATTCCTTTTTGGATTGGATGCATTTTTCAAAACAAAAACATGTAGAAGTGTTCAAGTTTTCCAAGCTAGTTCAAGATGATTTTCTGGCGCAGAAGGGACACATGATGGACGCGATGTCACACCATGAGGGTACGACATATGGGCCTAGCTCAATAGGCCAGATTCCTGCATTTTAGGACAAATTTTCTATTGAAGATTCAATTATATTTTATTGCTTTTATTTAGAAATATGATTATATGATTTGATGGATAATTTTGAAGATTAAATCAGATTTAAATGTGATTTAAATTTGAATTTGAAACAAACCAAATCATATCTTTTTGTTGGAGATATTTATGGAACAAATCATATTCAACAGATTGTGCAAAGATTATGGACGGAATTAAATCAAAGATCCAAGGAGAAAATACCATAATACTATTTCTATATAAGAAGCTCAAAACCTATATTGGAAAGCAAACAATACGTTAAAGACATTAGAGTGCTAGGGTTTATTTGAGTTCCTGTTATTGTTGTATGTACACCGCACTATTTTTTTAGTAACATGGCATGGTTGTAGGTTTGTCTAGTTGAGTTGTAAATCAACATTCAACATCATGAATTGAAGCTGATCACTAGGGTTTAGTGATTGAGAGAAAGGAAGAGGGGATCTCATATTTAGGGTTAATCCTAAATAGAAAGCCATTGGGTAGTGTTAGGAAGAGGCATTGAACAACATAGAGTTTATTGGTTCATATAAGGCTAATTGTACAAAACTACTAATAGTGAATTTTGTTAGTTCTTGTATTGGCTGCAATTTTGGTAAAACAATGTTGTTGTTGAAGATGTCATTTGTCTGATGTCTTAACATGAGCTCTTAACATTCAGTTTATGTTAAGTTATTTAGGGTTGCAGTTTTGTGTGCTGATGTTAAACATGATATCTTGACATCAGTTGACAGAACATCAGAATATCAGTCTATTGTGTTATTAGGGCAGCGCGTGTTTTAGTTGTTGGTGAGTTTTTTGCTTAAGTAAGTGAGTGATTGCAGGCGAATATCTTGGTAAAGATATATTCTGGTGCAATCATATGTGGAGCAGATATTGTTGCTATTTTTAGGGCTGAATGATATGAAAAGATTTGAAGATACAATCTATTTTAATTTCAAATCAAATCAGAGATTTTGAAGGAGTCCAAGCCCAAGTCTGAGTTTCTATTTAAAGCATCCACAACCCTACTTGGAGGATACGAAGATAAGAGATTAAAGACTGAGTGTCAAGTGTGTTTTCGTCTGTGTTTTTGTAAACCATTCATTCATCATTGATGCTTGAATTGGTGTGATTTTTTGAGTTGTAATTTTTCCACTCTAAAGCTTTTAAGCAAGAGTGTATTGTTCTTGATCAAAGCTGTTAAGTAAGATCAAGTTGTGTTCGTTAAAGATTGTTCTTCTTTGCTTTGTAATCTTGAATTGTATCACTGAGGTGATTAAGGGGGAGTGAGTGGTTTCTCATATCTAAGTGTAACTTAGGTAGAAGTGTCATTGGGTAGAGATTAAGTTAGTTGAGTGTCAACTGGTATTGTTGAGTCTGTAATTTAATTCTACTAATAGTGAATTTCCTCCCTGGCTTGGTAGCCCCCAGACGTAGGTAGTTAGACCGAACTGGGTAAATAATTCATTGTGTTGATTTACTGTTGTTTTTATTACCTTGTTCATATAGCGGATTATGTTGTTGTGACATCACACTTAACATCACACATCTGATACCAGAATTTCAAATTTTCTTTCTTAGGTTGGAAGACAATCCTTCAGACGTAGGTGTTCTTGCAATGAACTGGGTTACTAATTATTGTGCTCTTTATTTCTTTTCTACTCTATCATCTTGTATAATTTATTATGTGTTAATTATGGTGGTTCTATTTTAACTTATTGAACCAATTGTATAGAACATTGCGTTCAACATATGTCCGTTGAGGAACAAAATTTCAATTGGCATTAGAACAGGCACCCTAGCCTGTTGGGTGAGCTCCAGGGAAGATAAATTCTTATCAAATTGACACAATTAAAGATGGAGGATCAACCAATAAACTACCTATTTTGGATGGCACAAATTATGATTATTGGAAGTCTATGATGGTGGTCTTTCTCAAATCCATGGGCAATAAAGCATAGAAGTTGTGATAAAAGGGTGGAAGCATCTAGTGGTTACTTTTGAAGATGGAACTACTAGCTTAAAACCTGAAGTTGAATGGACTGATGCTAAAGATGAGGAAGCTCTTGGAAACTCCAAGTTTGAATGATATCTTCAATGGTGTGGACAATAACATGTTTAGGTTGATAAAAACATGTTCAAAAGCTAAAGAAGCATGGGATATTCTCAAAATTGCACATTAAGGCACATCCAAAGTTCGTATGTCAAGGCCGCAACTACTTACCACTAAGTTTGAGAGTCTGAGGATGAATGAAGTTGAATCTATCTATGACTTCCACATCAGGTTGCATGATATTGCCAACACTTCATTTGCCTTAGGTGAAAAGAGGTTTGAAGAAAAGATTTCCAGAAAAAATTTCAGATCATTACCTAAGATGTTTGATATGAAAGTGACTGCTATTAAAAAAGCTCGAGACTTGAGAAATATTAAGGTTGATGAACTCATTGGTTCCCTGCAAACCTTTGACATGTCCCTCAATGAAAGGTCAGAAAAGAAGAACAAAGGTATAACCTTTGTTTCAAATAATGAATAGGGTCAAGGTGATAAAGAAGAGAAATTGTCAGATGATATAACTCTTCTAGGTAAAAAGTTCAACAATTCCTTGAAATATATGATCTTAAACCTAAGAAAGATTTTATTCCAGCTTACGAGCCTAAACATTGGTTTTATAATAGGATAACCAATAATCTGTGAGATTTTAACACCAGGCAAATCTCAAACTTAAGAAAGCTTTCAATATCGGGCTAAGCTTGTACCTTAAATTAGTTTTACCACGGCCTAACAAAGAACCTAAGAAAGTTTTTATTACAGGCTGATCCTTCGAACCTAAACAAGGTTTTGATCACATAACTCCCAAACCAAAGCTTTTTCGGAATTAGCTTTTAGTCTAAACAATCCCTAATACGATAAAATGTTCAACCAAGATATAAAAAAAAGTTCCTTGGTGAACTTACAAAATACCCTCCCAAAATTTACACTTCTCCTTACTCACAAAAGAACTTTCTTGAAAAATCACTTCGGCTACACTTTTAGTGTGAGAAAGTAAACAGAAAGAGTTTTAGAGAGAGAGAGAGAGAGAGAGAGAGAGAGAGAGAGAGAGAGAGAGAGAGAGAGAGAGAGAGGTGATAAGTTAAAGTTACATTTCTGGATGATTTTAAATGAGGGAAAGGACCTATATTTATAGGCTAGAGGTTGGCTCAAAAAGAAATCATTTTTAATACATTTTATAACTCGTTGTTCGGTCTCCAACATGTCCAAATCGATTGGCGAGTTAAGAAAAAATCTATTATTGAGTTATAAATGGTAAGAAAAGATTTCTATTCGTTACCCGTCATTAATATGTTGTCCTAATTACTTGGGATGTATTTTTGAACTCTCTTAATTGATTGGGATAAGGTGCCACTCAATTGGCAAAGATGAAACTTTATCTAGAGCTTTTCTAACAACTTCCAACTCATCTGGCATGACTTCAAGATGTTTTTGATAGTGTTTTCTTGAGAAAAATTAGTTTGAAAAATATTTGTGTGTGTGATTTAGGCATGCACTTTTATGATAATTCCCTTATGCTTTACAAAGTATTGACTCAGACTAATTGTGGTGGTGCTTTCATGTAATTCAAGTCTTTGTCGGATACATCTTTTCTTGTAGAAACTTGCTTGATTTTACTTGAGATGAGACTTGCGTTGAACTCCATTTGGTTACCATCATTGAATAGTTAAGTCAAAAAAACCATAATTATGTGGTTTGTATCTTTAACCACTTAATCTTTTATGCTTAACTTGCCATTAACGACTGGGTCACCTTTAGTAGTTTTCATCATCAAAAGTTGTTATCCATGTTAAATTCATATCACTTACAAAACCAGGTTCCACAAATGATTCAAGTTTGAAGGAAACACCCTCTTTATCACGAGGGACAAATGAGTGAGATCATTCAATGTCGTAAGTATCACCATTACTTGTCGTGATTATCTTCATGTCCTCGGCTAAGATTTGATAGATTTTCAACATCTTGTCTATTTTGGTGTCTTCTTCCTCTTATGGTTCATCATCTCGTTTTTCCTTAAATGACGAGTATTCCTCTATTTCTCCATGCTTGATATGAACTCTAATCTCTCTAAGCAAAATGTAGGTGGTCCTTTGGTTTTCCAATTCTCGTGCTTCTTCCATGATGTCAATGTTGAAGGTGGATAAAAGCCTTGGAATAGTCGGTCCATAGGGTAGTCCTACATATGTGATCTCTTTGCATCAAATCATGTGTTTGAACATTCCTTCTACTTAGTTAGGTTATATTTCTTGGGTCAGGAGCCACAGGGGTACTACATATTCCATAACTACATATCCATGGTCTATGATCCTTTGGAATATGATCCTAGTGAGAAGGTAGTGGAGGATCCTAACCCTTGGCTTCAGGTGAATGGATTTCAAGGGGACTTTCTTATTTTCCATAGGGTTGATGACAAGGGCGTTGATGGAAGTAGAGTGTTTGAAGTTTGTAAGCCCTATTGCTTTGACAAGGTTGTGAATATCCTTTTAGTGGGCAACTAAAAAATTCTCCCTAAATGATCTTTGTGAATTGCAATCTCCACTCCCATTGCAGATGTCTCAAGAATGTTCCTACAAGTCTTAGGTTTAGGTATAACTCTCTAACTAAGTTTTGGAAGGTCCTATCCGGTATTTAGGTAAAGATCTCTTTGAAAGAAGCTTGATAAATTAGGTGATAAGGCTTGTGGCTTTTCAAGAGACTTTTTTATAAGTACCATGGTTGAATTACTTTCTTGGCTAAAATTGTCATCTTCTCTTCTTTCTTGTAGTTTATCAAACCCGCAGTGAACATATTTCTTCTTGGTTTTTCTCTGTGCTTTTGGCATAAGAAGGCCATGGTGATACTTAGGCAGAGAAATCACACAAGAAAAGATGCAAGAAAGTATGAATTTTGATATGCAAGATATAGTGAAGGAAGCATACCTATTTATAGTGTGCTTTATGAAGATTTGGGCGTATATTTCGGGTAATCATTCAATGTAGATTGTGCTGATTGAAAATCAAATCAGGATCTTTCCAGATTAAGTTTGCTAATCAATTAGCTAATGCCTGTAATCGATTGGTGAATCATATCTCTCAAGATTTTGTTCATTTATCATCAATGGTGAAATATATTTTGCTTAGAAGGAAAGTTTAGCTTGGATATTATCTAAAAAATAGGCGTGCCAAGCTTCACGAATTGATTTCCACAATGCCAATTGATTGGGCTTTTGTAGTTCAACCTTCTTGGTGCATCTTTGGGCCTTGTTTTGGGTTTAATTACTTTTCTGCACTCCCCGTTAGGCTTATTTTCACCTCCTTTCTAAAAAACTTAAAAGATAATCAGTTTGGGTTAGAAAGATATTTATTAAGATGAGCGAAAAATTAAATTTATGATTTTTAAGGATTAATTAGAGTTATCTAATTATTTTACCCTTAAAATAATGTATACCCCTTTTATGAAGAATTATTAATAAACATTTCCCTTAAAGGTAAACACCAACCATATTATGGTGTATTCTTCTCTACATAACATTGGATGCGAGAGTTGGTAAAAACAACAAAGTGAATAATTCCATTACAGACATATCCATTCAACTGATCACTAAGGATCATACACCTTGAGATATTATCAAGAACACATGCTTTGATCACTAAGGATCATACAACTTTATAAAAAATTGTATACTTATAAGTATACTCTTTCTTTGCACAGCTACGTTGATAATCTTCTAGTACTTCGAGTTGCAAAGCATACCTACAAAACACTAAGGTTTCACCTTTGGTACCCACATCTTCTTGGGGCCAGGTGCATTAGTTCTAGAGGATATAAGGTTTTTACCTTTATATCTTTTCAATTTATTAAAAAAATATAAAGGTTCTAAATGACCAACTCTTTTGCATTGTGTGCATTCATAAGTTGAACGCTTATTTTGTTTGATTTATGTCTTTCCTAGGGTTTCTATTCTTATTAAACATTAGTCCATCTTTGTTTAAAGAAGGTCTTTGATTTGATAAGATCAAGTCAAGCTTTTCTTTACCTTGGGTAAATTCACCCAGGGTTTCATGCAAATCATTGACTTCCTTCTTCAGAGAGACACAAGTCTCACATGTTTATCTTGAGTTTCTAATTTTATTTATTTATTTATCTCTTGAATGATTTATTAATTTCCTCAAGAGTCTTTAAGGACTCCTTAATAACTAAATTGTGTTCTTTCAGTTTATTATTTTCTTAAATTAGTTGAGCACTAATTTTAAACATTTGTTCGTAAGATTGTTTAGTTACCTGAGTGGTATCTTCCTTGTAGGTTGCCTTTAAGAAAAATTATTCTTTTTCATTGGAAGATGATTTATTTATATTTCTTTTTGAGGTTGATGTCTCTCATCCTCTTCTTCGTTTGAATATTGATGATACTTCATCTTATTCACTGTTTCTTAAACAAAAGGTTCCTTCATTTGATGTTAAATTTTTCGAAGATCGTTCAACTACTGAGTATGTTCTTTCGAAGAATTCTATCGGAGTTGTATGATAGTAGTATGGCGAAGTTGATGATTCTTTGGTTTTTATTTCTCCATCTTTGAGTAATTGAACTAGTTCTTTCAATTTCTCTATAATCTCATTCTTCTTTGATTTTTCCGGAAATTCATGATGGCTCCCATCTTTTGATTTAAGAGTTGGATTAAAATTCCAATTCTTAACTCTTAAACATTGATTAGTTACAAATGTTCCAATACATCTTCCAATATTTCTAAATTTTGAAAAAAAAATTAAAAATAATATCTTCATCTTTTTTGCCTCGTATGTACATCTCCTCTTGCTTGATACTTGGAGAAACTCCATATATCATCTCAAGAGTATTCCCATATTTCCTTGGTAGTTTGACAGTGATGAATGTAGTAAAATTTACTATCATCTATAGACATTGTTATAAAGCTCTTAGTTTTAAAACTATCTCAAAATTTCTCTTTTTTTCTTTGGTCCAAAGGGAATCAAGTTTATCTCCTACTTTTCCATTTACTTGGTAAGTAGGGATAAATGGACCATTGATTTTATTTTCCCATAATTCATGATTGATAGTTTGAATAAAAATTCTTAACCTACCTTGCCAAATATCAATTATATTATTATTATTATTATTAAAAAGTAATGGTGTATTTAGTAAGGAAGTCTTGTCGGAAGTCATCTTCCTCTTGAGTCGATTAGTCTTTAAACATAAGTTAGGATCTGATGACACTTTTTGGACATGTGACCTCACACACAGGAGGGGGGGGGGGAGGTGAATTGTGTGCTTCAGAAAAACTTGGTTTTGAAAAAAAAAATTGGATCAAAATCAGAGTTTAAAAACATTTTGTAAATTCTTTTAATATTAAACATTTGAAAAACAAAAGGCAGAAAATAAATTGCAGAAATGTAAAGAGTTAAGGAAAAAGAGGAACATCGGAAGTTATAGAGGTTCGATCAAACAAAGAAAAATACATACTCTTCTCCCTAAGAATTGATCCTGAGAGTATCCAATAAAATTGAGAGCTTTTAGTAGTTTATACTCATGAACCCCCTTATAGAAGGAAAAATGAAGTTTATGGCTGACTTCCAACTAAAACACAAACTACAAACTGAAATGTCGAGTCTTCCTTCTAAACGGCAGATCCAAGTGGTTAGTCTCCTTTCTACGAGAATCTTGGAGTAGTTAGTCTTCAAGCTTTTAAACAAACTTTGTGAACTTTTAATACCAGGATGAGTTCACAAACCTCAACCTTGGTTTTATGCCGGGATAACCAATAACCTATGAGATTTTAACATCAGGATAATCTCAAATCTAAGCAAGCACTTAATATCGGGTTAAGCTTAAACCTTAACTTTGTTTTACCATGGGATAACCAACAACCTAAGAAAGCTTTTAGTACGGGTTGACCCTTCGAACTTAAACAAGGGTTTTATCACAATTCCCAAACCAAAGATTTTTACGAGTTTAATTTCTAACCCAAACAATCCCTAATATGATAAAATGTTCAACCAAGGTATAAACAAAAGTTCCTTGGTGAAATTACAAATTTACCCTTCCATAATTTGCACTTTTCCTCACTCACAAAAGAACTTTTTAGAAAAAGCAATTCGATTAAAATTTTAGTGTGAGAAAGTAAACAAATAGAATTTTAGAGAGAGAGGGGGATATATATATATATATATATATATATATATATATATATATATATATATATATATAGAGAGAGAGAGAGAGAGAGAGAGAGAGAGTGAGGTGAGAAATGAAAGTCACAATTCTGGATGATTTGAAATGAGGTAAAGGACCTTTATTTATAGGCTAGAGATTGTCTAAAAAAGGAAATAGTTTTAATATATTTTATGGCTTGCCAATCGATTGACAACATGTCCTAATCGGTGGATGAGTTAAGAAAAAATTGATTGTTGAGTTATAAATGGTAATAAAATATTTCTAGCCATTAACCATTATTAAGATGTTGTATTAATCGCTTGAGACATATTTGAACTCCCCTAATCTATTGGGATAAGGTGCATATCGATTGGCAAAGACAAAACTTTACCTATAACTTTTCATACAACTTCCGACTGATCTAGCATGACTTCAAGACATATTTGAAAAAATTTCTTGAGAAAAATTAGTTTGAAATTTTTTTTATGTGTGTGTGTTTGATTTAGCCATGCACTTTTTCTAGAATGCTCTTATGCTTTACAAAGTATTCACTCAGACTAATTGAAGCAGATCTTTCTTGTACTTCAAGTCTTTATCAGATGTTTTCTTTATTGTAAACACTTGCTTGAGTTTACTTGAGACGAGGCTTAAGTTGAATTCCATTTGATTTCCATCACATGATAGTCAAGTCCAACAAACCTTAATCCATTGGTTTGCAACTTTAACCGCTTAATCATTTATATTTGACGTGTCATTCACAACTGGTTGTCACCTTTATTCATTAGTTGTCATCATCAAAAGTTGTTGTACTTGTTAATAGTATACAACCTGCAAAATAAGGTTCTACAAATTATTCATGTTTGAAGGAAGGTCACTCATAATCACGATGGACAAATGGTCAAGCGAATGGCCTTAAAGAAGCGATGTATGGGAGGCAACCCACGTAATTGTGCATTTTATTTTGCTTGTGTTCTTATTTTTACATGAATAAAAAGAAGGTTACCCAAAGTGCGCCACCACCTCCTACATGGAAATATGAGTCAACAAATGCTAACCATGAGTGGGGTAAATCATAAAGCAGAGCAACAGAGTTAAATCATTTTCCACAGCCTCCGCCATAAAACATTGCTAGCTTTCTATCTTATTGTTACATTTGGATTGAATTATTTTTATAGTAAAATGGAAAGCAAGATGTCTTGAAAGTTGTTGAGCACATGTTGGCTCATTTGATTATGTGTTTGATTCCAGAGGTTATTACAAGATTTGGTTCAAGTTTGTTCAATTCAAGATTCTGCTGAAGTAACTTTGAAAGAAAGATTTGATTGGAAAATTCTATAAGCAACTTGTATAACAATATGTCTTAACATGTTATGCGACATTCTTGTGCGCATGCTACTCAAATTGGCTTCTGATTTGCTACATATTTTATTTAAGATTTATTTGATTTTAAATCTTCTAGAAGTTTGCTAAAGTTGCGTTTAGAAATAATTTTTTTAATCTAAATCAGTTTAAAAACGATTCGATTAAATATTATATTTATTTGGGTAAGATCTTAATTGAATATGATTTAAACAAAAGATTTAGATTTGCATTAATTACAAGATTTGATTTTGTGTTTAAGGAGAAGATCTCTATTATAGAGGATTTGTAACGTGTTTTTGTTTTGGAAATATATTCTATTTCGAATCCTTTACTTAAAGGTTTGTAATTCTTAATTATATAAAGTAAAAATATTATTGGATTTTCTTTAATGAAGATTTAGAATTGGCTGCATGCAGAGACGCTGAAAGCAACATGTCAAGCATAATGTCCTAGAACTCATGTCCCAGGTTGTTTGCTTGGAGCGCTAGATAAATTGAAGTACATCTCTTTCTTTTAAGATTTTTTTCCTTTTCTGTTCTATGAGATCTATATGTGTGTTAGCACATGTTTGGGTTTAGAAAATATATATATTTAGCAAGATTGCATTTGATGTTCTTATTTGTTCTAGATTTATATCAATTAAGGATCTCAATCATCATAATGTATATTTCATTTGTTATGTGCATTTTCGGGAAGGTTTAATATGAACCAACTTCAGTAAGAATGAAGTTGTTAAAATCAATAGATTCATATTTTATCAATCAAGATTTGCAAAAATCCATTATTGAAGATTAATCCCTTGCACTTTTGAGATGCCATCCAAATTCTTGACAAAACCCTAGAGGGCTTTCTAGCCGGATCATAGTGGCTATTTAAGGAGGAAATCTCCTTTGTTATGATTCATAACTTTTAGAGAAAATATCTGCCCTATAGGAGAGTTTTAGTTGAGTCATGCTTTTGTATTTTGTAAACTCTATTCGTGGGCATTAATTATAAATTAGCCGAATAGAGTTTTGAATTGTATTACAGTCTTATCTTTCATCTTTTTAATATAATAAACACTTGGGAGAGTTATCGATTTAAAGTGAGAGGTATCTCATACTCAGAGGAAGCCCTGAATGAATCTTCATAGGTAGTATTAAGAAAGCGACACTAGGAAAAGTGAGTTAAGATAAGACCAATTGTACTTGTGACTATTAATAATGGAGTTCTTTCTATAGTAGTCTTGAATAGAAATTCATGGGTAGTATTAGGAAAAGAGGCTTTGAACCAGGAGGGTTCAACTAATTCCAATTTATACTTCGAACTAATAAGAGTGTATTTTATTTTCTTAGGTTAACACCCTCTAGACGTAGGTGATTTTGCACCCAAATGGGTTACCAATTCCTGTGTTATTTATATTTTTCTTTTATTCTATGTGCTACGTATTTAACTTGTCAAACACTTTGTCCTAGACATTGTGTCTAACATCTTTCCATTAGACAAACAGGGTTTCAATTAGCATTAGAGCAGACACGCTGTTCTCTTTGGGTGTGTTCTAGGGTTCTTATTCTGTTCAAGATGGAGAATGCCAAAGAAGAGGATCAGTTAATCGACCAACGATTTTTGATGATACTAAGAATCCTCCAAAGATTGTAGCTTAAGACAATTATGAAGATTATGAAGAAAAAGAAGAATATGATATTTGAGAAAATATCATGCTTGCTAAGATCTTCATAAAGGTCATGAGAAGACTAGACATGAGATTTGGGAATAATGTCTTTACATATGTCAACGCCAATCAGCAACATAATTTCAAGAGGTGTAACTTTCAACGTAAAGGAAAAAATGGTGAAAGATAAAATCTCATATGTTCTTACAGAGGAAAAGGGATCCAATGTCTTAAATGCAACGGTTTTGAACATATTCAAGCTGAATTCTCTAGTTTTCTAAGGAAACAAAGAAAAAGATACAACGTCACTACTGATAAGATAGATGAAGGAAGTGGATTTGATCAAGAAAACAATGTGGTGACTTTCACTACTCACATCAAAGACATGAAGTGTATTAGATATTGTATATCCTGGAAAATTAGTTTGACCACCCGAGGTATAAGCTCAGAAGAAGCATGTTGTGCATACCTGAAATTCCTTGGGGCCGATTTGATGAGAAAGTCGGACTCGACGAAATAAACAGGTCGGATGGTTATAATAATTCAGATAAGTTCGAGTTCGGTTAGAAATATCAAGATGAGCACACCAGGACCGGTCTTACTCATATAAATCAGAGCCGACCTCATTCGTACAAGTCGAGACCGATGATAGTGCTAGGATACCATCTGAAGAGTAACAAGGAACAATTACTGAATTATCCATTATGACATGAGAGTTACAATTATTGAAGAGGTGGACATTATATGGAAATTATAGGGACGGAAAACGTTACTGGAAGATATATTTATGAGGGATACATATGAAACGAGGGAGAAAAAAGAGATGGGGGAACCTTATAAATAAGAGGTTGCTTTGAGGGTAAAAGAGCAGACAAAAAACCAGATAACAAGAACATAATAGACACTCCAACCAATCGTTTTAGGCTTTCCTTAAACAATAATAAGGAAGTCAACCTTTTACTGTTTTTTAGCAAGAACATTTGGCTCCCATAACAGAGCCTTGGTAAAACTTGCCCGGGCCACACAAAACCATCGATATTGCTAACAACCCAATCAATACGATGTTCAGATCATCTCCCATCCGAAGTGATCCACCTCTACCACTAGATATAACTCAGTTACTTACAGTGGTGGAGGCTCTCCATCAATAGAATGAAACCTAGCAAAATAGTTTTTAGGTTTTCCAAACATAAAGCCAACAGGAAGGGGATTTGGAGGAGGAGATTTTAGATTTCCAACCTTTGCCTGAAGCTATCTGGGATGATCAATTCCCAAAGAACTTCAAACCACCAACGCTGGTGTCTTTTGACAATAAAACTGACCCGCAAGAGCATATCATTGTGATCAATAATCAGATGGAAACAGTAAGGGCTTTTGATTCGCTTAAGTGTAAACTCATGGACGAAACCTTTAAAGAAGGAGATTTACGATGCTATGTGAGTCTACCTAGATTCTCGATCGTTAGCTATCAGGACATAACCAAGAAAATGGCACAACACTTTATAGCAAGTAAGCATAGGAAAATGTCGACTACCATTCTATTTAACATACAACAAGGGCACTCAGAATCTCTCAAGCAATATCTGGAAAGATTAAATGAAGAAAAAATTAAGGTATCTCATCAAAATCAAGAAGTGTTCGTCGGAGCATTTCAGCACGACCTCAAAGTCGGGCAGGTTAATGAGCCCTTAGCACAAAAGCTGGCATCTAACATGGATGAGGCTATCACCCGAGTATAATGTTACATCAAAGAAGAGGAAAGTAACATGGAAAAAAAGGTCTCGGGATGCCAAAGAAAAAATGCGAGCTAAGGAAGAAGGATCTAGACATAAGAAGGACTACGTTAAGCCCGGACCTAGAGATCGGCCAGCGACGAGACAATCACTGCATCCGTTCAAAAATAGCAGGAGTACACGCCACTAAGCACCATGCGTGAGGATATCTTAAGAGAAGTTTATCACCTCAAATTACTTCCCATACCGGGACGTCCAAAATGGATACATGTTGTGATGGGAAAAGACGAGAACGCATGGTGTGCATACCATAGGCTTGGCGAACACCGCACAAAAAATTATCACTAGTTAAAGAAAGAAATAGAGATCTTAATTCAGAAAGGACGAATATTATCATATGTTAAAGATATATGAGGGAAATCAGGAAAGAGAAGTCCCCCCTAGGAGGACCCCAGCTCAGAAAATCCTGCGCAGAAGAAGGGATAAAATACAGAAGAAGTCCGGAAAACCTGAGTAATCTGTCATACACTCAACACCATTGCAGGAGGATTCAATGGAAGAGGAGAAACCAGTTTGGCTAGAAAAAGATATTCCGAGTCAGTAATGCACATCGAACAGAAGCCACCTTCGGAGGGGAAGGAATGCTTGGCCGTGGTCAGTTTCTCCAGAAAAGACTCAGAAGGAGTGTTGGCTCATGAAAACAACCCAATGGTGATCAAGGTCCAAATTCGTGACTAGATCATGAAATGAGTTTTAGTAGACTAGGGAAGTTCGACAGATCTCTTGTATTGGGACGCATTCAAGGGGATGAATTTTACCAAGCTGCTACCATTTAAAGGGACTTTGGTTAGATTCTCTAGAGAACATGTACAGGTGCTAGGGCATTTACCCATAATGACAACTTTTGGCAATGGAGACAGTGCAAAAAGTATCAAGGTAAGGTATTTAATTGTCAATGTTGCATCCCCATATAACATTATTATTGGCAGGCCCTCGTTTAATTCTCTGGAGGCAATATTGTTCACTTTATACCTCACGTTAAAATGTCCTCTGGAAGATGGACGAGTAGGAATAATAAAGGGTGATCAAGGGATATCAAGGAGATGTTATAATGATAGTTTGAGATTTAAAAGGAAGAATCACGTCGACGAGCCAATCAAAGATGACCAGTTAAAAGTGAACTTAGTGGATATCGATCTGAGAAAGGAGCCACCAGAGAATCGACTGACAACCAAGGGAAATGTAAAGAAGATACAGAACGACATCCAATCGACTCAGAAAACTCAAATTGGCGCTTGTCGATTCTCGAAATATGAAGACGTAAGGATCGAGTTCAACCTAAACATAGTTTGTCATCATATAATACATGACCTATTAAGCACACCGCGAATGTTTCATCAACGAGTGTCAAATATTTCGAGCTCACTACTTGTGTCAACCAGGTAGACGAAGTTCTTAATAGTAGATATCGAGTACCTCACTAAATGGGTGGAGACAGAAGCAACAAACAAAATCATGTTTTCTAAGATGAAAATGAAGCTAGATAAAGCCAAAGGATTAGGGGCCAAATACTTACATGAAATTTTGTGGTCTTATCATACTACTCCATACTCAACTACTCGGGAGATTCCTATCAGAATGATTTATGGAGCTAATGCAATGATATCGATTGAGATCAACACTACGACTTGGAGGTGTCTTGCTTTTAATGAAAGCGTCAACTCAGAAAGTCTAGATATTGCAGCTGACTTGTTAGAAGAAATCATGAAAATGAACCACATTAGAGAACTTGCAACCAGACAAATAAGTGTTTGGAAGTTTAATATCAAAATAAGGCCAAAGTGATTTCACACAGGAAACCTGGTAGAAAAGAAGACGATTGGCCCTGCGAAGAAAGGCAAACTAGCTCCGAATTGGGAAGGATCCTACCGTATTTGTCAGAGGTTGAATAACGGAGCTTGCAAGTTAGGAAGTTTAGAGGATATCGAAATGCCTAGGACTTGAAATGTAACTAGTCTTAAGTTCCATCTCAGCTAGATCATGTAATAAATATATTGAATAAAAATGGTATGCACTCTTTTCCCTTGCAAGGGCAAGGGTTTTTAATGAGGCACCCATAGGAAAAACAAATGTCTTTATAAAGCAAATCCAGGGACATGATCCAGGAAAAAGTCCAAGCAACTTGAAGCCTCTGGCATAATCATCTGCTGACACACCGCAAGTGCATAGCTACTGTCAGAGTAATAAAAAGAATGTCGAACCACAAGTACCAATGGTTAACTATCGGATATCAATCTATTGAAATAACTTGAATCATTAATCATTGAAGTTCACCACCGAACTTTAATTTATCCAAAGGAAAGGGAAAAGATAAAAGAAAACTCTAAGTGCGCAATGTAACAACAAAGCTAAGAGATCTAAGGTTCGGGGGTTAGTTATACTAAGGGAAGATACTAGCACCCTAAGTATCTGTAGTACTCTATGTGAACCTCTTATTTGTATTTATTTTATGCTAATGTTTTGTTATTGTTTGGGAATATCCTATGGGGAAAGACCTAGAGGTTTTACTAAGTATGTGCGCCAAGAATTCGCGGTCTTGTGCCTACGTATCCTAACAAGGATGGAATCAAAGCATTCGTAGTTCACCTAACTACATGTGAGGAACTCTTGATAGTGATCAAGGTTCCAAGGGGAAGGTAAGTGTGGCAATGACACTCACATAGAGTTTACAAACTATATCCTAAGTCTATGTTGAAAGGGTAGGGACTTTAACAAGGTTCAAAAGGGAAGTAGGTGTTCATAGCAATAACACCTACATAAAGTGTTTTAAAACTCTAACCTAAGGCTAGATTGAAAGACTAGGTGACTCTAACAAGGTCGAAAGGGGATGGTAAATTCTCATAGCAATAACACTTACATAGAGTCGACAAACTCTACACTAAGTCTAAATGGGAAAGCTAATGACTCTAATTAGGTCAAAAGGGGAAGCAAGTAAGTGGAAGATGCAAGGGAACCAAACACATGTGCAAAATGACATAAAGTCAACAGAAAATATCATTTTCTTTGGATTTAGATTAACAAAATATTTTGGATGCTAAAAGAAAGGAAAATCTACGGGAGACTGAATCCTAAATGTTGTCATACAATGATGGTCCTATAGTCGAGATTGAAGGGAAAATGCTAACCTAACGTTGCCATGCAAAGATCAAGAACCTAAATCTATCCTACTCTAATCTTAATCAAAAAATAAGTTGGACTAGGAGATCCTACGGGAACACTCGAGAAATAAAGGGGGTCATTGTTAGGTAGCCCAATAGGAAGTCATGTGTGTGCAAGGTGTCCTAAACTAAGCAAGAGTAAAGTGTAGCGTGCGATTTTTGTCGGTGACACGACCACCTTATCGCAAATGGGTTCCTCCTCACATCAATGGTAGGAGTGGGGTGCTACTTTCTGATTTCTTATTTATCCCGTGAAGCTGGAAGGGAAAGGGAAGCTATCTAAAACTAACCTTGCACGCGAATGTTTAACTGAACAAACGCTTAAAGAGATTCGGGGAGTTCGGGGTCAGGTTATACAATGGGGAGTTGTCAATTACCCATCCTATATGTGGTTATCCACAGGTTGTTAGCAATAGGTTATGCTTTTATACTTTATGGTGTTTATCTATTGATGGGTTGGGAAAGTTTCTTGTTTAAGAGTGAGAGTTTTTGTTGATGTTCGGGTTTTCCGATGTTTTCTTTTTGGTAAGGTATTGGACGTAGGTTTTGATTGGTATGGAGGTACTGGACCTAAAATTTTTTATTGGTATGCTCGCTAAGATTTCGCAATCTAATGCCTACGTATTCCCGTTTAAAGAAACAGGGAAATCAGAGCAATCATAGTTCCTCTTATTCTATGGGAGGAAAAAAGATGTTTTGGTGTCTTGTTCAAAGCCCAAGATTGAAGCTAAAAGGTTGAGTATTTGTGTCTTGTTCAAATCCCAAGATTGAAGCTAAAAGGTTTGACTGAGAGAGAATTTATCATCTCTAAAGGGAGACATCTCGTCTGTTTATCACAACTGTTGGGTGACTGTTTATAAAGGAAGGTTACTTTAACTGGGATATGTGAATCCTGCAATACCATAAATTCCTTTATGAGGGATTTGTCCTGAAGGAGAAAACTTTAACTCAGTGTTGAGCAATGCCATTTTTCCTTAGGAATCTTTCATGCTAAGAGAGGGACAGGGGCATGGATGTAAATAATCTAGAGGCTTGCCACTTACAGCAATATAGATGAAAGAGAGGATTTTTACCAAGATAAGAGATGAACGAAATCTTGGATATTTGAATCAACAAGTGTGCCACTTATAGTAGTTATCAGGGATTAGGGTTTGTTTGATTTGTTTGTTTTGATGTGTGATAACACAGAGAAATGTCTTCCCACAGAGAGATTTTGATTTCCTCTGAGGGGATGTTGATTTTTGTGTGCCTTGATCAAAGCCCAAGGTTGAAGCTAAGAGATTGATTGACTCTATTGGGGAAGTCCTTATACAAAGCCTTAGAGGAGGCTAGAAAAGGCTGACTCAACAAGAGAGTGTTTATATCTGTCTTGTACAAAGCCCAAGATTGAGGCTTAAAAAAGACTGACTCTTTGGGGGATATCATTATACAAAGCCTAAGAGGAGGCTAGAAGTTGACTTTTTCGGGGAAATATTTTGTCTGTCTTCTACAAAGCCCAAGATTAAGGCTAAAAGGGGAAACTGATTCTACTGGTGAGAGGTTTTATCTGTCTTGTCTCTGCTGGAGAGATATATACGTTGTCTTGTAAAAAGCCCAAGATTGAGGTTGAAAGGTAGTTGACTGATTCAGTTGAGGATTTTTAGGTGTCATGTACAAAGCCCAAGATTGAGGCTGGCCTTACTGAGGAAAATCATTATACAAAGCCTAAGAGGAGGCTGAAAAGGGAAATTGATTCTGCTTGGGGATATTATTTCTCAAAGCCTAAAAAGAAGGCTGGGAGGAATTGACTTCACTAGGGAAGATATTTGTCCCAAGCTTAAAAGGTATTTTATGAAGATTTTGACTTTGTTGGAGAAAGTCTATATATGTCTTGTACAAAGCCGAAGATTGAGGCTAAAAAAAGAATGACTCAACAAGAGAGTGTGGAAAGGTGATTGACTCAACAAGAGTGTCCTTTTGAAGCTAACTCAGTTGGGGAAAATCATTACACAAAGCCTAAGAGGAGGCTGAAAAAAGGTTGACTCAACAAGAGAGTGCCTTAAGGTAATTGACTCAACAAGAGAGTGCTTTTGTTTGTCTTGTACAAAGCCCAAGATTGAGGCTAAAAAGGGTTAACTCAACAAGAGAGTGTTTTAAGAAATAAGATGGGCTCAACAAAAGGGTGTTGTTGGGGCTAATTCTGTTGAGGAAAATCGTTATACAAAGCCTAAGAGGAGGCTGGCTTCTGCTGAGGATTTTTGAGATCCAGAGGCAGGTCCAAGTTGGGGGATCAACTCTTGCCGAGGATTTACAGAAGAGTTGAGGTATCATATGCCTTGAGGTTCTGATTTGGGATAGTGTTATACTGATGATAAGCTAACCCTGGCTGGGGAAATTAGGGAGGGAAGACTGAGTTTTAGATCCTGTGAGGATTTTAACTCTACTGGAGATTGGTCAAATGACCAGGGTTTTTCCTGTGTTTGTAGGGAACTTGAGAATATCTTTGAGATCCAAGAGGAGATTAGACTGTCCAAGTCTACTGGTATGGAAGAATTTATCTTCGTATGATGCCCAAGAGGAGGCAGTTATTTTAAGGGATGAGACTCAACCCTAAAATGGTTTGATGTTTTTGACACTGGAAAGACTGCTCTAGCAAATGATGACTAAGTTATGTCCTATACCTTTAAGAGGTCTTCAGGGTCCTTGTATTAAGCCCAAGAGAAGGCACGAGAACTTCTAAGAAGCCGGAGGGTCCTTGTACAAAGCCTAAGAGGAGGCGAGGATGCTTTTAGGAAGCCTGTGGGTCCAAACTTAAGAAAAGTTTAAGAAAAGTTTCACCAGGAATAATCTTTTCTTTAATGAACAGTTCTAGGGTTTGAAGAAATTCAAGAGAGGTTTCACCAGAAATTAATCCTCTCTGGGGGAAATGAATTTCTTTGACAATTTCCAATAGTGACAGTCTGAGAAAAGTTTCACCGGGAATAATGTCTTTCTCTTTGTTCCATATTGTTTAAGCCCAAGAGAAGGCAATATTGTATCTGGAAATTCCTATGGGGAACTAATTTTGACTGTATTTAAGAGTGACCAACTGGCTTTACCTAGTTCTAGACCTATTTGCCAGGGAAAACTCTAAAAAGATATACAAGTATATATACAGTTGATATATGACAAGTATTTAAAAGGATATGAAAGAAGGACTTAGCGGTGAGCAAGCTTCCAGCACAAACAATTATATATATATATATATATATATATATATATATGAAAGCATGTAAATGAAAGCTGATAAAACTTACAGGCGAGCAAGCTTCCATTGTAACAGCTGTATGGTTAGTTGTTCAAAAAATTATAGAATTTTTTTATAACAATTATGGATTTGAACCTAAATCAAAAGGGAAGTTGTTTTGAAAAGATTGTTGGGGCTTATACTCATGGAGAGGCCCAGATGAAAAACAGTAATCGTACCGTTGATCTGAAAAATTGTATCGGGACTTATACGATGACTGAGGCCCAAAAAATGTTTTATGTACAAAGGGATGGGTCTTGCAACTCAAGGAGAGGCCCAAAGTGATTTAAAAGAAAAGAGAACAGGGCTTATAACTCAGGGAGAGGCCAAAAAGTTTTCGTTAGAAAGGCGACGATCGCGTCGAGATTTTAAAATCGTAGTGGGACTTATACAATGACTGAGGCCCAAAAAGGTTTTGGTTAAAAAGGGATTGGGTCTTACACTCTAATAGAGGCCCATATATGTTTGAAAAGATTTGTTAGGGTGATAGTGATCAAAACCCTAATTTTTGGTTTTTAAATGTATTTTAATTGAATAAAATTCAATTAAAATAATCAAACATGTGAAAAAAGGTTGTTATCTTGGATTTATATTTGGAAAATCATGTTTCATTCATGGGATGATTTAAAAATCATTTGAATTTTTGCAAAACCAAGAGAAAGAATATTTTTATTGTTTAAAAACAAATAAAACATTATTCTTTACAAAAATATTAAATATATGAAATAAATAATATTTTTGTGAAATTTTCATGGAATAAAATATTTTAATATTTTTGTGAATTTTCAAAAAAAGAATCACTCAAAAATAATTAAAATTGAGAGAGAAATTAATTTTTGAATTAATTAATAAAAACATGAAAATAATGAAAAAAGGCAAAAAATGAGAGAGGTAGCAAAAAAGGTCTGGGTGGGGTTTGAACCCACGACCTCATACACAAACACACATGTACGCTACCACTGGGGTGGTGATACATCCGTGTATCAAAACCGCCCCATTAATACATAAGGGGTGCCAAGTTTTCAGGTCTGGCCAAGGCAAGGCAATGCAAGTTTTGGCAATTTACGTGAAGCCTCTAACTTTCTCATTTCTCCATGGATTTAGACAAAATTTAGGTGCATCTGGCCTAGAATTTCACAACGAACCCAATGGTGCTTTTGGAATTTTCAAAAGGTGTCCCTATTTTAAAATCCGATAGTGGTTTCAAAATAGGCCAAATTTTGCATGTTCTATGCTATCTCATGGTACAGCCAAGAATTGTATGACAAATTGTATCAAACACAACATATATAACATGTATGAGATGTTTATGATCAGTGGGCATCAAAGGAGTGCATAATTCAAAGAGTTCAAGTTGTGATGCACTTACCTCTTGGAGCTTCTTGTGCTAACTGTCAAGTTCCTTGTGCCAGAAGTTATCCAATGCTTTGAACACTCTCAATTCATCCCTTAGAAGCTTTTAGGATGATTAGAACCAGCTGGAATCTTCAGGAACAAGTTTTAGCTCTTTCTTACAAAAGGGGCAAAAGTGACCAATATGGCAACTCTCTCAAATAGTGTTCCAGATGAGGGGAACCATTCGGGACAGTTTGAGGATGATATTTGGAGTGTGTTTGAGGCTTTTTTTGGTTTTGGAAGTGACTGAATCAAGGCATGACTTGGTAAATGCAAAAAAGTTCAATTTTGAGGTTTTGGAAGTGGATTTTCTGATTTTGGTGTTTTAGGTCACAAGTGAGTGTTTGAACAGCTTAGATATGACATATTGGATGTGTTTGGATTATGAGATGTGGTGGAATTGCTCTCTAACTCAAAAACTCAGAGATGACTTGCAAAAGAAGACATTTTGGACTAAAGAGAGAGATTTTGAGAAAAGCATCAGTTGTAGTGCTTTGGTGTACTCAAACTGATCACAATTGAACTCTATTTATAGTGTGTCAAGTTTGCTTTGGCATCAATAGTGAATGGCAGCTGTGTCAGGCCTTTGGCCAATGCTGAGCAAAAGGAATCTCAAGTCTCCTCTAGCCATTGACTTGAGGTTATGGCACATGCCTATGGTACTTTGATTCAGAGCTTATTCTTGACTCATTCAGTTAGGAATGTGTCAGTCCATGCCACCTTGGTGCATCCATTGAATGCTTCGAAACAAAATTGGAGTCTTGGCACCTTTTTAGGTTTGTTATGGCTAAGTGTAGATTCTTGGACTTTGGAGGCTTGGGGATCAGATCATTCTCCTTTTGTTTTATCCTCAGATGTATCCAAATGGATGACAAGGCTTGGAGTTGTCCAAATTTGTCAAATCGAGCAAATGCACAAAATCTGCCTTGTTTAGGACAGTTGGAAATGGTGATTTTGAGGGATTCATATCTCCCTGCCCAGGTTGAGTTATGGGAGGCTCTTGTGCTTTTTAGAAAGCCCTCATATGATACAAAACATGTGTGATCATAGTTTGTTTTTAAACTATTTGGATCCAACTGAAAAAACCTCATGAACATTGATGTTCAAGGCTGGTAACTTAGGCAGATTTTTACTAAGTGTTGGAAAAGTGTCATTTTCATGTTTTTGTGATTTTGATCAATCCATAACTCAAAATCCATAAAGAATTGGAGTCTTAGGTAGTTGAAGCTTTTGTAGAGTGTAACAAGACCTACAAATCCAGCTTTGGATCACCCAAAATGGTTGCTTGGATCTCAAGTTATGATCCTTGGAAGTTGGTACCTAAATCACTTTTGTTCCATAACTTAAAACAATTTTGGTTTCTTATGGTTGCCCCTTTTGCAAGAAACCTCACTTTCCTTGATTTTTCTTAATTAATGATGATCAATACCACACATTAACATTATTTTTGACTTAGGGGAACCATATTTGTGAAAAATTCCAAAAAGTCAAACTTGATTTTGTGCACAGTTAACTTTTTATCGGATGAAATCCAAACTGTGCGATCCTTTGTGAAATCAAGTCCTTGACCTAAATCAAACCTAATGGATAGATTCCATAGGTTTTATAGGGTGTATTGAATCATATCCCAAGGTTTGGGAGCATGTCTTGGTCAAAAGTCAAAGGCACAGTTGACTTTTTCCTCAAAACCCTAATTGTGGTTCTGGTGAAATTGAAACTTGTGAGCCAAGCTTCTTGGGCCAATCCATTGTTGAAAATGAATCAATGTAGTGTATTGGAGGCCCTTAAATCATGTATTGAGGTCTTGACTGAGGTTTTGTCCCAAAAGTCAACTTAGGGGTGAATTAGGTCAAGAAATCCTAATTCCTGATTTTTGGTAAATGCATCCCCTGAGGTTAAATTGACTTGATGATTGGGTCCCTGAGGTCCCTTGGAGTATCTTGGGTTGTGCTTTGAAGCATTGGCTCATGCCCAGAGGAAAATTTACCTCTGGAGGCCTTGGTCAACCAAAACCCTAATTTGGTGACACTGGCGATCTTGAGGCTTGATCCACTTGGAATGTTGCAACTTTGTGCTTGATTCTTGATGTGGGAGTCCTCTTGATACTTTGTAGGTGTTTGAGAGGTTATACAAGTTGAAGATCATGTCATTTCTTGATTGATCCTTTGTGTAAGTGCTCTAAGAGGGCTTGAGACCCTAATTCTTAATTGTGGTGAATGCTCAACCATCTTTGAGGAGATTGATGAGGCATGAAGGTATATCCATATTGTGATGATGAATTGCAAAATGATGGGAAATCTTGGTGGTCAAAATTTGGGGTATGACAGATGCCCCTATTTAATTTTCTTGGACCCGAATGTGTGAATGGCGAAGGTATTCGGGCATTCGGGGTGCAAGAGGATTAAATATCGAAATACCCAAAATTTTGACAGTGGTTATGAATGGTAGTTTGCTCATCCATCTTCTTTTGCTAAGCAATGATGCTTAGAAAGGGGTAAAACTTCCCCTCGATCCTGGTCTACAGCCACTGAACTAGTCTAAGTTTTCTTAACAAACTTCCCCTCGATCCTGGTTTTCAACCACGAAACTGGTCTTAGTTTCTGAAATAAACTTCCCCTCGATCCTGGTCTTTAGCCGTGGAACTGGTCTTAGTTTATTTTGTCAATAAACTTTCCCTCGATCCTAGTTTTCAGCCAAGGAACTGGTCTCAGTTTTTTTTAAATTCCTTCCTTGACAAGGGACGTTATGTGTAGCGGTTTTCCTCAAACTTCTCGCCGAATTTTCTTGGGGAGATGCAATTTTATGGGAAAAAGTTTTGATGTCAGACTTGCTGGGGAACCCATTTGTCTGAGTCGTAGAGGTGTGCAAACTTCTCTTGTTGGAGATGCCATTTGTTGACTCTACTGGGAAAAAACGAGTCTCTTGAGAGGTTGTTTCCTGCTTGGGGATATTACATCATACTTTTCTTCGAGATCTTCTCGGAGAAATGCCCTGTGATGTAATCCAATTTTGAGGTGCTGATGACTTCATTAACATTGACTTTCTGAAGAGAAAAACCAATGTGTTGCTGAGAGTCTTTTAGTTGCGAGGCTTTCTCTGGGGATTTTCCTTAATCCGGGAAAGCGAGAACATCATCTTCAATGGTAAAGAGTGACGTTTTTCGAATGTCTTCTTGTTTCTCAGAGGCTCAAGTTATCAAAGTGGTCGAGGACCGTCTCTAATCCAGAAATAAACTGGGGAGAAACTGCTCAGACACTGTATTTACTAACAAGTGAAGGACTGACAACTCGATTGAGAGGACTTTATCACTTGGGAACTAGACCGACTAGAGTGATAATGATGCAATATGAACATGAGTATGAATCAATAATGCATGATGTATGTATGTATATGCTGACAAAACTGTGTGACATATAGACTAATGGATGAACACGATTGGATACTCGGCCACGGTGGGGTATGAAAAGTATCACTGTTCCCAGATAGCAATTCTGCCTTGCTTAGGAAAGACGGTCCCCATGGGGAGAAAGGATTGTTCAATCGGTCTTAAGAGGTACGAACTCTGCCAGGGGATGTCAGATGAAACATGGTCTCTGACATAGTTGATCCTTCATTCAGGCGTACTGGTTTAGAAGGAGTAGTTTGATTCTGCACTTTGAGGTTCAATCACCTCTGGAGAAGCGATCGATGTTCTTTTTGAAGTTCACAGTCAAAAGGAAATGCCATATTTATTTTAGAAGCAGGAAAAAAAAAATTTGACAAGTAAATTCATTTTTGTTTATTTCAAGAATCATTGATCATGTTAAAATGCCAATCTGTAAAGCTAAAACAAATAAGAATTATAAACAAAAGCACTAGGGCTCAAATTTTATTCATAGGATGGAAATCAGCCAAGCGCGTGATCCCATAGAGTATTTACAAAGTTTAGAAAATGGTAACTTAAGGGAAAAAGGCTACATTGAAACATAACTACCGTTATCCTTCTACCAACTTTGAATTTTGGACATCTTGAGGTTCTGTCGAAGATGACCTTGACTGGAGTTTTCCTGATGGTTGGCATTGCTGCTGGGGATTTAACCTGACCAGACATAGTTACTTGCCATTAATCCTTAACTTTTGCCTGGATTGTACTTTGAGATTTCCAATCTAGTGGGATTTTTTGCTTATGTCTCTAAATTTTTCCTGGACTGCCCTTTCGGGTTTTCAATCCACCAAGACATTTTTTTTATTTAGGCGAAGTATTTCTTGACTACATCAACATTTGTGGGGTAGGCAAATTCTTCTCCATCCATGGTTGCGAGTCTCAAGGCACCGCCTGAGAAAGCTTTCTTGACCACATTAGGGGCCATCGTAATTCGGAGTCCATTTGCCTCGGGAATCAGTGAGAAATGATTTTATCTTTTTGAGCACAAGGTCTCCTTTCCTGAAGACACAGTGTCAAACCTTTTTGTCGAACACCCTATTCATTCTTTGTTGATACAACTGACCATGGCATAGTGCCGTTATTCGCTTTTCTTCGATTAGGTTTAGTTCATCGTGTTGACTTTGACACCATTCAGCCTCTGTTAGCTTAGCTTCCACCAATACCCGGATTGATGGGATCTCTACTTCTATGGGGGCACTGCCTCCATGCCATATACTAGAGAGAAAGGGGTTGCCACTGTTGAAGTGTGGACAGATGTTCGATAGCCGTGAAGAGAAAAGAGTAGCATCTTGTGCCAGTCTTTGTAGGCCACAACCATCTTTTGAACAATCTTCTTGATGTTCTTGTTAGCCGCTTCTACCACTCCATTCATCTTAGGTTGGTAGGGAGATGAGTTATGGTGTTCGATCTTGAACTCAGTGCATAACTCTTTCATCATCTTGTTGCTCAAGTTAGATCCATTATCAGTAATGATCTGGCTGGGAACACCATATCGGCAAATGAGATTGTTTTTGATAAAGCGGACCATGACTTGTCTGGTCACGTTGGTGTATGATACCGCTTCGACCCACTTGGTGAAGTAATCAATGGCTACCAGGATGAACCGATGTCCGTTTGAAGCCTTGGGTTCGATCATGCCAATCATGTCGATTCCCCATATAGAAAAACGCCATGGAGAAGAAAGAACTTTGAGATGTGTTGGCGGTACATGGATTTTGTCTGAGTATATCTGATACTTGTGACATCTCCTCATGTACTTGTAGCAATCAAATTCCATGGTCAACCAATAGTATCCCGCTCTCAGAATTTTTCTCGCCATTGTGTGTCCGTTGGCATGAGTGCCAAAGGATCCTTCATGAATTTCTTTTATCAGCATGTTTGCTTCTGGTCTTTCTACGCATCAGAGCAAGACCATGTCAAAGTTTCTCTTATAGAGTGTATCACCGCTCAGAAAGAAGCTGCCTGCCAATCTTCTGAGGGTCTTTTTGTCTTTTCTGGATGCCCCAGGTGGTACTCTTATTTTTGAAGGAAGCATTGGATATCATGATACCAAGGTTTTTCGTCTATGACTGCTTCAATTGCGAAGATGTAGGTGGGCCTCTCAAGGCACATTGCGTCAATCTTAGGTACGTCTTTCCATTGACCTATACTAATCATGGAGGAGAGAGTGGCTAAGGCATCAACCATGTGATTCTCTTCACGAGGGATGTGATGAAACTCGATTCTGTTGAAGAATGGTAACATCCTTCTCGTGTAATCTTTGTAAGGAATCAGTCCTGATTGGTACGTGTTCTAATCTCCTTTGATCTGACTGATAACCAGGGCTGAGTCTCCATACACATCCAAGTTCTTTATCCTTAAGTCAATTGCTTCTTTGAGACCTATGATACAAGCTTCGTATTTGGCCTCGTTGTTTGTACACTTGAATTTCAATTTGGCAGTGAAAGGAATGTGGGTACCCTTAGGTGTTATGATGATTGCCCCAATTCCGTTCCCATAATTGTTGACAGCTCCGTCAAAGATTAGTCCCCATTGGGAACCTGGTTCTGGCCCTTCACTGGGCAGCGGTTCATCGCAATCTTTCATTTTTAGATACATGACATCTTCGTCTGGGAAGTCAAATCTGACTGATTCCTGATCGTCAATTGGTTGATGAGCCAATTGATCAGCTAAAATACTTCCTTTGATGGCTTTCTGAGCATGGTAATCAATGTCGTATTCTGATAACATCATCTGCCAACGGGCGATCCTCCCTGTGAGAGCAGGTTTTTCAAAGACGTACTTAATCGGATCCATTCGGAGATTAACCAAGTAGTGTGATAAGTACTGGCGAAGACGTTTGGCTGCCCAAGCCAGAGCACAACAGGTTTTCTCAAGCATATTGTACCGAGTCTCACAATCTGTAAATTTCTTGCTTAAGTAGTAAATGGCAGACTATTTTCTTTTTGTTTCATCTTGTTGGCCCAGTACACAACCCATGGAGTCTTCCAAAACTATTAAATAGATGATTAGTGGTCTTCCCTCCACTGGTGGTGACAGGATAGGTGGATTTAACAAATACTCTTTGATACTGTCGAAAGCGGTTTGGCAGTCTTCTGTCCATAAGCAGTCCTGATTCATTTTTAGTAATTTGAAAATCGGCATGCATGTCGCGGTCATGAGGAAAGTAAATATGGAAATGTAATTCAAACGCCCCATGAATCCTCTGACTTGTTTTTCAGTCTTTGGAGAAGGCATTTCTTGAATGGCCTTGACTTTGTCAGGATCAACCTCAATTCCTTTCTGGCTGACGATGAACCCTAGCAGTTTTCCCGAGCGAACATTGAACGTGCACTTATTGGGATTCAAGCGGAGTTTGTACTTTCTCAGACGCTCGAATAGTTTGGACAGGTGGGTCATATGCTCCTCTTCTGTTTTAGATTTGGCAATCATATCATCGACATATACTTCGATTTTTTTGTGTATCATGTCATGAAACAGAGTAGTCATGGCCCTTTGATAGGTCGCCCCGACGTTCTTCAAACCGAACGACATTACCTTGTAACAAAAGGTGCCCCATGGGGTGATGAAGGAAGTTTTCTCCATGTCTTCCGGTGCCATTTTGATTTGATTATAGCCCGAGAATCCACCCATGAAGGAGAAGACTTTAAACTTTGCAGTACTGTCTACCAGCATGTCTATGTGTGGTAAGGGAAAGTCATCCTTTGGACTGGCTTTGTTCAGATCCCTGTAGTCTACACACATTCTGAGTTTTCCGTCCTTTTTCGGAACTGGTACTATGTTGGCTAGCCATTGAGGATATTCTGAGGTGGCGAGGAAACCCGCGTCAATATATTTTTGTACTTCCTCTTTGATTTTGATGGCCATGTCTGAATGAGTCCATCTCAGTCTTTGTTTTACTGGCGGACATTCTGATCTTAACGGTAGATGATGTTCCACTATGCTGGTATCCAACCCTGGTATATCCTGATAGGATCAAGCGAATACATCGGGAAACTCTTTGAGAAGTTTTATCAAGTCTTCTTTGACTGTCGGACTGAGCAGTGCCCCAATCTTGACTTCTTTTCTCTCTTCTTCTGAACCTAATTTGACCGTTTCCAACGGCTCTTTGTGAGGTTCAATGGACCTTTCCTCTTGTCTGAGTAATCGGGAGATCTCTTCTAGAATTCTTTGTCTTTTTCTTCTTCAGCCTCAAATACCGGGAATTCAAAGTTGGGAGAAGGCATTGGATCGTATGTTTCAATGGGGTTTAAAACAAGCAATCTGTATGACGTGATGATTTATTTTTTAGAAGAGATAGAAAGAAATGCAAGAGTGTGTGCAGTGTATCTTCTGAAAAATGCTTTTTTTTATTTTGAGTTGTTTTTAGGATTACCATTTTCTGAAAAAGCGAAAAGTGAAAACAATAATAAATCCGGAAATTACAGAATGACGTTTATTTATTTATGATTTGTCGATTCTTGAAACTACAGCCCTATAAAACAAAACTCTGCCGCTTTGGGCGAAGCGAAGAGGGACATTTACAGAAAAGTGAGCCCTATAAAAACATTCGTTTCACCTGGGCAGGGTGAAAGGTTAAAACAAAGATGGTAATTACTTAGACTTATGGACGACTTTCGGGACATCGACAACAACCCATTGACGGTGAACTCCTCGGTGAATCGCAAAGTCTGGTACCTTCTTTCTTGGTTTATCCTAAAAAATGACGCTGATTTCTGGCGGAGCCGGATCGTTGGAGTCTTCTTCCCAGGCAGAGTTGTGGTAGACGAACTCTTCTGTTGTATCTTGTATAGTATTTTCATTCTCAGGAGAATCTCCCCATCCAGTTGGCTGGATGTCTTCAAGCCTGATACGAGAGCTTTCAGGAGTGGTGTATTTGACCAAGAAGTCGTACTTGCCACTCGGTTGTCCTAAGGTGTCCCATACTTTTGTGGAACTGGAGAAATCATCCTTCTCGATGACATTGACCTCGGGAAAAGCATAGTTGATGAACTCTTGCCCTGCAATCTTTGCAGATTCATCATTGTGCTGGATATATTCTGAATGCCCTGAGTAATGATCCCTTGATTTGGTGGGGACGCAGGTATTCTTTTCAATGATGCTTAGCTGATATGCATCATTTGGCTGACTCTTTTGCCCTAAGTCTTCTGGGTACGACTGCCAAATGGGCAAGTCATCCATTGGGTCATAATAGTCATAGTCAAAGTTGTCTTTCATCAGAGTGTCCTCCTCTAATGAGTTTGGTGGAGCACGACATCCTTCTGGATCAGAATCTCCGTACATCATTTTGACATCTGATCTTGGTATATATCTCAGACTCTGCGTGGGATAGCAAAATGGCGTATGCATTTCTTCCTGAGACATATAACCGTCCTCGTTGAGATGGGACTTCTACTCTTCATCTGTATCGGAGGAGTCACCCTCATTGATGGTATGTACTCCTTGAGACACTGGGTGAAGGAAACCTCTACTGTGGAAGAAGTCCTAAATAGGATGAAAACTTTAATCGTTAGTAGCAGTCTGGGTACAGGTTGAGGAAAAACCAAGACTTTCTTTGTTTTTTTATCATCAGGAATGACTAGCTGTCCCCATCCTTTTACGTCGTTACTCTTGATCACTTCGAGAGCATATTTGTATGAGGAAATCGATGTTCCTCTTTCTGATCAATTCTTATTACTCACTGAGAGTGCTTGAAACTGAGTTCTAACGACCTCCTCGGGTTCCACATAGGATGATGATGATAAGTTGCTTACGATTAAGGCCTTTTCTCCACATACTATGACTAGCTTGTCATTTTTGACGAACTTCAGCTTCTGGTGAAGTGTCGAAGTGACTGCCCCAGCCTCGTGTATCCAAGGTCTTCCTAATAAATAACTGTATGCTGGCCGGATGTCCATGACCTGGAAAGTGACTTGGAAAGTGTGAGGACTGATAGTTATGGGAATGTTGACTTCGCCGATAACTGTTTTTCTGGATCTGTCAAAGGCTTTGACGATGATCTCACTACCTCTCATCGGAGATCCTTGAAATGATAGTTGCATCAGAGTAGATTTTGGCATAACATTCAGAGTTGATCTGGTATCTACCAGTACGCTGGCTAAAGCATTGTCCTGGTAGTTGACTGTAATGTTAAGCCCCATGTTGTGATTTTTGCCTTCTTCCGGCAGTTCTTCATCAATGAACCCTAAGTTGTTGCAGGAAGTGATGTTGGAGATGATGCTGTCAAATTGTCTTATTGTCACATCTTGTTCCACAAAGGCTTGCTCTAAGACTTTCTGTAGAGCTTATCTGTGAGCTTCAGAACTGAGTAAAAGATATAACACAAAGATTTTCGAAGGAGTTTGCAACAGTTGGTCCACAATGTTGTACTCGCATTTTTGGATGAGCTTCAGCATCTCATCATTGTTCTTTGAAAGGTCAGGATTACTGGATTGACCAACTGGTTAATTTGGAACTTCTGTTTGAGGTTCCTTTTCTCTGGTGGGTTCTTCAACTCCTCTGTTGAAGATCCGCCCGCTCCGTGTTACTCGACTTATGTCGGCAATGTTTACGACAGAGGGTAATGGAGTTTCCTTTCCATTTTCAATTGTTGTTGCACCGTACTTGTAAGGGATAGCCTTATCGGATTGGTACGGTATTGGTCCTGGCAGATAGATAACTACAGGAGCCATTTGATTTTTCTGCCCATCGTAGCCGGCCTCAATTGGTTCGAGGTTGAGAATATTTCTACTATCAAGAGGAACTCTTGATTCATGGAGTAGAGGGATTATGGCGCATACATCTTTGATCCTTTCATGATTGGAGATTAATACAATGTCTTTGCTTTGATCAGGAAGATAATATTGCATTACGTTGATCGAACCAGAACTTAAACATGGTTGGATCTCCTTTTGGTCCACCTGATTTTGAAGAGCTGACCGTACAAGATAACATCCTTGGTTGTTCTCTGAGCAAACTCTACAACGCTCATATTTGTGTGGTGGCACCCGGCCACGTCTGCTTTGTATGCAGTGCAACTTTACTAGATCTGTTTCCATCGAGCGAACATCCTAACTTTGATGCCTAGTAGGATTCCCGTCAATCATACTGACTTGTTGTGTGTCTTCATCTAGGTAGATCGGAAGCCACCAGTGGTTCAACAACTGTTGAAGTGTTCTTTGGACAAGTACACATCCTTGGTCGTCTTTACGACACACTTTACAGTTTTGATAATCATGTGAAGCCAGAAAACCGAGCCAGACTTGCTTAGCGTGTAATTCTACCAGACTGGTATTCATCAAGCGAATATCAAAGATTTGAATCATATTAACTTGATGACTACTTCTATCACGGTAATCCTGGATCCATCCAAGATCCATCTGACGCTGGAGGACTTCTTGTACAAAAGAGCATCCCTAATTATTTATTGAGCAGATCGGACAGGAATTATAATCGTGCCGTGGCAGATCATGATATTGGCTTTTCCTAGAGTGCATTGCCACCAAGTTGACATTCATTGCTAGAATGTTGTGGTTCTGGACAATGTTGGGATTTACGTGAGCCATATTGACCTCATGGATTCTGTGATCTTTAATCCATCCAAGATTCATTTGTTCTTGTAGAGCTGATTGCACTACAGAACATCCTTGATTATTCTTCGAGCAGATATCAAACTGGTGATAATCGTGAGACAGTACATGACCGTATCTGCTTTGACTGCAATGCATCTTGACCATATTGGTTCCTAATATGAGTACATCGTGAATTTGATAGTTGTGGTTAGATTCTTCCTCTATCAAATTTACTGCAGTCTTTTCATGTTGAGGCAACGGGTTCGTCTGAACATTTGGATTTGTATCCTTGAAGGATAATACCTCGTTCCTGACAAGCTTCTGTACATCAGATTTGAAGCTGAGACATTTTTCTATGTTGTGCCCCAGTCCCCCTTGATGGTAAGGGCAAGTTTGATCTACTTTGAACCAAAAAGGCGGATTTTCCGGTACGGTAAGAGGATACTAGGTTTGGATGTGCCCCTTGACCAGTAAGAGTGGAAATAGTTCTGCGTACAACAACGGTATAGAGTCAAACCCCGGTGGTCGCGTTGTACGGTTGTTGTTGTTGTAATGAAGACAAGCCTTCTGAAGAGGCTGTTGTGTCCTTTGCTGATACTATTGTTGATTCGGTTGGCTCTGAGCAACCTGGGGTTGATACGTTGAAACAGGCGCATGGTTGATACCGGGAGTTACCGCTGCTACTGGTTGATACCTTCGCCTTTGCTTTTCGAGAGAGATATTACCAATATCTTGCTATTTTTTCTTAGGGAAAGCACTACCGTATCTTTTGGTACTGCTTGATGGTCCTGCATCTTTGACTAAACGTCTTTCTCGAACTACCTCTTTAAGGCGTACTCCCATGTTCACCATCTCAGTAAAGTCGCTGGGCGCACTGGCGACAATTCGGTCGTAGTAGAATGAGCCCAAGGTTTTCAAAAAGATCTTTGTCATCTCTTTTTCCTCAAGAGGGGGACAAATCTGGGCGGCAATTTCACGCCATCTCTGAGCATATTCCTTAAAAGTTTCCTTGTCCTTCTGTGACATGGCTCTGAGTTGATCTCTATCTGGAGCCATGTCCAGGTTATACTTATATTGATGAACGAAGGCAGCGCCAAGATCTCTGAAAGTGACGATCTTGGTGCGGTTTAAACCCATATACCATTTGAGTGCAGCACCGGTTAAACTATCTTGAAAGTAATGGATCAGTAGATGTTGATTCTCTGTATGAGTTGACATCTTTCGAGCGTACATCACCAAATGACTTTGATGGCAAGAGTTGCCCTTATATTTTTCAAAGTCAGTCACCTTGAATTTGTGCGGGATTTTCACATTAGGGACCAAACAAAGGTCTATGGCGTCCTTTCCAAATAAATCCTGGTCGCGAATGGTATGCGGTTCCTTCTGCATCTCCAGGAATTGTTCCTGGAACTCATTCATTCTGTTGTACATGTTTTCGTTTCCACTAGAAATTATTTATGGAATCTGTCCTTCCGGGACAGTGTGTACCACGGGTTGTTGTATAGTCATTATGGCGGTGACTCTTGGTGCTTCCCTATCCCAAAGTTTGTAACCTTCAGGAGTTACTGTCATGCCTCTTGCATCTTCGCTTTCCCGAAGTTTGTAACCTTCAGGCCCAGCGGTTCCTGCTACAGTTTCCGGGTCTTCCGTGACCGGCGAGATATATCCTTCAGGGATAAAGTTGATAGGCATTGCGCCATGGACGATCTTTAGGCATGTTGTACCGAGGATCGTACGTCTCCACTATGGACATAGATGTGATCTCTGAGATCACTGTCCTTTGTTGTTGCCTCTGAGCTGCTGTCAGAGATTGCATGTCACTGTGAAGTTTTCTCAAATCTTCCTTCAGAGTGTCAATTTCTTCTTTCAGCTCCCTGTTCTCTTCCTCGAGATCGTCCATTTTCTTTTGTCGATTGGCCCGAGTATTGTACGAATGAGACAGTTTGACTCTAGAATCGTGACACATACGTGAGATTCGAAGGTAAGAAGGATGCGTTATATGAGAATGATGAATGATATGCAAAGTTATATATTAATTTTTTTTTTGTTTTTTCTTTAATAAAAAAGAAACTTCAACAAATAGATTGCAAATATCATACAGTGGGGAGACTCCGTTTTATTGAATTTGAAAGAGTGCAGAAAGGGAAATACAGTATTTTACAAAGTGCTGTAAAAGGAAAAGTCTAAGCTTATGGATCCTGAGTTCTCCCTGAGGAGGACTCAGGTGCTGGTTCTGGTATTTTCCTTTTCTTTGACCGGGGCTCTTGAGCCATTTTCGGGTTGTCGGTCATTTGCCAAGTGAAAGAAGCGAGCAAATTTCTTCGGTCTTCTTGATTTTCTACAACATGTTGCTCTAATATCCTATTCAGAGCATCTTTTTCTTTTAACAGTTGCTGAATTTTGGTACACTCCACATTGAGAATACGGTACTTGTTCTTCCAAGATTTCTTTTCCCGTCGAACTTTGTTGAGAGTGACCTGGAGTATTTCAGCATCAGACATAAAATAAAGGACATATTCCTTTAGCGGAAGAACTTCTTGACGAGGGTAGGGCATCCTCAGCTTGAGAGCTCTGGTTTGTACCCAGTGGAGATAAGGTTCCACAGAGACACAATCTGGTTTTCCTAGAGACTCTCTTCCTTTCCTGTGAACATGTTTCTAGGCATGCACTATTTCTGTCTTTAGTGCCCTGTCATTTTCTCCTTCCTTGAAGAAAAGACCTTCCAGATGAACATTACGCGAGATATGCTTCATAGGGTATCCGTGTTGACGGTGAACTAAGATTGGATGATAGTTGATTCCTCATTTAGTTCCTATGAGGGGTATATTAGGGAAGTTTCCACATTTGTCAATGATCATTATCCCGTCATAGATCCAATTGTACCAATCTATGTCAGAGTTGGTAAGAGACATGATTCTCTATGACCAACGTAGAGTACTTTTATGATCCCAAAAAGCACCAGACTTGGGTAAATGGGAAGTGAACCAAGTGTATAGCAGGGGTACACAACATGTGATCATTCCTCTGCTGTACCAATTCCTTAAGTGTACAAAATGATAAGCATCTGCGAGCAGGGTTGGTACATGGTTTCCAATCAAAAATATCTTAATGGCATTGGTATCGACGAAGTTATCGATGTTGAGAAAAAGGAACAACCCATATGTGAGTAGAACAAATATATCTTTGAAAGCAGTTATGTTTTCTATACTGGCAAAGTATAGGGCTTTCTCTACCAAAAACTTGGCTGGTAAACCTTGGATTCCTTCCTTAGTGGTCATGTGAGTCTTGACTTCTGACTCGTCCAAATAGATTGCTCTTGCAATGGTTTGATCCTTTGGAATTTCTTCCAGTCCAGAAAAGGGAGCTTGGTCAGTGATGGGTAAATCAGTCAGGTGAGAGTACTCTTCTAGCGTCGGTGCTAGTTGATAATCCGAGAATGTGAAACAGTGATAAACCGGATCGTAGAACTGAATCAGCATAGACAAGATTCCTTCAACTACATGGACCCTTAATAGAGACAGCACTCCTCCGTACTTACCTCTGAAAGTATCAGGGTTAGTGATCATCCTTGCCAACCCCCTTAAATCCTCTATTTTGGAGCCTTGAAGGTGTCCTTGTGCGTCTTCCTTCTACTGAAATCCATAACGCAATCCTCCTCTCTGATATTTGCAATCATTGCTTTAGTTTTATTTGAAAAAAGAGAGAAGTGAAAATAATATTTTTTTTCTTTGTTTAAGAGTTTTTAAAATGAATGCATGAATGCACCACACAAAAACATAGAAAAAACATAGGTTTAAGGGTTCAACACCACGAGCATGGAGTCATGGCTCTACCCATACCCAAAGGTTGTATTCTGGTGAATTTTTGTACCTGTAGAACGGGTTAAAAGTTCTCAAAATCATTGACCCCCCCAGGGATGACAACAACAAACTGGTTCACCCGAGCGAGCTATAGTATCCTAGGGCAATCCCAATTGAGTGTAGTATCGCGTGTCAACTATTTCCGATAGCTACCGCACTACCAAATGGCAACATGGTTACTGTCAACTAAATCCTCAATTTCACGGATACCACATTGAGACAATCTGCCTTCACAACGGAGTCGTTAAGCATTGAATCTGCAAAGGGTATCTCCACAAATTTGATGGTCTACCGGGACAGCTTATTTGGGATTCACTCCCTGTAAGACCGCCCGTCTATGCCATCACCTATCTTAGGTATCACTCAAACTTTCCACATGCGACATCACTCGCATTCCCATTGACAGAAAAATAAACATGGATATCAAGTAGGAAAAGTAGTATATATAATATAGTATGATTCCTAAAACTAATATCCTAGACCTCTTAGGAATTCTAGTCTTAATCTTAAAGAGACAAAATGACTCCCCAGCAGAGTCGCCATTTATCTGTTGGAAAATGGGGACGAATGATGACTAAGGTAAGACAGATCCTAATGGCACTCCCTAGCAGAGTCGCCATTTATCTGTAGCGTGCGATTTTTGTCGGTGACGCGACCACCTTATCACAAATGGGTTCCCCCTCAGTGCAATGGTAGGAGTGGGGTGCTACTTTCTAATTTCTTATTTATCCCGTGAAGCTGGAAGGGAAAGGGAAGCTATCTAAAACTAACCTTGCACGCGAATTTTTAAATGAACAAACACTTAAAGAGATTCGGGGAGTTCGGGGTCAGGTTACACAATGGGGAGTTGTCAATTACCCATCCTATATGTGGTTATCCACAGGTTGTTAGCAATAGGTTCTGCTTTTATACTTGATGGTGTTTATCTGTTGATGGGTTGGGAAAGTTTCTTGTTTGAGAGTGAGAGAGTTTTTGCTGATGTTCAGGTTTTCCGATGTTTTCTTTTTGGTAAGGTACTGGACCTAGGTTTTGATAGGTATGGAGGTACTGGACCTAAAGTTTTTGATTGGTATGCTCGCTAAGATTTCGCAATCTTATGCCTACGTATTCCCGTTTAAAGGAACAGGGAAATCAGAGTAATCGTAGTTCCTCCTATTCTATGGGAGGAAAAAGGATGTTTTGGTGTCTTGTTCAAAGCCCAAGATTGAAGCTAAAAGGTTGAGTATTTGTGTCTTGTTCAAAGCCCAAGATTGAAGCTAAAAGGTTTGACTGAGAGAGAATTTATCATCTCTAAAGGGAAACATCTTGTCTGTTTATCACAACTGTTGGGTGACTATTTATAAAGGAAGGTTACTTTAACTGGGATATGTGAATCCAGCAATGCCATAAATTCCTTTATGAGGGATTTGTCCTGAAGGAGAAAACTTTAACTCAGTGTTGAGCAATGCCATTTTCCTTAGGAATCTTTCATGCTAAGAGTGGGACGGTGGCATGGATGTAAATAATCCAGAGGCTTGCCACTTACATCAATTTAGATGAAAGAGAGGATTTTTACAAGGATAAGAGATGGACGACAGCTTGGATATTTGAATCAACAAGTGTGCCACTTATAGCAGTTATTTGGGATTAGGGTTTGTTTGATTTGTTTGTTTTGATGTGTGATAACACAGAGAAATGTGTTCCCACAGAGAGATTTTGATTTCCTCTGAGGGGATGTTGATTTTTGTGTGCCTTGATCAAAGCCCAAGGTTGAAGCTAAGAGATTGATTGACTCCGCTGGGGAAGTCCTTATACAAAGCCTTAGAGGAGGCTGGAAAAGGCTGACTCAACAAGAAAGTGTTTATATGTGTCTTGTACAAAGCCCAAGATTGAGGCTAAAAAAAGACTGACTCTTTGGGGGATATCATTAATCAAAGCCTAAGAGGAGGCTAGAAGTTGACTTTTCCGGGGAAATATTTTGTCTGTCTTGTACAAAGCCCAAGATTGAGGCTAAAAGGGGAAACTGACTCTACGGGTGAGAGGTTTTATCCATCTTGTACAAAGCCCAAGATTGAGGCTAAAAGAAGATTGACTCTGCTGGAGAGATTTATATGATGTCTTGTACAAAGCCCAAGATTGAGGCTGAAAGGTAGTTGACCGACTCAGCTGAGAATTTTTAGGTGCCTTGTACAAAGCCCAAGATAGAGGCTGGCCTTACTGAGGAAAACCATTATACAAAGCCTAAGAGGAGGCTAAAAAGGGAAATTGATCATGCTTAGGGATATTATTGCTCAAAGCCTAAAAAGAAGGCTGGGAGGAATTGACTTCACTGGGGAAGATATTTATCCCAAGCTTAAAAGGAATTTTATGAAGATTTTGACTTTGTCGGAGAAAGTTTATATATGTCTTGTAGAAAGCCGGCAGATTGAGGCTAAAAAAAAGAATGACTCAACAAGAGAGTGTTTATGTTTTGTAACATTGACTCAACAAGAGATTGTGGAAATGTGATTGACTCAACAAGAGATTCCTTTTGAAGCTAACTCAACTGGGGAAAATCATTATACAAAGCTTAAGAGGAGGCTGAAAAAAGGTTGACTCAACAAGAGAGTGCCTTAAGGTAATTGACTCAACAAGAGAGTGTTTTTGTTTGTCTTGTACAAAGCCCAAGATTGAGGTTAAAAAGGGTTAACTCAACAAGAGAGTGTTTTAAGAAATAAGATGGGCTCAACAAAAGGGTGTTGTTGGGGCTAATTCTGCTGAGGAAAATCGTTATACAAAGCCTAAGAGGAGGCTGGCTTCTGCTGAGGATTTTTGAGATCCAGAGGCAGGTCCAAGTCGTGGGATCAACTCTTGCCGAGGATTTATAGAAGAGTTGAGGTATCAGATGCCTTGAGGTTCTGATTTGGGATAGTGTTATATTGATGATAAGCTAACCCTGGTTGGGGAAATTAAGGAGGAAAGACTGAGTTTTAGATCCTGTGAGGATTTTAACTCTACTGGAGATTGGTCAAATGACCAGGGTTTTTCCTGTGTTCGTAGGGAACTTGAGAATGTCTTTGAGATCCAAGAGGAGATTAGACTGTCCAAGTCTACTGGTATGAAAGAATTTATCTTTGTATGATGCCCAAGAGGAGGCAGGTGTTTTAAGAGATGAGACTCAACCCTAAAATGGTTTGATGTTTTTGACACTGGAAAGACTGCTCTAGCAAAGGATGACTAAGTTTTGTCCTATACCTTTAAGAGGTCTTCAGGGTCCTTGTATTAAGCCCAAGAGACGACATGAGAACATCTAAGAAGCCGGAGGGTCCTTGTATAAAGCCCAAGAGGAGGCGGGGATGCTTTTAGGAAGCCTGTGGGTTCAAACTTAATAAAAGTTCAAGAAAAGTTTCACCGGGAATAATCTTTTCTTTAATGAACAGTTCTAGGGTTTGAAGAAATTCAAGAGAGGTTTCACCGGGAATTAATCCTCTCTAGGGGAAATGAATTTCTTTGACAATTTCTAATAGTGACAGTCTGAGAAAAGTTTCACCGGGAATAATGTCTTTCTCTTTGTTCCATATTGTTTAAGCCCAAGAGAAGGCAAGACTGTATCTAGAAATTCCTATGGGGAACTAGTTTTGATTGTATTTAAGAGTGACCAACTGACTTTACCTAGTTCTAGACCTATTTTCCGGGGAAAACTCTAAGAAGATATACAAGTATATATACAGTTGATATATGACAAGTATTTAAAAGGATATGAAAGAAGGACTTACAGGTGAGCAAGCTTCAAGCACAAACAATTATATATATATATATATATGAAAGTATGTAAATGAAAGGTGATAAAACTTACAGGCGAGCAAGCTTCCATTGTAACAGCTGTATGGTTAGTTGTTCTAGAAATTAAAGAAAGTTTTGATAACAATTATGGATTTGAACCTAAATCAAAAGGGAAGTTGTTTTGAAAAGATTGTTGGGGCTTATACTCAAGGAGAGGCCCAGATGAAAAACGGTAATCGTACTGTTGATCTGAAAATTGTATCGGGACTTATACGATGACTGAGGCCCAAAAAAGGTTTTATGTACAAAGGGATGGGCCTTTCAACTCAAGGAGAGGCCCAAAATGATTTAAAAGAAAAGAGAATGAGGCTTATAACTCAGGGAGAAGCCCAAAAGTTTTCGTTAGAAAGGTGACGACCGCGTCGAGATTTTAAAATTGCAGTGGAACTTATACAATGACTGAGGCCAAAAAAGGTTTTGGTTAAAAAGGGATTGGGTCTTACACTCTAATAGAGGCCCATAGATGTTTGAAAAGATTTGTTAGGGTGATAGAGATCAAAACCCTAATTTTTGGTTTTTAAATGTATTTTAATTGAATAAAATTCAATTAAAATAATCAAACATGTGAAAAAAGGTTATGATCTTGGATTTATATTTGGAAAATCATGTTTCATTCATGGGATGATTTAAAAATCATTTGAATTTTTGCAAAACTAAGAGAAAGAAATATTTTTAATGTTTAAAAACAAATAAAACATAATTCTTTACATAAATATCAAATATATGAAATAAATGATATTTTTGTGAAATTTTCAGGGAATAAAATATTTTAATATTTTTGCGAATTTTCAAAGAAAGAATCACTAAAAAATAATTAAAATTGAGAGAGAAATTAATTTTTGAATTAATTAATAAAAACATGAAAATAATGAAAAATAGCAAAAAATGAGAGAGGTAGCAAAAAAGGTCTGGGTGGGGTTTTAACCCACGACTGATAAGTGCAAATTGTAGCTATTTGTGTATATATGTTTTGTTGCACTTATCGTTGCTTTTTGTTAAATATCATACGAATAAACCCTGTTTTGTTTATAAATGCGTATAGTTACATTTTAGTGTATATATTGCGTTTCGTGTATATATCATTAAGTTTAATTGATTTTATCTCATTTTTGTAGGTATTCAAGCAGTGGTATTTTGCCATTGTTGTATAGAGCATTGAATAAGCTTTCCAACGCTTCGAACCGGGCGAAAAACGGAACTACGGTTCAAAAGTTATGAAGAAAACAAGTTTGAATTTTCGAGCATGCTTTGAGCGCGCTGAGCGCGCTCCAAGCCCCAGGAAGAAGCAAATTCCAGCAAGTTGCACGCTGAGCGCGCTGGGAGCGCGCTCGTAAGGCGGTTTAACTTCAAAAAACGCGCGCTGAACGCCCGGAGCGCGCTGAGCGCGCTCTGCGACTTTGACAGCAATAAATATAGTGAAAAAACACATTTTTTGGGATGGTTTTGGGTGATTTTTGCTCCCAACTCCATCAAACTTCATTTTTCTTGTAGATTAGCTTAGAAAACAACAAATGGAGCTTGCATTTGGATGAATCGGAGGTGGATTCTCATCGATCGGCTTGACAACTCGAGAAGTGTTGGTTTATCTCTTTTTCCTCTTTTTGTAAACTCTATCTTGTTGGGTTTGTATATGTTTGTACTTTGATCTCATATATATTTGTCGCCCATGGCGTTATATAAAATTTGCTTTACAAATCTTTATCGGTGATTGTCTCTGATTTTTGTTTTATGCGCGGGGTTTGGGTCGTGTTAGAGATAAACTTCACAAACTTCGATTAGGGGTGATTATCTGTTAGTTTCTGAATGCTAGAGATAGATTTAGGGCTAACAATCCGTAAGGGTTTCGAAACTTAATGACGTCCGTGTCTCGAGGCTTCGTGCGCGAGAGTGACGAAGAGAGTGATACGGGTGATTTCTCAACTCAGTGTGCCAGAGATGGACACTGTTGTGAGCGATACCGGGTGATTTTGACGAGTATTGCAGGTGGAGTATAATTGGTCGATTGGTTTAAGTCTGTGATGAGTGGAATATATACATGCTTGATACGTCTTTTCTCTTTGAAGAATGAATTATTTTTATGTCAATATTTACTTTTCTGTTTCTATGTTTAAAAGCCATTTAAACCCAAACTCATTAACAATTAAATTGTTGAACGACAGTTCAGTAGCACTGATCTCTGTGGACACGATAAATTCCCGAAAAAATACTTCCAAATCTTTTTGCTTGCTTGCCGCTATTCCGCAATCAACAACGACCTCATACACAAACACACATGCGCGCTACCACTGGGGTGGTGATACATCCGTGTATCAAAACCACCCCATTAATACATAAGGGGTGCCAAGTTTTCAGGCCTGGCCAAGGCGAGGGAAGGCAAGTTTTGGCAATTTACGTGAAGCCTCTAACTTTCTCATTTCTCCATGGATTTAGACAAAATTTAGGTGCATCTGGCCTAGAATTTCACAAGGAATCCAATGGTGCTTTTGGAATTTTCAAAAGGTGTCCCTATTTTAAAACCCGATAGTGGTTTCAAAATAGGCCAAATTTTGCATGTTCGATGCCATCTCTTGGTACAGGCAAGAATTGTATGACAAATTGGTTCAAACACAACATATACAACATGTATGAGATGTTTATGATCAGTGGACATCAAAGGAGTGCATAATTCAAAGAGTTCAAGTTGTGATGCACTTACCTCTTGGAGCTTCTTGTGCTAACTGTTAAGTTCCTTGTGCCAGAAGTGATCCAATGCTTTGAACACTCTCAATTGATCTCTTAAAAGATTTTAGGATGATTAGAACCAGTTGGAATCTTCAGGAACAAGTTTTGGCTCTTTCTTGCAAAAGGGGCAAAAGTGACCAATATGGCAACTCTCTCAAATTGTGTTCTAGATGAGGGGAACCATTTGGGACAGTTTGAGGATGATATTTGGAGTGTGTTTGAGGCCTTGTTTGGTTTTGGAAGTGACTGAATCAAGGCATGGCTTGGAAAATGTAGAAAAGTCCAATTTTGTGGTTTTAGAAGTGGATTTTTTGATTTATGTGTTTCAGGTCACAGGTGAGTGTTTGAACAACTTAGATATGACATATTAGATGTGTTTGGATCATGAGCTGTGGTGGAATTGCTCTCTAACTCAAAAATTCAGAGATGACTTGCAAAAGAAGGCATTTTGGCCTAAAGAGAGAGATTTTGAGGAAAGCATCAGTTGTAGTGCTTTGGTGTACTCAAACCGGTCACAATTAAGCTCTATTTATAGCGTGTCAAGTTTGTTTTGACATCAATAGTGAATGGCAGCTGTGTCAGGCCTTTGGCCAATGTTAAGCAAAAGGAATCTCAAGTCTCCTCTAGCCATTGACTTGAGGTTAGGGCACACGCCTATGGTCCTTTGATTCAGAGCTTATTCTTGACTCATTCAGTTAGGAATGTGTCAGTCTATGCCACATTGGTGCATCCATTGAACGCTTGGAAACAAAATTGGAGTCTTGGCACCTTTTTAGCCTTTTTAGGTTTGTTATAGATAAGTGTAGATTCTTCGACTTTGGAGGCTTGGGGATCAGATTGTTCTCCTTTTGTTTTATCCTCAGATGTGTCCAAATGGATGACAAGGCTTGGAGTTGTCCAAATTTGTCAAATCGAGCAAATGCACAAAATCTGCCTTGCTTAGGACAGTTGGAAATGGTGATTTTGAGGGATTCATATCTCCCTGCTCAGGTTGAGTTATGGGAGGCTCTTGTGCTTTTTAGAAAGCCCTCGTATAATACAAAACATATGTGATCATAGTTTGTTTTTAAACTATTTGGATCCAACTAAAAAAACCTCATGAACACTGATGTTCAAGGCTGGTAACTTAGGCAGATTTTCACTAAGTGTTGGAAAAAGTGTCATTTTCATGTTTTTGTGATTTTGATCAATCCATAACTCAAAATCCATAAAGAATTGGAGTCTGAGGTAGTTGAAGCTTTTGTAGAGTGTAACAAGACCTACAAATCCAGCTTTGGATCACCCAAAATGGTTGCCTAGATCTCAAGTTATGATCCTTGGAAGTTGGTACCAAAATCACTTTTGTTCCATAACTTAGAAAAAATTTGGTTTCTTATGGTTGCCCCTTTTACAAGAAACCTCACTTTTCTTGATTTTTCTTAATGAATGATGATCAATACCATACATTAACATTATTTTTGACTTAGGGGAACCATCTTTGAGAAAAATTCCAAAAAGTCAAACTTGATTTTGTGCACAGTTGACTTTTTATCGGATGAAATCCAAACTGTGCGATCCTATATGTGGTTATCCACAGGTTATTAGTTTTAGGTTCTGCTTTGTACTTGATGGTGTTTATCTGTTGATGGGTTGGGAAAGTTTCTTGGGAAATATGAGAGAGAGAGAGAGTTTTTGATGATTTTGGTGAGGTACTGGACCTCAGTTTTGATTGGCATGTATGAAGGTACTGGACCTAAAGTTTTTGATTTGTATGCTCGCTAAGATTTCGCAATCTTATGCCTACGTATTCCAGTGTAAAGAAACAGGGAAATCAGAGCAATCGTAGTTCCTCCTATTCTAAGGGAGGAAAAGATGTTTTGGTGTCTTGTTCAAAGCCCAAGATTGAAGCTAAATGGAGTATTTGTGTCTTGTTTAAAGCCCAAGATTAAAGCTAAAAGATTTGACTGAGAGAGAATTTGTCATCTCTAAAGGGGAGACATCTTGTCTGTTTACCACAGTTGTTGGGTGACTGTTTATAAAGGAGGATTACTTTAACTGGGATATGAGAATCCAGCAATGCCATAATTTCCTTTATAGGGGATTTGTCCTATAGGGGAAAACTTTAACTCAATGTAGAGCAATGCCATTTTTCCTTAGGAATTTCTCATGCTAAGAGAGGGATAGTGGCGTGGATGTAAATAATCCAGAGGCTTGCCACTTACAACAATTAGATGGAAGAAAGGGTTTTACCAGGATAAGAGATGGACGACAACTTGAATATTTGAATCAACAAGTGTGCCACTCACAGTAGTTATCTGGGATTAGGGTTTGTTTGATTTGTTTGTTTTGATATGTGATAACACAGAGAAATGTTTTCCTACAGAGATTTTGTTTTCCTCTGAGGGGATGTTAATTTTTGTGTGCCTTGATTAAACCCCAAGGTTGAAGCTAAGAGATTGATTGACTCCACTGGGGAAGTCTTTATACAAAGCCTAAAAGGAGGCTGGAAAAGACTGACTCAACAAGGGAGTGTTTATATATGTCTTGTACAAAGCCCAAGATTGAGGCTAAAAGAGACTGAATCTTTGGGGAATAGTATTTATACAAAGCCTAAGAGGAGGCTAAAGTTTGACTTTTCCGGGGAAATATTTTGTTTGTCTTGTACAAAGCCCAAGATTGAGGTTAAAAGGGATTTTGACTCCGCTGAGGAGGGTTTGTATGTGTCTTGTACAAAGCCCAAGATTGAGGCTGAAAAGAATACTGACTCTGTGGGAAAGAAATTTTTATCTGTCTTGTACAAAGCCCAAGATTGAGGCTGATATGAGACTTTACTGACTCGGCTGGGGATATTTTAGGTGTTTTGTACAAAGCCCAAGATTGAGGTTGAAAAGATTTTGACTCTGCTGGAGAGTATTATCTGTCTTGTACAAAGCCCAAGATTGAGGCTGAAAAAGGATTGACTCTGCTTAGGGAAATTTATATGGTGTCTTGTACAAAGCCCAAGATTGAGGCTGACCAAACTGGAGAAATCATTATACACAGCCTGAGAGGAGGCTAACTTCTGTTAGGGGAAATCAATATACCAAGCCTAAGAGAAGGCTGAAAAAAGATTGACTCAACAAGGGAGTGTTTTTATCTATCTTGTACAAAGCTCAAGATTGAGGCTAAAAGGGTTGACTCAACAAGAGAGTATTGAAAGGTGATTGACTCAACAAGAGAGTCTGAAAAGTGATTAACTCAACAATAGTGTCTGAAAAGTAATTGACTCAACAAGAGAGTCTGAAAAGTAATTGACTCAACAAGAGAGTTTGAAAAGTAATTGACTCAACAAGAGAGTCTGAAAAGTGGTTGTCTCAACAAAAGAGTCTGAAAGGTAATTGACTCAACAAGAGAGTCTGAAAAGGTTTGCTCAGCTGGGGAAAATCATTGTACAAAGCCCAAGAGGAGGCTGACTTTGTTGAGGGAAGGAAGAATCATTATACAAAGCCTAAGAGGAGGCTATCTTTGCTGAGGATTATTGAGATCTAGAGGCAAGTCCAAATGGGGAATCAACTCTTGCTGAGGGTTTATAGAAGGGTTTAGACATCAGATGCCTTGAGGTTTTGATTTGGGATAGTGTTATACCGATAGTAAGTTGACCCTGGCTGGGGGTAATTTAGGATAAAAATTAGGTTTAGAACCCATGGGTTTTAACTCTACTGGAGATTGATTAAATGACCAGGGTTTCTCCTATGTTTGTAAGGAACTTGAGAAGGTCTTTGAGATCCAAGAAGGTTTTAAACTGTCCAAGTCTACTGGTATGGAAGAGTTTATCTTTGTATGATGCCCAAGAGGAGGCATGTGTTTAAGGGATGAGAATCAACCCTAAATTGGTCTGAAGTTTTGACTCAAGAAAGACTACTCTAGCAAAGGATGACTAAGTTCTGTCCTATACCTTTAAGACGTCTTCAGGGTCCTTGTATTAAGCCCAAGAGAAGGCATGAGAACTTCTAAGAAGCCGGAGGGTCCTTGTACAAAGCCCAAGAGGAGGCAGGGATGCTTTTAGGAAGCCTGTGGGTCCCAAACCTAAGAAAAGTTCAAGAAAAGTTTCACCGGGATTAATCTTTTCTTTAATGAACAGTTCAAGGGTTTGAAGAAATTCAAGAGAGGTTTCACCGAGAATTAATCCTCTCTGGGGAAATGAACTTCTTTGAAAATTTCTAATAGTGACAGTCTGAGAAAAGTTTCACCGGGAATAATGCATTTCTCTTTGTTCCATATTGTTTAAGCCCAAGAGAAGGCAAGATTGTATCTGGAAATCCTATGGGGATCTAGTTTTGACTGTATTGAAAGAGTGACCAACTGGCTTTACCTAGTTCTAGACCTAGTTATCGGGGAAAACTCTAAGCAGATATACAAGTACATATACAGTTGATATATGATAAGTATTTAAAAGGATATGAAAGAAGGATTTACAGGTGAGCAAGCTTCCAACAATAGAGTTATATATATGACTTGTATATAAAAGAATGAAAGAAGGACTTACAGGTGAGCAAGCTTCCAACAATACAGTTATATATATATATGAAAGCTGTTAAAACTTACAGGCGAGCAAGCTTCCATTGTAACTGCTGTATGGTTAGTTGTTCAAGAAATTAAAGAAAGTTTTGATAACAACTGTATGTTTGAACTTAAATCAAAAGGAAAGTTGTTTTGAAAAGGTTATTGGGGCTTATACACAAGGAGAGGCCTAGATGAAAAACAGTAATCGTACCGTTGTTTTGTAAACTGTATTGGGGCTTATATAATGACTGAGGCCCAAAGAGGTTTTCTATACAGAGGGATGGGTCTTACAACTCAAGGAGAGACCCAAAGGATTGAAAAAGAAAAGAAATGGGACTTACAACACAAGGGTAGACCCAGATGAAAATGTTTTGAAAAGCGACGATCGCACCGAGATTTTTGAAAACACAGTGGGACTTATACAATGACTGAGGCCCAAAATTATTTATATTTACAAAGGGGGTTAGGTTTTACACTCTATTAGAGGCCCACAATGTTGGAAAATATTTGTTAGGGTGATAGTGATCAAAACCCTAATTTTTGGTTTTAAAATGTATTTAAGAAAAAGGTTGTGATTTTGGATTTATATTTGGAAAATCATGTTTCATTCATGGGATGATTTAAAAATCATTTGAATTTTGCAAAACCAAGAGAAAGAAATATTTTTAATGTTTAAAAACAAATAAAAATATAATTCTTTACAAAAATAACAAATATATGAAAAAATAATATTTTTGTGAAATTTTCATGGAATAAAATATTTTAATATTTTTGTAAATTTTCAAAAAAAGAATCAACCAAAAATGATTTAAATTGAGAGAGAAATTAATTTTTCAATTAATTAATAAAAACATGAAAATATGGAAAAAAATAGCAAAAACAAAGAAAATGGCAAAAATGGTCTGGGTGGGGTTTGAACCCATGACCATCAAGCCAAACACACATGCGTGCTACCACTGGGGTGGTGATATATCCGTGTATCAAAACCACCCCATTAATTCATAAGGCATGTCTTGTTTCTAGGCCTGGGCAAGGCAAACTTTTGGGCAATTTACGTGAAGCCTCTAAATTTCTCATTTCTCCATGGATTGGGATAAAATTTAGGTGCATCTGACCTAGAATTTCATGAGGAATCCAATGGTGCCCTTGGAATTTTCAGAAAATGTTTCCTCTTCAAAATCCGATAGTGGTTTTGAAATAGGCCTATTTTTGCATGTTCTATGCTATCTCATGGTACAGGCAAGAATTACATGGCAAATTGGTTCAAACACAACATATACAACATGTATGGGATGTTTATGATCAATGGACATCAAAGGAATGCATAATTCAAAGAGTTCAAGTTGTCATGCACTTACCTCTTGGAGCTTTTTGTGCTATCTGCCAAGTTCCTTGTGCCAGAAGTTGTTTGATGCTTTGGACACTCTCAATTGATCCCTTAGAAGCTTTTAGAATGATTAGAACTAGCTGGAATCCTCAGGAACAAGTTGTGGCACTTTCTTGCAAAAGGGGCAAAAGTGACCAATATGGCAACTCTCTCAAATGGTGTTCCAGATGAGGGGAACCATTTGGGACAATTTGAGGATGATATTTGGAGTGTGTTTGAGGCTTTGTTTGGATTTGGAAGTGACTGAATCAAGATATGGCTTGAAAAATGCAGAAAAGTCCAATTTTGAGGTTTTGGAGATGGAATTTGTGATTTTGGTGTTTCAGGCCACAAGTGGGTGTTTGAACAGCTTAGATACAACACATTAGAGGTGTTTGGATCATGAGCTGTGGTGGAATTGCTCTTTAACTCAAAAACTCAAAGATACCTTGCAAAAGAAGGCATTTTGGCCTAAAGAAAGAGATTTTGAGGAAAGCAAGTGTTGTAGTGCTTTGGTGTACTCAAACTGAGCACAAATGAGCTCTATTTATAGTACAACAAGTTTGTTTTGCAAGCAATAGTGATTGGCAGCTGCAGCAGGCCTTTGGCCAATGTTGAGCAAAAGGAATCTCAAGTCTCCTCTAGCCATTGACTTGAGGTTAGGGTACAGGCCTATGATCCTTTGATTCAGGGCTGATCCTTGACCCATTCAGTTAGGAATGTGTCAGTCCATGCCAACTTGGTGTATCCATTAAATACATTGAAACAAAATTGGAGTCTTGACACCTTTTTAGCCTTTTTAGGTTTGTTATGGCTATTGTAGATTCTTGGACTTTGAAGGCTTGGGGATCAGATCATTCTCCTTTTGTTTTATCCTCAGATGTGTCCAAATTGATGACAAGGCTTGGAGTTGTTCAATTTTTCCAAATCGAGCAAAATGCCAAAATCTGCCAAAATCTGCCTTGTCCAAGACAGTTGGAAATGATGATTTTGAGGGATTCATATCTCCCTGCTCAGGTTGAGTTATGGCAGGCTCTTATGCTTTTTAGAAAGCCCTTATATGATACAAAACATGTGTGATCATATTTTAGTTTGAAACTATTTGGATCTAACTGAAAAATCCTCATGAACATTGATGTTCAAGGCTGGTAACTTAGGCAGATTTTCACTAAGTGTTGGAAAAAGTGTCATTTTCATGTTTTTGTCATTTTGATCACGCCATAACTTAAAATCCATAAGGAATTGGAGTTGGAGGTAGTTTAAGCTTTTGTAGAGTGTAGCAAGACCTACAAATCCAACTTTGGATCACCCAAAATGGTTACTTGGATCTCAAGTTATGGTCCTTGGAAGTTGGTACCAAAACCACTTTTATTCCATAACTTAGAAAATTTTTGGTTTCTCTAGGTTGCCCCTTTTGCAAGAAACCTCACCTTTCTTGATTTTTTGGATGGATGATGATCAATACCATACATTAACATTATTTTTGACTTAGGGGAACCATATTTGTGAAAAATTCCAAAAAGTCAAACTTGATTTTGTGCACAGTTGACTTTTTATCGGATGAAATCCAAACTGTGCAATCCTTTGTGAAATCAAGTCCTTGACCTCAATCAAACCTAATGGATCGATTCCATGGGTGTTATAGGGTGTATTGAATCATGTCCCAAGGTTTGGAATCATCTCTTGGCCAAAAGTCAAAGATCCAGTTGACTTTTTTCCTCGAAACCCTAATTGTGGTCCATATGAAATTGAAACTTGTGAATCAAGCTTCTTGGATCAATTCATTGTTGTAAATGGTTCAATGTGGTGTATTTGAGGCCCTCAAATCATGTCTTGAGGTATTGGCTCATGCTTTGTCCCAAAAGTCAACTTAGGGGTGAATTAGGTCAAGAAACCCTAATTCCTGATTTTTGGTAAATGCATCCCCTGAGGCTAAATTGACTTGATGATTGGGTCCATGAGGTCCCTTGGAGTATCTTGGGTTGTGTTTTAAAGCATTGGCTCATGCCCAGATGAAAATTTTCATCTGGAGGCCTCAGTCGACCAAAACCCTAATTTGGTGACACTGGCGATCTTGAGGCTTGATCCACTTGGAATGTTGCAACCTTGTGCTTGATTCTTGATGTGGGAGTCCTCTTGATCCTTTATAGGTGTTTGAGAGGTTAGACAAGTTGAAGATCATGTCATTTTTTATTGATCCTTTGTCTAAGTGCTCTAAGAGGGTTTGAAACCCTAATTCTTGATTGTGGTGAATGCTTAACCATCTTTAAGGAGATTGATGAGGCATGAAAGTACATCCATATTGTGATGATGATTTTCACAATGATGGGAAATCTTGGTGGTCAAAATTTGGGGTATGACAGATGCCCCTATTTAATCTTCTTGGACCCGAAGGTGTGAATGACGAAGATATTCGGGCATTCGGGGTGTAAGAGGATTAAATATCAGAATACCCGAAATTTTGATGGCAGTTTGCTCATCCATCTTCGTTTGCTAAGCAATAATGCTTAGAAAAGGGTGAAACTTCCCCTCGATCCTGGTCTTCAGCCAAGGAACTGGTCTAAGTTTCTGATATAAACTTCCCCTCGGTTCGGGTCTTCAACCACATAACTTGGTCTTAGTTTCTTTTGTCAATAAACTTCCCCTTGATCCGTGTCTTCAGCCAAGGAACTGGTCTCAGTTTCTGATATAAACTTCCCCTAGATCCGGGTTTTCAGCCACGTAACTAGTCTTAGTTTCTTTTGTCAATAAACTTCCCCTCGATCATGGTCTTCAGCCGAGGAACTGGTCTCAGTTTCTGATATAAACTTCCCCTCGATCCTGGTCTTCAGCCATGGAACTGGTCTTAGTTTTTTTTCATGTTCTTTTCTTGACAAGGGACGCTATGTGCAATGGTTTTCCTTAAACTTCTCGCCGAATTTTCCTGGGGAGATGCCATTTGATGGGAAAAAGTTTTGATGTCAGACTTGCTGGGGAACCCATTTGTTTGAGTTGTAGAGGTGTTCAAACTTCTCTGTTGGAGACGCCATTTGTTGACTCTACTAGGGAAAAACGAGTCTCTTGAAAGACTATTTTCGGTTTGGGGATGTTACATCATACTTTTCTTCGAGATCTTTTTGGAGAAATGCCATGTGACGTAATCCAATTTTGAGGTGCTGATGACTTCATTAACATCGACTTTCTTGGGAGAAAAACCAATGTGTTGCTGAGAGTCTTTGGTTGCGAGGCTTTCTCTGGGAATTTTCCTTAATTCGGGAAAGCGATAACATCATCTTCAATGGTGACGAGTGACGTTTGTTAAATGTCTTCTTGCCTTTCAGAGGTTCAAGTTACCAAAGTGGTCGAGGACCGTCTCCAATCCAAAAATAAACTGGGGAGAGATTGTTCAGACGCAATATTTCCCAACGAGGAAAGAACTGACAACTCAATTTAGAGGACTTTATCACTTGGGGATAAGACTGACCTGAGTGATAGTGATGCAATATGAATATGAGTATGAATCAATAATGTATGATGTATGTATATTTATGCTGACAAAACTGACGCGACATATAGACTAATAGATGAACACGACTGGATACTCGCCACTGCGGGGGATAAAAGTACCACTGGTTCAAAATAGCAATCTGCCCTGCTTGGGAAAAACGGTCCCTGTGGGGAGAAAGATTTGTTCATCGGTCTTTAAGAGGTATGAAACCCTGTCGGGGATGTCAGATGAAACATGGTTCCTGACACAGTTGATCCTTTATTCAGGCGTACTGGTTTAGAAGAAGTACTTTGATTCTGCACTTTGAGGCTCACCCATCTCTAGAGAAGCGATCGACGTTCTTTCAATGTTCAGCAGTCAAAAGAATTGCCATCTTTATTTTAAAAGCAGAAAAATTTTGACAAGTTAATTCATTTTTGTTTTATTTCAAGAATCGTTGATCATGTTAAAAAAATCATTCTGTAAAGCTAAAACAAATTAGAATTGCAAACAAAAGCACTAGGGCTCAAATTTTATTGATAGGATGGAAATCAGCCGAGCGCGTGATCCCATAGAGTATTTACAAAGTTATAAAATGGTAATTTTAAGGGAAAAGGGCTACATTGAAACATAACGACCGTTATCCTTCTACCAACTTTGAATTCTGGACATCCTGAGCTTCTATCGAAGATGACCTTGATTGGAGTTTTCCTGATGGATGGCATTACTGCTGGGGATTTAACCTCGTCAGACGTAGTTACTTGCCATTAATCCCTAACTTTTGCCTGGATTGTACTTTGAGATTTCCAATCCACCGGGATGATTTTTGCTTATGTCTCTAAATTTTTCCTGGACCGCCCTTTCGGGTTTTCAATCCACCGAGACGTTTTTTTTTAGTTTAGGCGAAGTATTTCTTGACTACATCAACATTTGTGGGGTAGGAAAATTCTTTTCCATCCATGGTTGCGAGTCTCAAGGCACCGCCTGAGAAAGCTTTCTTGACCACATAGGGGTCATCGTAATTCGGAGTCCATTTGTCCTGGGAATCAGTGAGAAATGATTGTATTTTCTTGAGCACAAGGTCTCCTTTTCTGAAGACACGGGGTCGGACCTTCTTGTCGAACGCCTTCTTCATTCTTTGCTGATACAACTAACCATGGCATAAAGTCGTTATTCGCTTTTCTTCTATCAGATTCAGTTCATCGTGTCGACTTTGACACCATTCAGCCTCTGTTAGCTTAGCTTCCATCAATACCCTGATCGACGGTATCTCTACTTCTATAGGGAGGACTAGGGGTGTTCGCGGTGCTGTTTAGGCGGTTTTGATGATAAAAATCATCTGAACCGCAAGAGAAAAAGCATGTGGTTTGGTTTGGTTCAGTTGGCTTTAAAAAACAAGTCTGAACCAAACCAAACCAAACCAATGCGGTTTGGATTGGTTCGGTTGGTTCGATTTTTTACAAGATTTTTATTAAGTGATATTTACATATATAGAGAACAACATAACTTTGTGTTTAGTCATTCACACATTGTCAAATAACAACAAAACTCATCATATTTAGACAAAAAGTTCTCATTCAATATACAAAAATCAATTTAAACAAAAGTGAAAAAAAATAGTAGCATAAAACAATATCAAAAATATTATAATAAAATAGAAAATAGAGGAGAAGGGAGATTAGAGAAGATGAAAAAGAAAGAACTTAAGAGATGTAAGATTAGAGAAGAAATGTGCGATAAAAATATAATTAGAAGAGAAAATAGTAACATAAAAATGAGAAAATGAAAAGAAAAAACATGTGAGACGAGAGATTAGTGTAGAAGAGGTGAGACGTACATGACAAAGAAGATGAGAAGAATGCGCAATACTATTAGGAGAGATTTGAGAAGATTAAAACTGAAAAGTTAAATGTGAGTAAGAGAAAATATTTCGTAATTGTAAGGTTAAGGCATAATGGGTTTAAGTTTTGGGTTAGATGTGGGATAAGTGAAGTTTGGGTTGTAACATAATGCGGTTTGGTTTGGTTTAGTTCGGTTTGCAAAATACAAACCGCAAACTAAACTGAACCGTGCGGTTTTGTTAAAAGATGGCCCGAACAAATCCGAACCAAATGCAGTTTTTTGCGGTTTCGGTTTGGTTTGGTTTGGTTTGGTTTGCAATTTTCTATTGGGTTGGTTCGGTTTTGAACACCCCTAGGGAGGACTGCTTCCATGCCATATACTAGAGAGAAAGGGGTTGCCTCTATTGAAGTGCGGACAGACGTGCGATAACCGTGAAGAGCAAAAGGTAGCATCTCGTGCCAGTCTTTGTAGGTTACAGCCATCTTTTGAACAATCTTCTTGATGTTCTTGTTAGCCACTTCTACCGCTCCGTTCATCTTGGGTCGGTAGGGAGATGAGTTATGGTGTTCAATCTTGAACTCAGCGCACAACCCCTTCATCATCTTGTTGTTCAAGTTAGATCCATTATCAGTAATGATCTGGCTTGGGACACCATAATGGCAGATGATATTGTTTTTCATAAAGCGGACCACGACTAGTCTGGTTACATTGGTGTATGACACTGCTTCGACCCACTTGGTGAAGTAGTCAATGGCTACTAGAATGAACCGATGTCCATTTGAAGCTTTGGGTTCGATCATGCCAATCATGTCAATTCCCCATATGGAAAAAGGCCACGGGGAAGAGAGAACTTTGAGATGCGTTGGCGGTACATGGATCTTGTCTGAGTATATCTGACACTTGTGACATTTTCTCATGTACTTGTAGCAATCAGATTCCATTGTCAGCCAATAGTACTCTGCTCTCAGAATTTTTCTCGCCATTGTGTGTCCGTTGGCATGAGTGCCAAAGGATCCTTCGTGAATTTCTTTTATCATCATGTTTGCTTCTGGTGTTTCTACGCATCAGAGCAAGACCATGTCAAAGTTTCTCTTATAGAGTGTATCACCGCTCAGAAAGAAGCTGCCTGCCAGTCTTCTGAGGGTTTTCCTGTCTTTTCTGGATGCCCCAGGTGGGTACTCTTGTTTTTGAAGGAAACATTTGATAACATGATACCAAGGTTTATCGTCTATGACTGCTTCAATCGTGAAGATGTAGGCGGGCCTCTCAAGGTGCATTATGTCGATCTTAGGTACGTTGTTTCATTGACCTACACTAATCATGGAAGAGAGAGTGGCTAGCGCATCAGCAATGTGATTCTCTTCACGAGGGATGTGATGAAACTCGATTCTATTGAAGAAGGGTAACAACCTTCTCGCGTAGTCTTTGTAAGGAATCAGTCCTAATTGGTATGTGTTCCAATCTCCTTTGATCTGATTGATAACCAGGGCTGAGTCTCCATACACATTCAAGTTTTTAATTCTCAAGTCAATTGCTTCTTCGAGACCCATGATACAAGCTTCGTATTCGACCTCGTTGTTTGTACACTTGAATTTTAGTCTGGCAGTGAAAGGAATGTGGGTACCCTGAGGTGTTATGATGATTGTCCCAATTCCGTTTCCATAATGGTTGACAACTCCGTCAAAGATTAGTCCCCATTGGGAACCTGGTTCTGGCCCTTCACTGGGTAGTGGTTCGTCGCAATCTTTCATTTTTAAGTACATGACATCTTCGTCTGGGAAGTCAAATCCGACTGATTCCTGATCATTGATCGGTTGATGAGCCAAATGATCGCTAAAATACTCCCTTTCACGGCTTTCTGAGCGTCTTATTTGATGTTGTATTCTGATAACAACATCTGCCACCGGACGATCCTTCACGTGAGAGCATGTTTTTCAAAGACATACTTGATTAGATCCGTTTGGGAGATTAACCAAGTAGTGTGACAAATCATGTACTGGCGAAGACGTTTGGCTGCCCAAGCCAAAGCGCAGCAAGTTTTCTCGAGCATAGTGTACCGAGTTTCACAGTCGGTGAATTTCTTGCTTAAGTAGTAGATGACAGACTCTCTTCTTTTTGTTTCATCTTGTTGACCCAGCACACAACCCATGGAGTCTTCCAAAACTATTAAATACATGATCAGTGGTCTTCCCTCTACTGGAGTTGATAGAATTAGGGGATTCAATAGATAATCTTTGATACTGTCGAAAGCTTTTTGGCAATCTTCTATCCATACACAGTCTTGATTCTTTTTAAGTAGTTTGAAGATTGGCGCGCATGTCGCGGTCATGAGGAATATGAATATGGAAATATAATTCAAACGTCCCAGGAACCCTCTGACTTGTTTTTCTGTCTTTGGAGAAGGCATTTCTTGAATGGCCTTGACTTTTTCAGGATCAACCTCAATTCTTTTCTGGTTGACGATGAACCCTAGCAGTTTTCCTGAACGAACATCGAATGTGCATTTGTTGGGATTCAAGCGGAGTTGGTATTTTATCAGACGCTCGAATAGTTTTAACAGGTGGGTCACATGCTCCTTTTCTGTCTTAGATTTGGCAATCATATCATCGACATATACCTCGATTTCTTTGTGCATCATGTCATGAAACAGAGTAGTCATGGCCCTTTGATAGGTTGCCCCGACGTTCTTCAAACCGAACGGCATTACCTTGTAACAAAAGGTACCCCACGGGGTGATGAACAAAGTTTTCTCCATGTCTTCCGACGCCATTTTGATTTGATTATAGCCCGAGAATCCATCCATGAAGGAGAAAACTTTGAACTTGGTTGTACTGTCTACCAGCATGTCTATGTGAGGTAAGGGAAAGTCATCCTTTGGACTTGATATGTTCAGATCCCGGTAGTCTACACACATTCTGACTTTTCCGTCCTTTTTCGGAATAGGTACTATGTTGGCTAACCATTGAGGATATTCTGATGTGACGAGGAAACCCGCGTCAATCTGTTTCTATACCTCCTCTTTGATTTTGATGGCCATGTCTGGATGAGTCCTTCTCAACCTTTGTTTTACTGGCGGACATTTTGATCTTAATGGTAGATGATGTTCCACGATGCTGGTATCCAACCCTGGCATGTCCTGATAGGACCAAGCAAATACATCGGGAAAACCTTTGAGAAGTTTTATCAAGTATTCTTTGACAGCCGGACTGAGTAGTGCCCTAATCTTGACTTCTTTTCTCTCTTCCTCTGAACCCAAGTTTACCATTTCCAATGGCTCTTTGTGAGGTTCAATGGACCTTTCCTCTTGTCTGAGTAATCGGGAGATCTCTTCTAGAATTTCTTCGTCTTCTTCTTCTTCAGCTTCAAATACCGGGAATTCAAAGTTGGGAGAAGGCATTAGATCGTATGTTTCAATGAGGTTTAAAACAAGCAACCTGCATGACGTGATGATTCATTTTTTAGAAGAGATGGAGAGAAATGCAAGAGTGTGTGCAATGTATTTTTTGAAAAATGCTTGTTTTTATTTTTATTTTGTTTTTAGGATTACCATTTTCTGAAAAAGCAAAAAGTGAAAACAACAATAGAATACGAAAATTACAGAACGACGTTTATTTATTGATGATCTAGTCGATTCTTGAAACTACAACCCTATAAAACAAAACTCTATCGCTTTGGGCGAAGCGAAGAGGGACATTTACAGAAAATGAGCCCTATCAAAACGTCCATTTCACCTGGGCAGGGTGAAAAGTCAAAACAAAGACGACAATTACTTAGACTTATGGACGACTTTCGGGACATCGACAGCAACCCATTGGCGGCGAACTCCTCGGTGAATCACAAAGTCTGGTACCTTCTTTCTTGGCTTGTCTTCAGAAATGACGCTAATTTCTGGCGGAGCAGGATCGTTGGAGTCTTCCTCCCAGGAAGAGTTGTCATAGACGAACTCTTCTGTTGTATCTTGCACAGTGTTTTCACTCTCAGGCGGATCTTCCCATCCAGTTTGCTGGATGTCTTCAAGCCTGATACGAGAGCTTTCACGAGCGGAGTACTTGACCAAGAAGTCGTATTTGCCACTCGGTTGTCCTAAAGTGTCCCATACTTCTGTGGAACTAGAGGAGTCATCCTTCTCGATGACGTTGACCTTAGGAAAAGCATAGTTGATGAACTCTTGTCTTGCAATCTTTGCAGATTCATCGTTGTGCTAGATATTTTCTGAATGCCCTGAGTAATGATCCCATGATTTGGTGGGGACGCAGGTATTCTTTTCAATGATGCTTAGTTGATATGTATCATTTGACTGACTCTTTTGCCCCAAGTCTTCTGGGTACGGCTACCAGATAGGCAAGTCATCCATTGGGTTATAGTCGAAGTAGTCTTTCATCAGAGTGTCCTTCTCTAATGAGTTAGGCGGAGCACGGCATCCTTCCGGATCACAATCTCCGTACATCATCTTGACATCTGATCTCGGTATATATCTCAGACTTTGTGTGGGATAACGAAATGGTGTATGCATTTCTTCTGGAGACATTTAACCGTCCTCGTTGAGATAGGACTTCCACTCTTCATTCGTATCGGAGGAGTCACCCTCATTGATGGTATGTACTTCTTGAGATACTGGGTGGAGAAAGGCTCCACTGTGGAAGAAGTCCTGAATTGGATGAAAACTTTCATCGTTAGTAGCAGTCTGGGTACAGGTGGAAGAAAAATCAAGACCTTTCTTTGTCTTGTTATTAGCAAGAATGACAAGCTGTCCCCATCCTTTTGCGTTGTTACTCTCGATTGCTTTGAGAGCATCTTTGTACGAGGAAATCGATGTTCCTTTTTCTGATTGATTCTCATTGCTCAGCGAAAGTGCTTGGAATTGGGTTCCAACATCCTCCTCTGGTTCTACACAGGTGAATGATAATTTGCTTACAATTAACGCCTGCTCTCTACAGACTGTGACTAACTTGTCATTCTTGACGAACTTCAGCTTCTGGTGAAGTGTCGAAGTGACTGCCCCAGCCTCGTGTATCCAAGGTCTTCCTAATAAACAGCTGTATGCTGCCCGGATGTCCATGACCTGGAAAGTGACTTGGAAAGTGTGAGGACCGATAGTTATGGGAAGGTCGACTTCACCGATAATTGTTTTTCTGGATCCGTCAAATGTTTTGACAATGACATCACTACCTATCATCGGGGATCCTTGAAATGATAGTCGCGTCAGAGTAGATTTTGGCATAACATTCAGAGTTGATCCTGTGTCTACCAGTACGCTGGCTAGAGCATCGTCCTGGCAGTTAACTGTAATGTTAAGCGCCATGTTGTGATTTTTGCCTTCTTCCGCCAGTTCTTCATCACTGAATCCTAAATTGTTGCAGGAAGTGATGTTGGAAATAATGCTGTTGAATTGTCTTATCGTCACGTCTTGTTCCACAAAAGATTGCTATAGGACTTTCTATAAAGCTTCCCTGTGAGCTTCGGAACTGAGCAAGAGAGATAGCACAGAGATTCGAGACGGAGTTTGCAGCAGTTGGACTACAATGTTGTACTCGCTCTTCTGGATGAGCTTCAGCATCTCATTGTTGTTCTTTGAAAGGTCGGGATTACTGGATTTCGTGACTGGTTGATTAGGATCTTCTGTTTGAGGTTCCTTTTCCTTGGTGGGTTCTCCAACTCCTTTGTTGAAGATCCGGCCGCTCCGTGTTACTCGACTGATGTCGGCAATGTTTACAACGGAGAGTAATGGAGTTTCCTTTCCATTCTCGATTGTTGTTGCACCGTATTTGTAAAGGATAGCCTTATCGGATTTGTACGGTATTGGTCCTGGCAGATAGATAACCATATGAGCCTTTTGATTTTTCTGACCATTGTAGGCAGCCTCAATTGGTTCGAGGTTGAGAATCTTTCTACTATCAAGAGGAACTCTTGATTCATGGAGTAGAGGGATTATGGTGCGTACGTCCTTGGCCATTTCCTGTTTAGGGATTAAGACAACGTCTTTGCTTTGATCATGAAGATAGTCTTGTATTATGTTAATCGACCCAGAACTTGAACATGGTAGGTTCTCCTTTCGGTCTATCTGATTTTGAAGAGCTGATCGCACAAGGTAGCATCCTTGGTTGTTCTCTGAGCAAACTCTACAGCGCTCGTAGTTGTGTGGTGGCACCCGACCACGTCTGCTTTGTATGCAGTGCAACTTCACTAGGTCTATTTCCATTGATCGAACATCCTGACTTTGATGCCTAGTAGGATTCTCGTCAGTCATACTGACACGTTGTGTGTCTTCATCTAGATAGATCGGAAGCCACCAGTGGTTCAACAAGTGTTGAAGCGTTCTTTGGACAAGTACACATCCTTGGTCGTCCTTACGACATACTTTATAGTTCTGATAATCATGTGAAGCCAGAAAGTCGAGCCTGACCTGCTTAGCGTGTAATCCTACCAAGCTGGTGTTCATCAAGCGAATATCAAAGATTTAAATCATATTAACTTGATAATGACTTCTATCAAGGTAGTCCTGGATCCATCCGAGATCCATCTGACGCTGGAGGGCCTCTTGTACAAAGGAGCATCCCTGATTGTTTATTGAGCAGATCGGACAGGAATTGTAATCGTGTCGTGGCAGATCATGATGTTGGCTTTGCCTTGAGTGCGTTGCCACCAAGTTGACATTCATCGCCAAAATGTTGTGGTTCTGGACAATGTTGGGATTTGCGTGAGCCATATTGACTTCCCGTATTCGGCGATCTTGGATCCATCAGAGATCCATCTGTTCTTGTAGAGCTGATTGCACTACGGAACATCCTTGATTATTCTTTGAGCAGCTATCACACTGGTGATAATTATGAGATGGTACATGACTGTATCCACTCTGTCTGCAATGCATCTTGACTAGATTGGTTTCCAATAGGAGTACATCGTGAATTTGATAGTTGTGGTTAGATTCTTCCTCTATCAAATTTATGGCAGTTTTCTCATGTTGAGGTGACGGGTTCGTCTGAACATTTGGATTTGTATCCTTGAAACATAGGACCCCATTCCTGACAAGCTTCTGCACATCAGATTTGAAGTTGAGATAGTTTTCTATGTTATGCCCCAGTACTCCTTGATGGTAAGGGCAAGTTTGATCCGTTTTGAACCAAAAAGGCAGATTTTTCGGTACTGTAAGAGGAGACCTGGTTTGGACGTACCCCTTGACCAGTAGTAATGGAAACAGTTCTCGGTACAACATCGGTATAGGGTCAAACCCTGGTGGTCGCATTGTACAGTTGTTATTGTTGTACTGAGGATGAGCCTACTGAAGAGGCTGTTGTGTCCTTTGCTGAAACTGTTGTTGATTCGGTTGGCTCTGAGAAACCTGAGGTTGATACGTTGGAACAGGCCAGGGTTGATAGCAGGAGTTACTGCTACTACTGGTTGATACCTTCGCCTTTGCTTTTCGAGAGAGATATTACCAATATCTTGGTCTTTTTTCTTAGGGAAAGCACTACCGTATCTTTTGGTACTGCTTAATGGTTCTGTATCTTTGACCAGACGTCCTTCTCGGACTGCCTCTTCAAGGCGTACTCCCATGTTTACCATATCAGTGAAGTCGTTGGGCGCACTGGCGTCCATTCGATCGTAATAGAATGAGCTCAAGGTTTTCAAAATGATCTTTGTCATCTCTTTTTCCTCAAGAGGGGGACAAATCTGGGCGGCAATTTCACGCCATCTTTAAGCATATTCCTTAAAGGTTTCCCTGTCCTTCTACGACATTGCTCTGAGTTGATCTCTGTCCGGTGCCATGTCCAGGTTATACTTATATTGCTGAATGAAGGTAGTGCCAAGATCTCTAAAAGTGACGATCTTGGTGCGGTTTAAACCCATGTACCATTTGAGTGCGGCACCGCTTAAACTATCTTGAAAGTAATGGATCAGTAGCTGTTAATTCTCTGATTGAGTTGACATTTTTCGAGAGTACATCACCAAATGACTTTGAGGGCAAGAGTTTCCCTTGTATTTTTCAAAGTTGGGCACCTTGAATTTGTGCGGGATTTTCACGTTAGGGACCAAACAAAGGTCTGCGGCGTCCTTTCCGAATAAATCCTGACCGCGAATGGCATGCAGTTCCTTCTGCATCTCCAGGAATTTCTCCTGGAACTCATTCATCATTTCGTACATACTTTCGTTTCCACCAGAGATTACTTGTGGAATCTGTCCTTCCGGGATAGTGTGTACCATGGGTTGTGGTATAGTCATTACGGCGGTGACCTTTGGTGCTTCCCTAACCCAAAGTTTGTAACCTTTAGGAGTTGCTGTCATGACTCTTGCGTTTGCACTTTCCCGAAGTTTGTAACCTTCAGGCCCAGCGGTTCCTGCTGTAGTTTCCGGGTCTTCCGTGACCGACGGAATATATCCTTCAGGGATAAAGTTGATAGGCATGCCCCAGGGACGATATTTAGGCATGTTGTATCGGGGATCATACGTCTCCATTATGGGCGTAAATATGATCTCAGAGATCACAGTCCTTTGTTGTTGCCTCTGAGCTGTTGCCAGAGATTGCATGTCACTGTGAAGTTTTTTCAGATCTTCCTTCAGAGCATCAATTTCTTCTCTCAGCTCTCTGTTCTCTTCCTCGAGATCATCCATTTTCTTTTGTCGATTGGCCCGAGTATTGTACGAATGAGACAGTTTGACTCTAGAATCGTGACACAGACGTGATATTCGAAGGTAAGAAGAATGCGTTATGTGAGAATGATATATTTATATTATTTTTTTTGTTTTAATCAAAAAGAAACTTCAACAAACAGATTGCACATATCATACAGTGGGAAGACCCCATTTTATTGAATTCGAAAGAGTGCGGAAATGAAAATACAGTATTTTACAAAGTGCTGTAAAAGGAAATTTCTAAGCTTATAGATCCTGAGTCCTCTCTGAAGAGAGCTCAGGTGCTAGTTCTGGTATTTTCCTTTTCTTTGATCGGGGCTTTTGAGCCGTTGTCGGGTTGTCGGTCCTTTGCCAAGTGAAAGGAGCGAGCAAGTTCCTTTGATCTTGTATAGCATGCTGTTCTAGAATATCGATCAAAGCATCCTTTTCTTTTAACAGTTCCTGCATTTTGGTACACTCTACATTGAGAATACGGTATTTGTTCTTCCAAGATTTATTTTCCCGTCGAACTTTGTTGAGAGTGACCTGGAGTTTTTCCGTATCTGACATAAAATAAAGGACAAATTCCTTTAACGGAAGAACTTCTTGACGAGGGTAAGGCATCCTCAGCTTGATGACGAACTAAAACTGGATGATAGTTGATTCCTCCTTTAGTTCCTATGAGGGGTACATTAGGGAAGTTTCCACAACGGTCGATGATTCTTATCCCGTCATAGATCCGATTGTACCAATCTATGTCAGAGTTGGTAAGAGACATAATTCTCTGTGACCAACGTAGAGTACTCTTATGATCCCAAAAAGCAGTAGACTTGGGTAAATGGGAAGTGAACCATTTGTATAGCAGGGGTACACAGCATGTGATCGTTCCTCCGCTGTACAAATTCCTTAAGTGTACAGAATGATAAGCATCTGCGAGTAGGGTCTGTACGGGGTTTCCAATCAAAAATATCTTAATGGCGTTGATATCAATGAAGTTATCGATGTTGGGAAAAAGGAATAGCCCGTAAGTGAGTAGGACAAAGATATCTTCAAAAGCAGTAACGTTTCCTATACTAGCAAAGTACAGGGCTTTCTCTATCAAAAACTTGGCCGGTAAACCTTGGATTCCTTCCTTAGCGATCATGTAAGTCCTGACTTCTGACTCGTCCAAATAGATTGCTCTTGCAATGGTTTGGTCCTTTGGAATTTCTTCTAGTCCAGAAAAGGGAGCTTGGTTGGTGATGAATAAATCAGTCAGGTGAGAGTACTCCTTCAATGTTGGTGCTAGTTGATAATCCAGGAATGTGAAACAGTGATAAACCAGATCATAAAACTGAATTAGCGTGGACAGGATTCCTTCAACTACATGGACCCTTAACAGAGACAGTAGTCCTCTGTACTTAGCTCTGAAAGCATCAAGGTTGGTGATCATCCTTGCCAACCCTCTTAAATCCTCTAATTTTGGAACCTTGAAGGTGTATGATAACTCGATTTCGTATCGTATTTTTTGACTCATTACGCGCACTTTTAGTACCGTTTTATCGAGTCTTTCATACTATTTACTTTGATTTATTATGTTTTCCTTTGTTTTTATGTCGACAGGTGTTTAATCGGCAAGTATGGAAAAAAGAGCGAAAATAGAGCTGAATAGTGAAGAAAAACAGCAAAAATGCAAGTTTTGGCCTCCCCAACTGAATGGCGCTCGCCATTTTCCCCTACAGAGGAGAAAGGCATTCGCCATGTCCCAAAAAAGGAGGGAAATCACCTTTTGAAATAATGGCGGTCGCCATTAGGCATACGGTGGTCGCCATTATGCGCGGGAGCAGTTTTGCAGAGGCAGTTTGACAGTTTTGCTTGGTTTGAAATCAAATCGTACCAGACCTTCTTGGAGCCAATTTTCCTCTATAAATACACCCTTGAGGGTCTGCATTTGGGGGATCCGAGTTGCGCGGAAGCGCTGCCGAATTCTTTAGCCTAACTACAGATTTACTTTCCAAAGCAGCAATTGCTCACATTGAGTAGTTATTGCACTGTTGTAATCTTTTACATTATTGCCGATTGTACGCTTGGATCGATTTGTCATTCAATAGAAGTTGTTTTCATTCCAGTTTATTTCAGGTTATTTACTTTTCCGTCTTTATTGCATTGTTTAGTTTACTTACTTACAACATAAATTGATTTCAAGATAAAAACTTAAATCTGTGTTCTTGTTAAAATCAATCAGTATGTATGATTTAATTTCTAGCATTGTTATTATGTTAGTTTTAGGAGTTAATATGTTAGGCTAATTTTTTCTGAGTCCAGCGTATGAGAACCGTCGTTACCGGCGGGACTCCGTAGATGTATTAAGTACGAAATCACGATTGTATGTCGTTTTGGTTATAATTTCTATGCATAATTTAAGTAGATTTGTCATGAGAGTGAGAAGTTATTTAACATTGCTTTGTCATGAGAGTGAGAAGCATATAAAGGTTTGAGCCGAGATTCGCGAGAGCGTGAGGAGCAAACCGGATAGTAGAAAATAGGCATAATATCTAAATACAGCGAGAGCGCTTTAGATGTTGATTAGGATATTGTTGGCTTTCAAATAGTGTTTCTTAGTTACCGGGCGAGCGAGAGCAAAATCTTGGGATTAAGAGATATGGCTTTAGTTAAGACCGCGAGAGCGTGAGGCGGAGTCTTTAAGTCGGTGTATTCTACAGAATAGGCATATAGTCATAATCAGTACCTGCATTCTACAAGTCCCTTAGGTGCGCAGAAATCATATTTCGACCTCGTTTTATCGTTATTTTTAAACCTTTAGTAATTAGCGTTTATATTTCCATTCGTACCATTTTAATCATAGCCTTAGCTTTATAAAGCAACGATAGATTACAGTAGGTTGACATTGGTCTCTGTGGGTTCGACAATCTTTTATATTACTTCGATAAATCCGTGCACTTGCGGACGCATCAGTGTACTTGTGCGTCCTCCTTCTACCGAAATCCATAACGCAATCTTTCTCTCTCTAATATTTGCAATCATTGTTTTATTTTAATTTGAAAAAAGGAGAGAAGAGAAAAGAAATTTTTCTTTGTTTAAGAATTTTTTTAAATGAATGCATGAATGCAGCACACAAAAACATTGAAAAAACATGGGTTCAAAGGTTCAGCGTCACGAGCATGGAGTCATGGCTCTACCCATCCCCAAAGGTTGTACTATGGTAAATTTTTGTACCTGTACACAAAATCATTGACCCCACTTGGGATAACAACAACAAGCTGGTTCACCCGAGCGAGTTGTAGTATCTTAGGGTAATCTCAATTGAGTGTAGTATCGCGTGACAACTATTTCCGATAGTTACCGCACTACTAAATAGTCACATGGTTACTGTCTACTAAATCCTCAGTTTCATGGATACCACAATCAAACAATCTGCTTTCACAACCGAAGTCATTAGACATTGAATCCGCAAAGGGTATCTCCACTGATTCGATGGTCTACCGGGGCAGCTTATTCGGGATTCACTCCCTGTAAGACCGCCCGTCTCTACCATCACCTATCTTAGGTATCACTCATACTTTCCACATGCGGCATCACTCGCATTCCCATTAGCAGAAAAATAAACACGGATATCAAGTAGGAGAAGCGATATATATATATATACATTCATTCCTAAAACTAACATCCTAGACCTCTTAGGAATTCTAGTCTATAATCCTAAACAGACAAAATAATTCCCCAGCAGAGTCGCCATTTTCCTGTAGCGTACAATTTTTGTCGGTGACGCGACCTCCTTATCGCAAATGGGTTCTTCCTCGCCGCAACGGTAGGGAAGGGGTGCTACTTTCTGATTTCTTATTTATCCCGTGAAGCTGGAAGGGAAAGGGAAGCTATCTAAAACTAACCTTGCACGCGAATATAATGGGGAGTTGTCAATTACCCATCCTATATGTGGTTATCCACAGGTTGTTAGTTTTAGGTTCTGCTTTGTACTTTATGGTGTTTATCTGTTAATGGGTATGGAAAGTTTCTTGGGAAATATGAGAGAGAGAGAGAGAGAGATAGAGAGATATAGTTTTTGATGATTTTGGTGAGGTACTGGACCTCAGTTTTGATTGGCATGTATGAAGGTACTGGACCTAAAGTTTTTGATTTGTATGCTCGCTAAGATTTCGCAATCTTATGCCTACGTATTCCAGTGTAAAGAAACAGGGAAATCAGAGCAATCGTAGTTCCCCCTATTCTAAGGGAGGAAAAGATGTTTTGGTGTCTTGTTCAAAGCCCAAGATTGAAGCTAAATGGAGTATTTGTGTCTTGTTCAAAGCCCAAGATTGAAGCTAAAAGGTTTGACTGAGAGAGAATTTGTCATCTCTAAAGGGGAGACATCTTGTCTGTTTATCACAGTTGTTGGGTGACTGTTTATAAAGGAGGATTACTTTAACTAGGATATGAGAATCCAGCAGTGCCATATTTTTCTTTATAGGGGATTTGTCCTAAAGGGGAAAACTTTAACTCAATGTAGAGCAATGCCATTTTTCCTTAGGAATTTCTCATGCTAAGAAAGGGAGAGTGGCGTGGATGTAAATAACCCAGAGGCTTGCCACTTACATCAATTAGATGGAAGAAAGGGTTTTACCAGGATAAGAGATGGACGACAGCTTGGATATTTGAATCAACAAGTGTGCCACTTACAGCAGTTATCTGGGATTAGGGTTTGTTTGATTTGTTTGTTTTGATATGTGATAACACAGAGAAATGTTTTCTTACAGGGATTTCGATTTCCTCTGAGGGGATGTTGATTTTTGTGTGCCTTGATCAAAGCCCAAGGTTGAAGCTAAGAGATTGATTGACTCCACTGGGGAAGTCTTTATACAAAGCCTAAGAGGAGGCTGGAAAAGACTGACTCAACAAGGGAGTGTTTATATATGTCTTGTACAAAGCCCAAGATTGAGGCTAAAAGAGACTGACTCTTTAGGGAATATTATTTATACAAAGCCTAAGAGGAGGCTAAAGGTTGACTTTTCTGGGGAAATATTTTATCTGTCTTGTACAAAGCCCAAGATTGAGGCTAAAAGGGATTTTGACTCCGCTGAGGAGGGTTTGTATGTGTCTTGTACAAAGCCCAAGATTGAGGCTGAAAAGAATACTGACTCTGTGGGAAAGAAATTTTTATCTATCTTGTACAAAGCCTAAGATTGAGGCTGATATGAGACTTTACTGACTTGGCTGAGGATATTTTAGGTGTCTTGTACAAAGCCCAAGATTGAGGCTGATAAGATTTTGACTCTGCTTAAGAGTATTATCTTTCTTGTACAAAGCTCAAGATTGAGGCTGAAAGAGGATTGACTCTGCTTAGGGAAATTTATATGGTGTCTTGTACAAAGCCTAAGATTGAGGTTGAAAAGAGGATTGACTCTACTTAGGGATATTATTTCTCAAAGCCTAAAAGAAGGCTGGGAGGAATTGACTACGCTAGGGAAGATATTTATCCAGAGGTTAAGAGAAGGTTATGAAGATTTTGACTTTGTTTTAGAAAGCTTATATATGTCTTGTACAAAGCCCAAAATTGAGGCTGACCAAACTAGAGAAATCATTATACACAGCCTGAGAGGAGGCTAACTTCTGTTAGGGGAAATCATTATACCAAGCCTAAGAGAAGGGTGAAAAAAGATTGACTCAACAAGGGAGTGTTTTTATCTGTCTTGTACAAAGCCCAAGATTGAGGCTAAAAGGGTTGACTCAACAAGAGAGTATTGAAAGGTGATTGACTCAACAAGAGAGTCTGAAAAGTGATTGACTCAACAATAGAGTCTGAAAAGTAATTGACTCAACAAGAGAGTCTGAAAAGTAATTAACTCAACAAGAGAGTCTGAAAAGTAATTGACTCAACAAGAGAGTCTGAAAAGTGATTGTCTCAACAAGTGAGTCTGAAAGGTAATTGACTCAACAAGAGAGTCTGACAAGGTTTCCTCAGCTGGGGAAAATCATTGTACAAAGCCCAAGAGGAGGCTGACTTTGCCGAGGGAAGGAAGAATAATTATACAAAGCCTAAGAGAAGGCTATCTTTGCTGAGGATTATTGAGATCCAGAGGCAGGTCCAAATGGGGAATCAACTCTTGCTGAGGGTTTACAGAAGGGTTGAGACATCAGATGCCTTGAGGTTTTGATTTGGGATAGTGTTATACCGATAGTAAGATGACCCTGGCTGGGGGTAATTTAGGATAATAATTGGGTTTAGAACCCATGGATTTTAACTCTACTGGAGATTTATTAAATGACCAGGGTTTCTCCTATGTTTGTAAGGAACTTGAGAAGGTCTTTGAGATCCAAGAAGGTTTTAGACTGTCCAAGTCTACTGGTATGGAAGAGTTTGTCTTTGTATGATGCCCAAGAGGAGTCAGGTGTTTAAGGGATGAGAATCAACCCTAAATTGGTCTGAGGTTTTGACTCAAGAAAGACTGCTCTAGCAAAGGATGACTAAGTTCTGTCCTATACCTTTAAGAGGTCTTCAGGGTCCTTGTATTAAGGCCAAGAGAAGGCATGAGAAATTTTAAGAAGCCGAAGGGTCCTTGTACAAAGCCCAAGAGGAGGCGAGGATGCTTTTAGGAAGCTTGTGGGTCCCAAACCTAAGAAAAGTTCAAGAAAAGTTTCACCGGGAATAATCTTTTCTTTAGTGAACAGTTCAAGGGTTTGAAGAAATTCAAGAGAGGTTTCACCGAGAATTAATCCTCTCTGGGGAAATGAACTTCTTTGACAATTTCTAATAGTGACAGTCTGAGAAAAGTTTCACCGGGAATAATGCCTTTCTCTTTGTTCCATATTGTTTAAGTCCAAGAGAAGGCAAGACTGTATCTGGAAATCCTATGGGGATCTAGTTTTGACTGTATTGAAAGAGTGACCAACTGGCTTTAGCTAGTTCTAGACCTAGTTGTCGGGGAAAACTCTAAGCAGATATACAAGTATATATACAGTTGATATATGACAAGTATTTAAAAGGATATGAAAGAAGGACTTACAGGTGAGCAATCTTCCAAAAATACAGTTATATATATATATATATGACATGTATTTAAAAGAATGAAAGAAGGACTTACAGGTGAGCAAGCTTTCAACAATACAGTTATATATATATGAAAGCTGATAAAACTTACAGGCGAGCAAGCTTCCATTGTAACTGCTGTATGGTTAGTTGTTCAAGAAATTAAAGAAAGTTTTGATAACAACTGTATGTTTGAACCTAAATCAAAAGGGAAGTTGTTTTGAAAAGGTTATTGGGGCTTATACTCAAGGAGAGGCCCAGATGAAAAACAGTAATCGTACCTTTGTTTTGTAAACTGTACTGGGGCTTATATAATGACTGAGGCCCAAAGAGGTTTTCTATACAGAGGGATGGGTCTTACAACTCAAGGAGAGGCCCAATAGTTTGAAAAAGAAAAGAAATGGGACTTACAACACAAGGGTAGGCCCAGATGAAAATGTTTTGAAAAGCGACGATCGTGCCGAGATTTTTGAAAACACAGTGGGACTTATACAATGACTGAGGCCCAAAATTATTTATATTTACAAAGGGGGTTGGGTCTTACACTCTATTAGAGGCCCACAATGTTTGAAAAGATTTGTTAGGGTGATAGTGATCAAAACCCTAATTTTTGGTTTTAAAATGTATTTTAATTAAATAAAAATTCAATTAAAATATTCAAATATGTGAAGAAAAAGGTTGTGATTTTGGATTTATATTTGGAAAATCATGTTTCATTCATTGGATGATTTAAAAATCATTTGAATTTTGCAAAACCAAGAGAAAGAAATATTTTTAATGTTTAAAAACAAATAAAAATATAATTCTTTACAAAAATACCAAATATATGAAATAAATAATATTTTTGTGAAATTTTCATGGAATAAAATATTTTAATATTTTTGAGAATTTTCAAAAAAAGAATAAACCAAAAATAATTAAAATTGAGAGAGAAATTAATTTTTCAATTAATTAATAAAAACATGAAAATATGGAAAAAAATAGCAAAAACAAAGTAAATGGCAAAAATGGTCTGGGTGGGGTTTGAACCCACGACCATCAAGCCAAACACACATGCGCGCTACCACTGGGGTGGTGATACATCCGTGTATCAAAACCACCCCATTAATTCATAAGGCATGGCTTGTTTCTAGGCTTGGGCAAGGCAAGACAAGGCAAGCTTTTGGGCAATTTACGTGAAGCTTCTAACTTTCTCATTTCTCCATGGATTGGGACAAAATTTAGGTGCATCTGACCTAGAATTTCATGAGGAATCCAATGGTGCCCTTGGAATTTTCAGAAAATGTTTCCTCCTCAAAATCCGATAGTGGTTTTGAAATAGGCATATTTTGGCATGTTCTATGCTATCTCATGGTACAGGCAAGAATTACATGGCATATTGGTTCAAACACAACATATATAACATGTATGAGATGTTTATGATCAATGGACATCAGAGGAATGCATAATTCAAAGAGTTGAAGTTGTCATGCACTTACCTCTTGGAGCTTTTTGTGTTATCTGCCAAGTTCCTAGTGCCAGAAGTTGTTTGATGCTTTGGACACTCTCAATTGATCCCTTAGAAGCTCTTAGAATGATTAGAACCAGCTGGAATCCTCAGGAACAAGTTGTGGCACTTTCTTGCAAAAAGGGCAAAAGTGACCAATATGGCAACTCTCTCAAATGGTGTTCCAGATGAGGGGAACCATTTGGGACAGTTTGAGGATGATATTTGGAGTGTGTTTGAGGCTTTGTTTGGTTTTGGAAGTGACTGAATCAAGACATGACTTGAAAAATGCAGAAAAGTCCAATTTTGAGGTTTTGGAAGTGGACTTTGTGATTTTGGTGTTTCAGGTCACAAGTGAGTGTTTGAACAACTTAGATACAACATATTAGAGGTGTTTGGATCATGAGATGTGGTGGAATTGCTCTCTAACTCAAAAACTCAGAGATACCTTGCAAAAGAAGGCATTTTGGCCTAAAGAAAGAGATTTTGAGGAAAGCAAGTGTTGTAGTGCTTTGGTGTACTCAAACTGAGCACAAATGAGCTCTATTTATAGTAGAGCAAGTTTGTTTTGCAAGCAATAGTGATTAGCAGCTGCAGCACGCCTTTGGCCAATGTTGAGCAAAAGGAATCTCAAGTCTCCTCTAGCCATTGACTTGAGGTTAGGGCATAGGCCTATGATCCTTTGATTCAGTGCTGATCCTTGACTCATTCGGTTAGGAATGTGTCAGTCCATGCCACCTTGGTGTATCCATTAAATCCATTGAAACAAAATTGGAGTCTTGGCACCTTTTTAGCCTTTTTAGGTTTGTTATGGCTATTGTAGATTCTTGGACTTTGGAGACTTGGGGATCAAATCATTCTCCTTTTGTTTTATCCTCAGATGTGTCCAAATGGATAACAAGGCTTGGAGTTGTTCAATTTTTCCAAATCGAGCAAAATGCCAAAATCTTCCAAAATCTGCCTTGTCCAAGACAGTTGGAAATGGTGATTTTGAGGGATTTATATCTCCCTGCTCAGGTTGAGTTATGGGAGGCTGTGCTTTTTAGAAAGCCCTCATATGATACAAAACATGCGTGATCATAGTTTGTTTTGAAACTATTTGGATCTAACTGAAAAATCCTCATGAATATTGATGTTCAAGGCTGGTAACTTAGGCAGATTTTCACTAAGTGTTGGAAAAGTGTCATTTTCATGTTTTTGTCATTTTGATCACTCCAAAACTTAAAATCCATAAGGAATTGGAGTTGGAGGTAGTTGAAGCTTTTGTAGAGTGTAGCAAGACCTACAAATCCAGCTTTGGATCACCCAAAATGGTTACTTGGATCTCAAGTTATGGTAACCACTTTTATTCCATAACTTAGAAAATTTGGTTTCTCAAGGTTGCCCCTTTTGCAAGAAACCTCACTTTTCTTGATTTTTCTTGATGGATGATGATCAATACCATACATTAACATTATTTTTGACTTAGGGGGACCATATTTGTGAAAAATTCCAAAAAGTCAAACTTGATTTTGTGCACAGTTGACTTTTTATCGGATGAAATCCAAACTGTACAATCCTTTGTGAAATCAAGTCATTGACCTAAATCAAACCTAATGGATGGATTTCATGGGTGTTATAGGGTGTATTGAATACTGTCCCAAGGTTTGAAAGCATGTCTTGGCCAAAAGTCAAAGATCCAGTTGACTTTTTTCCTCGAAACCCTAATTGTGGTCCAGATGAAATTGAAACTTGTGAATCAAGCTTCTTGGATCAATTCATTGTTGCAAACGGATCAATGTGGTTTATTTGAGGCCCTCAAATCATGTCTTGAGGTATTGACTCATGCTTTGTCCCAAAAGTCAACTTAGGGGTGAATTAGGCCAAGAAACCTTAATTCCTGATTTTTGGTAAATGCATCCCCTGAGGCTAAATTGACTTGATGATTGGGTCCATGAGGTCCCTTGGAGCATCTTGGGTTGTGTTTTGAAGCATTGGCTCATGCCCAGATGAAAATTTTCATCTGGAGGCCTCAGTCGACCAAAACGCTAATTTGGTGACACTAGCGATCTTGAGGCTTGATCCACTGGGAATGTTACAACTTTGTGCTTTATTCTTGATGTGGGAGTCCTCTTGATCCTTTCTAGGTGTTTGAAACATTAGACAAGTTGAAGATCATGTCATTTTTTGATTGATCCTTTGTCTAAGTGCTCTAAGAGGGCTTGAAACCCTAATTCTTGATTGTGGTGAAGGCTCAACCATCTTTAAGGAGATTAATGAGGAATTAAAGTACATCCATATTATGATGATGATATGCACAATGATGGGAAATCGTGGTGGTCAAAATTTGGGGTATGACAAGTTGGAAATGGTGATTTTGAGGGATTCATGTCTCCCTGCTCAGGTTGAGTTATGGGAGGGTCTTGTGCTTTTTAGAAAGCCCTCATATGATACAAAACATGTGTGATCATAGTTTGTTTTGAAACTATTTGGATCCAACTAAAAAAACCTCATGAACATTGATGTTCAAGGCTGGTAACTTAGACAGATTTTCACTAAGTGTTGGAAAAAGTGTCATTTTCATGTTTTTGTGATTTTGATCAATCCATAACTCAAAATCCATAAAGAAATGGAGTTTGAGGTAGTTGAAGCTTTTGTAGAGTGTAACAAGACCTACAAATCCAGCTTTGGATCACCCAAAATGGTTGCTTGGATCTCAAGTTATGATCCTTGGAAGTTGGTACCAAAATCACTTTTGTTCCATAACTTAGAAAGTTTTTGGTTTCTTATGGTTGCCCCTTTTGCAAGAAACCTCACTTTTCTTGATTTTTCTTGATGGATGATGATCAATACCATACATTAACATTTTTTTTGACTTAGGGGAACCATATTTGTGTAAAATTCCAAAAAGTCAAACTTGATTTTGTGCACAGTTGACTTTTTATCGGATGAAATCCAAACTGTGCAATCCTTTGTGAAATCAAGTCCTTGACCTAAATCAAACCTAATGGATGGATTCCATGGGTGTTATAGGGTGTATTGAATTATGTCCCAAGGTTTGGGAGCATGTCTTGGTCAAAAGTCAAAGGCTCAATTGACTTTTTCCTCAAAACCCTAATTGTGGTTCTGGTGAAATTGAAACTTGTGAGTCAAGTTTCTTGGGTCAATCCATTGTTGCAAATGGATCAATGTAGTGTATTAGAGGCCTTCAAATCATGTCTTGAGGTATTGGCTCATGCTTTGTCCCAAAAGTCAACTTAGGGGTGAATTAGGTCAAGAAACCCTAATTCCTGATTTTTGGTCAATGCATCCCCTGAGGTTAAATTCACTTGATAATTGGGTCCCTGAGGTCCCTTGGAGTATTTTGGGTTGTGCTTTGAAGCATTGGCTCATGCCCAGAGGAAAATTTCCCTCTGGAGGCCTTGGTCGACCAAAACCCTAATTTGGTGACACTGTCGATCTTGAGGCTTGATCCACTGGGAATGTTACAACTTTGTGATTGATTCTTGATGTGGGAGTCCTCTTGATCCTTTATAGGTGCTTGAGAGGTTAGACAAGTTGAACATCATGTCATTTTTTGATTGATCCTTTGTCTAAGTGCTCTAAGAGGGCTTAAGACCCTAATTCTTGATTGTGGTGAATGCTCAACCATCTTTGAGGAGATTGATGAGGCATGAAGGTACATCCATATTGTGATGATGAATTGCACAATGATGGGAAATCTTGGTAGTCAAAATTTGGGGTATGACATAAAGGAACAGAAAAAAATATCCTCTGCCAGGGTTTCTGTAAAGGTCCAAATTCCAATGCCCAAGATATTAACCAACAGTCCACCAATTGAAAGTTTTTTTATGGTTTTGATTATTTTATCATGTTTTTGTGTTTTGAATAAGATGAACAAGATATGAATAAGATGAGAATGTGAATATGAACAATGATGATAATAAGAAGAATAATATAATGACAGTGATAAAGCAAGATAATATTGAACAAAAATTAAAGTTACTGGTTAGTTGTTAATTGTGAATTGTTATTGATCGGATGAATCGGGTCCACTTTAGCGCAAAACAATCATAGTACGATCTATGATGAAGATCATGCTATAGGAGGCCGCACAATTACAATGTTTGTGCTAAAACACGATAGAGAAGAGATATGTAAATCGTTCTCAACGAATCGTGCCACACAAAAAGAAAAGAGAACGGTCTCGTCTTAATCACAAACTTTCATCGATTTATCGAAGGTAACCTATCACGATCCCAAAGTATAGAAAATGATCCAAAGGATCATTCCAAACATATTTGTAATAATGAAGGTTAAATAACCTCAATCAACCAATATTTATGATTAAAAAGGCTTCATCGACCAAAAAAATCGAAAAAAATAAAATCAGTAATGAGATGAAACATTAAGATAGATGTATCAAGATGGAATGTGAATAAAATTAGTGGAGCAAAACACAAAATAATTAGACAAAAGATTAATAGTAAAATATTAAAAACTATTATTTTAAAAAGAAATATAAAATAGAATAGTAAATGTTAAAACAATTTTCTAAATTAAGGGAAAATAAGTAAAGAGGGTGATGTATGAAAAATCAAGAGGGTGGGAGTATGGATTGGAATAAAGTGGGCTTTAAGCCCACTCATCCAAGGTTAAACAAAGGGGGTGTGGTAAACATAATTTAAACGGGCTTCAAAAAGCCCAAAGAAACCAAGGTTAAACCTAAAACAAAACCACGCTTTCAGCAACAAAACGTTTTCAACATAGCTTCACTTTTCAAAATAAAAACAACGAAACCAACTATGTTAAACTCGCTGCAAAAAAGCATGAACATCAAAAACAAGTCTCAGCCATGGAATGAACAAAACAAACAGCGCATCTCCTCCATACCCTCTTTCAGTTCACTCACTCCGTTCCTTTCGCTTGTTTCATTTTCTTGCTTCTCGATTTCAGGTTTGTGAGTTTGATTTGTGTTCGTTTGACCACACTCTCTCTTCGTCTCAATTTCGATTCTGAGCGATTTGGGTTAATGTGGTGGTTGTTGATTGAAGATTGAGTGTGAGGTTGTTGTTTGTGGTTTGTGGTTGTTTTGGGGCTGAAGTTCAGAAACGGTTTTTTGAGGTTTATGTATGAAGAAGATTGGGTTTTAATGGAAGTTTAGGGAGGTTTTCAGAAGCTTTTTGAAGGAGGAAGGATTTGAGGTTTTTTTTTTTTAAAGAAAGTGTCCTCTCGGAGAGTCCAGAATGAGAACTAAGTTTTTTTTCTCTGTTTTGTGTCATTTTTTTTTCTTATGTATGCCTTGCAATTTTTTTGATTTGTGGTTCTTTTTGAATCCCGTTCCAATTGTGGCGTGGTTGATGTTGTACCATTTGGCAGGTTTTTGTGTGTAATTGCCGGTTGCGTTTTGCAGGTTTTGCGTGGTAGCAGGGATCGTACGTATTTCGCAGGTCCTTGTTTGGTAGGTGCGTGAGAGTGAGGTGTAGTGCTTGTTTGTGTTGTACTACGGTTTTTCAAAAAAAGGTTGAGGGCGCAGATAGTTGCTTTAAGGAAAGGTTTTGGTTGTTAAAGTTATGTAGCGGTATGTAGCACCTGTGTTTATGGCAGGTTTTCTTGTACCTTGTGCAGGTCTTGCGTGGTAGGTGGTGGTAGCATTAGGGGTGGACAATCGGTCGGGTTCGGTCGGTTTCGGGCCCAAAACTTAAATCCGACGTAAACCACGGTTTTAGTTTTATGGCCCAATTTCGACCGATTAAATTTCGGTTTTCGTCGGGTTCGGTTAAGTCGGTTTATCGGTTAAGTCGGATCGGTTTAGTCGGTTTAATATTTATTAGAACAATCCTATAAAAATGACTATTTTTTAAATTTATTATAAAAAATATAAAATTTTTGAAATAGAACAATATTTTTTATTATTAAAAAAAAATTATTATGAAATAATATTTTCAGTATTATTTGACATTAATTTTGATCATTATCCTATTTTAAACCATAAACTAAATAATACTCAAAATTTTATATTACATGTCTTATATTTTTTATAATATATAATACCATCATTAAATTATAAAAATGATAACATTCTCAAATATTATAAATCTCATTTTTATAGTGAGTCAGTCATATAGTAATAAAAATAAATAAATAATATATATATATATATATATATATATATATATATATATATATATATATATATATATATATATATATATATATTAATTAAGTTCGGTCGGTTTCGATTTTCGTCGGGTCCAAAATAAACATCCGAGCCCGACCGAAGCAACCATATATTATCCAAATTAAGCAACCAAATCAACCCGATCCGACCCATTTGCACTAAAAAGACAATGTGTCGGTCGGTTTTAATCGGTCGGCTCAAATTTGTCCACCCTTAGGTAGCATAGGTGGGTGCTTATGATAGGTTTTGTGGATAACATCTCAATGAGAGCACCAATCGATAGGAATCTCAAACCCTAAACTAAGAAAACACTAACAAAATAATAAAAATAAAAACATTTTCATTCATTTCATTTCTTTCTAATGTGTCAAAATACTACATATATAATAATACTAATGAGTCATTAACTAAATGTCCAAATACTAATAGAAGCTCAATTCAATAACAATTAAATAAAAAATAACAACTACTATAAAACCTTAAATTAATAATAACTCTAAATAAACTAAAATATTCAAATATAACTCAACACTCTCTATCATCCTTTGCGTACAGGTAGTGGTTTGGCTGGAGGTGGGGGCCTTTGGTATTGTGTGGATGTCTTGATTGCTTTAGGATGCTCATTGAAGATGGCTTTGTGAATGAATTGTAGTGCAGTGACTGATATGTAGTGTATTGTTTGGGCTTGATGAGAAGCATGACTATATGGAAAAGTTGGGGATGAGCCATTCTTGTTGTAATTTATTGTAAAAAGATACAAGAACTCTTTGGGTATTGCAAATTTCTTAATCTTGATGACCTTGGAAATCATTATGATTTTTTTTTATCTTGTATCCTTTATATCTTGTGATGTTCCTTGAAAACAAATTGGACTTGCAATTTTGGTATAACTTGGGATTGTGACTTAAATTCACACTTGTATTGAACTTGGAAAGGAATTTGAAAGAACAAGAAATGAAATTTTTGAAATTTGTATTCTTGAAATAATTTGGTAGCTTGAACTTGTATATGAAGTTTGATGAATTGAAATTTGAATGGATTTTGAAATTGAATTATGGCATAGATTTACAATAAAATTCGATGGAACTTGAAATGTGAATCTTGGATGAAATTAAAAATTGAATAGGACCTGTAACTTGAATTTGGTATAATGAAGTGACTTGAATTGAATGAGAATGAATTTGAAAGGTGGATGTGAATTGAAAATGTGAATGAAAATTGAAATTTGAAGGAAGTTGAACTTGAATATTGAATTTGAAAAAATTGAATAGAATTTGAATTTGGATAAAAACTTGAAGATGAAAGCGTGATATTGAATTGAAACTTGACTTCAATGAAATTGAAACTTGACTTCATCATATAAACCGTGATCTGGCACAAAACCCTAATCCTGATCATTTGACGACTTTCAGACTTAGACTTCTTGAAGCTGACACTTTCTTGCCCTTAAAATGATCCACAACACAGGTGACCTGAACTGTTCGGCCACTGCATCAAAACCCCATTTGAAAGTGAAATGGCTCTGATGATTATCCACCCTGAAACAATGGTCCTTGCTACAACCTGATAACCTGATACTTAAATAAACCACTTATTTGACCAAGATTAGGTCAAACTTCCAATGAATTTCAAACCACACCGCACACGCCCTTGACCTGATAACCTTGCCTGATCCTTGATTCAGTCTTGCAAGACCTGAGTCTCGAAGAACTTAAGATGAAGCCATATTGCACTGGACTATTTAGAAAGGGATGTCTCTTGAGTGTATGAGAACTTGGTTGATTGATGATCCATCCAAAACTTTGACTGATTAATCCTTTGAGCCCTCTTGAAGCAAACCCTAATTCAACAAATGAATAAACCAAACAATGTCTGATAACTTGGTTAGTTATGCATGATTGTCCTAGAATGATATGCAAATGATCAATGAATCTAGGGGTGAAATTTGGGGTATGACATAGGGCAATCGAAAGGTTGAAAATAGACAAACTTAAGTGAAAAAACACTTAAGCTAAAACAGCTTATTTGAATAAGTATTTTTTAAAACAGCTTAAATGAGTAAAGGTTGGAAAAATATTCAAAACAAACAGGATTTAGGGTCACAATCCCTAACTCTAACATCTCTATATGATAAAATTAGTCTACTACAAGGATTTTTACATGAGTTATAGAAAAATAGGTTTTGTAGATAACACCTGCTTTCGCCAGCATGTTATCTTGGTTTTGATAAATAATTCGTCCACTTTCACTTATTCGAAGTTATTTATCAAAACCTCATTGCTATCACACAGTCTATTATAAAGGAACATTTCTCAATCTCTTCTGAGTACTTTCGTAATATCAGAATCGATTGTTTAAAAAATCTATTTTTGTGTATTGATAAGAGTCTTTTTGGAACATTATCAATACCTAAGAACTTTTTACTTCGTAACAAAGTTAAGTAAAAACTCAAACTTTCAAAGTAAAAACGCTTCAATCCTTGTATCATATACAAATTATCATACATAGAGTCATGAGTTAGGTCTCATGACCCTTAATCCTTAAAGGACTACTCACTCATGGTGAGAGAAGACATAAACAAAGAATGCATACAATTTATAACAAAAATGAAAGCAATATAAAGGAATAAAATAACCTGAATAAAATTTCTTGCAATAAAAAATAAGATCCAAGTGCTCCAAAGAGACTTTTATAGTAAAGTTGCAGAGAAATTCCGAAAAAGTACGATAAAAACTTGATGCCCCAAAAATCCTACCACCTATGAGTTTTATGGTATTCAATATAAAACATGAAAATAAAGTTCACTTAATGCCCTAATAATATCAAATCCGTCATATCAGCTAAGTGTTGGAAATTTGAAATCGTCACAAATCACACCGAGAAAGGAAATAAAAATTGCATTTTTCGCACTCCTATTATGGGCCGTAACACGCGTTACAGGCAGCCATAACAGGCTTCAGGTTTATGGCCCAAGCACGTGAGAAGAAGGGAAGTCTTCAGGCAAGCTGTTACAAGCCTTAACACGCGTTACTGGCGCCCGTAACAGACCTCTGGTCTTTGTACTGGGGACGTCCTGATTTCACGCTTTTCATCGATTTTCACCTTATTTGATCCCCTTATCTTCTGGCACGATCACATGGACCTGAAAATGACAGAAACATAACACCCAAGCATAAAATGTAGAAATAGCAAGGAAAAGTAAGCGAAACATAATGAAACAATATGGAGAAATGCTAATAAAAACGATACAAAACACACTTATCAAATTCCCCTAAACTTAAATGGTTGCTTGTCCTCAAGCAACAACACTCGCATAACACATTTTTAAACCAAGCAATGCATTTCAAATGAGAAACTCACGAGGTTAGGTCGTGTCGATACTCATACGGGAGTACTTATTCCGATCGGCTAGTCTTAGTCCTTTCGGTAATTGTCCGTAGACGAAATATTTCAAGAACACAAACCACGGTGAAACCACGGACCTTGATACCCCTTTCGGCCACCTCTCCAACTATGGTTTGGGCTTACGTATAATTTTCAATTTTTCTCCGCCTTTTGTTCGGACAATCAGTTTAAGGCATTTCAGAATTATTTTTTCTTCACACGTATAAACTTGATCAAGAGCATTTTTTCTCTAGGCACCATTTCGTATTTTTTTACGCACATTAGCGTTTTATTGCTCCACTTTGGGATGACAATTGAGATTCAACCGTTGTTGGGCTAAGTAACCGGGTGAGGGTTACCCAACTTAGAAGGATAGTTATCTTTATCGCCTTTATTCATATTTTTTTCGGTGCTTTGATATTTATTTCTCAACCAACCTTACTTATGCAAATTTTAAAATCATGCCGGACTGTCAAGATAAACTACTCGGGGGGTACTTTTCAAATTTGAGTACTATGGCACAAATCTACGTGTTGGATTCATGTCCTTACTCCGAGAGACATAGGGTGTTTGAGTCATACTTAAGTTTTTGAACTTTCTCGAAGTCCCTATTCCTAGCTTCTATTCCCTCGAACTCAATATTCTTTTTCAACACTCTCTAAAATCACAAGCATTTAAATGAAATAAAAAAAAATAGTTTTGGTCATAGTTTGGGGTGAAATTCAACAATGATTTTGGATCATTGGGGGAAAAACATAAAAAACAGAAGCAAATAACAACAAGAATAAAAAACTAAAAAGAAAGTAAAGACCCCCCCCAAACTTAAGCCAAACATTGTCCCAGATGTTTTAGTAAAAGAAAGGGAGTGGGAACTCACAAGGAACCTCACTGAGGAGATGGAGAAACTGCAACATCATACGTTGTATCATCTCTTGCACACTATCCAGAAGTGTGCCTTGCCGGTTTTGCTCTCCTCTTATGTCATCCAAGATTGTGCCCCGACGGTAGGGATGGCAGGCAGACTCAAACCCACGGGGTCCACCCGCACCCGAATCAACGGGTGAAAACCCGAGTAGACTGAGTTCGGGTTCGGGTTCGGGTGCCACCCGATATTTCAGGTGCGGGTTTGGGTAGTGTAAAACCCGTGCCCGAAACCACACCCGCTATATACACCTTAGTGTATTTATGTGTGGGGCCCACCAATTTTGGGTGGGACCCACATTAGAAAGATGAAGAAAGAAAATAAATGTAGTGTATTTTTGTGTGGGCCCCTCCAATTTTGGGTGTGTGTTAGCATTTCCCATATATATATATATATATAATTTTTTTTTTTTTAGTTTTTGCTATAGGTTCGGGTTTGGGTGAAAAAACCCGAACCCAACGGGTGTGGGCGTGGGTGTTATTTTGCCACCCGAATAGCTTTTGGGTTCGGGTTTGAGTGGTGATTTCGGGTGCGGGTTTCGGTCGTGTGAAACCCGCACCCGACCTGACCCGTTGTCATCCCTACCCGACGGGCTTGATCTCCTCGCATGCCTCGAATCTCGTTCTGTACCCAGTCCCATCTATCTTGGCTTTGTGTTGAAGTACCTATTTCAGTGTAGGTCGGACGGGAAGGCACGTCGAAGTCATCTGGAATTGAGGCACCTTCATCAACGTTAGCAAAATCAAGGTCTTCGTCCTCCTCAAAATTATTCGGAGAGTAGGAGACAGGAGTATATAACCAATTCCTGTTCACATCATCCCGTGATTTCCTCGGGTTTGGAAGGTCCAGGATAACCGTGGTGCCCATCATCACCGAGTAGGTGCTACCACCATCCCAGTGAATCATGCCTTAGTGGACTAAAGATTCCATGTCCACCTTGGTTTTTCCTACCACAATAGTGTCTGCCTTAGAACGAAAAACAAGCCCGAGGTGTTCGACAATCAAAGTGATCACGCCGTTCACCGATATATCACCTGTAGAGGCTCTAGCAACTTTTTCTAAATGATAAGCCGCAAAAGCTGCAACATTGAGCAAATCATTGTTAATCATAGAAAACATGAAAAATATGTTAGAACAAGATTTGGTTCTGCCTGATATCTCTAAGTTTTGATAATAACAAAGTAGTATTTGTGTGAGAATAATTTTGGTACTCTAACGTTTGTTTTCTGCAGAATTAACAAACAGGATCTTACTCTGATAAAGAAAGCTCTAACTAATAGATATCATGTGCAACGTCTTTGATTTGACAAAAAGTCGCTTCTGCGCCAAAGAAGAAAGTCTGTTTTGATCTACTCACTTTCAGAAAGATTCTAAGAAGACAATATGTTGTTGTTGCAATGTTCTCTTGGATTCTGCCTCTGAGCCTGACTCTGATAATTTACTTCTGAAGGTTTTCTAGCTTCTGAAGTCATTATCTTCTGAAGACTAAGTGCTGAAGACTCTGAAGATAAGGTTTTGCTGAACAACGTTCTGAAGACTCTGAAGACTTGAGTTTTTGAAGACTATGTGCTGAAGACTCTGAAGACAAGGTTCTGCTGAACAATGTTCTGAAGACTCTGAAGACTTAAGTTTCCGAAGACCAAGGGTTCTGAAGACTGAGTTCTAAAGACTCTAAAGACAAGGTTCTGGTGAACAAGTTCTGAAGACTCTGATGACTCAAGATTCTGAAGACCCAATGATCAACTCTTCTACTCATACTTCAATTATCTCTACTTAGAAGCCTCTGATAAACATAAGAAGATGAAACATTTGTGAGGTAAAATAGTACATAGTACGTATCAAACACGTTATTTTCCACTACCATTCCACTACCCTGATTTGGTGGTATAAAGGACAAATTTTGTGTACGATTTTCATCCCTGCATAACGACACTATTTCAAGTCGCCAGCAATCTTAATAATATTCCTGATCTGCCCTCCAACGGATCTCTTTCTGGCTATATATAGACTTAATTACTTGAAGAAAATAAGAGAGACACATGCGTGAACAGTAAACCACCACAATACAACGAAAAACATTGTTCATACTGTATAGATTTTCTTTAAGTTATTTGAGCTATTCATAGTGTTTATATCAGCTTGTGTAGAAGCAATTCATTGTAAACATTAATTTTGTTCAAATAGTTGTTCTTATTCCTTAAGGGACCAATTAGGTCAGAATCCTTAAGAAGAGATAATTAGTCTTTGATTGTTAGTCACCAACAGTTGCTAGTGCAGTGTAATCAGTTGATTATAGTGGATTAAGTCCTTGTGTATAAGGCAAAATCATCTTGGCGGGTGGACTGGATTAGCTTGATAGTTTTCAAGTAAACCAGGATATATCGTGTGTCTTTCTCTCTTATTGGTTTCTTTGTGATCTTTGTTTGAGTTTCACAAAATGCTTTCATTTTGAAAACCCAATTCAAACCCCCCTTTCTTGTGTTTTCTCACACCTTCAAAATAGTTCCCTTTGGGAAGCAACACCGGTAGAGTCATCGCGGCCAAATAAGGTATAGGCCAAGGCCTTTTGTAAGTACCTAAAGGTAGGATTTTGAATCCTTGAGGCCTTTGCATTAGCCGCAGAATAATCATTGCGCCCATTTATTGTGTACCAAAAGTTGGTGAAATCAAACCCTTGGGGAACGTCTTCGGGTCCAATTGTAGGAAGTCGGAGAATTTCCCCTAAATTTTCGACGCTCAAGATGAGTTCTTGATTCATAAGCCGGAAATAGAGGGTTCTAAAATAGACCCTCACTCCATCCTGGCATTTTTTCTCGAGCTTAAAATTTAGGGTGCTCAGAAATTCAAGCGTAATACACTCGAAAGTGGGAGCATCCCTCAACATAAAATCCAGCAAACCAATGTTATTCAGCAATCTATCTACTTCAGTTTTTAAGCCTAGAGTAGTAAGGGTTTGCTCACATAGATACCTGGTTGGAACAATTTTCCGCTTGGCGAGGACTCTATATCGCTCCACCTGATTGTCATTCATGAAGACGATACCATGGATGTTCGTAACTCAGGTGATCCCTCTCATTTTGGGCCTTGATGATTCACCGACTTTCCTCCTTTGATCGTTCCTTTTTGGGGCCATGAGAGAATTTTTTAAAAATTTCTTTGAGGATTTGTGGAAAAAGAACCTGGATTATGGATGAGGGGATTGAATGGTGAAGGTTTTGTGAAGGAGGTGTGCGGTTTTGGGTAGTATAGATGGGTAAAGTTTGAAGCTTTTTATGGAGCTTCAATGGAGTTTTTGAAGAAAATTTGAGAGAATGGAAGAGAGAGAGCGGGAGAATCTAAAAAGATAATGATTTATGGTGGGTTATGTGGTTTAATGAGATGAGAGAGTAAAGTGGGGGTGGTTTTATTTATAAAAAAAAATTGAATATTTTTCACTGCAGCGCATTATGGGCGGCCGTAATGCGCTGCGGGTATTTGTATGGGAAATGGGTGGGGGAGGGTCTGGGTGCATTACGGGCCGTAATTCCTGGTACGTCCAGCCGTAATGCCCCACAAGTTTTTGTATGAGATGAGGGTCTGGGTGCATTATGGGCCGTAATGCCCATTACGGGCGGCCGTAATGTACCACGAGTTTTACTATGGGATTTTCATTTTTTTGCTTTTTGGCTCGATTTTTCTGGGTTTGATTTCCTGCACTGATTTTTTTTTTCTGATTTCTAATTTCTTTTATCAGTTTATCTACAAAAACAAAAATAAAAACAACAAAAACAAAAAATAGATTAGTTCAAAAACGGTGGGTTGCCTCCCACTAAGTGCTTCGTTTAACGTCGCATGGCTCGACGGTCCTTGAATGTTACCACTCAGGACGATTCCTTTAGAACCAGGTTTATGCCTGTCTCGACTACTTCCCCAGCTATGTAGTGCTTAAGGCGTTGTCCATTTACCATGAGTAAACCCGTAGATTAACTCCAAACCTTAACCGCTCCGTACGGTTTCACATTCTTTACTACAAAAGGTCCTGACCACCTAGACCGAAGCTTTCTAGGGAAGAGCTTAAGTCTCGAGTTAAACAACAAGACTAATTCTCCTTACTTAAAAACTCTGTTTAAGATTCTCTTATCATGCCATTTCTTAGTTCTCTCCTTATAGAGTTTGGCATTTTCATAGGCGTCAAGCCTTAGTTCCTTCAGCTCACTCAACTGAAACTTCCTTTTTTTCTCCCGCCGCCTGATAATCTAAGTTAAGAGCTTTGATAGCCCAATAGGCTCTATGCTCTAACTCAACAGGTATATGGCAAGACTTTCCATAAATTAACCGAAAAGGAGTCACCCCGATGAGGGTTTTGTAAGAAGTACGCTACGCCCACAGTGCGTCGTCGAGCTTGGAATACCAGTCTTTCCTAGTGAGGGAGGCCTTCTTTTCTAAGATAGATTTTATCACTCTATTAGAGGCCTCGACTTGACCAATTGTTTGTGGATGGTAGGGTGTAACAACTCTATGCTTACTCTGGTACATCTTAAGAAGGTTCTCAAATTGCTTAGCAATGAAGTGCGACCCTCCGTCGCTTATGACTAACCTAGGGACCCCAAATCTTGGGAAAATGATCTTTTTAAACATCTTTATAACAACCTGTGCGTCATTTGTTAGAGAGCCAATGGCCTCAATCCATTTAGACACATAATAAACGGCCACGAGAATATATTGATTTCCCAAAGAAGATGGGAATGGTCCCATAAAGTCAACTCCCCAAACAACAAAAATTTCAACTTTAAGGATGTTATTAAGACGCATCTCATTCCTCCTGGATATGTTTCCCGTGCGCTGGCACTGGTCACATTTCTTTATGAAAGCATTAACATCATTAAAGAGAGTATGCCAATAGAGGCCCGCCTCTAAAATCTTCGATATAGTTTTGTCGGTACTAGCATGCACTCCATAGGTGGAGACATGACAATGAGTTATCACACTCTCAATTTCTTCTTCATGGATACACCTTTAGAAGATTCCGTCGGCGCCTCTCTTAAAAAGCAGAGGCTCGTCCCAATAGTAATGCTTGAGATTAGAGAAAAACTTTTTCTTGCATTGGTAATTCATATCCGGAGGTAAGACTCTGACAACAAGGTAGTTGACAAAATCAACATACCAAGGCATTTCTTTTCCTATTAACGCAAAAAGCTTATCATATGGGAAAGAGTCATCAAGAGGTAACTCTTTCACTTTCAAATCAGTCAATCGGGACAAGTGGTTGGCTACCACATTTTCCGTCCCCTTTTTATCTCTAATCTCAATGCCAAACTCTTCTAAAAACAAAATCCACCTATTGAATCTAGGCTTAGAAACCTTTTTACTTAGGAGATATTGAATGGCCGCTTGGTCCGTGTAGACAATTATTTTCGATCCTACTAAATAAGAACTAAATTTGTCAATGGCAAAAACTACGACCAAAAGCTCTTTATCTGTGGTCGTATAGTTAACTTGCGCCTCATCAAGAGTCCTACTAGCATCGTAAATGGAATGCATCTTTTTATCCTTCTTTTGGCCCAATACCGCGCATATCGCATAGTCACTGGCATCACACATAATCTCAAAAGGATCGTCCCAATTAGGGGGGCTGCATTATAGGTGCCGAAATCAATGCCTCTTTTAAAGCCGTGAAGGCTTCCATGCATTCTCTATTAAAATTAAAGTCGGCATCTTTCATCAATATCCCGGTTAGGGGCTTGGCAATCCTAGAAATGTCTTTTATAAACCGACGATAAAAATCGACATGGCCTAAGAAGCTTCTAACCTCCCTTACGGTGGTAGGGGTTTAGCTTTTCTATCACCTTAATATTAGCCTTGTCAACCTCTATTCCTCTCTCGGACACCAAGTGTCCTAGGACTATGCCTTCCTTCACCATGAAGTTGCACTTTTCCCAATTTAGCACAAGATTAACTTTGACACATCTCTCTAAGACTTTCTCAAGGTTCAACAAACACTCATCAAAACTACACCCATAGACCGAGAAATTATCTATGAATACTTCCATGATATATTCTAAGAAGTTGGATAAAATCGACATCATGCAGTGCTGAAAAGTAGCAGGCGCATTACAAAGCCCAAAGGGAATCCCCCGGTAAGCGAATGTGCCGTAAGGGCAAGTGAATGTCGTTTTCTCTTGATCACTAGGGTGTATGGGGATTTGGAAAACCCCGAGTACCCATCAAGGTAGCAAAAATGAGAATGCTTGGATAGGCGCTCAAGCATTTGGTAAATAAATGGGAGTGGAAAATGGTCCTTACAAGAAGCTTTGTTAAGCTTCCTATAGTCGATACACATTCTCCATCATGTGACGGTTCTAGTAGCAACTTGCTCACCTTTCTTACTCCTAATAACTGTCATCCCTCCTTTCTTAGGGACGACTTGGATAGGACTCACCCACTTACTATCGGAGATGTGATAAATTATCCCGGCCTACAAGACTTTAAGCACCTCTTTCTTAAGTACTTATTTCATGTTAGGATTTATCGTCCTTTGATGTTCCCTAGAGGGCTTATAATCATCCACTAACATGATCTTATGCATATAAATGGAGGGGATAATCCCTTTTAAATCCTCTATGGTGTACCTTATAGCCTTAGGGTACTTCTCAAGAATATCAAGGAGTTTCGCGGTCTCGGGCCCTCCAAGACTCGCATTCACTATCACAGGCTTTGGATTCCCCACCTAGGAATTCATACCTAAGGGTTTGGGGAAGTTGTTTTAGTTCCGGTTGGGTTTTATTGGATTCGGTCTCATCGCCTTGTGTCATAAGCGCTTCAAGGCTACGAGAAATGGGATTATGATCCACAAGTTCCTCATTGACCTCCGACTTTTTATGATCTTTTACGCATTTGAACAAGCACACCTCCAAACTTTCGGGTGAGGGTGGGGGTTCGGATGTGCCCTCTTTGACACAAGCATAAATAACATCGACAAAACAACAAGAGTCTCTGAAAGAAAGAATTTTCATGAGTTTCGCAAGAATGAACTCAATCTTTTCCTCACCAACCTCAAAAGTCAACTTTCCTCTCTTACATCGATGATGGCCTCATCTGTAGCTAGAAAAGGCCTTCCTAGGAGTATCGAGATTTGAGAATCCTCTTTGATCTCCATAATGACAAAGTCAACAAGAATATATAACTCTCCTATCCTTAAAGGAACATCTTCCAACACACCAACAAGATGCTTAACCGACCTGTCTGCAAGTTGGGGTGAGATATTGGTCAGTTTCATCTCCCTCATGTCTAATTTCTTACAAATAGATAAGGGGATTAAGTTGACGCTAGCCCTTAAATCACATAAGGCTCTCTCAAAATTCATGGTTCCAATCTGACAAGGGATGGAGAAACTTCCTGGGTCTTTTAAATTTTTGGGAAGTATGTTTTTAATCACATCAATGTTATCAAGAGTCATTGCCACAGTTTCATGATCTTCAATTTTTCTCTTGTTAGAGAGGATCTCTTTTAGAAACTTGGTATAAGTGGGCATTTGGGATAACGCCTCGGTAAAAGGCACATTGATTTGGATCTTTTTAATGAGTTCCACAAACTTTTTAAATTGACCCTCTACCTTGGCCTTCGCAAATCTTTGTGGAAAGGGAATGGGTGGTTTGTACGGAGGAAGGGCTACATAAGGCGCCTCCTTCTCAACTTTGCCAACATTGTCCTTTTCAGGAGGGGTCGGCTCACTAACCTTAGTTTCCTCAACATACTTACTAGTACTACCCTCAATTTCTTTTCCTTTTTCTCTTTTGTCCCCCTTTTCCTTGGGGTCAACCAAAGACTTACCACTTCTTGTTGTCACAACATTCATTTATCCCTTAGGATTTTGCTCGGGTTACCCCAGAAATGATCCTTAAGGGAAAGAAGAAGAAGCCTGTTGCTGCGCAACTTGGGAGATTTGAGTCTCCAACATTTTATTGTGGGTAACAATATTTTCCACTTTGGTGGTCAGCTGCCTAAGTACCTCATTGGTATGGAGGTTTTGATTCCTAAAGTCTTCGTTTTGACGTGTTTGCATCATCACAAAATTTTCCATTAGAAGTTCCAAGTTTGACTTCTTAGGAGCAGCTGCACGACTTTTTGGAAACCCGGAGGTCCCGCGGCTAGTTGTGGTAGGTTATTTTTGTAGGAAAAGTTTGGGTGGTCCCGCCACCCGGGGTCGTAGGTATTGGAGTAAGGATTGTTTTTTTGATTGTTCAGGTAATTAAAATTTTCTTGAGTAGATCCTCCGGCGAAAATCATTTGGCAATCACCACCGATATGCCCATTCACTCCGCAGATCTCACAGTTGAGTGAAGCGGGGCAACATCAGTAACTGTGGTAGGGGAAGCCTAAGCGATGCTTAATTCATCAATTTTCTTATAAAGCGCATCAACCTTAGCATTCATGCAATCAAAGGCATTCACCTCATACATCCCCCAGGTTTTAGGGGTGGCTTTAGCGGCGACTTGTTGCACGCTACCCCAAGAATGATGGTTTTTGGCCATCTCCTCAATAAGATTGTAAGCTACGTCCTTAAGACTATTCATAAAGGCTCCGCCTGAAGCCGCATCAAGGGTCAACCTAATAGAGTGTGAGAGACCATTTTAAAAGATGTGGATGATCATCCACTCTTCAAGCCCATGAAAAGGGCATAGTCTCAGCAAATCCTTAAAATGTTCTCAAGTATCGAATAAAGACTCACCATCCTCTTGCTTAAAATTGTTATTCTCATTCCTAACCTGAGCAGTCTTACTTGGCAGAAAGTATCACGCAAGAAAGGCGACTTTCAACTGAGGCCATAAATTAATAGAATTGACAGGTAGAAGTTGGAGCTAAGCCCGTGATCGATCTCTTAGGGAGAATGGAAAGAGTCTAAGATGAATGACGTTCTGGTTGACGCCATTGGCTTTCATTGTACCACAATTATCAACAAATATTGACAGGTGAAGCTTTGGATTTTCAGAAGCCAATCCAGAAAATTGGTTATGCTGAACCATACCTATCAATGACGGTTTAAGCTTAAAATTATTCGCCTTGATAGGCGGGTGTACAATGCTACAATGTGGTTCCTCATCGATGGGAATCGCGTAGTCTTTCAAAGGTTTGGTATCATCGACAGGGGCAGCCATCGCAAGTTGTCTCTGAGCTCGGCGTCGCTCTCGCAAAAAATGCCTGATTTCTTCAACGGGTTCAACTAAAATATCAGCAGAACGCGTTTTTTGCATAAAATAGAAAATTAGACCCTAGTCTCTACGGTGATCAAATAGAATTCCAATATTCACTCAATTGGTCCCCGACAACGACGCCCAAAACTTGACACGCTGCAAGTGCACGACTAATGTCAGAGTAGTAAAAAGAATGTCGAACCACAAAGACCAATGATTAACTATCAGTTTCTATTTTATCGGTGTAAATCTAGGGCAATCGAAAGGTTGAAAACAGACAAACTTAAGTGAAAAATCAGTTAAGCTAAAACAACTTATTTGAATAAGCACTTTTGAAAACAGCTTAAATGAGTAAAAGTTGGAAAAATATTCAAGACAAATAGGATTTAGGGTCACAATCCCTTACTCTAACATCTCTATATGATAAAATTAGTCTGCTACAAGGATTTTCACATGAGTTATAGAAAAATAGATTTTGTAGATAACACCTGCTTTCGCCAGCGTGTTATCTTGGTTTCGATAAATAATTCGTCCGCTTTCGTTTATTCGAAGTTATTTATCGAAACCTCATTGTTATCACATAGTCTATTATAAAGGAACATTTCTCAACCTCTTCCGAGTACTTTCGTAATATCGGAATCAATTGTTTAAAAAATTTATTTTCGGGTATTGATACGAGTCCTTTCGGAACATTATCAAAACCTAAGAACTTTTTACTATCGTAAAAAAGTTAAATAAAAACTCACACATTCAAAATAAAAACACTTCAATCATTGTATCATATACAGATTATCATACAGAGAGTCATGAGTTAGGTCTCATGACCCTTAATCCTTAAAGGACTACTCACTCATAGTGAGATAAGACATAAACAAAGAATGCATACAATTTATAATAAAAATGAAAGCAAAAGAAAGGAATAAAATAACCTGAATAAAATTGCTTGCAATAAAAAATAAGATCCATGTGCTCCAAAGAGACTTTTACAGTAAAGTTGCAGAGAAATTCTGAAAAGTACGATAAAAACTTGATGCCCTAAACCTTCTACCACCTATGAGTTTTATGGCATTCAAAATAAAACATGAAAATAAAGTTCACTTAATGCTCTAATAATATCAAATCCGTCATATTAGCTAAGTGTTGGAAATTTGAAATCGTCACAAATCGCGTCGAGTAAGGAAATAATAATTGCTTTTTTCGCACTCCTGTTACGGGATGTAACACGCGTTACGGACGACCGTAACAAGCTTCAGGTTTATGGCCCAGGCACGTGAGGATAAAGGAAGTCTTCAGGCAAGTTGTTACGAGCCGTAACACCCGTTACGGGCGCCCGTAATAGATCTCTGGTATTTGTACCAGGGACTTTCGGATTTTGCGCTTTTCATCGATTTTCACCTTATTTGATCCCCTTTTCTTCTGGTACGATCATATGGACCTGAAAATGACAGAAACAGAATACCCAAGCATAAAATTTAGAAAAAGTAAGGAAAAGTAAGCGAAACATAATGAAACGATACAGAAAAATGCTAATAAAAATGATACAAAACACACTATCAGCTGAGGCTTAGTTAAGTAAAATTGAAACCTCTGTCCTAAACGAAATCCAAGAAACTTGAAGCCTCTGACATAATCGGCTGCGGTCGGGTTAAGTAAAATTGAAACCTCTGGCCTAAACTAAGTCCAAGCAACTTGAAGCCTCTGGCATAATCGGCTGCGGCCGGGCTAAGTAAATTTGAAACCTCTGGCCTAAACGAAGCTCAAGAAACTTGAAGCCTCTGGGATAATCGGTTACGGCCAAGCTAAGTGATTGGGAGCCTTTGGCATAATTAAAGGTCAATGAAAAATCATGGTAAAAAAATATCTGGACAAATCATAAGGTATGACTTTCGGCCAGACTCTGGTTATCGTAGCCAAGGTCGGAGGTCTATTAATCTAAAATTTTCAAGTAATCCAAGTGTGTCGATACATCTCAAAAAGGTCTACAATTAAGCATATCGAAGTAGAAATATATAAATTAGCTACTACAGAAGTTTTCAACTAATTCATGCATACCTAAAAACTTTTTAAACGCTAAGGGCTTCAACAAAGGACCAGTTTGGAAAAAAAATTGTAAAGATAAGTTATAGAGGCAATCTGTAAAACATAAAATAAAATATAAAATAAAACATAAAATTTTCATAGTACGGGTCACAACGGGACCCAGATACAAAACAAAAGGGAAAATCACCAACATTCTTAAAAACATTACAAAACAGATCATCAATGGGAGATGGCTCAGCTTCTTCCATGTTCACGAGACGAACATTGACCACAACTTTAAAGAAGTCCATATCGGATAAGTCAAGATCAAGGTAAAGGCATAAGACTTGAGCCTTTTCCCTATCAAAAGCAGCATCGCCTATGTGGAGGACGTCAATTTGAGCTTTTTGCAAGGAACTTTGCCACTGGTCATTTGAATCTCGAATTAATTTCATTTCCTCTGATTGCTTGTCAATAGTTAACTTTAATTCTTGACTATTAACCTTTGAATTCGCCCTCTTGATTTTTTCCTCCGATAATTGTCTCTTCAGGTCGAATATTTTATCTGCTTGGGTCTTCCGTTGCTCCTTGAGATGACCGTTCTCTCGTTTAAGTTTGATCTCGTTCTGCTCACAATCATCCCCGACCTCAAACAAACCTTGGGTTAGGACAACACATCTCATCATATAGAAGCTGATGTTTTGGGTCAGTTTTTGATGCCTTATGGTCTTTACCTTGTTTACATCTTTTGTAGCATTCAGATGATCATAAAGAAACTTAAATCCATCAAATCTGTTACTCCAAAACTTAAATTCATTAGATGGTCTAGTTTGGTCACTTCCATTAGTCTCACGCATTAAAGACGGAATTTTCCAATCGGCTTTGCAAACCGCTGCCATCATAATACAATTGATTGATGAATTTACGAATCCTAACATATGATAGTGGTAGGATGACTCTTTTTCCTGTGTTAGAACCAGGTGTTTGACTTTGATCTCCCTCTTCATTTAAGCTTCTATACTTTAAAATTTTTATCTTGCTTTGAGTTTTTCTTAACCATTTCAACCTCTCACCTTAAAGCATAATGTATCAATCAACTAAAAATTGTTGAAACAATCTTTGGGATGATAACAATGTTTTAGCCTTATTTGTCCTAGTTTGGTTTCTAAATACTAGCCATTCTCTTATAGTAAGTCTGTTTCTTTGATTATCTTGAAAAATATCAAGATCACGGTGAGAAATATTTGGTCTATGACCATCCTCTCCATAAGGAAAAATCAAAGGATACTGTTAAGCCAAGTAGCTAGCATGAAACTCATCAATTATTTTAAGCTTTCCCCCTTTGTATTGCATGATTATGTCTCTTTCGCCAACAGTGTCAACGTGACCAACAGTTAATGCGGCTAATTAAGAAACAGTAGATTGATTGTACAATCTCCCATCAGTAGACCTATTAAAAATCAGCCTAAGCTTAAAATCGTGAACATTGCTTTGATTAAGGCATTGCCTGCCACTAAGAAACTTTTTGCATGTGTGTACAACATTTCAGACAACTTTTTGGACGATATTGGGATGAATGTTATTTTTGTTGCTACAATAAAAATGGAAAAGTTAGTATGTATAAAGTTGAAATAAAGTCGTAAGAAATAATAACTAGTTGTATTACTGTAGACCTTCCATTCGATTGGCGCCTTCATTTTGTGTATCGTAAATGTAAAGTTGGATAAATTTGGTGTTTGGCCTTCCGGTGGCAATAGACTTCTGATGTGGTGGCAAGATTGTCCTCGTATTCATATGGTAGGGGGACCATAACCATTATTGAAGTTGTTGTCCAACTTTGCTCTAGGTGAAGTGAAAGCAAACATCATGTTGTAAACCCTAATGTGGGTTTGAAAATTTTTATTGTTTGTAGCAGCCTTATCAAGTAGGAGATGTAATAATAGTGGTGGAGGTTGTTTAGGCAATGGTAGTTCAACTTTTCCATTGCCACAACATAATGAATACTTTGGATGTGCTGCATGTTTGTGTTTGTCTATTCTTTCTTGATACCACATCAAAGCCTTGCAATATCTACATTCAAGAATGGCATCCACTAAATCAGAATAATCTGTAAAAAAATAGTTTGATAGTTGCATTATGCGTGCATGTTATGTAATTGGACGTTTAGATTAGTTGTATATCAAGAATGGGAAATTAATGGCATGTATGTTTTGTATAGGATTAGGAGTGGAAAAAAATGGAAGTACTGTAACTGTTACATTTGAGTTTTATTATATTTCACTAAGAAAATATATGTAGTTGGGCAAATTGTGTAATGATATACCTTGATTGCATTGAGTGGGTTGGTTAGCAGTTGAAAATGGTGGGCAACTCTCTTCATTATCAAGGCTTGAATCATCCTCTGATTGATGCCCTGTATTATGAAAATATTTTAAATTAGTAAAAATAATTGTCCTCTAACGAAAGAGAGATATAAATCTTGGTTGTACATACCTAATAAAGGATCATAATCATAATCATCTTCGTCACTATCGAAATCCATATTTTCTTAAGGTATAAAGATGGGACAAGTTGCACATGTTATTGGTTTGACTGAACATGTATCCAAATGTTCAACATTGACAGATAAAGAAGGTGATCTAATTTCTTCGACAACATTTGATATGCTTAAGGTAGCATTTGGCTATATTAGTAATTTGTCAATGTTGATAAGGAGTGAATTGGAATAATAATAAGATGACTTATGAAATAGAAATAGTCTGGTGTTGTGAGGAGGATATCTCTTGGTATTTGTGTGCGAGGTTGTAGGCTAAATCTGAAATGCTAAGTCCTTTTTTCCAGACGTCCCCTGCCACATTTAGGCATCATGTGTGTTGATTGTGATTGTGATCGGTTAGACAAGCAAGATATAAATGGAACATTAGCAACTCCTTTAATGTAATATTCAAACAGTAAAAACTATAATCTCACACTCTTACATAGTATTGATATTACTGGTTCCATGTTGAGTAGATGGAAAAAACTCTTTTCATATGAAATGGGTTTGTTAGTTTATACACATGCTTGTATTTCCTTTTTCAGCAACTACTTGTGTGTTGATGTTTTTCATATTGGAATTTTGTTGAAACATTCGAGAACCTAGTCATAAGATTAGTGCCCAATCCATCAATGTTAAAGACTCTAGGCGGGGCATGGGAACCAAAAGATGATGGTGTAGTATTTCTTCCGTGTAATATAGCATCAATTCGTTTCCCATCACTCACAATTTGATTGATTAGCTATTGTTTGGACTATGTTGGAGTTATATTTGAAAGAGGAGTCCTAGATGTGGATGTAGTGTTTTAAGCAGTATTAATATACTTGCAATTAGGTGTTGTAGGTGTAAAACACTTGATACGCTTAGGTTGTTTAGTTTTGAGTATTGTAAACCTTTTGAATCTAGCTCTCTTTGCTGTAAATTTCTTATGCATGCATTCATTATTAATACTTGCTTGATGTTCATTGGGCCTATAAGAAAACAAAAGTTTAGTACCATAAATGTTAGAAGATTGAAAGACAATGGGAAGTAAAATGAAAGGAGGGAAAAACGTAAGTGATAAGGTTATAGTTATACAACTGTTGTCTTTACTAAGTGGCGACAAAAACTGAACTATGCACTGCAGAAAGGAGAATACAATGGATATTATAATAGTGTGAAAGTAAAATGCTTTGCAAGTGTGCAAAAATGTAAGTGAGTAAAACAGTAGAAAGAATTGTAAAAATCAATGAAAGTGTGTATCAACTGAATACTCAAACCAGCAACATGTGAAAGAATTGTGAAATTGCACAGACAAGTCTATTTAATAATTTCAAATAAAGAGTAGTGCAATACACTTGAAATTGGTAGAAAAAGGAGAATTAGTAACTTTGCACCATATTAAAGAAGACATAAATAAATTGCAACTGAGTCTGATAGGCATTTAGATTTATTGATGAAAAGCCATAGTCACTATGCCACGGAAGGGAAAAGACAGTGTTTTTTTTTGCTTTTAACAGAGCTTAAAAGCGCTGTCTAAGGTGGCGCTGCTATAGGTAAAGACAACGCTTTTGTTTTATGCAAAAGCGCTACTTTATGTAGGCCTTTAGCAACGCATTTTCTGGAAAAGCGCTTTCTAAAGTAGGCCTTTAGCAGCGCTTTTTCTGGAAAAGCGCTGTCTAAAGTGGACATTTAGCAGCGCTTTTTCTGGCCTTTTATGCTTTCTATTGGCATCTTTAGGCAGTGCTTTTTCATACCCCAAATATAAAGTCTCAGAAAACAAAATGGCAAAAAAATAACGCTTGGTACCTCATGATCGACCACTCTAAGTCATATTGACTTAAGTACTTGAGGGGCTAGCATACACATAAAAGGGTAATTCCTTGCAGGAGGAAAAACGACATATTATATAAAATGCCTCAGATGAGCCAAAATATTGTACAATACAATTAAAAAGAGAGCCTGAAGGCCAGAAAAATCACTAACACCCATATAAGGGGACAATCAAAACAACAACAAAATACAGCTTCCCCTCTAGAAGCTAATCGCTCTCTCTCCAGCCTCCTGAATGAAGAAAATTGAACCAGTCTTCATCCCAGTCCTCATCAACATCTACACCAAAATCACGTTTCGGAGCGCGGTCTTTTGTGAGGGATTTCATCTTTGTCACAGATTTCTTCCCGGACAAGGTTGCTCCGATTGATGATGCAGCAGATATTGCAACATTTGGACCGTCCTTCTTTATTTTCTTGGTCACCTTCTTGGCCGCGGAGTTTTTTGAGGAAGTGCTAATGTTAAAGTATTGTGCAGTTCACAAGTAACCCCTATATATAGCAAATTCAATAAGTTAATAACACCTAAGACAACTACATCATTATATTCTACACAGTTCATACTATAAACAACAAGGAAATACAAACGGAATTTGCACATTCAATTCACAACTCAAAAACAAGTAGCAACATGATAATATGCAATCCGAACAAACATCGGAACCAATACTTTGAAACCCGGACAGCGGTGACGCAATTGTTTGAAACGCATACAAAACCAATCTGGAAATAAGAAAACTCAAGCGCAATAGTCCGTAAATGACAAAAAAGACTCAAACATATATCATAAAAAAATGTACACATCAAATGGAGTCGAATAGCATTAAATTCGAAAATAGGCGCACAAATCATCGGAACGGAATCACATGAAAATCGCACGATAGCCTACAAACATGCCAACAGACTCAAAAAACTATATGGCTCGAATTAAATCCAACCGGAAGTACCATTTCTGTGCACAGGGCAACTACTATTTCACATGAAAAATCGGCTCAAAAATGCATGAATCTTGCACGGATGTCAAGCATGAAAATTCACAACAAAAGTGTCGGTGTCAAACATGAAATACAATTCCAAAAGTTGATGGAATTCTAATTTGAATTGAAGTTTTAGTATTGAAAGAAAGTGAATCACATTTCTATCCAAACTACAATTCCATCATCTCATGAATTAGCAATAAGTAGTAACCAAAATAGGCTTCGACGTGCACAAGTTAGTAGCTCTTCAAGAATAAAAAATTCACAATCTAATTCTCAAACAACTTCACAATCTCGAAACAAATAAAAAATTATAGGATTCAACACAATTATCACAATTAGCACCAATTCAAGAACCCAAATCTCATCACAATTATTATCACAATTCTTGAGTTCAAAAATCCACTTAAGTATTTTATCAAACACTTAGTCTACACTAAAATTCTAGTTCAATTTTTTTCTAAATCAACAAGTATTACTCTAGATCTAAACAATCCAATAGTCAACAATTCACTTTAATTCACAATAATCAAGTATCACAAATCAATTAACAAGAATTAAGGTGCAAGGATTGTTACCTATTGAAGATTGGAAGAGAAAATTGAAGAGAACTCAAGAATTGGAGGGAGTATGTGTGTTGCGAAAGAGAGAGGGGGGAGGCGAGTCGCGACGGTTCCTTGGCTGGGAGATAGGGCGCGCAACTGATGTTGGCCGGAGGTGATGGTTCGGTGTTCGGAAGCTTGATTGGAGTTGTACAGTGGAGAAATCACCAGAGAGAAAGGAGATAAGACGTGAAAATGATTAGAAACAAATGATTAGGGCTTCTGAAAATTGAGGGTTTTTTATTTTTTAATTAATAAATGACCTAAGGCAGCGCTTTTTGAAAGCGCTTTCATAGATTAGCCTATAGCAGTGTTTTTTTCTTAGGAAGCGCTTTCTTTTAATTGGCGTATAGCAACGCTTTCAGAAAGCGCTTTCAAATGTGGGGTCAATTTAAGGACTTTAGCAGTGCTTTTTAAAAGCGCTTTCTAAGGTTACCCTTTAGCAGCGCTTTTATAAAAGCGCTTTCTAAGGTTATACTTTTAGCAGCGCTTTTTTTTAGCGAATTTTTTTCAAAACTTATAGCAGTGCTTTGTGATAAAAGCGTTGTCTTTGTAGTGATGCCAAAAGCGAATTTTGGCGTAGTGAGTGAAATATGCATTCAAACATGATATACCTGATTTCACGTAGTTTGAATGGTTTGTCATACATGTTGTCCTATATATAGTTGCAACCACATTGGGAAAAAAAGTCGAGATCAGCGAATTATATCGTTATGCATTTGTACAGAAATAAGATTAGAAGCAGTTTGATATCGACTTATTACAACAACAGTTTTAATAGAAACTCGGATAACATGCGGAAGGTGCATATTATAAACACTTCAGGCCGAGAATGGCAGCAAAACATATGATTTATGTATTACATAAATTGCAATGGAAATAGTAAGGCAATGTTGCTTCTATAACAGACCATAAATCAAGTATTTAGTAATATGAATATGGATATTTTATTGATGACCTGATTAAAAGTGTGTTGCTTGTAAACAAATTAATTTATTAATATTCTGTATAAACAATGTAATGAATATTAACAATATATATATATATATATATATATATATATATATATATATATATATATATATATATATATATATATATATATATATATATATATTCTCTCGGTTTTGTTCATAAACCGAGAGGTATACGACGCTAGTTTTGAAAATATAAAAAAGCTATTGTTGTGGATCGAACCAATGATCATTTTAACTATCCCTTCGGTAATTCTAAAACCGAGGGGTAAAGTGAGAGCTTTTCATCACGTCTTTCGTTATCTCGTATATGTAATTGAGGTTAAATCAATTTCGCGTCCAAAGTTAAATGTATTTTTTTTTGTATTAGTGTAATTTGAATCAGACACTTCGATGATTTGTATCACAGAGCCAATGCCAAAATCCTAATTTCAAATTGATTTAATGATTCGAAACTGTCGTATGCTTGATTTGAATCAAGCTTCAAAATATTGACTTTGACCAACTTTTTCAATCTAAAAATAAATAGTAGTTGATTAAATATAAGTAAATTAGAGGATTATCTCATGATACAATTCTATAATACTTAATCAAATTACAATTAAATCAACAAAATCAAAATTAAATAAAAAATATAAAAAAAATTACTGAACAAAAAAATGCAAATGAAATACACTTTTACCAACTGAACAAATCCTCCTCATCGCATAACATTAATGATAGAGTGAGTCTAAGTCTTCCTCATGAAATTATATGTATAATATTTGTCTATCATACTCTTACTTTCATAATAGAAAGGGAAACTATCATCTTAACATATTTTTAATTCATTTTTACTAAAAAGGAATAAATATACAATGACGTGTTGATATTTATAGGAGTGTGCAAAATATTTGATTGTGGGATCCAAATCCATAATCAAATTCAAATTCATTTAAAATATTCGGATAAAATTAAATGGTTATTAATCAGTTTTATTATTAATGGTTGGTTATCTAACCATATTTTATTTTTGGATCTGGTTATAATCCGGTTATTATCCAAAATTCAAATGTTTCAATTAAATTTTTTTTTGAAAAAAAAAGTTATATATATATTTTTTAAAATTAATTTTTGTGGAAAAAAATATTTTTCAAAAATATAATTATTTTTTTGAAAACAAATCTCTTAATAAATAATAAGAAGTATGATATTATTAAGATAAATGACTTTTTAGGATGTAACTGAAAAAAAATTGTAACAATTAACTAACTAACCAAAAGTCAAAATAGGCCTTTGGTCTAAATGATTTGTAACATATAATGTCCCTTCTCAAATTCAATTGTAGCTTGTGATCTCTAATTAAGTGGAAGTCAAATTCAATGTGTTTGATAAATTCATGAAGTGATAGGTTTACAGTTATGTGTCTTGCAGACTCGGTATCATAATAAATGAGATTTGTTGGTAAGGGTTATATCTTGAAACAATTAGCAAGTGTATTGAATCATCATAAGTTGTTGTTGATTATTGAACTTGAAGACTCCAAATATTATTGAATTGTAAATTTCTCAACTATTTAAACAAAAGGTTCCATTAGGTTGTTTGTATTGCGAATATAGAAAATTAAACTAAACTACTTCTGATTAAAATTTGATGATTAAAGATATTAGGGAAGAGGCTGACTTGATTTTCCTTTGTAATCTAAATTAAGCATGCCAATGAATCTACTATTCTATGTGATTACTCATTTCCTAGATTATTTATCCATGATTTTGAGGATTTCTTATCACACCACCCTTGTTTTTTAGGCACCATCTGAATTTTCGGTTTTGCCCTCTGATTTCGGATGTGCACATCCGGACGCACCATTTTTTTAAAAAACGCTGATGCGTTCCGGAAGTGCACATCCGAAAACATTCCTGATCTGCAGATCCAGAAAACAGCAGAACTTAATTTTTTTTTTTAAAAATCGATTTTGTTGCATGGTCGGATATGTTAATATATCGTCGCAACTTAATATACATTTGACAACATCAATATATAAAATAAAATGATATATATATATATATATATATATATATATATATATATATATATATATATATATATATATATATATATATATAATAAACCTCTGTCAAAATACAGTGCATACATCTAATATAAATAGAATACATCAAACAAAAAACTATTGCGTATGGCGAAAGATCTCTCCTGGCTCCCCTGCTCCTCTGCCCCTACCCGCCATCCTGGATCGACGTCTACGGTACTGAAGTGCCCCCCAAGCAATCGCAATAATCCTGTCCACGGCAAATCTGGCACCAGAGCCCTCAGGGAGGTGACCGTCCGCAATGGTCTGCTGCGTTATCTGCTCTATCTGACGACAGCGTGGTAGAACATCCTGAGTGTGGTCTAGCTGAGACTGCCGCTCCTCTAATATCTCCTGATGAGCAGGTCTGGGTGGCGATCCCTCAGCAGTGGGCACCATGCATGGGTGTGAGACGGTGTAGAACCACACAATGTACCCGGCAGCAACGCTCCAGTCTCTCTCTGCTCTGGTCGCCTGAGCCTCTTCCGGTACCAAGTGGGACTGGAAGTCAGCATATATGTCATCTATCTGCCTGCGGGTCAAGCCTAGAGGAGCAGACTCATGAGGTATCCCGGGGATCGTCTGCGTGTAACCGAACTGACGCAAGACGCGCTCCGGCAGGTATCGGGCAGTAACGGTCGAACTGCATGCCAACCATCCCGAGAACAAACAAACCTCATCGAACGGGCGCGTCACACGGTGAGCGGCATAGGGGCAATACAAGACGTCCTCAGCAGCCATCCGATCTAGATACACTCTGAAGGGGTCCGGCGCCTGGTTCCCTCTGAGCAGGACAAATGCAGCAGCACGTGGCATATCCTCAGTGTACCCCTGGACACTCCCTCAACCAGTAATGTAGGGAAAGTGCTGTAAAATCCACGCCTGAAATGGAAAACATAACATGGGTGTCAGATGTAACACCCCAATTCCCATCGCGAATAAATAACACTTAATAAAATCAGAGTAACTAAAAATTTATTTTTTCCGACAGGAAACAGGGATGTCACACTTAAATGAACAAAATACAATCCCGGCTCAACATTTTTGATACATAACACAAAGGGAAACTTTTCCTTACAAAAGGATGGTCAATTATGGAATAAAGCGGAAAGATCCATAACCGACTTGTTTTACAAAATAAACTGTTTTAGAACCTCTACTATATACAAAAGTACTACCAAATATATTCAACAATTATATACATATAAACATAATCGTTCCCCGACTCCCGTGCTACGTATCAGAGCAGACACCAAGACCGACAACGGAACGGAGGACTAATCTTCACAAAAGCCTCCGCGCCTCTAAAGCTGACAATCTGCACTATGCCATAAAAAGCATATTCCAGCAGAAGGGTGAGAAATATTATCATAATAACGTTGCATATAATTATATAGACATCAACGTATAATACACATATACCACATTCTCACCACGACTTATCACGATGCACGTATCTATACACATAACATCAACATATTCCATAAGTCATTTACACGGCATAACAATCCGTAATTTAACACATCAAATATCATAGGCATAACCATTCATGCTCAAATACATGTATCCCTAATACATATCGATGCATTTAACATAAACACATATATTCATGTTCATTCACCGATGCATCATTACAAACATACAATTATCATCATTTCACATAAACATACATATTATGTTTATCTTCCAATGCACACCTGCACGATTCTGTTCATTCCACATCAACATATACATATATATATATGTTCATTCATCAATGCATAATTACAATGATGACAAATGCAACTCATAGAGACCGACTCTCGACTCTATGCAGATGCAATGCGGTACCGACTCATTTCATCTCAAGTTCAATTGAAGAACTTATTGGAACCATCGCTCGTTACTTAGTGTAACTCCCCGTCGGGCAAACGATGTTCACCCATTGCTACCACCTCTAAAAAGGCTTACAATGTTTATGGATTGCTTTCGGTCCTCTTTGTATAAGGCTCACAATCCGATCGCTTTCGGTCCTCTTTGTATAAGGCTCACGATCGTTTGTAATCATCGCTCCCACCTCTCAAAAGGCTTACGACGTTACAACGGGTTCATCTTAGAACCCCACAATGCAAGAATGCACATCATGATGCTTCACATACAACATGACTCATGACACTCTTGACATGCATACATATTCACAACCATGTGAACCATTTCAACATCAATAATCATGCATTGAAAATCAATTCAAACAATGCATTCATCATTAACCACAAATCACAACAACAAGCATATTATCATATGCATTCACACCAATTCACATTAATTACACCAAACGGCAACGAGCATCGCTTTACCACCCAAACGGCAACGAACTCTTTCACAATTAACATGCATTTACATTTAATTTAAACAATGCATTTCATGATGTTTGGCATACAATGACTCATGACATTAACATTGTATACTCACACACATCACATGCATCTTCACACATATATGCAACCATAATCATGCATATATATAATCAAATACCACACATTGCATATTCTTGCCCTTAGGCCACAAATCAACAACCACAACAATCATCACATATTCACATTTAACATGCATTATCACTTAATTCAAATAATGCATACATTCACTCAAGATCCACAATTCATAAAGCATTCTCAAATCAAGGGTTCGCTCTACAAACATATCCACAACACATTCATATCATTCATAATTAACATACTTAATATTTTCTACAAAATCACTATTCACAAACAGTCAGAAAAGTCGGCCAAAAGTTGGCTAAAAATATAATTTCTTATCACCATCAATTAGTACATATCAATACCTTCAATTCGATATAAAGAACTCTCAAATCCGATAAACAACGAACAAGTTATGAATATTTCAAACTAACGCAAAAACATAAACCGGACGCCCGACACTACGAAACGGTTCGTAAAAACTGTACCGATTGGACCAAGTTCAGACCCCAAAACTATTTTTCCTAGAAAGAACATCTCGTTAGCTTCCCAACGCTTCGAACGGGGATCAAAACCGACTTACGGTTCAAGAGATATGAATTTCCGAAGTTTCCCCGACAAACCAGAATTTCTGCTTCAGCACAGTAGGTATCGATACATAGGCTTTATGTATCGATACATAAAGACCTCATGTATCGATCCCTAACTCGCATGTATCGATCCCTGCTGTAGTAAAAATTCCATTTTTCCCAATTTTCACAGTAGGGATCGATCCCTGGGATTATGTATCGATCCCTAACCCTGTTTTTCACAAAAAACCAGATTTTTCAAATTACAACTTTGCTGTCCTTTTCCCGAATCCCCGAAAACTCGACTAAATCGAACATTTTCACCGAAACAAACATATACGCGCAACCACCAAATACATAAGAACAATTTAGAACACATAAACGAAATTTCTACGACGTTCGATTTTTCGATTAAATTTCAACCTTTCAAAAACCAGAATTTCTAAACTTCACCAAATCGAATAAAAAGCACGACATACGACGACCTAACCTTCCTCGATACAACTACGTAATTTATTTCGAATTCTAACCGTGAAAACATCGTTTTCTATCAATTTCCTATAATTCGACCTAAACGGAAACAACAACGGAAACATACCGAAAACTAACCGAAACATAACCAAACTTCATGAAACTTCAAACAGCAGCTCACATACATATAACCAACCAACACATGTATTTATACAACTTTCCGACCGTAGAAACATCGGTTTCTATCGATTTCGTCCAATACGACATAAACGGAAACATATGGAAAACCAACCAAAACATTCACACAAAACACATACATAATCATACACAAAGTTATAATAACAATATTTCACACCCTTACCCGATTTCTCGATTCTTGGAAGCTTGATCTTGATGATTTGTAGCTTTCCTTCTTTTTCTCTTCTCTTTTTCTCTCTTGCTCTCAAAATTCTGTTTTTCCCTCTTTCTCACCTCTAACTTTCTATTTTAATAAAACAAATATCTAGCCACCCAAAAAGACCAAAATACCCTTACACTCAAATATCTCGCAAACGCTCTCAAAACGCGATAAAACATAATCACGATGAAAAATAATATATTCTCAAATAAAAGTCAAGAATAAAATAATATAATAATAAAAATAATTAAATCGACTTGACTAAATAAATAAGACAAAATCGGGGCGTTACAACTCTCCCCCACTTAGACATTTTCGTCCTCGAAAATATACCAAGCACGAACAACCCCGGATACGGCTCTAGTATCCGACCAACCCACTATCATGCCAACAAAAGGCACACCACGGATAACACAAACTGACAAACCACCTTGCTAACAGCAGATACCACAACACGACACGACAACGACGACAACAACTACGACAAGATGCAAAGCCCATACAATGCACTTGACGACCAACTCACAACTCAAGGAATACACAAAACACAACTCACAGGTTCACTCTTGAACCCAAAATACAACAGGATCGTTACCATCACCGTAGGTAACACTCCCCTAATCCCCCATCATAGGAATTAGCTACACACACTCGAACCATCACCATGGAAACGAGGCAACAACACAATCAAGAATACAAGTTCCACGACACAACATCAATTAAACAACCTCCACACAACCATAATACTAACATCCTTGTCACACAATCATACCACAACAATGCTACGATTCACCAATCGAACATATAACCGAAACATCCATCTACATAGTAGCCCATGGATAACACTTAAACCTTTCACTTATCACTTCCATTTTGAAACGTCCAATGGTCTCATCAGTCCTACATATTCCCAATGTTCCACCTACGAAATCTTACAAGTCACACACACATATATGAATTGTGCCACATCACGCTTCCGATGCGCACTCTGATTACCCGAAACCATCAAAACTACCAATCTCACGACCAAGGTCTAACTCTTTCTCATAATCACCAAAAATCATTGTTCGCCTTTAATATACCCAACCTCGCACTCTACTGTGTTATCTCACACACCAGACACCAGTCTCTGAACTGCTCAAATAATTCTCATCCATCCGAACAAACATGCATAACAACTTTCGACTTAACTCATCAGGCACGACATTAACCTCACCAATGGGATAATTCCAACTAAAGTCATAACTCATCACAAATTCCAACCATCCTCTCTGTCTCATACCATATTCCTTCTGACCAAACAGGTACTCAATATTCTTGTGATTACTAAACACTTCGAACCCAAAACCATAAAGATAATACCTCCAAATTTTCCAACACAATACAACCGTAACCAATTCCAAATCCTGAATAGTATAGATCCTTCTATGAATCCTCAAAGGTCGTAAAGTATAAGCCACAAATTTACTTTCTTGCACTAACACACTGCCTAAACTTATCAAAACACATCCTCATACCTCACAAACGGTTGAACAGGATCACACAGACTCAAAACTGCAGCCGTAGACAAATTCTACTTCAGCTTTCTGAAACTTTCCTCACAATGAACATCCAAAACAAACGACTCATCCTTGGCAAGCCAACTGAAATAACAGAAGTACGAACTTAGCAATGTCTTCCATAACCTTTCGTAACAACCAACTGAGCCCAAAAGTTTCTAATCTCCTTAACCAACTTCGGAACCTCTCATTGTAAAACCAGATCTACTTCCGAGTTTATAACAGATTCGAATATCCTCAATTAAAACCACTACAACTTATCCAATTAAATATGGAAGATACGATTCATATACTTCACAAACATTACGGACACATTACTAGCACCAAGCAACATCACCGTACTTTGCAATGTCCAACCAAATTCCAAAAGATATAAATTCTTAAAGCTTTTGCAAAACCTTGCACTGGGTAACTGGCTACTCACACACACAAGCTTAACCGAGTAATTACCAGTCTATTCCGATGATAACAACATAACTAGTCACATCAAATCGATCAAAGCCTTAACTCACACAATTCACCATTCTTATCAAACATTTCAAACAATTGCAATTTCACTAAAACTCAACCAAACCATTCCAATTATCTATTCCCGAAAGTGAACACTTATTCTCAATCGTCACCTTATCCGCTGTTAGTAATCCATACACAATTTCTCCTCTTAACAATCCAAACTCTATAAATCCCAACATGTAGCAACAATCAACCAAAAAGAACTCTTAAATAATACATCCACACTTAAGGTTTTCTCAAAATTTCCATTAATGCTCTAAAATTCCAAAAACTCCAACCCTCTTCGGAACTCTAAGTTTCGCTTCCCATAGTCTCAATACCATTATACTTGTTATTCCATTATATCATCCTTCCTTTTGTTACCGACAATACTGGAGCTCTCCAAGACGACACACTTGGCCTCACAATTCTCCTTTCCAGTAAATCTTCCAACTGCTCTATCAGTTCGGGTACCTCTAACGCTAACATCCAATATTCCATCTGGGAATACGTATTAAAATCACGCACAACCGGTAGCTCATCACTGTGTCCTCCCTGCCAATTTCTAGAAAACTATCATCACAAACATAACAACATCTTAGTTTCACTTCCTAAAAGTTCTCCTGCTTACTTAGCAGATCCAAACCTAAAATCCTTACCTTTGTCCAATTTGAGTTCACACTTTTCTCTCTGAGAACAACCATTAACAATGCCCAATCATTCTCTCTCAAAACTTCCCAACTGGACCAACATACCAAAACCTCTAATCCATTTCATCTTCCGATATTAGCATCTTCATCGACTCATCAAAACAATCTGTAATCGTTTCCTTAAATTCCAAACACTCATTTCACACGCTATCAAAGCCGGAAAGACACGTCTATTCCATCCAACATAATTTTCGTCTGTTATCAACAAGAGATTAAGGGTGATCAGTTCCTCAATTTGTCAATAGACAACCGACAATCATGATGGGGCATAAACCGTCTTTACCAAACTATAATAATATTTCTTACATCCTGTACACAAAACTACCTAAGGCACAAATCCTTAGTTGACATAAACCTTACCTCCGCATCCCCTTCGTAACTGAAAACAACACTGTCCGAACAACACTTACAATCTTGCAATTCACAATACACTGAGCCAACGCTCCACACCTGAAGCAACATGGAGAAGTACCAACTTCTCCCCCACTTATCTCAAACTCAATCCTGAAAACAAAGGATTAGAAAAACCAGAAAGTACTGACAGTGTTCCACACACCTATCACGTACTAAGGGATAAACAACAACGACAGTATTCAACTGTCACACCAACTGACTCAACAACTTGGCCGGACGGACCGACCTGCTCTGATACCACTTTGTAACACCCCAATTCCCATCGCGAATAAATAACACTTAATAAAATCAGAGTAACTAAAAATTTATTTTTTCCGACAGGAAACAGGGATGTCACACTTAAATGAACAAAATACAATCCCGGCTCAACATTTTTGATACATAACACAAAGGGAAACTTTTCCTTACAAAAGGATGGTCAATTATGGAATAAAGCGGAAAGATCCATAACCGACTTGTTTTACAAAATAAACTGTTTTAGAACCTCTACTATATACAAAAGTACTACCAAATATATTCAACAATTATATACATATAAACATAATCGTTCCCCGACTCCCGTGCTACGTATCAGAGCAGACACCAAGACCGACAACGGAACGGAGGACTAATCTTCACAAAAGCCTCCGCGCCTCTAAAGCTGACAATCTGCACTATGCCATAAAAAGCATATTCCAGCAGAAAGGTGAGAAATATTATCATAATAACGTTGCATATAATTATATAGACATCAACGTATAATACACATATACCACATTCTCACCACGACTTATCACGATGCACGTATCTATACACATAACATCAACATATTCCATAAGTCATTTACACGGCATAACAATCCGTAATTTAACACATCAAATATCATAGGCATAACCATTCATGCTCATATACATGTATCCCTAATACATATCGATGCATTTAACATAAACACATATATTCATGTTCATTCACCGATGCATCATTACAAACATACAATTATCATCATTTCACATAAACATACATATTATGTTTATCTTCCAATGCACACCTGCACGATTCTGTTCATTCCACATCAACATATACATATATATATATGTTCATTCATCAATGCATAACTACAATGATGACAAATGCAACTCATAGAGACCGACTCTCGACTCTATGCAGATGCAATGCGGTACCGACTCATTTCATCTCAAGTTCAATTGAAGAACTTATTGGAACCATCGCTCGTTACTTAGTGTAACTCCCCGTCGGGCATACGATGTTCACCCATTGCTACCACCTCTAAAAAGGCTTACAATGTTTATGGATTGCTTTCGGTCCTCTTTGTATAAGGCTCACAATCCGATCGCTTTCGGTCCTCTTTGTATAAGGCTCACGATCGTTTGTAATCATCGCTCCCACCTCTCAAAAGGCTTACGACGTTACAACGGGTTCATCTTAGAACCCCACAATGCAAGAATGCACATCATGATGCTTCACATACAACATGACTCATGACACTCTTGACATGCATACATATTCACAACCATGTGAACCATTTCAACATCAATAATCATGCATTGAAAATCAATTCAAACAATGCATTCATCATTAACCACAAATCACAACAACAAGCATATTATCATATGCATTCACACCAATTCACATTAATTACACCAAACGGCAACGAGCATCGCTTTACCACCCAAACGGCAACGAACTCTTTCACAATTAACATGCATTTACATTTAATTTAAACAATGCATTTCATGATGTTTGGCATACAATGACTCATGACATTAACATTGTATACTCACACACATCACATGCATCTTCACACATATATGCAACCATAATCATGCATATATATAATCAAATACCACACATTGCATATTCTTGCCCTTAGGCCACAAATCAACAACCACAACAATCATCACATATTCACATTTAACATGCATTATCACTTAATTCAAATAATGCATACATTCACTCAAGATCCACAATTTACAAATCATTCTCAAATCAAGGGTTCGCTCTACAAACATATCCACAACACATTCATATCATTCATAATTAACATACTTAATATTTTCTACAAAATCACTATTCACAAACAGTCGGAAAAGTCGGCCAAAAGTCGGCTAAAAATATAATTTCTTATCACCATCAATTAGTACATATCAATACCTTCAATTCGATATAAAGAACTCTCAAATCCGATAAACAACGAACAAGTTATGAATATTTCAAACTAACGCAAAAACATAAACCGGACGCCCGACACTACGAAACGGTTCGTAAAAACTGTACCGATTGGACCAAGTTCAGACCCCAAAACTATTTTTCCTAGAAAGAACATCTCGTTAGCTTCCCAACGCTTCGAACGGGGATCAAAACCGACTTACGGTTCAAGAGATATGAATTTCCGAAGTTTCCCCGACAAACCAGAATTTCTGCTTCAGCACAGTAGGTATCGATACATAGGCTTTATGTATCGATACATAAAGACCTCATGTATCGATCCCTAACTCGCATGTATCGATCCCTGCTGTAGTAAAAATTCCATTTTTCCCAATTTTCACAGTAGGGATCGATCCCTGGGATTATGTATCGATCCCTAACCCTGTTTTTCACAAAAAACCAGATTTTTCAAATTACAACTTTGCTGTCCTTTTCCCGAATCCCCGAAAACTCGACTAAATCGAACATTTTCACCGAAACAAACATATACGCGCAACCACCAAATACATAAGAACAATTTAGAACACATAAACGAAATTTCTACGACGTTCGATTTTTCGATTAAATTTCAACCTTTCAAAAACCAGAATTTCTAAACTTCACCAAATCGAATAAAAAGCACGACATACGACGACCTAACCTTCCTCAATACAACTACGTAATTTATTTCGAATTCTAACCGTGAAAACATCGTTTTCTATCAATTTCCTATAATTCGACCTAAACGGAAACAACAACGGAAACATACCGAAAACTAACCGAAACATAACCAAACTTCATGAAACTTCAAACAGCAACTCACATACATATAACCAACCAACACATGTATTTATACAACTTTCCGACCGTAGAAACATCGGTTTCTATCGATTTCGTCCAATACGACATAAACGGAAACATATGGAAAACCAACCAAAACATTCACACAAAACACATACATAATCATACACAAAGTTATAATAACAATATTTCACACCCTTACCCGATTTCTCGATTCTTGGAAGCTTGATCTTGATGATTTGTAGCTTTCCTTCTTTTTCTCTTCTCTTTTTCTCTCTTGCTCTCAAAATTCTGTTTTTCCCTCTTTCTCACCTCTAACTTTCTATTTTAATAAAACAAATATCTAGCCACCCAAAAAGACCAAAATACCCTTACACTCAAATATCTCGCAAACGCTCTCAAAACGCGATAAAACATAATCACGATGAAAAATAATATATTCTCAAATAAAAGTCAAGAATAAAATAATATAATAATAAAAATAATTAAATCGACTTGACTAAATAAATAAGACAAAATCGGGGCGTTACATCAGACATTATAATGAATACAGAAAGAAAAGAAATGAAAAAATCACTTAGAATATTAGATTGTTACCACGTATAGCGTACAGCTGCCTGTCACAGTCTTGGCTGCCCAGCGGCAACCATCAGAGAGCCTGGAATAGGTGAATGCCAGCGCAGCCGCCCCCCAGTTGTACCCATGGATCTCTGTGTGATCCGAAAGGTACCTGAGGTAGACGATATCAACATAATAGGCGCTGGTGTCCACAAACACCCGCGTGCCCAGCAAAAACAAGTAGTAGTATATCAAGGCACGCGTCATGTGGATCTCCACCTCAGCTGGAACACCTGCTGCCCGTCCTGCCTCTCCAAGCGCCTCACCAAATCTATCCATCAGAAACGAGAACCGGACGTGTGCGCCCCTCAACTGGTGCACCTCCGCATGTGCCTTCTCTGGGCTAGCCCCAAGCTCTGAAACTAGTAACTCCATGTCGTCCGCCTTCGTCATCCTACCATGACGGAGAAGGGTACCCGTGATCGGTAGATGTAAGAGGCACGAGATGTCGTCCAGCGTGATCGTGATCTCGTCGTACGGTAGATGGAATGAGGATGTCTCAGGGTGCCATCTCTCAACAATTGCCATCAGGATACCGTACTGGATCTGGGAATACCCAATCCTAGACAGACCTCCAAGACCAGACTCCGCAAGTGCAGACGTGAACCACTCAGCCTTTGGCAGCATATCAATCGTGTCCATAACCTTGCCCCCATGGTTATAGAACTTCTGTGAGTCCTTCTCCTGAAAATTTCCAAATAAAACAATGTTACAAATGAACATATTTTCAACGAATACAATTCTATAAATAAACCGAGAAAGGTTACCTGTCCAAGCCAGACATATCTGGCAGTATGCTCAGAGTACCCCACGAGTAGGGACATATCAGACGGTCCCCCGGGGTAACCGCCCAGCTCATCGAAATCGTCATCAGCGTCAACACCCTCATGTGCTGGGTGATCACCCTCTGGAACAGGAACATGAACAGGGGAACGAGGAGGAGCAGCTGATGGAGCTGGAGTCTCCCGACGATGCCTGCGTGCGGGCTGGGACCCTGATGAACTAGCAGTAGAATCCCGACGCCTCCGAGATGTAGAATCGGCGGCTGACGGGGGAGTGGCTTGAACCTGTGATGTGGAAGTGACCTGAATCTGTGATGTGGATGGCTGTAGTGTAGGATGTGGTGTAGGATGTCCCTCAGCTGTAGGGGCTACTCCAACTCCCTCTGAGCCGGAAGCCTCGGCTGTAGACTGCATTCGCTCACATCGGACAGATGCGTGCTGAGCTGTCTGTCCATGTATGGTACGATCGTCTCTGCCAGCAATCTAATCTGCAAAGCATAATAAATTAATTAATTTTTTTTTTAAAAATAATTAAACAAAAACAAACAAACAAACAAAATAAATAAAAAATAGTCTGCACATCCGGAAGGACACAGAATTTTTAACGTTGGGTATTTCCGGATGTGCACATCCGAAAACACTCAGAAAACTAAACGTTAAAATCTTTCCGGATCTGCACATCCGGTACGTTTTTTGAAGTTTAAAAATGACAGCCATGGCCACTGTAACATGCAAAAGGGCATTTTAATGCCCTGATCGTCCGTTTGAAGCAGTAAAAATGACCTATATTGTCTCTAACCTATGTTATTCATACAACCTAACAATTTCTACACCTAAATGTCTACTCTAAATCGATTACTCAAAAATTACTCCGAAACTCTAAAATTTGAAAACTTACCGACTAAAATGAGATACGGGGGATTTGGAGTGTGTTGATCGTTGTATAAGTTGCTCTGCGCCGAACTCGAGTGAAAAAAAATTGAGATTTGTGGTGATTGAAAATTTGAGAGTTTGAGAGAGTTTGAGAGATTTTGAAAGTGGAAAAGTGAAGAATGAGGGGGAGGAAGAATGTCTGACGCGAATTAATAAGAAATTCTTCCGGAATTGCACATCAGAATTGTTTCCGGATATGCATATCCGAAACAGCTCAGCGTTTTCTAAATATTTGGTGCGTCCAGATGTGCGCATCCGGAATCAAGGGGCAAAAAATAATTTTACGTGGTGCCTAAGAAACTTGGGTGGTGCATTAAGAAACCCCATGATTTTTTAGTGAATAAACATTTAATTTTAAGATAATCCTTAAAGTTTATTGTGAATTATGAATAAAAATAAGAACCTTGGTTAACAATCATATAATCGGTCTCAAGGTCCATCCATAGGCCTAGGTGGTGAAGGAAAGATGATTTAAATTAAACATTCAATGTTTAACTTCTATTCTAATGAAGAATTATAACATCATTTTATGTTATCAATCGATAAACAACAACACACGTGGATATTAGGTAAACCACAAAATGATAGAAATAATTCAATAGGCAATATTAAATTCAAAATACAAAGTAATTATGAGGTAGATATCATGTCTAGCTTGTATTTGTGAGGTAGATTAGTATTCCTATAAGTCTGTTTTAAGTTGCACGATCTATCATCATCTTTGAGAAGTTTTGTTTCTATTGTCATGGGAGTGTTTGCTGGCTTGGAATCAAGTAATTTTGTTTCTGAAAATAGATCGAGTGTGTATTTCCTTTGACATACGTGTATGCCTAGCTTGGATATTACAACTTCAAGGCCTAAGAAGAACATTATGTTGTCTAGATCTTTGATTTTGAAGGATTTGTGGAGAAATTATTTGATGGAATTTATTTTCAGTAGATCATTTTCCGAAACAGGTATCATCAACATACATTAGAATTACAATAAAAGAGGTAGAAATGAAATTGGTAAATAAAGAATGGTCATAATATTATTATGAATAACTCTTAAAAAGTAAAGCATTAGACAATTTTCAGTCTGCTAGATTGTTTTAATTCATATAGTTATATTAGTAATCTTTAGTAGGGCTGTTAAAAAAATTATGGTTAATTGCATTTTACCCCCCTGCCATATCAGCGTACCCCTCACCGTTGCCAAAAGTAGGTTTTGGCAACGGTTTGCTTGAAAAAACCGTTGCCAAAAGTCAGGGAGGGGGGAAAAACAAAATTCGCTAACATTACAGGGGGGTAACATGCAATTAACCCAAAAAATTATTAACTGAACCGAACTGACAATAAAATAATCGAATCGTTATTTTGATTAGTAAACTAAATCATATTGTAAAAAATGGTTTTAAAAACGAACCAAAAATAAAACCGAACCGAACCGAAACTGAAACTTGAATCAAATCAAAGTTGAAAATGAAAAACACTAAAAACAAGTTTTAAATTTTTTATTAAGAAAATTGAAAAAATAGTTTAACAATTTGGTTCTTTAATAAATGATTCGGTTTTAGAAAAATTATCTTCTAGCAGTTTGGTAGGTTTCAAAATTTCTAAATAGTATACTACACCAATTTTAAGAATGCATTGTGAAGATAAATTTTAGGAATGCACTAATTTTTAGAGGAGTCAATATCAATAGGAAGTCTAATTGTAATTATCTTGGCCACAGATAATTCAGTTATAATCCAAGTTTATTTTTCCAGAGAAGTTATTCAATTATTCATGATTTAATTCAACGGTCATGTTTGATAGCTTATTTTTAAGTATTTGGTTCATATTATACAAAAAAAAAAATAGAATGAGCTACAAAGAATGGTTCATATAAAATATTATGTGTGTTCGTGCACATATTGTGTTGAAATTGTCCCCATATGTAAAAAATACAGTTCTCTTTGCTTTTTAAAATGAGAGATATCAGAAATAATTTTACTATCATTGGTATTGAATGGATACAATAGTGACATATGAGACCATTATATGGTCAGATATGTGTCCTAACCAAAAATGTCAAAGTGATTGATACATGAATTGAATGAATGTGCTGTGTGGTGTTAAATGTATTAGCAGTTTTGAGGGTAAGTAAAGATGCGGGGAATTGGTCTTGAATTTGAGTATCCATAATAGATTTATACAATCCATTCATTTGAGTAGTCAAACCAATTATTCCACTATTAGAAATGGATTTACCTACGGATTTTAGCTAGTAATCCGCAGAAAACTTGTTTCCTGTGATTTTTTCTACTATTTTTTTTTCTCAACTAAAACCTTCGTGGGTAATGTAAATTCGCAGGTAAAAGTCGCAGGAATTAAAATCCGCAGATAAATTCACAGGAATTAAAATCCGCAGGTAAATTCACAGAAATCTAAGTCCACAGGTAATGTATTTCTAGAATAAAAAAAATTAAATGAAATTTTGTTCGCTTTCATCGTTGTTATCAGTAATCTAATGAAAACGGCCTAATAATTTTACATTACTGATGCAACAAATAGTTTTCTGAAAATAAGTATTATAAATGCTCAAATATACTCTGCAAGTGAACAAATTATAGTATATTACACACCAATATCATATTCAGTGCTATAGTTGCCATCTTTATTTCATTGTCTTCTTTCCAACCTAAACGAAGGCTATAAGGAAGGTTCATACAAATCTAACTCCTGAAGTTTTACTTAAAAGGAATACTGACAGGTACACCTCTTTCAACTTGGCTCTCAACCTAATTACATGTGATTAAAGAGTTAATTCACATGAATAATCTTTACTTAAATTATTTTAATATATCAAAAACATATTTCATACTAACAGAAGCCTAGTCTTGCTCCTGCCTTGTCACACCATAACGTTGTACGACTTTCTCTGAAGGGAGTCCCATCGAAAGAAGACAATCCCAGACTTGTTCAAAGTTTTCCTCCTGTCAAAATAATAAAAAATGTCAAAATAATAAAAAAAAGTCAAGATAAGTAGTAAGCTATTTTCATAAGATAATATGAAGAAGTTATTTATTTAGAATTTGAAAAGTGCGACTTTGATGTACCTTTGAGCTTGTTTTGATGATCCCTAACTCTACATTCAATGAGTTATGTATAATCATGTAATTGTTGTCATTGATCGATGAACGGCTGAATAAAGCATGGAAAATTTACCTGGAAAACCAACGTAAAAAGCTGTCATTCTGCACGCAATTGCTCTTTCGGATCCTGGTCCTAAAACTGTGCCAACAACTATGTCTCCTACTTCACTAGGTTCCACATTTGTTTTCTATCACAGCCTACAGAAAACTCATGAATAAACACAAGAGTAATCAGAGTTTGTTCAATGAACGCACACAAAAACACAAGATCGAGTCTACGTTTTCAGCAGCATGCCCGCGCAACTTCTCACTCGTTGATGAATATATACACTTATACTCCATACATATTGATTAATCAAAAGACATTACCGGACAGGTAACGCAACACATCTTGATATGTTCAGGACTCCATATAGTGAGTGTAGTGTGCATCATCAATATATGGTAAACAAGCTGTTAAAATGGTCATAAACAAGAGTAACTTTTCTCACCTCTAAGAAGGGAATCCAACTAATATTACAAATAAACAAACAGCAGTTAGCTAAAACTTACATCATTGAGGACCTACTTCAAGAACTTTTTCCATTACATCCATGTCCAATAAGTCTGGTTTGAATCCAACCCCATTTCCAGTTATATGATGAGGACCTGTATATGTGGACAACATCAAAATTTGCAATAACTATATTTCCCTTTACCAATGCCAAAAATGACTAAGAAATGTACAATGATTATAGACCGTACAAAATATATCACATAAAAATGAAAATAATTCAAAGAAACAAAAATGATATTTACCTGGTTTACTACCATTGAGTACATTACTTTCCGATGGCTCATTTCCAGTTATATGATGAGGACCTGTATATGTGGACAACATCAAAATTTGCAATAACTATATTTCCCTTTACCAATGCCAAAAATGAATAAGAAATGTACAATGATTATAGACTCGTACAAAATATATCACATAAAAATGAAAATAATTCAAAGAAACAAAAATGATATTTACCTGGTTTACTACCATTGAGCACATTACTTTCCGATGGCTCCATTCCATATATCTAATAAGATTGAAAACATTTCAACGGATTCATTAAGACTATCTAACAGAACACTCTTTAGTTTGTAATTTTAATTGTGATATGAGGAAAATCATTTTGAACAGAATATGTGGTGGATATAACATATTGAGGAATATATTTAATCCAAAAAAAGATTGAGAAATACCCTAGGACAGAATGTGGTGGATATAACATATTGAGGAATATATGGAGATGTCGTAGCATGTGATTGCATCACGACATTGGTATGATTAATTAACAGTTAGCTATGCAAAGCACCAAAAATAAGAACAACAATTGATATAATAATCATATAAATATATGCATGCCACTTCATTTGTGGTTCATTAACATTCTCACACTATAACAATACTGTCTGTTCATTGCACAAAAGTATTCAATTATTATGAACAATGTGTAGCCATTTTTGTAAGCTAATTCTTAGTCTAATTCTCAAAGATGACAAGAAATTAATTGTTGAACAGGAAATAAAAAGTGAGATAAGTTGGTATTGATGTAATCACCGAAGTGTTACGAAATGTTACCAATTGGCGGTCTATGAAGGTAGCCAGAAGCGATAACAGATTGGCGGTGGATTTGGATCTTGCAAAAATCACTCCAGTGCATACTTAATGCTACTTGACTTGAGATTCTTGGGCAAAATATACGAGACAGTTTGATTTCAGATACTCCCCTGCAGTAGAAGAATACAAGCCAATTTAAACACAATACTAAAACATAACAAAAGCTTAAGGAGAAAATGGGTAAGCTTTCCACCTGTAATTGCCAAGCTAGACCAGCACTAATCATCCTTTTCTATCCTCTGTTGTCTTTGTTTCCTCTTTCGATTTTTGTGGGGGATGGCGTATAAAGCTCGATAGCATTTGCCACCAAACTTTCAGGATTACATGATATATAACTGCATTAAAATGTCCAAAATTAGATTTCCAAGAATAGTCAAATAAGTGTATAGCATAGTTCAGAACAAGAACTAACACGAGTCTCCGCAAGCGTGTAGGGGTTCTTAAAGCTTTTTACATTTGCTTCATTTTGTTTGGATTATTCTCTACCAATTTAGATTATTTTATTGGCAATTTCGTTCATCTTTAAATTATGCACTTATCATATAAATGCTGCTTTTGTATAAGCTATTTTCTACGATAAAACATTAAAAAAATTCAAACGGTTATACTCTGATTTTTTTAGTTATCAAGAAGAGATTATTGAATTAAGCTGAAAACAACTTATGGAAATATAATAAATTGTTGGCATAAGTTATCTTAAATAGTCTTAAACATCTTCATTCCAATAGACAAGCTTAAATAAGCCAATTAAATTGGCTAATATGCCACATATTATAGCCCATCTCTCACCAAACCGGGACTGCTTATGGCTTTCTCGACCAAACCATTACATTACATAGCTTAGAAGCTGTACATAAACATCTTTTGTTATTCTAAAAAACCGAGGGTATCTGTTTTTGTAGCGATACAAAAGCTGGAACATTAAACATATTTGGAGTCAGAACTAGCTGGATTAGACTTATCTTAATTAAGATTGAAAAGAAATTCACACGAGCTATTGTTATTATAGCAGGAGTTTCCCACCACAACCAATCAGGTAATCAATAATCTGTAAGAGCGTAAGAAGTGCTTTTGTAATGCTAAAAGTAATTCTATGCTATGATTATTTGCATCTCTTGCTGATTGCTTATGTCCTAATCATGTTTTATATTATTTTATAGTTTTTCAGATCCTCACAAGATACTTGCCCTGGCTAATCTTCCACTATTCATTGGAAAAACATTTGTAGAAACTAAAATACCAACAGTTACACGAAGCATTGTGGTAAGATCCTAAGGGTGATTGCTATAAATACACAAACAAATAAAACACTTCACCTGCTCCTTCAGCTCCTCGGAAATATCAAGTTTGTCATACAAAATGTCGTTTATAGCTTTTTCAAAACGAGAAGCGAGATCAGTGAACCTGCACTTAATTTTCTCCCTCTCCAATATCTACAATAGCAAGCAACAAAACCAGAAAAAGAAAACATTGTATCATAATTCTATTTGGAGGTAACTTTCGAGTCACAAACTCCCAGATCCACTAAATCCTGGCTGCGTAAAGACGAATTCTAGGAATTTCCACAAGAAATCTTTTGAAGAAAAATACAAAGCAGGGAAATGAGTGGCCACCATGTTCATCAAGCAATAGGAGAACACAAATCATAAAACCAGATGGCATTTCTGAATTAAAGCAACCAATCCAAACTATTTCCAAAATAAGCACAAACCATGCAAGTAATACACTTACAGGAAAATTAATGAGAGTCCCAGGACCCCAATATTTCAGAGCAGCAAGGTCAAAGGCTCTAGCCGTTGCTTCCTCATCATCATATGCCCCTATCAAAAACCCATCATCAACAAACATCATTACATCACCAATGTTAACAACGCATCAGAAAATTCAATAAAATAATATAAAAATGCAGAACAAGGCAACATCACATTGAAAACTCACCCAAGTAAACTGGCATCACCACAAACACGAATTACCGTCCAATCAATCCACGCACAACACAAAAATAATAAACGTAAGCAATTTAATCATCAAACAAAACCTTGAACCCGACTTAAGTTCAACAACCCAAACCTTGCTTTCCTTTCTTGTTCTGATTTTGGTTCCATGTACTTTTAACCCAAAGATGCGCTTCATAATGACCCATCCATCTATGCCTAATACATAATTCACGAAATTCAATCAAACAAAGCTAAGAGCCATTAACAATTACCCTTATTAAAAAAAAGAAACTTCTATAACAAATTGAAATTAATAGCAACTGATCATTACCAAGGAGCTAATCCAAACTGAATCTAAATCTAACAAACACTTTAAACCTAACAAGGAGCTAGAAAATTAGTTTGTTGAAGAGTAGCTAGCTAGCTACCTAGTGACACCACGGTAGATGGAGCTACGTTTACCCGAGGCACACAGAGGCACTTTACCAATCTGTAACAACCACTGTGTGGCTCTTCCCACTTCCAGCTTGAACAATTTTTTATCTTCCAAGCGAAAGCTCTCTCTATGTGGATTAGTCGGTCTGACTGGTCGGATACCACATCTATTAAAAAAAAACATATATGGATAATTTTTAAGACTTTCAAATCTAACCTGGAGCTTATTTTGCAACTTTGCAGCAAGTAAATTATTTAATCTATTAGTATTACGGAAGGTTCGGCCGACAAGGTAGAAATGGAACAAAAACTAACATGGTACTCTTCATAATTTTCCGTTTTGAAATACCTTTTATTTTAGAATTGTATTTACATATTGGACTCACCCTGTTAATTTTTTTCATTCATGTCAATATAGTTATGTTATGGATAATGATAGTGTAGAGACGCATGCTTGTTGAAGTGATAATCATTTAACTATCCATCTTGATCTTGATGTATGTAACTTCAGCCAATAATTTTATTAAAGGTAAACCATGAAGTCAATCTTAGTTTAATAACTTAACATTACATGTTCAAACAAGTGGCAGTAGCAATACCTTTGAAATTTGTCTGCATGCATGAATGAACAATGGTCACTGAAAAGCATGTGATTCATTGATTGAATTCACTGCGAAGCGCGTGATGGAAGCAACTCACATTGAGCTGAATTGAAGTAACTCAGTAACGTCATGGCTTGTTTGGTTTGATATTCAAAGTCTGCCATATGTATGGGCTTCAATGCATTGCTGCAGTAGACAGATGTGTGAATGAATAACATCAAACATAAAAACAAACGTTAACACCATTGCGGAGTTTTCTAGGTTTCCCTCCTAATTTACCACAAACTTCCCTCCTAATGAAATCAATATTAGAGTTTTTTTATGGTTGTACTATTTGTGTATGTATCTATCTTACTTTGTCAAGCAGAATGACACCTACTTTGAGTTGGTAAAAGAGACTTATCAAGGCCTTACAACCTGCTAGGGATTGATAGGCCAGAATTATTATACTCCTGTCAACATTGCAGTTGGCGCTGAGCTTACAGTTCCATTACTATGCGCTTGTCCAACGTCAAACCTCTCGGAGTCAAAACACTTCACTAATGTCCATGTTAGATTGTCCACACCCACTGAAGCTGGCTCTCCCAACAGTCTCTTAAGGCCTACATATAACACTGAAAAAATAGAAAACAAAAGTTAAGAGTGGCATATATAGGTAAATAATATATGTCGTAAATTTTCAGTGGTTTTTAGAAGCATACGAATTCGCAGGACATATTTGCATGTCAATATTCTTGAAGCAGTTTGCAAGCCACCTTTCAGCTGACTGTAAGTCGTCGTAATTGGGACCATAAGCACTATCTATTGCATATTGTATTTTGCGAAAATTCAAAATAAGCGTCCAAACAATTTATCAAAAGTCATTAAGAAAAATCAACCAAAATCTTGCATAAGGAAAACCTGAAACATCAGATATCCATTGTGTAAGCACTATCCAAGCAGAACCTTGTATAAGGAAAACTTGAAACATCAGATACTTTCCGGGAAAATATCCTCATTGGAGCCGCCCGTCCCCTATATGCATAAACACAGTTATACATTCACACAAAAACCTCCAGAACGATTATTAATTCAAACATCACAATCCAATCAATAAATTACTACTACAAACACTTGATAGAAAAATGTTAAAAGAACTCGCATTATCGTTAAGTGTGACTATTTGCAAATCATGAACATTTGGAGGTATCATGAAAGTGTCAAAATAGATGAAAGTTACAAGCACTGACATTTAATTCCAATTAATCTAATGACTACCAATACAGAAACAAGACTTCAAAAATTGAGGCAATTACAGGCCTAGATAGGCTTGGGTACGAATAACTCTGATAATGATCACAGTACGCATAGGGGTAACCCTAACCTCAACACCAGAGTAACCATTTTAACAAGTTCACGGGTCATAACTTCATTCTTTGAAAACTCCATCGGCAACGATACAAAAATTTCACAAATTTTAACAAAAACATATGCAATTGAAGCAACGCATGGGGTAATATAGGAGCAAAATGAAAATCGTGTCACTAACCTTTCTCTTCATACTCATTTGAGTGGCCATGGTGAAGATAGTAATGGAAACTCTGCCTTGAAAAAGTAGCGTCGACGTCGATAATGTTCAGAGAATTAGAAAGGAGGATTCTACCTTCCACCCCCAATCGTACCTGGCACCCCCACACAACTAGTGAAAAGACTTAATTGACCCTAAAAAAGAGATTCTCACATTTAAAAAAAACTGGTAACTACACGGATTTTTTAAAATTACAGACAATACCGGAAATTTCGTTGACCCTACCGGGGATTTCAATTTAACAAGTAAGATTTTCCGGTTTTTTTGATATAATCAGTGAATATTACCGGTAATTTTATAAATCCCGGTATTTTCTTACCGGGAATTTCTAAATTACCGGAAATCTTCACCGGTTATTTCAAAAAAACCGGTACTTTTGATTTTTTTTGTTTTTTCGAGAATTTCAAATTTCCGGTAGTTATGAAATATTTGTTTTATTTATTATCTTTTTTTTTTTTTTGCAGTGAAAACCAGAGCCCGTGATGGTAGCATCGCTGGGAGGGCGCTTGATTTGGCAGGAGGTGGTATGAGTAGGGCTACAGCTGCTCCTGATGCTAAGTCTGCGCATGTACGGGCTGGACGAGTGGTCCCAACCGGTTCACACCGGAAGCGGATGGCCGGGCAGCGGGGGCGTTTCCAGGTACCTCGCGCCGTTAGGCGACGTGGAGGTCTTTCTTCAGTGCAGGCCACAGCGGACGGCCCTGTTATTCAGCCAGAGGAGGCTATTGTTGGAGATGTTCCGATGGAGACTACTGTAAGGGATGTGGTAGAGGAGACTGATGTTAGAGTGGCAGCTGAGGGTGAGGGTGAGGAGGCGGGTGATGCTGAGGGTACTCAAGAGGATGCTGGTACAGGAGAGGCTACTGGTACAGGAGGGGTTGAGGAGACCATTGAGACCGATGTCACGGTCCCTTCGACCGAGCCATCGGTACACACTGAGACAGAATTCCCTGGTGGGCCCATAGATACGTCTATGCTTACAGAGTATAGTGAGCATGTAGCATTACGATTATGGCAGGGCCAAGTATATGGTTTTTACGTTTAATTTTAACTTTTGTTTATTTATACATAAATTGTTTATGTATTAACAAAGTTTTTTAATGGTTGGTGTCACAGGTACGACCTGTACTGAGGGTCCAGTCACACAGAGGGAAGATGAAGAAATTCCCGAGTATTCCCTTCCCTGTTGCTGTGAAGAAGATCGTGGAGGAGTTTGACCTGCTGCATTTTGGGAACTGCTCCCTGACCGTGTTGGATGCAGAGCTGTTGAGTGCCTTCGTCGAGAGGTGGCACAAGGAGACGTCATCATTTCATCTCCCATTCGGAGAGATGACTGTGACTTTAGATGATGTCACCTCCTTGTTTCATCTCCCTATCGGTGGTAGATTCTGGACGGCTCCTATCATGAGTGTGTCCGAGGCACATGCGATGGTTGTTCGCGATCTGTGTTTGTCTGAGGCAGTGGTTGCATAGGAGTTCGCCGATACACGAGGTGCTCACTTACGCATGTGGTGGCTCCGGGATAGGTATGACGAGCTTGTTACTGCTAGTAGGTATCAGGCTGCCGCTAGGGCGTATATGTTGCATGTAGTAGCATATACTCTCTTTGCGGACAAGTCTGGTACATATGTGGATGCTCGCTATCTGTGCCTCTTCAGTGATCTCGAGACGCACAACTGGGCTTGGGGTTGTGCAGCTCTTACTCGGTTATATCATGCGCTCGGGGAGGCGACCCGGTTTGAGACGAGGCTGCTTGCTGGGTATCTTAGTTTGTTACAGGTATATCTTAATTCATGTTCTTACTTGTCGTTCTATTTTTTTAAATAATACTATTTCTAATTTATTGTTTGTTGTGATCTCAGTGCTGGATCTATGAGCATTTCCCTAGGATATGCGATAGGAGGATCCAGCCATATACTTCGACCGAGCCACGGGCGAAGAGGTGGAGGGCGAGGCAGAAACACCCAGGAGGCATAGTTGAGTACAGGAGGAGACTGGATGAGCTGACCGTAGAGGATGTCATATGGACACCCTACGATGATCATAGAGCAGTCAGTGAGTTCGAGGAGTCGTCATTATACTCCAGTTATATGAGGTGGGAGACTTTGGTTGCCAGGCACCTGCCAGAGAGATGTTTGCGCCAGTATGGATACATTCAGACGTGACCACCGGCGGTTCCCGATACACCCTCTAAAGGTATTGATCGGTGGTTTAAGACGCACTTCCTCAGTTCCGGTCGTGCCATCGTAGCTCGATCTGCACATGTTCAGTATCCCTCGCAGTGTGAGGATGGCTACTTGGAGTGGTATCTCACCGTATCACATCCACGCATCACTCCACCGCCGGCTGAGGATGCACCTTCTGGGGATGTACCTTCTGGTGGCCATGAGCATGTTGATGACGCACCTCCTCCTCCTCCTCCAGCACATCACCCTTATGACACATGTAACACCCCAATTCCCATCGTGGATAAATAATACATAAATAAATCAGAGTGAATAAAAATTTATTCTTAGACAGAAACAAGGATGTCACATTTAAAGAAAGAAAACACAATCCCTGCTCATAAATTTGATACATAACACAAAATGGAATAAACATAAAAGGGAAACTTTTTCCAACAAAAGGAAAGTTCAATTATGGAATAAAGCGGAAAGATCCATAACTGACTTGTTTTACAAAATAAATTGTTTTATAACATCAAAATATTCATACAAAGGTAATACAAAATAGATCCAACAAATGTATACATATATAACAAAAGTGTTCCCCGACTCCCGTGTTACATATCAGAGCAGACAGACCGACAAAAGGATGGAGAACTAATCTTCACAAAAGCCTCCAAGATACTAATCTGCAATTGCCTCACAGGGCATCAACCACAGCAGAAGGGTGAGAAATAACAACTAAATCAAGATTGCATAATAATATGCAAACACATATAAATTCACATGCATAATTATTCTCACCCCAAGCATCACATACTAATACCTATAGCATGCCACAGATACATAACATATTTCTAATAATCCAACCACATAGCATATATCAATTATACCAACATAATCACATATTCACACATAAGGCATACCAAAGTTATGACATATGGAAACACACCACCACATCACATATATTCATATATAGCATATCATAGATAATTAATACAATCATTGTAATGTACAACATCCCCACAAAACATAGCATATGTTTATACATAAAACATATCATCCGTAACCAATGCATATCAAATTACCAATGCTATCACGAGCTCAACACATACTCAATCAATTCACAATTTCCCATACATAATCAATTCATTCATGATTTCCCACACATAATCAATCCATTCATGATTTATGCAAATGCACAGAGACCGACACAATGACTCTATGCATGCGGTACCATTCCATCCATCATTCTCATCATCATTAATTCACTCAGGAATTATTGGAACCATCGCTTATTACTTAGTGTAACTCCCCGTCGGGCAAACGATGTTCCCCGTCGCTTTAGGTCCTCTTTGTATAAGGCACACGACGTTTATGGATCGCTTTAGGTCCTCTTTGTATAAGGCACGCGATCCGATCGCTTTAGGTCCTCTTTGTATAAGGCACACGATCATCTATAACGTCGCTTTAGGTCATCTTTGTAAAAGGCACACGACCGTTACAGCAGATTCCCTCTGGAATCGTTTCGTCGCTCACACCCCACAAGGGCACACGACATCACAAGGTGCATATCATGATGCATGTCATATCAACGACTCATGACAATCAAATGCACATTCACAAATCAACAATATGAATTATCTCAACATCATTATTCATGCATTGGAAATCAATTCAAACAATGCCTTTACTTGCCATAAGGCCACCAAATAACACACATTGAATTTCACAAAAACAATGTATTTCATCATAATCCACAAACCACAACAATTAGCATTTTAGCATATACACTCATATCAATTCACATCAAGAATTACTCACCATCAACCACAACAATCCTGTCATCATACAATGATACTCACAACACTAGGATTCACGCCACGAAGGCTACCCACAACAACATACATTAATACCATACATTTGTATTCAAGTCAACAAAGTATTTTGCCATAAGTCCACAACAATTACAACAACTTATCACATGCTTCAACATCATATAACAGCACACAAGCTATACGTTATATATCAAAAGCATATCGCATGATAACACATCAATCGCACACAATTACGACGGTAAAAGTCGACAAAATGACACGTTTCCAAATTCTCGACACAATTAAATCAACCACTAATATCAAAACCATTTTTATAAGAAAGAACATCTCATTAGCTTTCCAATGGTACTAAGAACGTCTCAATCCGAGTTACGGATCAAAAGTTATAGATTTTAGAAAAACAGTTTTATTTTTGCTCCAGGTCGCGCTAAGAGGGCTCCACCCCGTGCTAAGCGCGTTCCTCACTGCCTGGAGAGGTTGCAAATTCTCCAGACCACGCTAAGCGCGCAGACCCGCGCTAAGCGCGCACTGCAATATGCAGAAAAATAAACCCTTCGACAGTCCTTCCCAAAAATCACCATTTCATCTCAAATCAGTTCCAAACAGCATAACAAGTATCAACAAATGTTCATTTGCATAGTGTGATCTTACTACGCGATTCATATCGATTTCCGACCGTGAAAACATCGATTTCTATCGAAATGATCACAATTCTAATCAAGTGGAAAACATATGTTTTTCAACCAAACATTCAAACAAATACATACATATACATATACAAGCAAGATATAATCGAAACTTCTCACCCTTACCCGATTAATCGCGCTTGAAACGGAGTATTGAAGATTTTCTCTTCTCCTTTCTTTTCCTTCCTTTACTTTCTCTTTCTTTTCTCTCTTTTTCTCTCAAATCTCTATTTATAAAAATATCTAACCCCTCAAAATGATCCTTTTACCCCTCAGCTCAAATATCTCGCAAACGCTCTCAAAACGCGATAAAACATAATAACGATGAAAAATAATATATTGCCAAATAAAATTCAAGAATAAAATAATATAAAAACGAAAATAATTAAATCGACTCAATTAAATAAATCGGACAAAATGGGGCGTTACAATTCCCCCCCACTTAGACATTTTCGTCCTCGAAAATATACTTGGTGCAAACAACTCTAGATACGACTCTCGTATCCGACTAGACAACTATTATGCCAACACTAGGCACACCACGAACAACACAAACCGACAAAACACCTCGCTAACAGCAATTACTACAACGACACGACAACGGTAAGATGCAATGCCCATATAATGCACTTGACGACCAACCCACGACTCAAAGAATACCCAAGTTATGAACACACAGGTTCGCTCTTGAGCCGAAACACAAGATCGTTACCCTCACCATAGGTAACACTCCCCTAATTCCCCATAAGGAATTAGCTACTCGCACTCGAACCATCACGATGGAAACGAGGCAACAACAAAAACAAGAACATAAAGTTCCACGACCCAACATCGTCTCAACAACCTCTACATGACCACAATACCAACATCCTTGTCACACAACAATATTACCACAATGCTACGATTCACCAATCAAACATACAACCAAAACATCCATCTACATAGTAGCCCATGAATAATATTTAAACCTTTCACCTAACACTCCCAACCTGAAACGTCCAACGGTCTCATCATTCCTACATGTTTCCAATGTTCAACCTATGAACTCTTACAAGTCACACACGCATATACGAATTGTGCCACATCACGCTTCCGCTACGCACTCTGATGACTCGTAACCATCAAATCTACCAATTTCACGTCCAAAGTCTATCTCTTTCTCATATTCACCAAAAATCACTGTTCACCTTTAATACACCCAACCTCACACTCTGCTATGTTAGCTGTAACACCTCAAAATTTTCCCTCTTTTTTTAGCACTAACTGGCTTATGCTTCATTTCATTTACATTGTCATTTTTGCATTTGCATATTTCTTTGGGGCATGTGATCAAGGTCTCTAGCAGCTCACGGCGTCATCAGTTCCAGTATGATTTTCAATGGTATTCAGAGCCAAGCATTTAGCTTTCCAAGTCTTTTTGAGCATTTATTTTGCTCATTAAATGACTTAATGATCAGAAACTCCGGCAGTCAATTTTTTATCAGTTATTCAGCACCAAACAGTTGTTATCAACAGTTTAATCCGAGTGCGAAAAAACATTTCACAGCATATTTCAAGTGTATTCCAGTGGTAATATCAAATGGCAAGTTTCAGAGGTCTATCGTGGTTCAGAACGGGTAGAACCAGACGAATATCCAAGTTTCCCTCCTTTTGGCGCAAAATTTCAAAATTTGAATGTGTTAATCGATTAACCAATTGCAGTGCAATTAGGTTAATCGATTAACCATAGTGAATTTTGCCCAAATGTTGCATTTTCAGAGCTGTTTCTTTTTAATCCAATTTTTAATCACCCATTTTAGTTCTACACATCAGTAAAAGGATCTAGAGAGTTGATTTTCCATTCAAAAATTCAAATTCTTTCCACTCCAATTCCACATTTCCTTTCCTAATTCACATTTCATCCCAATTTCCACTCACTTAACCTCACTCCCAACCCAAACTTAACTCCTAACCTAGGGGTTATTTAAACCAATTTATTCCAAACCTCTAGGACCGAGATCATATTTTCACTCCCAATTTTCAGAATTCTCTCAATTCTCTCTCACTCTTTCATTCTCCAACTTCATTTTCAAACCACGCTCAAAGCTCTTCTTCAAAGATTAACAAGTTCTTCATTAGAACTTGTTAATTCTTGAGCTAGAACCTCTCATCATCATTACATTTCAGCTTTTCAATTTGGATTTTCGTTTGGATCTGGTTCTGAATTTTCAGAAGTGATTTTTGGAAGTGCTTTCGGAGCTTTGGTTGCTTATTGCTTGGATCTTCAAATTTTGAGTGGAAGAAGCTTGTGGATCTTGGATTTCTCTACTTGAATTCATCCATTTCTGTTTACAACACTTACCAAAGAAAATCTCAGCTTTGTAGGTTGGTTAATTTCATATTCATACTCATTTTAGCTTAATTGCAACTTGTACAATGTAGATCCATGAATTTTGATGTGTTTTGATTCATTTGGTTGATCTTGATTGTGGATGTTGATGATTATTGAATTTAAGTGATGTTTGAATGTTGTTTCTGAACTTAATTTTCGTGCACTTTTGATTACATGATCATTGAAGATGATTGCATAAGTGCTTTTGCTGCTGGAAGTGATTTTTCAAACTGATTTTGGGCTGATTTTACAGTGTTAATCGATTAACCAATTGCAGTGCAATTAGGTTAATCGATTAACCAATGCAAAATGTGCGTAATAAGAGCTGTTAATCGATTAACACAATTGCACTGTAATTGGTTAATCGATTAACACTACTGGAGAGTGTGTTTTTTGTGCATTTTTGAGCATGTTTCGATCCCGTTTCATTTCTAATCTTCATGGATTGATATGATACATGTTTAATGACTGTTTCGATGCTGTCGCACCTCACACTATTGTATGTGCACAATTTTCCGACACGCGGCTCTTGTATTTTCATCGTTTATGAACATTGTTTACATTGTTGCATTCTTGATGCCATGAACACATAACACATACTCCTTGAGCATGATAATTGTTGATTGATGCTTATGTTGCTGGAATTGCTTTGTGTTTGTTTGTTCACCCAATTTTGTGAGATGCATGCTTCATTTGATTTGGTCATATGCTTAATGATATGCTTCCTCATGATATGCATGCTTTCACGATGATTTCAAGAGTTATTTACCTTGGTTGGTGGTGTGATTGTAATCATGTTTGATTGAAGAATATGTAATGTTTGATGCACGTTTGCTATGCCATGATTGAGTTGTATTCAAGCGAATCACATGCTGCCCTGTTTCTACTGCTGTCTATGTGCATATGTGCTGCTGTTTGGCTTTTTTACACCTCCTTTTGTGCTTGATTGTGTGCTGTTGAAAGCTGTTTTGCTTGTGTGTTGTCTTTAACTGCTGTATTGGTGCAGATGCGCTGTTGTAGCTGCTGTTTTTGCTCATTTCTTCTTTCCTTCTTCTTCTCTTCCACTCTTTCTCTTCCCTTGAGTCTCAAGACTTGTTTAAGTCTTGGATTCACTCCCTTAGAGCTACCTAGTCCAACTTAATTTTCGATTAAGCTTGGATTAGGATTAGCATTAGGCTTCCCTTTGCATGCTAACTTAGGTAGAAGTTTCCCTTTCAAACTCAACCATAGGGCTACTTTCGCATGACAACATTAGGAACATTTAGTTTCCCCGTAGTGTTTTCTTTTTCCCTGAGTCATCTCTTCTCATCTCATAACACTTCTAAAACACTTAATAAATATAACGAATATTGTGCTCGAGCCTTAAGTGTGGGAAATGAAGAACGAGGGGTCTCCCCTCATCTTCTAGAGTGTTTGGCATACGTCCCATTTGGGGACGAACATGCGATTCACTCGTTCCCGCATGGTAGACTTTAGTGCAATATAAGTTACGAATTAACTTCAATCCACTCCTGTCTAAAAAACACAAAAAAACAAATTCAAACCTTTTCATCCTTCGGGATTCTTCAACTTCGGGCAATTTTCAGGAAAGGGCACGTTATTTCCGTCTCGTCGCAAACAGGCATGGACTCTAACTGCCGGATGCGAATCTAACGTCGCTCATAAAAACACTAACTGACCTTTTTAGGTCGAACTACGACTGTTCTGATTTCCTCTCTCTAGTCTGATTGAGGATACGTAGGCACAAGATGACGATGTCTTGCCGAACAACCTCCCCCCTTAGTTCATGTCCGAACTACGTTGACTCTGACTTTCCCATTGCACGAGGGAATACGTAGGCATAGGACGAGCGATGTCCTATCGAGTCACTTCTTTTTATTTTCTTCTTCGTTTCTTCGTTCTCTTCCGTTCCCGTTCCTTCTCATTTCCAGTAGCAGTGGAGCTCCAGACGACGACACCCTTTGATCAAGACAACAAGCATGGATCCCATCGAGTATGATGGACGCGTGGGGTGCTAACACCTTCCCTTCGCGTAACTGACTTCCTTACCCGTTTCTCTTGGTCGCGAGACCATGTTCTTTCCCTTCCCTCAGGTTTACGCAGTGTTTCCTATCCCCCTCTCGAGATAAATACACATTGCTGGCGACTCTGTTTTTCGCGCCACTTTCGCATTTGTACCATGGATGCAAATCCTCGGGAGCGACAGCTGGCGACTCTGCTGGGGACAGGTTGACCTCTTGTGGGTCCATCCCCTCTTGCGAGTCAATCCTAGTGCTTGTCTATTTTTATTTCATTGGGTGTTTATTGTTGTGCTTTATTTTGTTGTATATTATTGTATTACTGTATTTATCGCATTTATTGCATTGCATTTCATTATTATACTGGACTGTGCTGTGCTGTACTGGATTTTCTGTTTGGCAGGCTGGGGGATTCTTTGAGAGATAAGACCAATACACAGGCGTAAACATACACTTAGGACTAGAGTGGAAAGTAGTGGAACCTACGCGCCGTCTTGGTACGTTTGGTGTTCACGAATGTCACATCCAGACGAGGCTATCTTAGGAGATATTCTGACGTGCGTGTCTTGCGCATTTCAGAATGTTGATCTAGAGAGTTGTCGACTCTGGCGACCGTCTCCCAAGAACTCAGCAACGCCTCTCCTCCTGAGATGTGATAATGGCAGACCAGAAATAGCAAATCCATTACGCTTCTTGATCCGAGGACCCAATGCTGGGAACTTGCATAGGATGACCTTTTTTTTAGGGGAATCAGTTGAGGCCTCCTCGATTGATGATGATGCCAAACCAGAAATGGTGAACGTATCATCATTTCTCGACCTGAGAGCCCGGGATATTGAGGATCCTCGGTTTTCTAGAACCCAAATGTGAGAGGGGATGAGTGTTTGCAGGTCTGCAGGTAACCGAAACCTTCAACCTACCCGGTTTTCTGCATTTCTCGTCAGTGTATAGTTATTTACCTGGTTTTCTGGTTATCTTAGTGGTCCGATGTTCTGGTATTCTGGTTATTCGAATATTCTGGTATTCCGGTATTCTCTTCAGAGCAGACCTTTGAACTTATCCATTCAGCGGCACAGCAGTACAGAGCTTTATGGAAACCTTGATCCCATGCCTGTTGCATCTGCATCATCATTTTCGCATACATGTTCTTGTATTTCCAAGGGATATTAACTTTGAGACTCGCAGTTGAGCATTTCCATTCATTTCTTGTGGTTCGTCTGTGAAAAAAAAACTTGAATCAAAGCAGAGTGATTCCTTGGAAATATTCGAACATGGCATTTGCATTGCATTTCCATACTCATATGCATGGCAGATGTTTGAGGTTAGTCTTTTGATCCCGATCAGGTTTTCTTCATGGTTGCAGATTCGACTTTATTTTTTCAGCCGTATCCTACTTGAGCAAATCAAAAGAGAGATATGGAACAGATGCAAGCTGAGATGGCCACCATGCAGGCTCGCATGGCCCAGTTCATGGAATTGATGCAAGGTATTGCCCAAGAGCAAGAGCAACTGAGGACTCTGGTCCAACCCCTAGTGGCAAGAGTGGATGAAGAAGGGATTCTTCGTGGCAGAGTCTATAATGGCGTCGTTCCTCCGGGCGAAGGAGTCGCTGGCAACGGTGCTCAGGGAGGTCCTGTGGGCATAGGGATCCCCATTCCTGGTGTTGTAATACCACCGGGCGAAGGAGAGCAGGTGGTGATTCCCTCTGTTATCGAAGGAGGAAATAGTGTTTGCGCTGTTCATGGCCGTCGTTATGATGACCAACAGAACGACATTTTTCTATGCAAGGTGTTGATGCTATTCCTCAGGTGGATAATGATCAAAGCTTCAGACTGATTGAAGAACAGTTAAGGGGTGTTGTGAATCAAAATTCTGTGGGTATGGATCTAGAGGATTTGGGGCTGGTTCCCGGTGTTGTAATTCCGCATAAATTTTAGGTGCCCACTTTTGAGAAATACAATGGTACCACTTGTCCCAAGACGCATGTCAGGGCATATGCGCGAAAGATGGCTGCGTATTCTAAAGATGAGAACTTGTTGATTCATTTCTTCCAGGACAGCCTGTCTGGGGCATCCTTGGAATGGTATATGCAATTAGAGAGATGCCATGTCCGTAATTGGAGAGAGTTGGTCGAGGCCTTTATCAAGAACTACCAATATAACACTGATATGGATCCCAACAGGACCTAGCTACAGAATTTGTCTCAGAAGAATAATGAAAGCTTTAAAGAGTATGCCCAGAGATGGCGTGAACTAGCGGCAAGGCAAGGGTGCAGCCACCCTTGTTGGAGAAGGAGATGTTGAACCTGTTTATGGATACTTTGTCGGGACGTTATTATGAGAAACGGTTACCTTACATGTCAGGCAAATTTTCCGACTTGATCTTAGTTAGAGAAATGGTCGAAAGCGGTATCAAAATGGGAAAGATTCAAGTTGCTCTCGATTCTTCTGAAAATGCAAAGAAACATTACAGGGGAGAAGAAGGAGAGACTAATGCCGTTCAGTACCAACAACCTTATGCTCCTCAACAACAGAACTATCGGCGTCAGAATCAGCATAGGCCTCGCAACAACCTGGAAAGAAGGATGCTCCTCTTCATCCAGTTCCCATGTCGTACAGTCAACTATTGCCACACCTGGTTCAAAACTCATTGGTGGAGCCTAAGACTTTGAAGCCTATTCCAGAACCATACCCTCCGGGGTACAATCCCCATGTGCAATGTGGATATCATGGAGGATCTATGGGGCACTCAACTGAAGATTGCAAAGCCTTCCAGGCCAAAGTGAAACAATTGATTGACAAAGGGTATATATCCTTTCCAGAAGGAGACTTGGTTGTGCATGTCGACTTCTCATCTTTTTGAAGACTTCAAGGGTCACCTCCTAAAGCAATAAGTCTGGACGGAGTCAAGTCTCCTCAACAAGGGCAGTCATCAGCTTCCTTTACTGCATTTTCATATGTAGCTTTCATTTGTTTGTTTAAACACTGTCTGCATGTAAAAACTTGTTTGTGTTTTGAATGATGATTTTAATGCAATGAATGTGTTGTTCTTGAAGTAATTTACTTTTATGCACTCATATCATGTTTATATGCACTGCAATACCAACCTTTCTTGTCTAGAACTCTTGAGGGAGGATGATGAAGTGAAAAACGCAAAATCTTCGGTTAGGTGCCTTTGGATAAAACCCTGTTGAGGATGTACAGGCATTGTTTCAAATCCCTAAACACTGGAGATATAAGGGAGATAGACCCTCGTTAACCCCTTTGAGCCTTGAAGTAGGAGTTTCTTTCTAGAAACGAAAAAACCCTCAATCTTAACCTGGGGCAGGGTAGGCGTCAGTTAGTTTGACCGAGCGTTCAAATTGCAAAAGGAGTGCGCATCTGAGGATCCATTACCTTTCTTTCCTCACATATCAGGAGGTCAAAAGATGTGAAACCACAATGGTTATCCATCAACAATCATGGAGTGAGGCAGTCACAACCCTTTCCAGCAAGTCAGACAAAACGGTGTCACACAATTTGTTCAAAAAGAAGAAAGAAAGCCCACTAAGTCGAAACTTGAGAACAAGCGACTTAGGCAAAAGTAAGGGCATCCCGCTGGACTTCAAAAATCGAAAAACTCAAAAGAATCAGTCCAGGAAAAATCAAGAAAAAAAAAGCGAAAAGCGGAAAAGGATGATCAAGAGAAAAATCCTCCGATAAGAACAAAGTCGTGTGGCTACAGACACAAAAGACAAAAGGGGTGACTGTTGCTCTAAAACCTCATTAGGTCTCAAACCATTAGTGCATGGATTCCTTAAAGATCATGAAATATTTTTGAGAGATGAGCGCTTGCGCCAAATTAGCTGAACGTAGGACCGGAGAACATCACGAAGAGTGGGGGCACCGATAAACTTTGAGCCATAAATCCTTTTTTCTAAAACCGTGAACCAGGCCACGATACAACCCTTAAAAGTCCTAATTGAAACAGGGTTTATTTCGAAGGCGTACTTCAATGAGATAGCGTTCCTGACTCCTATGAGTTGTGCTAATAAGATTTTTGTTGGTATTGCATGTGCGTATTGTTTTCCATTCAAAAATCAATGTCGTAACCAGTGACTTGTTCACAAGGTTTGGTGATATCTTTTTAACAAAACTTCAGGATAACACGAGTGTTGCATTAGAATTGTCATTCTCATAATAAACATTTTCTGCTTGCATGTGTTTGACATCAAAGAAGCTTACATGATGAACGTCAGTTTAGAAGCTCGATCACGCCAAGTTGAGATGGTGAAAACTCTGAAGGATAGTCATGTCAAGGGGTATGTGGCCAAGAGACTGTGCGCAGCCTAGAGGTTCCCGATAAATGGTGATAAGATGCAGCCAATCTGGAGCAGTCACATTGAAAACTCTCCCTAAAGCAGCCAAACAGGGGCAATCAGGTCGATTTGACAAATCTCTGTAAGATGAGTCAGGGGCAAAGTTTCTTCAAGACTTGGGGAAGGCCACCTCTAGAGCGTGAGAAGTTGTCCACTCCTGAAGACGGTTAATTGAAAGTACCTCTTCAAGGTTCAGAATATTGGGGCAGAGTATTTTCAAGTCATTACAATTCCTTTCGAGGTAATCTACTTCATGGATTATGAAGTCTGAGGCAGTTGCGTTGAGATCTGATAAATCTCTCCAAGAGTTTGAAGACCCTGGGCCAGTGTGAAGGCCCGGTCTTCTATAAAATCCTCTTGAGATGATTTCTTTCTTTGGACCTGGTGGTCTGGGGCAAGTGGGGAGTTCAAAGAGCCGTTTATGACCATAAAGGCAGATCAGGTGGGGTGGCAAGATTGTTTCTCCCCAGTAGAGTTAATCTCCCTAGCACTAAAAGTTCACCATCCTCAACAGAGCTTATTCTCCCCAGCAAGAGTACAGAGGATTGTGTTCCCCAGCCGAAGTCATGGTTGGCTTATTATTCCCTAGCAAACAGTTAAAGTGGATTGCTCCAAGGTGAATGCGGTTGTATCTCTAGCAGGAGATGTGTTGGATGTCTTTGAAAAGATTTTATTTTCCCCACAGAGCCTGGTACTCACTTTCCTCAGTAGGTCAGGAAGGGTATTTCCGTCAGCAACGACATGCTCTAATCTCCAGCAGGGTAAATTCTTTCCTCCAACAACAGGTTAAGCTCAATGATATCCCTCGGTAGGTTTCGTTGACTTTTCTCCCCAGCAGAGTTATTCTTTCTGGCATTGAGGTTTCATCATCCTCATCAGACTGTCACTCTCCCCGGCCAGGGTACAAAAGATTGTGCCTCAGCCAGCATCTAAAGTGGATTGCCTTAAGAAGGATGTTGTTTTGTTACCACAGGAGATTTGTGGAACGTATTCCCGAAACAAAGATGTTGTCTTCCCCGCAGGGCATTGGTGTCTTTTCCCCTCGGTCAGTCAGGAAATGTGTTCTCACCAGCAATAGCAGGATAAGGACGAAGTCATTTCGCAGCAGCGGGTTTAGTTCAATGATGTCCCCAGCAGGTCTAGTACTTGTGATGTGTCTCCCCAAGCAGAGTTTGGTGGTAATCCTCGCAGGTTTGTTCAACGATTGTTGACATCCCCAGTAGGTTTTAAGTCCAGTGATATTTGGCACTCTTCCAATTCAGGTCCTGGTTCCCTTTTTTCAAAGAGTTATATATAATCCCCAGCAGGGTGGTTGTTCTTTTGGATTTCATCTCCAGCAGAAGTTGTTGATCAAAGGAGTTGATCATGGTGATCCTTCTCAGCAGAGTTCTTGGACTCAGAGGACAATTTATTTTGTCATCCCCGGTGGAGCTGCCTTCGTTTTCAGCATTTATTTTGCTGGAGCGTTCCCTTTTGCATTGCATAAGCATTCTTGCATGGCATCCTCCCAAACGCGTAGCATTTCCATTTCGTATGGAGCATTACGCCATAGAAAAATTCAAACATGTGCATCTGAAGCATAGGCTAGGTTTGATATTTTGTTTGCCAGTTCTCTTTCTCACCAGAGATGGCATAATTCCGGATATTTTGTTTGCCAGTTCTCTTTCTCAGCAGAGATGGCATAATTCTGGATATTTTGTTTGCCAGTTCTCTTTCTCAGCAGAGATGGCATAATTCCGGATATTTTGTTTGCCAGTTCTCTTTCTCAGCAGAGATGGCATAATTCTGGATATTTTCTTTGTCAGTTCTCTTCCTCAGCAGAGATGGCATAACTCAGGAGATTTTGGTTTATCCTCAGTGAGAACGCCGAGGGATGTGTTCATCCTACCTGTGCTCCCCGACAGAGTCTTTTATTTAGACTTCTCGTTTCCCCAGCGGAGTCATCTTATCTGTGGGTTGTAAGTCCGACAATTTTACCTCTCACCCTTTCGGTTCACGACCGTATCTTTGCTAGGAGTTTGCCTTTGATTGGCCAATCTCTTTTGTAAACTCAGTTCTCGCCTGGTAGTCAGTTCTCGTCTGACTTATTTTTGTGAAACCCAGTTCTCGCCTGGTAGTCAGTTCTCATCTGATTTATTTTCGTGAAACCCAGTTCTCGCCTGGTAGTCAGTTCTCGTCTGACTTATTTTGTGAAACCCAGTTCTCGCCTGGTAGTCAGTTCTCGCCTGACATCTCTTTGGTAAACCCAGTTCTTGCCTGGTAGTCAGTTCTCGCCTGACATCTCTTTGGTAAATCCAGTTCTCGCCTGGTAGTCAGTTCTCGTCTGACCTATTTTTGTTAAATCCAGTTCTCGTATGACTTTTTCGTGAAAACCAGTTCTCTTTCTCAGCAGAGATGGCATACCTCAGAAGAGTTTGTTTCACTTTATCCCCAGGGAAGTCCACATTCGGCTTGATCTACCTTTTCGAGTTCGTCTTCGGTCGTCCTCGTATTATGTTGTTGGGTAGCCCGCCTTCGGCTGGCAAGCACTCCATTTCATTATCCCCACAGTTTGCAAATTTCAGGATTCTTTTGGTATTCAATCTCCGTGTATCCTTGAATGTCTGAAAGCCGTTGCTATCATACCTTCAGATCCAAGTTGATTGAATAGGGGCAGCTGTAGCACCTCAAAATTTGCCCTCTTTTTTTAGCACTAACTGACTTATGCTTTATTTCATTTGCATTGTCATTTTTGCATTTGGATATTTCTTTTGGGCATGGGATCAAGGTATTCTCTAGCAGCTCACGGCGTCATCAATTCCAGTATGATTTTCAATGGTATTCAGAGCCAAGCAGATAACTTTCCAAGTCTTTTTGAGCATTTATTTTGCTCATTAAATGACTTGATGATCAGAAACTCCGGCAGTCAATTTTTGATTAGTTATTCAACACTAGATAGTTGTTATCAACAGTTTAATCCGAGTGCGAAAAAACATTTCACAGCATATTTCAAGTGTATTCTAGTCGTAATATCAAATGGAAAGTTTCAGAGGTCTATCGTGGTTCAGAACGGGTAGAACCAGACGAATATCCAAGTTTCCCTCCTTTTGGCTCAAAAATTCAAAATTTGAATGTGTTAATCGATTAACCAATTGCAGTGCAATTAGGTTAATCGATTAACCGTAGTGAATTTTGCCCACATGCTGCATTTTCAGAGCTGTTTCTTTTTAATCCAACTTTTAATCACCCATTTTAATTCTACACATCAGTAGAAGGATCTAGAGAGTTAATTTTCCATTCAAAAATTCAAATTCTTTCCACTCCAATTCCACATTTCCTTTCCTAATTCACATTTCATCCCAATTTCCACTCACTTAACCTAACTCCCAACCCAAACTTAACTCCTAACCTAGGGGTTATTTAAACCAATTCATTCCAAACCTCTAGGACCGAGATCATATTTTTACTCCCAATTTTCAGAATTCTCTCAATTATCTCTCACTCTTTCATTCTCCAACTTCATTTTCAAACCACACTCAAAGCTCTTCTTCAAAGATTAACAAGTTCTTCATTGGAACTTGTTAATTCTTGAGCTAGAACCTCTCATCATCACTACATTTCAGCTTTTCAATTTGGATTTTCGTTTGGATCTGGTTCTGAATTTTCAGAAGTGATTTTTGGAAGTGCTTTCGGAGCTTTGGTTGCTTATTGCTTGGATCTTCAACTTTTGAGTGCAAGAAACTTGTGGATCTTGGATTTCTCTACTTGAATTCATCCATTTCTGTTTACAACACTTACCAAAGCAAATCTCAGCTTTGTAGGTTGGTTAATTTTAGATCCATACTCATTTTAGCTTAATTGCAACTTGTACAATGTAGATCCATGAATTTTGATGTATTTAGATTCATTTGGTTGATCTTGATTGTGGATGTTGATGATTATTGAATTTAAGTGATATTTGAATGTTGTTTCTGTACTTAATTTTCGTGCATTGTTGATTACATGATCATTGAAGATGATTGCATAAGTGTTTTTGCTGCTGGAAGTGATTTTTCAAACTGATTTTGTGCTGATTTTACAGTGTTAATCGATTAACCAATTGCAGTGCAATTAGGTTAATCGATTAACCAGTGCAAAATATGCGTAATAAGAGCTGTTAATCGATTAACACTGCTGCAGAGTGTGTTTTTTGTGCATTTTTGAGAATGTTTTGATCCCGTTTCATTTCTAATCTTCATGGATTGATATGATACATGTTTAATGACTGTTTCGATGCTGTCACACCTCACACCATTGTATGTGCACAATTTTCCGACACGCGGCTCTTGTATTTTCATCGTTTATGAACATTATTTACATTGTTGCATTCTTGATGCCATGAAGACATAACACATACTCCTTGAGCATGATAATTGTTGATTGATGCTTATGTTGCTGGAATTGCTTTGTGTTTGTTTGTTCACCCAATTTTGTGAGATGCATGCTTCATTTGATTTGTTCATATGCTTAATGATATGCTTCCTCATGATATGCATGCTTTCACGATGATTTCAAGAGTTATTTACCTTGGTTGGTGGTGTGATTGTAATCATGTTTGATTGAAGAATATGTAATGCTTGATGCATGTTTGCTATGCCATGATTGAGTTGTATTCAACCGAATCACATGCTGCCCTGTTTCTACTGCTGTCTATGTGCATATGTGCTATTATATGTGCTGCTGTTTGGCTTTTTTACACCTCCTTTTATGCTAGATTGTGTGCTGTTGAAAGCTATTTTGCTTGTGTGCTGTCTTTAACTGCTGTATTGGTGCAGATGCGCTGTTGTAGCTGCTGTTTTTGCTCATTTCTTCTTTCCTTCTTCTTCTCTTTCACTCTTTCTCTTCCCTTGAGTCTCAAGACTTGTTTAAGTCTTGGATTCACTCCCTTAGAGCTACCTAGTCCAACTTAATTTCCGATTAAGCTTGGAGTAGGATTAGCATTAGGCTTCCCTTTGCATGCTAACTTAGGTAGAAGTTTCCCTTTCAAACTCAACCATAGGGCTACTGTCGCATGACAACATTAGGAACATTTAGTTTCCCCGTAGTGTTTTCTTTTTCCTTGAGTCCTCTCTTCTCATCTCATAACACTTCTAAAACACTTAATAAATATAAATAATATTGCGCTCGAGCGTTAAGTGTAGGAAATGAAGAACGAGGGGTCTCCCCTCCTCTTCTAGAGTGTTTAGCATACATCCCATTTGGGGACGACCATGCGATTCACTCGTTCCCGCATGGTAGACTTTAGTGCAATGTAAGTTACGAATTAACTTCAATCCACTTCTATCTAAAAAACACAAAAAACAAATTCAAACCTTTTCATCCTTCGGGATTCTTCAACTTTGGGCCATTTTCAGGAAAGGGCACATTATTTCCGTCTCGTCACAAACAGGCATCGACCCTAACTGCCAGACGCGAATCTAACGTTGCTCATAAAAAACACTAACCGACCTTGTTAGGTCGAACTACGACTGCTTTAATTTCCTCTCTCTAGTTTGATTGAGGATACGTAGGCACAAGACGGCGATGTCTTGGCGAGCAACCTCCCCCCTTAGTTCATGTCCGAACTACGTTGACTCTGACTTTCCCATTGCACGAGGGAATACGTAGGCATAGGACGAGCGATGTCCTATTGAGTCACTTCTTTTTCTTTTATTCTTCATTTCTTCGTTCTCTTCCGTTCCCGTTCCTTCTCGTTTCCAGTAGTAGTGGAGCTCCAGACGACGACACCCTTTGATCGAGACAACAAGCGTGGATCTCATCGAGTACGATGGACGCGTGGGGTGCTAACACCTTCCCTTCGCGTAACCGACTCCCTTACCCATTTCTCTTGGTCGCGAGACCATGTTCTTTCCCTTCTCTCAGGTTTATGCAGTGTTTCCTTTCCCCCTCTCGGGATAAATACACATTGCTGGCGACTCTGTTTTCCGCACCATTTTCGCGTTTGTACCATGGATACAAATCCTCGGGAGCGACATTAGCTTACACACCAGACACAAGTCTCTAAACTGCTCGACCAACTCTAATTCTCTGACCATCACAAGATCTTCTTCAAATCTTGATACATTTTATTAACTCCTGGATGTATACTCAAACTACTCCGGTGTCCTTCCTTTAAAATCATCTGTTTCAATTCCGAACCATCAGGAATACAAATTCTACCACGGAATCTCAAAACACCCTGATCATCCACTTTAAAGTCACCATTCACACCTTTATCTCCAACCGTCATCAAATCAACAAATTTCACATCCAGCCTCTGTTTCTCGCTAACGGTCAACAGAAAATCATTAGTGACCTTTAACATACCAAGCCTCACGCTATCAGATGTCAATTCACACACCAAACTCAAATCTCTAAATTCATCCAAAAGTTCCCACTCTTTAACCATCAAGGCAGACATATGCAAAGATTTTCGACTTAACTCATCAGACACGACATTAACTTTACCAATAGGATAATTCGAGCCAAGGTCATAACTAATCAGGAATTCCAACCATCCTCGTTGTCTCCTACTTTATTCCTTCTGACCAAACAAGTACTCTAAACCCTTGCGATTACCAAACACCTTGAACCTAAAACCCTTAAAATAATACCTCTAGATTCTCCACACAAAACAACCAACTCCAATATGAGTAGGATAATCCTTTTCATGAATCCTCGATTGTCGTAAAGCATAAGAAATGACTTTACCCTCTCGCATTAACACACTAACTAAACTCATCAAGGACGCATCCCAATATTCCATAAACAGTTTATTAGGATCAGGCAGAATCAAAATTGGAGCCGTAGTCACTCTTCTCTTCAGCTTACTAAAACTTACTCACAACGAACATCCAAAATAAACGACTCATCCTTTGCAAGTCAACTGAGATAACAGAAGCACTAACTTAGCAAAGTCTTCCATAACCTCCAGTAATAACCAACTAAAGTCCAAAAAGCTTCTAATCACCTTAACCGGCTTCGGAGCCTCTCGTTGTAGAACTGCATCTACTCCCGATGGATCCATAAAAATACCATCATCAGTAATAACATATCCAAGGAAACTAACCTTTTTCAACCAAAATTCTCACTTCGATAATTTAGTAGAAAGCTCCCTCTCTTTCAGCCCTTGTAACTCAATCCTCAAATACACTACATACTCATCCTTTGATTTAAAATAAATCAGAATATCATCCAATAAACATCACTATGAACTTATCCAAACAAGTATGGAAGACACGATTCATACACTCCACAACCATAACATCTACAACCTTCAAAATTCATTCTGAGCTCGAAACAATTTATCCAAAATAGATTAACAATCTCTGGTTACCACATTCCATATCAACTCTTCTTACGGGGTTCCAACTCACTCAAGGTTTCTGTTGACACGAGATCTCAACCCATCACAAAATTAATACCATCAAGGAACTTCAAATCGTCCGCAATTCGTCACAATTCAAAATTCAAGTTATCCAGAACACAACCGCAAGTTTCCATACTACTCACTAATTAACACGCAACTTCATGCTAGCATCCTTTTCCTTACCAACCATGCTAGACCTCTTCAAGTCGACACACTGAAGTTTCATCCAAAAACACATCTGAAAACCATGCACAACTGACGGCCCATCACTGTGGCTTCCTGCCAATTTCCAGAACACTATCATCACAAACATGACAAACATCTGAGTTTCACTTCCTAAAAGTTCTTCTACTTACTTAGCAGATCCAAACCTCAAATCTTCACCTTCGTCAAATTTGAGTTCATACTCTACTCTCTGAGAACAACCATTAACGATACCCAATCGTTCTCTCTCAATGACTTCCCAACTTGACCAACATACCAAAACCTCTAATCCGCCTCATCTTCCGATATTCAAATCTTCATCGACTCAACAAAACAATCTGTACTCACTAGGCTTGGCTCCAAACGATTCATACAACATACTATCAAAGCTGGAAAGACACGTCTGTTTCATCCAACATAATTTCGTCTACTATCAACAAGAGATTAAGGGTGATCAGTTCCTCAATTTGTCAATAGACAGCCGACAATCATGATGGGGCATAAACCGTCTTTACCAAACTATAATAGAATTTCTTACATATTGTGCACAAAACTACCTAAGGCACAAATCCTTAGTTGACATAAACCTTACCTCCGCTTTCCCTCCGGAATCGGGAACAACACTGTCCAAACAACACTTACAATCTTGCAATCTACAACACACTGAGCCAACGCTCTACACCTGAAGCAACTTGGAGAAGCACAAGCTTCTACCCCAATTATCTCATTCTCAATCCTGAAGACAAAGGATTAGAAAACCAGAAAGCACTGATAGTGTTTCATACACATATCACATACTAAGGAACAAACAACATCGACAGTATTCAACTGTCACACAAACTGACTCAACAACTTGGCCGGACGGACCGACCTGCTTGATACCACTTATGTAACACCCCAATTCCCATCGTGGATAAATAATACATAAATAAATCAGAGTGAATAAAAATTTATTCTTAGACAGAAACAAGGATGCCACATTTAAAGAAAGAAAACACAATCCCTGCTCATAAATTTGATACATAACACAAAATGGAATAAACATAAAAGGGAAACTTTTTCCAACAAAAGGAAAGTTCAATTATGGAATAAAGCGGAAAGATCCATAACTGACTTGTTTTACAAAATAAATTGTTTTATAACATCAAAATATTCATACAAAGGTAATACAAAATAGATCCAACAAATGTATACATATATAATAAAAACGTTCCCCGACTCCCGTGTTATGTATCAGAGCAGACATACTGACAAAAGGATGGAGAACTAATCTTCACAAAAGCCTCCAAGATACTAATCTGCAATTGCCTCACAGGGCATCAACCACAGCAGAAGGGTGAGAAATAACAACTAAATCAAGATTGCATAATAATATGCAAACACATATAAATTCACATGCATAATTATTCTCACCCCAAGCATCACATACTAATACCTATAGCATGCCACATATACATAACATATTTCTAATAATCCAACCACATAGCATATATCAATTATACCAACATAATCACATATTCACACATAAGGCATACCAAAGTTATGACATATGGAAACACACCACCACATCACATATATTCATATATAGCATATCATAGATAATTAATACAATCATTGTAATGTACAACATCCCCACAAAACATAGCATATGTCTATACATAAAACATATCATCCGTAACCAATGCATATCAAATCACCAATGCTATCACGAGCTCAACACATACTCAATCAATTCACAATTTCCCACACATAATCAATCCATTCATGATTTCCCGTACATAATCAATCCATTCATGATTTATGCAAATGCACAGAGACCGACACAATGACTCTATGCATGCGGTACCATTCCATCCATCATTCTCATCATCATTAATTCACTCAGGAATTATTGGAACCATGGCTTGTTACTTAGTGTAACTCCTCGTCAGGCAAATGATGTTCCCCGTCGCTTTAGGTCCTCTTTGTATAAGGCACACGACGTTTATGGATCGCTTTAGGTCCTCTCTGTATAAGGCACACGATCCGATCGCTTTAGGTCCTCTTTGTATAAGGCACACGATCGTCTATAACGTCGATTTAGGTCCTCTTTGTATAAGGCACACGACCCTTACAGCAGATTCCCTCTGGAATCGTTTCGTCGCTCACACCCCACAAGGGCACACGACATCACAAGGTGCATATCATGATGCATGTCATATCAACAACTCATGACAATCAAATGCACATTCACAAATCAACAATATGAATTATCTCAACATCATTATTCATACATTGGAAATCAATTCAAACAATGCCTTTACTTGCCATAAGGCCACCAAATAACACATATTGAATTTCACAAAAACAATGTATTTCATCATAATCCACAAACCACAACAATTAGCATTTTAGCATATACACTCATATCAATTCACATCAAGAATTACTCACCATCAACCACAACAATCCTGTCATCATACAATGATACTCACAACACTAGGATTCACGCCACGAAGGCTACCCACAACAACATACATTAATACCATACATTTGTATTCAAGTCAACAAAGTATTTTGCCATAAGTCCACAACAATTACAACAACTTATCACATGCTTCAACATCATATAACAGCACACAAGCTATACGTTATATATCAAAAGCATATCGCATGATAACACATCAATCGCACACAATTACGACGGTAAAAGTCGACAAAATGACACGTTTCCAAATTCTCGACACAATTAAATCGGCCACTAATATCAAAACCATTTTTATAAGAAAGAACATCTCATTAGCTTTCCAACGGTACTAAGAACGTCTCGATCCGAGTTACGGATCAAAAGTTATGGATTTTAGAAAAACAATTTTATTTTTGCTCCAGGTCGCGCTAAGCGGGCTCCACCCCGCACTAAGCGCGCTCCTCACTGCCTGGAGAGGTTGTAAATTCTCCAGACCCGCGCTAAGCGCGCACTGTGATATGCAGAAAAATAAACCCTTCGACAGTCCTTCCCAAAAATCACCATTTTCATCTCAAATCAGTTCCAAACAACATAACAAGTATCAACAAATGTTCATATGCATAGTGTGATCATACTACGCGATTCATATCGATTTTCGACCGTGAAAACATCGATTTCTATCAAAATGATCACAATTCCAATCAAGTGGAAAACATATGTTTTTCAACCAAACATTCAAACCAATACATACATATACATATACAAGCAAGATATAATCGAAACTTCTCACCCTTACCCGATTAATCGCGCTTGAAACAGAGTATTGAAGATTTCCTCTTCTCCTCTCTTTTCCCTCCTCTTCCTTTCTTTCCTTTCTCTTTCTTTTCTCTCTTTTTATCTCAAATCTCTATTTATAAAAATATCTAATTTTTCTAAAATATCTAACCCCTCAAAATGACCCTTTTACCCCTCAGCTCAAATATCTTGCAAACGCTCTCAAAACGCGATAAAACATAATAACGATGAAAAATAATATATTGCCAAATAAAAGTCAAGAATAAAATAGTATAAAAACGAAAATAATTAAATCGACTCAATTAAATAAATGGGACAAAAAGGGGTGTTACAACACACAACGCTTTCAGATGATAGCAGTGGTGGCTGATGAGCTCATGGGCTTGGTAGACCCTGATGGCAGTATTTCTGCTGGATTAGCTAGGATTGCACACTTAGCCCGTGGGGGGCCTATTTAGTATTATTTGTATTTTCTAGATTATATGTATTTTTTTGTATTATATGTATATTATGGCATAACAATATATTATTATTATTATACCTTCATTTAAACTCTTACATTGCAGTGATCTTGATTAAACAACTTACACAAATAAAAACCTAACATTAAAACATAATTAATCAATATTAAAAACCTAAACACTACCAGATGCTTCAGGGTGTTTCAGCATCTCCATTATTTCATCAACTGATCTTGACAGCTGCACATCTAACTCCATCGGACCCCTTGTTAGCCTACGACGAAATGATCTCCACATTTTGATGACGTCTTCATCGTTCTTCAGCTCAATCAGATTGTATTTCACACTACCATACCCCAATCCTCCCGAAACTCGATCTTCAACACCTCTCTATTGTCACCATCAGACAACAATTCCTTCAACTTCGAAGTCAGGCGGCAAAAGAGGTTGTGTCATCGGGAAGCATGAATTCGACAGGTTGAGAGGCTCTATTGAAGTAAACTTCTGCCTTAATAAAAAATGCTGGAATAGCCATTTTTTCATATTTTTTTAACCATAAGACCTAACCCCTATTTATACAAACGTGCACCAATTCTGGGCCACACAAACTGTCGGTGCAATCACAACCATACAAAACTGTCGGCAAAATCTCGACCGTTAAAAAAAACCCTAAAATTATACCTACCGTGAATTTCAATGGATGTGAAATTTTCGGCACCAAACTGCACTTTTTAGCAATAATCGGATTTTTTAATACATACTGGGAATTTAAAATTACCGGTATACCGATAATTTCAACTGAACTACCAGGAATTTTGATCCATACCGGAATTTTTTTTATAACTTTCGGGAATTAGTTCCGGATATTGCTTGTAAAATACTAAGGGACATTTTTACCATTATTAAAATATGGGGGGGGGGGGGGGGGGTGTCAGGTACGATTGGAGGGGGTGGCAGGTAGATTTCTCATTAGAAAGAGACCAAGTCCATAACGAAAGAGAAAAGGCCCAACATAAGACATAAGTCCAGTATATTACTTGATACAACCCCCATAAATGCCAATTGATTTGATTACTCACAATTTAGATATTGTTTTTTCAGAAAAAAAAATTAATTAATTAATAAATATAGTTTTAATTTTACTTGTTTCCTCTTATCAGTTGTCTTTGAGGGTAACCTTTTAAATTATTTGGAGGATTTGATCTTAAAAAATAGATTTTTATTTTACTTTTAAAAATATTTTTTATGAAAAAAATATAGAGTACTAAAGTTTTTTTAATTAATTTTTTATATATTAAAAAATTAATTTCGACATCTAATAACATAAATATATATTATTAAAGATTAAAACAATCAAATCACATAAATTTTAAAAATAATACTCCTATAAATTATATAGATTTATTTTTTCAAATGTAATTTTAAAATTTTTAAGTATCTATACAATATATAAAGGGAATACTTTGTTTTGGTGTAGCCTTTTTTCTACCATTTTTACTCTTACTTTATTTTGTAATTTACTTAATAACTTTTTATTATTAACTTCCACATAACTTGTATTATTAACTTCCACATAACTTCTTATTATTAACTTTCACATAATATTTTTTTTAATTATATTTAAATAATGACTATTATTTATATTTTCATTCATACGCATTAAAAAATGGACAGACGCCCGTCTGGACGCTAGTATTTAATTAATTCAAAACAACACTATTTTATTTCTATTTTAAACACATTTGATTAATTCAATTTAATTAGCTTTAGTTGTAATTTAGACCTTTGGATCAAAAGTGAGATTTTTTTTGTGTTGTAGTCCAATAATAATATAATAATATGTAGAGTTTCTGTTAATAAAATTGTGATTTATACTTCTTCATCTAAAGTAGGGGTGCAAAGCGGGCCTCCCGCTCCGTTCATGCTCGCCCATTTAAGCCTGTCCAAAAGCGGGGCAAGATGGAGCGGACCAACTTAGGCGTCCGAGCTCAAAAGTTAAGTCCGTCCTGTTTACTAACGCTGGCCTTTTACAATTTGATTTACTACATAATTTACAAAATTGTTAATCATTACTAAAGAGACCGACGAATTTTAACAACGCATAGTAAAACTTTAACAAGTCTTAATTTTAATGTCATATTCTTCAACATAAACAAAAAATGTAACTAACGATTATAAAACATAGTGTGAACACAATGCGGATGTCAACGTAAATCCAACAAAAGATGATCAACATCAGCGGAAACATAAGCCAAAATATCAAGGTCTTCAAAGTCTTCAAGCCTTTCCTTTAGCTTTATCTTTTTCCGAACTACCTGAAATATTGGACATGGGGTGAAATACAACTTATCTCAATGGATCCCACGTATTTTATTGGTTCACTTGTCCAAATGTTCATATTACTACCACATTAACCTAATATTACACATTCGTATTAGGACAGATCAAAACTCTTGAATTTTCACAATGCGTGATCACACAATCACTTATTACCACATTCGAAATAACAAGTGATTAAGAGAATGAAACTCTTATTACAACTATTCGTATTAGGCAAAGGTTAGTCTCTTTGAACTGAGTGAATTACTAAGCCTTATTCATTCGGGCATGGTTTTACGAAGCGACCTACCCCCGAAGTTTTCTGCAACTTCATTTTTCGCAGGAAATAATGTCTCACAATATAAATTCGCAGGTAAAGTCGCAGGTATACCTGCGAATTATTTGCCAGAGGAAAATACACAGGAATTTCGTGTATTTCTAGTAGTGTTCAAAGACTTCATATCTTAATGATCATGTAATTTTGCCTCTACAAGCTAAGGATTGGCCTAATTTTGACACATAAATTAGATATAATTTGAACTCATATGAATATAAAATATTATTGACGTAGAAAATTGGACTTTACTTGCATAGGTAACTGGATAGAGTTACCATTTAGCCAATGTACGTTAATAGGCCTAATGCAATAGAATGATTCAAACAAGAGAATTTCTTATCTCACTTTATGGGTTTCTTTCCTACCGTGTGGTTTTCCACAAATGTCTCTAGATTTCGGAGATATATCTCCGGACGCGCCCCATGGTTTAATGTTTCGGAAATATATCTCTGGAGCAATTTAAACCTTAAACGGTCACATCATATCTCCCATAGCCCATTTTCGTTTGAATTTGTCCGGAGATGTATTTACGAAAATTTTCCGGAGATACATCTCCGAAGTGTTTCAGAACAGGTTTTTTTAAACGCATTGTGTATTTGTTCGCAGATGAATTATAAAATTACAAACACACCAAAATAATATAACAATATAGTAATAGGATATCATACGTCACGTAAATCCAAAATGTAATAACAATGTTAGGAAAACGTACAAACTACAGTACTAAAACAAAATAAATACAGATAACTACTGGGTGTGCCTGACAGCCTCTCCTCTACCTCATGTGCCTCCTGTGCCTGGTCTGCCTCCTCGGCCATCGATACCCCCATGTCCTTACGCAATGTCTGTGGTATAAAAGTTCCCCATGTGCCTCGACAATAATGCCTTCTAGTACTCGTGTGACAACAGGCCCCTCAGGGAAGATACCCTCGTCAATGCCTGCCCGCGCTATCTCCACTATGTGACAACAACGAGGCAAAAGATCATCAATATGATCTTTCTAAGCCTGCTCCTCTAGAACCTCCTAATGAGTGGGTCTCGGCGGATCTCCTAGAGCAATCAACACCATGTATGGATGTGAGACCCTGAAGAATCACCTAATGTATTCGTCGACATAGCTCCAATCATTCGGCGCTATGGTAGCACGAGCCTCATCCGGTACTAGATGACTCTTATAATCAGAATAATGAAGGTGTGAGAAAAACACAAGAAAGGGGGGGGGGGGGGTTTGAATTGGGTTTCCAAAATGAAAGCTTTTTTTGAAACTCAAACAAAGATCACAAATAAACTAGCAATAGAGAAAGACACACGATATATCCTGGTTCACTTGGAAACTATTAAGTTAATCCAGTCCACCCGCCAAGGTGATTTCGACTTATACACAAGGACTTAATCCACTATAACCAAACTGATTACAACTGCACTAGTAATTGCTGGTGACTCACATACACAGACTAACCGTCTCTTCTTAAGGATTCTGACCTAACTGGTCCCTTAAGGTATACAAACAACTGTTTGATCAAATATGATGTTTACAATGAAATGATTCCACACAAGCTGATATAAACACAATTTCTAGCTCAAACTAACTTAGAGAAAATCTATACAGTATGAACAAAATTTCTTCTTTGTATTGTAGTGCTTTACTGTTCACTCATGGATTTCTCTATTTGTATTTCTATGTTTATTTCTCGTATAAATCAGTGTCTCAGTATATATCTTTTTCACACTTGGTGTCACACTATTCTTTTAGTGATCAAGTCTTTATATAGCCAGAAAAAAATCCGTTGAAGGGCAAATCGGGAATATCAATAAAATTGCTGGTGACTTGAAATAATTTCGTTATGCTGGGATGAAAATCGTACACTGAAGTTGTCCTTTGTACCACCAATTCAGGGTAGTGGAATCGTAGTGGAAAAAAACGTGTTTGATCTGTACTATGTACTATTTTCCCTCTCAAACGTTTCATCTTCTTCTATTCATCAAAGGCTTCTGAATTGATATAATTAAAGCATGATCAGAAGAATTAATCACTGGGTCTTCAGAGTCTTGAGTCTTCAGAGTCTTCAGAACTTGTTCAGCAGAACCTTGTCTTCAGAGTCTTTAGCACTCCTTCTTCAGAACCCTTGGTTATCAGAAACTTAAGTCTTCTGAGTCTTCAGAATGTTGTTCAGCATAACCTTGTCTTCAGAGTCTTCAGAACTTGATCTTCAAAATCTTTAGAACATTGTTCAGCAGAACCATGTCTTCAGAGTCTTTAGTACTTAATCTTCAGAAGATAAATATCAGAGTTATATTCAGAGCCAGAATCCAAGAGAACATTGCAGCAATAACATATTGTCTTCTTAGAATTTTTTTGAAGTAGAGTAGATTAGAAGCAAACTTGCTTCTTTGACGCAGAAGCGAGTTGAGAGTGATGTTCCACAAGATCTCTATCAGATTCAGGGCTATCTTTATCAGAGTCAGAGCTATCTTTATCAGAGTCAGAACCTGTTTGTCAACACTTTAGAAAACAAACGTTAGAGTACCAAAATTGTTCTCACACAAATACAACTTTATTATTATCAAAACTTAGAGATTTCTTGCAGAACCAAATCTTGTTCCAACAATCTCCCCCTTTTTGATAATGACAAAACAATGTATTTTGATAACACAATTTTGTACGAAGATAATTAATAAGAATTGACTCAGATAAGTTCAAAGTAAACTTCCCTTTATCAAGCCCTCCTGAATCTAAGACTTAAAAAAAATCTTATCAGATTTGGGATACCGGAGCCTGATTGTAAGGATCTATTCAGATCCAAAATATCAGAGCTTGATTATAGTGGTAATGCATTCTGATAACAGAGCTTGATTAGTCAAATCAGAGCGTGATTGATATCAAAGTCATATTGCCAATATAAATATTGTTCCTGAAAAGCATTCTAAGAGAATTTTACAATTAAAGTGTTAGAATGTTAGAGCTATGATTCAGAGACAAGATATTTATCAAAATAACTTTCCATTTAAATACTCCCCCTTTTTTTCATAATAAAAAAGGGTAATTAAAAAGATTAGTTCAAAGTACAACAAGATAAACAAACAGTCAAAGACAAACTACGGGGTAGCCTAAAAAAGTGCCTAAGGTTGAGAAGGAGGAGGGAGCCTCTGAAGGATCTGAGTATGTGCATTCTGAATGTTGACAGTGACTTCATCTTGCTTGTCCATTCTTGTTCTGAACAACTCTTGCTGCTTTTGAATGGTAGCCAAAGTTTTTAACACTAAATCAGAGGAAGAGTTTTCAGCAACTTCTCTCTCAGCATGATCTTTAGCTTCCTCAGCCAATCTTCCAGTCTCTCTATCTAGAGCTTCTTTGGCTAACCTCTCAGCCAATTCCCTTTTAGCAGCGAGCTTAACTTTTGCTTCCTTCTTCTCTTTCAATCTCTTTTTAGCTTGGTGAACAAAGTAATCCTTTGTCTGAGTGGAAAGATTTTGAATCTTCTGAATTCCTCAGACATCCACTGATTGAATTGATCCCACGGAGCACCCACGACAGAAGAGTCTTCACTAGAATTTGATTCATCAGAGAGTGTCTTGAATCTCATAACCACATTGTCTTTAAAAACAGAGATTGCTTCATCTATGTTAGGAGGAAGGTCAGAGGGTTGATTCTCAGGTAAAGGTTGATTTTCTTCAATAGGATCACCAAGATTGGTGGTATTATTATTTGAAGAAGGTTCAGGAATGTCTGTTGAGGCATCTGGTATGATTTTTGGAGTGGTTAATGGAATGGTTGATGGAGAGTTGGTTGTTTGAGGAAGTTCAGTGGGAAATTCTTCAGAATGAGATTGAGTTGTTATTGGAAGGGAAATGGTTGGAGATGATTGTGCAATAATGATGGGGTTTGATTGTATGGATATGGTGGAAGATAGTTGAGTTGATGTGATTTCTACTATAGTTGGTGAAAACTGTATGGATGGTGCAGAAGTTGGGATTCTTTCAGTAGGTGATTCAGAAATGGGTGTTGGAGAGGTGGTGGCAATAATAGAAAATATTGGTGGAGGAGTGAAGAACAATGGTTGAGTTGTAGGGGGTGGTGATGATGTGGGAAGAGATGAAGAAAAATTTCTGTTAATAATAACAGGTGCAGTTATAGAGGGAGATTCAAAAGACTTACTCTTTTATTTTGAATATGATGCTAGTGAGATGTTCCTTGTGCTGGCTTCTCCAATATTTTTCTTTAGCTTCTTTGCAGTTTTTGCCTGAAGAGATGGTTGGTGAAGGGTCTCTTCTTTTTCATCAAATCAGGAGGATTATCCATCGGATCTTCTATTCTGAAGTCAGATACATTACAACCTTCAGCTTCTCGAAGGCGTATGTATTCAGCTATAACTACTGGATTATCATGTTTGGTGAACAGAGGATATCCATCTAACATCAGTCTTTTTGACTTCAGATTTTCCCAATCTGTTGCCATACTCGGTTCAACTCTGATTTCATCAATAATCTACATTCTCTTTAGATTTTTACAGTTCAGAGGAGTTCCAGTTATGATGTCCAATTCATCTTTGACTGGCATTTTTCACAGATGGTCAATCAATCCACTCTCAACCAAAATATCTGAGATCAATCGACCAAAAGGAATGTAGTTGTTAGGTTTCTTTGATTTATATCTTGTTTCTCTTACTGAGTCTCTGAGGTATCTGAATAGAACTGGGGAAAAACAAATTTTATCTCCTTTCATCAGATAGTAAAGTATGAATTTCTGATCGGCATTAAGAAAATCAGAAGAACTTGAATTTGGTCTGTGGTAGATGCATCCCAGAATAATTTTCAGCCAGACACGAAGCTCCTTTGATAAATCTTGAGTCTTGAAAGGTGGTTTTCCACTGGACGATTGAGTGAAAATTGCTGGGTTGACCACATCAGAGAGAAACTTTGATTTAGAATTCATCTTGTAAATTCGCTTTCCACCATATTTTTCCATTCCAAGTAGCGTTGCTATGGATTTCTCTGTAATGATAAACTTGTTTCCCAGAACACGTGACACAATGAAGTATTCATCAGCATCAACAAATCTCCAGAATTACTTGACAAGACTTGAATAAATGGGACCGTAGAGACGATCAAAATAGGTTTTCCAACCTTGAGCATTTATATTCTCAGACAAGTCTATTCCATTTTTCGTCAGGTTATCAAAGTCTACCAGCCATTCACTTAGAACCTCTAGTTCTGAGAAGGGAGTAGCCAAATGAACATGAGCAGGACGATCCACGATGTGAACTACATTAGGTTTATGAAAAGTGGATAGTGATTGATGAAGTGAAGTTGATTATGATTGAGCAGTAGTTGATGAAGCCACTGAGGTTGATTCTGCTTGTTGATGTTGTTGAGAAAATTAAAAAACGCTTTGTTGTTGAGGATCCATTTGAAGAAGATGATGAAGTTACAGAGCACAAAAAGGGTTTTTAGGGTTTCTAAGAGAAAGTGTGGGAAGTGAGAGTAGCGTAGTGTGTGAAAGTGAGAGAGTGCGTATTTATAACAAAATATTGATGATGATAAAAGGTAGGAGTAATAGGAAATAATTACTTGAAACCTAGTCTCACGAAATCACAACACTCGAGGTGTCTCTTCAACAGTAGGCATGGTTTGAGTTTGAACAAGTGTCACAAATAATCATAACCGTTTGTTTTCAAGAGAGTACATTTGATATTCCAAAAGTCAAGAATACCAAGAGGTATTTGACTGGACTAGTTTTTATCAGGACATCTTCTAACATGTAGAAGTATCATTAATCAGAAAGTCATAATAAAATAATAAAATACTTTGCTTAACATCAGAATCTTATATTAGAAGTTCTGGTGACTTGACACATCAAAATATCATCTTCTCATTCTGGACGAGAATTAATAAATAGACTTTCCAGAATGAATACAAATCTATCTTCGGCAAGGGGTTTTGTGAAAATATCAATCCACTGGTGATCTTATTTCACAAATTTTAACTGAAAAGTACCCTTCTGAACATAGTCACGTAAAAAGTGATGTTTTATTTCAATATGTTTTGGCCTAATGTAGAATAGGATTCTTAGATAAACAAATGGCAGAAGTATTATCACAGAAGATAGGAATGTTACACTCGTGTATCTGATAATATTCAAGTTGATTCTTCATCCAGAGTATTTGAGTACTGCACAGAGATGGTGAGATATATTCTGCTTCTGCAGTTTAGAGAGCAATTGTTGATTGTCTTTTGCTTGCCCAAGAGATAAGGTTACTTCTCAGAAACTGACAGTTTCCAGAAGTACTTTTCCTTTCCAATCTGTCTCTAGCATAATCTGCATCACAGTAACCAGAAAACTTGTACTCTGATGTTTTCTTATACATCAAGCCATGGTTAGTTGTTCCTTTTAGATACCTTAGGATTCTCTTAATAGCAGTTAAGTGAGTTTCCCTTAGATCTGATTGGAAACGAGCACAAAGACATACGTTGAATATAATATCTGGACGAGAAACAGTCAAGTACAGAAGAGAGCCTATCATACCATGATAAAGCTTCTGACAAACCTTTTTACCTACTTCTTCTTTCTCCAGAATGCATGTCAGATGCATAGGAGTCTTAGCAGGTTTACTTTCTGACATTTTGAACTTCTTTAGAAGTTCTTTTGCATACTTGCTCTGATGAATGTACGTTCCTTTTGGACGTTGATCAATCTGAATTCCCAGAAAGAATCTGAGTTCTCCCATCAAACTCATTTCAAATTCAGCCTGCATTAACTTAGAAAATTCCTTGCACAAGGAAATATTAGCAGAACCATATATAATATCTTCAACGTAGATTTGAACAACCAGAATGTCATTTTTAAAGGTTTTACAAAAGAGTGTTGTATCAATGATATTTTCAATATCAATTATCGTCTATTTCAATATCAATGGTATTTTCAAATGTGATTTTTCTTATCTTTAGTGTTATTGATCGTTGGTGGAATATTGAGTTAACATGGTTTGTGGTCACACTATGCTAGTGTTTCAATGATACTAATTCTTTTGGATTTTTTAATGAATGATTTTTTTTATTTTACCTTAAAAAACTAAAGTGGTTGGTTGTTCATTACACGGTTAAGTATTTCTCTCAAATCTTATAAATGATTGAAAATGTCCTTGTCTAGAAATTAACTTCTGGGCGCATCGTGTACCATGTGTTTTTTATAAGTTATAAATTTCACTATATCAGGTATACTATGGAGTACACTAATCCTTACAACATCAATATACAATGAAACTCCAACATTATATTATACTCACACAAAAATCACCTTCAAAGATATCTAAAATTTAAAGTAAAAAGTCTAGAGGAGACTTGTACGAATCATAAAATTTATATTGGATTCTATCATGGTTACATTGTAGCCACCTCCAAGAATTTACTATCACCCTAAAGGCTATGTCTTCTTGTCTTGCAATCATCTCCCTAAAGTTCACTTGATTGCACACCCACCAAATAGTCCAACATGCTATGATCCATATTGTAACACCCTAAACCCCCGCGACAAATAATAATAAAATATCAGAGTAAAATAAAACATACAACGTTTAGGATGCTACTTTCAACATACACCTGCTTATGCATATGACATGTAACACATAAATATCATCAATAAATCCATACTTAATTGATCTTCTCATATAGCAGCGGAAATTCAACTAAAACATAACATGTTTAATGCCATCATCAATTAAATAAAAGCCACAACAGTCAATAAAAGAAATAACGGTAAGCTTTCCAAATCCCCAGTGTTACACATCAGAGCAGACGCCGACTCAACGAAATAAAATAGAAGACTTCATCTTCACTAACTTCAACTCCACACTAATCTTGATTATCTGCATGTTACCCACGTAGAGGTAACATTCAAACAGAATGGGTGAGATTCTCAAATCAACAAAAGAAATGCATAAGATAAGTATAAAAGAACATAATCCATATACAGTTCACCCTATCCCCACAACATCACGAAATTACAATTCCCACACTCAACAGATAATCACATGATTCTCAAATACAACATAACATAATGCAATGCAATGAAACTCACAACTCGACTCAATGCATGTGGTACCAATTCGATCCCTTTTTCATGATCATAATTCCCGTCGAAATTTCCATATAACTCACTCACACACCACATGGGCACACGAAATCTGTGATCGCTCACACCCCACATGGGCACACGATCATCTCAACAATAACAACAACATGATTCTATTTCAAAGAATCGGGATAAGACGCTTACACCTCATGGGCACATGACTTATCACACCACTTATGCAACATGGCATGCATACAACGACAACTAAATGCATATGCCTAACAATAAGCCAATACATCACACCATAACTATCCAACACGCAACATATACCTGCCAAAACAAGCAATAATCGCAATCCACAGCTACAATACACATTCACGCAACCGAACTCAACATCTCAACATTCAACACATCACAACGTATACGAAAACCCAATTAACGCGTCAATAGTTGGAATTCTAGTATTGAAATTAATTTTAATAAAAAGTATATGAAACCAGCTTTCCAACGATTCAAATGGCGACTGAAACAGACATACAAATTAAAAGTTATGAATTTTTAAAGTTTAAGAAAATTTTGTCCGTACAACAGCAAAACAACACTGTCATGCTCGCTGCGAGTTCGCCCAGCGAACTATCATTCGCTAGGAGTTCGCCTAACGAAGTCTCCAGCGAACGACCCCTCTCATACAAAAACCCGAGACTCACTTTTTCTCCTCCCCATTCGCTTCTCATTCACCCAGCGAACTAGAGTTCGCCTAGCGAATCGGGGGTGAACTTTTCCACTTGTCATTCCAGAATTTCTCTTCTTTCCCTTTGCTCGCTACCTCATTCGCTTATCGAATCTGGTGCGAACATTCGCCCAACGAACTATTATTCGCACATCAAAGTACGTGATTCTGCAATTCTGCAGTTGCGATTTCAGCACGATTTAACCCTAACCCTTCTCCGATTCCACCCACAAACAGCCCCATAAATGCACATACAATCACAGACTATCATATAAATAAATAGGAATATATAACTCATAATTCAACCGGTCAATTTATGCATTTTTCATCTTATCAAAACCTCTAACATGCAAAACCCCAATCCCCAAATCAATGCAAACAACACATAGGGATGATCCTAAAGGTTTATCTACCTTCATACAAATATTATGCAACCCTTAGGGATTAGAGAACCCCACCCTTACCTTAGATTTCTTGACAAAAACTTCGGCCTCAAAAATGGCATTTCTCTTCCCTTTTGCCTTAGCTCTCCTCTTTTGTCTTTTCCTCCAAAAACACGTACTGAATGATTTTCTCCTCTAATCCCCTTTTCTATTTTGTAATATTCTTTTTAATTTCATATTATTATTATTATTATTATTATTATTATTATTATCTCAATATTATTATTATTATTATTATTTTTATTATTATTATTATACTAATTAAATAGTAATAACAATATTTCTTGATAATTCACATTATTAATATTAATCAAATATTCCTAATAGAGTTAAATATGTTTTTGGTCCCTATAAAATTACCAAATTTAGTTTTTGGCCCCTATTAAAAAAATAGGGTGTTTTGGTCCCTACAAAATAATTATGCACGCAGTTTTAGTCCCTACTGTTAAATCAATGTGTATTTTTGAATGATTATTTTGTAGATATGTTTAGAGCGTTATAAAAAGTTCCTCGAAAAAAATGAACTCAAAATTTGATTTATAAGTCAAGATTTTCATTACTTTTATCATTATATTTTGAAATTAAAAAAATTCATATTTAATTATTCTCATTTTAAAAAATTATATAATTTGGTAAAAAAACAATTTATAGTAATCTAAACACGTATGAAAAAAATTATTCAAAAAATTAAAAGTTTAGGGGTAATTAAATAGTTTTCAAAATTTTAGAAAATAGCAAGGATTAAAACTGAATGCGTAAAACTTTTGTAGGGACCAAAATATATCCTTTTTTTTAGGCTTAATACCCTTTTTGGTCCTCTAACTATAGGGGTGGGTCCAATTTGATCCTCTTTCTTTTAAAAGTTCCAATTTGGTCCCTTACGTTATCTAACGGAATCAAATTAGTCTTTTCTGTCAAATATTGATAACGGCGTTAGAAATAAGTGATGTGGCATCTGAGGTGGCGATTTTTGATGACATGGCATACGATTTATTAATTTTTTATTATTCATATTTTTTTCATTATCCTTGTCATTTTATTAGTAAATTATTAATTAATTTTTTTCATTAGTTTTTTATTTTGAAATTCATATAGAATTAAATTTATACAAATTTTAAAAACAAATTTATTGGATCAAATGGCTGGCCCATTTCTTCACCCCACAAACTTTTATAACGTATTGTTTGTGTTGTATATATATACAATCAATCTAAGTATCACCCACACGATGTGGGACTTTAAAACCTACCACAAACAATCAATATAATTTCATATTCCTTTGATTCACTGCTCTTTCTTCCATAAATGAATGGCAGCAGCATCCATGGGAAACAAGGTGGATTTAAGAAGAGAGATAGCAGGAGGGGGGAGATTGACTCACTTGGTTTCTTCTCCTTATTAATTCACCTTCATAAAAAAACAAAAAAAAACTTTGTTTGGTTGAAGTTAAAAGGAACTCAGACACAAAACAAGAAGGGGAAGCATTCAAAGCATACCTGTTCATTCATTTTTTTGAAACAACGAACCTGTCACCAATCTCACAGATCAACACAAAACCAATTTCATAGGACATCATCAAACCCTCTTCTTCTCTATCTTTTTTTGAATCTTCTGCCAATTTCACCAACCAAGAACTTAACTTGTTTTTTTAAAAAAATACCACATCTGCCATTCATCTTTGAACCGAAACAATACTGACAAACTCAATCCATTTATTACCTTCAACAAAGCTCGGCCCATATTTCCATCTCATGTCAACATAACAAAAATCTGAACAAAACGGAAACCACCATCAAACAACTTTTAACTATAGCAACCATCACTACCATTCGCCCTTTTTCTCAGCACCATCATCATTAACCCAAATCACCGCGGAAAGCAGAGAGAGGGCCGTCAGTGAGACTGTGGAACGAAGATGAGCGATTGATTGAAGAAAAGAAAGAGTGGAATCGAGCCAGAGATCGAGATGGGGAAGATTCATTTGTCGTCGAAGAAGGTTAGAATCAATATATTAAACAATACATTAACCCAAATCACTGCTGTTTTTCAATGGGTGTGTATTGGTTTTTTTCTGTGAGGTTTTTCAATGGGTGTGTATTGGTTTTTCTCTGTGTATTGCTGCTGTTTCTCAACTGTGTGTATGTTACTGTTGTGAATGGTTTTTTTCTCAACATGTCCTTTGTGGATTTGGGAATGAACTTTAGTTTATGGTTACAAGGTGGTGAGTCTTGAGGTATTGTTAGCTCACATGGTTATGGTGTGGTGTGCCATGGTTGAATAGCAGTAATCACAAGTGAAGGTTTGTGATAGGTTTTAAAGTCCCACATCGTGTGGGTGATGCTTATATTGATTGTATATATATACAACACAAACAATGCTTTATAAAAGTTTGTGGGGTAAAGAAATGGGCCAGCCATTTGATCCAATAAATTTGTTTTTAAAATTTGTATAAATTTAATTCTATATGAATTTCAAAATAAAAAATTAATGAAAAAAATTAATTAATAATTTACTAATAAAATGACAAGGATAATGAAAAAAATATGAATAATAAAAAATTAATAAATCGTATGCCATGTCATCAAAAATCGCCACCTCAGATGCCACGTCACTTATTTCTAACGCTGTTATCAATATTTGACAGAAAAGATTAATTTGATTCTGTTAGATAATGTAAGGGACCAAATTGGAACTTTTAAAAGAAAGAGGACCAAATTGGACCCACCCCTATAGTTAGAGGACCAAAAAGGGTATTAAGCCTTTTTTTTATAGGGACTACAAATGAAAAGTGAGATATTTATAGGGACCAAAAACATATTTAACCCTTCCTAATATTAATTAATTAATTACTACCTACACCACTCCTCTCTACACAATTGGTCACACACCCCCAACACCTTAATCTCTACAATTCTAAGGTCACTACCCCATACTAAGGGCAACCCAAACACGATCAAAACACGCATACTCACACACATATACATAACATCATATAATTCTAATTACGAAAAATAATAAAATAAATCGGGGTGTTACAACTCTCCCCCATTTAGAATATTTTCGTCCTAAAAAATTTACCTCATACGAACAACTCCAGAAATGATTCTCGCATCCTGTTCTCTAACTCCCAAGTCATATTTCCATTGGCAGCGCCTCCCTAGACTACCTTCACAAGGGTGATCTCTTTACCCCTCAATTGCTTTACCTCGCGGTCTTCAATCTGCATCGGTAAGGCCTCAACAGTAAGGTTATTCCGTACTTCCACATTATCCATCGGGATCACATGTGATGGATCCGAAACATACTTTCGAAGCTGTGATACATGGAACACATCATGCAAATTCAAAAAATTGGGTGGTAACGCCACTCTGTAGGCAACAGGTCCAACTCTTGCAGAAATCTGATATGGACCAATAAACCGAGGAGTAAGCTTCCTCGACTTCAACGCACGTCCAACACCGGTCACTGGAGTGACTCTAAAAAACACATGGTCTCCTTCTTGGAACTCAAGATCTTTCCTCCTCTTATCATGGTAGCTCTTCTGGCTACTCTGCGAAGTTTTCATCTTTTCCCGAATCAGCATCACCTTTTCACTAGTCTGTTGAACAATCTCAGGTCCAAGTGCTACACTCTCACCAGATTCATGCCAACACAAAGGTGTCCGACACCTCTGACCATATAAAGCTTCAAAAGGCGTCATTCCAATACTGGAATGATAACTGTTATTATAAGTGAACTCAATCAACAACAAATGGCTATCCCAAGGACCTCCTTGTTCAAGCACGCAAGCCCTCAACAAATCCTCAAAGATTGTATAGTTCTCTCTGTCTGTCCACCTGTCTACGGGTGATAAGCCGAACTCAATCTCAGTTTAGATCCCAAAAATTCTTGTAGACTCTCCCATAATCTAGAAGTGAACCTTGGACTCTATCCGACACAATATTCAATAGAACTCCATGCAACTTTACAATCACTGGGATATAAATCTCTGCCAGCCTCTGCAAAGGAAAACTGATATTAATCGGTATAAAATGTGCCGACTTCGTCAGTCTATCCACCATCACCCAAATGGCATCATGCCCTCTCGAAGTATTAGGCAATCCAGTCACAAAATCCATAGAAATGTTGTCCCACTTCCACTCTAGAATATCTAACGGTTGCATCAACCCAGCAGGTTTCTGATGCTCCACCTTCGACCTCTGACAATTCAAACAAGCATACACAAACTGAGCCACATCACGCTTTAATCTAGACCACCAAAATATTTTCTTCAGGTCATGATACATCTTTGTAACTCCTGGATGAATGCTCAAGCTACTCCTATGACTTTCCTCTAAAATCATTCTTTTTAACTGAGAATCATCAGGAATACAACTCCCCTCACAAAATCTCAATACACCTCGCTCATCCACTCTGAAGTCACTACATTCTGCCTGATCATTTCCAACCATCAAATATATCAGCTTCACGTCCAACTTCTGACCCTCTCTGATACTATTAAGAAACTCATTGTTGATCTTCAGCATACCTAATATCACACTCTGTGGTTTCTGTTCACAAACCAAACTCAAGTCTCTGAACTGCTCAATCAATTCCGACTCTCTAACCATCATAGCAGACATATGCAAGGACTTCCGACTCAAAGCATCAGCCGCGACATTAGCTTTACCGGGATGATAGTTCATGCCGAAGTCATAATCCTTCAAGGATTCTAACCATTTTCTCTGTCTCATGTTCAGGTCCTTCTGATCAAACAAATACTTCAAACTCTTGTGGTCACTATATAATTCAAATCTGGAACCATAAAGATAATGCCTCCAAATCTTCAATACAAATACCACTACAGCTAATTCCAAATCATGAGTAAGATAATTCCTCTCATGGACTCTTAATTGTCGTGAAGCATAAGCCACAACCTTGCCATCCTGCATTAAGACACCACCTAAACCCATCAAAGAAGCGTCTTAATACACCACAAATGGTTCATCTGGCTCAGGTAGAATCAAAACTAGAGCTATAGTCAATCTCTTGTTCAGCTCAATGAAACTCTTCTCACAATGAACATCCCACACAAACGCTTTACCTTTGCAAGTCAACTGGGTCAACGGAAGTGCCAACTTAGAAAAGCCTTCTATAAATCTACGGTAATAACCAGCCAAGCCCAAAAAGCTTCTAATTTCAGTAACCTACTTCAGAGCCTCCCACTGTAGAAATGTATCTACTTTGGATGGATCCACAATAATACCGTCACCTGAAATAACATGACCAAGAAAACTTACCTCTCTCAACCAGGATTCGTACTTAGACAACTTTCCATAAAGCTTCTTCTCTTTCAGCACTTGCAACATAATTCACAAATGCTTATCATGCTCCTTTTCTGATTTAGAATAGATCAGAATGTCATCAATGAAAACTACAACAAATTGATCCAAGTAAGTATGGAAGATTCGATTCATATACTCCATAAACATTCTAGGTGCATTAGAAATTGCGAACGGCATCACCAAATACTCATAATGTCCATCCCGAGTCCTGAAATATGTCTTCTTAATATCCTCATCCTCACTCGAATCTAATGATATTCCGACCTTAAGTGAATCTTACTAAACTCACGTGCACCCACTAACCGATCCATTAAGTCATCTATTCTTGGAAGCGAATACTTTTTCTTAATCGTCACTTTATTCAACTGTCTATAATATATACACAACCTCATACCACCATCCTTTTTCTTCACTAACAACACCGGGATCCCCAAGGCAATATACTTGGTCTCACGAATTTCTTTTCCAGCAACTCTTCTAACCGCTCTTTCAGTTATGCTAATTCTAACACCGACATTCTGTATGGTGCCATAGAAACATCTGGTACCAGGGACAATATCAATAGAGAATTCCACCTCCCTCTCTAGCGGCACATCTAATATTTCATTCGGAAACACATCTAGAAATCACGCACAACTGGCAGCCCATCGTTGTGGCTTTACTGCCTATTTCTAAAACACCATCATCGCAACATGGAAAACATCTGAGCCTCATCTCCCAAGAGTTCTTATACTTACTTAGCAGTTATAAACCTAGCCTCTTCAGCTTCGTCGAATTTAAGTTCACTCTCTGGGCAAGTCGCACATATCTTCTGGAAAACATCAGAAAATTATACACCGTTGGCATAACTTTAGCCGTCACATCTCTCTACTCCCTGAGAAGCAACCATCAACCATACATGTTCGTTCTCCTTCAGAGACATCCCAACTAGACCGACAGACAAGAAACTCAAATCCTCCTTATCTTTAAATATAAGAATCTGCATTGACTCATCAAAATAGTCTGTAAGCACTTGGCTTAACTCCAACTACTCACTGTTCACACCATCTAAGCTGGCAAGACACGTCTATTCCATCCAACATAATCCCGTCTACTATCAATAAGAGATTAAGGGTGATCAGTTCCTTAATTTGTATATAGACAGTCGACAATCATGATGGGGCATAAACCATTTTACCAAACTATAATAGTGTTTCTTGCATCTTGTGCACAAAGCTACCTAAGGCACAAATCTTTAGTTTACATAAGCATTCTCTCCGTATTTCCTTCAGTTTTGGAAACAACAAAACTCTCACAACTCCTGCACCCTTGAAATCAACAGCACACTACACTATTCATCCAAACGATTGGTAAATACAAGGTTTAACTCCTACCGATCCGTCCCAAGAATAACATCATTATGTTCCAACTGAAGACAAACTGTGTGTTGCGGTGAAAATCGGATAACAAGCTATTAATTAACTTGCATCATATTTCTTTTACAACCGACTTTGATTTATCCAAAGGAAAGGTTCAAGATCGTTAGAAAAACCTAAAGGGGGGGATCTAAGGTTCGGGGGTTGGTTACGCCTAGGGAAGGTATTAGCACCCTAAACGTCCGTAGTACTCTACGGGAACCTCTTGTTAGTATTTGTGTTTGCTAAAGGTTCTATGCTAAGAGGTTGAAACCCTAGGGGTTAGTATCTAAGTATACTCGATAAGGCATCGCACCTTACGCCTACGTATCCTTGAGAATAGAATTAGAGTATGCGTAGTTCTACTTCAGCTGAATGATTGACTGTGGTCAATATTCAGAGGGGAAATGAGTACAAGCTCATTGTAGAGTTTAAGAACTCTCTAAATCTAGTTGAAATGGACCTATGTTGAGGTTTTAGTTAGTAGGGGAAAGTGATAAATTCATTAGGATGAATATCACTAAGAGTTCAAGAACTCTCTCCTAAAGCTAGTTGTAATTTCTATGGCTCTGATGAGGCCAAGAAACAAAGTTTCTCCTAAGAGGTTACTTAGGTTAAGATGGGGGCTAATGACTTAAGAGTCAACACTAATCACCTTCCTTTGGAATGGGGGAAAAATAGTTGATAATAAACTAAGAGAATAGATAAAGACATGATAGAAGCTAAAACATTGATATAATATGAGGAGATAAAAGCAACACGAGCATGAGGATGGCAATATGTTTCATGACAAAGTATGGATTAAGATGAATATGATCATTATAAGAACACATCAATATGCTTCAATCTTTAGGAAGACAAACATAGAGAATGATATTAAGGATGACATTTAAAGTAGAATAGCATTCATATAAAAGTCAAGTATATGGCAAATCAACATGGATATATTAATTCAAGGATTAAACAAGCCAATTAATGAAATAAACCCTTAAGAGGTTAATAAGAATGCTCATAAATGATATTAATAATTAAGCCAAAATTGATAATTAATATTTAGAAATTAACATTTAACCAAATATTAGAAAATTAGAAATACAAAATGACAATCTTAAAATTAAGACACAAATTGATAATTTAGAATTAACAACACAATTGAGAATAACAATTAGCACAATTAGAATTAACAATACATTTTGAGATATAATTGATAATTAAAATTAAAAGCTAACAAAACAATTAACAATTAAAAATAATTAACAATTAGAAAATTCCCACATATTAATTAATCACATAAATATTGGAGCAAAACAAATAAGATAAAAGAGGTTTATAATAAAAAGATGTTGAAATAAAATAAAAAGAAAAAAAAGCAACACGCAGGGGGGGGGGGTGAATAAGTAACTTGATTAGTTAAAATAACAAGAGGAAATTAAATGGGCCAGAAAACAGGGGGTGTTAATAGTAAAGGGCGCAAGGCCCAGGTTGGAGAAGAGAGAAGCATTCAGGCGAAAAAAACAAGGAAAAGCAAAAGGGTTGATCCAAGGATCGAACCCAGGCATGGCAAGTGATAGGCGAGTTATGTGCATGTGTGTGACCGTTGGGACGGCGTGTTTCATCCGTTCAATACATGATTCAATTAAATTATAAACCAAATAAGACCATGAAAATGCACAGAATGAAAAGCAAGGCACGTGAGCATGGACGGAGTGGTAGCATGTGATAACAATTGGTTATGTTAATGCACTACAAGACAAACTCCAAGGCCAACCAATCATACGCAAGCAAGGGAGATGAATACATGCAGAAATAATACTGTATCGTGTTCCAAATTAAAACATCAAAACAAGTATTCAATTTCAATCCATCCTAAATCAACCAAATCTCAACCAAACGACATGAAGTAAAATACCAATGTGGAGCACTTTACATGTAGAACATGATGAAACCTTAAGTTGTTTAAAACAGTGATTGGATATGGAGGGAAAGAGACACAAAGATCAGGTGCTCATTACTAACAGTGGCAAAACACACGACATTGTTAAATAGCAACTACATGACGCTCATGATACAACAACAATTACACAGCACCAACAACAACTACACAACATACCACCATAGAAGAATGTCAAAAGACAAAAAGAACTTATTTCAAAGGACAACTGCGCACGACATAGTATTAACAGTAGTGCTATACTATATTATAAAAGACACATAACACAAATCATAAAGGATAGACACATACAAAATTATATAATAAGATAACACATGCAAACAAACCAATACAAATGCAGAGTCAGCAAACACACGCACATAGGACACTCAATATATTCCATCACACACTACACACATGCAGCTCACACTACAACACAAAAACACATACGACAAGCACATACAAGCACAAAAATAATAGCACACTACAGTGGACAACAAATACTAATAGAACATATGATCACACAAAAATTGCCAAAACACAATCACTACACATCATATACACACAAATAATTTCATGAGTGATGCTACATAAACTAACGACAATCGTTAGCTTATATACAACATGCAACAGCAAAATACATTAATACATAATTTCTATGTCATACGAATGCTTAAAATATGGATAACTTATACAACATTTGCAGCATATCAGAAAACGCAAATTATAAAGCACATACATGAGGTGTCACACATTCACACACAACTTCATACACTGTTATAAATAACCCTTTTTGAAAACATAATGATAGCATATTAATCTAAAGTGAATTTAGCATGGTACATAGGCATGATAGGTATCATAATGGTGAGTTAAGAGACTAACCTGGTATCCAAGCAAATGGTGACACCCTCCTTCCTTGCAGCCACTTGAGCTATCTAAAACACCAAGTTTCTGAGTTGTTTGTGTGTTGTTTTGTTGATGGACCGCCTATTGTTTCAGTACAGCATGTTTGGCCATGAAGTGGTGAGTGCATGGTTTTCTTTTGTTGTGAAAGGTAATGAGAGGGAATCATCCTCTAATGGTGTTTTGGCAGAAGCAAACCAAAGGGGGGGGGGCATTCTTAAGTGAAGGCTACTATGTATATTTTTCCTTTGTTTTTCTTATTGTTAATGGTCTCACAAGGAGAAGGCAGCTTCCTTGTATGTCTGCCTGCCTTTAACAAAAGAGATGGTGCCTCCTTTATAGGCGAACTGACGGATCATCCCATGGTAAGCTCAACGGCTATTTGCTTTTCAAGAGACAACGTGATAGAGTTGGATACTACACTCATAGCCTTTTCTACCCTGCCTACCTTGAGCTAAGTGATATTTGAAATGGTTACTTCTTGTGCGCTTTTTGTCCGCTGAAAAGGTATGAATCATGGAGCATTATACGATGGGTGCTTACTGGCTTTTTCAGTTTGTTGCATAGTACGAGGTGTTTGTACTTGGGGTTGTTCTTTTCAACGGGTTTTAGGGCAAAAGCTGCTTTGGAAACTGATGCAAATGGAGCCGTTGGCGTACTTGGTGAAAGCTGTGACCTTAGCATGGTTTAAAAAAGAAGAAACAAGTCACCTTGATCCCACAATGTTCAGTAACATTGTTTTCTCTTTCTTTGTGGTAACGTGGGTCCATGGGCATGCAAACTTTGTATTAATTCGCTCTTTTATTACAAAGGACACGGTTAGAAACAATTAATGATAGGTGACCACATTTTAGTACCTATTATTATAATTTTTAGAAAGAAATAATTTAAAAACAAAATAAGTGAATTTAGTTTTTAGAAAAAATGTCATAATTAAATGGAAATAAATTTAGACAAAAATGATTAGAAATTGGTTATTGAAATAGAATTTGGAAAAAAGAATAAATGATTTTTTTAAGAAAAAGATTAGGTTTAGAAATAAATATTTAGAACAATATTAGTGAATAGTTATTTGATATTGGTTTAGAAATGAAAATGATAATTGAGGATGAAAAATAAAAGCCAAAAGAGGGTGATGGAAATATCTGAGAGAATCGCTTGATCCCAACGCTCTGCCCACAACCCTAGTTAATTACTTCTGGTATCTCCTGAGAACAAGACTTAATTCACAGATAAAGCAAACAAAAACTGATAAAAAGGGTTAGCTGTGCAATATGCTGGACCTAAGATGCACAAATGAAGATGACATCTAAGGGTAAAAATTTAGGGTACAACAGTTGCCCCTATTTAAATAGCTTCACCAGATGGCACGAGGAACGGAGATTCCAGGGGCATCAAGGTGAAAGGTATTTAAATATAGCAAACCAGAAATTTTTCCCTTAGATGGAATGCAAATGTTAAGGACAAGCGACAGACATGCAAATGCTGACATGCCATGAACTTCTAAAATGATGACATGATGCCAGGAATGCAAAAGATGTAGATAGACCAGACACCAGGGACAACAGGAAGCCAACACACAAGATAAGCTTCGCTGGGGAAAGACGAAAGCTAGTATCCAGAAGAAAAACTCACTGGGGATACCGGCTAACCAACGAAAGAGACTCACTAGGAAGACTCCAAAGAAACACTGGGGAAAAACCAAAAGACAATCTCCACTGGGGAAAAATCTGGGGAGATAGACTACTGGGGACAAAACAAAACCCACACTCTTCCTGGGCATGAAACCAGAAAGAAAGAAAAAAAACCTGATCACTAGGGATCAGCCAAAAAAATAGACAACCAAGAAAAGACTTCCTGGGGATTCCTAAACTGAAGAGTTCAAAATGGGATCTTCAAGAAAAGCCAGGAAGACAGTGACAAACTCTGCGCACCAGATAGGAGTCTTAAGGTTGAAGAAAATTGTTCCAAGAAGCTTAGCTTAAAGCAATTTTTTCAAAAATCCAAGGTAAGGGTTCAATGTCCGACACAATTCGAACAAGAACAGTTTTAAAACAAGAAGACAGTGCTTGACACGATTCAAACAAAGTCCAAGTTAAAGTTTGACACGATTCAAACGAGAACAGTTTTACAAAATCTTTAATGTTAAACTTCTTGGGGAACAACAAAAGGTTTAAAGATTCAAATCTGGCGCGCAAAGGTTAAGACCGAACAAGCACGACACAAAGCAAACCGGGAATGTCTTTACCTCACTGGGGAAATAAAGACAGACACCAACAAAAGACCACAAGCAAAACAGAGCACAAAGAATGCAAAGATGCTAGGGGATGATGCATATGCTTAGCTATATGCTAGGAACGACGCAAAACAGGAAAGAAGAAAAGGCCAACACCCTAAAATCCAAACATCAAGGATAACCAAGACAAACTTCTTTCCACCGGAGATGGCAGATCCAATGCCAAAAACACAGTACTGCTAACTCTTCTTGTGCAAACTTGATTTCAAAACGTCTTAATTCTAGAGTAAGACTTAGTTTATCTTTGTGTTTTCTTAAAACTTTTCCGCTTCTGTGAATCAGATGAAAATGACGAAGTTATTGTATTTAAAGACCAATTGCAACTCTAGTGACTAAGAATTCTGTCGTCCAACAGCTGACTTCTCTGGGGACTCCTGCATAAAGAGCTGGGGTTTAAATGGGAACATGGTTAATGAGTCAAGAATAGACTCTGGTACTCAAATAAGAGTTGGTTGAGATAACAAATAACCTGCTTCATGAAGGAAAACCGGTATGAGCCAGAAAGGTAACCTCATTGGAGATAGAACCAAGAAATGGGCTCCAATAAAGGTATCTAGAATGATTGATCATCAAGGCCAAACGCAACTAGATGACATTCTAGAAAGGATCCGCAATGAAGGTTGAACCGAAAAACGGTCTTTATTGGGAAAAGATATCCAAAGTGATGGAACAACATGTTCAAGTATGACCAGTTGGCACTTTGGAAAAAGAAGAACCTTATTGGAGATTGAACCAAAAAATGGGCCCCAATAAAGTATCTAAGATGACTGATCATCAAGTCAAAACATGACTAAATGACATCCTAGAAACACCTCTAAAGTGATGGAACAACAGGTTCAAGTATGACCGGTTGGCGCTTTAGAAGTAACCTCTAAAGTGATGGAACAACAGGTTCAAGTATGACCGGTTGGCGCTTTAGAAGTAACCTTGTTGGAGATAGAACCAAGAACTGGGCTCCAACAAAGTATCTAGAATGATTGATCATCAAGGCTACACGCAACTAGATGACATTCTAGAAAAGATCCGCAATGAAGGTTGAACCGAAAAACGGTCTTCACTGGGAAAAGACATCCAAAGTGATGGAACAACAGGTTCAAACATGACCGGTTGACAGTTTGGAAAAAGAAACCTCATTGGAGATAGAACCAAGAAATGGGCCCCAATAAAGGTATAGAATCTGATAGGTTAGTACCGGGTTGCATAGCTGAAGATAAGGCTTCCTGGGGAATACCCAGTTACGGTTGCGAAGAGGTTGAATAGTACCAGAGATAGATAAGCTGCTTATAAGAGACTTCCAAGCTTTTTTAAGAGATTGCTGCTTCAAAAATATGTTGATATCATAAAAATGTTGGAGAAATAATTATGTCTTCAATGAGGATCTGTGAAAGATGCTTCTTGCGAGACACGGTGCAAAATAAATGTACGTTCAAAGATAGGTTTAAAAACCGCACCTCTCAGGGACCAAAGTTCAATCTAGGAACAAACTAGAAAGAAACGGTCAAACAAGACACCAATTGAGGAATGAACTCAAATGGGAACTTATCTTATCCACATGTGGAAAAGATAACTAAACCAACCATCATCCACGAGAATCAAACTCTGTGGGGAATTCAGAAAAGATGGGCATTTTATGCCTAGGGCTAACTTTCTATTGGAGTGAATAGACAAACCAAGTCACTTGGGGAGATAAACGCTAAAGTGAACAAAAACAGGTAAACACCAGAAAAAGAAGCAGAAACGCAAAAATGCCATGCATATGAGTGCTTATGCCATGCTTATGCTTATGCTGACAAAACAGACAAGAAGCGAGACCGGAGATGAAATAAACGTCTCGACAAAGATACCCAGCCAAACTCAACAGGTTGGACCAATACTGGGGGTGAAGAAGAGTCAACAACTTCACTGGTGAAAAGAGTATTCCTCTTGAGGCATAACATCATGAGGATTGCCAACATGAACTTGATCTCTTTGTTGGAGGAGAATCCATGGAGAATTGTCAAGATTAGCTGAAGTAACATCTTTCTGGGGAGCTAGCAAGGAATATCACATGAACAAAGTAGTTCTGCGTCCTACTGGCGTGATGATCATCTTCAAATCTTATCTGCCTCAGGCTAGACGGTCTGTCAGAAGATGATAACAAGAGGATTTTATAGAAGAATTGACATACAAGGTGTTTCAATATCTTCAAACTCTTGGGGAGATCTCGGCGTAACTGCCCCAGATTAACGACGTTTGTACAACAAAGTCTTGGAACTTGCTTTAGACTGATTGGCCTTTTAGAGATTTACCGAATCTCGACTTAAATGCCTCTGATTAACTGATAGGTGAGGGTAAGTCATCAAAAGGATTTTACAGAAGAATTGATATACCAGATGCTTCAATGTCTTCAAACTTTTGAAAAGAAATAAACTTAGACATGATTGCCCCAATATTCTATATTCGTGATACTCAAGCTGTAGTAGAAACGACTAGGGAACAAAACTTGCCCCTGCTGATAGGTCGTTGGAGTCCATACTTGTCATAAGATGATCTGGAGAAGACTTGCCCCAATTTTCTGAATAGCAGAGTTCTGCCCCTGATTCGGTAGATTGGCAAATCCTTCCACTGGGTTGCCCCTGACTGAGCTTCCTTTATCAAGTCGAAACCCCTAGCTGGCTGTAATTGTTGGGATTCCTTGATATCGAATGGTATTGCAAACAAGTGTTGTTCATTAAAATTGGCAAAATTTAATGCAAAGATTTAATGCAAAGTTTAAAAACAAAGCTTAAAAAACGCACAGTGAAATGATTTAAATAGTCAAAAACAAATGGTGGGTCTAGTCGTTAAGGAAGTGACCAACGCACGCGAGTAACAAAGAGTATTAGGAGTCAGGTTACTCAACTTTGCTGTAGTATACTCTTCAAAACAACCTTACCTCAATTAGGTCTTTTTAGGGTTGTAATGTGGTATGATTCAAAAGATAATGGCTCAAATCCTACGCTTAGTTAATTCAAGATATACGTCCAAATCTCCGAAAATAGGAAGCCACTTGATTTAAAAGATAACTGGCGCCTTATATGAAGCGCTCGTGTTTGAATGCATAACCGAGTTAAACTGAGATCTACCCTGCCCCTAAGGTTGAGATTTAAGGTTTTTTGTATAAGAAAGAAAACTCCTACTTCTAGGCTCGAAAGGGGTTAACAAGGGATGAATTGAAACAATGCCTTACATCCTCGGTGAGGTTAATTTGAAAGTATACCACAACAATTATGAATATGAGGTTTTCATCATCCTCCCTAATCTTTGCTTTATCAAAAGTTGAAAAAGGGAGTGAAACAAGGTGAAGATATTTGCTTTTATAAAAATAAATGAGTGAAACGAATGGACTTAACCAAAAGATGCATAAATATTTCATTAATGTTGCCAATTTGAAAGTACAACGATGCTTATAAGTAAATACAAATTCAAAGTGCAAAGGAAATACAATAAACTTGCTGAAACAACCAAAAGATTGCCAGCTTTAGGGAATCAAAATACAGAAAATCAAAGAGGAGACACCTAATCCCTCTTTGGCTTGATACATCCTCCATGTCATTACTTATCTCATGAGCGGGTAAGGATTGTTCTTGATGGTAGGCTGGGAGCCGTCGAAAGACAAAATGTTTCTCTCCACTAAGTCCTTCACAATATGCTTCAAAGCAAAAAAACCTTCTAAATTGTGGCCTGGTGCACCTTCATGAAATGCACAATGAGCATTGGGATTGTAAGAAGGTGGAAGCGGATCAGGAGGTGGGCCTAACGACCTTGTAGTTATTAATCCTTGTTGCACCAAAACAGGATACAATGCTGTATACGTCATAGGAATGGGAGGAATCAGAGGCCTTCCACCCTTTCTTTTTCCTGGAATGTTCTGACGGGAAACTTGAGTCCGTTGGCGATAGGCAGGAGTGTTAGGCGCTCGTTGATATACTGGTGGTTGAGGAACCGGTTGATAAACAGAAGCTTGACTGTTGAATGTTGGTGCGATGGCGGCCACATAAGGTTGTTGAACATAATAACACTGTTGTTGTTTCCAGAACTGACTTTTCTTCCTTTTATTCGTCATCACCGCACTGGTTTCTCCTTCCCTTTTGAGGGATTTCTTGGCATCGTCGCGCGAAATATCAGCTTCCTTGGTCATTTTCCCACTCTTCAGACCAAGCTCTACTTTAATCCCCACAGCCACAATATCGGAGAAATTAGCAGACACGCTACTGATCATCTTTTCGTAGAATTCAAGTCTCACCGTGTCGACGAACCAATTAGTCAACTCCTTTTCAGATAAAGGTGGCTCTAGTTGTGAAGCCAACTCCCTCCATCTTTGTGTGTACTCTTTAAAGGACTCGGCATCGCTCTGTGACATACTCAGTAATTGTCTGCGATTCGGCGCCAGGTCCATATTATATCTATAATGCTTTACAAAAGCATCAGATACATCTTGAAAACATCGGATCTTAGATTGGTCCAAAGTCAAATACCACTTTGTAGCAGCCCCTTTCAAACTATCTTGGAAGCAGTGGATCATCAGCTTATCATTATCCATAAATGCAGCCATTCGTCGGTAATACATGACCAAATGCAACTTAGGACAGATCGCACCAGAGTATAGGTCAAAATTGGGTAGTCTGAACTTGGGTGGAATTACCAAGCCTGAGACTAAGCACAAGTCTTTAACATTAGTATTAGATGCATTGCTCCTCTCCATTGCCTCAAATTTCCTCTGCACTGTCTCTACATTTTCCTTCAATCTTTTATGTCGATTATCCCCTTCTTCGGACCTGTTGACATGATCATGAACCGGAGGTGGATTCTGAAAAATTGGGTGCCTTTGTGTTTGCACTGCTGCTGGAGTGAAGGTAGGAATAGCTTGAAAAGTCTCACTAATCAAAGGAACAGCTGGTTGAGTAGAAGTGACGGCCGAAGCACGCATAAAGTTAAAAGGCATGCCCAAAGTGGGGTTCACAATAGTAACGGGAGGTTCTACAGTTGTAGCAACGACTTCTGAGACTACGGTGACCTGTGCATCCACCTTTGCTTGTATAACATTCAAAACTTCCATGATCTTCCCCATTCCTCCTCAGAGCTCACTCAATTCATTGTTAACTCTGTCCAACTCGCAGTATTGTTCAGACATCCTTTGTCGAGTTTGGCTCGGGTGACGATTCAAAGAGGATTCTGAAGGGAAAATGGTGACATGAGACGAAGACAGAGAGGAAATGCACGTGCTATGACATGATGCAAATGAGATGCTAATGCAAGCCAAATGGTTTCAAGGAACTCAAAGGCAAGTTGTAAACATTTTTTTGGAAAATTGAAGAGTTTTTGTTTTGTTTTTTTGTTTTTGTTTTTTTTGTTTTTTTAAAAAATCTCTGATCTGTATTGATTTTTTTTGAAAAGGAAACAAACATTTGAGTTCCTCGAAACCAAAGGGCTAAAAATGCTTGAATGCAGAGATGCACAAAGCACACGAGCACAAACATAGTACACACAACAAGACAAACCTTAGGTTTATAGGTCTCATGAATGGAGCCATGGTCTACCCATCCCAATAGGTATGTACCACTGGTTTTCATCTGCTGAACAGGGTTCTAAAAGTTCCTAGAGTCTACGTAAATCCTTCGGATATTATCGGCCCATGTAACTACTTACACGGGTTAATAATATTCTCAAGATAAACTCGTCTGAGTGTAGTATCGCGTGACAACTACTCGGGACTGGCTCCCTCATAGTCACCGGACTACATCCTAAAAGGCCAAGTGGGGGTAAAGGTAACTACGGTCCTCAGAATCCCTGACACTCAATTGAAAAAGTAATATCAATGTGACTGCTCACATCAGACATCAACAATCCCAAAGGGCCTCATCTGAGTGTGGTCATCACATGCCATAAATTGTTGGTACTACTGCCAACAACCGACTATTGATTACACCACAATCCTATCATATTTATGCCCTCAAGTCTGGGTTAGGACTTATCTCACGACTCAATAGTAGCACCCTGCACACAGAAGATCTCAAGCAAACAGGTATACAGATATATACAGATATGTACAAGTATAGCAGGCAAAACATATAACAAACACAAGTATAAACAAGGTGGGTTTAACCCTCAAATAATAGGTTTTTCCCCAATGAGGTCGCCATTTCTGTTGCGGTGAAAATTGGATAACAAGCTATTAATTAACTTGCATCATATTTCTTTTACAACCGACTTTGATTTATCCAAAGGAAAGGTTCAAGATCGTTAGAAAAACCTAAAGGGGGAGATCTAAGGTTCGGGGGTTGGTTACGCCTAGGGAAGGTATTAACACCCTAAACGTCCGTAGTACTCTACGGGAACCTCTTGTTAGTATTTGTGTTTGCTAAAGGTTCTATGCTAAGAGGTTGAAACCCTAGGGGTTAGTATCTAAGTATACTCGATAAGGCATCGCACCTTACGCCTACGTATCCTCGAGAATAGAATCAGAGTATGCGTAGTTCTACTTCAGCTGAATGATTGACTGTGGTCAATATTCAGAGGGGAAATGAGTACAAGCTCATTGTAGAGTTTAAGAACTCTCTAAATCTAGTTGAAATGAACCTATGTTGAGGTTTTAGTTAGTAGGGGAAAGTGATAAATTCATTAGGATGAATATCACTAAGAGTTCAAGAACTCTCTCCTAAAGCTAGTTGTAATTTCTATGGCTCTGATGAGGCCAAGAAACAAAGTTTCTCCTAAGAGGTTACTTAGGTTAAGATGGGGGCTAATGACTTAAGAGTCAACACTAATCACCTTCCTTTGGAATGGGGGAAAAATAGTTGATAATAAACTAAGAGAATAGATAAAGACATGATAGAAGCTAAAACATTGATATAATATGAGGAGATAAAAGCAACACGAGCATGAGGATGGCAATATGTTTCATGACAAAGTATGGATTAAGATGAATATGATCATTATAAGAACACATCAATATGCTTCAATCTTTAGGAAGACAAACATAGAGAATGATATTAAGGATGACATTTAAAGTAGAATAGCATTCATATAAAAGTCAAGTATATGGCAAATCAACATGGATATATTAATTCAAGGATTAAACAAGCCAATTAATGAAATAAACCCTTAAGAGGTTAATAAGAATGCTCATAAATGATATTAATAATTAAGCCAAAATTGATAATTAATATTTAGAAATTAACATTTAACCAAATATTAGAAAATTAGAAATACAAAATGACAATCTCAAAATTAAGACACAAATTGATAATTTAGAATTAACAACACAATTGAGAATAACAATTAGCACAATTAGAATTAACAATACATTTTGAGATATAATTGATAATTAAAATTAAAAGCTAACAAAACAATTAACAATTAAAAATAATTAACAATTAGAAAATTCCCACATATTAATTAATCACATAAATATTGGAGCAAAACAAATAAGATAAAAGAGGTTTATAATAAAAAGATGTTGAAATAAAATAAAAAGAAAAAAAAGCAACACGCAGGAGGGGGGGTGAATAAGTAACTTGATTAGTTAAAATAACAAGAGGAAATTAAATGGGCCAGAAAACAGGGGGTGTTAATAGTAAAGGGCGCAAGGCCCAGGTTGGAGAAGAGAGAAGCATTCAGGCGAAAAAAACAAGGAAAAGCAAAAGGGTTGATCCAAGGATCGAACCCAGGCATGGCAAGTGATAGGCGAGTTATGTGCATGTGTGTGACCGTTGGGACGGCGTGTTTCATCCGTTCAATACATGATTCAATTAAATTATAAACCAAATAAGACCATGAAAATGCACAGAATGAAAAGCAAGGCACGTGAGCATGGACGGAGTGGTAGCATGTGATAACAATTGGTTATGTTAATGCACTACAAGACAAACTCCAAGGCCAACCAATCATACGCAAGCAAGGGAGATGAATACATGCAGAAATAATACTGTATCGTGTTCCAAATTAAAACATCAAAACAAGTATTCAATTTCAATCCATCCTAAATCAACCAAATCTCAACCAAACGACATGAAGTAAAATACCAATGTGGAGCACTTTACATGTAGAACATGATGAAACCTTAAGTTGTTTAAAACAGTGATTGGATATGGAGGGAAAGAGACACAAAGATCAGGTGCTCATTACTAACAGTGGCAAAACACACGACATTGTTAAATAGCAACTACATGACGCTCATGATACAACAACAATTACACAGCACCAACAACAACTACACAACATACCACCATAGAAGAATGTCAAAAGACAAAAAGAACTTATTTCAAAGGACAATTGCGCACGACATAGTATTAACAGTAGTGCTATACTATATTATAAAAGACACATAACACAAATCATAAAGGATAGACACATACAAAATTATATAATAAGATAACACATGCAAACAAACCAATACAAATGCAGAGTCAGCAAACACACGCACATAGGACACTCAATACATTCCATCACACACTACACACATGCAGCTCACACTACAACACAAAAACACATACGACAAGCACATACAAGCACAAAAATAATAGCACACTACAGTGGACAACAAATACTAATAGCACATATGATCACACAAAAATTGCCAAAACACAATCACTACACATTATATACACACAAATAATTTCATGAGTGATGCTACGTAAACTAACGACAATCGTTAGCTTATATACAACATGCAACAGCAAAATACATTAATACATAATTTCTACGTCATATGAATGCTTAAAATATGGATAACTTATACAACATTTGCAGCATATTAGAAAACACAAATTATAAAGCACACACATGAGGTGTCACACATTCACACACAGCTTCATACACTGCTATAAATAACCCTTTTTGAAAACATAATGACAGCATATTAATCTAAAGTGAATTCAACATGGTACATAGGCATGATAGGTATCATAATGGTGAGTTAAGAGACAAACCTGGTATCCAAGCAAATGGTGATACCCTCCTTCCTTGCAGCCACTTCAGCTATCTAAAACACCAAGTTTCTGAGTTGTTTGTGTGTTGTTTTGTTGATGGACCGCCTCTTGTTTCAGTACAGCATGTTTGGCCATGAAGTGGTGAGTGCATGGTTTTCTTTTGTTGTGAAAGGTAATGAGAGGGAATCATCCTCTAATGGTGTTTTGGCAGAAGCAAACCAAAAGGGGGGCATTCTTAAGTGAAGGCTACTGTGTATATTTTTCCTTTGTTTTTCTTATTGTTAATGGTCTCACAAGGAGAAGGCAGCTTCCTTGTATGTCTGCCTGCCTTCAACAAAAGAGATGGTGCCTCCTTTATAGGCGAACTGACGGATCATCCCATGGTAAGCTCAACGACTATTTGCTTTTCAAGAGACAACGTGATAGAGTTGTATACTACACTCATAGCCTTTTCTACCCTGCCTACCTTGAGCCAAGTGATATTTGAAATGGTTACTTCTTGTGCGCTTTTTGTCCGCTGAAAAGGTATGAATCATGGAGCATTATACGATGGGTGCTTATTGTCTTTTTCAGTTTGTTGCATAGTACAAGGTGTTTGTACTTGGGGTTGTTCTTTTCAACGGGTTTTAGGGCAAAAGCTGCTTTGGAAACTGATGCAAATGGAGCCGTTGGCGTACTTGGTGAAAGCTGTGACCTTAGCATGGTTTAGAAAAGAAGAAACAAGTCACCTTGATCCCACAATGTTCAGTAACATTGTTTTCTCTTTCTTTGTGGTAACGTGGGTCCATGGGCATGCAAACTTTGTATTAATTAGCTCTTTTATTACAAAGGACACGGTTAGAAACAATTAATGATAGGTGACCACATTTTAGTACCTATTATTATAATTTTTAGAAAGAAATAATTTAAAAACAAAATAAGTGAATTTAGTTTTTAGAAAAAATGTCATAATTGATAAGTGCAAAATGTACCTATTTTTGTATATAATTTTTGTTGCACTTATCATTACTTTGTGTTAAAATTGGTTGAATAAACCCCGCTTTGTTCGTAAATACGTTTACTTTACGTTTTTGGTGTATAGTACGTTACCGTGTAAATATCATTGAGTTTAATTGATTTTCATTTATTTTTGTAGGTGTTCTAGCAATGGGATCTTGCCATATTCATAAAGAGCATTGAATAAGTTTTCTAACGCTTCAAACCGTGCGTCAATCGGAGTTACGGTTCAAGAGTTTTGATCAAAACAAATTCTAGTTTTCTGTCATGTTCGCAATGCGAACGCCCGTGGCGAGCACTCGCTGGCGTACTCGCACTGCGAACCCGGGGGCAAATGAATAGTCCATGAATGCTTAAAAAACACAATTTTTGACGTGGAAAGGCGGCGTATGTTCGCAGTGCGAATGGATGTTCGCAGTGCGAACCTGGGCAGCAAAAAAACACCTATAAACTTCATTTTTCAGCATTTTTTAGAGGATGGTTTTGGGGGTTTTTGCTCCAACTCCATCAAACTTCATTTCTTCATAGGATTAGCTTAGAAAACAACTGTGGAGCATGCATACGGATGATCCGGAGTGGATTGATCGTCGATCGGCGCCGACAAACCGCGAGATGTTTGGTTCATTTCTCTTCTTCTTTGTGTTTTTCTTTATGATTGGGTTGTGTATATGTATTTGCTGCAAACTCATGTATATTTGTCGCCCATGGCGTTGTATAAAACTTGCTTTACAAATCTTGATTGGTAATTGTCTCTGATTTTTGCTTTATGCGCGGGGTTTGGGTCGCGTTAGACATAACCGTCGCAAACTTCGATTAGGGACGATTGTCGGTTAGTTTCTAGACTCTAGAGATAGATTTAGAGCTAACAATCCATTTGGGTGTCGGAACTTTATGTTTCCGTGTTTCGAGGCTTCGCTCGTGAGAGTGACACGGTTGCTTGCTCAACTTTGCGTTAGACATAACCTGTGTTGTGAGCGATGCTGGGTGATTTTGAGGAGTACTGTAGGTGGAGTATAACTGGTCGGTAAGTTTAAGTTTGTGAGGAGTTGATTATATGCATTGCCGGACGAGTTTTTCTTGTTGAAGAATGAAGTTCTTTTTGTTGTAATGTTTACTTTTCTGTTTCTATGTTGAAACGATTCAAACCCAACCTCATTAACGCGAGAGACTGTCGAACGACATTCTTTCCCTCGAACCGATCTCTGTGGACACGATATAAATCCCGGAGGAAATTCTTCCGAAAATAAATATTTTTGCTTGCTTGCCGCTATATCCGCAACCAACAATAATTAAATGGAAATAAATTTAGACAAAAATGATTAGAAATTGGTTATTGAAATAGAATTTGGAAAAAAGAATAAATGATTTTTTTTAGAAAAAGATTAGGTTTAGAAATAAATATTTAGAACAATATTAGTGAATAGTTATTTGATATTGGTTTAGAAATGAAAATGATAATTGAGGATGAAAAATAAAAGCCAAAAGAGGGTGATGGAAATATCTGAGAGAATCGCTTGATCCCAACGCTCTGCCCACAACCCTAGTTAATTACTTCTGGTATCTCCTGAGAATAAGACTTAATTCACAGATAAAGCAAACAAAAACTGATAAAAAGGGTTAGCTGTGCAATATGCTGGACCTAAGATGCACAAATGAAGATGACATCTAAGGGTAAAAATTTAGGGTACAACACTGTGCCCATCCTTCAGAAACATGCTAGTATACTCCTCACATCACTGATCAATCTCTAGCCAAAACATTGCCTCCCCCCTCACAAGGAAGCAAACAACGAAGACACCTGACCGTCTTCCCTAAAGGATCACACCATTCTCAAACAGATGAGCAATCCAATACTACACTCCCTCATGCAGTAACAAGATATCCAATCTCTCAACAACTGGAATATCCAAGAAAAGCGGACTCTTCTCCCCTACTTGTTTCATTCCCAACCTGCAGATGGAAAACAAAACAAGCATCGACAGTGTTTTCACACACATGTCGCATACTAGGGAATAATATAATTAAACAACCTGGCCGGACAGACCGACCTGCTCTGATACCACTATGTAACACCCTAAACCCCCTCGACAAATTAATAATAAAATATCAGAGTAAAATAAAACATACGATGTTTAGGATGTTACTTTCAACATACACCTGCTTATGCATACGACATGTAACACATAAATATCATCAATAAAACCATACTTAATTGATCTTCTCATATAGCAGCGAAAATTCAACTAAAACATAACATGTTTAATACCATCATCAATTAAATAAAAGCCACAACAGTCAATAAAAGAAATAACGGTAAGCGTTCCAAATCCCCAATGTTACACATCACAGCAGACGCCGACTCAACGAAATAAAATAGAAAACTTCATCTTCACTAACTTCAACTCCACACTAATCTTGATTATCTGCACGCTACCTACGTAGAGGTAACATTCAAACAGAAGGGGTGCGATTCTCAAATCAACAAAAGAAATGCATAAGATAAGTATAAAAGCACATAATACATATACAACTCACCTTATCCCCACAACATCACGAAATTACAATTCACACACTCAACAGATAATCACGCGATTCTCAAATACATCACAACATAATGCAATGCAATGAGACTCACAACTCGACTAAATGCATATGGTACCAATTCGATCCCTTTTTCATGATCATAATTCCCGTCGGAATTTCCATATAAGTCACTCACACCCCACATGGGCACACGACATCCGTGATCGCTCACACCCCACATGGGCACACGATCACCTCAACAACAACAACACAATTCTATTTCAAAGAATCCGGATAAGACGCTCACACCCTACATGGGCCCATGACTTATCACACCACTTATGCAACATGGCATGCATACAACGATAACTAAATGCATATGACTAACAATAAGCCAATACATCACACCAATACTATCCAACATGCAGCATATACCTCCCAAAACATGCAACAATCGCAATCCACAGCTACAATACACATTCACGCAACCGAACTCAACATCTCAACATTCAACACATCACAACGTACACGAAAACCCAATTAACGCATCAATAGTTGGAATTATGGTATTGAAATTAATTTTAACAAAAATGATATGAAACCAGCTTTCCAACGATTCGAACGGCGACTGAAACAGACATACGGATTAAAAGTTATGAATTTTTAAAGTTAAAGAAAATTATGTTCGTACAGCAGCAAAACAACACTGTCATGCTCGCTGCGAGTTCGCCCAGCGAACTATCATTTGCTAGGAGTTCACCTAGTGAAGTCTCCAACGAACAACCCCTCCCATACAAAAACCCGAGACTCACTTTTTCTCCTCCCCATTCGCTTCTCATTCGCTTAGCGAATCTGGGGCGAACTTCTCCACCTCTCATTCTATAATTTCTCTTCTTTCCCTTCGCTCGCTACCTCATTCACTTAGTGAATCTGGGGTGAATATTCGCCAAGCGAACTATTATTCGCACGATGAAGTACGCGATTTTGCAATTCTGCAGTTGCGATTTCAGCACGAATCAACCTCAACCCTTCTCCGGTTCCACCCACAAACAGCCCCATAAATGCATATAAAATCACAGACTATCGTATAAACAAATAGGAATACATAACCCACAATTCAACCGGTCAATTTATTCATTTTTCCTCTTATCAAAACCTCCGACACGTAAAACCCCAATCCCCAAATCAACGCAAACAACACATAGGGATGATCCTAAAGGTTTATCTACCCTCATACAAATATTATGCAACCCTTAGAGATTAGAGAACCCCACCCTTACCTTAGAGTTCTTGACAAAAACCTCGGCCTCAACAATGGCTTTTCTCTTCCCTTTTGCCATAGCTCTCCTCTTTTCTCTTTTCCTCCAAAAACATGTACTGAATGATTTTCTCCTCTAATCCCCTTTTCTATTTTCTAATATTATTTTTAATTTCATAATATCTCAATATTATTTTTATTATTATTTTTCTAATTAAATAGTAATAACAATATTTCTTGATAATTCACATTAATAATATTAATCAAATATTCCTAATATTAATTAATTAATTACTACCCACACCACTCCTCTCTACACAATTGGTCACACACCCCCAACACCTTAATCTCTACAATTATAAGGTCACTACCCCATACTAAGGGCAACCCAAACACGACCAAAACACGCATAATCACACACATATACATAACATCATATAATTCTAATTACGAAAAATAATAAAATAAATCGGGGTGTTACACATATAAACCCTGTCGATACCTTGGACTTTTTCCTCACCTTTTTCATAACCCAAAAGAAAAAATGAAAAAATACATTGTACATTTCCTTCCAATCAATTCCCACCCAAAGTGCTAACTAAGACAAAACCATTCGAATGATCAGACATTTGCAGAAATTATGGTTTCTATCTTCATCACAATTATAACATAAAACACACACAAGTTCATTAGAAGTAGAGATTATACCCTTGGCCGCCAAGTGGTTTCTAGTTGGAAGTCTATCCCACATCAATCTCCACCCAAATGTTTTAGCTTTAAGTGGAACATTAGTTTGCCAAATTACTTCCATAGGAGTCTTGGGTATAACCTCCAAGCCAATGGATTAAGTCAAGCTTTTCATACTCTTATAGCACGATGAAACAGTAAAAACATCACTCCCACCACTAATCCAAACATACTTGTCAATGTTTTCCTGAGATGGCCTTACATGAATCAGCAGCTCTAGCAGGTTGCTCCATTCTTCAGCAACTATTCCTTGCAACACCTGTGACCAACCATACATATTCCAACTCCACATTCCATCATTCCAACTCCCTGAGTCACAAACTGCAGTATGCTTTTCTTCTACAACATTGTACAAATTTGGGAATGTAGGAAAAAGGGGAATGCCCATGAGCCAATTATTGTACCAGAATGATATAGCATCTCCACATCCAACCATAACGTTTATATTCAGATCCACAATGATCATCTATTTCAATATCAATGATATTTTCAAATGTGATTTTTCTTATCTTTAGTGTTATTGAGCATTGGTGGAATATTGAGTTAACATGGTTTGTGGTCACACTATGCTGGTGTTTGAATGATACTAATTCTTTTGGATTTTTTTATTGAATGATTTTTTTTTTATTTTACCATAAAAAACTAAAGTGGTTTGTTGTTCATTACACGGTTAAGTATTTCTCTCAAATCTTATAAATAATTGAAAATGTCCTTATCTAGAAATTAACTTCTGGGCGCATCATGTACCATGTTTTTTTTATAAGTTATAAATTTCACTATATCAGGTGTACTATGGAGTACACTAATCCTTACATCATCAATATATAATCAAACTCCAACATTATACTATACTCCCACAAAAATCACCTTCAAAGATATCTAAAATTTAAAGTAAAAAGTCTAGAGGAGACTTGTACGAATCATAAAATTTATATTGGATTCTATCATGGTTACATTGTAGCCACCTCCAAGAATTTACTATCACCCTAAAGGCTATGTCTTCTTGTCTTGCAGTCATCTCCCTAAAGTTCACTTGATTACACACCCACCAAATAGTCCAACATGCTATGATCCATATAAACCCCGCCGATACCTTGTACGTTTTCCTCACCGTTTTCATAAACCAAAGGAAAAAATTATCACATACATTTTCCACCTCCTCCTAATCAATTCCCACCCAAAGTGCTAACTTAGACAAAACCATTCGAATGATCGGACATTTGCAGAAATTATGGTTTCTATCCTCATCACAATTATAACATAAAACATACACAAGTTCATTAGAAGTAGAGATTATACCCTTGGACGCCAAGTTGTTTCTAGTTGGAAGTCTATCCCACATCAATCTCCACCCAAATGTTTTAGCTTTAAGTGGAACATTAGTTTGCCAAATTACTTCCATAGCAGTCTTGGGTATAACCTCCAAGCCAATGGATTCAGTCAAGCTTTTCATACTCTTATAGCACAATGAAACAGTAAAAACATCACTCCCACCACTAATCCAAACATACCTGTCAATGTTTTCCTGAGATGGCCTTACATGAATCAGCAGCTCTAGCAGGTTGCTCCATTCTTCAGCAACTATTCCTTACAACACCTGTGACTAACCATACATATTCCAACTCCACACTCCATTATTCCAACTCCCAGAGTCACAAACTGCAGTATGCTTTTCTTCTACAACATTCTACAAATTTTGAAATGCAGAAAAAAGGGGAATATCCATGAGCAAATTATTGTACCAGAATGATATAGCATCTCCACATCCAACCTTGCATGAAATTTGTGACATGAAGTTTTCTTGTTTCTTTGAGTCCCCAATCTTCATCAAATCTGCCCACCATAGAGACATCTTCTTTGTTGGCAACGAGTTCTTCTTGAGCATTATTTTATCCCTCAATCTACCATATCTACCTTCAAGGAATTTTGACCAAATGGAAGAGTGATTATTCACTAATCTCCACAGCCATTTGGATAAGAGTGCTTCATTGAAAATCTTCAAGTCTTTCACCCCCCAAACCATCTAATTTCTTTGGTAGACACACTTTTTCCCAGCCAATCCAAGGTATCTTCCCCTCATCTGCACTTCCAGACCATAGAAAATTGCGTTGGATCGCTATGAGTTCTTTTATTATCTTGGTCTGCATTTTAAAGAATGACAGATAATGGACTGGGAGATTGGTAAGTACTGCATTGATTATTGTCAGTCTGCCTCCAAAAGAAATCAATCTGCCACGCCAAGTAGCAAGCTTTGACCTGAAACAATTCACAACAGGTTCCCAAAATTCTAACATGCGATGAGTACCTCCAACTTCAATTCCCACAAAATTGAAAGGGAGGTGCCCAATGTTACAAGACAGAAAAACAGCAGCTTTATTCATATATGCTTCCTCCATCCCAACCCCAAATATCTTGCTTTTCCAAAAATTAATTATCAGATCATACAGTAATTCAAATGCCCCTAGTATCGATTTGATCCCCCATAAATTACCTACATCACCTTCGCAAACCAATATAGTATCATCAACATACTGTATTAAGTTTACTTGGCCTCCTTCTATCAGCTTATATCCTTTGAGTATGCCAGTCTCATTTGCCCTTCTCAATAACACAGCCAGCCCCTCGATAACGATTAAATAGAGGAAAGGTGACAAAGGGTCACCTTGTGTTAAGCCTCTTGAAGCTTTAAAATCTGCAGTTGTTCCTCCATTAATTAACACTGATATGTCGCAATTTAGGGCGCCTCTTTTGATCCACTGCATCCACTTTGGACAAAACTTCATGTCCAAACTTACACAGTCATAGGCTTGTTCATAATCCACTTTAAACATTAGACACTTCCCTTTGTTTCTCTTCACCATATCAATAATTTCATTGGTCACTAACACACTATCAAGCATTTGTCGCCTAGATATAAAAGCAGTTTTGTTAATGGATATCAGTTTATCCATTAAGCTACTCAGCCTTCTAGCCATCAACTTTGATATAATCTTATACACACATGTTATCAGACTAATTGGCCTATAATCTTGAAGTTTCATTGGATGTTCCTTTTTTGGTATGAGTGTAATGAATGATGATGCAACAACTTTTGGCAAGGAAGCAAACATGTGGAAATGACTGATAACATTGACAATGTCCCCTCCTACTATACTCCAACATTGCTTCAGAAATTTGAAATTGAATCTATCTGGACCAGGGCTTTTGCTTCCTTCAGTAGATGAAATAACCTCCCAAAGTTCTTCAGCCAGATACGGTTCAACCAACATGCTGTTATCCTCTGCAGATAAAGTTTGAATGTCTGATAAATCAAGGTGCACTCCAGGACCCTTATGCTTCTTTAACTTTTCTTCGAAGAAATCTTTCACATGTCTCTTCAAATCATATACCTCCTCAATTGTGTCATTTCCAGATCTCAATGCACCGATATAGTCCCTCCTATTTCTCATTTTCATCATAGAATGAAAATATTTAGTGTTAGCATCACCATCTCGAATCCAATTGCTTCTTTCCTTCTGTTTGATCATTGCTTCTTTCAGGTTTAGATTGTTCCATATTGTATCAATTGCCTCACTCCTCCTTCTTAATTCATCCTCTCCTATCTTCCCACTAATGAGCTTCAAGTTTGCCTCTATATCATTCAAACTTTTAACCCCCTCCTCTATATTCAAATCTATCCACCCAAATGTGTTCTTGTTCCACCATCTTAGTTGTTCCCTCATATTTCTCATCTTCTCAGACAAAATAAAAGTTGGACTTCCCTCAACTTGTAAACCCTGCCAGGAGGAAGCCACAAACTCTAAGAATTTAGGATGATTGAACCAGCTATTGAACATCTTGAATGGTTTTGAACCCCAGTTCTTCATACTATTCTGAATCCAGATGGGACAATGGTCTGAGATGTCCCTTTGGCCCACCCTTTGCACCCTAGCATCGTGTACCATGTTGTTCATATGATTTCATTAAAAAATGACTATAAGGGTTTCACTGAAAATTATACCCGGATACTAATACTTGCAAAATAAACAACAGATTTATCTGCAAGAAATTGTAAACTTTTGGTATTATTGAGAAATAACAATTCGCATAAAATTCCATAATATAATTGATAGGAAATTCGGCAGGAAATTGTGATGTCCAAGAGTTAACTTCCAAAATCACCCTAGAATCACCCTGATTTATTTTGAATATATGAGTATTACATGCAGAATATTTAGCAAATAATCGTTAGCAAAACATGGGAATTTTGCTGCGAAAAATTTTAGAGTGCAGTTCAACATATAACTCATGGACGTGGCGAATTAACACTTTCGAATTTTTGTAGGATTTTGGAGATAAAATATATAATGGTGTTTATACAACCGTGCAAGAAATAGATGATGGTTGGAATAAAAGAATGAGAAAAAAGATAGTGGGAGAAGTAGTATATCTTCGACCCTACAAAAATTACTCATGTCACATACAACTTGCCATATTTCATCTTTAAAAGCAGGCCACTCTTTTTTTAATCACCTTAAATAGAGACATATGAGCAATTCATAATTATTAGAATCAAATGATTATTCTCTAGTATATTAATTGGATTGAAGAAAAAATCTCTTGTAATCTATGTAATGGCATATAGGCTCTTATGGACCCATAAAACTTATCAAAATCTCACAAGCAAGGAACCTTTTGCAAGTAAAATAACTTAGCTTATAATTTATATTTCATATATATCTTTACTACAAAATTTGATCATAAAATGCTAAACAAAAAACTCCATAGTCCAAAAATTTAATACTAAATCTTAATGATCTAAAGGCTTCAAACAAATTTGCACACCATATTTAGGCTTAATAGTAAGGACAGTGATTGGTGCATGTTTATAATTCTCAGAAATAGTGAAGCTAAACCTAGACACCAACATTGCCAAAATAATCTTAGCTTCCATCATAGCAAATGATTGTCCAACACAGTTTCTTGGGCCAGAAGCAAAAGGTAAGAAACGACCAGGCATGAATGATTTTGAAGCAAATCTTTGTGGATTGAATTCATTTGCATCTTTTCCCCATAATTCTTCACTATGATGAATAGCCAATACTGGAATCCAAATTGATAAGCCTTTAGGAATATAAAGATCACCTAAAATAATATCTTGAAAAGCCATTCTAGGAAGTAGGGTTGCTGGAGGATAGAGTCTCATTGACTCATTGATTACCATATGCAACTGCAAAATTAAACTTTAGATTAGTATTTTGTTAATAAAAATATGATAATACATGAATACATTAGCACCTAACAATATTTATATAAGATAATTAATCGTATGTCTTGAGTTTGAACTCAATTTTGAACACGCAGACGCAACAATGTTAATTTTTTTAAGCTTAGAGTTTTACTGTTCATTGTAATATCGAGTGTGATAAGACTACTTACTAAAATAAAATAGTGGTTGTCCTCAAATATGTAAGTTCCTATTATATAATTTGTGTGCAAAAGATGCTTCATTTTTTTATAGTTATAATTCTTTAAGGTAATGTTGATTCTTTGACAATCTTTTGAAAAATCTATAGTCTAGTAAAAATAATCATTAGTATTCTTCACTCTTTGATTTTTCTATTGTGCCTTCTCACCTCCTATGAGTTGAACAAATATAATAAAATATCTATGAAGTGGGTAGCCATAAAACCATGTCATGAGTAGAAAATGAACCATTCATATTTTAATGGCATAATTAAAGAGTGTCAATTTAATAATAACTACCAAAATATTGTGTATTAGATTATGTAATCCTGATAATTTAATTAATACAAGATATTTATTAAGTGTCTATTTTATTTTATTTTTATTCTTCTTGAAGTATGGCTGTAAGCTTACTTTTTTTTTTTTGTAAGCAAGTTTATATTAAAAGGAGTACAAATGGTACTCAAACCTGTATACAAAATAAGAGAGGCTATGGTCACCAAAAAGAAATTACCAACCAATTGACGACTACGACAAATAGAATGAATTAAATAATCATTCACTTATGAGTATTTTTGGACACTCTAAAAGTAAGATGCCTTTCAATTTCAAGTATATTCTTAAAACTACATGCTCTCATGAAGGTTTATATGTGATATATATTTAAATCAACTATGTTTACTTTGTTAGTTTATAGAGTCATACACTTGTTTTTTTATTACTAAAGTCATATCCTAGTTAAGGTTTTTAAGCTTCATTTTTTATATAAAAGTTGTAAATAATTATTTCACAAAAATTAAAAAACATAGATAATTTTATATCAGAAACCAAAAAAATATCAAACATAATAAACTTTATACCAAAGTTCAATAAAATTTATTTAAAAAATAGTATAAACTAATAAAAATAGTTATAAATTGGTGATAAAATAGTTGTTACCAAACAATTTTTTAAATCATGAGTTTATAATTTATAAACTAACTTATTTAGTTTATAGTATAAAACAAAAACAATGATTTATTTCTAGCTTAATTCATTTTTAATTACCGTTTTAGGGTTATTGACACGCATTCAAAACAATAATTAATTTTATTATTTTTGACATATCTGTTTATCTTTTTCTATAATATTGTTAACTATTTATAAATCATTATATATATTTTTCTCTCTACGATAAATAGTCAGAAAATAATTATGACGAAGAACAAAAAATCTTTAAAAAATAAAATTAAAATAACAAATAGGGAGAGTACTAACCACATTGAGTTTGGAGAGTTGATCAATAGAAGGCATTCCTTGATTGAAAATCTCTTTAACTTCACTTCTAACTTTTTCTTGCCAAGTTGGATTACTAGCTAACAACATAGTTGTCCATGTGAGTAAGAGTGCAGTTGTTTCATGTCCAGCAAAGAAGAATGTTTTGCATTCATCCATAACTAGTTGTAGGGTTAAGCTACCACTCTTTTGAGTCTCATCTAAAAGCATTCCCAATAAATCATTCCCATAAGAATTACTTCTTCCCATTTCCAGACAATCTTTTCTACTCTGTATTATCTCCATCAAGAGTCTCTCTACCTCCATCTTCAATGACTTGATCTCTCTATTATAAGTACTAGGAAAAAACCTACATATTTTTTTTGAAAAAGCAAAATGTGTTATACACTATGTACAAAATATATTTTTTATCCATCTTTTTCTTTTAATGGAGTTAAGATGTGTATATCATATTAATTTTATGTTTTTGTTCTAACATACTTTTAATAAGCATCAAAAATTGAATAAAATATAATATATAATATATATACATATGTGTCTTTAAGGTATGCAAGATAAGTTACCGAATAAAATTTATCACGATTAGACTATAATTAAATAGAACTTCAAAAAATATTTGCCAATACTAAACCATTAATAAATAGGGTCTCTAATTATTTTTGAATGGTTGAACATAATCTAACCTACACAGAGTGTCTAAAAACTTAAGACGACTCTGAATATATAACGCAGATCTATACAATGTAAGCATACACATATATGCAAGTTTGTCTGAAGGTTTTAGAGATCTTGTATACATTATCAAGTAACATCGGTTCAAATGTCACAAAATAAAAAGGATTCTATTTGTGATTTAACGTAACAAATGTATCATGAGCCTTTATTTATTCACGATTTAATTGTGGCCAAATTTAAATTCTTTGATGTAATCCACTTTTATATTAGAGGTGAAAAATAGGTATGCCTCCTCCGTTTAAGTCCGCCTCACTAAAACTTGGAGAAAAAAAATAGAAGCAAGCATAATTGAGAGTATAAGACTAAAATCTTTATCCTTTCTATGAAAAAAAAGAAAAAAAAAAAAAAAAGAGAATGCAGAATGAGACAAACATGCGATCCCACTTACCCTAAAGACCAAACGTTACAAAAATTCTTATCAATGACCGAGTCCGGAAAAAAATAGAATGGGGGCGAGGAGGCATATGAGAAAATGTGAACCTAAAACATGGTTCGTCCCAAAAAAAAATTAGCAAAATGAACATGATTAGCGGGACGGACATGTTTTACCACCCTACTCTACACATCCATCACTGATCACCCTACTCTACACATTATTAAAGTCGGGAAATGAAGATAAAGAGAATTCATATAAACTCATAGAAATTACAAACCTGCTTCCCGGGAACCAGAGCTTTATAGTTGCTTGAGCACAAAGAGCTTGTAATTGTGTGAGAAGATGAAATATTTGTTTTCCCTTTTTATAATTTGTACCGAATTCAGTTCTTGAAATAATATCTGCAGTGAGTTTTGTGAAATATTCTCCAATTTCAACCTCACACTCCAATGTGGCATTTTGAAGTGATTCAAGCATCTCTTTAGTGCATTCCATCATGTGTACAGCATAACTCTTTTAAGTGAGAGCAAAGAAATTCATAAGAAAATCAGTGGAATACAAAAACTATATAAACCATATTTATCACTATTATTTTAACTATAATTTTATATTCTAGTCTACTTCCACAATCGCAACATAAATTATTTCAAATGTCTGCGACAGTATCACTAATATAATTGTAGCCTAATTGCAACTGCAATAGCAATCACAATTCGTAAATAATTTGTTTGAAACAAAGATTCTCTGTCGTTTGACAAATAGATTTAAGTTAACGTTTTGGATTTCAAAATCAGCATATTTAATAAATTTTAGAATCTAAATCTAACCATTATCGATATGCTGAATATGAATGTAAGGTTGATATATAGGGATTTTTCTTAAATTTTCAATACCTTAAGTTTGTCTCCCATGAATGCAGGTGAAACTAGATGGCGTTGGTGATACCAATCATCACCATTTGCCATCAACAAACCTTTTCCTATAAAATTCTTAGATCCTTGTTGTTGCTGCCATGATTTCCCAGATATTGTACTATACTTTGAGAGAAATTCCTTGATCAATTCAGTTTCGGTTAGACACACTCTTGGTTCTATTCCATTCCAATAGAAGAATCTTTTTCCTGCAAAATAATAAATATAATTTTGAAATTATTATATCGACTGACACATCACCACTAATAATAATTTAAAAAATTAATGTTAAATGTAATCAACACCTTTTTTTCAAAGATATTGATACTACGAAGTAAAAAAGAAAAACACATAAAATCATGAATTGCAATGTATTTATTCATTTTTCATACCATATTGGTTGGACCAAGCAACAAAATGAGGCAAAAGACGACCAACAACATCATGGTTGATTGATTTCATATCTTGAGAAGTTGCTTTGGAAACAAAAGATGAGATCTCTTTAAGGTTGCCTGTTAGAAACCTAGGTTTTGGACAAAACACACCTTGCCTCTCCATAATCTTCTTGATTCTTATTGGATTAAGCCAATAACATGAAATTGTGTCATACAAAACTTTAATCATTAGTGTCACAAGAATGGCCAAAAGGGTTGTGAGAATCATCATTTTCTTAGTGAAATAGTGATGATTACAGAATGGTTAAGATTACAAATGAGTATATTAGTTTGTAAGAGTTTACGGAAGAATGAATATTTGATGCTTGAGTGTTACAAAGATATATAGAGTTCAAATTTATTTATTTGTTAATCCTAGGGGGTTGGTAGACATTTGAATAATAATTTTCATTATTCTTTGTTAATCCTGGTTGCAGTTTATTAATCATGATACGGTTACAAAGATCTATTAATCTTTTTTTTTTAATTAAAGAAAATAAAATTTTTATTAATTAAAGTGTTATTTTAAGACTATGCAAATTAGGTTGAGGTTGTAAGGTTTTATCTTAAATTCAAATTGCAGTCATTAATACAAATTCAAAATTAGGGGGAAAAGTATAGCAATGAATTTTTTTTTAATATAACTTATTTTTTCAAAAAAAATACTAAATAAACCAGTTTTTCAAAAAAAATTCCAAAATGGCATGGTTTGGATTGGGGTTATAAGGGTGGCGCCATTTGGGATGACGCCTCAGTTAGAGGCCAGAAGTCATTCCAAATGGCGCCTCAGGCCAAATTAAAAGCCCTAAATTTTTGTTTAATTTATTTTATAATGGATAATAAATAAAAAAACAACATTAATTTTTTTTTAAATATTTAGTACAATAATACAAATGTTGGATACAAAAAGAAAATCAATGATTGTGCCTATTTAACCGACCACCGGTCCCACAATCAGGGGCTCTTGTTTGACGTCTCTGTCTAGCACCACGAGGTTGTTGAGGCGTGACTGGTCTCTGTGTTTGTTCAGATGGCCCCGGCGCATCAGACGATGGCCCTGGAGCATGAGACAAATTTTGCAGCATCTGTCCCCAATAGCCGGGGGGGGGGGGGGGGGGGTTGTCGCCGACAGCACTTCCGTAATCCAGCTGCATGCCCATGTTCATGTAATTTGTATGAGGGGGTTGGGTTGGTTCCATACGGTATGGTTGGCCAAAATGATGCATTGATGGGTGTTGGTATTGATGCAGTGGTTGATGTGGGGTTTGATAGTTGAAAAGAGGGGGGGTTTGTTGGGTGTATGATGATTGTGGTTCTGAGTGGTAGGAAGATGGGGTCATCATTTGTGGGGGACTCATGTGTGGGGCGTTTTGGTGGGCTTCGGTAGGTTCGAATGACTCGTCAGGGCTATAGTAAGGGTTTTGTTGTTGTGGTGGAGAGGTTGGTGAATGATGTTGGGCATATTGTTGGGAGGAAGACGCAGGTTGGCGGGGGTCAACTAGATACGTCGGCTGAGAGAGGAAAGGTTGTGGTGTGGTAACAGACCTAAACCAGCTCATATATAGTTCTGTTGGCCGAGCAGGTTGTACAACGGGGTCTGTTAAGACGAGCTGGTGGCGCATCTCCCACTGGTGACATAACGCTGCTGCAAAGTTGGTCCACACACCATCCTTCCACTGCGTGTCGACTCTGCGTAGGTGCCACTTTCCCAAGTTGGTAGGATCCACCGGAATGTCCTGATGCATACCGAATTGTAGTTTCACTCGGTCGCTTTGGTGCATCTCAACAGTTGTGAACCGAATTATTGGTGTTTTCGAAGTCCACACAGCAGCATCATTTGCGTTGGGCTGGTGGTCGAGATCGTCGTAAGGCCTCCAGACAAACTACAAGAAAAAATAGTTTAATGAGTAAGTATACAAAATGTTAGAAATATCTATGGATGAAATGTTACAAAAGTTGTAGGGAAATATACGTCGTCAGGGCCAATGTGGTCTAGTAGGTTGCGGTAGACTGTTATGGCGTTCCGGAGGTTTCTATCGTAGCTCATTTTCGGAACTGCCCACCTGAAAATGTAGTTAGAAAATGAATTAGTTACACTTGAACATATCAGTATAGGCGCATGGATGTGTATAGTCTTACCTTAATGTGTATGGAAATGTAAATGGGTTCCGGTTTATTGGAGCTAGTGTTGGCATTCTCGACCAACCCCACGCCTGAAGGAGATAGGCGCAACCATAAAATGTACACGCATTTTTTTTGGCATTTTTGCAGAGTGCACTATACAGATGTGCCAGGACAGCTGAACCCCAACTATATTCGTGTACACTGTTAATGTTAGACAACAACGGGAGATACATAATATTTACAGTGTTTCCAGTGCTCTCTGGAAACAAAAAACGACCGAACAATAGCAACAAATAACATCTAGTTTTTTGTATTAAGTGTAAGGGGAGGGAATCCTCGTCAAATACGATGGAGTCATGGTATTCCCTAAGGCGTTTTAAGTTAATACCTTGCCCCCTACACCTACCGTCGGGTGAAGGCTCAATTTCTTCAATCTCAAGGGGGGTGCCCAACAAGTCGCAGCAAAATTGGCTATTTATATTTACGGGGCCGTTGACGGCCATGCCATATATGCGGAGGCCCAGTAACATATACACGTCTTGTAGAGTGACCGTGCATTCACCAAAAGGAAGGTGAAAGGTGTGGGTCTCCGGCCTCCATCTTTCTAGTAAGGCCATAATGAACTTTGGGTCTACATGGTATGATGGGATTTTTATCACATCTCCGAATCCACATCCTGTTAGATATGGTTCAGTGATAGGGTCGTGAGGGAAGTATGCGTGCCCACGATAACGGAACCTTGAAACCTCCTGAACAAAAAAAACAAGCAAAATTACTAACAGAATAAAAGACATCAAGGTTTAATATTGTAAAACAAAATACTACAAGAAAACTTACGAAGTCTTCAATGTTTTCCGGCGTTCCTCGGTGGTTGCTTCCCATCGTGAGTAAAGCCATTTTCGTAACTGGTTGTGAGATGCAAAGGTTTGGGATGCAAAGGTTTCAGAAAATAAGAGAAGAAGAAGTGAGAGTAGTTTGGGATGAGATGAAAATTGTAAATGTGAATGGGTTTTTATAATGGTGTGGGGGAGTCACATGTGTAGGCATGCATGCTTCTTAACCTTTGCAGTCTGCCATGTGTAGGCATGCATACTTTCTTAGCCTTTGCGGTCTGCCATGTGTAGGCATGCATGCTTTCTTAGCCTTTGCAGTCTGCCATGTGTAGGCATGCATGTGTAGTCATGTCAACAGTGGCCTGAAACAAAAATAATGGAGCAGAGGCATGCGAATGAACAGTATATGCAGTGTATAGGACTACACATTCATCAGTCTAGAGGCATGTGAATGAATAGTAGATACAGACTATAGGCCTGCAAATTCATCAGTCTAGAGACATGTGAATGAATAGTATACGTTTTAAAATTAAAAAAAACAGTAAACAATTTAAAATTAAAAAATAAAATAAAAAAACATAAAATAAAATTAATAGTCCACGTTTTAAATTAAAAAAAAAAAAATAGAATGCACTGAGGCGCCATCTGGGATGGCGCATCTCAGTTGATTTTTTTCAAAGTTAATTTGGCCTGAGGCGCCATTTGGAATGGCTTCTAGCCTCTAACTGAGACGCCATCCCAAATGGCGCCTCCCTTATACACCCTATCCAAACCATGCCATTTTGGAATTTTTTTTTGAAAAATTGGTTTATTTAGTATTTTTTTTGAAAAAATAAGTTATATTAAAAAAAAATTCTATAGCAATAGTATAATGTAAAATGTTTTTTTTTCCCATAAAATATAACAAATTAGTAAACTGAAATTATTCTATATGGCAAATATATATTTTCTTTAAAATTATTCTATATATCATATTTGAAATTTGACTGATATATTACATTGTAAACTGACTGAATATGACAAATAAGTAATATGTATGCAATATATATTTTCTTTAAATTTATTCTATCTATCACATTTGAAATTTGGCTGATATATTACATTGTTATATATAGTATAATATATTATTTTCTTTATTTATTTATTTTCATAAAATACTATTGGTATTGCTAATTGATGTTAATTTGTTGTCTAGTATATTGCATTATTAGTACTATAACATAACTAGAAGAATATTAACCCACGAGTTTGATTCGAAATGCATATATTTGATAAAGATTAGCGTAAAAATAGATAAAATTATATTAACTGTATATAAAAAACAAAGCATATATACTTTACCACATATTTTGAAAAACTTATTTGTATATAACGTTTGATGTTGAATTAATACATCGACTATTTTCATCAGTTATCAACAACTTCAATCCTCCTTTTAAAGCACCAAAGGAATATAAACTATAATATAATTAAGTGATTGACTTTGACTCTTATTAACTGTCATTCCAAAAGAAACAACAAATGGAAATTGTATTCACTGAAATATGAAAGGAATTCTAACATCGAATAGTATTAAGGACAATCAAGGTATAAAAGTCTTATCTACGATATTCCTTCTTGAGATAATCTTTCATTCAACAACATACTTTTTCATCTTGGTGATTATTAGTCGAGTTTCATTGTACAATCCTGACATAACCTTTCTTAATAACTTTACTGGTACGCCAACTTTAAATTTCAACTTGTCGTTTGCAAGTGCAAAAGTATTAATTGTGTTCAAGAATTCTGGTGTATGACTGTCATATACTACATCAATCTCTGAATTGGAGGAATATAAACTATCATAACTCAAATATACTTTTTCTTCGCCAATAAATAAATCAAACTGTTCTGGACTGGGCCTAAGGCTGGGCCACCGTCGGCCACGACCCAACCCAAGTCTTCGTCGGGGAGGTCCCAAATAACATCCAGCCCATCTACGCGACAGGTAGCCCACACACTTCCCCCCCACCCCCCGCGATCTCCACGTGCCCCCCACGCGGGGACATGTCATTAGGCAACTACCCACTTCCGAAAGAACTGGTCAGCCCACCTTCCAAAGATCATGCGGCAGTTGCTCCAGGGTGAAGACCACGTGCTGGTCTTTCCTACGCCACGTAAGCCTGACAATTACTCGTATTGGGCCTTGCGATCCAACCCAATGCAAAGTAATCGTTGGCCCTGCGCTAGGGGCACATTATAAATACCATCTTTCACTAGAGGGTCAGGTATTTCATTATTTACACTCTTTCTCTGTACTTGCGTTGTTTACTCCGTCCTTGACTTTGGCATCGGAGTACCTTGCAGGTACACCCCCCACCTCTTCACCACCACCGGAGAATAACGGAGCTCACGAAGTGTTGTTGGCTACTAATCCAATTCTGATCAGGTACGATCAGTGGCGCCGTCTGTGGGAAACTTTGCTTCCTCGTTCTTCCTCCCGTAGAAACTCAAGAACCAAAGCAGCTTTCAATCTCTGACGAAACGACGTCAACGCTCCAGACTCCGCCTTCACCCCATTCACCAACGGGGACGATCACGACCCCAACGTGACTGTTCATGTCGAAGAAGGCGACACCAGGGACGGGCATACTGCCTCTCCCTCCTCTAATGATGTGGACTTCAACGCCTCCCGATACTTTGATAGCCTGACTGTCTACCAGCTGATCCCTGCGCCACCTAATGCTGATCCGACCACGGTGGCTCTGTCCGCAACAATCAATCCGGTAAATCTGATGATCTTCCAATTGAATGAGAAGATAGGAGTGCTCGAGAGGGAGCGGCAGTCACGCTCTCCCCCGCGGAGACATCGTCGCCCCGTTTCTCGCAGTCCCTCTCCTCCCCCGCGAAGGACATGACACGATGACTCTCGGAGCCCCTCTCCACGGAAGCCTGGGCGTCGTCCGCGTTTGGGACGAACCCATCCCATGGTTACCCAGAAGTGCGATCAGTCCCCTCCTCAGAAGGAACGAAGTTCCCCCGCTCACAAAAGGAACAAGGCTGACCGGTACGGCGAGAAGCCAAAGAACCGACCAAGGAGTCCTCCCCGACGGAGCAGGAACGACCGAGGCGACCAGTCCCCGTCGCGATCACCTATCAGGAACGACGAGGACGACCAACACACCCTGCTGTCCAGGGACATCATGGAGACCCCCTTGCCGGTCAGGATGGAAAAACCCCCACCCTTGGTGACATATGATGGTACGAACGACCCAGATGACCACATCGAAAGCTTTGACGCGATGCTCGACTATCGGAACATCCGGGGAGCCATCAATTGCAGGCTTTTTCCCACTACCCTGAGGAAGGGTATTATGGCGTGGTACAAAAGCCTCGCGCCCAAATGCATCACCTCCTGGAGAGAACTGAAGAGGCAGTTCTCCAGGCACTTCACCGCTTCCCAGCGTCACCCAAAGACGGAAGCATCCCTGGAAGCCATCATCCAGGAAAAAGACGAGTTTCTCCGGGATTACATAAAGAGATTCACCCGAGAAGCTGTCCAGGAATCCACCTCGGACGACGTAAAGAAATTCTTCATCGAGCGAGGAATGCGGCCTCGCACCGAGTTCACCAAGGTTGTCGGCATTGAAAGGCCCAACACCTTGGAAGCGCTCCTCCACAAGGCCCAAGCATACATCCAGTATAAGGAAATAGAGGTCACCCATTATGCCCGCGATTCGCGGAATCAAGAGGGCACCAGAAGCTCTAGGCACGAGGACTCCCCGTCCCCCGACGAGGCGGGGAAAGAAGAAGAGAAGACTGACCCCGAGACCCTCGAGAGCCGAGAGGACCAGCAGGCTGTTTCACTGAGTACACGCTACTCACTGTTCCCCGTGAGCACATCCTGGCTGAGTGCATAAACTCGGAATTCCATAAAGGAGGTGTCCACTTTCCGAAGCCGACACCCCCTAAACCAAACGTCGACAAGTCCAAATATTGTCGGTTCCACAGGAGCCACGGGCATGTCACAAAGGATTGCATCTACCTCAAGGATGCAATAGAAATCTTGATCAAAGAGGGGCACCTCAAGCAGTACACGAAGAGGAGCGATGCCCCCCGACAAGAGACCCGGGAGACGAAAAGGATCGAGGAGGCAACCCCGTCCCCCGGAGAGAACGGACTACAAGTCGCCCTGTGTGTCACCCGACCAGAGGACTTCTACTTACCCTGCGAGCCCGACACGCTTGTGACCGCTCGCAGCCCATGAGAAAGCTTCCCCGCCGCCATGGTCATATCCGGCAGAGGTTTCAACAAGGTCTCGGTGGGGTCGATTAAACATAAGTTTGACAAGTTGATAAAAGCGAGCTCGGCGCAGAACTCCACCTTTGAGAAGTTCCAGGGAAGGTCGAATCCCATCACCTTCTACCTCGAAGAATTGTCGGGCGGCGCCCCTAACTCCAACATGCCCCTCCTGATCAGAGCATAGATGGCAAACATTTATGTCCGTTGCATCTTGGTCGACCTAGGGAGCTCGGTGGACATAATGTATGCCCACCTATTCACTACCCTCCAGCTCAATGAGACGCATCTCACCCTTACGTGGGCTCAGATGTGCAGGGTTTCAACGGCACCACCAACATACCATGGGGCTATGTCGAGCTGATGGTAACTTTCGGGCTACGTCGTTTTGAATGTTTGTTTTGATGTGTGATATACAGAGGAGTATCTTCCTACAGAGAGATTTTGATTTCCTCTGAATGGAATGTTAATTTTTTTGTGCCTTGATCAAAGCCCAAGGTTGAAGCTAAAAGGTTGATTGACTCTACTGGGGAGATTATTATTTGTCTTGTACAAAGCCCAAAATTGAGGCAAAAGAGAGACTGACTCTTTTGGGGATATCATAATACAAAGCCTAAGAGAAGGATAGAAGGAATTGACTCTTCCGAGGAAATATTTTATCTGTCTTGTACAAAGCCCAATATTGTGGCTAAAAAGGATTTTTTGACTCCACTGGGGAATATTTGTATGTGTCTTGTACAAAGCCCAAGATTGTGGCTAAAAGGGGAAACTGACTCTACTGGTGAGAGGTTTTATTTGTCTTGTACAAAGCCCAAGATTGAGGTTAAAAGAAGATTGACTCTGCTGGTGAGATTCCATATGTGTCTTGTACAAAGCCCAAGATTGCGGCTAAAATGGGAAACTGACTCTACTGGTGAGAGGTTTTATCTGTCTTGTACAAAGCCCAAGATTGAGGCTAAAAGAAATTGACTCTGCTGGAAAGTATGATTTGTCTTGTACAAAGCCCAAGATTGAGGCAGAAAAGAGGATTGACTCTGCTTAAGGAGATTTATTGGTGTCTTGTACAAAGCCCAAGATTGAGGCTAACTTTTGCTGAAGAAAAGAAGGATCATTATACAAAGCCTAAGAGGAGGCTGACAATGATTGACTCAGTCAAAGAGTGTTTTTTATCTGTCTTGTACAAAGCCCAAGATTGAGGCTAAAATAGGATTTAATCAACAAGAGAGTACTTTAAGAGCCTTATACAAAGCCTAAGAGGAGGCTAAAAGGAATTGACTCAACAAGAGAGTGCTTTTTACTTGACTTAACAAGAGAGTGTTTTGAGAAAGAAGATTGACTAAAAAAGAGAGTGCTTGAAAAGGTGATTGACTCAACAAGAGAGTACATTTGTTTGTCTTGTACAAAGCCCAAGATTGAGGCTGAAAGAGGTTAACTCAACAAAATAGTGCTTTTGATGCTAACTCTACTGAGGAAAATCATTATATAAAGCCTAAGAGGAGGCTGTCTTCTGCTGAGGATTATTGAGATCCAAAGGCATGTCCAAAGTGGGGAATCAACTCTTGCTGAGGATTACAGAAGAGTTGAGGTATCAGATGCCTTGAGGTTCTGATAGGCTAGTGTTATGCTGATGATAAGCTGACCCTAGCTGGGGAAATTTAGGATGAAAGACTGAGTTTTAGAACCTATGAGGGTTTTAACTCCACTGGAGATTAATTAAATGATCAGGGTTTTTTCCTGTGTTTGTAGGGAACTTGAGAATGTCTTTGAGATCCAAGAGGAGATGAGACTGTCCAAGTCTACTCTTATGAAAATGTTTATCTTTGTATGATGCCCAAGAGGAGGCTGGTGTTTTAATGGATGAGAATCAACCCTAAAATTGGTTTGAGGTTTTGACTCTTTAGAAAGACTGCTCTAACAAAGGATGACTAGGTTGTGTCCTACACCTTTAAGAGGTCTTTGGTCCTTGTATTAAGCCCAAGAGGAGGCATGAGAACGTCTAAGAAGCCTGAGGGCCCTTGTACAAAGCCCAAGATGAGGCTGGGATGCTTTTAGGAAGCGTGTGGGTCCAAACTTAAGAAAATTTCAAGAAAGGTTTCACCGAGAATAATCCTTTCTTTAGTGAACAGTTCTAGGGTTTGAAGAAATTCAAGAGAGGTTTCACCAGGAATTAATCCTCCCTGGGGGAAATGAATTTCTTTTACAATTTTTTAATAGTGACAGTCTGGGAAAAAATTCATCGGGAATAATGCATTTCTCTTTGTTCCATATTGTATAAGCCCAAGAGGAGGCAAGCCTGTATCTGGAATTCCTATGGCGAACTAGTTTTGACTGTGTTGAAAGAGTGACCACTGGCTTTATCTAGTTCTAGACCTAATTGCCGGGGAAAACTTTAAGCAGATAATATACATGCATATATATACAGATGAAATATATACTGTATGTAAAAGAGGGTAGGAGGACTTATAGGTGAGCAAGCTTCCAGCACAAACAAATATATATATATATATATATATATATATATATATATATATATATATATATATATATATATATATATATATATATATATATATATATATATATCTGTGTGTGTGTGTGTATATGTGTGTGTGTGCAAATATGTAAAAGAAAGCTGATAAAACTTACAGGTGAGCAAGCTTCCATTGTAACAGCTGTATGGTTAGTTGTTCAAGAAATTAAAGAAAGTTTTGATAACAACTAAAAATTAGAACCTAAATCAAAAGGGAAAGTTGTTGTTGAAAAGAAGATTGGGGCTTATACTCAAGGAGAGGCCCAGATGAAAAACAGTAATCGTACCGTTATTCTGAAGACTGTATCGGAACTTATACAACGACTGAGGCCCAAAAAGGTTTATTTACAAGAGATAGGTCTTACACTCTATTAGAGGCCCAAAGTTTATTTTTGTACAAGAGATGGGGCTTACAACGCAAGGAGAGGCCCAAAAAATAACAATGATTGCACCGTTGTTTTAAATGTTGTACCGGGACTTATACAATGACTTAGGCCCAAAAAGATTTTCTATACAAAGAGATGGGTCTTAAACTCTATCAAGAGACCCAAAGTGTTTGAAAAAGAAAAGAAATGAGACTTACAACACAAGGGTAGGCCCAGTTGAAAATTGTTTTAAAAAATTGGCGATCGCGCCGAGATTTTATCGGGACTTATACAATGACTGAGGCCCAAAAAGGTTTCCTGTACAACAAGGGATGGAACTTACACTCTATTAGAGGCCCAAAGTGTTTTTTTGAAGTTTGGAAAAATCAAGAATTAGAGAAAACCCTAATTTTGAATTAAATGGATAATTTTCAAAGGAAATTAAACAATAAATGATATAAAATACCAAATATATTCAAAAACAAATTGTATACTTTGAAAAATATATTGAGAAATCATGTTTAATCACATGAAAGCTTAAAATTCATTTGAAGTTGAAAAATCAAGAGAAAGAAATATGTTTAGATGTTTAAAAAACAAATAAAACATAATTCTTTACAAAAATACCAAATATGTGAAATAAATAATTTTTTGTGAAATTTTTGTAGAATAATAAATTTTAACAGTTTTGTGAATTTTCAAAAAAAGAACCAATAAAAAATGATTAAAATTGAGAGAGAAATTAATTTTGGGATTAATTAATAAAAACCGTGAAAAAATGAAAAATAGCAAAAAGAGAGAAAATGGCAAAATGGTCTGGGTGGGTGTTGAACCTACGGCCTTTCATCCAAACACACATGCGCGCTACCACTGGGGTGGTGATACATCCGTGTATCAAAACCACCCCATAAACATACATGGGTGACTTGGTTTTCAGGGCTTGCCAAGGCAAAAAACCAAGTCTTGGTGGATTTGCATGAAGGCTCTAACTTCTTCAATTCTCCATGGATTTTGACAAAATTTAGGTGCATCCTGCCTAGAATTTCATGATGAATCCAATGGTGCTTTTGGAAATTTTAGAAAATGTTTCCATTTTAAAATCCGATAGTGATTTCAAAATAGGCCTAGATTTGCATGTTCTATTCTATCTCATTGTACAGGCAATAATAGCATGACAAATTAGTTCAAACACAACATATATGACACGTATGAGATGTCCATGATCAATGGACATCAAAGCAATGCATGATTTAGAGAGTTCAAGTTGTGATGCACTTACCTCTTGAAGCTCCTTGTGCTATCTGTCAAGTTCCTTGTGCCAGAAGTAATCCAATGCTTTAGACACTCTTGATTGACCCCTTAGAAGTTTTTAGGATGATCGAAACCAACTGGAATCATCAGGAACAAGTAATGACTCTTTCTTACAAAAGGGGCAAAAGTGACCAAGATAGTAACTCTCTCAAATGATGTTTCAGATGAGGGAAACTAATTGGGACAGTTTGAGGATGATATTTGGAGAGTGTTTGAGGTCTGGTTTGGTTTTGGAAGTGAGTGAATCAAGACATGGCTTGAAAAATGCAGAAAAGTCAAAATTTGAGGTTTTGGAGGTTGAATTTCTGATTTTGGTGTTTCAGATCAAGGGTGAGTGTTTGAACAACTTAGATATAATACATTGGATATGTTTGGATCATGAGCTGTAGTGGAATTGCTCTCTAACTCAAAAACTCAAAGATGACTTGCAAAAGAAGGTATTTTGGCCTAATGAGAGATATTTTGAGGAAAGCAAGTGTTGTAGTGCTTTGGTGTACTCAAACTGACCATAAATGAGCTCTATTTATAGTAGAGAAAGTTTTTTTTGCAAGCAATAGTGAATGGCAACTTGGACAACCCATTGGCCAATGGTTGCATAAAGGAATTCTAGTCTTCCGTGATCATTGACTTGAGATTAGAGCACATGCCTATGGTCTTCTGCTGCAGGAATAAGGCTTGACTCATTCAGTTAGGTTTGCTTCAGTTCATGCCACCTTGATGAATCCATTAAATGCTTGATGCCAAATTTGAAATTCAAGGTTTATGTCATGATGATTTTGCACATGGAAGGCTAGGTTCTTGGCATTTTGTTATATGGATTAGATCACTCACTCATTTGTGTTGAATTTGGATAGAATTTGAATGATCAAGATGTCCAAAATCAGTTTAAGGAATCGTGGGGTGCAAGTTTGCACCAAAACCTGTCTTGAAAACAGTTGCAGCAAGGCAACTTGAGCGATCCACAACTCCTAGCTCCAATGGAATTTGATGGAGTTCTTGGACTATTTAGAAAGCTCTCATGACATACTTCAACTTTGATGTTCAAGGTTGGTCTTGGTTCAGCTTGGATCAAAGTGAAAAATGCCTCTACATTTTGGAAAAAGTGGGACAAATTTTGACTTATTGAAAATTTCACTAAGTGTTGGAAAAATTTCCATTTTCATGTTTTCGTGATTTTGATCAATCCATAATTCAAAATCCATTAGGATTTGGAATCTCTTGTAGTTGACATATTTGAATTATGTCAGATGAACTTTCATTTGAGCTTTGAATGGGAGAAAAAGGCCTTGTGGTTTAGGAGTTATGACCTTGCAAAGATGGTACAAAATCACTTTTGTTCCATAACTTAGAAAAATTTTGGTTTCTCAAGGTTGCCCCTTTTGCAAGAAGCCTCACTTTTCTTGATTTTTCTTGATGGATGATGATCAATACCATACATTAACATTGTTTTTTACTTAGGGGAACCATATTTGTGAAAAATTCCAAAAAGTCAAACTTGATTTTGGGCACAGTTGACTTTTTGTCAGATGAAATCCAAACTGTGTGATTCTTTGTGCAATCAAGTTCTTGACCTAATTCAAACCTAATGGATGGATTCCATAGGTGTTTTAGGGTGTCTTGAATCATGTCCCAAGGTTTGGGAGCATGTCTTGGTCAAAAGTCAAAGATACAGTTGACTTTTTCTTCAAAACCCTAATTGTGGTCCAAGTGAAATTGAAACTTGTGGATCAAGCTTCTTGGATCAATCCATTGTTGTAAATGGATCAATGTGGTGTATTTGAGGCCCTGAAATCATGTCTTGAGGTCTTGGCTCAGGTTTTGTCCCAAAAGTCATCTTAGGGGTGAATTAAGTCAAGAAACCCTAATTCCTGATTTTTTTATTAATGCATCCCCTGAGGCTAAATTGACTTGATGTTTGGGTCCATGAGGTCCCTTGGAGTATCTTGGGTTATGCTTTAAAGTATTGGCTCATGCCTAGATGAAAACTTTCATTTGGAGGCCTTGGTCGACCAAAACCCTAATTTGGTGACACTGGCGATCTCGAGGCTTGATCCACTTAGAATGTTGCAGCTTTGTGCTTGATTCTTGATATGGGAGACCTCTTAATCCTTTGTGGGTGCTTAAGAGGTTTAGAAAAGTTGAAGATCATGTCATTTCTTGAATATCCTTTGTCTAAGTGCCTTGAGAAGGCTTAAAACCCTAATTCTTGATTGTAGTGGATGCTCGACAATCGTGGAGGAGATTGATGAGGCATGAAGGTACATCCATATTGTGGTGATGATTTGCACAATGATGGGAAATCTTGGTGGTCAAAATTTGGGGTATGACAGATGCCCCTATTTAATCTTCTTGGACCCGAAGGTGTGAATGACGAAAGTATTCGGACATTCAGGGTGCAAGAGGATTAAATATCGAAATACCCGAAATTTTGACGGTGGTTAAGAATGTTAGCGGCTTGCTCATCCATCTTCTTTTTCTAAGAAATGATACCTAGAAAAGGGTAAAACTTCCTCTCGATCCTGGTCTTCAGCCATAGAACTAGTCTCAGTTTCTTGATAAACTTCCCCTCGATCCTGGTCTTCAGCCACTGAACTGGTCTCAGTTTCTGAAATAAACTTCCCCTTGATCCCAGTCTTCAGCCACGGAACTGGTCTCAGCTTCTTCTTATCGAGTTTCTTCTTTGACAAGGGATACCATGTGTAGCATTTTTCATCAAACTTCTCGCCGAGTTTTACTAGGGAGACACCATTTGACGGAAAAAGTTTTGAGTTTAGACTCGCTGGGGGTACCCATTTGTCTGAGCTATAGAAGTGTTCAAACTTCTCCGTGGAAGACGCCATTTTTTAACTCTACTGGGGAAAACGAGTCTCTTGAGAGACTATTTTTCGCTTGGGGATACTACATCATACTTTTCTGCGAGATTTTTTTCGGAGAAATGCCATGTGATGTGATCCAATTTTGAGGTATTGATGACATCATTAATATTGACTTTCTCGGGAGAAAAACCAATGTGTTGCTGAGAGTCTTCGCTTGAGAGGCTATCTCTGTGGATTTTCCTTAATCCGGGAAAGCGAAAATATCATCTTCAATGGTGAAGAGTGACGTTTATCGAATGTCTTCTTGCCTTTCAAAGGTTCAAGTTATCATAGTGGTCGAGGACCATCTCCAATCCAGAAATAAACTGGGGGAGAGAGATTGTTCAGACAAAACATTTCCTGATGAGGAAAGAACTGACAACTCGATTGATAAGACGACTTTATCACTTGGGATAAGACTGACCAGAGTGATAGTAATGCAATATGATTATGAATATGAATCAATAATGCATGATGTATGTATGTTTATGCTGACAAAACTGATGCGACATACTGACTAATAGATGAACATAGCTGGATACTCGACCACTACGAGGGATGAAAAGCACCATTGGTTCAAAATAGCATTCCTGCCTTGCTTAAGAGAGGCGGTCCCTGTGGTGGTGAAGGAATCATCAATCGGTCTTAAGAGGTAAGAACTCTGTCGGGGATATCAGATGGGATATTTCATCTGACTCAGTTGATTCTTCATTCAGGTGCACTGGTTTAGAAGGAGTACTTTGATTCATCACTTTGAGGTTCAATCACCTCTGGAGAAGCTATCGATGTACTTTTTGAAGTTCACAGTCAAAAGGAATTGCCATCTTTATTTTAAAAGCAGAAAAATTTTGACAAGTAAATTCATTTTTGTTTTATTTCAAGAATCGTTGATCATGTTAAAATGTCATTCTGTAAAGCTAAAAAAAATGAGAATTGCAAACAAAAGCACTAGGGCTCAAATTTTATTGATAAGATGGAAATCAGCCAAGCACGTGATCCCATAGAGTATTTACAAAGTTTAGAAAATGGCAATTTTAAGGGAAAGGGGCTACGTTGAAACATAACAACCGTTATCCTTCTACCAACTTTGAATTCTGGACATCCTGAGCTTCTGTCGAAGATGACCTTGACTGGAAGTTTGTCGGATGGTATTACCGTTGGGGATTTAACCTTGTCGGATGTAGTTACTTGCCATTAATCCCTAACTTTTGCCTGGATTATACTTTGAGATTTCCAATCCATCGGGATGATTTTTGCTTATGTCTCTAATTTTTGCCTGACCACCCTTTCGGGTTTTCAATCCACCGGAACGTTTTTTTTAGGCGAAGTATTTCTTGACTACGTCAACATTTGTGGGGTAGGTAAACTCCTCTCCATCCATGGTTGCGAATCTCAAGGCGCCGCCTGAGAAGGCTTTCTTGACCACATAGAGGCCATCATAGATCGGTCCATTTGCCCTGGGAATCAGTGAGGAATGATTGTATCTTCTTGAACACAAGGTCTCCTTTCCTGAAGACACGGGGTCAGACATTTTTGTCGAACGCCTTCTTTATTCTCTGCTGATACAATTGACCATGGCATAGAGCCATTATTTGCTTATCTTCGATCATATTCAGTTCGTCGTGTCGACTTTGACACCATTCAGCCTTTGTTAGCTTAGCTTCCATCAATACCCGGATTGATGGGATCTCTACTTCTATGGGAAACACTGCTTCCATGCCATATACTAGAGAGAAAGGGGTTTCCCTTGTTGAAGTGCGGACAAATTTGCGATAACCGTGAAGAACAAAGGGTATCATCTCATGCCAGTCTTTGTAGGTTATAACCATCTTTTGAACGATCTTTTTGATGTTCTTGTTAGCCGCTTCTACCGCCCCGTTCATCTCAGGTCGGTAGGGAGATGAGTTATGGTGTTCGATCTTGAACTCAACACACAACTCTTTCATCATCTTATTGTTCAGGTTCAATCCATTATTAGTAATGATCTGGCTTGGAACACCATATCGGCAGATGAGATTGTTCTTGATAAATCAGACCACCACTTGTCAGGTTACATTGGTGTATGATGCTGCTTTAACCCACTTGGTGAAGTAGTCAATGGCTAACAGGATGAACCGATGTTCGTTCGAAGCCTTGGGTTCGATCATGCCAATCATGTCGATTCCCCATATGGAAAAAGGCCATGGAGAAGAAAGAAATTTAAGATGCATTGGCGGTATATGGATCTTGTTAGTGTATATCTGACACTTATGACATTTCCTCATGTACTTGTAGCAACCGGATTCCATTGTCAGCCAATAATATCCTGCTCTCAGAATTTTCCTTGCCATTGTGTGTCCGTTGGCATGAGTGCCAAAGGATCCTTCGTGAATCTCTTTCATCAACATGTTTGCTTCTTGGTTGTATACGCACCGAAGCAAAATCATGTCGAAGTTTCTCTTATAGAGTGTATCACCGTTAAGGAAGAAGTTGCCTGCCAGTCTTCTGAGAGTCTTCCTATCTTTTCTTGATGCCCCAGGCGGGTACTCTTGTTTCTGAAGGAAGCATTTGATATCATGATACCAAGGTTTGTCGTCTATGACTGCTTCAATCGTGAGGATGTAAGCGGGCCGTTCTAGGCGCATTATGTCAATCTTAGGTACGTCGTTCCATTGACCTACACTAATCATGGAAGAGAGGGTGGCTAGTGCATCAGCCATGTGATTTTCTTCACGAGGAATGTGATGAAACTCGATTTTGTTGAAGAATGGTAACAACCTTCTCGCGTAGTCTTTGTAAGGAATCAATCCTGATTGATATGTGTTCCAATCTCCTTTGATCTGATTGATAACCAGGACTGAGTCTCCATACACATCCAAGTTCTTAATCCTCAAGTCAATAGCTTCTTCGAGACCCATGATACAAGCTTCGTATTCGACCTCATTGTTTGTGCACTTAAAATTTAGTCTGGCAGTGAAAGGAATGTGGGTACCCTGAGGTGTTACGATGATTTCCCCAATTATGTTTCCATAAATTTTGACAACTCCGTCAAAGATTAGTCCCCATTGGGAACTTGGTTCTGGCCCTTCACTGGGTAGTGGTTCATCGCAATCTTTCATTTTCAAATACATGACATCTTTGTCTGGGAAGTCAAATCCTACTGATTCCTGATCGTCAATCGGTTGATGAGCCAAATGATCGGCTAAAATACTTCCTTTGACGGCTTTTTGAGCATTGTACTCGTTGTCGTATTCTGATAACAACATCTGCCAACGGGCAATCCTTCCCATGAGAGCAGGCTTTTCAAATACGTACTTGATTGGATCCATTTCGGAGATTAACCAAGTAGTGTGGCAAATCATGTACTGGCAAAGACGTTTGGCTGCCCAAGCCAGAGCACAACAAGTTTTCCCGAGCATAGTGTACCTAGTTTCACAGTCGATAAATTTCTTGCTCAAGTAGTAGATGGCAGACTCTTTTCTTTTGGTTCCGTCTTGTTGGCCAAGTACACAACCCATGGAGTCTTCCAAGACTGTTAGGTAGATGATTAGTGGTCTTCCTTCCACTGGAGGTGACAGGATAGGTGGATTCAATATATATTCTTTGATACTGTCGAAAGCTTTTTGGCAATCTTCTGTCCACACACAACTTTGATTCTTTATGAGTAGTTTGAAGATTGGCGTGCATGTCGTGGTCATGAGGAATATAAACCTTGAGATGTAATTCAGATGCCCCAAAAATCCTCTGACTTGTTTTTCAGTCTTTGGAGAAGGCATTTCTTGAATGGCCTTGACATTGTCAGGTTCAATCTCAATCTCTTTCTAGCTGGCGATGAACCCTAAAAGTTTTCCTGAGCGGACATCGAATGTGTATTTGTTGGGATTCAAGCGGAGTTTGTACTTCCTCAGACGCTCGAATAATTTTAACAGGTGGGTCACATGCTCCTCTTCTGTTTTAGATTTGGCAATCATATCATCGACATACACTTCAATTTATTTGTGCATCATGTCATGAAACAGAGTAGTCATGGCCCTTTGATAGGTTGCCCCGACGTTCTTCAAGATGAACGACATTACCTTATAACAAAAGGTGCCCCAGGGGGTGATGAATGAAGTTTTCTCCATGTCTTCCGGCATTTTGATTTGATTATAGCCCGAGAATCCATCCATGAAGGAGAAGACTTTGAACTTTGCTGTACTGTCTACCGACATGTCTATGTGCGGTAAGGGAAAGTCATCCTTTGGACTGGCTTTGTTCAGATCCCTGTAGTTTATGCACATTCTGACTTTTCCGTCCTTTTTCGGAACTGACACTATGTTGGCCAACCATTGGGGATATTCTGAGGTGGCGAGGAAACCTGCATCAATCTGTTTCGGCACTTCCTCCTTGATTTTGATAGCCATATCCGGGTGAGTCCATCTCAGTCTTTGTTTTACTGGTGGACATTCTGATCTTAATGGTAGATAATGTTCCACGATGCTGGTATCCAACCCTGGCATGTCCTGATAGGACCAAGCAAATACATCTGGAAACTCTTTGAGAAGTTTTATCAAGTTTTCTTTGACAGTCAGACTGAGCAGTGCCCCAATCTTGACTTCTTTCCTCTCTTCTTCTGAACCCAAGTTGACCATTTCCAATGGCTCTTTGTGAGGTTTAATGGACCTTTCCTCTTGTCTGAGTAATCGGGAGATCTCCTCTAGAATTTCTGCGTCTTCTTCTTCTTCACCTTCAAATATCGGGAATTCAAAGTTGAGAGAAGGCATTGGATCGTATGTTTCAACGGGGTTTAAAACAAACAATTTGCATAACGTGATGATTGTTTTTTGTAAGAGATAAAGAGAAATGTAAGAGTGTGTGCAGTGTATTTTCTGAAAAATGCTTGTTTTTACTTTGAGTTGTTTTTAGGATTACCATTTTCTAAAAAAATGAAAAGTGAAAACAGCAATAAATGCGGAAATTACAGAACGACGTTTATTTATTTATGATTTGTCGATTCTTGAAACTACAGTCCTATAAAACAAAACTCTGTCGCTTTGGGCGAAGCGAAGAGGAACATTTACAGAAAGTGAGCCCTATAAGAGCATCCGTTTCACCTGGGCAGGGTGAAAGGTTAAAACAAATATGGCAATTACTTAGACTTATGGATGACTTTCAGGACATCGACAGCAATCCATTGGTGACAAACTCCTCGGTGAATCATAAAGTCTAGTACCTTCTTTCTTGGGTTGTCCTCAGAAATGATGCTGATTTCTGGAAGAGCAGGATCGTTGGAGTCTTCCTCCCAGGCAGAGTTGTCGTAAACGAACTCTTCTGTCGTATCTTGCACAGTGTTTTCAATCTCAGGCGGATCTCTCCATCCAGTTGGCTGGATGTCTTCGAGCCTGATACGAGAGATTTCAGGAGTGGTGTACTTGACCAGGAAGTCATACTTGCCACTCGGCTGTCCTAAAGTGTCCCATACTTCAATGGGACTGGAGGAGTCATCTTTCTCGATGACATTGACCTCAGGAAAAGCATAGTTGATGAACTCTTGTCCTGTAATATTTGCAGATTCATCGTTGTGCTGGATATCTTCATAATGTCCTGAGTAATGATCCCATGACTCGGTGGGGACATAAGTATTCTTTTCAATGATGCTCAGCTGATATGCATCGTTTGGCTGACTCTTTTGTCCCAAGTCTTCTAGGTATGGCTTCCAGATAGGCAAGTCATCCAGGGGATCAAAATAGTCATAGTCGAAGTTGTCTTTCATCGGAGTGTCCTACTCTAATGAGTTGGGCGGAGCACGACATCCTTCTGGATCACAATCTCTGTACCTCATCTTGACGTCTGATCTTGGTATATATCTTGGACTCTGTGTGGGATAGCAAAATGGCGTGTGTGCCTCTCCCTGAGATATATAACCGTCCTCGTTGAGATAGGACTTCTGCTCTTCATCTGCATTGGAGGAGTCACCCTCATTGTTGGTGTGTACTTCTTGAGACACTGGGTGGAGGAAGCCTTCACTGTGGAAGAAGTCCTGAATGGGATGAAAACTTTCATCTTTAGTAGTCTGGGTACAGGTCGAAGAGAAACCAAGACCTTTCTTTGTCTTGTAATCAACAGGAATTACAATTTGTCCCCATCCTTTTAAGTCATTACCCTTGATCACTTCGAGAGCATCTTTGTATGAGGAAATCGACGTCCCTCTCTCTGATCGATTTTCATTGCTCACCGAGAGTGCTTGAAACTGTGTTCCAACAACTTCCTCGGGTTCTACATAGGAGAATAATGATAAGTTGCTCACGATTAAGGCCTGCTCTCCGCATACTGTGATTAACTTGTCATTTTTGACGAACTTCAGCTTCTGGTGAAGTGTCGAAGTGACTGCCCCAGCTTCGTGAATCCAAGGTATTCCTAATAAACAACTGTAGGCTGCCCCGGAAATCCATGACCTGGAAAATGACTTGGAAAGTGTGAGGACCGATAATTATGGGAAGGTCGACTTCGCCGATAACTGTTTTTCTGGATCCATTAAAGGCTTTGACGATGACCTCGTTGCCTCTCATCGAGGCTCCTTGAAATGATAGTCACATCAGAGTTGATTTTGGCATAACATTCAGAGCTGATCCTATGTCTACTAGTATGCTGGCTAGAGCATTGTCCTGGCAGTTGACCGTAATGTTAAGCGCCATGTTGTGATTCTTGCCTTCTTCCAGCAGTTCTTCAACACTAAATCCTAAGTTGTTGTAGGAAGTGATGTTGGAAATAATGCTATCAAACTATTTTATCGTCACATCTTGTTCCACAAAGGCTTGCTCTAAGACTTTCTGTAGAGCTTCCCTGTGAGTTTCGGAACTGAGCAAGAGAGATAGCACAGAGATTCTAGGAGGAGTTTGCAACAGTTGGTCTACAATGTTGTACTCGCTCTTTTGAACGGGCTTCAACATCTCATCATTGTTCTTTACCAATTCTGGATTATTGGATTGTCCGACCGGTTGATTGGGAACTTCTGTTTGAGGTTCTTTTTCCTTGGTGGATTCCCCAACTCCTCTGTTGAAGATTCGACCGCTCCGTGTCACTCGACTGATGTCGGCAATGTTTACGACGGAGGGTAATGGAGTTTCCTTTCCATTTTTGATTGTTGTTGCACTGTACTTGTAAGGGATAGCCTTATCTGATTTGTACGGTATTGGTCCTGGCAGATAGATAACCACATGAGCCTTTTGATTTTTTTGACTATCGTAGCCGGCCTCAATTGGTTCGAGGTTAAGAATCTTTCTACTATCAAGAGGAACTCTTGATTCATGGAGCAGAGGGATTATGGCACATATGTCTTTGGCCATTTCGTGATTGGAGATCATGACAACGTCTTTGCCTTGATTAGGAAGATAGTCTTGAATCACGTTGATTGAACCAAAACTTGAACATGGTCGAATCTCTTTCCGGTCTAACTGATTTTGAAGGGCTGACCGTACAAGATAACATCCTTGGTTGTTTTCTGAGCAAACTCTACAGCGCTCATAATTATGTGGTGGCACCCGGCCACATCCGCTTTGTATGCAGTGCAACTTTACTAGATCTGTTTCCATCGAGCGGACATCCTGACTTTGATGCCTATCAGGATTCTCGTCAGTCATACTGATCTGTTGTGTAGCTTCATCCAAGTAGATTGGAAGCCACCAGTGGTCCAACAAGTGTTGAAGTGTTCTTTGGACAAGTGCGCATCCTTGGTAGTTCTCACAACACTATTCACAGTCTTGATAATCATGTGAAGCCAGAAAGCCAAGTCTGACTTGCTTAGCATGTAGATCTACCAGACTGGTATTCATCAAGCGTATGTCAAAGATCTGAACCATATTGACATGATGGTTATTTCTCTCCTGATAGTCCTAGATCCATCCGAGATCCATCTGACGCTGGAGGCCCTCTTGTACAAAAGAGCATCCCTGATTTCTTATTAAGCAGATCAGACAGGTATTGTAACCGTGTCATGGCAGATTATGATGTTGACTCTGCCTTGAATACGTCGCCACTAAGTTGACATTCATTATGCGGACGTCGTGGTTCTGAACAATGTTGGGATGCGCATGGGCCATGTTGACTTCCCGGATTCGGTGGTCCTAGATCCATCCCAGATCCATCTGTTCTTGTAGAGCTGACCGCACTACAGAAGACCCCTGATTGTTTTTTGAACAGATATCACACTGGTGATAACTGTGAGGCGGTACATGACCGTACCCGCTCTGTCTACAATGCATCCTGACCAGATTAGTTCCTAATAGGAGTGCATCGTGAATCTGATAAATGCGACTAAATTCTTCTTCTATTAAATTTACGGAAGTCTTCTCATGTTGAGGCAATGGGTTTTGTCTGAACATTCGGATTAGTATCTTTGAAAGATAGGATCCCGTTCCTGACAAGCTTCTGCACATCAGACTTGAAACTGATACAGTTCTTGATGTTGTGCCCCGTTCCTCCTTGATGGTAAGGGCAAGTTTGATCCACTTTGAACCAAAAAGGTGGATTTTCCGATACTGTAAGAGGAGTCCTGGTTTGGACGTGCCCCTTGGCCAGTAGAAGTGGAAATAGTTTTGCGTACGACATCGGTATAGGGTTGAACCCTGATAGTCGTGTTGTACGATTGTTGCTGTTGTACTGAGGACGAGCCTGCTGAAAAGGCTGTTGTGTCCTTTGCTGATACTGTTGTTGATTTGGTGGGCTCTGAGCAACCTAAGGTTGATACGTTGGAGCCGGCGCAGGGTTGATAGTGGGTGTTACCGCTGCTACTGGTTGATACCTTGGCCTTTGCTTTCCGAGAGAGATATTATCAATATCTTGCTCTTTTTTCTTTTGGAAAGCACCACCGTATCCTTTGGTACTGCTTGATGGCTCTGCATCTTTGACCAATCGTCTTTCTCGGACGGCCTCTTCAAGGCGTACTCCCATGTTCACCATCTCAGTGAAGTCACTGGGCGCACTGGCGACCATTCGATCGTAGTAAAATGAACTTAAGGTTTTCAAAAAGATCTTAGTCATCTCATTTTCCTCAAGAGGGGAACAGATCTGAGCGGAAATTTCTCTCCATCTCTGAGTATATTCCTTAAAAGTTTCTTTGCCTTTCTGCAACATTGCTCTGAGTTGATCTCTGTCTGGTGCTATGTCCAGGTTATACTTATATAGCTGAATGAAGGCAGCGCCGAGATCTCTGAAAGTGTTGATCTTGGTACGGTTTAAACCCATGTACCACTTGAGTGCGGCACCGGTTAAACTGAGTTGACATCTTTCGAGCGTACATTACCAAATGACTTTAAGGGCGAGAGTTGCCCTTGTATTTTTCAAAGTCAGGCACCTTGAATTTGTGCGGTATTTTCACGTTAGGGACCAGACAAAGGTCTGTGGCATCCTTTCCGAATAAATCCTGACCGCGAATGGCATGCAGTTCCTTCTGCATTTCTAGGAATTGCTCTTGGAACTCATTCATTCTTTCGTACATGTCTTCGTTTCCACCAGAAATTACTTGTGGAATCTGTTCTTCCAGGACAATGTCTACCACTGGTTGTGATATAGTCATTACGGCGGTGACTCTTGGTGCTTCTATGTCCCGAAGTTTCTAACCTTCAGGAGTTGCTCTCATAACTCTTGCGGCTTCGCTTTCCCGAAGTTTGTAACCTTCAGGCCCAGCGATTCCTGCTGCAGTTTCTGGGTCTTCAGTGACCGGCGGGATGTATCATTCAGGGAAAAAGTTGATAGGCATGCCCCAGGGGCGATCTTTAGGCATGTTGTACCGAGGATCATATGTCTCCACTACGGGCGTAGATGTGATCTTTGAGATCACAATCCTTTGTTGTTGCCTCTGAGCTGCTGCCAGGGATTGCATGTCACTGTGAAGTTTTTTCAGATCTTTCTTCAGAGCGTCAATTTCTTCTCTCAGCTCTCTATTCTCTTCCTCGAGATCATCCATTTTCTTTTGTCGATTGGCCCGAGTATTGTATGAGTGAGACAGTTTGACTCTAGAATCGTGATACATACGTGAGACTCGAAGATAAGAAGAACGCGTTATGTGAGAATGATGAATGATATGCAATGATATATATTTTTATTTTTTGCTTTAATAAAAAAGAAACTTCAACAAATAGATTGCAAATATCATACAGTGGGGAGACCCTTTTTTTATTGAATTTGAAAGATTGCAGAAAGGGAAAATACAGTATTGTACAAAGTGCTGTAAAAGGAAATGTCTAAACTTATGGATCCTGAGTCCTCTCTGAGGAGAACTCAGATGCTGGTTCTGGTATTTTCCTTTTCTTTGATCGGGGTTCTTCAGCCGTTGTCGGGTTGTCAGTCATTTGCCAAGTGAAAGGAGTGAGGAAGTTCCTTTGATCTTCTATAGCATGTTGTTCTAGAATCTCAATCAGAGCATCCTTTTCTTTTAACAATCCCTAAATTTTGGTACACTCCACATTGAGGATTCGGTACTTATTTTTTCAAGAGCTTTTCTCCCGTTGAACTTTGTTGAGACCGACCTGGAGTTTTTTCGTATCAGACATAAAATAAAGGACCGATTCCTTTAACAGAAGAACTTCTTGACGAGGGTAAGGCATCCTCAGCTTGAGGGCTCTAGTTTGTACCTAGTGGAGATAAGGTTCCATGTAGGTACAGTCTGGTCTTCCTAGAGATTCTCTTCCTTTCCTGTGAATATGTTTCCAGGCATACACTATTTCCTTCTTTAGTGCTATATCATTTTCTCCTTCCTTGAAGAAAAGACCTTCCAGATGAACATTATGTGGGATATGCTTAATTGGGTATCCGAGTTGACGGCGAACTAAAATTGGATGATAGTTGATTTCTCCTTTAGTTCCTATGAGGGGTACATTAGGGAAGTTTCCACATCTGTCGATGATCTTTATCCCCTCATAAATTCTATTATACCAGTCTATGTCTGAGTTGGTGAGAGACATGATCCTTTGTGATCAACATAGAGTACTATTGTGATCCCAAAATGCAGCAGACTTGGGTAAATGGGAAGTGAACCATTTGTAAAGCAAAGGTACACACATGTGATAATTCCTCCGTTGTACAGATTCCTTAAGTGTACAGAATGATAAGCATCTGCGAGCAAGGTTGGTAGGGGTTTCCAATCAGAAATATCTTAATGGAATTGGTATCGACGAAGTTATCGATGTTGGGAAAGAGGAATAACCCATATACGAGTAAAATAAAGATATCTTCGAAAGCAGTTATGTCTCCTACACTAGCAAAGTATAGAGCTTTCTCCGTCAGGAATTTAGCTGGTAAACCCTGGATTCCTTCCTTAGTGGTCATGTGAGTCCTGACTTCTAACTCATCCAAATAGATTGCTCTTGCAATGGTTTATTCCTTTGGAATTTCTTCCAGTCCAGAAAACGGAGCTTGGTCAGTGATAGGTAAATCATTCAGATGAGAGTACTCCTCCAGTGTTGGTGCTAGTTGATAATCTGGGAATGTGAAACAGTGATAAACTGGATCGTAAAACTGTATCAGTGTAGACAGGATTCCTTCAACTACGTGGACCCTTAAGAGAGACAGCAGTCCTCCATACTTAGCTATGAAAGCATCAGGGTTGGTAATCATCCTTTCCAACCTTCTTAAATCCTCTAGTTTTGGAGCCTTGAAGGTGTACTTGTGCGTCTTTCTTCTACTGAGATCCATAATGCAATCTCTCTGATATTTGCAATTATTGTTTTAGTTTATTTTGAAAAAGAAAGAGAGGAGAAAAGAGAAATTTTTTTCTTTGTTTAAGAGTTTTTTAAATGAATGCATGAATGCATGAATGCAGCACACAAAAACATTTAAAAAACATGGGTTCAAGGGTTCAACTTCACGAGCATGGAGTCATGACTCTACCCATCCCCAAAGATTGTATTCTGGTCAATTTTTGTCCTTGTAGAACGGGTTAAAGGTTCCCAAAATCATTGACCCCCTAGGGATATCAACAGCAAGCTGGTTCACCCGAGCGAGCTGTAGCATCCTAGGGTAATCTCATTTGAGTGTAGTATCGCGTATCAACTATTCCTGATAGTCACTGCACTACCAAGTGGTCATATGGTTAATGTCTACTAAATCCTCAGGGTCACGGGTGCCGCACTGGGATAGCATCTATTTTCACGATGATCAGTCATTCAACATAGTATCCACATGGGCCCTCTCCTGATTTGATGGTCTACCATGATCGCTTATTCGGGAATCACTCCCTATAAGTCCACCCGTCTATGCCATCACTTATCTTAGGGTTCTCTCAAACTTTCTACATGCGTATCAATCACATTCCCATTGACAGAAAAATAAACACGGATATCAAGTAGGAAAAGCAATATATATATAATATAATATAATTGCTAACAACCTAGACCTCTTAGGAATCCTAGTCCTAGACAGATAAATGACTCCCCAGTAGAGTCGCCATTTTACTGTAGCGTGCGATTTTTGTCGGTGACGCGACTACCATATCGCCATGGTTTTCTCCTCACCGCAATGGTAGGAGTTGGGTGCTACTTTCTGATTTCTTATTTATCATGTGAAGCTGGAAAGGAAAGGGAGGCTATCTAAAACTAACCTTGCACGCAAATGCTTAACTGAACAAATGCTTTAAACAGCTCGAGGAGTTCGGGGTCAGGTTATACAATGGGGAGTTGTCAATTACCCATCCTATATGTGGTTATCCACAGGTCATTAGCAATTATACCGTTTTCTATATACTGGTGTTTGTATGTCATGGGTTGGGAAAATTTCTCCTTTGGGAATGTTTGAGAGAGAGAGATTTTTTTTTAATGTTTTTGATAAGGTATTGGACCTAAGGTTTTTGATTTGTGTGCGAAGGTACTGGACCTAGAGTTTTTGATTGGTGTGCTCGCTAAGATTTTGTAATCTTATGCCTACGTATTCCCGCTAAAGAAAACAGGGAAATCAGAGCAATCTTAGTTCCTCCTATTCTATGGGAGGAAAAGATGTTTGGTGTCTTGTTCAAAGCCCGATATTGAAGCTAAAGGATATTTGTGTCTTGTTCAAAGCCCAAGATTGAAGCTAAAAGTTTGACTGAGAGAGAATTTGTCATCTCTAAAGGGAGATATCTTGTTTGTTTATCACAACTGTTGGGTGACTGATTATAAAGGAGAATTACTTTAACTGGGATATATGAATCCAGCAATGCCATAATTTCCTTTATGAGGGATTTGTCCTAAAGGAGGAAACTTTAACTCAGTGTTGAGCAATGCCATTTTTCCTTAGGAATCTTTCATGCTAAGAGATGGACAGTGGCGTGGATGTAAATAATCCAGAGGCTTGCCACTTACGGCTGTTAGATGAAAGAGGAAGTTTCCCAGGATAAAAGATGGACTACAGCTTGGACATTTGAATCAACAAGTGTGCCACTTATAGCAGTTATCTAGGATTAAGGTTTGTTTTGAATGTCTGTTTTGATGTGTGATATACAGAGGAGTATCTTCCTACAGAGAGATTTTGATTTCCTCTGAAGGGAATGGTAATTTTTGTGTGCCTTGATCAAAGCTCAAGGTTGAAGCTAAAAGGTTGATTGAATCCACTGGGGAGATTATTATCTGTCTTGTACAAAGCCCAAGACTGAGGCTAAAGAGAGATTGACTCATTTGGGGATATCATTATACAAAGCCTAAGAGAAGGCTAGAAGGAATTGACTCTTCTAGGGAAATATTTTGTCTGTCTTGTACAAAGCCCAAGATTAAGGCTAAAAAGGATTTTTTGACTCCACTGGGGAATATTTGTATGTGTCTTGTTCAAAGCCCAAGATTGTGTCTAAAAGGGGAAACTGACTCTACTGGTGAGAGGTTTTATCTGTCTTGTACAAAGCCCAAGATTGAGGCTAAAAGAAGATTGACTCTGCTAGTGAGATTCCATATGTGTCTTGTACAAAGCCCAAGATTGAGGCTAAATTGGGAAACTGACTCTACTGGCGAGAGGTTTTATATGTCTTGTACAAAGCCCAAGATTGAGGCTAAAAGAAATTGACTCTGCTGGAGAGTATGATTTGTCTTGTACAAAGCCCAAGATTGAGGCTGAAAAGAGGATTGACTCTGCTTAAGGAGATTTATATAGTGTCTTGTACAAAGCCCAAGATTGAGGCTAACTTTTGCTGAAGAAAAGAAGGATCATTATACAAAGCCTAAGAGGAGGCTGATAATGATTGACTCAACAAGAGAGTGTTTTTTACCTGTCTTGTACAAAGCCCGAGATTGAGGCAAAAAGAGGATTGACTCAACAAGAGAGTGCTTTAAGATCCTTATACAAAGCCTAAGAGGAGACTAAACGGAATTGACTCAATAAGAGAGTGCTTTTTATTTGACTCAACAAGAGAGTGTTTTGAGAAAGAATATAGACTCAACAAGAGAGTGCTTGAAAAGGTGATTGAATCAACAAGAGAGTACTTTTGTTTGTCTTGTACAAAGCCCAAGATTGAGGCTGAAAGAGGTTAACTCAATAAAATAGTGCTTTTGATGCTAACTCTGCTGAGAAAAATCATTATACAAAGCCTAAGAGGAGGCTGATAATGATTGACTCAACAAGAGAGTGTTTTTTGTCTGTCTTGTACAAAGCCAAAGATTGAGGCTAAAAGAGGATTGAATCAACAAGAGAGTGCTTTAAGATCGTTATACAAGGCCTAAGAGGAGGGTAAAAGGAATTGACTCAACAAGAGAGTGCTTTTTATTTGACTCAACAAGATAGTGTTTTGAGAAAGAAGATTGACTTAACAAGAGAGTGCTTGAAAAGGTGATTGACTCAACAAGAGAGTACTTTTGTTTGTCTTGTACAAAGCCCAAGATTGAGGCTGAAAGATGCTAACTTTACTGAGGAAAATCATTATACAAAGCCTAAGAGGAGGCTGTCTTCTGCTGAGGATTATTGAGATCCAAAGGCAGGTCCAAAGTGGGGAATCAACTCTTGATGAGGATTACAGAAGAGTTGAGGTATCAGATGCCTTGAGGTTCTGATAGGCTAGTGTTATGCTAATGATAAGCTGACCCTAGCTGGTGAAATATAGGATGAAAGACTGAGTTTTAGGACCTATGAGGGTTTTAACTCTACTGGAGATTGATTAAATGATTAGGGTTTTTTCCTGTGTTTGTAGGGAACTTGAGAATGTTTTTGATATCCAAGAGGAGATGAGACTGTCTAAGTCTACTGGTATAAAAATGTTTATCATTGTATGATGCCCAAGAGGAGGCTGTTGTTTTAAGGGATGAGAATCAACCCTAAAATTGGTCTGAGGTTTTGACTCTTTAGAAAGACTGCTCAGGTTCTGTCCTACACCTTTAGGAGGTCTTTGGTCCTTGTATTAAGTCCAAGAGGAGGCATGAGAACTTCTAAGAAGCCGAGGGTCCTTGTACAAAGCCCAAGAGCAGGCTGGGATGCTTTTAGGAAGCCTGTGGGTCCAAACTTAAGAAAATTCAAGAAAGGTTTCACCGGGAATAATCCTTTCTTTAGTGAACAATTCTAGAGTTTGAAGAAATTCAAGAGAGGTTTCACCGGGAATTAATCCTCTCTGGGGGAAATGAATATCTTTTACAATTTTCTAATAGTGACAGTCTGAGAAAAGTTTCACTGGGAATAATGCCTTTCTCCTTGTTCCATATTGTATAAGCCCAAGAGGAGGCAAGACTGTATCTGGAATTCTTATGGCGAACTAGTTTTGACTGTGTTGAAAGAGTGACCACTGGATTTATCTAGTTCTAGACCTAATTGTCAGGGAAAAATCTAAGCAGTAATATACAGGCATATATATACAGATGAAATATATATTGTATGTAAAAGAGGGTAAGAGGACTTACAGATGAGCAAGCTTCCAGCACAAACATATATATATATATATATATATATATATATATATATATATATATATATATATATATATATATATATATATATATATATCTGCAAATATGTAAAAGAAAGCTGATAAAACTTACAGGTGAGCAAGCTTCCATTGTAACAGCTGTATTGTTAGTTGTTCAAGAAATTAAAGAAAGTTTTGATAACAACTATGAATTTGAACCTAAATCAAAAGGGAAAGTTGTTGTTGTAAAGAAGATTGGGGCTTATACTCAAGGAGAAGCCCAGATGAAAAACAGTAATCATACTGTTATTTTGAAGACTGTATCGGGACTTATACAACGACTGAGGCCCAAAAAGGTTTATTTACAAGGGATGGGTCTTACACTCTATTAGAGGCCCAAACTTTATTTTTGTACAAGAGATGAGGCTTACAACACAAAGAAAGGCCCAAAAATAACAGTGATCGCACCGATGTTTTGAAAACTGTACCAGGACTTATACAATTACTGAGGCCCAAAAAGGTTTTTTGTAAGAAGAGATGGGTCTTACACTCTATCAAGAGGCCCAAAGTGTTTGAAAAAGAAAATAAATGGGACTTACAACACAAGGGTAGGCCCAGTTGAAAATTGTTTTAAAAAATTGGCGATCGCGCTGAGATTTTATCAGGACTTATACAATGAATGAGGCCCAAAAAGGTTTCTGTGAAGTTTGGAAAAATCAAGAATTAGAGAAAACCCTAATTTTGAATTAAATGGATAATTTTCAAAGGAAAATAAATAATAAATGATTTAAAATACCAAATATATTCAAAAAAAAATTGTATACTTTGAAAAATATTATGAAAAATCATGTTTAATCACATGAAAGCTTGAAATTCATTTGAAGTTGAAAAATCAAGAGAAAGAAATATTTTTAGATGTTTAAAAAACAAATAAAACATAATTATTTACAAAAATACCAAATATGTGAAATAAATAATATTTTTTTGAAATTTTTGTAGAATTAAATATTTTAAAATTTTTGTGAATTTTCAAAAAAAAGAACCAATCAAACATGATTAAAATTGAGAGAGAAATTAATTTTGGGATTAATAAAAACCATGAAAAAATGAAAAATAGCAAAAAGAAAGAAAATGGCAAAATGGTCTGGGTGGGTGTTGAACTCACGTCCTTCCATCCAAACACACATGCACGCTACCACTGGGGTGGTGATACATCCGTGTATCAAAACCACCCCATAAACATATATGGGTGACTTGGTTTTTAGGACTGGCCAAGGCAAAAAACCAAGTCTTGGTGGATTTGCATGAAGGCTCTAACTTCTTCAATTCTCCATGGATTTTGACAAAATTTAGGTGCATCCTGCCTAGAATTTCATGAGGAATCCAATGGTGCTTTTGGAATTTTCAGAAAATGTTTCCATTTTAAAATCCGATAGTGATTTCAAAATAGGCCTAGATTTGCATGTTCTATGCTATCTCATTGTACAAGCAATAATAGCATGACAAATTGGTTCAAACACAACAAATATGACACGTATGCGATGTCCATGATCAATGGACATCAAAGCAATGCATGATTTAGAGAGTTCAAGTTTTGATGCACTTACCTCTTGAAGCTCCTTGTGCTATCTGTCAAGTTCCTTGTGCCAGAAGTAATCTAATGCTTTAGACACTCTTGATTGACCCCTTAGAAGTTTTTAGGATGATCGAAACCAACTGGAATCCTCAGGAACAAGTATTGACTCTTTCTTGCAAAAGGGGCAAAAGTGATCAAGATAGTAACTCTCTCAAATGATGTTTCAGATGAGGGAAACCAATTGGGACAGTTTGAGGATGATATTTGGAGTGTGTTTGAGGCCTGGTTTGGTTTTGGAAGTGAGTGAATCAAGACATGGCTTGAAAAATGCAGAAAAGTCAAAATTTGAGGTTTTGGAGGTTGACTTTTTGATTTTGGTGTTTCAGATCAAGGGTGAGTGCTTGAACAGCTTAGATATGATACATTGGATGTGTTTGGATCATGAGTTGTAGTGGAATTGCACTCTAACTCAAAAACTCAGAGATGACTTACAAAAGAAGGTATTTTGGCCTAATGAGAAAGATTTTGAGGAAAGAAGTGTTGTAGTGCTTTGGTGTACTCAAACTGACCACAAATGAGCTCTATTTATAGTAGAGCAAGTTATTTTTGCATGCAATAGTGAATGGCAACTTGGACAGTCCTTTGGCCAATGGTTTCATAAAGGAATTCTAGTCTTCCGTGATCATTCACTTGAAATTAGATCACAGACCTATGGTCTTCTGCTGCAGGAATAAGGCTTGACTCATTCAGTTAGGTTTGCTTCATTTTATGCCACCTTGATGAATCCATTAAATGCTTGATGCCAAATTTGAAATTCAAGGTTCATGTCATGATGATTTTGCACATGGAAGGCTAGGTTCTTGGCTTTTTGTGCTATGGATCAGATCACTCACTCATTTGTGTTGAATTTGAATATAATTTGAATGATCAAGATGTCCAATATCAGTTTGAGGAATTGTGGGGTGCAAGTTTGCACCAAAACCTGTCTTGAAAACAGTTGCAGCAAGGCAACTTGGGAAATCCATAACTCCTAGTTCAAATGGAACTTGATGGAGTTCTTGGACAATTTGGAAAGCTCTCATGGCATACTTCAACTTTGATGTTCAAGGTTGGTCTTAGTTCAGCTTGGATCAAAGTGAAAAATGCCTCTACATTTTGGAAAAAGTGGGACAAATTCTGACTTATTGAAAATTTCACTAAGTGTTAGAAAAGTGTCCATTTTCATGTTTTCGTGATTTTGATCAATCCATAATTCAAAATCCACGAGGATTTAGAATCTCTTGTAGTTGACATTTGAAGTATGTCAGATGGACTTTCATTTGAGCTTTGAATGGGAGAAAAAGGCCTTGTTGTTTAGGAGTTATGACCTTGCAAAGTTGGTACAAAATCACTTTTGTTCCATAACTTAGAAAAATTTTGGTTTCTCAAGGTTGCCCCTTTTGCAAGAAAACTCATTTTTCTTGATGGATGATGATCAATACCATACATTAACATTGTTTTTGACCTAGGGGAACCATATTTGTGAAAATTCCAAAAAGTCAAACTTGATTTTGGGCACAGTTGACTTTTTGTCAGATGAAATCCAAACTGTGTGATTCATTGTGCAATCAAGTCCTTGACCTAATTCAAACCTAATGGATGGATTCCATAGGTGTTTTAGGGTGTCTTGAATCATGTCCCAAGGTTTGGGAGCATGTCTTGGTCAAAAGTCAAAGATACAGTTGACTTTTTCTTCAAAACCCTAATTGTGGTCCAGGTGAAATTGAAACTTGTGGATCAAGCTTCTTGGATCAATATAGTGCTGTAAATGGATCAATGGGGTGTATTTGAGGCCCTCAAATCATGTCTTGAGGTCTTGACTCAGGCTTTATCCCAAAATTCAACTTAGGGGTGAATTAGGTCAAGAAACCCGAATTCTTGATTTTTTATGAACGCATCCCCTGAGGCTAAATTGACTTGATGATTGGGTCCATGAGGTCCCTTGGAGTATCTTGGGTTATGATTTGAAGTATTGACTCATGCCCAGATGAAAACTTTAATCTGGAGGCCTTGGTCGACCTAAACCCTAATTTGGTGACACTGGCGATCTCGAGGCTTGATCCACTTGGAATGTTGCAACTTTATGCTTGATTCTTGATATGGGAGACCTCTTGATCCTTTATGGTTGTTTAAGAGGTTTAGAAAAGTTGAAGATCATGTCATTTCTTGATTGATCCGTTGTCTAAGTGCTCTGAGAGGGCTTAAAACCTTAATTCTTAATTGTAGTGGATACTCGATAATCCTTGAGGAGATTGATGAGGCATGAAGGTACATCCATATTGTGGTGATGATTTGCACAATGATGGGAAATCTTGGTGGTCAAAATTTGGGATATGACACCTTGTACCAGTGCATCCTGGGGAGGCTGACTCTAGCCGAACTCACGACGATACCATCTAGAGTCCATCTGAAGATGAAATACTACACGACCAAGGGCCGTGTCGTCACTCTCCACGGGGATATTGAAGCCTCCAGGAGATGCTTTGAGGCTGCGACCAAGGGTCTGAACTCGATCAACATCAAGTACAATACCGCAGGGAAGCCAACCCTAGATGAAGAGCAGATGCCGCTCCTGCGCGTCAACGCAGTCAACCTCGACAACCATTTCCCCAGCGAGCAAGAGCAGGACGAGGTAGCGGATCACACCCTTCCAGCTGAAGGCAACGGGCAGCCTCTTCACCCCATGTGCCCCATTCCAAATGGAGACTTTGAGCTCCTTACCCTTGGAGATGACCCAGACAGAAGCGTGAAGATTGGCACGGGCCTTCCTGACCTGGCGAGGAAGCAGATGAAGGTCTGCCTCCAGGAGAATGCCGACCTGTTTGCGTGGAGCGTTGTAGAGATGCCCGGCCATGACCCAGATGTGGCCTGCCATCAACTCACAATAGACCTGGCCGCTAGGGTCGTAGTACAACGTAGGCGTAGGCAGTCTCCCGAGAAAGCGGAGGCTGCTGAAAAGGCTGTAAAAGACCTCTTAGAGGTGAACTTCATTTCGGAAGCCCAGTACACAACCTGACTTTCTAATGTTGTACTTGTTAAAAAGAATAATGGAAAGTGGATAATGTACGTTGATTACACTAATCTTAACCGGGCATGCCCGAAAGTTGCATACCCATTGCCTAACATCGACAAACTGGTCGACAATTCTGTAAGTTTTAAGTTAATGTCGTTCATGGACGCATACTCGGGATAGAATTAAATCCCCATGGCGAAGGCCGACAAGCAGTACACGACCTTCATGATCGAGTCGGGAAACTACTAGTAATGCCCTTCGGCGACATGCTCGAGGTCTACATGGACGACACGATTGTAAAATCATGAGAAGAAGTCGACCACACAGCCCACCTCAAAAGGGTCGTCAACATGACGAGGAGATGCAATATGAGGTTCAACCCGAAGAAATGTACCTTCGGTGTCTGAGCAGGAAAGTTCCTCGGATTCTACCTCACAGAACGGGGGATCGAGGCGAACCCCGACTAGAGCAGGGAGTTCTCCGAATTCCCGACGCCAAACTCAAAGAAATCGATACAATCGCTAAATGGGATGATCACCTCGCTGGCCCGCTTCGTGGCCAAATCGGCGCAACACGCACTTCCATTTTTCAAACTCCTACGCAAGGAGGCCACATTCAAGTCCTCTCATAGCCCCCGGTCCTCTCGCGACCAGAAGATGGGGAGACGTTGTACCTGTACCTCGTCGTCATGAGCGAGGCTGTCAGCACGGCTCTATTCAGGGAAACCCCCGACGGGCAGAAGCCGATTTACTTCACCAGTAAAGCCCTCTAAGGCCCCAAACTTAGATACCAGCAGATCGAAAAGGTCGCTCTAACCCTCGTCACTGCCGCCAGAAGACTGTGACACTACTTCATAGCCCACACGGTCGTGGTGAGGACGGACCAACCCTTGAGACAGCTCCTCGGTCGACCCGACATGGCGGACAGGATGCTCAAATGGTCGCTCGAACTCTCCGAGTTTGAAATCCAATACGAGGGTAGGAAGGCCCTGGAGGCTTAAGTACAAGTCGACTTCGTCGCGGAGATGACCATCCTGGAACCTTCGGGCGACGAGTCCCAAAAATGGATGATTTACGTCGACGGGGTGTCCAGTTCGACGAGAAGCGGAGCGGGCATCATCCTAGAGAACGAGGAAGGCATCTTGATCGAGGTCTCCCTCACATTGTCCTTCCCGACATTAAACAACCAGGCCGAATATGAGGCTTTTCTCACCGGGCTACGCCTAGGTGAGGACCTCAGCGTCAAAAAAGTATAAATATTCACCGACTCCCAGCTCGTGGTCTCTCAGGTGCGGGGAGAGTACCAAGCTAAGAACAACAACCTCATAGAATACCTAGCCTTGGTAAAAGAGACAATGAAAAAATTTGTCTCGGCGGAAATAAATCACGTCCCGCACAAACACAATACTCGGGCAGACGTCCTATCGAAGCTAGCGAGCAAAAAAGAAAAAAGGTAGGAACAATCTATCATCCAAGAGGTGCTTCCGCGTCCGAGCATCGAGAAATCCATCTCGACCGCCGATGTGCATGCCATTGGAGACAACCACTGCTAGATGACCCTGATATACGAATACCTCAGCACGGGGAAACTACCCGACGACCCTAAGGATGCAGGCGTAGTCAGGAGGCGTGCCTGCTCATATACTATCGTCGTGGACAAGTTATACCAGTGGGACTTCTCGATCCCCCTCCTCAGGTGCGTCGAGGAGTTTAAGGTCCCCGGCATACTCTAGGAGATCCATGCAGAGATCAATGTGCAATACCTCGGCGGACTGTCCCTAGCCCGTAAAACATTGCGAGCAGGGTACTACTGGCCCACTATGCAGCAAGACGCCAAGTAGCACGTCAAGAAATGTGACAAATTCCATCGACACGGGGACATGCACTTTGCCTTGCCCACTGAGCTAAAAACACTCTCATCCCCGTGTCCATTTGCCTGGTGGGGGATGGACTTCCTCGGGCCCTTCACCATAGGGTCGTACCAAAACAAGTATTTGATTGTCGATATCGGTCGGGAGCATCCCTCCATAAAGCCTCACTCAAGCAGGAGATAACTTTGCGTCATGACAGCAAAGTCATCAAACGTAAATTTCAGGTGGACACCTTATCGCGTCCGCGCAAAAACGGGGATGAGAGCTTACTACCTCGAAAACTTACACGGGGAGGAACTTGCTCGACCATGGAATGCTGAGAAGCTTAGTACTATAGTTAAACTTTGCCCGCGACCACAGAAGTGTACTAGGGTACAAGTGCGACTCTTAAACTCGAGACAAGAAGATAAGAGCCCGCTCTTGTGTGTGCGAGCGAACTCTTGATCTGACGGGGACACCTCAACTGAGCTCCACCGTTGTCGTACCGACTAGGCAGAACGCCCAGCTCGCAATGGGATGTTCACGCCTCTGGGCGAAGACCTCGATCGAGCTCTTAGCTTCGTCAAAGGTCGAAATCCGACTCTGACCACTCGACCAGTTCCCTACACTGTCCAGGACCAAAAACGTCGAGCAAAAGCCCTAAATACTTAACGAAAATATGCTTTATAAAAAACACATTCAAGCATCACACACACACACACACAATATGAACATATCAAAGGGAAAAGAAACAATGCATTAGAGTGGGCAAAGCCCATTGTTTAAACATTACAAAAAATTTACAAAATTATGGCGCGCAGGCCATACAGAACAATAACCAAAATATGGCGCGCAGTCCAAACAAACAACTAAACAAAAACTCAAACAACTACCTCCTCCTCAAGCCGGGGCTCCCCGTCACCTCGAACAGTTCCGTCGTCAGTCTCCCCGGGTATGACCATCCGGCCGTCGACCACTTGGTGGAAGGGACTGACTCTCTCAAGGGCGAGCTGGACCCCCGGGTTCTCGGCCTGGACCTGCACCAAAGTGCTGTTGAAGCCCACCACGGGCTGTGAGACTTTCCTCCTTCTTTGTCTCATCCTTGGCAGGCCTGGCGGCAGCTTCTAGCTCAACGACCTTTTTCTGAAGGCGGTCCCGCTCCTCCTTGGTTTTCTTTAGCTCTTCAGTCGTCTCATTCAAATCGTGGAGGACACGCGCGTGATTTTCGCACCTCGTCTGAGCCTCTTCCAGGTCACTCTCAGCTTTGTTTTTTCTTCGCCTCGAGGATGGCGTTCTCGTCCCAGAGCTTCTTCAGCACCGAGGCTGGGCTGGTTTTGTCATTAAGGACCAAGGCCATCTCGAAGATCCTCATCATGGCGGCCATGTCTTCTGTCAACGCCTTCCTTATAGCTGCCCTCTAGACCCCCAGGATCGCCTTGGCCTCAGTAGGGGAATTGACCCCAGAAAAGAAATCCCGCTGGAGGTGGAAAGAGGCAGCATAAACTTCTCTACGGGTACATCCTCCTCGAGATCCACGAGAAAGGCCTCCTCGGTGCGTGGCCTCTTGGAAGGGGTATCCTTCAGAGGATGAGACTTACTACATTGAGGGGTAGTAGAGCCGCTTCCCCCGTCACCGGGCTTCACCATCTGTTGGACTTCAGCAACTCTACCTTTGTTCTTCTTCGCGCCCTTGGTGGCCGTAAGCTTCATGATGCGCTCGTGCACGTTCGACGTTTGGCCTGCGGCAATGAACAGAAAATGAGTCAGTACAAAGAAAAAAATAAGAGACATACGCCCGAGCAAAGCAAACGAACACTACCTAAAAACCTCAAGGCTTCATCGTGGGACTCACACTCGAGGAGGACCTTAGTGTTGATAAAACGAGGCTCACTACAAACCTCCCCGCGAGCGTCGAGGATAAAAATCCCATCTTTGTTAACACATTTGGCGGGAGTAAATCTGGCGACAAACTCGACTATCTTTTTGTATGATTCTCGGTCGTCGACGCCCAGGTCGCCAGGCTTCACGATGTAGCTCTTCGTGCTGTTCTTGAAGTGCACCTCCTCTCACTCCAGGGGACACTTCGACACTAATTTCTCCTCGCCTGCCTCATCGACCACAAGATCATATAAGGATTCGACGACAGTGTGCGAGATGGGCTTGACAACATAAAACCTGTCCTTGAATGAGCGGACAGAATCTAGGTACGCCTTAAATAATTTCCTCGGATGCTTCAAGGAAACCCAGCTATGCCGACCATTGACGAATGACCGTTGTAGATGAAAGATACGGAAAAATAGAGGAAGGGTTGTGTAACACCCCAAAATTTTCCTTCTTGCTTTTAGCTAACTGGATTAAGTTTCTTTGCATTTATTGCATTAGCATTTGTGCATAGCATTGGTTCTTAGCATGGGATCAAGGTACTTGGTTCATCTCAAAGGAGTCTTAAGCCTCAAGGTGGTTTGAGGGGTTCATCACATCTTCATAAGATCAAGAATGGCAGAGGATTTCAAGTGAATCTTTCTCTCCTAATCAGATGGTCCAAATTAGGGTTTTGGTTCCAAAAGGCTTCTTGATGGGTTTTGCTTGTTCAAATACATTCTCATGAGGTTCTACATGCTTACAAGCCCTCATGGAGGAATACTTGGCTAGTGATTCATTGTGGAAGATGTTCAGTGGATCAGTTACTTGTGAAGTAAGCAAAAGTCGACAGTTCAAAAGGAAAGTCAACCATGAGTTTTCAAGGGTCCAAATCATGTTTCCCAAGTCCATGTACCTTTATTTGGTCAAGGAATAGCATGGATGACATCATTCTTCAAGAATCAAGAGTTTGTGTAAAAGTTACTAAATTTGGAAAATGACCTATAATGAGAACTTTCCATTTTTGGCAATTTTTCCACCACATTCAACTTGACTTTTCATCATCAAGGAAGCTTCAAATGAATTTTCCTCTAACATGAAAGTTGAAGATCTTTCTCTCCCATTTCCAAAAAGTACTAGATGGTTTCCATATCATTTGTAGAAGTCAAGTTATGGTCAAAACAATGCAAGGTGCTTTTTAAGGTTTTTCACATCTACCACTTTTTCCACCTATTACATTTTGGTACAAATTGACTTGTAATTGGTTCTATTGCTTCAAGTCACATTCTAATATCCAAGTACATTTCATTTGGCACAAGTTTGGCCCTTGAATCAAGTCATTTCATGCCATGTACCTCACTTTCTTCACATAATGCAAATTGACAAGATGGATTAAAACTCACAAATTAAACCATTTCAAGGCCCAATTTCAATTCATTGGTGATCAGCAAGAGAAGTATGAGTGATTCATGATGGAAAGCACGAGCTTGCACGTGTGGATTAGTGGGTTGATCACATTTTGCATTTTTGCAATTCACATCAAAACTCATTAACCAAGGGATTAACAAAACTCTAATTGTGATCAGAGGTCTAATGAGGTGTATATAAGCTAACTCATACGCACCAAATTAGGTCATGCACTCCTATTTGTTCAGAATCTCTTTTTCACACCAAAACTTTCTCTCTTCGAAACTCATTCATTACAAGGGTTTCTGAAGAAATTTTTTCATATTTGTGATCTACACACTTGGTAGAGTAAGAATCGACCATTGTTTTGAGCTCTGAGCAAGGTTTTCATCAAGTTGATTACAAGTTGGTTCAAGTTCAAAGTCTTAGATCTAGCCAGATTCAAGCCTCTATTTGCATTTATTTTGCCAATAGAGCTCAAAAGAGGAAGATCTGCAGCTTTTGGAAGGGTTTCTTGGTGTATTTTGAGCTCTGCAATCTTCTGGTTAGCTCACTTTTCATGATCATATAACTTGAATTTTAAGCATGCATGTTGATCTATGATGTTCACTGAGTATGCTGATATGTTTGGTTTTGATTTTGGACGTGTGAATTGCTTAAATTTTGAGATTGAAAGTTTTAGATCCAAACTTATTTCCTTCGATTTGACTTGTATGTTGATCTTTTGGTGAAATGGACATGATATTTGAAATCCTTGTTGAATTCTGGTTGAGATGATGTACTCATGAGCCATTTCTGGTAAAATTTTGGTTGAGGTTCACCGGAGAAGGTGACTGGAGCTAGGGCTCCGGCACCTGGTTTGTTTTCCGGCCGGTGGGGGTTGCAAAGGTTGAAGATGAAATCTCAGCCTTCTATTGCTTTGATCCAACGGTCCTGGGCGTGCCAGACCTTTTATTTTCTTATTTCAATTTTCGGTGTGCGTGTGTGTTAGTCCATAATAGTTATCATGTGCATTAGATCTGGACCTCTCATCTTGCGTGCTTTTGTGATTCATTGACCTAATCTGGAACGTCTGATGCATCTTGTGGTTTGGATCCTGCCAGCACATTAAAATTTCCATGTGCCTCTCACGTGTTATCTTTTAATTTCTGATTGTGTTGTGTGTGCGTGTGAGCATGCTTGTTACCATGTACTTTCAATCTTGGCCTTTCATCTTGTGTACTTATTGTTTTGATTGACTGAATGTCATGCGTTGGATATATCCTAGGGCTTGTGTGAGTCAATTGTGTTGACTGAGTCCACTTTTTTTGTTTGGTTGCGCTGACTATTTGATTTGGACTGAGCCTAATGTTTCTTTGCATTCCACACCCCCTGTTTAAGCCCATTTGATATTTTAAACGTGAGAATTACTTTGGTTGCACCCCCTGGTTCATTCTATTTCTTTTTTTATTTTATTTTCATATAGTTTTTGCATTTTAATTTTTAAAAATAGATTTGTGCATCCAAAAATCACCAAAAAAATAATGAAGCATATTTTTTACATTTAATTAATTTTGGAATTTTTTTATTTCTGACTTTGGTCATTTTTTTCATCATATTTTTGGCATTTTCTTTTATTTTCTTTGAAAATTGTTCTTATTTGCACACTTCAACTTTGAGAATTTATTTCTCATAGCACATAAAACATTTTGAGTCCATTCTTTTTGCATTGTTTCATCAACATATTGAAGTGCATAAAAACATTTTTCTCATATTTTTAAACTCTTTTCATATTTCATTTTGGTCCCTCTCTTTTGCATATTAGTTCATAATTCCCATGTGACTTTGCATGATTGATTGAAGAACTTATTTTGTGAATTTTTGCATGAGCTTTTGACATGTTGTTTGCCTCTGGTTGTGGTGTTTTGAGAATTAATTTGGTAATTTTTGAAGATGATTTTCTAATTGTTTGATTGCTCTTTGTTTGAGGTCTTCGTTTGTGCACATCTTTGATCATGTTTGATTACTTGTTTGAGAAGGAACTTCTGCCATTGTATAAGGTTGTTTTATCTGATTTCTTAAACCATGGTTGAATCATTATAGGTCATTTGATTGCAATTATAGGTCATTGGTGTGAGGTTGTTGCATATTTTGTGCACATGTTCAATGTTTGATTTACATGCCTCTTTTGACTCATCTTCTCACCTCTTCTCATCTATGCTCCTTCATGACTTATGTTTGGTTTGTGTATGCCATGCCATATCTCTTCTTTGCATCTCATATGATATATTTTATGACCTTGTAGCTTTGCATTTATGTCATATGCTATTCATGTTTCATTTTGCATACTTGAACATGTTTCACTTACATGCTACCATCTCCTCCTTCTATTTGAATCTTAATGCTTGGATACTTGCTTGTAGGCCTTATGTGACACTTGTATAGCATGTTTAGGCACATGTTTAGGTCATCCACATTCTGACTTTGACTTTATTTGAAGCATTGTTGCATGATCACCTTGCATATCCACTCATTCTTCTTCTACTCCTTCTTTGATGATCTTATTGGATGTTTTGCCACTTGTTTGCATTCTCTTTGCTTGATCTTATTTGGTAAACATTATGGGTCACCTATAAGGTGTACATTCTGACTTGGATGAGTTTCATTTGGTTTATAACCATTTCTCTTTCGGTTGTGACTTGTTTGGGTTTCATTTGTCTTAATGTTGCTTATGTTTGTTTTTGCTAACCATATAGGGGCTAATGGTAAGTGAATGGGATGTGGATAGTTATCCACATTCTAACTTATCCTTTCTCTTTTAAGCTTTTATACTTGTGTTTGCTTTAGCAGTTAAGATTCTTCTTCTTCTCTTTCACTCTCTTCCTCCCATGGATCTCAAGACTTGTTTAAGTCTTGGATTCTCTCCCTTTAGAGCTACCTAGTCCAACTTAATTTTTGGTTAAGCTTGGAGTAGTATTAGCATTAGGTTTTAGGTAGTCGTTTCTCCTAAGCCTCACTAACCATAGGTTACCCATACATGATAACATTAGGACTCTTAGTTTCCCTTTAGAGTTTCCTTTGTGTCTTCTCTCTTCTCATCTCAAAACTTCTTCAAAACACGTAATAAAAGTTAACGTGTATTGCGCTTGAGCCTTCTATGTGGGAAGTGGGGATGAGGGGCTTCCCCTCATTCTTCTAGGATACCTAGTGTACGTCCTGTTGGGGACGATGCGCTAAGTATTCGTTCCTATATTTAAGACTTGGGTTCAATGCAAGTTACGAAACAACTTAAAAGACACTTCTGTCTAAAAAACACAAAACAAATTCAAATCTTTTTATCCTTCGGGATTGTTGGGTTTCAAACTTCATTTTCAGAAAAGAGCTCATCGCTCACGTAAAAACCACTTACCCATTCGTGGTCGTACCCACGAACTACATTAGCTCTGATTCCTCTCTCTCGTCCGATTGAGGATATGTAGGCACAAGACATCGATTGTCTTGGCGAGCAACCTTCCCTTACAGTTCCCATCTGAACTACGTTGACTCTGACTTTCCCATTGTACTGAGGGAGTACGTAGGCCTAGGACAACGATAACGTCCTATCGAGTCACTTCTTTTTTTCTTTTCTTCTTCCTTTCTCCTTTTTTTCCGTTCTCGTTTCTTCTCCGGTCCAGTAGCAGTCGAGCTCCAGACGATGACACCCTTTGATGCAGACAACAAGCGTGGATCCCGTCGAGTACGATGGACGTGTTGGGTGCTAGCACCTTCCCTTCGTGTAACCGACTCCCGTACCCATTTCTCTTGGTCGTGAGACCATGTTCTTTCCCTTCCCTCAGGTTTATGCAGTGTTTCTTTTCCCTCTCTAGGGATAAATACACATTGCTGGCAACTCTGTGTTTTTCCGCGCCACTCTCGCGTTTGTACCGTTGGATGCAAATCTTTCGGGAGCGACAACTGACGACTCTGCTGGGGACTCTGGTTGACCTCTTGCTGGTCCATCCCCTTTAGCGAGTCGATCCTAGCGCTTGCCTGTTTTATTTCATTGGGTGTTTCTTTGTGGTGCTTTGTTTTGTTGTATATTACTGTATTGCTATTTACTGTATTTTTGCTTTACTGCTTCACTATTTTTACCGCATTTTACTGCATTGCCTTTCATTGTTACGCTGGATTGTGCTGCGCTGTGCTGGTTTTCTGTTTGGTAGGTTGGGAGGTTCTGAGAGATGAGCCCACTACCCAGGCTCGAGCATACACATAGGTTCTAGTGTGGGCAGGCGTGACGCTCCCGTGGTGTTGGCCACGTGCGGGTGATCACGATCCCCAAAGTCAGACGAGGTTCTATCGAGAGATATCTGCTACTGTATGTTGATACAGGCCAGTAGTTATTCTCTTGAGGAACTGTCGACTCTGATGACCATTCCCGAGGACTCAGTAACGGCACTCCTCCCGAGAACGATAATGGCAGACCAGAAATGGCAAACCCATTACGATTCTCGACCCGAGGACCCAATGCTGGGAACTTGCCATAGGATCCTTTTTTGAAAGTGAATCAGTGGAGGTGCTCCTCGATTGGCGATAGTACTGTACCCCGAGGGATGAATGTACTATTGCTTCTCGACCTCAGTGCCAGAAGCTGAGGACCTTTCGTTTTGGTGAATCAGTTGAGGCCTCCTCGATTGATGATGATGCTAAACCAGAAATGGTGAACATATCATCATTTCTCGACCTGAGAGCCCGGGATACTGAGGATCTTAGTACCCACATGTGAGAGGGACGGTTGTTTGCAGGTTTGCAGGTGACCTTGACCTTCAACCTACCTGGTTTTCTAGTTTTATCACTGTGGTTGTTTTTGTTCTGGGTTTTGGTACGGAGCCTTGATTTGTTCAGTCAGCGCAGTGCAGCCAGTTTGTGTGGATACCTTGATCCCATGCTTCGCATTGCATTCCATTTTTCTGACATTCATATTTTTGCATTTCCAGGTAGCATCCAGTCTTTTGATTCCAGTCAGAGGGCATTCCTAGGGATGGACACTAAGAGGGGTAAGAAGGACATCATCGTCTACAAGTTCCCGAAGATCACTCTTGGCCCGTTGAACAGTTTACAGAGTATGGCTGGTCCAGAAGTTTTGGGAGCCTTTGAAGAGAAGTATGGTTGGATATTATCCCTGGTTCGGAGCCTCAGTGAATATGAATATAATGGGCTACACACCTTGATGCAGTTTTATGATCCTTCCTTGAGGTGCTTTGTGATGCCAGATTATGTGTTGGTTCCTACCCTGGAAGAATACTCCAACATTTTGAGGATTCCTGTCAAAGAAGGTTTTCCTTTCTGTGGTTCCCAAGGAGATTGTGATTTCCAAGTAGTGGCTGAGGCTCTTTATTTGAGCAAATCGACAGTGGAGGCTGACTTTTCCAAGAAGGGAAAATCCCGAGGCTATCACTTGGAGTACTTAGTGAAGAGGGCTCAAGAAGAAGCTAAGGAGAAGAGGTGGATGGCTTTCAATGCGATATTGGCTCTGTGTATATATGGCATTATGTTATTCCCTAATGAGTCTGAGTTTGTCGATACAGATGCTATTAAGATATTTACAGCTCAGAATCCGGTACCGACTTTGTTAGGTGATCTCCACTATGCCCTATACAGGAATGAGAAAAGACGAGGTGGGGTGGTTTGTTGTTGCGCATCTCTTTTTTACAAGTGGTTTGCCAAACGTTTACCCCAGTCAGGTGCTTTTGTGGATTCAAAGACTTCTCTAGAGTGGAGTAAGCGTCTGATGGGCCTAGCTGCTAAAGATATTCTTTGGGTGGATAAGGGATTATTAGGGACTGATATTTTGCATAGCTGTGGCAAGTATCCTAATGTACCCTTGATCGGAAGAAAATGAGGTATTAACTACAACCCGTCTTTGGCTGTCAGGCAGTTTGCATATGCCCTAAAAAATCCTCCAGATGGAAAAGATTTGGAAGAATCTTTGTATTTTCATATGACTGATGGTGTGGCCATTGCACAAGAAGCTTCTGAAGCTTGGCTCAGCAGACAGAAGATAGGTAAAACCATTTTGGGTAAACCCAATAATCAAGCTTTTGCTCCATATGTTGAATGGGTAAAGAAGAGGGTAGAAGAGTTCTATTTACCTTTTGATCGGGCGCCTCCCTTGTATCCAGAGATGGTGGAAGAGAGACTCACTGTACCACTCAAAGAATTCGACAAGCAGCGAAAGTTGGTATCTGATCTGAGGGTGGAAAACTCTGATATGAGTAGTCAGCTACAGAATGCTCTACATGACAACTTGGAGTTGAAGTGGAAAGTTCAAGACATGACAGCGCATCTAGAAAAAAGAGAGAAGGATTTTTCCGACAGAGCTCAGCACTTCAAAAAGGTTAGTATGGCTGCTAAATCATCAGGCAAAGTTAAAAGGAAAAACAATAAGCTTTTGACTAAAGCAGAAGACAAGCTTGCCACGTATCAGGACATGTGGGAGGAGGTCAAGATTGAGAATGGAGAACTAAAAGAAGAACTTCAGGTAGTGAAAGCAAGGAAAGATTGTTACTTTGCCAAGTGGAAAGAAGCACAGAAGGAAATTGAAGAGCTCAAGTTGCAAGCCGAGGTCAAGAAGTTGAGGCGCGAGGACAACAACGCCGAAGAGCAGATTGTTAAATTGAACCAAGAGATTGCCAAGAGAAACAAGTTGATCAAAGGGCTGATAAAGCAACCTGCACATCCTGACACTTTGGACCTTCTTGAGGAAGTTGAAGCTAGTTTGTTTGGAATTGATTTGTAGTTGATTTTGTTGTTTATCTTTTTTTTGGGATTACCATCAGGTTTGTTGATGGAGTCACCTTTGATTATGCTTGAATTTGTCTGTAAGAACTACTTTGTTTTCGATAATGGAATATTTGGTTTAACTATCTGTGCTCTGTCAGTTCTGGTTTTCAGAGAGGGTTTATCCCTGTGGTTTGATCCGGTGGTATTTCTGGGTTCAGATTTATTTTCTGATAGTGTGTCTAATCCCTTTCCCGGTTTCATGGAATGGAATCAAAGCGGATGTGTCCTGGAAATGCTCAAATATGTTTGTTTGCATTTTTGCATTCACATTTGCATAATCATAATCATTTTTGCATTGCAGGTTATCTTGGATTCTCTGGTTTTCTTATGCTCTCTCTTTTTGACAGTCAGGATTGATCAACCAACTCATCGGTATTCTACCAGGCTTAATCAAAGCAGAGTGATGGACAAAGTTCAGGAAAACATGGAAGCTATGCAAGCTCGCATCGATCAATTCATGGAGATGATGCAGGGTGTGGTGCAGAGTCAGAATGAATTCAGAACTCTAGTTCAGCCTTTAGTGTCGCAGGTTGATGAAAATGGTATCTTACACGATGGTTTTCTTAATCGTGTTATTCCTTCGGGCGGAGGTGGTGCTGGTATCAACATTCATATCACTGGTGCTGGTGGACAGGGTGGTATTCCTTCAGTGGTTGGAGAAGAAAGCACTGTTCGAGCTATCCATGGCCATCGTATTGATGATCAACAGGATGATGTTTTTTCAGACAGAAGCTTGGACACTGGCCTACCTGTGGTCAGTGATGAGAGGATCCGATTAATTGAGGTGCAATTGAGGGGGGTGTGAAACAGGATGATCTGGGAATAGATTTGGACGACCTAGGGTTGGTCCCTGATATTGTCATTCCGCACAAGATTCAGATTCCTACACTGGAGAACTATAATGGTTCTACCTGCCCGAGAACTCATGTAAAGGCTTATACCAGGAAGATGGCTGCTCACGCCAAAGATGAAAAACTAATGATGCACTTTTTCCAAGACAGCCTGTCCGGCGCGTCTTTGGAATGGTACATGGTGCTGGAAAGCAGGGATGTTCGTACTTGGAGAGAGCTGGCTGCAGCTTTTATCAAGCATTACCAGTACAACACAGACATGGCTCCCAACAGAACTCAGCTGTTAAGCATGTCCCAGAAAAGTGATGAAAGTTTCAAAGAATACGCGCAAAGGTGGCGTGAATTGGCGGCAAGGGTACTGCCACCAATGCTGGAAAAAGAGATGTTGGATATGTTTATGGACACACTGCCTAAACACTATTATGAGAAGCTGTTACCTTGTTCTCTAGGCAAGTTTGCAGATGTGATTGCTATCAGACAGAAGGTAGAGGTTGGAATTAAGGCTGGAAAAGTTTCTAGTGGTGACCGATCATCTTCCGGGCATGGAAAGAAGCCATTTGATGGTTATAAGAAGAAAGGAGAGGCCAATGTTGTATCATCCCACAGGGGAAAAGGGAAACAGCGTCAGAGCAATAATCAACAAGTAGCATCAGTAACTATCCCAGCAACGTTACCTCCACCACAGCAACAAAGGAATAATGGTAATCAGAATAGGCAGCAAGGCCAGTATCAGAACATACAAAGGAATGCAGAGAGGCATTTTGATCAACCACCAATTTCATATGCACAATTGTTACAACATTTACTGCAGTTGCGTCTAGTTGAGCTCCGTACCCCGGCTCCACCAACAGGGGAACTCCCACGAGGCTACGATGCTAACGCACACTGCAATTTTCACTCTGGTGCTCAGGGGCACACTGTGGAGAAATGTAGGGCGTTTAATCACAAGGTGCAGGACCTTGTGGACTCTAAGGCTATCAATTTCTCGAATACTGGCCCAATGTTATTCAAAACCCGATGCCTGATCATAATGGGCCGAGGGTGAATGCGATAACTGAGGAAGGTGAAGCTTTGAATTTGATCATGGATGTTGAGGAATTGAAGACTCCGTTGGCTGTGGTTAAAAATAGGTTATTGAAGGGTGGCGTCTATCCGGGTTGTGATGAGAACTGCTCAGTTTGTTTGACGAAGGATAATGGTTGTGATTCGTTGAAGATGGGTATACAGAATCTGATCGATGAGGGTTATTTACAGTTTGATAGAGGTAATCAGCAAGAAGAGGTTGTTAGTGAGAAGGTTGCTACTATCACTATTTCATTCAGAACAATTACTATTTCTGGTCCGGCAAGACCACCTCCAGTTATTCTGAAGAGGTTATCCAGTCTGAGACTATAGAGCAGCCTGCAGTGGCAAATCAGCCTGAAGTTTCTATGTCTTTGTTTAAAGACGCCAAAGCTGTGGTTGAAGCTGGTAGCTCACAGAGGTGGGGCCAAGTGGTTGAAGTTCAAGAGAAGAGGGATACCTATGGATTAGGGTACAAACTACCTAGGCGTCAGGGAGAGCCTCCCAAGTTCTATGGCCCAGTCCGTTTCACTAGTGCCGGTGTTTTCTTCGACAGAGTTAATGCCATTGAGGAAGAAGGAGACAGTGATTGTGACATAGATGGTTGGATCCGCCCTTGCGTCCCAGGAGAAAGTCTATGCAACTGGTCTTCTGAAAAAGTCATTCAAGTGATTGGCTTCGAGTAATTGCTTTGTTTTCCTATTATGTTAATCCTGCGTTCTGCCCAAGACGTAGTGATTTTATTTGTAGGGCTTTTAACTGTTGCATGTTTTGCGTTATCATTAATAAAGGACTTTTCACACTCAAATATTTTGGTCTCTGTCTTTCTGTTTTATTTTTATGCATTAAAAACCCACATCAAAATGGAAATGTGTTTCTTTTGTTGCATACATAGTAAAACATACCTCATCAATCATGCAGGTCTTTTTGTTCATATGACACCGATCATGACTCAGCTATAGCTCGGTATGACTTTGACAATCCAATCTATCAGGATGAAGAAGAGACTGACGAAGATTGTGAACTGCCCGAAGAGTTCGCCAGATGGTTGAAGCAAGAGGAGAGAGTCATTCTACCTCATCAGGAGGAAATTGAGATTGTGAATCTGGGAACCGAGGACGCCAGAAAGGAAGTAAGGATAGGGGCTGCATTAGAAGACAGTGTCAAGGGAAGATTGATTGAAATGCTCCGTGAGTATGTGGATATCTTCGCCTGGTCTTACCAAGACATGCCTGGGCTCGATACTGATATCGTTGTACACCGGCTACCACTTAAAGAAGGTTGTGCTCCGGTCAAACAAAAGTTGAGAAGAACTAAACCGAAGATGTCTGTCAAAATCAAAGAAGAGGTTCAGAAACAGTTGGACGCCAGATTTCTTGCCGTGACGAATTATCCTCCATGGGTTGCTAACATCGTTCCTGTACCTAAGAAGGATGGAAAGGTCGGGATGTGTGTTGACTACAGGGATTTGAACAGAGCAAGCCCAAAGGACGATTTCCCGCTCCCTCACATTGACGTGTTAGTTGACAATACTGCTCAATATTCGGTGTTTTCCTTCATGAATGGCTTCTCTGGGTATAACCAAATCAAGATGGCCCCAGAGGACATGGAGAAGACAACATTCATAACACCGTGGGGAACTTTCTGCTACAAAGTGATTCCCTTTGGATTGAAAAATGCAGGGGCAACCTACCAGCGGGCGATGGTGACTCTCTTTCATGATATGATTCACAAAGAGATTGAGGTCTACGTTGATGACATGATTGCGAAGTCACAGACGGAAGAGGAACATTTGGTAAATCTTCAGAAGCTATTTGAAAGATTGAGAAAATTCAGACTGAGGTTGAATCCAAACAAATGCACCTTCGGGGTGAGATCAGGAAAATTGCTGGGGTTCATTGTTAGTGATAAAGGTATCGAGGTTGATCCTGCAAAGGTAAAAGCTATACAAGAAATGCCCGTGCCGAAAACAGAAAAAGAGGTTCGTGGTTTCCTGGGGAGATTAAACTACATTGCTAGGTTCATCTCGCATCTCACGGCCACGTGTGAACCAATCTTCAAGTTGCTAAGAAAAGATCAAGCGGTCAGGTGGAATGAAAATTGTCAAAAGGCGTTTGAAAAGATTAAAGAATATTTGTAGGAACCTCCGGTCCTTATGCCACCAGTGCCAGGAAGGCCTTTGATTATGTATCTCACGGTTCTTGAGAATTCAATGGGTTGTGTACTCGGTCAACAAGACGAGTCAGGTAGAAAAGAGCACGCCATCTACTACTTGAGTAAAAAGTTTACTGATTGTGAGTCAAGGTACTCGATGCTGGAGAAAACATGTTGTGCACTCGCTTGGGCCGCTAAGCGTTTGAGGCAGTATATGTTAAACCACACAACCCTATTGATTTCGAAGATGGATCCGATCAAGTATGTGTTTGAGAAGCAAGTACTTTCTGGAAGAATAGCCCGTTGGCAGATGGTTTTGACAGAATACGATATTCAGTATGTTTCCCAAAACGCCATTAAGGGAAGTGTTTTGTCAGAATATCTTGCTGAACAACCAATTGAGGATTATCAACCGATGAAGTTTGAATTTCCGGATGAGCATATCATGTATCTGAAGATGAAGGATTGTGAAGAACCTTTGCCTGATGAAGGACCTGAAATTGGATCTCAGTGGAAGATGGTTTTTGATGGGGCTGTTAATTCATATGGTAACGGAATCGGGGCAATCATTACGACTCCACAAGGTTCTCATATACCCTTCACTGCCCGGTTGGCGTTCATATGCACCAACAATGAGGCAGAGTATGAAGCATACATCATGGGGTTAGAAGAAGCAATTGATTTGAGAATCAAGAACCTCGATGTTTATGGTGATTCTGCGTTGGTGGTTAACCAGATTACAGGTGAATGGGAGACTCGTCAAGCGAATCTTGTTCCATATAACAACTATGCCAGAAGGTTGTTACCTTTATTTGACAGAGTGAACTTCCATCACATTCCCCGGATAGAGAATCAGATGGCTGATGCGTTGGCAACGTTGTCATCAATGTATCAAGTGAATCGTTGGAATGAAACTCCTTCAATCAGGATCATGCGCTTGGACAGACCTGCTTTTGTATTTGCAGTTGAAGGGGTATCAGATCGCAAGCCTTGGTATCATGACATCAAAGTCTTTTTTAAGAGTTAGGAATACCCAGATGGGGCATCTTCCAAGGATAAAAAGACATTGAGGAGGTTATCAGGAAACTTCTTTTTGAACAAATACGATGTGTTATACAAGATAAACTTTGACATGGTCTTGCTACGTTGTGTTGATGAACACGAGGCAGGCTTGTTAATGGAAGAGGTTCGTGAAGGTTCCTTCGGTACTCATGCCATTGGGCATGCTATGGCAAGAAAGTTGTTAAGAGCGAGGTATTATTGGATGACTATGGAGTCTGATTATTTTAAATACGCCCGGAAATGTCATAAATGCCAGATTTATACTGATAAGGTGCACGTACCGCCCACTCATTTGAATGTTTTGTCATTACCTTGGCCTTTTTCCATGTGGCGCATTGACATAATTGGAAAGATCGAGCCGACTGCCTCAAATGGACATCGTTTTATCCTGGTGGCTATTGATTATTTCACTAAGTGGGTGGAAGCAGCATCGTATGCCAACGTCACCCGACAAGTGGTAGCTCGGTTTCTTAAGAAGGACATCATCTACCGGTATGGAGTCCCGGAGAGAATCATTACTGATAATGGTTCAAATTTGAACAATAAGATGATGAAGAAGCTATGCCAGAGCTTTAAGATTGAACACCACAATTCTTCTCCCTATCGCCCGAAGATGAATGGGGCTGTTGAAGCGGCTAATAAGAACATAAAGAAGATTGTGCAGAAGATGGTAGTGACATACAATGACTGGCATGAGATGTTGTCTTATGATTTTCATGGATATCGTACTTCGGTACGCACATCAACTGGGGCAACTCCTTTCTCACTGGTGTATGGTATGGAAGCAGTCCTGCCATTAGAAGTTGAGATTCCTTCTTTGAGAATTCTGACAGACGTAAAGCTTGATGAAGCTGAGTGGGTGCGTTCCCGGCTGAATGAACTGAACCTCATTGAAAAGAAGAGATTGAAAGCCATTGCGCATGGCCGGTTGTATCAGAGCAGGATGAAAAAAGCATTTGATCAGAAGGTGCGTCCTCGGTGTTTTCAAACTGGTGAATTAGTTCTGAAAAGGATCACTCCTCCTCAAACAGATCACAGGGGCAAGTGGACTCCGAATTACGAAGGGCCATATGTAGTAAGATAGGTTTTCTCTGGTGGAGCCTTATTACTTTCAACTATGGATGGCGAGGATTTTACGTCCCCTGTGAACGCGGATGTAGTCAAAAAATACTTTGCATAAAAGAGACCCGCTGAACATAAAAAGAAGGTTCAGGAAAAAATGGGGCATCTTGGCGAACCATAAAAAGAAAAGGTTCGGGCAAAAATTAGGGATAAAAAAAAAGAAAAAGGAATAAACCCGCAAGGTTGAAAACCTAAAAAGGCAACTTTGTCAAAAATGGGTATCCCGGTGGATTGAAAACCCGAAAAGGGCGATCCAGGAAAAATTTAGGGATTTAAAAGCAAAGACTACGATCTGCGTTCGATCTGTGATCACTATTCACACTTGGAAAATTCGAAGGAAAGGAATCAGTCCAGTCAGTCATCTTCAAAGGCCAAAGTATCTGCGGATTAACAAGTCATATGGGTTATAGCTGAGTCGAGTCATGGTGGATGTCTGTTCCTCACATTGCCGACATGTGTATTTTCTTTTACTTTTTGCGCAATTACCTCTTTCCAGGAATTGCTTCCAAATGTAATTGCCTATTTACAGGCCGATCATTCAATAAAGTTTGCATTTTAGTCAAAGAGCTTTTGTTTCTTGTTTTACCTGTTTTGTTTGTGAAAATGTCTGATATTTTTGATAAATATTACATGCTAAATGTTGAGCTTTATGAAACAAGTTGGAAAACAGTGGCAATTGCTTAGGCGACAGTCACTATGATGATAATCAAGGTAATCATTTTGCACGAAGACCTTTCTGTTGGTTTTGCAGGATGACAAGTGTACCTCCCCAGTAGAGTTGCCCTCTCCAACTTTGAAGCCTGATCATCCTCAGCAGTTTATTACCCTTCCCCATCAGAGTATCAAGGATCGTTTCCCCCAATAGAGTATAAAGAAGTAATTCCCCAAGCGGAGTCGTTGAGGATCGTCCCCCTCAGCAGGACATAAGAGGTTCACCCCAGCTAGAGCTGTGATTTGGCTCAGCTTTCCTCAGCAGGTAGCCATAAACTGTCATTTCTACAGCCTCTTCTGCAAGAGGTTGATGGAACGTCTTCTTTGATCAAAGATGGTGTTTCCCCATTGAGCACGGGGCAGTCGTTTCTTCCTCAGCTAGTCAGGAAACATGTGTTTAGCCCCTAGCAGAGTGGATGTTGACAACTACTATTTTCCAAGCAAATGTGTCGACGAGGATCGTCCCCCTCAGCAGGACATAAGAGGATCGTCCCCCTCAACAGGAGTACAGAGGATTGTATACCCAACCGAAGTTGTGTTTGGATTATTATTCCCCAGCAAGCATTCAGAAGATGATGGCTCTAAGGTGAATGTTGTCGTATCTTCAGCAGGAAGTTTGTGGACAGAGATGTTATTATCCCCACAGAGTCCTGGTGTCTACTTTCCTCAGTTGGTCATAAAGTATAGTCTCACCGACAACGGCCTGATCTAATCCCCAGCAGGGTGAGGGTAAAGTTATTTCCCTAACAGCAGATTAAGCTCACCGACATCCTAAAGCAGAGTCTGGTGGTGATTGGTATCCCCAGGAAGTCTTAAGTCCAATCATTTTTGGCAGGCGTCAAATCCAAGTTCTTAAGTGTTTGGTGATCCCCGGCGGAGGAGTTTCCATCTTCAGTATTCATCTCCCTCCCTAGCGGAGTGGGTATTCTCTCGGAGTTTCGTCCATCTCCAGCAGAGTTGTTGATCTTGATATTCCCCAACAGAGTGGGTATTCTATCGAAGCTTCGTCCATCTCCAGCAGAATTGATGATTGTGATCTTCCCTGGCAGGGTGAAGTTTTCCTCAGCATTGTACTTTGGTTTGATGACAATGTAGTTTGTCGTCCTCGGTGGAGCTACTTCTGTTCTCAGCGTTTATTTCGCTGGGACGGTTTTTTGCATTGCATAAGCATTCTTACATGGCATCCTCCCAAACGCGTAGCATTCCCACTTCGTGTGGAGCATTACGGCAAAATTCAAACATATGCATCTGAAGCATAAGCTAGGTTTGAGTTTTCCTTCGTCAGGAAAAAAACTGGATTTCAGGAGAATATCTTTCAACTTTACTCCACAAGTGGTGGGCTTGGTCAGTCAGAAGACTACTTGACATTCCCTTGCAGAGTTGTTTGCCAGGATAGTGAACCCGTGATTTCATTTTTACCCCTCCGTCCAGGTGGTCCTTTGGGTTATTCCCTCAAGGTTTTTACCGTCAGACACTCGTCCGTGTTTCCTTCGGCACCCGTCCGTGTTTGAACCTTTTTGTTTCAATACCCATCCGTATTGACCTTTTGATGACACTCATCCGTGTTTCCTTCGGCACCCGTCCGTTTTTGAACCTTTTTGTTTCAATACCCGTCCGTATTGACCTTTTGATGACACTCGTCTGTGTTGCCTTCCATTCCCCAGCGAGATTAATCCCCGATAAAACTTGCTTTACACCCGTTTGTGTACCCGTCCGTATTGAATCCTTTTACACTCGTCCGTGTACCTTTTTGGCACCTATCCGTGTTTGAACTGTTGTTTCAATGCCCGTCCGTATTGACATTTGGCCCCCGTCCGTGTTTGAACTTTTGTTTCAATGCCCGTCCGCATTGACATTTGGCACCCGTCCGTGTTCTTTCAGCACCCGTCCGTGTTTGAACTTTTGTTTCAATGCCCGTACGTATTGACATTTGGCACCCGTCCGTGTTATTTCAGCACCCGTCCGTGTTTGAACTTTTGTTTCAATGCCCGTCCGTATTGACATTTGGCACCCGTCCGTGTTCTTTCAGCACCCGTCCGTGTTTGAACTTTTGTTTCAATGCCCGTCCGTATTGACATTTGGCACCCGTCCGGGTTCTTTCCGCACCCGTCCGTGTTTGAACTTTTGTTTCAATGCCCGTCCGTATTGAACTTTTTTACACCCGTCCGTGTACCTTTTCGATACCCGTCCGTATTGAAACCTCTTTACACCCGTCCGTGTACCTTCTCGATACCCGTCCGTATTAAACTCTTTACACCCCTCCGTGTACCTTCTCGATACCCGTCCGTATTGAATCTCTTTACACCCTTTCGTGTACCTCTTCGATACCCTTCCGTATTGAAACCTCTTTACACCCGTCCGTGTACCTTCTCGATATTCATCCGTATTAAACTCTTTACACCCATCCGTGTACCTTCTCGATACCCGTCCGTATTGAATCTCTTTACACCCGTCCGTGTACCTTTTCAATACCCGTCCGTATTGAACCTCTTTCACACCCGTCCGTGTACCTTTTCGATACCCTTCCGTATTGAACCTCTTTCACACCCGTCCGTGTACCTTTTCGATACCCGTACGCATTGAAACTCCTTTTACACCCGTCCGTATTGAATCTCTTTACACCTGTCCGTGTATCTTTTCAGTACCCGTCCGTATTGAAACTCTTTACACCCGTCCGTGTACCTTTTCGATACCCGTCCGTATTGATATCCTTTTACACCCGTCCGTGTACCTTTTCAGTACCCGTCCGTATTGAAACCTTTTGCACCCGTCCGTGTATCTTCTCAGTACCCGTCCGTATCTGATATCTTTGAATCCTTGACACCCGTCAGTGTTTATTCCTAGCATAGCTAACACTCGTCCGTGTTTATTTCAATACATTGTTTGTATTGGTTTCCAACACTCGTACGTGTTGTGACAGTGCAACATTTATTGCTTGTTCCCCAGTGGAGTCGTCCCTCCTTTGAGGATTGCAAATTTCAGGTTTCTTTTGGTATTCAATCTCCGTGAATCCTTTGAACGCATGACAGCCGTTGCTATCATACCTTCAGGACCAAGTTGATTGAATAGGGGCAGCTGTAACACCCCAAAATTTGCCTTCTTGCTTTTAGCTAACTGGCTTATGTTTCTTTGCATTTCTTGCATTACCATTTGTGCATAGAATTGGTTCTTAGCATGGGATCAAGGTACTTGGTTCATCTCAAAGGAGTCTCAAGCCTCAAGGTGGTTTGAGGGGTTCATCACATCTTCATAAGATCAAGAATGGCAAAGGATTTCAAGTGAATCTTTCTCTCCTAATCAGATGGTCCAAATTAGGGTTTTGGTTCCAAAAGGCTTATTGATGGGTTTTTCTTGTTCAAATACATTCTCATGAGGTTCTACATGCTTACAAGCCCTCATGGAGGAAGACTTGGCTAGTGATTCATTGTGGAAGATGTTCAGTGGATCAGTTACTTGTGAAGTAAGCAAAAGTCAACAGTTCAAAAGGAAAGTCAACCATGGGTTTTCAAGGGTCCAAATCATGTTTCCCAAGTCCATGTACCTTTATTTGGTCAAGGAATAGCATGGATGACATCATTCTTCAAGAATCAAGAGTTTGTGCAAAAGTTACTAAATTTGGAAAATGACCTATAATGAGAACTTTCCATTTTTGGCAGTTTTTCCACCACATTCAACTTGACTTTTCATCATCAAGGAAGCTTCAAATGAATTTTCCTCCAACATGAAAGTTGAATATCTTTCTCTCCCATTTCCAAAATGTACTAGATGGTTTCCATATCATTTGTAGAACTCAAGTTACGGTCAAAACAATGCTAGGTGCTTTTTAAGGTTTTTCACATGTACCACTTTTTTCACCTTTTGTATTTTGGTATAAATTGACTTGTAATTGTTTCTATTGCTTCAAGTCACATTCTAATATCCAAGTACATTTCATTTGGCACAAGTTTGGCCCTTGAATCAAGTCATTTCATGCCATGTACCTCACTTTTTTCACATAATGCAAATTGGCAAGATGGATTGAAACTCACAAATTAAACCATTTCAAGGCCCAATTTCAATTCATTGGTGATCAGCAAGAGAAGTGTGAGTGATTCATGATGGAAAGCATGAGCTTTCACGTGTGGATTAGTGGGTTGATCACATTTTGCATTTTTGCAATTCACATCAAAACTCATTAACCAAGGGATTAACAAAACTCTAATTGTGATCAGAGGTCTAATGAGGTGTATATAAGCTAACTCATACACACCAAATTAGGTAAGGCACTCCCATTTGTTCAGAATCTCTTTTTCTCACCAAAACATTCTCTCTTCGAAACTCATTCATTACAAGGGTTTCTGAAGAAATTTTTTCATATTTGTGATCTACACACTTGGTAGAGTAAGAATCGACCATTGTTTTGAGCTCTGAGCAAGGTTTTCATCAAGTTGATTTCAAGTTGGTTCAAGTTCAAAGTCTTAGATCTAGCCAGATTCAAGCCTCTATTTGCATTTATTTTGCAAATAGAGCTCAAAAGAGGAAGATCTGCAGCTTTTGGAAGGGTTTCTTGGTGTATTTCGAGCTCTGCAATCTTCAGGTTAGCTCACTTTTCATGATCATATAACTTGAATTTTAAGCTTGCATGATGATCTATGATGTTCACTGAGGATGCTGATATGTTTGGTTTTGATTTTGGACATGTGAATTGCTTGAATTTTGAGATTGAAAGTTTTAGATCCAAACTTATTTCCTTCGATTTGACTTGTATGTTGATCTTTTGGTGAAATGGACATGATATTTGAAATCCTTGTTGAATTCTGGTTGAGATGATGTACTAATGAGCCATTTCTGGTAAAATTTTGGTTGAGGTTCACCAGAGAAGGTGACCGGAGCTAGGGCTCCGACACCTGATTTGTTTTCCGGCCGGTGGGGGTTGCAAAGGTTGAAGATGAAATCTCAGCCTTCCATTGCTTTGATCCAACGGTCCTGGGCGTGCCAGATCTTTTATTTTCTTATTTCAATTTGTGGTGTGCGTGTGTGTTAGTCCATGATAGTTATCATGTGCATTAGATCTGGACCTCTCATCTTGCGTGCTTTTGTGATTCATTGACCTAATCTGGAATGTCTGATGCATCTTGTGGTTTGGATCCTGCCAGCACATTAAAATTTCCATGTGCCTCTCACGTGTTATGTTTTAATTTCTGATTGTGCTGTGTGTGCGCGTGAGCATGCTTGTTACCATGTGTTTTCAATCTTGGCCTTTCATCTTGTGTACTTATTGTTTTGATTGACTGAATGCCATGCATTGGATAGATCCTAGGGCTTGTGTGAGTCAATTGTGTTGACTGAGTCCACTTTCTTTGTTTGGTTGCGCTGACTATTTGATTTGGACTGGGCCTGATGTTTCTTTGCTTTCCACACCCCCTGTTTAAGCCCATTTGATATTTTAAACGTGAGAATTACTTTGGTTGCACCCCCTGGTTCATTCTATTTCTTTTTTTATTTTATTTTCATATAGTTTTTGCATTTTAATTTTTAAAAATAGATTTGTGCATCCAAAAATCACCAAAAAATAATGAAGAATATTTTTTACATTTAATTAATTTTGGAATTTTTTTATTTCTGACTTTGGTCATTTTTTTCATCATATTTTTGGCATTTTCTTTTATTTTCTTTGAAAATTGTTCTTATTTGCACACTTCAACTTTGAGAATTTATTTCTCATAGTACATAAAACATTTTGAGTCCATTCTTTTTGCATTGTTTCATCAACATATTGAAGTGCATAAAAACTTTTTTTTCATATTTTTAAACTCTTTTAATATTGCACTTTGGTCCTTCTCTTTTGCATATTAGTTCATAATTCCCATGTGACTTTGCATGATTGATTGAAGGACTTATTTTGTGAATTTTTGCATGAGATTTTGACATGTTGTTTACCCCTGGTTGAGGTGTTTTGAGAATTAATTTGGTAATTTTTGAAGATGATTTGCTAATTGTTTGATTGCTATTTGTTTGAGGTCTTCTTTTGTGCACATCTTTGATCATGTTTGATTACTTGTTTGAGAAGGCACTTCTGCCATTGTATGAGGTTGTTTTCTCTAATTTATTAAACCATGGTTGAATCATTTTAGGTCATTTGATTGCAATTATAGGTCATTGGTGTGAGGTTGTTTCATATTTTGTGCACATGTTCAATGTTTGATTTACATGCCTCTTTTGACTCATCTTCTCACCTCTTCTCATCTATGCTCCTTCATGACTTATGTTTGGTTTGTGTATGCCATGCCATATCTCTTCTTTGCATCTCATATGATATATGTTTCTGACCTTGGAGCTTTGCATTTATGTCATATGCTATTCATGTTTCATTTTGCATACTTGAACATGTTTCACTTACATGCTACCTTCTCCTTCTTCTATTTGAATCTTAATGCTTGGATACTTGCTTGTAGGCCTTATGTGACACTTGTATAGCATGTTTAGGCACATGTTTATGTCATCCACATTCTGAATTTGATTTTATTTGAAGCATTGTTGGATGATCACCTTGCATATCCACTCATTCTTCTTCTACTCCTTCTTTGATGATCTTATTGGATGTTTTGCCACTTGTTTGCATTCTCTTTGCTTGATCTTGTTTGGTAAACATTATGGGTCACCTATAAGGTGTACATTCTGACTTGGATGAGTTTCATTTGGTTTATAACCATTTCTCTTGGGGTTGTGACTTGTTTGGGTTTCATTTGTCTTAATGTTGCTTATGTTTGTTTTTGCTAACCATGTAGGGGCTAATGGTAAGTGAATGGGATGTGGATAGTTATCCACATTCTAACTTCTCCTTTCTCTTTTAATCTTTCATACTTGTGTTTGCTTTAGCATTTAAGATGCTTCTTCTTCTCTTTCACTCTCTTCCTCCCATGGATCTCAAGACTTGTTTAAGTCGTGGATTCTCTCCCTTTAGAGCTACCTAGTCCAACTTAATTTTTGATTAAGCTTGGAGTAGGATTAGCATTAGGTTTTAGGTAGTCGTTTCACCTAAGCTTCACTAACCATAGGTTACCCATGCATTATAACATTAGGACTCTTAGTTTCCCTTTAGAGTTTCCGTTGTGTCTTCTCTCTTCTCATCTCAAAACTTCTTCAAAACCGTAATAAAAGTTAACGTGTATTGCGCTTGAGCCTTCTATGTGGGAAGTGGGGATGAGGGGCTTCCCCTCATTCTTCTAGGATACCTAGTGTACGTCCTGTTGGGGATGATGCGCGAAGTATTCGTTCCTATATTTAAGACTTGGGTTCAATGCAAGTTACGAAACAACTTAAAAGACACTTCTGTCTAAAAAACACAAAACAAATTCAAATCTTTTTATCCTTCGGGATTGTTGGGTTTCAAACTTCATTTTCGGAAAAGAGCTCTTCGCTCACGTTAAAAACACTTACCCATTCGTGGTCGTACCCACGAACTACATTAGCTCTGATTCCTCTCTCTCGTCCGATTGAGGATATGTAGGCACAAGACAGCGATTGTCTTGGCGAGCAACCTTCCCCCACAGTTCCCGTCCGAACTACGTTGACTCTGACTTTCCCATTGCACTGAGGGAGTACGTAGGCCTAGGACAATGATAACGTCCTATCGAGTCACTTCTTTTTTTCTTTTCTTCTTCGTTTCTCCGTTCTTTCCGTTCTCGTTTCTTCTCCGGTCCAGTAGCAGTGGAGCTCCAGACGACGACACCCTTTGATGCAAACAACAAGCGTGGATCCCGTCGAGTACGATGGACGTGTTGGGTGCTAGCAAGTTCCCTTCGCGTAACCGACTCCCGTACCCATTTCTCTTGGTCGTGAGACCATGTTCTTTCCCTTACCTCAGGTTTATGCAGTGTTTCCTTTCCCTCTCTTGGGATAAATACACATTGCTGGCGACTCTGTGTTTTTCCGCGCCACTCTCACGTTTGTACCGTTGGATGCGAATATTTTGGGAGCGACAGATTGCCCTGATGCGGAGGTGTTCGTGCATGACCTCGAATGCCCGTAAGAACGCTATCGCGTCGGGGTGAAGCTTGGAGGGTGCCAGACACAACCAGTGGAACACCCCCCTCTGGAAGTCACTGAAGGGGAGGCAGATACCCGCTTCCTGGAACACAAACTCGTACATTAGGAACCTCATCCCCCTTAATCTCGAGCAAATACGATGTTGTTCCTTAGATTTGTAGACCATCCAGTTCGGAGGAGAACCCAAGGCAATATCCTTGACCGTCGCGAAAGCATCGGTGTCGTCAACGGCAAAGTGCGACCCAAATCTGAGAGACTCGTTGCCAGCCCAGTCCTCGGGCGTACGGACTCGTTCTTCTCTGAGCTGCTGGATGGGCGCATCAAGTTCGGGCTCGTCGTCAATATGGATAACACCCTCGAGCCTCACATCCATTTTACCTGAAAAGTAGAGAAAAACGGTGAATACAACTTCCAAAATCAAATATACCCTTCCACCAGAAATCAAGTGAAAGCGCGAAGAGAGGGACGAGGAGCCCCAGAAGAATTCTCCCCGACACAAAGTTGTGAGCCTCTCCTCAACGGACAAACTCGTCCACGGAGGAAACCCACACCAATATGACGCAGTGATCCCCCTCGACAAGGAGGCTCCTCCCACGAAAAGTCCCCAGTGGACACGGAGGGACTCGTCGACAGAGACCCCGTCGCGACTCTCGAGGTCTAGGTACCCCGAGACCTTCATCCCAGCTCCCCGTGACCTTCATCGCTTCCCCGAGACTTTCATCGCAGGTCCTCGAGGCCTTCATCAGGAGACTCGTGAAGCTCCCGGAATTCTCATGAACTTCCTGGAAATTTCTCCGGAAACTTCATGGACACGACCAGAAAATTCATAACTCCGACGGAATATTCATACGTTCCTCCTAAAACCTACGCTCTCCCCAAAAAATCAACAATAAATTCACATTACTGGAGATAGAACGCGAGAACTTACTTGAAGAATGTAGGTTCGGATGACGGGGACTGCCCGTCGTACGGGGAGACTGACGGTTAGGAGGAATTGAAACGTTAGGGCGCCACGTATGCCTCGAGCGTTGTGTAGCAGTTACTAGGCAAAAATGGCTAGTTAATAACCATCATGACCTACGAGGGCGTGCCTCCGCACGTGCCCCTCAGTATAAAAGGGGGAGATTCGTTTCATTTTGAACTTTTCGCTCTCGTTTCTCTTCGTCCTCTTCAGAGTTCCTGTCCGTTCATGCCTTCAGCTGTTTCAGCCACCGTATCAACTCCAGGCAACCAGTTTTTGTCTTCTTAGTCCAAGTAAGTTTGCTGATTTTGTGCTTTTTTTCGTCCCTTTTTGATGATTACTAGTGGATTGCATGCAGTTAGGACTAGGTTTAGAGGGCGATTTGCTCTGTTTCCGGTGGTTGTTGGTGGTGGATGGTGGTTATGCCATTTTCTGCCGCTGATGTGCCACTGGGCTTCTAGGACATTTTGGTGAGGAGGGAGGTTCCCTGCGTCATCGCGATGATGATGCATGTGCAACCGCCGTGGTCGTTCATACTCTGGGGTGACGATGAATTTTCCGGTTGAGCATTTGCAGTTTTCGGTGAAGCTTTGCAGTTTCCGGCGGAGCTTCAAACAGAAACTAGGAATAAGCTCGGGGAAGTTCCTCATCCGGGAGTGGTTTGTCCCGAGCGTCTCCTCGCGGGGAGGCTCTTGAATTTTCCCTTTGATGTTAGGGCTTAGGCCGGGGACGTCGTCCTCAGCCCATTGCCCGCCCTTTCACTTGACTAGCGGTGGAAGGGTGGATTTAATTCTTCGTCGAATTCACTTTTTTCTCTTCTTTTCAGGTGATTGACATGGCGACAGGGCCAGACGGGGAGATTATAATAGATTCATCCGAGGAGGAAGTGAGCTCCTCGAAAAGTAGCAGTTTAGAATCCTCGAGTGTCCCCAACGCATCCGGGGAGGAGGAGGAAATGGAAGAGGATACTATTGAAGGCTCCACGGAGGAGAGGATGGTGGCTGAGCCAGCCGATCATGTATCCACCTTCGCGACGTATTTGGGGGATGTCTTCACGGTCGTTGGGCCAGAGGGGGAGTGGAAGGTGCACTTTACCTCCGAGGACGACAGGGTCTGCACAAATTTCGGGGAGCGTTTCGCTATATACGAGTACGATTTCAAAGAACTGGGACTGAGGTTGTCGTTTACTGATTTCCAGCAGTCAGTGTTCGTGCATCTGGATTTGGCCCCGACGCAGCTGCATCCGAACTCGTTGGCCTTCATCCGGGCATTTGAGCTAACGTGCGAGTACTTGAGGATAGGGGCTACTCTCCGCTTATTTTTCACTGTATTTCATCTTCAATGGCAGCGACGGGGAGGAGGTATGGTTGGGTTTCTTGGAAACAGCCTCGCAAGCTGTTTAAGCCCTTTTCAGAATCGATACGGATGTTCAAGGACAGGTTTTACATTATAGAACCCGTATCGGAAGCTGCCCAGGATAACACGTGTGTTTGGGAGATCAAAGTTGACGAGGAGGGTAACGACCTGCGCGATGAGGCTGGGAGGTTTATCGGGGAGAGACGGTTCAAGTTCCCCTTTCACTGGGGACCTGGCCACTTTACCAAGGAGCCTAACGAGTATGTCCTCTAGCCGCACAACCTAGACGGGCAGGATGTCGTTGCTTACGAGACGCTGGTGAAGTATGTTAGCTCCTTCCGCCTCGCCGAATGCCGGACTAAGAAGGGGTCCCCGATCTTCGAGGAGGATGGTAGCCAGAGGGTTGAATATCGCTTCATTAACACCAAGGCACTCCTAGAGTGCAAGACCTCTGCGGAAGTTCACAAGCTGCTCGGTAGTTTTAGTTGTTTTAATTATCTGACTTATGTATCCTTCCTCATCTAATATGTTCGTATTTTGTTTGTGCAGGTGAAACACCTCTTACTCACGAAAGGATGGTAAAGAATGCTCTCACGAGGAACAAGTCCGAGGCGGCTGCTCCCAAGACCCGGTTCTCCCAGCGTTCTCCCACTCCTCCTCAGCCTGCTGCGGGGGTCTCTTCTCCCACTCTTGCCCCCCAGGGATCTCCCTTTCCTCTGGCCTCACGGCCTAAGCGGTTCAGGGCCACCGAGGGGTAGATCTCAGCCAGGCACTAGAAAAAGGGAAGTTTGAGCTTTCTCCGTGCATCCTTGACAGAAAGGTTTTTGAGGGGACATCCTTGGTTGTGCCGCAGGAAGAATCTCTCTGGCTGGAAGGCATGGATCGCCCGAGCAAGAGGGCGCTGGTGGCCCAAGATGCTTTTATGCTGGTCAGAATGTTGGAGATGGCGGTCGTTTATGCTGAAGGCTACAACATTTGTTGTCTCTGGCAACACTTGAAAAACTTTTTCAGAACTATGAAAATTGTTTCCTAAAAGAATAGGGAACATTTTCTAGGCGTCTCCTATGCGAGCGTTGCCTATAGTTTGAGGGGACATTTTTTCATGTTCTTTGGGCACGCTTTTTAAAAACGTCGCCTAAACAAGAGGAATAGGGAACGATTATTTGTGGCCTCTGAGGCGACGTTTTTTAAACGTTGCCATATGCGGCTACAATTAATAATTGTTTCCTTAAATCTGAATCAGGGGGATTGTTTTTAAAGTGTAGCCATAGCTTATAGGTTGTTATTTTACGGTGTCCACATAAAATATATAATTTCACAATTATTTTCTAAATAATATAGTCGATGATGATTGGCTTAAAAAAAATGTCGATTATAACTTAAACATGATCAAATTTAACCGCACATCCACAAAAGTTTTAATATTATAAAAAATCGAGTTCAAACATTAATTCAAGATATTATCCGGTAAACAAAATGCCTAAGGTAACATTACTTATAATACTAAGTTTAATACTTTGAAGTATGATCCTAGTAAAATTACAAAAAACATAGTTCAGCAAAAGAACAAAAAATATAGTATAAGTTTAATGCTTTCAACTACAAGCAAAAAAAAAAGACATCATCCAACTCATTCAAGTCAGTCTTCTTGGAATTTATCATCCAGATCGTCCTCTTGAAATTCATCACATATGCCGTCCTCTAGAAATTCTTCATCTACGTCGTCCACTTGAAATTCATCTTCAAGATCTATGTCCTCCTCTTGAAATTCGCCACCTATGACGTCTTCTTGAAAGCCATCATCTATGTCGTCCTCTTGAATTTCATCATTTATATCGTCCTTTTCAACATCTTCATTGATACCTTGCTGCATAAGAAAATAAAAAAAATACATCAACCATAAATATTTTTGGTCCAATGAAAAATTAAGACATCAACAAGAATTAAACCTTGCACAAATAAACTAAAACAACAAGCAAAACACATTCAATTATGCATTAATAAACCCTTAACAACATAGCCGTGAGTGCCGCTGATCAAAAGTATCAGGGCTACAACCATGACTATATTTAAACTCTACTACTAATATTAACTTTATCAATTGTTTTTGTATGTGACTCAACTGTTTATAAAAACATGGTGGCAAACCAATATTTATAAGAACTGAAAGTTTAAAAGTTTATATATATATATATATATATATATATATATATATATATATATATATATATATATATATATATATATATATATATATATATATATATATATATATATATATATATATATATATATATATTAACAAAACCATTTATATTACAAATATATAACAATATACATATAAACCATTTACTTACTGAATACAGAAAGAAACAAATCTATAAGATGTGAAATGAAATTTTTAAGCATTGGATATTTAATGAGGTATATACATAACTTTCATTGTTAAAGGATGTAAAAAGATGTCAAAATAAGAAAGATACTCATCACATATGCCAATACAAATTGCAAAACAAAGTTTATCATAATTAATTAGTTTATTTGCGATAAACACTATTATTCAATTAATTAATCTTTTAACAAATACAAAGGTTGTTTTCCTACTTCTAAAACCATAAATAGTAATTTAAGATATTTCTCACTTACCACTTGTTGAACATCAAATATTAATACTTAGAGAATTTGTAGCTTAGAATCATCTGTAATGATGAAAAAAAATCAAATTAAAGCCTAAGTTATTCTATTCTACTTTCAAAATCATGAGCATGAGCATGATCTAACAGTGTGAGCTAAAGGACTTTTATCTCTTAATATAAAGGATTTTTATCATACTACATCTCATGATCTTAATAATGCGGAGACATTTATGGATGTGATTCCCAACAGCTAAAGGACTTTGGTGGATCTCTTGTATCTCTTAATATAACGGATTTTTATCATCCTACATCTCTAATCTTTAAATATTTATTTATGGACATACAAACATATTTGTCTGTATCACCTACCAAATGTCATCAATATAGGAGAGCCAAATATCACCTACCAAGAATCTCATTATAACGTGTCTCACCTCTCTTGCATGGCTGCCGCATGTCCACCCACCGAACTTTTCCACCAGCTGGTGCTTCTTCTATACTCACGTGTCCCTCACCCCTCTAATTCATCATCACTTTTTTTTAAAGCCAAAATGAAATTAATTGCACAAGTTGTGTTGAACATACAATTACAAGAGTTCACCAAACTGGAAACGTTTTACAACAGAACCAAAAGCTAAATAGATCACCAAACCAACCACCCCAAAGCCAATACAATTGACATGAACTCCTAAACCACAAATCCAAATTGAAACTACTGATAGCAACACTCCAAACACTAAGCAGACTACTAAGAATATAGCACTAGAGACTATGAAGCAACGGGAAAGAGTTCAAGCCGGCATCCAAAACCGGGCAGCTGAGAAGGAACTACATGATATCCTTTTCTTAAAACTTGCTAGTTTAGCATTAGATGGCAAACTGCAAGAGAATCCTCCAAACCAGAAACAAAAACCCAACTCCACTACTAACTACCAAATAATCCAGATCAACCTCTGTGTCGATGTACAACAGATGAGCCTCTGCAATGCTCGAATCCTCTGCCACGGCCAGAAAGAGACCCCCACCACCAACCTGCACCAGACTCTAATGCATGAGGAACCTAACGCGATACCGAAGCATAACTAAATGAAGAATTCCTCTGCAAAAACCGATATGGACTTCCGAAACTTAGATTAAAACATCATAAGTGAACTCGTAACTCCTCCCAGGTCTAGTAAGACACACCATCCAAGCTAACACCATACTAAGATAAAAATTGATTAAAACAGTCAAGATACTCCCTGCCTAGCTTTCGTAGGATCTCAACTCCACTGCTATACAAAAAAGAAACCTTTAAACCAGATGCAAATCTGCTATGCAAAAAGAAACCTTTAAACCAGATAACAACTCTGACCACTTCTCACTCCTTTATTAGACCTAAAGATGCCCTTGGGTTCACATACCATGTTGAGATATTGGGGGATATAATCTTATCTTTAACTAACATCCATTTCCAAACACACATTTTTACCTTCTCCACCAGTTGCTCGGACTCTATGGTCTTGTTTTGAAATAATCTTTCATTTCTCGATTTCCAAATATGCCAAATGCAGGCCGACCAAATTACTTGGAGCCTGGAAACTAAAATCCTATTTCCTCCCAACAGACCTTCAAACTCCAATTCATCATCACATAATTCCAAACATTCCAAATATTTAGAGTATATAAACTCTACATCTACAACAAACTTGTAAAATAAAACACAACCTGATTTCATTCTTTTTAGAAAACAAAAACAAAAGCTACATTCGTCTTCTACATTAAACCTGAAATTCATCAATGGCTTCAAACCAACCAAGACGTGTTAAAGAAATTCACAAAACAATAGAGACTGATTTAAGTCCTACTGCAACCCAACAACAACATGTTGAAGAGAAGCCTGGTGTGATAGATTATGTGGTGCAGACCGTGAAAAACACCTTAGAGAATGCAAAAGAAGCTGTACTTGGCAAGGGAATATATAATTAGTATAAAAATATTAAGGCAATCTTGTGTAGATTTAATAATAATGAATTTTATTCTATACAGAGAAATGAAGGAGAAAAATAACAGGGTTCTGTTACCTAAAGATCTTTCAACTTGATTCCAGCCACAACAGAAATAAAATGCTTGTCCTTAGTTAAAAGCGACTTCAATTTCAACACAACTTTCTTCATTGCAACAACAACAACAAAGCTAGCACGAACGATCTAGAGATTAATAATCAGAAAATGAGAAAATGAAAACGCAAATGTAATAAAGCGCGACGAACAGGGTTAGACTGAGCGGTTACGATGCGGGAAGGTGGAAAGACGCAGGAGAACATGCACAACACACAATATTGATACAATCCATTACTCACTAAGACTCATATTGATGATTGTGAACTATAGTTTATCATCAAAAAACAAGTAAAGAACTTCAGCAAAACTAATTTCATAGCAACATTTTGCAACCATTAGCTAAGAGAAAATTTTGAAAATTCAATGAAATCCAAAATAGAGAAATGGAAAAAGTTGTGAACTTTTAAGGATAAGGGATTGGATTACAAACCGGCGATTTCGGAAGAGCAAATTGGGTGAAATGTCGGTTGAAGGTTCTTTGAGAGAGAAAGCGATGGTGAGAGTAGACGGCGACATAGGAGATTTGGCGATTGAATGTTCGAAGATGGAAAACCTTATGTTTTCCTTTTCAGTTTCTTTTTTTCTTTTTCTATTTTTAATTTTTTTTTATATTTTATCTTAAAATGTGTGAGATTTAGAGGAGTGAGGATCAGTTTGACTTAATCTTTTAATCTTTTTTTTTTGGAATTTGTATGATTTTATTTTGAATTTTTTATTTTAGATAAATGCTTATTTTATAGTTATATATTATTATAATAAAATTATATATGTTAGAAGATTTTTAATATATATATATATATATATATATATATATATATATATATATATATATTTAATAATGTTTAGTGGAAAATATTTATTTTTAAGTGTATAAGTTTTAGAGGGAAGATTGCCACCAAAAATTTGATGTTGCTAAAATTTTACGCAACATTGAAGAAATTTGATGATGATAAAATTTTACGCAACATTGAAGAAATTTGATGATGCTAAAATTTTATACAACATTGAAGAAATGTAGCCTTTTATTAAAACTAATGTACCAATCTAAAAATGTCCTCAAAAGTATTTTAGGGAACAATTATCAAACATTACTAAAAAAATAATATATTAACGCTCTAAAATCGTCCCTAAAAGCAGTTAATGGCACAATTAACCATCGTTGCCAAAAAAATAAAAGAGTGATGTTCTAAAAATGTCCCCAAAAGTATTTTAGGCAACAATTATAGAGGGTTGCAAATATATTTTTGACAACAACCATAAATTGTTGCCTATACGAATTTAAGGCAACAAGTATTACATGTTACCTAAAAAAGTGTTGCCATAGACAACAAATGTTGTAGTGAGGGACTCTGCAACTGAGTCTGAACTGAGGACCGCCCATGCCACCATAGCATCTCTCGAAGAGACGACGAGGAAGGCCAAGGAGGAGGCTAGAAGTTCTGATGATGCCCGAAAGAAGGCGGACGAGGAGGTGTCCAGGTTGAAGAAGGAGAACTCCACGCTGACCGCGGAGAAGAAAACGGAAGAGGAACTGGTCGAGCAGCTGAGGTCAGCTAATGCTCCTGGCGAAGATGAACCTGAGGACGTGAAGGAGATTAAGACAAGGTCTGAGCTGGTTGCCCATATGTTGGAGGCCGAGGACGACAACATTGTTATCGCAGACCAATCCTTCAGGAATGCCGTGTCTCAGCTGCAGGTGGTGAACCCCAAACTTAACTTTTCCACTGAGGGTACCCACTATCTGGCACACGTTGAAGATGGTCGGATAATCAGACCGGACACCCTCCTTAAAGAAAATGCCAAGGATCATCCTGTGGAGAGCCAGGAGCCTCAGCCTAACGCCGAGCAGACCGACCAGATGGATGAATTAAGATTTTTGTTGTTGTTGTAATTTTTCCGGCCTACGTGCCGTGTAATTGCTGTAACTTATTTTACATGGGGGCGTGGTCCCCTGTTTATGTAACAAGCACAATTGTGGTCCTTGTGGCCACTTATTATTTTTATTTATGTATGTGTCCGGTCCTCGTGGTCGGTTTCGTGATTTGCATGGTTTTATCTACTTTAAATTCTACTAAGTGTTTGTATGTATGCTCGTCATACGTGTATGCCCGTAAAAGGGATTACTTTGTTTTTCTTTAAGCTTTGGGGGATTGCTCGTTGTAGATGTGTTCGTCAGTGAGGGGTACTGGACGAACGACCAGGGAATATCCGGGCGAGGATGCGGAGCTCAGGTCGCATTTGAGGCATGAGTTCGCGGCGTAAACCTCCCATCGCGAGTCGGGTGTTCTGCATGTCGTGGTACTTAGACGAAGGCGGTGCTCGATTGAGGGACCGCTGTCGAGCAGAGACCCGGCTCGTTCCTGAGCGGGGTTTTGCTTCACTGGCATGCGACGCTTGAACCTAGGCGTACATCATGGTCGGTAGGTGATGCTCGTCGTTGTGATGGATCGAGCAGATAGTTAAGGCCTTAGCTGTAGTATTGTTTCATCTTTTCGGTGCTGGTCGAGCAAGTTCTTCCCCGTTGAGTTGTTCTAGGTAATAGGCCCCATTCTCCATTTTTCTGCGGACACGATAGGGTCCTTCCCAGTTAGCGGCCAATTTGCCTTCGCGAGAGTCTTTGTTGTTTCTTCTTAGGACAAGGCTTCCCACGTCGACCTCTCATCGTATCACCTTGGCGTTATGCCTGATGGTAATTTTTTGTTTTAACGAGGCTTCGCGGAGGGCTGCTCCAGATCGAACTTCCTCGACGAGGTCGATTTCCTCTCTTAATGATTCATCGTTCATCTCCTCGTCTAAGGGCGACTCTATCCGCTTGGAGGGTACGTGAACTTCGATGGGGATCACAGCTTCGGTCCCGTAAGCCAGGCGAAAGGGTGTCTCCCCGATTGAAGAGTGTGGAGTTGTGCGGTATGCCCATAAGACACTGTGCAGCTCCTCGACCCAAGCTTTCTTCGTTTCATCCAGCCTTTGTTTGAGGCCCCGAAGGATGACTCAGTTCGCTGCTTCAGCTTTCCCGTTTGTCTGGGGATGTTCGACGGATGCAAAGTGTTGCTTCGTGCCAAGCTGGGCGATGAAGTCTTGGAACTTCCTGTCTGGGAACTGTGTCCCATTGTCCGTGACTATCGCTTGGGGGATGCCAAAACGTGCAGGGATGTTTCATTTGTAGAAACGCAGTATGTTAAGGGTAGTTATCTTGGCCAGGGCCTCCGCTTCTATCCATTTTGTGAAGTAGTCCACGCCTACTAATAAGTATTTGTTCTGATTTGATCCCACCACGAAGGATCCTAGGATGTCCAGGCCCCACCAGACAAATGGCCACGGGGAGGACATAGCCTTGAGCTCGTTAGGTGGAGCTAGGTGCATATCCCCGTGCCGTTGGCATTTATCGCATTTCTTCACGCGCTCTTTCGCGTCGTGCTGCATGGTTGGCCAGTAGTATCCTGCTCTGAGGGCCTTTTGGGCAAGGGACCTTCCTCCGAGATGTTGGGCATTGATCCCTTCGTGGATTTCGCGCAAGATGTGGGCGACCGTTTCCTCCTCGAAACATTTGAGGAGTGGGATTGAGAATCCTCGCCGGTATAGTTTATCTTCGATCAGGACATATGAGTAGGCCCTTCGCCTAACTATGTGGCCTCCTTGGAGTTCGTCTCTAGCGAGGTAGTTGTAAACGGGGGTCATCCAGCAATGGCTGTCGCCGACCACTTGTACGTTGAGGGTCGGGGAAGCTTTTTCAATGTTGGGTCGAGGAAGTACTTCTTGTATGACGGATTTGTTTCCGCCTTTCTTCTTTGTGCTGGCAAATTTGGACAAATCGTCTGCCCGAACATTGTGTTCGCGGCGGACATGCTTTACCACTACTGCTGCGAACTTCGTCATCCTCTTCTTGACCAGGGCTAAGTATTCGGTTAGGTTGTTGTTTTTGGCTTGATATTCTCTTCGGACTTGAAGGGCCATGAGTTGTGAATCTGTGCAAATAACTACTTCTTCTGCGCCAAGGTCTTCAGCCAAGCGTAACCCGACGAGGAAGGCTTCGTACTCAGCCTGGTTGTTAGAGGTGGGGAAGGACAGGGTGAGTGATACTTCAACGATGATTCCCTCGTCGCTTTCCAGTATGATACTTGCCCGTATGATACTTGCACCGCTTCCCGCCGAACTTAAGGCCCCGTCTACAAAAATGGTCCATTTGCGTGCTCCGCAAGTGGGGGAGTCTGTGAACGTCAAGCGACCATTTGAGTATTCTGCCGGCCATGTTTGGTCGTCCCAGTAGTTGCTTTACGGGTTAATATGTTCGAACCACATTTGTGTGGGCTAGAAAGTAGTGTTTCAGTCTTCTAGTTGCGTTGATGAGGGTCAGCGCCACTTTTTCTATTTGTTGGTATCTCAACTCTGGTCCCTGCAGTGTTTTGCTCGTAAAATATATGGGCTTCTGCCCGTCAGGAGTTTCGCGGATAAGAGCGGCGCTTACCGCCTCGGTTGCTATGGCGAGATACAGGTATAAAGTTTCGTCGTTGTCTGGGCGAGAGAGAACGGGTGGTTCAGAGAGTGCTCGTTTTAGGTGGAGAAGAGCCTTGTCACATTCCTTGGTCCATTCAAACGCTTCTCCTTGTGGAGGAGTTTGAAGAATGGTAAGGCGTGTTGGGCAGACTTGGCCACGAAACGGGACAATGACGCGAGCATCCCGTTGAGGGACTGGAAGGATTTCTTTGACTTAGGTGTTGGAAACTCGAAGAATGCTCGACACTTATCAGGGTTGGCTTCGATTCCTCGTTCAACTAAGTAGAAGCCGAGGAACTTTCCTGCCCAGACACCGAACGTGCACTTCTCCGGGTTGAAACACATTGTGTACTTTTTGGCCTGTTCAAAGACCTCCTTAGATAGGAAGTGTGATCGGTTTCCTCATGGGACTTTACGATCATGTCGTCCATATAGACTTCGAGCATGCCGCCTATCTCTCCCCGGAAGACCTTGTTCATCATTCTTTGATAGGTCGCGCCGGTGTTCTTCAGGTCAAATGGCATTACGTTGTAGTAATAGTTGCCCGATTCGGTCATGAAGGCCGTGTATTTTTTATCGCTCATTGCCATTGGAATTTGATTATAGCCCGAATAGGCGTCCATGAATGATAAAAGTTTAAAACCGGCAGAATTATCAACAAGTTTATCAATATTGGGGAGGGGGTAGGCATCCTTCGGGCATGTCTTATTAAGAACGGTGTAGTCAATGCACATTCGCCATTTGCCATTAGATTTTTTCACAAGTACAACGTTGGACAGCCAAGTGGTGTACTTGGCCTCCGAGATTAATTTGGTCTCGAGGAGGTCCTTTACAGCTTTTTCTGCAGCCTTCGTTTTCTCTGGAGACTGCTTTCTCCTACGTTGTGCTACTGCTTTGATGGCCGAGTCAATCGTGAGTTGATGGCAGGCGACTGACAGGTCCAAGTCGGGCATCTCGGCAGCGCTCCAGGCGAAGAGGTCGGCGTTCTCACGGAGGCAGGTCTTGAGTTGCTTCCTCGCGATGTCGTTGAGGTCCATTCCAATCTTCACTCCCCGCTGGGGGTCATCGCCGAACAAAACGAGCTCAAAGTTGCCATCCGGGATTGGGCGCATAGGATGGGAGCTGCTGCTGGACAGGGTAGACGAGCTGGTTGAAGATGCTTGGTCCTCCTGCTGGTCTTCTTCGGGGAAAAGGCTGTCAAGGTCAATGGAGTCGACTTAAGGCAGAGGCTTGGCTTCCTCGGAACTGCTGGTCAGGGCTGGCTTGCTCGATACCTTTGGCTTGGAGGTGATGGCATTGAGTCCCTTCATGGCTGCTTCGAAACATCGTCGTACGACTTCGATGTCGTAGTGGAGGGTGGTGACCATCCCCTTTGAGGTGTATTCCTTCATCTTCAGGTGGACGATTGAAGGCAGAGTTACCAACTCAGCCAATGTTGGTCTTCCAAAGATACACTGGTACAGTGACGGGCAATCTATTACCAGAAACTGCACTTTGACGGACCTGGCCATCTCCGTCGATCCAAAGGTTATGATCAGTTCGACGTACCCCCAAGGTTTGGTCACTGATCTGTTGAATCCTTGCAAATCAGACCCCATATAGGGGGTGAGGTGTGACTCGTCCAGCTGAAGTGTCGAAAACAGCTGGGAGTACATAATGTCGACCGAGCTGCCTTGGTCGACGAGGATTCTGCAAACGTCGAAGTTCGCCATTCGAGCTTTAACAAGTAAGGGTATGCTCGAGTTTGGAGATCCTCCAAGGAGCTCTTCCGGATAGAAGGAGATGGGGACAGAGCCCTTCTGGACTTGGTCGAGCGTGGTTATCTTGCTGGAGTTCGTGCTGATTAGGTGCTCGAATTTCCTTTTCACAGAGCCCATCGTGACTTTATTGAAGCTCCTGCCCGAGATGACCATGGTGGAGGGGAATGTTTCCCACGGGAAGTGGGTCGCGAAGTAGGCGGGAGCGCTGAGCTCATCTGGGACGTAGAAATCCTCTGGCCGTGATACGGACATGGCGACATGGATGTTGGCCTCTTCAGAGGAAGGCACCTCTTCCTCTACTTTTTTGGACTCCTGGGCATCCTGCCGGGGAGCATCTTTCTTCTTAGTGAATTATTTCAAGTGGCCATCCCTGATCAGTATCTCTATAGCATCTTCAAATGGATGCATTCTTCGGTAGTGTGGTCGTGACTCTTATGGAAATGGCAGTACTTCGATTTGTTGGCGTTGGGTTTAGCCAGTATTTGTTTGGGGAAACGGACCCCTACTTGCTTGAATTCCGAATTCGCGCATTTGGAGAGTATCTTCTCCCTGGAGATGGTCAGGGGGTGTAGTCGTGGAATCGTTTGGAGGGTCCCCTGTTGTCGCGGGAGTCCCGTGGATGGTTTTCGCGCTTCCTTTCTCCTCGACGGGATATCGAGGCTTCTTCGCCTCTAAAGGCCCGAGCGTTCTCTTGGTGACGGGAAGCTCGGACGGAGTTGGCCGCTTCCTTCTCCTCGTACTGGATGTGTGACTGTGCCTTGAGGAGGAGGGCATCTAGATTCCTCGGAGGTCCGAGGCCAATGACTTTAGAAGATTCTGAGCCTGGGCGGAGCCCTTGCTCTAGCAGAAATTTTTTCATCTCGTCCGTTGTAGGGACCTGTACCACTTCTTTGTTGAACCTCTCGATGTATGCCCGGAGAGGTTCGTCCTTTCCTAGGATTATGGCCCCAAGGGAGGCTTCAGTCTTGGGGTGACGCCGCGATACAGTGAAATTCCAGGAGAACATCCTCCCCAGTTGCTTCCATGGCTTAATAGATTCTTCGGGCAACTGCTTGTACCACGTCATTGCCCCTTTTCGGAGCGTGGTTAGAAATAGCTGGCACTTGATGGCGCCCCGGACGCCACGGTAATCCAACAGCGCATCGATGTTTTCGATGTGCTCGTCAGGGCCAGTTGTACCGTCGTACGTGCCCAGTGTTGAGGGCTTCTCCAGGCCCTTGGGGAGGCGTGTTACCAAGATCTCTTGGGATAATGGGTCGTGAGGCTCATCATCGCTGCTGGAACTTGTTGGTGATAGGGACCGGATGATTCGCTCGTGTCGACGACCTCTTTGGGGGGAAGGTGAACGGGCCCGGACCTTTGACCTGACCGGAAGTGACTGCTTGTCTCTTCGGGTCCTCTTGTGGCCGGGAGAGTGCTGGTTCTGCGGGGAAACCTGGTCGCATTTCCGAACAGCACGAGATTCTGGTTCTTGGCGTAGCCGTCGGTCGACTTCTTGCCGAGGTTGCGGGCTCTTGGATCGTCGATGGTTCTTCCGCGGAGGTGGGGATTTTGGACGGGCGGATTCCTCCAATGCCCTGATCCTTTTGTTTGCCTGAAGGATCAGGAGGTTGGTCTTGTTGAGCGCCTCCAGAAGGGCCACCATGGCCGGGTCGGCATTGGGTGGAGCAGGAACGGGGTGGATGGCCAGCGAGGGTTGGTCGTCTTCGCGATCAGCAGGAATAGGGGAAGGAGAGGCTGTGGCCCCGTCTCTTAGAAAATGGGGATCTCTGAGGAGAGAAGATGGATCGTCAACGTCAGTCTTGTTGACGGGGAGGACAGCGGAGTGGAGAGCACCTTTGGCGTGATCTTGAGAGGCCATGATGATGATCTTGAAAATTTGCTTTGATCTTTGGTTTCTGGGGAAAGAAAGAAGGGGACAACAATTCCCACAGACGGCGCCACTGGTCGTGAAGGCTGGATCAGATCCTATTGAAGTGGGCCACCAAGTACGTCTGAGGTGTTGGGCGTATGGAGAGGAGGATGGGGTGTACCTACAAGGCACTCTGACGCTCAAGTAAAAAAGGGTCAGAGAAAAGGGGCAAGTACAAAGTATTAGTTCGTAGGGTGAATATTTGATACCTGGCCCCCTCAAGTGAGAGGGTTTATATAATGCCCCCAGCGCGTGGCCAACGGTCCTATTTTCGGGGCGAAATAATCGTTTTCCTGAAGAATAGGTAACTCCCCAAACTAGCCGTTATGTCGGGCAGGGTGCCCAAAACTAGCCATTATGTCGGGCATATGCATAGTTTCGGGCACATTCCCTTAGCTGTTCGGGGAGTGAAGATGCCATGCGAAACGGGCAGCTGTTCTGAGTAAGAGTGATTCATTCCTTGCCCGGTTGGAGGGGCAGAAAGGTAACTTTTGCCCTTTGTGGATTGGACTTAGGCAATTGGGCCATTCTGGGGGCAGAAATGGATTGGGTCGTGCCTGGCCATCGGTCCAGTCCAGAACAATACATATATATTACTATAAACCAAAATATAACTATTCAGTTACAAGCCACAAACAATAAGAAATAGAAAACACAAGTTTTTTTAAATAAATAAAACTGTACCGTTACCTCAATGCGATGTCGTCGGTGTTACTGCAACGTTGTGAAGAAGCGGGATGATGGTTGATTCCAAGGTGCAGTTGCGTGTTGGTGAGGTACAATAAGGTTTGTGTGGATCTTTTTGTGATTGCTTGTTATCTTCTATTTGTGTGTATGTTGCTCTTTTATAGCCACCAGGTTTTGTGGCTTACGAATTCCTCATCAACATGTCTGAACCTATTTGGAAAGAGTTTAAATTCTTTTCTCCCTGTCCTGTAATTCATGAAAATGTTGTGATTGTGTTGGAACATGTCTGCGTTGGAACATGTTGTGATTGTTTTGGAAAGGACAGATGCTGCTAGGAACATGTTGTGATTGTTTTGGAAAGGACAGATGCTGCTAGGAACATATTTAGGCCTAGTTTTGGAAAGAAATTGAATTGGTCTTGCTGATGTTTGATTGTGTTGTTTATATAAAAATAATATTAATAAACAAATTAAAAATAAAATTAATTAATAAAAATAAAAATTTAAATTAAATATCTAATTAAATCTAAATAAATTAAATGATTATTTAACTAAAAATAAAAATGATTAAAAAATGAAATAAAAAAGTCGGGCAGAAAAGTGCTCGAAAAAATAAAATGAACACACCAAAATAATCAGCGCGAAATAAACATATTAGAAAAAATATAGCATTTGGTCAAATTTCTAAATTCATTTTACCCAGTTAAATGGCTCAACTGTCCAAAATGCGACCGAAAAGTGGTCTAAAAATTTAAATGAGCACGCCAGGTTAAACTACACAAAATATGGATTATTATCACTAACGTTTGCAAGCTCGATTTTAAAATTTTCCGTCCACTGATTTTATGCACAATTGACTTTTTATTTGACTGATTCGGCTGTAATTCCCACAAGTTTATTCCAGTTGATAAATTGAGTATTATGCGAGATGCAGGAGGTGATAAACTATGCAAATGATGCGAAAAGGCGTGGGATCTTAGAGTAAAAAATTAGGGTATGACAGATGCCCTTATTTAAGTTTCTTTTATCCGGAGATATGGAGATTGAAATCTTCGTCTCGACAAGGTAGGAGAGACTTAAATACAAACATACGCAATTTTTTGCCCTAAGATACCACAAAAATGCTTATGATATGATATAAATGCAAGACTCGACGTTCTGTGGGGGAATGATGCCACATAAGACAAACTAAACGGAGGACAAAGAGGAAAACAAGATATTACGAAAATCCGTCAAGGTGACAAAGAGTATCCAGTAATACTTGAAAAGAAAGTGACAAACCTCCAAACAGAGATGCAAACATCCGGAAAAGCATCACATGCTGAAGGTAACACATAAATCAGAAACATCTAGAGAAGCATTGGATGTGGTGTGAGACCGAATGTGAATATGCAACATAAATTTCCAAGAAAGCATTTAACTTTACAGTGGAATGCACATAAACATCCAGAAAGCAGAACCAACTTACTGGGGAAAGGGTTACAGTCATCAGAGGTTTTGTCAGAAATACATTGAAAAAAACTCTGGGAAAGTATAGCAACAACCATCAAAGACATTCATGAGAGCATTGAATGAACTTTGGAATATAAATAGGCATCCAACAGAGATATTCAGAATAACATTGAATAAGCTCCACTGGGGAACCAACACTCATCATCCATGAATGGAATTGGGTGGAAAAGAGTCACAACATTCAGAAAATCATTGAATGCGGTGAGGAGAACTCAGGGAAATGTATCAGGGACAAATATCAGAGACATATAGAAAAGCATTGAATGAACTCTGGAAAACATCAGAGATATTCAGAAGAGCATTGAATAAACTCTAGAAAACATCAGAGATATTCAGAAAAACATCGAATAAACTCTGGAATACATCCATAAAAGCATTGGATGGAAAATGGAAACAGACTTGAAAACAATCAACGGCTGTTAACCACAGTCAGAAATAAATTAAAGACATCTAGAAGAACATTAGATGAAGTCAAAGATTCTGAAGATACATCCGAAACATTTAGAAAAGCATTAAATGTACGGGAAAATATTTTGAAGACATATTTGGAAGAACATCAGATAAGCAACATTATATCTGGAAGAACATCAGATAAACAAGGTCGTATATGGAAGAACGTCAGATAGACACAAAAGAGGTTCTGGAAAAACATCAGAAGCAAAGTCGTATCTAGAAGAACATCAGATAGACACAAAAAGGAGTTATGGAAAAACATCAGAAACAAAGTCGTATCTGGAAGAACATCAGATAGACACACAGGGGTTCTGGAAGAACATCAGAACAACAAACACATATGGAAAAACATCAGACGGTAAAAGAAATAAAATCCTGGAAAAGCATCAGAATTACACAGGTATATATCTGAAAACTTACTAGGGAGTGAAACAAATTCTGGAAGGGTATCAGAATCACAAGAATATCTGGAAAAACATCAGATAGATTCTGGAAGAACATCGGAACAAAAGACTCAATCTGGTAAAACATTAGAGAGATAAATATATCCGGTAAAACTTCGGATAGATTCTGGAAAAGCGTCAGAATCACAAGGGGGCATCTGGAAAAACAATCGGATAAGAAAGGTCATATCTAGAAGAATGCCAGGTAGACACGACAATATCTGTTTGGTAGGTGCCAAGTAAGTTGGACTTTGACCACAAGGTACGATGTGGATAATAACACGACCTGTGGAGAAATGCAAATGAGGATGAAACACTCTTGCTATGCATATGTATATGAATCTTGCTATGATATATGATCAAATGCAGATGTAAATGTAAATGTCAACGACATGGCTTGACTCTTTTAGGGAGAAGACAAGACTGGAAGGTTGATTCCTCAACACGGAGATCACTTCCATTCTGCATGCACTACGCCAAAATTCGCTTTTGGCAGCACAAAAAAGACAACGCTTTTATTACAACGCGCTGCTATAAGTTTTGGAAAAAATTCGCTAAATAAAAGCGCTGCTAAAGGCTACATTTAGAAAGCGCTTTCTAAAAGCGCTGCTAAAGGCCTTAAATAGACACCACCTGAGAAAGCGCTTTTATAAAAGCGCTGCTAAAGGTATAACCTTAGAAAGTGCTTTCTAAAAGCACTGCTAAAGGTATAACCGTAGAAAGCGCTTTCTAAAAGCGCTGCTAAATGTTTACCTTAGAAAGCGCTTTTGAAAAAGCGCTGCTAAAGGCCTTAAATTGGCCCCACATTTGAAAGCGCTTATAAGGAAAAAGCGCTGCTAAATATAGCACTTAAGAAATCTCTTTTCAAAAGCGCTATCTTAGGTCATTTATTAATTAAAAATTAAAAAACACCACATTTTCAAAAGAGCCCTAATTAATTTATCTAATCATTTTCACTCTCGCGACTGTTCTTCCTTTCTCCTTCCTCCTTTCTCCGACCGTTATCTCTCATTTTTTCCGTTCTCTCTGCATTTTTCATATTATCGACCGTCTGCTACTCATTTTTCGTTCGAAGAAGAAGAAGAAGCGAAAAACAAAAATGAAGAAGAGGCATTCTGTATTCTTCTCCGACCGTTATCGTGCAGGTACGCATTCTTCTCCGACCGTTTTAGGTTTTCTTGAGATGTTAGAGTTTAAGTTTAGCCTATTTTCTTGAATGTTGGTTCTTGAGAGTTACTGTCATCGTATTTTAGGTTCTTGAATGTTGGTTCTTGAATGTTGGTTCTTGAGAGTTCTTGAACGAAGAAATGTTGGTTCTTGAATGTTGCTCATGTTGTATTGACTCTATGTTGTTTAGGGTTGTTGTAGTTATAAATGAACTTGTTTACTCTATTTTTTTGTTGTTACTAATTATGTTGTTGCTCACCTTGTTGCTGCAGATAAAGTAAGATATAATGCAGCCAAAGATTTGCAGAGAGTTGTGAGTTACAAAAGCTCTTTGATGATATAGGTGAGGAAATTGATAATTTATTTAATGATGTAATGAGTTATAGAACTAAATTAGTTAATGGCATCTTTATGTAAAAATATCAATTGTTTTTTGCATTGTTTGTTAAATTGTATATAATTGTGTAGTCATGTTAAAAGCAACAGTAAGCTCAATTTCTAAGATTAATTAACCTACGTCATCATCAATCATCATAAAATAGCTCAATTTCATAGGTTTCATTATTAGCATATGGAGATGGAAGTGGTGTCAACGTGGTAATTGTAATAATACTTTTCTTATTTGTGTATGTATAGGAAATAATAGAAATATGCATAGGTTCTTGAGGGTTCATATGTTGTAACACACATGTTGGTTCTAGAAAACATTATTGGAATGAGATATTATTTGAAAATATAAAATACAACACAACTTAGATTGAAGAATTTTGAGGCATAGGATTGAGTCAATATATATTATGTAGAATTCTTGAATAAATTACTATTCGAATTTGGCATAGGATATATCTTGTTGAAGAGACATTGAAAAGTGAAAAGTTGGATTGATATTGATAGTATGATTGTTTTAGAGGTGCAGAGTGAAAGTTTGATCGTTGAAGGAATCTTACATTGTGTGGGTCCAGAACTTGATTACTTCTCTACAGGTAATTAGTTGTTCTTTTGCTATAGTTGCGTGAATAATTAATGTTTTTGTTTAGCTTAATTAGTAAAACCATTTGAATGAACTGCTTTGAATGAACTGCTATGATGGATGAGCATTGCTTGCAATGATTGAGAATTAACTTATTGAATTTGCTATATATTGGGGTTACTTGTGATCAAAGTGTGAAAGTCGGATTGTTTCCCTACAGGTAAATATTTTTTATTTTGTTTTTGTTTAGCTTAATTAGTATAACTATGGATAAGAAATGGATGTCTTCAAGTCGATTGCCGAAAGAGTACGAGAATGGGGTATCAGAATTCGTTAAGTTTGCTGTTGCGCACGCCGAAGACCCCAGTCGAATGATATGTCCTTGCTTGGGTTGCTATTTTGGGAGTCGGGTTGATGCGGTTCAGTTGGCATCACATTTAAAGAGGCGTGGAATTGATAGAAGTTATACATGTTGGAATTTGCATGGTGAGAAAATTAACGGGAATGTTGAGTCGGGGGATGATACGACCTATGCTTCAAACGACAATGGCACAGATACATACGATTATGATCGAGTCGAATAGATTGCAGAAGCTCTTGAAGAAGATCTTAAGGATTGTCCCAAAATGTTTGAGAGGTTGGTAAGCGATGTAGAGAACCTGTTGTATAATGGTTGCACTAAATTCACAAGATTGTATGCGGTATTAAAGTTGTACAACTTAAAGGCGGGCAATGGATGGTCGGATAAAAGTTTCACAGAGTTATTGGCCCTTATGAAAGATATGCTTCCAGAGGATAATGTTCTTCCCAATCGAACATATGAGGCCAAAAAGATGTTGTGCTCTATTGGCATGAGCTATGATAAGATACATGCATGTCCAAACGATTGCGTTTTGTTTCGAAATGAGTATGCATCATTAAATGAGTGTCCTAAATGCGGTGTCTCTCGATATAAGAAAAAGTTGTCTCCAGCAAAAGTCTTATGGTATTTTCCTATAATTCCGAGATTTAGACGCATGTTTCATAGTGAGACCGATTCAAGACACTTGACTTTGCATGCATATGAAAGAATTATTGATGGAAAGTTTCGACATCCGGCAGATTCACCACAGTGGATGAAAATTGATGATGATTATCCTGAATTTGGAAAAGAAGCAAGAAACCTTCGCTTGGCATTATCTACTGATGGAATGAACCCACACGGTCTTCAAAGTATCTCACATATCACTTGGCCTGTGATCATTATGATTTATAACCTACCTCCATGGCTATGTATGAAGCGTAAGTACAGATGTTAATTGGCACCCTTAATCGAAGATTTAAAGTTTTTGTGGGAGAACGGTGTGGAGGTTTATGATGGGTATAGGAAAGAAAGTTTCAACTTGAGGGCGATGCTGTTTGGCATAATTAATGATTTTCCAGCATACGGAAATCTATCAGGGTACAACATAAAAGGTCAATGTGCATGTCCTATTTGTGAAGATAAAACAGATTCGGCACGATTGGAGTTTGGTAAGAAGAATGTCTTTCTCGCTCATCGTAGATTCTTAAATTCTAATCATCACTACCGTGGCTGGAGAAAAGCATTCAATGGAGAGCCAGAACAAGGTAGAGATCCACCTATATTGACAGGTGATCAAATATTTGAAAAGGTGAAAGATGTGAGTACTCAGTTTGGCAAGCCTTTTGCACATACACTTGTCAAGAGAGGGTGGAAGAAGGGGTCAATTTTTTTTGAACTGCCATATTGGAAGTCATTGTATGTAAGACATTTTCTCAATGTTATGCATATTGAAAAAAACGTATTTGACAGTGTTATTGGTACGTTACTCAATATACAAGGAAAGTCTAAGGATGGCCTTAAAGCATGAAAGGAGTTGATAGTGATGGGGATAAGAACTGAATTAGGACCCTTGAAGAAAGGAAAACGAACATATCTACCACCTGCTGTGTATACTCGATCTAGAAAGGAGAAAAAAGTATTGTGTCAGTTTCTAAGTGAAGTTAAAGTTCCAGAAGGATACTCTTCAGATATTAGAAGACTTGTGTCTATGAAAGACCTCAAGTTAAAGAGTTTAAAGACGCATGAATGCCATGTTATAATGGAACATTTTCTACCAATAGGTATACGTTCTATTCTTCCAGAAAAAGTAAGAAGCGCAATAACTAAATTGTGTTTTTTCTTCAAGTCAATTTGCAGTAAGGTGATCGATCCTGTGATCTTACCAACATTGCAAAAAGAAATAGTTATTACTTTGTGGGATCTTGAAATGTATTTTCCTCCCTCATTTTTTGACATAATGGTTCATCTAGTTGTTCATCTGGAGAAAGAGACACAATTGTGTGGACCGGCTTATATGAAATGGATGTACCCTGCTGAACGTTATATGAAAATATTAAAAGGGTATGTGAAAAACTGAAGTCGACCAGAGGGTTGTATTGCTGAACGATACATTGTTGAAGAAGCGATTGAGTTTTGTACTGAATATCTGTCCAATGTATAATCAATTGGACTCCTCAAATCTCATATTGTCGAAAAAAAAGAAGGAAAAAAGTTAATTGGAAATGAAGTTGTGACATAATCAAGGGTCGAACGGGATCAAGTGCATTTGTATGTTCTGCACAATGAGAATGAGGTTGAGCCGTATGTTGAAATGCACAAGGATGTTCTCCGAGGTTTAAATCCGAATAGAAATGAGAATTGGATAGTACGAGAGTACAATCGAATTTTCATACATTGGTTTAAGGATCATATTTATTCAAAGTATTATTCAGATCCCGCTTCAATAACAGAAAGGTTGAGATGTTTAGCATATGGTCCAAGTTTGGTTGTGTTTTCTTATAGCGCATACGCAATTAATGGATACACATTTTATACCAAACAACAAGATGATAAAATTACTATGCAAAATAGTGGTGTCACCGTGGTAGCTGAAGCAATGCACATTTCAAGTGTGAAGGACTTAAACCCCAAATTTGCAAATCTGTCATATTTTGGGGTTATCGAGCGCATTTGGATGTTTGATTATGAGAATTTTCAGATTCCTATATTTCGTTGCAAGTGGGTTGAAAATAATAATGGCATACGAATGGATAAGTCAGGATTTTTGCAAGTGGATCTTAATAGGGTGGGGTACAAAGATGAGCCTTTTATTCTAGCCTCTCAAGCTAAACAAGTGTTCTATGTCACTGATCCGACAAGTACAAAATGGTCTATAGTGCTTTTATCTAACAAAGTAATTGATGAAAACATTGGAGATCAAGGTGATATTGATGTTGATATTGAATCATTTACTAGAAATGATCAAGATGAAAATATTATAGCGAATGAATCATATAATATAAATGATCATAATGAGGGTATTTGGATCAATCCAACCGTCCGTGTTGTTAAGTGACGGGTAAAACATATTCCTACCAAGAAAAGAAAGAGACGTTAGTGAAAAAGGTACTAGTTATAAAATTATAGCTTATATCATTCAATAATATTAAATAGTTGTCATGTTATATATATTCAATGGATTATGGATTATGGATTTTTATATTTATCATTTAATTTTTGTTTTTTTCTTTCTTACAGGTCAAATGGCTAGTAACCATGAAGACTCACACGAGACACATGATACAAATGAAGCTCAGAATGTAGAAAGTGAAATTAAACGAGGAATAACTATTATGAAGTCAATCATCCGTGCAAGAGATAAAGGGATCAAATTTGATGTACATTGGAGTGATGAAAACCAACTAATTGAGCCAAACAGTTCAATGTCGACTAGTTACATAGGTTCCCTTGTCCGTCAGCACATTCCAATCACCAGTGATAATTGGAGGAATCAATTGTTGCAAGCCGGTAAAGATAAAATATGGACTGAGATACAGGTACTTACCAAATATGATTGATGTTATTAGATTTTTGTTGACGATTAAGTCTTTAATTTACTTATACTAACACACTCTATGTGTATGTTTTTTCGTAGAGGTCTTTAAATATTGATGAAAGCCGAAAAAAGTATTGTCTTTAATTGGCCGAAAAAAGACACAGAGGGTTTTGAACTATGTTATCAAACAAATATCTTAGGGATGAGGAAAAAAATTTTGTTGAAGCAGAACTTCAACAGTTGTATGCGGACTTGATTACACCTGAAGACTGGGGCACTTTTGTAGCCAAACGAAAAACCTAAAAATTCAATGTAATGTTAATTTGTCATGTCTATTAATTGTATTATATACTTGTTGCATTAGTTTGTTCTGATATGACTTAAACTTGTTTATCCAGGAATTGAGTGCCATTAATCGCAAAAGAGCATCAAAACCCGCGTATCCATACAGAAAAGGGCGTTTGGGATATGCACGCTTACATCAAAAAATGGTAAGTATATATAAATGCTATGATTTTATTAATTGTCTTATTGTGTTATAATTGATGATCTTATTATTCATCTCAATGTGTAGTTAGAAGAGACGAAAAGTGAAGAAACATCACTTCCGGAACATGTTTTGTGGAAGGAAGCTCGTGTGGGCAAGGATGGAGTTGTTAGGGAAGATGTTCAGCATGTTTATGACGATTGTGTAAGTATAACATTATGTCTTTAAGTTAATCGAAATTTTATTAAAATATACTTAGTCGTCTAAATCCTTATTAATCGAAATTTCAAGAGACTCTATCTAAATCCTTAACCACAGGCGAGGAGGATTCAGGAGCATACTTAGTCGAGTACTAAATGTTCCTGAGTATTCCGGTTGGGTGAGGGGTAAAGGATTTGGTGTGACTCCATCTTCCTTGTATAAGCATCCAAAGAGAAAAAATCCTAGCAATCAAGAAGTGATGCAACCATTGGAGGATTTAAAAGCGCAAGTCAGTGAATTGCAAAAGGATAAAGAGAGATATGAGGTGGAAAAGCGCGGTTCAGAGTTGAAAGATACTAGTGACAAAGCTAGTATCAATTGTCAAAAGAAAATTCCCGAGGTAATTATATATGTTATTATGAAATTAAATTAGCCCATTCATTTTAATTAACATATATACACATTAACAGTAACATATTTATTATTGGTTTAGGGTATTTCATCTTGTCAGCTGTATTTATCGTCACCGACTTATCACATAGTTGGCAAGGGAAAAGTGCATAACACTTTAGGAGATTTACTTCACCATAAACCGCTACCTGATGGATATCTGAAAGTATCGATTAATATTGCATTAGAGCTGGATGCGTTGCTACCGATACCTGACGTTGTTTCAGAGACAACATTGTTGCGGGATGCAATAGGATTGTTTGTTGCATGGCCGTCAGACCTCATTTTCATAGATGATGAGGTATGTTGAAAACCATTATGAATCTTTTAGTATTCAAATGTCAATTCTGAACCATTATGAAAATCATTCTGAACCATTACGTACATTTTTTTACATGGTAATGTTAGACTCCTACAAAACCTGCATCTAAGGATAAAGGGATTTTTCCGCACAACGAGTCTGTTGCATCACAAAAAGAGGTACATTGAAAGTGTTATTCTATGATCCGAATTCAAAAGCTTCATGATTTTTTACTTTATCTAACTTATATGATTTTTAGGTTCCTGCTCAAGTTTCACAACAAGCCAGCAAGAAAAGAGCTCCAACAAAGACCGGGCAGGCAAAAAGAGCTCTTACACCTCGCTTTTGGATGTGTCTTGAAACACTTGTGGCAACATCAAATTTGATGGATGGTGCTATTCGTCAAATAGACATGGACGAAGGTGTTTTTGTTTTTCCTCATTTCGAAACAATTGCAAAAAAGGACATGGAACTGATTTTTCGGCATCTTGAATTAGGCATCGGTGTTATGCATTCATACATCTGGTACTCCGTTTAATCTATTATTTAATTAGTTGAACAATTTATTTACACATTGCAATGAGAATAGTCTAATGTTTATTATGTTTTTGTTTAAGGTGCTTGTATGACAAATTAATGCGCTGGAATCAATTGTCAAACATATTCTATTTCTTGTCTTGCGCCCGTGTCAATGCACCGGCAATTGCTATTGATCCAAATTTAGTAAGAGATCACTTACTCGAGAGATTTATGGCCAGCAGTACAGAAAGTTTGTATCTTTTACCGTATAATACTGGAAAAGGGTAAGATTTTCATTCTAATTTCATTCTAATCTTTGTATCTTTTGCGTATAAATTATCCATTTAAATTTTTGTTATATTTTACAGTGGACACTGGTTGTTAGTTGCTATTAATCCTACAAGAGAAGTGGTGTATTATCTGAATTCATTAGATCATGATTGGACAACATATCAGAATATGAAGGATTTGGTTGATATGTAAGTGAGATTGTTCTAAATATTCGTGTGTATTTGTATATTTAATTATTTCTGTGAGATTGTTCTAAATTTATGTTTTTATTTTATAGAACAATACTAGTATACCGAGCACAAAGAGAAGCTCGAGTATCACGGTCTAAAGCAAACAACATTACATGGATCAAAGTGGAGGTATATTAATTTTCACAACGTTGCTTATAATAGTGATGCTACTTGATAACACAAGACAACTATATATTAATTCAAATTTGTTTTTCTATGTGTAGTGTCCTCGTCAGCGTAATGGTATAGACTGCGGTTATTTCGTTTTGAGGTTTATGAGAGAAATCCTTCATTTGGATCGATTAGAGATTCCCATCACGGTATGGATTTATAACTTAGGATTTATTTTAACACTTATCGGATATTTCATATAATTTATTATTTTAAACTAAATCATGCATATTGTGTTTTGTTATGTTGTACTTTGATCAATACACGTGTGCTCATTACACGAAAGATAAATTGGAAGAAATCAAGGAGGAATTGTGTGAATACCTTATTGAGAAAAGAATCATATAAGGTATGGAAGTTGGTGTGTAGTTATTGAGTGTAATTGTATAGTTTTGGACATTGTTGTATATTAGGAGATCTTTAGAAGTTAAAGGATTATAATGGTTTAATTATGTGAATGGTTTATGTGAATGGTTTATGGACTAGAATAGTTTAATTATGTGAATGATTTATGTTAATGGTTTATGGATTAGAATGGTCTAATTATGGAAATGGTTTATGTGAATGGTTTATGGATTAGAATGGTTTAATTATGAAAATGGTTAATGGAAATGGCCTAAAATGTGAATCATGGATTAGAATGGTTTATGTGATTTATAAGAATTAGAAATGGTTAATGGAAATGGCTTAAAATGTGAAGGAAAATATACAGGTTTCTGCATAAAAAAGAAGGAAAATGTGATTTAAAAAAAAAATCATTAAAAAAAAGGTCAAGAAAAGAAAGCGCTTTTAAGAAAAAGCGCTGCCTATAGTGAAAATAAAAAATAAAAAAGAAAGCGCTTTCAATTAAAAGCGCTGCCTTAAAGTGAAAATAAAAAAATATTTAGACAGCGCTTTCAAAAGCGCTGTCTAAAGGGGGAAAATAGAAAGCGTTTTTCCTGAGAAAGCGCTGCCTAAAGGTGAAAATAAAAAATAAATTAGACAGCGCTTTCAAAAGCACTGTCTAAAGGGGGACAATAGAAAGCGCTTTTTCCTGAGAAAGTGCTGCCTAAAGATGCCAATAGAAAGCATAAAAGGATAGAAAAAGCGCTGCTAAAGGCCCACTTTAGAAAGCGCTTTTTTAGTTAAAAGCGCTGCTAAAGGCCTACTTTAGAAAGCGCTTTTAAAGTTAAAGCGTTGCCTAAAGTAGGCCTTTAGCAGCGCTTTCTCATTAAAAAAAAAGCGTTGTCTTTACCTACGGCAGCGCCACCTTAGGCAGGGCTTTTAAGCGCTGTTAAAGGCCAAAAAAAGCGTTGTCTTTTCCTTTCTTTGGCGTAGTGATGGGGACTAAAGATGTTGCTAAACACAATCTCTCCCACACTAGTAAATTATATCAAGTTGATGATCCTTGTAGGAAGGATGGAGAGTATCTTAGGGATTTTCTCAAGTAAACTGCCCCAAATTAGCTGACTGTTGTAGATGAGCTGATCATGGCTTCAGCTGGATTGATGCTGGAAATGACTGCTTCAATGTGCGCTTGGAAAGCTTGCCCCAGTTTGAGTCTTGAAAAATCTTCTAGATAAACCAATTCTGAGAAGGACTTGCCCCGAACAAATCTTGAACTGATTCTCAATAGGATCTGGAAGGAACTTGCCCTTGACAGAATCACCGACCAAGTTTCTCAACTGTTTGAAAATTCCATGAGAGGAAAGCCAGTTTGCAAACAAAAGTGTTCATACAAACATGGTAATTTTAAAGCAAAATCATGCAACTTTTGAAATCAAAATTATTTTTGGAAGATGCAAAATATATGAGTCACTGGTCAAAACACGGCGGTTTAAGACATATCAAAGTGAAAGGTAAAGCACATGGCGATGCCAAAACAAATGATCTGCAAAGATCTTTTGGAGTCAGTTTACGCAACCTTGCTATAGTATGCTTTCAAAATAACCTTGCTTCAGTTAGGTCTTTTGAGGGTTGTATCATGGCCTGGTTCTCAGTTTAAGAAACAAAGGATAAAGGCTCAAAGTTTATTTGTACCCACCCAATCTTCATGATGATCTTCACTCCTACTCTCAGTTAACTCAGACTATGCACTCAGGTTCCCAAGAGGTTGGATATTGCACTGATGATGGTTCAGAAGTCGATAGACTTTGAAATAGCAGTCATTGCTTCCTTATAGCATTTGGTTGTTGTTGTCATTGAGGATTTTTGGGGTAAGGATTTAAAGATCACTTCTTTTTATTATCCCTAACTTTTGCCTGAACTGATTCTTTTGAAGCTTACAGTCAGCGGGACGCCCCAGTTTTACCTAAGTCTCCTTCATAGGTTTTGACTTAGCGGGCTTTTTCTTTTTTTGATTTTTATTTTTAAAAGAAAGTGACTACCTGGCTTAATGATTACAGCGAACCATCATTGGCTTTCGACTTGAAGGACATCTTCGACACCTGCTTGCTGTGTGCAAAGAAAAATTTGTGAATGCAACCTTTGTATGAAAGGTGTCTTGCGCGGACGCACAACCAAGTTAACTGAGAACTACCCATCCCAAGGTTAAGATTGCGGGTTTTTTGAAAAGAAAGAAACTCAAACTTCCAGGCTCGAAGGGTTTGACAAGGGAATAACTTCCTTATTTCTCCAGTGTTTAGGGGGATTGAAACAATGCCTTACATCGTCAACAAAGTTATTTGAAAGCATACCAGTAATTATGGGTATAACGTTTTCGTCATCCTCCCTTCAATCTTTGCACAATAAAAAAGAAAGTGGAAAAGAGATAAAATATTTTTTTAAAGGAAAGCATAAAGATGTAAATATTTGACAAAATGAATTGAATCAAAAGTTGCAATGCTCATTTCATTAATCACGAAAGCACAAACATAATTTGAATACAAACAGCTAGTAAAAAACAAAGGAAAATGCAAACAACAAGAAACATGGCCTAGTGACTAATCAGCAATAAGGGTGAGTTGTCCTATCTGAAACACTGGCTTTTAGGAGATAGCTAGTTGAGGTCGACCAAAGCTTCACTTGGCGTGCTCTGGCGGAGAATTCTTCTGAACATTAGGATTGCTATCATGAAAGCTAAGGATTCCGACCTTAATCAAATCACGCACTCTGGCCTTCAATGCATAGCAATTTTCCAGATCGTGGCCTGCGGTCAACTTCATGGAATGCACAGTGAAGATCAGATCTAAATCCAGGTGGAAGAGTATTTGGAGGAGGAGGAAGAGTCCTTGTGGTAATCAAACCTTTCTGAACCAGACCAGGATAAATTTCAGTGTACGTCACATGAATAGGATCAAATTGATTCCAATTATGGTACTGGTTCTTCCCTACAACCAGATGTTGGGGAGCTTGAGTTAGTTGTGGAGCAGTAACTACAGGAGTAACAGCAGTAATGGTAGGGTGCTTAGTATGCTGAGGTTGAGGCCTTCTCACTTCAACCATGACAGCATTGGTATGGTCTTCTCTCTTCTTCTGGAAATTCCCATAGGATTTCTTCGCACCATTAGGAGGTTCAACAGCCTTGGACACTTTACTATTCTTGAGTCCTTCCTCGAGTCTTTGGCCTATAGTTACCAAATCAGTGAAATTGGAGGAAACACTGCCAATCATTTTCTCCCAATAGAATGGAGACAAGGTGTCCATGAACATTTTAGTCAGCTCCTTTTCTGCTAGAGGGGGTTCAACTTGAGAGGCGAGTTCTCTCCAACGCTGAGCATATTCCTTGAAAGACTCTTTCTCATTCTGAGACATATTTTGAAGTTGACGGCGGTCAGGAGCCATGTCGAGGTTGTACTTGTAATACTTCATTAAAGCATTAGCAAGATCCTAGAAGCAGTGGATACTGTTCTGTTCAAGATTCATATACCATTTTAGAAAAGCTCCACTCAAGCTGTCTTGAAAAAAGTGGATGAGCAGCTTCTGGTTGTTGGTATAAGCAACTATCTTTCGAAAGTACATGACCAAATGAGCCCTTGGACAAGAGTGACCCTTATATTTCACAAACTCGGGAGTTTTGAATTTGGCAGGCATAACAAGGTCAGAAACCAGGCACATGTTGTTTACATCCACACTAAAGAAGTCAGTGACCTCAACGGCTCAGAGTCTCTTGTCTATGGTCTGAAACTGTTCACGGACAACCTCAGGTTCAACAAAGTCTTCACAATCTTCACCTTGAGCACTGGTAACATTGTACTCATAGACAAGATTCTCAAAAGGAGCTCGAGTAGTCTGGGCAACTGTATGAACCATAGGCCGGGGCTCGGCAAAAATAGGAGCTTGAAACACTGGTCCGACAGTTGGACCAATCATAGCAGTAGATGCAAGAGGTGGAGAATAATTATGGGGTAAACCAAACTCTGGCCAAGTTGAAGGTGGCACTTAAACAGGCCGGGGATCAACATTTGAAACCTCCTAGATAACAGTCCTTTATGGTTGCTCTCCTCTAGTAATCAAGACCCGGAACATTTTCGTGAGCCTTGTCATGCTTGACTTAAGATCATCGATCTCCATTCGGATCTCTGCGTTGTGTGCTTCTTATTCTAACATCTTGCGTCTGTAGTTAGCTCTAGTCTGATATTGGTGTCGAGGACTCAGCTTGACGACTGACAGAGGATGCTGGAAGATACAGACAACTGGAATGAGTTGTTGGATAAACGGATATATGCAATGAATCATGCAAAGATGCAAATGATATGCAATGCGATGCAAGACAGGATACAAATCACACAGGCAACATGATCAAAGGTTCGTGATCATAGCTTGGAGTCTGGGTAAAGAACCAACCACAGGGTGTGTATTAGGGGTAAAGTACTTGTACAACGGGTTCTAACAAGGTTACCAAAGTCATCGATAAATCTTTCGGATATTATCATCTTGTATGACTACTCATGAGGGTTAATAATATTCTCAAGATAAACTCATCTGAGTGTAGTATTGCATGACAACCATCACGGGTCTACACCTAGATAATCATTGCACTACATCCTAAAATTGCTTAGAAGGGGTGAAGGGATACTAAGGTCTTCAGCTTCACAGACTCCCAGGTCGGAAAAAGTAATGCCAATACGACTACTCACATGACATCAGTAATCCCAAAGAGGTCTCCACTGAGCATGGTTATATCATATGTTAATCATGTTAGGACTACTCCCAACAGTTAACTATTGATTATACCACAATCCTATCATAGGTGTATACTCAAGTCCGGGTTAGGACTTATCTCACAACAGTATGTAACAACCCTGCATACAGAAAAACCCAAGCAGACAGATATATACAAATATACAATAACACATACAAAACAAGTTAGGGGTAACCCTCTAAAGGTATTCCCCAGTGAAGTCGCCATTTCTGTCGCGGTGAGAATCGGAGACCATAGCTATTAAGTTATCTAGGTTCACAAATCTTAATTCACCACCGATCTTTAATTTATCCAAGGGAAGGGCAAAAGAACGAATAAACCCTAAGTATGCAATGCAATGCAAAGCAAAGAGAATCTAAGTTTCGAGGGTTGGTTATACCTAGAGAAAGTGCTAGCATCCTAAGTATATGTAGTACTCTACAAGAACCTCTTATTTTATTGTGTTATTTGTTATTTGTCTGCTAAAGGGTAAAAGGGTAAAAGGGAGACCTAAGGTGTTATTTCTAAGTATGCTCGTCAAGACATCGCCTATCGTGCCTACGTATCTTGACGGGAATGGAATCAGAGCATTCGTAGTTACCCTCAATAAGGGTGAGGAACTCTTGACTGTGGTCAAGGTTCCAAAGGGAAAAGTAAGTGTTTACGGCGAGACACCTACATAGAGTGTGGTGACTCTAAACCTAAGGCTAGGTTGAAAGGGAAAGGAAATGTCCATGGCAGGACACTCACATAGAGTACGGCGCTCAAATCCTAAGGCTAGGATGAAAGGGGAAAAAAGTGTCCAATGGCAAGACACTCACATAGAGTACGGCAACTCTAATCCTAAGGTTAGGATAAACGGGTAAAGGAAGGAGTAAGCTAGGCTAAGCTATCCTAAATATGACGTGGCAATCAGCAAAAGGGATCCTCCCTTGGAATCAAACATAGGTAATCATTCATATGCAATGACTATTACAAACTATCACTAGGCAATGTATTAAAATCATGGCAAGGATCATCAACAATTGTATGCCTTGAAATCTAGAAGATGCTAACCGCATCCTCATAACTTTAAACAAGAATTTAATCATAAACTTGAACTAAGAATTGATTACAAATTTGAATTAGGCATAAATCTCAAACTTAATCAACATTAAATTATCAACCTAATTTCTTAAAAATATAATTAACTCACTAATATTAAATCCGCACCTAAATTAAGAAAAAAAACAAAACCAAATTAAATTAGTAAAAAAAATAAAAATAGCAAAGATTTAAATAAAAAATAAAAAATAAATAAATATTAATTAAAACAAATTAATAGAGAAAAGTATAGGGGGAGTTCAATAAAATATATATGTATAAAAATAAGTATTATATATATATATATATATATATATATATATACATATATATATATATATATATATATATATATATATATATATATATATATATATATAAATTACTTAAGTAAACCAAAACTAAATTTATATATAAAATTGAAAACATAAAGTATCTATAAAAATATAAATAAAATAAAATAAATAAAATAATAATTTCTTAAGGAAACAAAACATACAACTTTAACAAATAACAAAGTACATAGTTTAGAAAGGTTAAAATGTGTATAAAAAAAAACTAACAGTATTTAATATGCATATAAAATTAATTACAGAAAGTGTTACATGTATAAAACTCCACCGGAACTAGCAGTATATATATGTACATAAGAATCTAAAACAGAAAGTATCTATAATCTTTCATACCAATAATATTTATATATAAAGTTCAAAACAAACTTAGGTAAATATATACATATAAAAGTTAAGAACAACAGTATGCCACAATCAAAATATCTTTTAAACAGAAATCAACAATTGACGCGAAATGAAAAATTCAAACTTTCAAAATTAAATGAACGAGGCAGAACGACAATATATATATATATATATATATATATATATATATATATATATATATATATATATATAAGTGAACTACAAAAATAAATTGAGATATATACATATATATTACTATAAACCAAAATCTAACTGTACAGTTACAAGCCGCAAACAATTAGAAATAGAAAACACAAGTTTTTTTTTAAAGAAATCAAACTGTAGCTTTACCTCAATGCGATGTCGTTGGTGTTACTGCTGTGTTGTGAAGAAGCGGGATGGTGGTTGGTGCCAAGGTGCAGTTGTGTGTTGGTAAGGTACAATAAGGTTTGTATAGATCTTTTTGTGATTGCTTGTTGTCTTCTATCTGTGTGTATGTTGCTCTTTTATGGCCACCTATTTTTGTGGCTTATGAATTCCTCATCAACATGTCTGAACCTATTTGGAAAGAATTTAAATTCTTGTCTCCTTGTCCTGTCATTCATGAAAATGTTGTGATTGTGTTGGAACATGTCTGTGTATGTCTGGAAAGAAAATGAACCTTTCTTGAACATGTTTAGGCCTTGTTTTGGAAAGGACAGATGCTAATAGGAACATGTTTAGGCCTTGTTTTGGAAAGAAATTGAATTGGTGTTGCTGATGTTTGTGTTAGCTCCTAATTTCGATGCTACATGATTTCAAATAGATTTGGCTTTTAAAGAAGTTATTCTTTAAAATAATAAGCTAAAGGAGAAGAAGGCTTCGACCATATTTGTTGAAAGCCTGAGTCGAAGAGAATGATTTTAAGACTTCAAACATTTCCAAGTCCAAAGAGTCAATTCGACAGGGTAAAATGGCTATGGATAATGCGCTGCAGTTGCAGTTAATTATTGGAGGGAAGTTCTACTATTTGAAATTTGAAAAGAGGACAAGTGGCGAACATCTAGAAGTTGAAGACATGCAAAGTGCCAAGTGGCGTGTTCTAGGAGTAAACCGTCAAATGGTGGTTATTTTAGAGTATTATAAATAGGTTAGTTCTAGAGTTAGAACGTGTGAAAAAATCGTGTTGTGCAAGTAACTCTGTAATCACTCAAAGTATCCAGCTTGTAGAGAAAAGAGTGTGGCAAGAATGAACTTGATTGTAATCACCATTATCTTTCAATGCAATGAAATTTACTTTGAAGTTTTTACCTTAGATCATTTACTTTGAAGTCCTTTATTCAGTCTGTTACTTCTAAGTATTTCATATTACAAGTTTTTACTTTGCAGTTTTTACATTAAGAAGCCTTTACCTTCAAGCATTTACATTTCTGCAGTTTATTTAAGACTTTATGCATTTTCTTTACCATTTAAACTTCAGTCTTTCATTGAATTTGCTTTTACATTGTTTTCTCTGAGTTTCTTGTTCGACTTAAACACTTTCCTACCTTTTATCACTTTTTATTTACATTTCAAAACATCCTTTTTGTTTGCCAGCATGGTCGAAAGGTTTGTTTTATGCATTTGTGAAACATTTTAAATACACTCATAGCACATGTCCTAGGATCATTCTAATCGATCATGTAAGTTACTAGAACTTTATTGTTTTAGAAGATCAGCGGTTGTTTACCAATTTCCAAGGTAAACAAATTGGCACGCCCAGTGGGACCATGCTAAACGTGTATTTGGAAGTTTATAACTTTTAAATAACTGTCAAAAGGAAGTTTCATAACTACCTTTTTGAAATTTTTTCGTTTCATTGGTTGAGATTGTGGCAAACTTCATTGTATGCACTTGAGAAGTGGAAAGGTAGCCAATTCAAACGAATATAGACCAAAGACAAGAAACACGAGGAAAATGGCATCTGGCTAAGGAAATCCAAATCCCAGTTCTGTTGGGACGAATCCTCAACCAAGCAGTTCAAGCGCTCAGAACAGCACCATAAATCCTCAAGAAATACCAAGAAGTATTGTGGCGCCAACTCCAGCTCTTTCGACAGGAGGGTCAACAGTGTTAACCATGGTTACAGAGCCAGTGCCTTCGACAGCAGGACCAGGGGCGACATATGTGAGGCCTTACACACAGCCAGTCCTGGAGTACATTGGCCCATCAGTGACAAATCCTCAGACTCCACCAGGAGGAAGTTCGACTTATAGGCAGTTTCCTCCCCCAGGATTTTCACAGCCTTTGCCTAGGAACCCAATCTATGGCATACCAACGGCAATGATGCAGAATTTGTGTACTGCGCCCCCAATATTTTTAGAGAATGTGATATTTTCCCCTTTACAGGAGTCAGGTTCTGGAATTAACATGGGTCGAAACAACCAGTCCATAGGTTTGGGATATTATGCTAAAGGACCCAACTTAACAAATGAATCTCCAGCATATTTGAGGCAACAAATGGATGAGAGCAACATGCAAATGGTACATGCTTTGTCTCAGACAATGGGAGAGATTTTCTAGCCATTGATCCAGAATACTACTCAAACCAATCAAATGATGACAGCTCAGATGGCGCGTATAGCAGAATTCATGGGAATGTCCGCTCCTATTCAACACCAAAATCAAGGAGTCGAGAGGAGGGAAAACGCTCAACAAGTGAATCCGGTGAATCCAGAGTTGGTCGAACCACCTAGGGAGGAGCCTCCTAGAAATCAAATACCTATACCTGAAGAGGAGGAACCAAGGATGGTGTTAGTAAACAGAAATCAAAACGCTGATCATGTGGTGAATCAGGTTCGACGCAATAATGTAGCAGCAGAGAAAAATTTGGCAGCCATGGTCGAGAGAATAATGGCTCGAAATGGCCTGAATATGGGTTTTTCTAGGCCAAACTTCACTTTGTCTATAGTAGATTTTATACTCCAGGCTGAATTACCCCCCAGGACGAAAGTACCAAAGTTTACTAAGTTTTCAGGAGATACTACAGAATCTACCGTCGAACATATGGCACGCTACCTGATCGAAGCTGGTGAGATTGTGAATGATGAGAGTCTAAGGGTGAAGTATTTCCCTAGTTCCCTTACTAAAAATGCATTCACATGGTTCACTACGTTACCATCTGGTTAGATTTGTAATTGGACCCAGTTAGAACGTTTGTTCCATGAGCAATTCTACATGGGGAAGACTAAAATTAGTTTGAAAGAATTGGCTAGTGTGAAACGAAAGTTCAATGAGCCAAAAGATGATTACTTGAACAGGTTTCGACTACTCAAGGCTAGGTGCTTTGTACAAGTGCCTGAGCATGAACTTGTCGAAATGGCCGCTGGTGGCCTTGATTACTCTATCAGGAAAAAACTGGACACCCAGTATCTAAGGGACATGGCCCAGTTAGCTGACAGAGTTCGACAGTTAGAGGGTCTCAAGGATGAGAAAGCTAGGGTGAACAAAAATAAGAAGGTAGCTTACGTCGAATACCAGGAGGGCATTGAAGAATTGTATGACGAGCCTGTTAGGTTCGACGAAAGTGAAATAGATCTTGCTGAACTTAAGCAAGGTCCTCCTTATTCTTGTAAATTATTAGTCCCTTCAAATGGGAAAAACCCTGTCGAAACCGAAAAGAACGATAGGTTCCCAAAGAAAACATACACTTTCGACATCACTAAATGTGACGAAATTTTTGATTTGTTAGTTAAGGATGGTCAAATACTAGTGCCTCCTGGTGCTAACATACCACCTTTATAGCAAAGAAAAAAGAGAGGCTTTTGTAAATACCATAATTATTTGGGTCATAAAACTTCTCAATGTTTTCTTTTCAGGGATCTGGTGCAGAATGCTATTCAGGAAGGCAGACTCAAATTTGGGGAGAAAACTAAGACCCAGATGAAAATTGATACCAACCCTCTTGAAGTAGCTAAAACAAATTACACAGAGCCCCATGAGGTTAACATGGTCGAACTAGCTGAGGAATCTGATAGCAGCTCAGACAGTGTTAGCACTAATGAAGCTCTTGGCAGAAATGCCATAGTGGTTGAGGTTACTGAAGACCTTACCAATGATGTTGTGTTCATTAGAGAAGTCGAGGAAATGGATGGCTTCCAGTTTGAGCATTTGATATGTATGGCTGCTGAACACTACTTTAGGACATCTTTTGAAGTTCTAAGGTTCGACGCTGAGGCTACAGTCGAGATCCATGACGAAGTTGAAGCATCAAAATTGCAGATGGTGACAAAAGAGACTGCTAACCTTTTCAGACAGATGGATGAGGCTGCTAAAGGCCTTGATGTCCACTTCTCCAAAATGCGCTTAAAAGATGAAGTTGACATAAACATGGTCGAAGTTACTAATGAACAGGCAATGGATGTTGATGAACAGGTTCAACAAGAAGACTGCAACAAGCTGGCTTATCCCAGAGAAGAAGAAACCATTGTTGATTTTCTCCACAGGTTCCAAGGAAAGAACTCTGAAGTCATGTTGTGCCCTCGATGCAGTGCTATCTTCGACAAAGAAGCTGCTCATAGCCCCCAAGCGGGGAAAGAAGCCAAATCTGGACGTGAGAAAAGAGCTGCTCAAAGGCCAGGGCGTTTCGACCCAAGGAAAGCTACTCAAAAACAATATGTCCAAAGGCCACAAATGCCAAGGGGTAAGTAGGATACTTTCAAGCCTAGCAATGAGGTACCAACTAGAAAGTGGGTCAAACCAGTTGACGCAGCAGGGAAAGGGAAACAGAGATGGAAGAATTTCGACGTAGCTAGAGGTTCCTCAATGGAGTACCGGAAAGAATTCAAGTCCTCCAATAAAGCTGCTTATATTTCTGAGAATTACAAAGGCAAAAATCCTATGTCTAGATCCTAGTGGAGAAGGGAACAGAGACGAAGGAAGGCTTTGAGGTAAGCTCAGGCCAAAGATCTAACTGAAACTAGTACCAACGTTCTGCCTGCTAGCAATAAAGATGTTGGGACAAAAATAACAAATAAGATGCCTGTGGGGTGTAGGTTATTTACTTCCCAGAAGGAAGAAGCTGAGAGGTTTGCAGTCGAAGCAGCTGAGGACGAATATTCGACTCACAACTTTGATTTCGACTCTGATGCCTCTTTAAACATCATTGTTAATGTGGTTTCAGTAATGCCAAGAGAATATGATAGGATAACTGAAGTAGAAAACTTGGATGCTAACGCTGAGGCTGGAATGGCAGCGCACCAACCTGTGTGCTACTATGTGATGAACAATGGCTATGTCGAAGAACAGAATGCTTTCTTTGAACGACCAACTGAGGCCATGAAAGGGCACTTGAAACCTCTGTACATTACAGGGAAAGTAGAGAACGTGGCTGGGAATAAAATCTTGGTGGATTTTGGGGCTACAGTCAATTTAATTCCACATTTCCTACTAAGCAAGATCGGTAAGTTCGACTCTGACCTTAAGCCCCACAACATGGTCCTTTCTAACTATGAAGGGAAAATTGGGACCACTCTTGGCATTCTGCAGGTTGTTTTAACTGTGGGAACAGTAACAAGACCTGCCTTGTTTATGGTAGTCAAAAGCAAAGATAACTATAACCTTCTGCTGGGGAGGGAATGAATCCATGGTGTTGGAGCAGTACCTTCGTCAATGGACCAGCGGATCACAATCTAGAGGCCTGATGGCATAGTAGAAAACATTGAAGGTGATCAAGGGTACTTTAAGGTGCCTGTTAATCATGTTGATGGTGTTGAGTTTGACAAAAACTTGGTGCATATTACGCCTTGTAATCCAGCAGAATTTGATTTCACCCCAGATAACCATGCATTCTGCTCATTACACCTGCACCCTGTGGAGGGATTTCGATGGGATAGAGAGGTCATAAGGGAAGAAGGAAAGTCCCATACTGTGGGGAGCCTGATGTAGACCCCATAGGATGGGGAAGTGAATTCAGTAATAATGACTGAATTCGATGCAATACAAAGAATTTCGGCCTATATGTCCGAATCTAAATTACAAGCGGCCTTGGAGGCTGCACATAACCACATGGCTGTCGAAGCCACAACTCAAATTTGTGAAGTAGGCCCTGGTAAGGACTTTGAGCCTGAACCACCTGATGGGTCTCAAATCGAAGACCAAAATCAAAGGCTTGATGCTATTTATGATAATGAGCCTTTGGGTTTTGAAAAGGATCCATTGTCAGACAATAGTAAAATGCTGGCGCAAGATCCTTTGGAAGAAATTGACTTGGGTGAAGCGGGAGTAAAAAGGCCTACTTATGTTAGTGCTAGCTTGACCCACAACTCAAAGTCGAAATGGTCCAACTATTGAAGGAATTTAAGTTGCCAATGATGAAATGCCTGGTTTGAAGAGAGAACTTGTTGAACATAAGTTGCCAATCATACCTGGGAAAAAGCCAGTCAAGCAAAATCCAAGACGGTTTGCCCCAACAATCCTTTCAAAGATCAAAGAGGAAATTGAAAGGTTACTTAGATGCAAGTTCATTCGTACAGCTAGGTATGTCGAATGGCTAGCTAATATTGTACCAGTCATTAAAAAGAATGGTTCTTTAAGGGTCTGTATAGATTTTAGAGATCTAAATTCTGCAACCCCTAAAGACGAATATGCTATGCCTGTGGCAGAAATGTTGATTGATTCTGCTGTAGGACATGAATACTTGAGTATGTTGGATGGTTATTCTGGTTATAACCAAATATTCATTGCTGAGGAAGATGTCCCAAAGACTGTTTTTGATGTCCAGGGGCATTAGGCACCTACGAATGGGTAGTAATGCCTTTTGGTCTAAAAAATGCTGGGGCAACTTACCAGCGAGCAATGAATTCGATCTTTCATGATTTTATTGAGACTTTTATGCAAATCTATATTGATGATATTGTTGTTAAGTCTTTTTCAGGAAAAGATCATTTAAGCCATCTTCAACATTCCTTTGAAAGGATGAGAAAGCATGGTCTTAAAATGAATCCTCTCAAATGTGCTTTTTGTGTGCAGGCAGGGGATTTCTTAGGCTTTGTGGTCCACAAGAAGGGGATCGAAATTAACCAGAATAAAACCAAAGCCATTATGGAAGCAAAAGCGCCATCAATAAAGAAGGAATTGCAGTCTCTCTTGGGCAAAATAAATTTCTTGAGGAGGTTTATATCCAACTTGAGTGGGAAAACGCAAGCCTTTTCGCCATTGCTTCGAGCTAGCAAGGATGGGTTCGACTGAGGGCAAGCGCAAAAGGAAGCCTTCGACAAAATCAAAGAGTACCTGAGTCACCCCCCGATTCTCTCACCACCTTGTGGCAATAAGTGTATGAGTTTGTACATAGCTGCATCGGATATGACTTTAGGGAGCATGTTAGCTCAAGAGGATGTTGATGGTGTCGAAAGGGCCGTCTATTACCTTAGTAGAGTTCTAAATGATGCAGAAACTAGATATAGCATGATTGAAAAATTATGTTTATGTTTGTATTACTCTTGTACAAAATTGAAGCATTATATAAAACCAGTTGATGTTTATGTTTCTTCTCGTTATGATGTTATTAAATATATGTTGTCCAAACCTATTTTGCATAGTCGAATTGAAAAATGGGCATTAGCATTAACTGAATATACCTTAACTTATAAGCCTTTAAAAGATGTTAAAGGACAAGTAGTGGCAGACTTTATAGTTGACCATTCTACAAATGAGACCCCTCTGAACTATCTTGAAGTGGAACCTTGGAAGTTATACTTCGACGGGTCGAGCCACAAAGATGGGATAGGCATAAGAGTGCTTGTTATTTATCCTAATAAAATTCCAACAACACTTAAGTATAAAATTGAAGGTCGTTGTTCAAACAACGAAGCTGAATATGAAGCTTTATTTGCTGGACTTGAAGTATTGTTGAAATTGGGGGCAACTCATGTCGAAATTATGGGAGATTCAGAACTGGTCATAAAACAAGTTACCAAGGAATACAAGTGCATAAAAGAAAACTTGATTATGTACTTTGTAGTTGTAAATCGACTGTTGAAAAAGTTCGACGCAATTAGTTTTTGACACATCCCTAGACTGGAAAACCAGGTAGCTAATGACTTGGCTCAGATTGCATCAGGGTATAAAGTTTCGAAAGACAAATTACAAGATGCAATCGAAGTTGAAGTCAGAGGAAAGGAGGTGTTAGTAGGATTAGCCCCATTAGATTTGGAAGAAACTAAGCTTGGATACGCTGATGAAGATAATTTTATAATTCTGGCAGTTGATAGCATAACTGACAAGGATTGGAGAAAACCTATAGTAGATTATCTAAGCAATCCAATATCTTCGACAGAAAGGAAAATCAAGTATCAAGCTTTGAGTTATGTCTTGTTGGGTAATGAATTATTCAAAAAGACTCCCGAGGGAGTATTGCTTAAGTGCCTTAGTGAGGCAGAAGCGTACTTGGCCCTTTCGACTGTCCATGGTGGGACGTGTGGGGCACATCAGGTACGCCATAAAATGAAATGGTTGTTATTTCGACAAGGCATGTATTGGCCTACCATGTTAAAAGATTGTATCGAATTTGCTAAGGGTTATCAGGAATGTCAAGTTCACGCTGGCATTCAACACGTCCCTGCAAGTGAATTACACTCTATAGTGAAACCTTGGCCTTTTAGAGGATGGGCTTTGGATTTGGTTGGAGAAATTCGACCAGCATCATCTAAAAATCATAAGTACATTTTGGTAGGTATTGATTATTTTACCAAATGGGTCGAAGCTATCCCTTTACCAAATGTTGATCAAGAAGATGTGATTGAATTTATCCAGAAACACATCATCTATAGGTTTGGAATCCCATAGACAATTACAACAGACCAAGGATCAGTCTTCACTAGTCAAAAAATGCAAGAGTTTTCTAAAGAAATGGGATTCAAGCTTTTAACATCCACACCTTATTATGCTCAAGCTAATGGCCAAGTCGAAGTGGCAAATAAAGTAGTTATTGGGTTGATAAAAAAGCATGTGGGAAAAAGGCCAAGAAATTGGCATAAAACTTTGGACCAAATACTCTGGGCATGTCGAACGTCCCCAAAAGAGGCAACTAATACTACCCCATTTCGACTGACATTTGGTCATGATGCAGTTTTGCCTGTAGAAATTCATCTTCAGTCCATAAGGATCCAAAGGCATCATGAGATCCCATCTAAGTCTTATTGGAATATGATGCTTGATGAGTTAGTGGATTTAGACGAAGAAAGGCTCCATGCGTTGGAGTTACTGAAAAGGCAAAAGAAAAGGGTGGAGAAGTCTTATAACAAAAAGGTCAAGATTAAAACCTTTTTAGCTGGGGAATTGGTGTGGAAAGTGATCTTGCCTATGGATTGAAAGACCAGATCTTTAGGGAAGTGGTCCCCTAAGTGGGAAAGTCCCTTTTAAATTATTAAGGCATTCAGTAATAATGCTTATGAGGTTCAGGAGATTGAGGGTGATCTAAGAGTCTTAAGGGTAAATGGGAAATATTTGAAAAAATATAAGCCTATTTTGCAAGAGATTCATATTAGAACATAAGTCTTATTAAAATTGTAAAAGCCAAAATAGGCCATGTGAGGCCAAAATGGAATACAAAGGAAAGGAAACAAGTACAACAACATGAAACCTAGGAGAAAGATCATTCATAGTCTCTCCAATTAATAGAGTTGAGGAAGGTGACATAATCTTCGTCAGCTTCATCATCAGAGTTTTGTGCTTTGGAATGTCCTTTCTTGGGGACCTTCATCTTAGTTTCTCACTTCTTGGCACGAGAGGTTGCTCCAGTTGAAGTATCATTATAGGCAGTAGTTGTTGCCTCAACTTTCTTTGTCTCCTCAGCCACTTTCTTGGTCACTGCCTTCTTTGAGGAAGTACTCATGCTTGCTTCAGTGGGTGCAAAATATGGCTCATGTGAAGAGGATTTTATAGAGGCAAAGCCTTGTAAGGATTGGCCAGTCAACAATGGAAACACGTGAAATTGCTCTTGGGAATAAACCCTAGGGTTACGCTATTAATATTCCTTTATGGAATAGAAACTTGTGCCGTTGGAACACTAAGCTGTTAAAAGCTGCGTTATTTTCATGATTTCCAAGAAAAGAGGCGGTGTACTTTAATTACAAAGATTAGCAAAGTTTAAGAGAAAATGCGCCATGATTTTATCAAAGATTTTGCAAGTCGAAGAGCTAATAGAAAACAGAAGTATTTAGATAGATGCCAGGGGGCATGGAGATTGTCTTTACATAGGGCCTCAAAAGGGCCAGCAAACATGATGATCAAAAAAGAACTACAAATAAGAAATCACAGGACAATCGAAAAGGGAGCTTCGACTTCAACTCAAGAAAGTTGACCTTGTGAGTCTTAAGGCATTTCTCACACAGAGCTTTGTTGAGCTTAGCTGCTGAAAGTTCCTTTTCAAGCGTTTGGGATTTATCAAGGAAGTCTATAGTGCGCTTAAGCTCTCTGGCCATTTCAGTATCGTCGAAGTCTTTCAGCTCAATGTTGCGCTTCTCAGCATTAGAAATCTTGTTTTGCAGTTCTTCAATTTGCTGCTTCCAGGTATCAATGTCCTTTTGGTTCGACTCTATCTCTGCCTACCTTTTGTTTTGGTCAATCTCCAGATTTTCGACCTTAGCTTCTGATGCATGTGCTTCATTCCAAGCTGAATGTTCCAGTCCAGTTTTAACTTCAATGGTGTGTTGGATCTTGGGAAGAAGTTTGAAGTCCTCAGACATCTGATTTACTAAAGCAGTTAACTCCACAAGGAATTCAGATACATCTTTGCTAAGAGTCGAGAGGTCCAGTTTTTGGAGGCTATCTTTCAGGAAGAGAGGAGCAGTTCGATCTGAAAGTAAGACATTGTGGATGTCTCCCTTGAAGAATTTGTCTTTGATCTTTTGAAGGATAGGGATGGCAAAGTCATCTGGAGCTGGACCCCCAGAATTGGTCGAAGTACTAAGGCTAGTACCTGAAGAGTTGTACTTCTTCCCAAGTATCATTCTGGCATACTCTCGAGGATTCGACCATTTAAGGGCAGCCAGTGGGTCTCCAGTAGTGGATCCTCCAGTAGTCGAAGTGACTGTAGGCCCAGGAGTTGGATTGTTGACAGGACCTGTTTCAGCCACGGGTGAATGGGTCTGATCCTGCTCAGTTCTTTCCCTCTCTTCTTCTTGTTCTTCTTCATTTTCGACCTCCTCTTCTTTCTCTTCAATTGGCCTTCCTTCTACGTCCATGGCAATGGTCTCTGGATGGTCGAGAGGTTGTTGGTTAGAAACATCATCCTCTTCATGTTCAGAGCCATCTGTTTGGGATTGTTGAGTGTTGGTCCTGGTGGGCAAGTTTTTGTTTGTTTCATCTGCTTCAGAAGAAGGAACTGTAAGAGGGATAGGTTGGTTAATTTCGCTCAGTGAACTATATCCAGAACCAAGGTCAGAGGTAGGATGATAAGTTGGCTCACCTTGGCTATTCTGGATAGTTGTTGCAAAGCTGAATGAAGTTTGTGGTGGGTTAGAACCACCTACATCAGCCTGAAAAACCACAAGTAAAGAGAATAAGATTGAAAGAAATCTGAGTAAGGAATGCAAATGCTGAGTAAAGATAGTGTACATACCTGTATAGTTGCGGCATCAGGACTTGAGTTTCCGCTCTCAGGATCACCAGCAGTCGTTTTCGATGCAATCTTGGAGAGTTGTTTTTTGACACCACTATCAACAGGTGTCTTCTCAAGAATTCTGGCTGCCTTTGAGGAGGATTAGGTGGTAGTTCCAGAAGCTTTGGTAAGATTCCTTTTATTTTTATCCACTGCCTCCTCAGGGGATTTATCATCAGCATCTGAAGGGACAACTGTTTGAGTACCTTTCTTGCCCTTTTTTGAAGGCGTTGGAGGATTTCGAGCAGTCTAAAAGGTGATGCAAATATTAGAAGTTGGTTACACAAAAAGATTTAGGCAAGGGATATAAAATACCTTTGTGCCTTCAGTTTCCTTTTTGACTCTTGCAGCACCCTTCGATGAGCTGGTCTTCCTGGCCATAGCTGAAAGACAGGTGATTATTACAAGATTAATAATTGAGTGGTTAAAAATCACAAATCGAGGGCCTCAAACCTTCATATATTTCGGATTCGACACGAACATCCTAGACCCCTATATGAAGGTGTCCTTTGAAACTGTCCAACGTATGTTTAGTCGCAACCACCTGTTGGGCTTTCGGTTGAGACTACTGTCGAAGGAGTTTTAGGTGCTCACCACAGACAAACCAGTCTGGAAATTGGGGGGGGGGCAAGTGCCACTCCAAAATCAGCGTTAGGCAGTCGAGGGAACTTGGGAGGAAATAGTTCAAAAGCCACTTCATAACGTTTCTCAAGAGGAATGTTTGAAGGGATTTTCAACTGATCCATTTTTTTTAGAAATTTCTCCTTCAAAGTAACAGCAGCCTCACGAACGGTTCTACTAATATCATCTGGTCGATAGACAGTTTCAAAGTACTTTTTGAAGGCCTGAATTTCTTTGACATGAGTGAAGTTACTGTTCTTGGTTTTCTCCTGTACATCAAGAAAAGCTTGGTCAAGTAATGAAGAGAAGGCAGCAACATCAAGAAATTGTTCACTATAGTACTTCGACCACCAGTTGTGAAATGGTTTAGTGCACAAAAATGTGGGTTGAAAGTGCACAGGGGAAAGAGTTGCTTTTCTAGGGTTCCACCGGTCGAAAGGGATTGCAGCACCTCTTTCATCAAAATTGGCAGTATGAAGAACTACATGGCCTTTCTTCTCATACATACACTTGGGGAAAATTTGAGCCAACCCAAACTGTCGAGAGACAAGGTTTGGTTGGTAAGCAATCAAGGATGCCATATCTCTTCCAAGATTCAGCCTCTGAATGATAAATCTAGGAATAAAAAAGGCTTCCCATATTGAAACAGATTCAGTATGGAGTTTTTTGGATGAATTAGGGAATGGCCTTGTAAACCACTCAGGTCCACATTTTCTTTCAGCAAAAGGGGCCATACTGGGTGTGAAATCATACCGCTTGGCAAACATCATAATGTAACTGGAGAAGGCTCCTTTGAGAGTTTCCCCATCATCATTGGGCGTCAGTTTCACCAGGCGAGTACCTTCGACCCTCATTTCTTTGATTTCAGCAGAGTCCTCATCGACTTGCCCTTTCCTGGGAAGGCTAGCTTCGAAAGTTGCATTAAGCCATAATTGAAGCAGCCAGAGGGGGCCATTCAGGTGTATAGTGCCCTGGGCCTCCAAGTCTTTGAGTCGAGCTGCCCCTTCGCAGAGAGACTCATAGAGGTTTTCCAAAATCAACCCACTAAGGCAAACTCCTCTGTTGTTGTGAAGTAGGTTGGCCAGAGTGAGATATTTCTTGGCCACCTGTAGGGATTTTGAGCAAAATATATACCTCGACAACCATACGGTGAGGAATGCAATGTGTTCCTTGTCAGTTATTTCTTCAGTGTCACGTTTGTGGTGGTTTGTGAAGTGGGTGTATGTAAGCTTGGAATCAAAGATCCCTATGGTATCTTCTGCATCAGTTTCAGGATCATATGAAATGCCATCTGGTCGAAGCCCTGCAATGGCAGCAAGGTCGAAGAGTGTGGGGGTAACCATCCCACAAGGAAGATGAAAAGTGTAGTGGGTACTATCCCAAAAGTAAAGTGATGCTGCCAGCAGGTGCAAACAATAAGGAATATTGGTCTTCGACAGCATAAGCAGATCATAAATTCCAATGGCTTTCCAATGATCAGCTTTGACCTTTTCCATCCTGGTCATCCAAAGGTCAAAATCCTTTAACTGGTTAACAGCTCTTACCAGTCTAGTACCATCATGAAGATACCTAAGATCCATCTTAGTCAAGGTGGGAGTATCAGGGGAAGCTTTATCTTCCTTAGGGTTGCTCTTTTGCCCTAAAGGTCTTGATTTACGGTAAGAAGGGAAAAACTCACTAAGTTTTTCATCGGTGGGTTTAACATTAGCTAAGGGGCCACATAAAGCATAAGGTTTATCAGAAACAATGAGAGGAATCATTACCTGGGACTCGTAAATGCTCCTCGCTTCCGCAAGAAGGGGTTCTGGCATGAACTGTTGATTCTTCACCACCTTGGGTCCTGGAATGTTCGAAAATGGTGGAAGGGATTGCTTGAATTGTGTGGCTCTACCTTTTTGACCTTTTGTTTCTTAGGGGATGGTTTGTGAAGATGCCATTGTTGGAAGTTGAAGAAAAGTGAGAATGCGTTCTGGGTTTTTCTTGAGAGAGTTTGAAGGATGAAGAAATGGGGTTGCAAGAAATTCTGAGAATGCAAAAGTTTAATAAGTTATGGAAAAAGGGTATTTGTAGGCGTTTGGAAGTTAAAAAGGTTGTCAATCCACCAATGGAGCAAAATGGGTAGTGGGACGCGTGTCTGTTTTTGCAAAATTGTTTGAGTGGTGGCAGTTATGATCAGACTGCAAATGTCTAGTTCCAAGAAAGGTGATGATGAAAACTGTTCAAGGATGCGGCGAAAAAGACGTTTAAAGATTTTCCATTATGGTATGACGTCATAAGCGTGATTGAAAGAAACTGAATAGCTTCTAGATCGTGGGTTGGTCAGTTATGACCACGTCCTCTCATAGTCGAATGCACAAGCGTCGAAAATGGTTTTATCAAAAAATGACCTTCCTACCAACACTGGCGAAAGGACATTTTTGGGGGGCAATTTGTTAGCTCCTAATTTCAACGCTACAAGATTTCAAATAGATTTGGCTTTTAAAGAAGTTATTCTTTAAAATAATAAGCTAAAGGAGAAGAAGGCTTCGACCATATTTGTTGAAAGCCTGAGTCGAAAAGAATGATTTTAAGACTTCAAACATTTCCAAGTCCAAAGATTCAATTCGACAGGGTAAAATGGCTATGGATAATGCGCTGCAGTTACAGTTAATTATTGGAGGGAAGTTCTACTATTTGAAATTTGAAAAGAGGACAAGTGGCGAACATCCAGAAGTTGAAGACATGCAAAGTGCCAAGTGGCGTGTTCTAGGAGTAAACCGTCAAATGGTGGTTATTTTAGAGTATTATAAATAGGTTAGTTCTAGAGTTAGAATGTGTGAAAAAATCGTGTTGTACAAGTAACTCTGTAATCACTAAAAGTATCCAGTGTGTAGAGAAAAGAGTGAGGCGAGAATGTACGTGATTGTAATCACCATTATCTTTCATTGCAATGCAATTTACTTTGAAGTTTTTACCTTAGATCCTTTATTTTGAAGTCCTTTAATTCAGTCTGTTACTTCTAAGCATTTCATATTACAAAGTTTTTATTTTGCAGTTTTTACATTAAGAAGCATTTACCTTCAAGCATTTACATTTCTGTAGTTTATTTAAGACTTTATGCATTTTCTTTACCATTTAAACTTCAATCTTTCATTGAATATGCTTTTACATTATTTTCTCTGAGTTTCTTGTTCGACTTAAACACTTTCCTGCCTTTTATCACTTTTTATTTACATTTTAAAACATCCTTTTTGTTTGCCAGCATGGTCGAAAGGTTTGTTTTATGCATTTGTGAAACATTTTAAATACACTCATAACACATGTCCTAGGATCAATCTGATCGATCCTGTAAGTTACTAGAACTTTATTGTTTTAGAAGATCAGCGGTTGTTTACCAATTTCCAAGGTAAACAGTTTGATTGTGTTTTTTATATAAATAAAGAAAATATTAATAAACAAATTAAAAATAAAATTAATTAATAAAAATTTAAATTTAAATTAAATATCTAATTAAATCTAAATAAATTAAATGATTATTTAACTAAAAATAAAAATGATTAAAAAACGAATAAAAAAGTCGGGCAGAAAAGTTCTCAAAAAAATAAAATGAACACACCAAAATAATCAGCGCGGAATAAATATATTAGAAAAAATACAGCATTTGGTCAAATTTCTAAATTAATTTTACTCGGTTAAATGGCTCAAACTGTCGAAAATGCGACCGAAAAGTGGTCGAAAAATTTAAATGAGCACGCCAGGTTAAACTACGCAAAATATGGATTAATATCACTGACATTTGCAAGCTCGATTTTAAAATTTTCCGTCCACGGATTCTACCCACAATTGACTTTTGATTTGACTGATTCGGCTGTAATTCCAACAAGTTTATTCCAGATGATAAATTGAGTATTATGCGAGATGTAAGAGGTGATAAACTATGCAAATGATGCAAAAATGCGTGGGATCTTAGAGTAAAAAATTAGGGTATGACATATGAGATATTCCATCACCTATGTTGTGATGGTATATGTCAAAATTATACAAATTGGATGTGGCATGGTGAGGTTGAAAAAAACAAAACCCTGCGTCACAAAGTCACGAAGTTAAAGAAGATGAATATAAGGATGACCATCTAGAAGATATGTTCTGTGATATTGGAGAATCTTGATGCTCCGCAAGTGCACGGAAATATCGAAGTAATATAAAAGATTGTCGAACCCACAGAGACCAATGTCAACCTACCGTTATCTATCGTTGCTTTATAAAATAAGCCTAATGAATGATTGATTAAGGGGAAACTAAGACTAAAATAAAGACTAAGATAATATTTAAAGAAATATGTAATAAAAGAGAGGCCGAAATGTGGATTCCATATACCTCAGGGACTCTGTAACTTGTTGGCTTATACTGACGTTGGAAAAGTGTTTAGTAGAAAATATCAATTTAAAGACAATATCGCACACTCTCGTGGTCTTGAATAAAGTCAAGTTCGTTGACCATGGGATTTTGCTCTCGCTCGCCCATTTTAATCGAGGAACGCGTTTTGAAAACTGAACAAGTTCCACTTAATCCTAAAGCGCTCTCGCTGTGTTTAGGATTAATGCCTAGTTTCTACTATCTGGTTCGACCCCCACGCTCTCGCAGTGCCGGCTTGAACCTTAGTTAATTTCTCACTCTTGTGACAAAATCGTGTTAAATAACCTCTCACTCTCGTGACAAAGCTATTTAAATTCAGTTTAAAAATAAAGACCGAAACAATATTTTTGAAACAAATAATTAAGTCAACTCATCACCGAGTCTGTCGGACACGACGAAACTCACATACCGAACTCAAGACATTCAGACAGACATAGTTTGCAACATAAACATGCTATTACGATAATTAAAAATAAGGCAAGACATGATTCAGCAATTAATCTATTCTAAGTTGAAAACATAAAGAGTAAAAATAAGCAAATAAAATAGAACCTGGAATTAAAATAAAACTGGAAACACTGCTGAAACTTGAATTCGGAAAAATTCCGGCACGCTTGGCACTCGAATACATAAATGAAATCAAAGAAACAAGTCCTAAAACTAGAATTGCAATAGCCTCCCGATGTGGAAGAACTATTACTTTTACAAGTAAATTCTCTGCTTAAAATTCTAAGAAACAAAATTCTGGCCAAAATTCTTCGACCCTTGATATGGAAACCGACCTTCTCTTTTATACTCAATTGGCTATGTGAGATTCAGATGGTCTACGTGAAATCCGGACGACTCGGTTTGAACGAGGAAAACTCTGGACGTAGAGAAAATATAGGAGAGATTTTTGGCCCATGGCAGTTGCCACCTATAGTGGCACTCGCCACTTTATTCTCACTTTTCAAGTGGCAGGCGCCACATTCTTCACTTTTTCTTCAAGTGGAAGGCGCCACAAATTGTTGGTGGTGGGCGCCACCCTTCATTTGGTGTGGGAGGCGCCACCCTCTTGAAGTGTGGTGGGCCCCACTTAACCTTCTTTCACATTTATATATTCTTTTCTTTATTATTTCTTCATTTCAATTCTTTTTTTCTTTCTTTTGCAATCTAATCCATTTCTACCCAAGGTACCTGAAAAAGACAATAATACCGGCATAACAAGACATAAATCATGGAAAATAAAAGAAAACGCAACTAAAATCCATGTGAATCGGGTCTAAAAATACGATACATTTTTGTGTTATCTAACTCCCCCACACTTAAACCTTTGCTTTTCCTCAAGCAAACCATGACTCCCAAGAAAAATAGTGTATACGGATACTCATCCTAGGCTACCAACTCTACTTCGGTTAAGTTTGTGTCGATAGGTACTTGCTCAAACACTAAGGATATCGAAACAACACAATTTTGCTTTTGCGGTCATCAACCTCCCTCTTATACAAACCAATCTGAATCATGTCATTATACCTGAGCCTAACTCACTCATCCTTCTTTTATCCCTTTTCATTTTGGCGCAATCACATTATGCCCACTATCTTTTCACACTCATGGTAGGATAGCCTGTTAGTGACTATGATCTCATTATCATAATTTTTTTCTTTTTGCACATTGGCTTAAATATGAATAAAATAAAGAAGTTTGCACCGTTGGGCTAAATGATCGGGTGAGGATCATCTAACTTAGAAGGAGCATTTCTTTTCATTCATTCATTTTTTTTTCTTTTCTTGATTTACCTTTTAAGCCTGAGATCATACACTTATTTGCATCAGCTTCCTACTTAGTGTGTGCTTAGGATGGTGCTGACTGCTAAATAAACTACTTAGGGACTACTAAAGGGGTGAGAACTTAAGGCTATGGTATAACAAGTACTCAAATTGATTTCCATAATTGAGAGGCTCACGGTGTTAAAACGATACCGATCTTGCAGAATTTTCCCAAGTCTCACAATCTAACCTCAATTTCGTCAGTAACCTAAGATTTTCAAAAGAAACACTATTTTTAACTCAAAAATTTTCAAAATATTTGGTATGGCTCAAGAGAATGGGGAAATCGATAAACAACATAAAATCATGCATAAAGACTCGACAACACATTGTAGTGCGGTTTTTGTGGTTTCGAATCACTATCGCTTTGGTACTACAGTTCGATTCATTTTTTATACTATTGAAGCTGATGAAGGAAGGGAAATAGATGTCTCCAACTAACCCTGATTGCAAACTGGGGTTAAACAGTCAAAACTATTGGTTTATAGATGCGGCTTTAGAACGTGGGCCTCTCTCTACTTATTTTGTTCAGAACGAAATACCAGGATTGTTCATGGGGAATTTGTTGGGATCCTGCACCAGATTGGATGGAGGTAGGGGACTTTTGGGGTTTTTTGATTAGTGTGCTCGCTAAGATTCTTTTTCAATCTTATGCCTACGTATTCCCGGGATAGGGAAATCAGAGCGATCGTAGTTCCTCCTATTCTATGGGAGGAAATGGTGTTTTGGTGTCTTGTTCAAAGCCCAAGACATGAAGCTAAAGGTGGTTTATATCTTGTTCAAAGCCCAAGATGTGAAGCTGAAGGGTCTATTTGTATCTTGTTCGAAGCCCAAGATGTGAAGCTAAAAGGGTGTTGACTTTAGAGAGAATTTGTCATCTCTAAAGGGGTCTGTTTGTCACAATTGTTGGGTGACTGATTATAAAGGAGAATTACTTTAACTGGGATATGCGAATCTAGCAATGCCATAATTTCCTCTATAGGGGATTTTCAACCTGAAGGAGAAGACTCTAACTCAGTTTAGAGCAACGCCATCTTTCCTTAGGAATTTCTCATGCTAAAAGAGGGACAATAGCGTGGATGTAAATAATCCAGAGGCTTGCCGCTTACAACAATTAGACGAGGGAAAATGAGTTATTGATGTTTATATGTTGTGACCAAAGCATGATTTGATGCTAAAAGGTTGATTGAATTAAGCGGGGATTTCTTTATTCAAAAGGATGCTTTTGTATGTCTCGTACGAAGCCCGAGAGAGAGGCAGGAAGGGTTGACTCAACAAGAGAGTGTTTTTATATGTGTCTTGTACGAAGCCCAAGACGGAGGCTAAAGGTGTTTGACTCTACAAGAGAGTCTTTTATCCTCAACAAGAGAGTGATTTGGTATCTTGTACGAAGCCCGAGATGGAGGCTAAAAATGTTTGACTCAACAAGAGAGTCTTTTTAGACTCAACAAGAGAGTGTATTGTATCTCGTACAAAGGCCGAGATGAAGGCTAAAAATGTTTGACTCAACAAGAGAGTCTTTTATACTCAACAAGAGAGTGATTTTGTATCTCGTACGAAGCCCGAGATGGAGGCTGCAAAGGTTAACTCTGTTGGGGAGAATCATTGTACAAAGCCCAAGAGGAGGCTAGGGTTACTGTTTCAGTTGAGTGACAGGTCCAGTATGTTGGTTAACAGAGAAAATCAGTTCTTATATGGGTAATGTTGTACTCATGGATTTGATCTGAGGATCGGGATTATTTCCTGTTCTTTAAGGAAACGGGGAATCCAAAGGGTATTGAGACTGCCCAAGTCTACGGGTGCTTTTTCCTATTTGTGAAAGGAACTTGAGAATGTCTTCGAGACTCAAGGAGATTAGACTGTCCAAGTCTAGAGTTTTATCCTTTGTACTCTGCTTAAGAGAGATTAAGAGACAGTACGTTAGCAGTAGAAAGATCTAGACTCTTTTGAAATACTTCTCTATTAAGATAACTAATTTCTATTCCTATACCTTTAAGAGGTCGTCGGGACAATTTGTACGAAGCCCAAGAGGAGGCGAGAAAAACTTTTAAGAAGTCGAAGGGACAATTTGTACGAAGCCCAAGAGGAGGCTATCTTCCCGGAGGAAGAATCATTATACGAAGCCTAAGAGGAGGCTGTGAAAACTTCTAAGAAGCCGACGGGTCCTTGTACAATGCCCAAGAGGAGGCGGGAAAAACTTTTAAGAAGCCTGTGGGTCCCCAAACCCCGAGAAGTTCAAGACATGCCATTCACAGAGAATAAATCAAGCCAGGAAAGTCCGAGAATTTGGATGAAACTCAAGAGATGCTATTCACGGAGAAAAGATCATCTCTGGGGAGTAGAGTTTCTTTGACAATTTCTAAGGGTGACAGTTTGAGAAAGGGTTCACCGAGAATGCTGCCTTTCACGTCTCCATATTGTTTAACCCCAAGAGGAGGGAAGACTGTATCTGGTAATCCTATGGGGATCTAGTTTTGTTTGTATTTAAGAGTGATCAACAGGGCTTTACCTAGGGCTAGACGTAGTTTCTGGGGAAAACTCTAAATAACTATACTAGTATTACACAATATATAAAGTATGTGAAAGAAGACATACAGTGAGCAGCCCCACAATATATATATATATATGAAATCGGTAAATGAAAGCAGGTAAACACTTACTCGGTTGTAGAGCTTCCATGATGTTTGGTTAGTTGTTCAACAAAGAAAATGAAAATAACAGTATGTTACAAATCAAAGAAGAAAGTGCTTTTGAAAGGAAAAATTGGGGCTTACAGCTCAAGGAGAGGCCCAGGGTTTTATCAGTGATCGCACTGTCGTTTTGTACAGAGACTTATACAAGTGACTGAGGCCCAAGAAAGGTTTTCTGTACAAGGGGATGGGTCTTACACTCTCCCAAGAGGCCCAAAATGATTGAAAGTGAACAAAGATGGGTCTTATAGCGCAAGGAGAAGCCCAATGGTTAATTTTGAAAAGGGCGACGATCACGCCGAGGTTTTGAAAATACCGTGGGTGAGGCCCAAAAGTTCTTGGTTTCAAAAGGGGATTGGGTCTTACCCTATATTAGAGGCCCATAATGATTTTGAATGGGTCTTATAGCTCGAGGAGACGCCCAGATGGTTTGTTTTAAACAGGCGGCGATCACGCCGAGATTTTGAAAACACAGTGGGTCTTATACAATGAATGAAGCCCAAAAGTTTTTGGTTTCAAAAAGGGGATTGGGTCTTACACTCTATTAGAGGCCCAAAATGATTTTGAATGGGTCTTATAGCTCGAGGAGAGGCCCAGATGGTTTGTTTTAAACGGGCGATGATCGCGCCGAACTTTTGAAATACAACGGGACTTATACAACATTTGAGGCCCAAAATAGGTTTGTATTTACAAAGGATTGGGTCTTACACTCTATTAGAGGCCCAAAATGTTTTTAAAAGGTTTGATGAGGGTTGAATTAATCAAAACCCTAATTTGTTTCCAAAATGTATTTTAATTGAATAAAAAATTCAATTAAAATGATCAAAATTGTTAAACATGTGGAAAAAAATTGTGATCTTGGATTAATGTTTCAAAAATCATGTTTTGACCTACAAAATGATTAGAAATCATTAAAAGTTGCAAAATCAAGAAGGAAAAAATATTTTAAATGTCAAAAACAGTTAAAATATTAATTCTTGGCAAAAATATCAATTATATGAAATAAATAATATTTTTGGGATTTTTTTGGTAAAATAAAGTATTTTAACATTTTTGTGAATTATTAAAAAAAGAATCAACTCAAAATCATTAAAACTCAGAGAGAAATTAATTTTTGAATCAATTAAATAAAATCACAAAATTCAAATATTCAAATATTTGAAAAAGGGCGCCAAGAACATGGCAAGAACACGCGCCCTTCCTCTGTTTCTGCAGATTCCCGTTTTCTATCCAATCTCACTGAATACTTGATTATATCATGCAATCTACATATCAATCTACTCGTTTCAACATCACGATCATGTCTATGGTCTTTAATTTCATTTATTTTACGCATGGAATAAGAAATCAAAGAGAAACCTCAAGAACCCTAAATTCTGCATGAAGGTTCAGAAATTCCATACACGATTCATACAAAGCAATTAATTTAGGGTAAACACTCTATGCATGATTATGAACATATGGCCAAATTATTGTGCAGCAAAAAATGCATGGATCAAAGAGTTAGAAGAGCTCATGCTCACCTCTTGCAGCTGGTGATCGTGTTTTGGGTTAGAGGTGTTACAGCTAGGTTCCAATGATCTGGATAGCTTCCCTAGGTGCCATGGAGTGTGTTTGGATGCTTGGAATGGATTGAAATGATCTGGAACTTGAGATGGCACCCCAACTGCAAATCTGTCAAAGGCTTGAGCAATTGGCTAGTGATTTTGTGATTTTGGTGTTTCAGATGTTATGTGAGTGTTTGGATCACTTCTAAATGATGTTTATGAGGTGTGTATGTGATTGGTTTGGTTGGAATTATTCTCAAACTCAAAACCCGATAATGACTTGTTTTGGAAGGCAAATTTGGAAGTGAGAAGGTGATTTTAAGGAAAACATCTGTTTGATGGCTTTGGTGTACTCAAACTGAGCACAAATGAGCTCTATTTATAGTAGAGCATGTTTGTTTTGGGATCAATAGTGAATAGCAACTGCAACACAGGTTTGGCCAATGTTGATCAATAAGAATCCAAGTATCCTCTAGCCATTGACTAGAGGTTAGGGCACAGAGCTGTGGTTCCCTAGTTGTTGGATCATTCTTGACTGAATTCAGTTGCAAATGTGTCAGTCCATGCCACCTTGGTGCATCCATTAAATGCTCCAATTCAAAATTGGAGTCTTGTCCCTCTTTTAGGCATTTCAAGGTTTGGCATGCTACTTCTTGTTCCAAAGACTTTGGAGGCTTGGATCAGTGTTTGTTCCCTTTAGATTTGATCCTCAGATGTGTCCAAAGTGATGACAAGGCTTGGAATTATCTGATTTTGCCAAATCGAGCAAAAGTGCAAAATTCTTCCTAGCCTTGGCAGTTTTCAGCAAGGCATATTGCCATTGTCATATCTCATGGCTCAAGTGGAATTTGATGGAGTTATGATCCTCCAAAGTTGGTACCCTAGCCACTTTGTTCCATAACTTAGAAAAATTTCCAAGTTTTTTATGGTTACCCTTTTTACAAGTTATCCCACTTTTCTTGATTTTTCTTGATGAATGATGATTCCAATCATACATTAACATCATTTTGGGGTCAAAGAACCATAATTGTGAAAAATCTCAAAATGTCAAAGTTTGACTTTTGTGCACAGTTGACTTTTTGCCAGATGAATTCCAAACTGTGCGATCCTCTATGAAATCAAGTCCTTGACCTAAATCAAACTTGATGGATTAATTTCATAGGTGTTATAGGGTATATTGAATCATGTCCTAGGGTTTGGGAGCATGTCCTGGTCAAAAGTCAAAGCTACAGTTGACTTTTCCCGCGAAACCCTAACTGTGGTTCAGATGAAATTGAAACTTGTTGCTTAAGCTTCTTGGATCAATCCATTGTTGAAAATGGATCAATGTGGTGTATTAGAGACCCCCAAATCCTCTCTTGAGGTCTTGGCTCATGATTTGTCCCAAAAGTCAACTTAGGGGTGAATTAGGTCAAGAAACCCTAATTCCTGATTTTTTTAGTGAATGCATCCCCTGAGGTAAAATTGACTTGATGATTGGGGTCATGATATCCCTTGGTGCATCATAGGTTATGCTTTGAAGCATTGGCTCATGCCCAGAGGAAAATTTCCATCTGGAGGCCCTGGTCGACCAAACCCTAATTTGGTGACACTGGCGATCTTAAGGCTTGATCCACCTAGAAGGGAGAAGCCTTGTGCTTAATCCTTGAAGTGGGAGTCCTTTTGATCCTTTGTGGATGTTTGAGAGGCTAGACAAGTTGAAGATCATGTCATTTCTTGATTGATCCTTTGTCTAAGAGCTCTGAGAGGGCTTGAAACCCTAAGCCTGATTGTAGTGGATGCTCACCCATCTTTGGGGAGACCAATGGTTCATCCATATGGTGATGATGATTTGTACAATGATGGGAAATCTTAGTGGTCAAAACTTGGGGTATGACAGATGCCTCTATTTAATCTTCTTGGACCCGAAGGTGTGAATGGCGAAGGTATTTGGGCATTTGGGGTGCAAGAGGATTAAATATCGGAATACCCGAAATTTTGATGGTGGTTATGAATGGCAGTTCACGCATCCTTCCTCTTTTGTTAAGCAATGATGCTTAGAAAAGGTAAACTTCCCCTCGATCCTGGTTTCCTACCAAGGAACTGGTCTCAGTTTCTGATTTAAACTTCCCCTCGATCCTGGTTTCTCACCAAGGAACTGGTCTCAATTTCTGGAATAAACCTCCCCTCGATCCTGGTTTCCTACCAAGGATCTGGTCTCAATTTCCGATATAAACCTCCCCTCGTTCCTGGTTTCCTACCAAGGATCTGGTCTCAATTTCTGATGTAAACCTCCCCTCGATCCTGGTTTCCTACCAAGCATCTGGTCTAAGTTTCTTTTGTCAATAAACTTTATTGACAAGGGACGCTATGTGTAGCGGTTTTCCTCAAACTTCTCGCCGAATTTTCCTGGGGAGATGCTATTTGATGGAAAAAATGGTGGGGGAAACGAGTCTCTTGAGAGACTGTTTTCGCTTGGGGTTACCACATCATACTTTTCTCGGGATCTTCTTGGAGAAATTCCATATGATGTGATCCAATTTTTAGGTGTCGATGACCTTTTCGTCAGTGAATTTTTCGGAGAAAAGTTGTTGTACTGCCGAATCTTTGATTAAGAGGCTTTCTCTGGGGATTTTCCTTAATCCGGGAAAGCGGAGATATCATCTTCAATGGCGAAGAGTGATTTTTTTCGGAAGCTCTCTGGCTCTTTAGAGGTTCAAGTTATCAAAGTGGTCAAAGAACCACCTTCAATCCAGAAATAAACTGGAGGAGAGATCGCTTAGATGATTCATTTCCTGACGAGGAAAGAACTGACAACTCGATTGAGAGGACTCTTATCACTAGGGAACAAGACCGACTCGAGTGATAGTGATGCAATATGAATATGAATGTAAATCAATAATGCATGATGTATGTATGTATATGCTGACAAAATTGATGCAACATACAGACTAGTAGATGAACACGACTGGATACTCGGCCACAGTGGGGGATGAAAAGTATCACTGGTTCAGGATAGAAATTCTGCCTTGCTTAGGAGAGATAGTCCCTGTCGGGAGCTATGTTGGTCGGTTGTGAGTCTCAAGGTGCCACCTGAGAAAGCTTTCTTGACCACATAGGGGCCGTCATAATTCGGAGTCCACTTGCCCCGGGAATCAGTGAAAAATGATTGTATCTTCTTGAGCACAAGGTCTCCTTTTCTGAAGACTCGAGGTCGGACCTTTTTGTCGAACACCTTCTTCATTCTTTACTGATACAATTGACCATGGCATAGTGCCGTGATTCGCTTTTCTTCGATCAGATTCAGTTCATCGTGCCGACTTTGGCACCATTCAACTTCTGTTAGCTTAGCTTCCATCAATACCCGGATTGATGGGATCTCTACTTCGATGGGGAGCACTGCTTCCATGCCATATACTAGAGAGAATGGGGTTGCCCCTGTTGAAGTGCAGACAGATGTGCGATAACCGTGAAGAGCAAAGGGTAGCATCTCGTGCCAATCTTTGTAGGTTACAACCATCTTTTGAACAATCTTTTTGATATTCTTGTTAGCTGCCTCTACCACTCCATTCATCTTGGGTCGGTAGGGAGATCAGTTATGGTGTTCGATCTTGAACTTTGTGCACAACTCTTTCATCATATTATTGTTAAAGTTGGATCCATTATCAGTAATGATATGGCTCGGAACACCATAACAGCAGATGATATTGTTTTTGATAAATCGGACTACCACTTGTCGGGTTACATTGGTGTATGACGCTGCTTCGACCCACTTGGTGAAGTAATCAATGGCTACCAGGATGAACCGATGTTCGTTTGAAACCTTAGGTTCGATCATACCGATCATGTTGATTCCCCATATGGAAAAAGGCCATGGGGAAGAGAGAACTTTGAGATGCGTTGGCGGTACATGGATTTTGTCTGAGTATACCTGACACTTGTGACATCTCCTCATGTACTTGTAGCAGTCGGATTCCATGGTTAACCAATAATACCCGACCCTAAGAATTTTTCTGGCCATTGTATGTCCGTTGGCATGAGTGCCAAAGGACCCTTCGTGAATTTCTTTTATCAGCATGTCTGCTTCAGGTATGTCTACGCATCGGAGCAAGACCATGTCAAAATTTCTCTTATAGAGTGCATCACCGATTAGGAAGAAGCTGCCTACTAGTCTTCTGAGGGTTTTTCTGTCTTTCCTTAGTGCCCCAGGTGGGTACTCTTGTTTCTGAAGGAAGCATTTGACATCGTGATACTAAGGTCTGTCATCTATGACTGCTTCAATCGTGAAGATGTAAGCGGGCCGTTCAAGGCGCATTATGTCGATCTTAGGTAAGTCATTCCATTGACCTACACTAATCATGGAAGAGAGAGTGGCTAATGCATCAGCCATGTGATTCTCCTCACAAGGGATATGATGAAACTCGACTCTGTTGAAGAAGGGTAACAACCTTCTTGCATAATCTTTGTACGGAATCAATCCTGATTGGTATGTGTTCCAATCTCCTTTGATCTGATTGATAACTAGGGCTGAATCGCCATATACATCCAAGTTCTTAATCCTTAAATCGATCGCTTCTTCGAGACCCATGATACAAGCTTCGTATTCTGCCTTGTTGTTTGTACACTTGAACATCAATTGGGCGGTGAAAGGAATGTGGGTACCCTGAGGTGTTATGATGATTGCTCCAATTTCGTTTCCGTAATGATTGACAGCTCCATCAAAGATTAGTCCCCATTGGGAACCTGGTTCTGGCCCTTCACTGGGTAGCAATTCATCACAGTCTCTCATTTTTAGATACATGACATCTTCGTCTGGGAAGTCAAATCCGACTGATTCCTGATCGTCAATCGGTTGATGAGCCAAATGATCGGCTAAAACACTTCCTTTAACAGCTTTCTGAGCGTGGTACTCTATGTCATATTCTGATAACAACATCTGCCAACGGGCAATCCTTCTCGTGAGAGCAGGCTTTTCAAAGACATACTTGATTGGATCCATTTCAGAGATTAACCAAGTGGTGTGACGAATCATGTACTGGCGAAGACGTTTGGCTGCCCAAGCTAGAGCGCAGTAAGTTTTCTCGAGCATAGTGTACCGAGTCTCGCAGTCGGTGAATTTCTTGCTCAAATAGTAGATGGAAGACTCTTTTCTTTTTGTTTCGTCTTGTTGGCCAAGTACACAACCCATTGAGTCTTCCAAGACTGTTAAATACATGATCAACGGTCTTCCTTCCACTTGAGGTGATAGAATCGGCGGGTTCGACAGGTATTCCTTGATATTGTCGAAGGCGGTTTGGCATTCTTCTGTCCAAATGCAACCCTGATTCTTTTTGAGTAATTTGAAAATCGGCACACATGTCGTGGTCATGAGGAATATGAATCTAGAAATATAGTTCAAACGTCCCAGGAATCCCCTGACTTGTTTTTCAGTCTTTGGAGAAGGCATTTCTTGAATGGCCTTGACCTTGTCAGGATCAACCTCAATTCCTTTCTGGCTGACGATGAATCCTAAGAGTTTCCCTGAACGAACACCAAAGGTGAATTTATTGGGATTCAAGCGGAGTTTGTACTTTCGCAAACGCTCGAATAGTTTTGACAGGTGGGTCACATGCTCCTCTTCTGTTTTAGATTTGGTAATCATGTCATCGACATACACTTCGATTTCTTTATGTATCATGTCATGAAACAGAGTAGTCATGGCCCTTTGATAGGTTGCCCCAACGTTCTTCAAATCGAACGACATTACCTTGTAACAGAAGGTACCCCAGGGGGTAATGAACAAAGTTTTCTCCATGTCTTTCGGCACCATTTTGATCTGGTTATAGCCCGAGAATCCATCCATGAAGGAGAAAACTTTGAACTTTGCTGTACTGTCTACCAGCATGTCAATGTGTGGTAAGGAAAAGTCGTCCTTTGGACTAGCATTGTTTAGATCTCTGTAATCCACACACATTCTGACCTTTCCGTCCTTTTTCAGAACTGGTACGATGTTGGCTAACCATTGAGGATATTCTGACGTTGCGAGGAAACCCGCGTCAATCTGTTTCTGTACCTCCTCTTTGATTTTGACAGCCATGTCTGGATGAGTCCGTCTCAACCTTTGTTTTACCGGCGGACATTCTGATCTTAACGGTAGATGATGTTCCACGATGCTGGTATCCAACCCTGGCATGTCCTGATAGGACCAAGCAAACACATCAGGAAATTCTCTGAGCATCTTTGTCAAACTCTCTTTGACAGTTGGACTGAGCAGTACCCCAATCTTGACTTCTTTTCTCTCTTCTTTCGATCCTAAGTTGACTATTTCCAGCAACTCTTTGTGAGGCTCAATGGACCTTTCCTCTTGTCTGAGTAGTCGGGAGATCTCTTCTGGAATTTCGTTGTCATTTTCTTCTTCATCCTTAAATACCGGGAACTTAAATTTGGGAGAAGGCATTGGATCGTATGTTTCAACGGGGTTTAAAACAAGCAATCTGCATGACGGTATGATTTTTGTTTAGAAGAGATAGAGAGAATGCAAGAGTGTGTGCAGTGTATTTTTCTTGGAAAACTGCTTGTTTTTATTATTGAGTTGTTTTTTAGTATTACCATTTTCTGAAAAGTGAAAAGAGAAAACAACAATTAATACGAAAATTACAGAACGACGTTATTCTATTTATGAACAAGTCGATTCTTGAAACTACATCCCTATAAAACAAAACTCTGTCGCTTTGGGAAAAACGAAGAGGGATATTTACAGAAAGTGAGCCCTATCAAAACATCTGTTTCACCTGGGCAAGGTGAAAGGTTAAAGTAAAGATGGCAATTACTTAGACTTATGAACAATGTTCAGAACATCGACAGCAACCCATTGGCGGCGAACTCCTCGGTGAATCACAAAGTCGGGTACCTTCCTTGATTTGTCTTTAGAAATAACGCTGATTTCTGGTGGAGCAGGATCATTGGAATCTGTCTCCCAGGCATAGTTGTCGTAAGAGGATTCCTCAGTTGTATTTTGCGTAGTATTTGTGTTCTCAGGTATATCTCCCCATCCAGTTGGCTGGATGTCTTCGAACCTGATACGAGAGCTTTCAGGAGCGGTGTACTTGACCTTGAAGTCATATTTTCCACTCGGTTGTCCCAAGGTGTCCCACAGTTCTTTGGAACTGGAGGAGTCATCCCTCTCGACGACGTTGACCTCGGGAAAAGTATAGTTGATGAATTCTAGTCCGACAAGCTTTGCCAATTCATCGTCGTACTGGATAGATTCTGAACGACCTGAGTGTTGATCCCATGATATGGTAGGGACACAGGTATTCTGTTCAATGATGCTCAGCTGATTTTCATTGTTCAGCTGATTTTCTTGCCCCAAGTCTCTGGGATACAGCTTCTAGATAGGCAAGCCATCCATTGGGCCATAATAGTCGTGGTCAAAGTTGTATTTCATCGGAGTGTCTTCCTCTAACAAATTTGGCGGAGCCCGGCATCCTTCAGGATCACAATCTCCGTACATCATTTCGACGTCTGACCTGGGTATAAATCTCGGACTCTGTGCGGGAAAGCAAAAGGGAGTCTGTGTTTCGCCCTGAGATGTATAACCGTCCTCGTCGAGATAGGACTTCCATTCTTCCTCCATATCGGAGGAATCATCTTTATTGATGGTGTGCACTTCTTGAGTCACTGGTTGAAGGAAGCCTCCACTGTGGAAGAAGTTCTGAATGGGATGAAAACTTTCATCGTTAGCAGCCGTCTGAGTACAGGTTGAGGAAAAGCCATGACCTTTCTTTTTCTTATTGTCAGTAGGAATGACAAGCTACCCCCATCCTGTTGTATTGGTATTCTCGACCGCTTTGATAGCATCTTTGTATAAGGAAATCGAGGTTCGTTTCTCTGATTGATTCTCATTGCTCACCGTAAGCGCTTGGAACTGAGTCCCAACAACCTCCTTGGGTTCTACACAAGTAGATGATGATAAGTTGCTTACGAGCAAGGCCTGTTCTCCGCAGACTGTGACAAGTTGGCTGTTTTGGACGAACTTTAGCTTTTGGTGGAGGGTCGAAGTGACCGCCCCAGCCTGATGTATCCAAGGTCTTCCTAATAAACAACTGTATGTTGCCCGGATGTCCATGACCTGGAAAGTGACTTGGAAAGTGTGAGGACCAATAGTTATGGGAAGGTCGACTTTGCCGATAACTGCTTTTCGAGACCCGTCAAATGCTTTGACGATGACCTCACTGCCTCTCATCGGGGATCCTTTGAATGATAGTCGTATTAAAGTGGACTTCGGCATAACATTTAGGGCTGACCCTGTGTCTACCAGTACGCTGGCTAAAGCATCGTCCTGGCAGTTGACTCTAATGTTGAGAGCCATGTTATGACGGCGACCTTCTTCAGGTAATTCCTCATCACTAAATCCCTAGTTATTGCAGGAAGTGATGTTAGAGACAATGCTATCGAACTGTCTGATTGTTACATCCTGTTCCATAAAGGCTTGCTCCATGAATTTCTATAGAGCCTCCCTGTGCGCTTCTGAACTAAGTAACAGTGATAATATCGAGATCTTTGAAGGAGTTTGTAATAGCTGATCAACAATGTTGTATTCACTCCTTTGGATGAGCTTCAGCATCTCATCATTGTTTTTTCAAAGGTCGGGATTACTGGATTGACCGACTGGTGGATTGGGAACTTCTGTCTGAGGTTCCTTTTCTTTGATAGGTTCTCCAACCCCTCGGTTGAAGATTCAATCGCTCCATGTTACTCGACTGATATCTGCAATATTCACGACGTAGGGTAATGGAATTTCCTTTCCATTCTCAATTGTTGTTGCACCGTATTTATAAGGGATAGCCTTAGTTGATTCATACGGTAGCGGTCCCGGTAGATAGATGACTATGAGAGCCTTCTGATTTTTCTGACCATCGTAAGTAATTTCGATCCGTTCCCGGTTGGGAACTCTCGATTTGTCAAGTAGAGGGATGATGGTATAAACATCCCTAGCCCTCTAATGATTAGAAATTACGACAACGTCCTCGATTTGAACAGCGAAGTAGTTGATTGATCCAGAACTTGACCATGGTTGAATCTCTTTGCGGTCCAACTGACTTTGAAGGGCTGCTCGCACGAGGTAGCATCCTTGATTAACCACTTAGCAAACTCCACACCGCTCATAGTTATGGAGTGGCACCTGGCCACGTCCGCTTGGAATACAGTGTAACCTTACTAGAGCTGTTTCCATCGACCGAACATCCTGACTTTGATATCTAGTAGGATTCTCGTTAGTGATACTAATTTGCTGGGTGTCTTCATCCATATAGATTGGAAGCCACCAGTGGTTCAATAAGTGCTGAAGTGTTTCCTGGACAAGAGCACATCCCTGATCGTCTTCGCAACCCGCTTTACAGCCCTGATAATCATGTGATACCAGGAACCCGAACCGGACCTATTTAGCATGTAACTGCACCAGGCTGGTATTCATTAAGCGAATATCGAAGATTTGAATCATGTCGATTTGATAATGATTCCTGTCATCGTAGTCTTGAATCCATCCAAGATCCATCTGACGCTGGAGGGCCTCTTGTACAAAAGAGCATTCCTATTTGTTTACCGAGCAAGTCAGGCAGGAATTATAATCGTGACGCGGCAGATTATGATACTGTCTTTGCCTTGAGTGCATTGCCACCAGGTTGACATTCATCGCACGGATATCGTGGTTTTGTATGATATTGGAATTCATATAAACCATGTTAACTCCACGAACTCGGTGCTCTTGGATCCATCCAAGATCCATCTGTTCCTGTAGAGCTAATTGCACCACAGAACATCCTTGATTGCTTATAGAGCAGATATCACACTGGTGATAATTATGAGGTGGCACATAGCCATATCCACTCTGTCTACAATGCCTCTTGACCAAGTTGGCCCTCAATAAGAGTACATCGTGAATTTGATAGGTGTTGTTAGACTCTCCCTCTATCAAATTGACTGTAGCCTTCTTGTGTTGAGGCAGCGGGTTCGTGAGAACATTCGGATTCGTATCTTTGAAAGATAAGACCCCGCTCCTAATAAGCTTTTGCACGTCGGATTTGAAACTGAGACAACTTTCTATGTTATTCCCTGGTCCTCCTTGATGGTAAGGGTAAGTCTGATCCACCTTAAACCAAAAAGGCGGATTTTCCGGTACTGTAAGAGGAGACTTAGTCTGGACATGCCCCTTGGCTAACAGTAATGGAAATAGTTCTGCATACGATACGGGTATAAGATCAAGTCCTGGTGGCCGCATTGTACGGTTGTTGTTGTATTGAGGACGAGCCTGTTGAAGAGGCTGTTGTGTCCTTTGCTGAAATTGCTGCAACTGCGGTTGGCTTTGAGCAACCTGAGGTTGATACGTAGAAACAGGCACGGGGTTGATAGCAGGAGTTACAACTGCTACTGGTTGGTACCCTCGCCTTTGCTTTCCGAGAGAGATATTCTCAATATCTTGCTCTTTTTTCTTAGGGAGAGCACTACCATATTTTTTAGTACCGTTTGTCGACCCAGTGTCTTTGACTAGACGTCTTTCTCGAACGGCTTCCTCGAGACGCACTCCCATACCGACCATTTCGGTGAAGTCGCTGGGTGCACTGGCAACCATTCTTCGTAGTAAAATGAGCTCAAGGTCTTTAAGAAAATCTTTGTCATCTCTTTTTCCTCAAAAGGTGGACGAATTTGAGCGGCAATTTCATGCCATCTCTGAGCGTATTCCTTAAAGGTTTCCTTGTCCTTTTGCGACATTGATCTGAGTTGATCTCTGTCTGGTGCCATGTCCAAATTGTATTTATATTGTTGGACGAAGGCAGTGCCAAGATCTCTGAAAGTGCTAATCATAGCGCGGTTTAAATCCATGTACCGTTTTAATGCGGCACCAGTTAAACTATCCTGAAAGTAGTGAATCAGTAGATCCTGGTTCTCTGTCTGAGCTGACATTCGCCGAGCGTACATCACCAAATGGCTTTGAGGGCAAGAGTTACCCTTGTATTTTTCAAAATTGGGTACTTGGAACTTGTGCGGGACTTTCAAATTGGGGACCAAGCAAAGGTCTGCGGCGTCCTTTCCAAATAGATCCTGACCGCGAAGGGCCTGCAGTTCTTTCTGCATCTCCAGGAATTGTTCCTGGAACTCATTCATTCTGTCGAACATGCTGTCCTTTCTACCAGAAAGTATCTGTGGAATCTGTCCTTCCAGGACAGTGTGCACCACAGGGGGTGGTACCGTTACTACGACAGTGAATCTTGGCGGTTCCCGAAGTTTGTAACCTTCAGGAGTCCTCATTATGCCTCTGGCATCCTTGCTTTCCCGAAGTTTGTAACCTTCAGGCCCAACGGCTTCTGCTATGATTCACTGATCTTCAGTGATCGGCGGAACATATCCTTCCAGGATATAGTTAACAGGCATACCCCAGGGACGATCTTTCGGCATTTGATACCTAGGATCATACTTCTCCACTATGGGCATTGAGGTGATCTCTGAGATCACAGTTCTTTGTAGCTGAGCTTCTGCCATGGCTTGCATGTCATTACGAAGCTTTCTCATATCCTCTCTTAGAGCGTCGATCTCTTCTTTTAACTCTCTGTTCTCTTCCTCGAGATCATCCATCTTTTTCTGACGATTGGCCCGAGTATTGTACGAATGAGACAGTTTTACTTTAGAACCGAGATACAAACGTGAGATTCATAGGTAAGAAGACTATGTGACGTGAGAATGATGAACGCAATGATTATATTAATTATTTTTTTGGTTTAATCAAAATAAAATTCGACAATTAGATTGCAAATATCAAACAGTGGGGACACCCCCGTTTTATTGAATTCAAAGGATTGCGGAAATGGAAATACAGTAAATTACAAGGTGCGGAAACAGAAATCTAAGCTAATGGGTCCCGAGTCCTCTCTGAGGAGAACTCGGGTGCTGATTCTGGTACTTTCCTTTTCTTGGACCGGGGCTCTTGGGCCGTTGTCGAATTGTCATTCCTTTGCCAAGTGAAAGGAGCGAGCAAATTCCTTTGGTCATCCTGATTTTCTACAGCATGTTGCTCCAAAATCTCAATTAGAGCATCCTTATCTTTCAGCAGTTGCTGTATTTTGGTACACTCCACATTGAGAATGCGGTACTTGTTCTTCCAAGACCTCCTCGCCTGTTGAACTTTGTTGAGAGTAACCTGAAGTTTTTCCGTTTCAGTCATGAAGTACATGACAGATTCCCTTGGCGGAAGAACTCCATGACGAGGATAAGGCATCTTTAGCTTGAGAGCTCTAGTTTGTACCCAGTGGAGATAAGGCTCCACCGAGACACAGTCCGATTTTACTAGAGACTCCCGTCCTTTCTTATGAACATGTTTCCAAGCGTGCACTATTTCTATCTTTAGTGCCCTGTCATTTTCTCCTTCCTTGAAGAAAAGACCTTTCAGATGAGCATTACGCGGGACATGCCTCATCGGGTATCCAAATTGACGACAAACTAAAACTGGATGGTAATTGATTCCTCCCTTAGTTCCTATGAGGGGTATGTTGGGGAAGTTTCCACAACGGTCAATGATTCTGATCCTGTCATAAATCCTATAGTACCAATCCATATCAGAGTTGGTAAGAGACATGATTTTCGGCGACCAACGTAAGGCACTCTTATGATCCCAAAAAGCGGCAGACTTAGGCAAATGGGAGATAAACCATTTATATAGCAAGGGTACACGGCACGTGGTCATTCCTCCACTGTATAAATTCCTTAAGTATACAGAATGATACGCATCTACAAGAAAGGTTGGTACGGAATTTCCAATGAGAAAAACCTTAAGTGCGTTGATATCGACGAAGTTATCAATGTTGGGAAACAGAAATAACCCGTAGGTGAGTAAAACAAAGATGCTCTCGAAAGCAGCCACGCTCCCTATACTAGCAATGTATAGAGCCTTATTTACCATAAACTTGGCTGGTAAACCTCAGATTCCTCCCTTGGTGGTCAGGTGAGTCTTGATTTCTGATTCGTCCAAATAAATTGCTTTTGCAATGGTCTGATCCTTTGGAATTTCTTCCAGTCCAGAAAAGGGAGCTTGATCAGTAATGGGTAGATTAATCAGATGAGAATACTCCTCCAGCGTTGGTGCGAGCTGGTAATCTGGGAATGTGAAACAATGATAGACCGGATCGTAAAACTGAACGAGTGCCTCCAGGATTCCTTCAATTACATGGACCCTTAACAGAGGTAGCAGACCTCCGTACTTGGCTCTGAAAGCGTCAGGGTTAGTGATCATCCTTGATAATCCTCTCAAATCCTCTAGTTTTGGAACCTTTGAGGTATACTTGTGAGTTTTCCGTCTACGGAAATCCATGAGCGCAATCCTTTTCTCTCTGACATTTGCAATCATTGTCTTAGTTTAATTTGAAAAAGAGAGACTAGAAGAGAAAATTTTTCTTTGCTTAATGTTTTTAAAATGAATGCATGAATGCAGTACACAAAAACATAGAAAAAACATGGGGTCAAATGGTCGGTGTCATGAAGTCAGGGCTCTACCCATACCAAAGGTTTATACTAGTCATTTTTGTACCTGTCTCTCAAAATCATTGATTCTTGTCGAGATAACATCAGCGGGCCAGGAACCGTGCTAGTTGATGTATTTCGAAGAATCTTAGAAGAGGGTAGTATCGCGTGACAACTATTTCTGATAGCTTCCGCACTACTGAAAGAGGTTTTTCCTAAGTGTATACTCAATCTTTCCACATGCGGCATCACACGCATTCCCATTAGCAGAAAAATAAACACAAATATCAATTAGGAAAAGCAGTATATATATTTGTCCTAATGTCCTAGACTTTTTAAGAGCTATGAATCCTATGATCCTAACAGAAAATGGCTCCTCGGCGGAGTCGCCATTCTGTGGTACCTTCCCAACTTAAAGGTTTTTGGCCTAAGATCCTAGTGAGGGCCGATCCTAGCAATAATGACATTCCCCGATGGAACTGTCATTCAGTGATACCTTGTGAACCCAAGGACTCGTCCTAAGAGAAGGTTTCATCCAGAGAGATAAGAGAGACAAGATTCCTTTGTTTGGCCCCACGGTGGGCGCCATTTTTCCGGTGAAATAGTCTAAACTTAAGGTTTCCTCCTAAGAGACGGGAGAAGAACGAGTTTCTCCCACTGTGGTCGCCATTTTTCTGTAGCGCGGTTTTTGTGGTTTCGAATCACTATCGCTTTGGTACTACAGTTCGATTCATTTTTTATCCTATTGAAGCTGATGAAGGAAGGGAAATAGATGTCTCCAACTAACCCTGCTTGCAAACTGAGGTTAAACAGTCAAAACTGTAGGTTTACAGATGCGGCTTTAGTTCGTGGGCCTCTCTCTGCTTATTTTGTTCAGAACGAAATATCGGGATTGTTCATGGGGAATTTATTGGGATCCTGCGCCAGATTGGATGGAGGTAGGGGACTTTGGGGTTTTTTGATTAGTGTGCTCGCTAAGATTCTTTTTCAATCTTATGCCTACGTATTCCCGGGATAGGGAAATAAGAGCGATCGTAGTTCCTCCTATTCTATGGGAGGAAATGGTGTTTTGGTGTCTTGTTTAAAGCCCAATACATGAAGCTAAAGGTGGTTTATATCTTGTTCAAAGCCCAAGATGTGAAGCTGAAGGGTTTATTTGTATCTTGTTCGAAGCCCAAGATATGAAGCTAAAAGGGTGTTGACTTTAGAGAGAATTTGTCATCTCAAAAGGGGTCTGTTTGTCGTAATTGTTGGGTGACTGATTATAAAGGAGAATTACTTTAGCTGGGATATGCGAATCTAGCAATGCCATAATTTCCTTTATAGGGGATTTTCAACATGAAGGAGAAGACTTTAACTCAGTTTAGAGCAACGCCATCTTTCATTAGGAATTTCTCATGCTAAAAGAGGGACAGTGGCGTGGATGTAAATAATCCAGAGGCTTGCCGCTTACAGCAATTAGATGAGGCAAAAGGAGTTGTTGATGTTTGTATGCTGTGACCAAAGCATGATTTGATGCTAAAAGGTTGATTGAATCAAATGGGGATTTCTTTATACAAAGCCTAAGAGGAGGCTATTGACCCAAGAGGAGGATACTTTTGTATGTCTCGAACGAAGCCCGAGAGAGAGGTTGGAAGGGTTGACTCAACAAGAGAGTGTTTTTATATGTGTCTTGTGCGAAGCCAAAGACGGAGGCTAAAGGTGTTTGACTCTACAAGAGAGTCTTTTATCCTCAACAAGAAAGTTATTTGGTATCTCGTACGAAGCCCGAGATGGAGGCTAAAAATGTTTGACTCAACAAGAGAGTCTTTTTAGACTCAACAAGAGAGTGTTTTGTATCTCGTACAAAGCCCGAGATGAAGGCTAAAAATGTTTGACTCAACAAGAGAGTCTTTTATACTCAACAAGAGAGTGATTTTGTATCTCGTACGAAGCCCGAGATGGAGGCTGCAAAGGTTAACTCTGCTGGGGAGAATCATTGTACAAAGTCCAAGAGGAGGCTAGGGTTACTGTTTCAGTTGAGTGACAGATCCAGTATGTTGGTTAACAGAGGAAATCAGTTCTTATATGGGTAATTTTGTACTCATGGATTTGATCTGAGGACCGGGATTATTTCCTGTTATTTAAGGAAACGGGGAATCCGAAGGGTATTGAGACTGCCCAAGTCTACGGGTGATTTTTCCTAATTTGGAAAGGAACTTGAGAATGTCTTCGAGACTCAAGGAGATTAGACTGTCCAAGTCTAGAGTTTTATCCTTTGTACTATGCTTAAGAGAGATTAAGAGACAGTACATTCGTGGTAGAAAGATCTAGACTCTTTTGAAAGACTGCTCTATTAAGATGACTAATTTTTGTTCCTATACCTTTAAGAGGTCGTCGGGACAATTTGTACGAAGCCCAAGAGGAGGCAAGAAAAAATTTTAAGAAGCCGAAGGGACAATTTGTACGAAGCCCAAGAGGAGGCTATCTTCCCGGAGGAAGAATCATTATACGAAGCCTAAGAGGAGGCTGTGAAAACTTCTAAGAAGCCGAAGGGTCCTTGTACAACGCCCAAGAGGAGGTGGGAAAACTTTTAAGAAGCCTGTGGGTCCCCAAACCCCGAGAAGTTCAAGACATGCCATTCACAGAGAATAGATCAAGCCAGGAAAGTCTGAGAATTTGGAAGAAACTCAAGAGATGCCATTCACGGAGAAAAGATCATCTCTGGGGAGTAGAGTCTCTTTGACAATTTCTAATGGTGACAGTCTGAGAAAGGGTTCACCGAGAATGCTGCCTTTCACGTCTCCATATTGTTTAACCCCAAGAGGAGGGAAGACTGTATCTGGTAATCCTATGGGGATCTAGTTTTGTTTGCATTTAAGAGTGATCAACAGGGCTTTACCTAGTGCTAGACGTAGTTGTTGGGGGAAAACTCTAAATAACTATACTAGTATTACACAATATAAAGTATGTGAAAGAAGACTTACAGTGAGCAGCCCCACAATACAGTTATATATATATATATATATATATATATATATATATATATATATATATATATATATATATATATATATATGAAAGTGGTAAATGAACGCAGGTAAACACTTACTCGGTTGTAGAGCTTCCATGCTGTTTGGTTAGTTGTTCAACAAAGAAATTGAAAATAACAGTATGTTACAAAATCAAAGGAGAAAGTGCTTTTGAAAAGAAAAATTGGGGCTTACAGCTCAGGGAGAGGCTCAGGGTTTTATCAGCGAACGCACTGTCGTTTTGTACAGGGACTTATACAAGTGACTGAGACCCAAGAAAGGTTTTCTGTACAAGGGGATGGGTCTTACACTCTCTCAAGAGGCCCAAAATTATTGAAAGTGAACAAAGATGGGTCTTATAGCTCAAGGAGAAGCCCAATGGTTAATTTTGAAAAGGGCGACGATCGTGTCGAGGTTTTGAAAACACTGTGGGTCTTATACAACGACTGAGGCCCAAAAGATTTTGGTTTCAAAAGGGGATTGGGTCTTACACTCTATTAGAGGCCCATAATGATTTTGAATGGGTCTTATAGCTCGAGGAGATGCCCAGATGGTTTGTTTTAAATGGGCGACGATCGCGCCGAGGTTTTGAAAACACCGTGGGTCTTATACAATGACTGAGGCCGAAAAGTTTTTGGTTTCAAAAAGGGGATTGGGTCTTACACTCTATTAGAGGCCCAAAATGATTTTGAATGGGTCTTATAGGTCGAGGAGAGGCCCAGATGGTTTGTTTTAAACGGGCGAAGATCGCGCCAAACTTTTGAAATACAACGGGACTTATACAACATTTGAGGCCCAAAATAGGTTTGTATTTACAAAGGATTGGGTCTTACACTCTATTAGAGGCCCAAAATGTTTTTAAAAGGTTTGATGAGGGTTGAATTAATCAAAACCCTAATTTGTTTCCAAAATGTATTTTAATTGAATAAAAAATTCAATTAAAATGATCAAAATTGTTTAACATGTGGAAAACAAATTGTGATCTTGGATTAATGTTTCAAAAATCATGTTTTGACCTACAAAATGATTAGAAATCATTAAAAGTTGCAAAATCAAGAAGGAAAAAATATTTTAAATGTCAAAAACAATTAAAATATTAATTCTTGGCAAAAATATCAATTATATGAAATAAATAATATTTTTGGGATTTTTTGGTAAAATAAAATATTTTAACATTTTTGTCAATTATTAAAAAAATAATCAACTCAAAATCATTAAAACTCAGAGAGAAATTAATTTTTGAATCAATTAAATAAAATCACAAAATTCAAATATTCAAATATTTGAAAAAGGGCGCCAAGAACATGGCAAGAACAGGCGCCTTTCCTCTGTTTCTGCAGATTTGCATTTTCTATCCAATCTCACTGAATACTTGATTATATCATGCAATCTACATATCAATCTACTCGTTTCAACCTCACGATCATGTCTATGGTCTTTAATTTCATTTATTTAGAGCATGGAATAAGAAATCAAAGAGAAACCTCAAGAACCCTAAATTCTGCATGAAGGTTCAAAAATTTCATACACGATTTATACAAAGCAATTGATTGAGGGTAAACACTCTATGCAGATTATGAACATATGGCCAAATTATTGTGCAGCAAAAAATGCTTGGATCATAGAGTTAGAAGAGCTCATGCTCACATCTTGCAGCTGGTGATCATGTTTTGGGTTAGAGGTGTTACAGCTAGGTTCCAATGATCTGGATAGCTTCCCTAGGTGCCATGGAGTGTGTCTGGATGCTTGGAATGGATTGAAATGATTTGGAACTTGAGATGGCACCCCAACTGCAAATCTGTCAAAGGCTTGAGCAATTGGCTAGTGATTTTGTGATTTTGCTGTTTCAGATGTTATGTGAGTGTTTGGATCACTTCTACATGATGTTTATGCGGTGTGTGTGTGTGTGTGTGTGATTGGCTTGGTTCAAATTTCTCTCAAACTCAAAACCCGATAGTGACTTGCTTTGGAAGGCAAATTTGGAAGTGAGAAGGTGATTTTGAGGAAAACATCTGTTTGATGGCTTTGATGTACTTAAACTGAGCACAAATGAGCTATATTTATAGTAGAGCAAGTTTGTTTTAGGATCAATAGTGAATGGCAACTGCAGCAGAGGTTTGGCCAATGTTGATCAATAGGAATCCAAGTCTCCTCTAGCCATTGACTAGAGGTTAGGGCACAGAGCCGTGGTTCCCTAGTTGTTGGATCATTCTTGACTGAATTCAGTTGCAAATGTGTCAGTCCATGCCACCTTGGTGCATCCATTAAATGCTCCACTCCAAAATTGGAGTCTTGTCCCTCTTTTAGGCATTTCTAGGTTTGGCATGCTACTTCTTGTTCCAAAGACTTTGGAGGCTTGGATCAGTGTTTGTTCCCTTTAGATTTGATCCTCAGATGTGTCCAAAGTGATGATAAGGCTTGGAATTATCTTATTTTGCCAAATCAAGCAAAAGTGCAAAATTCTGCCTAGCCTTGGCAGTTTTCAGCAAGGCATATTGCCATTGTCATATTTCATGGCCATTTTGGAAAGCCCTCATACGATAAAATAACTGTTTGATCGTAATTGGTTTTGATACTTTTTGGATCCAAGTGAAAAATGCCCCTACATTTGGAAAAAAGTGAAGGCAGATTCTGACTTAGTGAAAATTTCACTAAGTGTTGGAAAAAAGTGACATTTTCACTTTTCTTGATTTTGATCATTCCATAACTTGAAATCCATGGTGAATTGGAATGAGTGGTAGTTGAAGCTTTTGTAGAGGGTAATGAGAGCTACAAATCCAGCTTTGGATAGGAAAAAATGGCCTTGTGGTTTAGGAGTTATGATCCTCCAAAGTTGGTACCCTAGCCACTTTGTTCCATAACTTAGAAAAATTTCTAAGTTTTTTATGGTTACCCCTTTTACAAGTTATCCCAATTTTCTTGATTTTTCAAGATGAATGATGATTCCAATCATACATTAACATCATTTTGGGGTCAAAGAACCATAATTGTGAAAAATCTCAAAAAGTCAAAGTTTGACTTTTGTGCACAGTTGACTTTTTGCCAGATGAATTCCAAACTGTGCGATCCTCTATGAAATCAAGTCCTTGACCTAAATCAAACTATATGGATTGATTTTATAGGTGTTATAGGGTGTATTGAATCATGTCCTAGGGTTTGGGAGCATGTCCTGGTCAAAAGTCAAAGCTACAGTTGACTTTTCCCACGAAACCCTAACTATGGTTCAGATGAAATTGAAACTTGTTGCTCAAGCTTCTTGGATCAATCCATTGTTGCAAATGGATCAATGTGGTGTATTAGAGACCCTCAAATCCTCTCTTGAGGTCTTGGCTCATGATTTGTCCCAAAAGTCAACTTAGGGGTGAATTAGGTCAAGAAACCCTAATTCCTGATTTTTTTAGTGAATGCATCCCCTGAGGTAAAATTGACTTGATGATTGGGTTCATGATGTCCCTTGGGTCATCATAGGTTATGATTTGAAGCATTGGCTCATGCCCAGAGGAAAATTTCAATCTGGAGGCCCTGGACGACCAAACCCTAATTTGGTGACACTGGCGATCTTAAGGCTTGATCCACCTAGAAGGGAGAAGCCTTGTGCTTAATCCTTGATGTGGGAATCATCTTGATGCTTTGTGGATGTTTGAGAGGCTAGACAAGTTGAAGATCATGTCATTTCTTGATTGATCCTTTGTCTAAGAGCTCTGAGAGGGCTTGAAACCCTAAGCCTAATTGTAGTGGATGCTCACCCATCTTTGGGGAGACCAATGGTTCATCCATATGGTGATGATGATTTTCACAATGATGGGAAATCTTAGTGGTCAAAATTTGGGGTATGACACACATGCACAGACGCACGAAACATTAAAACAGACAAAATTTTAAAATCATGCTAGAAAACAGTAAATCTAACTAGAAAACGGTAAAATGAAAACGGTAAATGTTCCTCCCCCACACTTAAACCAAACATTGTCCTCAATGTTTTGATAAAAGGTGGAAAAAGGAATTATAGAATTTGTATGAATGCCATTGCATGCCACCACAACCAATTTTTGCTCTGATCCTTTTCTTGTTATCCATGTCTTCACAGACCATTTCTACTCCGACGTCTGGCATTTTATGTGATCATCAATTATGTAATTCTTGAACTAGATCATCATATTCGCCCGCTTCCAGAGGAAGTATCTGTAAAGGTGTTAGAAAAATATGGTGCGGTGTGTGCAGGTGGAAACTAGCCATGTAAAGAACGAGGAATAGGTGAGTTATGGACGGGAGAGACATGTTCTCTCCTATCATACTCATCATCGGTGTCACCACCAACAGCGACATTTGTAGGAATGTCCGTGGGCACCATCTTATCTCCAAGATTATCATCCGAGAATTTTTGCCTAGATGTAGCTAAGACGTGACAAGCAATACATTTCTTTAGATTCTGCAAATACAAACAATAAAAGGAAAAATTTTAATTAAAATCTCGTGGGCGGCCTCCCAAGCAGCGCTTTGTTTAACGTCGATAGCTCGACGACTAATAATCTTCGGTTTTCATGGGCACTTATCAAGCTGTCTCACATATCCCTCACTTTTTATTTTCTTCCTTCTGTGGGGTGGTTCATTCTTTTGAATTTGTGGTGGTGGTTCTGGATCTATTCTAAGTACCATCTTTTCAAGTTTGGGTTTTGTTATTTCATCCATCACCTCAAAGGTTAACCTTACCCTCTTAACAGTAATGATATCCCTAGTTTCATGTTCCTCAAATTTTCTCTTTTTATGCAGGACCTCAGACAAAGGTACATTGGTGTGGTTATTTTCCAATACCTCCACGTATGTTTTGGATTGGGAGTCTACCCTAACTTCTACAAACCTTTGCGGGAAAGAAATTGGTGGGGTATAGGGAGAAAAAACAAAAATAGGTGCTTCCTTCTCTATCTCATCGACAACCTCCCTTTCGGGTGGCGTCGATGGATTTTTCTCAATTTCTACGCGTTTCTCACTAAAACTCTCCTCAACCTCGTTATCACTCTCTCTAGGATTTTCTATTTGTTCTTCACTACTGGTTGTTACAACATCCACATGTCTCTCAGGGGAGGGTCCTATAGGTGTCTGGGCAAGCAAAGATATTTGAGTCTCCAAAGCCTTAGTGTGAGTTATGAGGGACTCGACCACAGTGTTCATCTGCCTAAAGGTTTCATAAATTTGGAGATGTTGTTTTCTAAACTCTTCATTTTGGAGAGTTTGTGTCTCCAAAAAACGCCCATCATAGATTTTATCCTAGAGTGAGTAAGCGTTGCATTATATTCCTCCATTAGTATTTTGAGATTGGATTTATGGAAATCTTGTGGTTCCTCACAATACTGGGAGTGGTAATCATAGAGGGAATTTGGGTAAGAATGAGTTAGCATCGCATTGAAATCCTCCATTAATATTTCGAGGTCAGATTTAATGGATTCTTGCGGTTCCTCAAAATATTGGGAGTGGTAATTGTAAAGGAAATCTGGGTGATACATAGTAATTAATATAAGAGTGCCTTAGTCTATACGGTGCAACAACGGAATCACAATATTGACTGTTGATCCCCGGCAACGGCGCCAAAAACTTGATGCTCCTCAAGTGCACGGAAATATCAAAGTAATATAAAAAATTATCGAACGCACAGAGACCAATGTCAACCTACCGTTATCTATCATTGCTTTGTAAAGCTAAAGCTAATGAATGATTGATTAAGGGGGAACTAAGACTAAAATAAAGACTAAGATAATAGTTAAAGAAATATGTAATAAAAGAGAGGCCAAAATGTGGATTCCGTATACCTCAGGGACTCTGTAACTTGTTGGCTTACACTGACGTTGGAAAAGTGTTTAGTAGAAAATATCAATTTAAAGACAATATCGAACACTCTCGTGGTCTTGAATAAAGTCACGTTCCTTGACCATGAGATTTTGCTCTCACTCGCCCGTTCTAATCAAGGAACGCGTTTTAAAAACTGAACAAGTTCTACTTAATCCTAAAGCGCTCTCGCTGTGTTTAGGATTAATGCCTAGTTTCTACTATCCGGATCGACCCCCACGCTCTCGCAGTGTCGGCTCGAACCTTAGTTAATTTCTAACTCTCGTGATAAAATCGTGTTAAATAATCTCTCACTCTCGTAACAAAGCTATTTAAATTCAGTTTAAAAACAAAGACTGAAACAATATTTTTGAAACAAATAATTAAGCCAACTCATCACCGAGTCCCGTCGAAAACGACAGTACTCACATACCGAACTCAAGACGTTCAGACAGACATAGTTTGCAACATAAACATGCTATTACGATAATTAAAAATAACACAAGACATGATTCAACAATTAATCTATTCTAAGTTGAAAACATAAATAGTAAAAATAAGCAAATAAAATAGAACCTGGAATTAAAATAAAATTGGAAACACTGCTGAAACTTGAATTCAGAAAAATGCCGGCACGCTTGGTACTTGAATACAGAAATGAAATCAAAGAAACAAATCCTAAAACTAGAATTGCAATAGCCTCCCGATGTGGAAGAACTATTACTTTTACAAGTAAATTCTCTGAGAAACAAAATTCTGCCCAAAATTCTTCGACCCTTGATATGGAACCAACCTTCTCTTTTATACTCAATTGGCTACGTGAGAATCAGATGGTCTGCGTGAAATTCGGATGACTCGGCTTAAACGAGGAAAACTCTAGACGTGGGGAAAATATATGAGAGATTTTTGGTCCGTGGCAATTGCCACCTATAGTGGCACTCGCCACTTTCTTCTCACTATTCAAGTGGCAGGCGCCATATTCTTCACTTTTTATTCAAGTGGCAGGCGCCACAAATTGTTGGTGGTTGGCGCCACCCTCTTGAAGTGTGGTGGGCCCCGCTTAACCTTCTTTCACATTTATATATTCTTTTCTTTATTATTTCTTCATTTCAATTCTTTTTTTCTTTCTTTTGCAATCTAATCCATTTCTACTCAAGGTACCTGAAAAAGACAATAATACCGGCATTACAAGACATAAATCATGGAAAATAAAAGAAAATGCAACTAAAATCCATGTGAATCGGGTCTAAAAATATAATACATTTTCGTGTTATCAAATCTTCTTTTAAGAAATCTCATATTTATGATACTTTATGTAGTGATAAGGACATCCCTTTATATAAGGGGTGCACAAGTTTTACTCGATTGTCTATGGTTTTAAAATTGCTTAATCTATAACACCCGAGGCCGAAGAGGGCGAAGAGTGGTTACATGTAACACCGGAGGGCGAGGGAGTGGTTGTCGGTGCACGAGGCATGACAATGAGACACACCTAGCAGCTTCTAGGAAAAACCGAATTCACATCAGAATGAGAGGGATCCTGAGACTGGGCAGGTATGAGACTGCATGTTTGAAGGAAATCTTATAAGGATAAATTAGTACTACCTATACCAACAAAATGCATCTTATTTTCGGTAGTCCGTTCCATAAGAACTCCGTAGTTAAGTGTGTTTGACTTGGAGCAATTTTGGGATGGGTGACCTACTGGGAAGTTTCCTAGAAAGCGTGTGAGTGACGACAAAGCATGCTGAAAAGACCCGAGTTGGTTTGAGGGGTTAGTCGGTAATCCTGTAAGTAGTCTGGGGCGTTACAAATGCTATCAAAGTCAGACCTCTCCCAGAACGATGTGGTTCGGGGACGAACTAAAGCAGAAGTTGGTGGGCATGTAACACCCGAGGCCGAAAAGGGTGGAGAGTGGTTACATGTAATACCCGAGGGCGAGGAAGTGGTTATCGGTGGACGAGGCATGACAATGAAACACTCCTAACAGCTTCTAGGGAAAAACTGAATTCACCTCGGAATGAGAGGGATCCTAAGACTGGGTAGGTATGGGACTGTATGTTTAAGGGAAAGCTTATAAGGATAAATTGGTACTACCTATACCAACAAGATGCATCTTCTTTTCGGTAGCCCGTTCCATAAGAACTCCGCAGTTAAACGTGCTTGACTTGGAGCAATTTTGGGATGGGTGACCTATTGGAAGTTTCCTAGAAAGCGTGTGAGTGAGGACAAAGCATTCTGAAAAGACCCTGAAGATGGCGGATTCAGACCTGAGTGAATCGCACACTCAAAGATACAACGGAGTCGCCACCAAACTTTATTTAGTCCCAGAGGATAGGTAAAATATTGATAAAACCCAAGGGGAAGAGAAACGGGAACGGGGGTCGGTTATGCGAAAGGAAGGTACTAGCACCTTACGCATCTGTCGTACTCGAAGGGAACCATTTCGCTGGCTTCTAGGCTTGGATAGGTTATCTATCTTAAGGCTTCTAGCTAAAAGAAGAGGAGAGAGAAGAGAAAAAAGAGAAAAAGAAAGAAAGTGCTCGCGGAGGATTGGGACCCTCGTGCCTACGTACCCTCATTGTGCAATGAGGAAATCAAAGCACTGTAGTTCATGGAACCAGGGAAAAGAAAAAGAAGAAGCGGAGAAGGGTGCTCACCAAGATCATCGCGATCTCGTGCCTACGCATCCTACATTCAAATGAATGCAGAATCAGAGCTTCTGTAGTTCAGGGAACTAAGATGGAAATGGAAAAAGAGAGGAAAGTGGTGTCAAAACCAAGAACAAAAGAAAGAAGGAAACTCCACTGGGGATTCCGAAGGAATGGTGTCAAAGTCAAGAAAGAAGTGCAAAGGAAAAGATAACTGTGCTGAGGATAACGTACAAGAGGTGTCGAAACCAAGAAGATAAAGGAGTAAAAGAGTAAGAGAACAAAGTAATATGCTGGGAACCAGAAGGTAGCGACCCTATTGGGGATCAAAAGAAGAAGGGTTCGGTACGTTAACTGACTGGCAGTGGTTAACCGAAGAAAAAGAGATTAAAACTCTATGGGGAGAAAGGCTTTAGTGTCAACAAGCAGGCTGTGATGAACCAAAAAGATAGAGTATTGAACCAAGAGAAGGTGTTTGACTCTGAAGGGGTTTCGGTATATTAACTGATAAACAGTGGTTAACCAAGGAAAGAAAAGGTGGCAACCGTGCGGGGAGAAAAAGTTTTAACAAATAAACTGTGAACAACCAAAAGGATGGGTGTGGGACCAAGAGAAGGTCGTGACCCAATGGGGATGTCAGTACGGACTGAACAAACAGTACTCGACCAACGAAAGAGGGTAATTAACAAAAAGAAGGTTACTAACCCAAAGGGTATTGGTTTTAACAGATGAACTGTGATTAACCAAAAAGAAACGAGTGATTAAAACAGGGAAGGTGATTAACCCAAAAGGGGCTCAGTATGTTAACAGATAGACTGCGCTTAACTTAGAAGAAGTGCAAATTGGTGTTTTAACTGACAAGCAGTGGTTAACAAATCAAAGGGAGAAAACCAAGAGAAGATTGCGAACTCCGCAAGAGTTTCGGTGTTTAACAGGAAGATTGTGTTTAGCCGAAGAAAAGGAATTGAAACTCTTCTGAGAAATCAAAAGATGATGATTGACCACAAGTAAATAATAATGCAAAAGAGAGAGGGATACTAACCCAAGACAATGATCTTTAACAAAGAAGAAAGATGATTGATCAAAGAGAGATTGAAAGAGGTTGAAATTCTGGCATATGCAGACAGCAAATGTCCTAACACATGTTAGGACATTGTGCTACATAGACATTTAAACACAGAGGCACAATAGCAGACTGATACCTTGAATATCAGAACCGCAGGATCATAGATGTTATGACATCTGATCCAACATATTTATCATGAAACCTAACAGAAAATGTAAATATGCAGAATGATAAAGAACACATCAATTGTTAACCCAGTTCGGTGCAATTCACCTACATCTGGGGGATACCAATCCAGGAAGAAGACTCCACTATCTGAAGAGTTGTTACAAAGCTAAACTCCCCCGTTTACAAATTTATATCCAAATATCTACCCAATGAACATCTTTACCAAAGTTAAACTCCATCGTTTACAACTCTGATATGAGATATCCCACTCACTTCCCTTAATCAATAGCTGTGATATCTACATCATCCCTGTCAATACAGAAATCTGCCAAGCTTTCTTGACAAACAAGCTAACTTGGATTTGCTTAAAAGCTTCATCCAAGAACAATACACAATCCAATACCTCAAGGCTCATGGATCTGTGCGATACCTATATCTGCCACAATGCATCAACTGATACAAAGGGAGACTTACAACCTAGAGAGCCAACGACTCTCAAAACCCTAAACCCTTGTTTTTACACAAGAGAACTAGGTTACAAAAGGCATATCAAATCCTAGGTCTAAGTCTTATACTTATAGTCTTCTGCTATCTTGGGCTTTCTATCTTTAAACAAATTTTTCCTTGATCCACTACTATATGCGCCTAGAAATTTGGAGCAGATTTGAAACAGATTTAAGTAATCTATTATAGCAGTCCAGATGTCTAGTCTTCATGTTGTGACATCTTCTTCGACATCTTGTGTTTGGAAGATTTCTTGATGTTGAACCCTTTTGTTTGACAATGAGTTTTACCAAAATTTAAGTCAAATCTTTAGAGTCTTCAATCTCCCCCTTTTGACAAATTTTGGCTAAAACTCATTTTGTACAATAAAGCTAGGATTCTCCTGATTTCGTGTCAACCTGAATTACCAACTCATACGTATTAATTTAAGACTCCTGAGAATCCAAGTCTCCTCTAGCCATTGACTAGAGGTTAGGGCACAGAGCCGTGGTTCCCTAGTTGTTGGATCATTCTTGACTGAATTCAGTTGCAAATGTGTCAGTCCATGCCACCTTGGTGCATCCATTAAATGCTCCACTCCAAAATTGGAGTCTTGTCCCTCTTTTAGGCATTTCTAGGTTTGGCATGCTACTTCTTGTTCCAAAGACTTTGGAGGCTTGGATCAGTGTTTGTTCCCTTTAGATTTGATCCTCAGATGTGTCCAAAGTGATGATAAGGCTTGGAATTATCTTATTTTGTCAAATCAAGCAAAAGTGCAAAATTCTGCCTAGCCTTGGCAGTTTTCAGCAAGGCATATTGCCATTGTCATATTTCATGGCCATTTTGGAAAGCCCTCATACGATAAAATAACGGTTTGATCGTAATTGGTTTTGATACTTTTTGGATCCAAGTGAAAAATGCCCCTACATTTGGAAAAAAGTGAAGGCAGATTCTGACTTAGTGAAAATTTCACCAAGTGTTGGAAAAAAGTGACATTTTCACTTTTCTTGATTTTGATCATTCCATAACTTGAAATCCATGGTGAATTGGAATGAGTGGTAGTTGAAGCTTTTGTAGAGGGTAATGAGAGCTACAAATCCAGCTTTGGATGGGAAAAAATGGCCTTGTGGTTTAGGAGTTATGATCCTCCAAAGTTGGTACCCTAGCCACTTTGTTCCATAACTTAGAAAAATTTCTAAGTTTTTTATGGTTACCCCTTTTACAAGTTATCCCAATTTTCTTGATTTTTCAAGATGAATGATGATTCCAATCAAACATTAACATCATTTTGGGGTCAAAGAACCATAATTGTGAAAAATCTCAAAAAGTCAAAGTTTGACTTTTGTGCACAGTTGACTTTTTGCCAGATGAATTCCAAACTGTGCGATCCTCTATGAAATCAAGTCCTTGACCTAAATCAAACTATATGGATTGATTTTATAGGTGTTATAGGGTGTATTGAATCATGTCCTAGGGTTTGGGAGCATGTCCTGGTCAAAAGTCAAAGCTACAGTTGACTTTTCCCACGAAACCCTAACTATGGTTCAGATGAAATTGAAACTTGTTACTCAAGCTTCTTGGATCAATCCATTGTTGCAAATGTGTAATACCCCAAATTTTGACCACTTAGATTTCCCATCATTGTGAAAATCATCATCACAATATGGATGTACCTTTATGCTTCATTAGTCTCTCCAAGGATGGGTGAGCATCCACTACAATCAAAATTAGGGTTTCAAGCCCTCTCTGAGTGCTTAGACAAATGATCAATCAAGAAATGACATGATCTTCAACTTGTCTAATCTCTCAAACATCCACAATGAATCAAAAGGACTCCCACTTCAAGGATTAAGCACAAGGTTGCTCCCTTCTAGGTGGATCAAGTCTCAAGATCGACAGTGCACCAAATTAGAGTTTTGGTCGACCAGGGCCTCCAGATGGAAATTTTCATCTGGGCACAAGGCAATGATCCAAAACATAACCTAATATACTTCATGGAACCTCATGAACCCATGCATCAAGTCAATTTTGCCTCAGGGGATGCATTAAAAAATCAGGAATTAGGGTTTCTTGACCTAATTCACCCCTAAGTTGACTTTTGGACAAACCATGAGGCAAGACCTCAAGAGATGATTTGAGGGTCTCTAATATACCATATTGATCCATTTGGGACAATGGATTAATCCAAGAAGTTTGAGCAACAAGTCTCAATTCCATCTGCACCACAATTAGGGTTTTAAGGGAAAAGTCAACTGTAACTTTGACTTTTGACCAGGGCATGCTCCCAAACCCTAATACATGATTGAATATACCCTATGACACCCATGGAACATGTCCATCAAGTTTGATTTAGGTCAAGGACATAATTTCCTAAAGAATTACACAGTTTGGAATTCATCTGATAAAAAGTCAACTGTGCACAAAAGTCAACTTTGACTTTTTGAGATTTTTCACCAAAATGGATTTTTAACCCTAAAATGATGTTAATGTATGATTTGAATCATCATTCATCAAGAAAAATCAAGAAAAGTGAGATAACTTGTAAAAGGGGGTAACCATAAAACTTAGAAATTGTTCTAAGTTAAAAATAAAGTGGCAAAGGTACCAACTTTGGAGGACCATAACTCCTAAACCACAAGGCTATTTTTTCTCATCCAAAGATGGATTTGTAGCCCTCATTATCACCTACAAAAACTTCAACTACAAGTCATTCCAATTCATTAAGGATTTTGAGTTATGGAGTGATCAAAGTGGCTGAAAAGTGAAAATGTCACTTTTTCCAACACTTAGTGAAATTTTCACTAAGTCAGATTCTGCCTCACTTTTTGCCAAATGTAGGGGGATTTTTCACTTGGAATCAAAAGAGATCAAAGCCAAACTTGTTCAAACAGTCGTTGTATCATGTAAGAGCTTTCCAAAATGGTCAAGAACATTGCCAAATTCAACCTACATCATGAGATACAACATTGGCAAGTTGCCTTACTGAAATCTGTCAAAGCAAGGCAGAATTTGCATTTTGGCTCGATTTGCCAAAATCAGCCAATTTCAATAGTTCTTATCCACTTGGACACCTCAGAGGATTGAATCCAAAGGGGACAATCACTGAGCCAAGCCTCCAAAGTCCATGGAACAAGAAATAGCATGTTGAACCTAGAATGGCCAAAATAGGGACAAGACTTCAAATTTGGAATGAGGCATTCAATGGAACCATCAAGGTGGCATGGACTGAGCCATTCTCATATGAAATCAGTCAAGACTTATCCAAGACCAAGGGGACCAAAGCTCTGTGCCCTAACCTCTAGTCAATGGCTAGAGGAGACTTGGATTTTCATTTACCAACATTGGCCAAACCTACTTACCAGCTGCCATTCACTATTCCTTGCAAAACAAACTTGCTCTACTATAAATAGAGCTCAATTGTGATCAGTTTGAGTACACCAAACCATCTAACAGATGCTTTCCTCAAAATCTCTTCTTTCACTCCAATTTTGCCTTCTAAGGCAAGTCACTATCGGGTTTTGAGTTTGAGAGCTTTTCCAATCAAACCAATCACTCACACACCTCACATACATCACATATGAGCTGATCAAACACTTAGATTACTTCTGAAACATCAATTTCACAAAATCACCAGCTGGTTGCTCAAATTTTCAAACAAGTTGCAGCTGAGGTACCACAAAATGATCCAGCCAATTTTAATCAAGTCCAACCATCCAAACACAATCCATAGGGTGTAGGGAAGCTGTTCAGATCATCACCACTCATCTGTAACACCTCCAAATCAAAAATCACCTTGAACTTGCTGTCACGGCTTGGAGGTAAGCACATACTTGGTCATCTCTTAATCTATGCATATTTTCTCGCACAATAATTTGGCCATATGTTCATAATCATGCATGGAATGTTTTCCCTCAATTAATTGCATTGTTTGAATCGTGTATCAAAAATCCTAGCCTTCATGCAGAAATTAGGGTTCTTGAGGTCTCTTCGTGATTTCTTGTTGTATGTTTAATTTAAATGAAATTAAAGTACATAGACATGATCGTGAGGTTGAGGCGAGCATAATGATATGTGGATTGCATGATATGATTATGTATTCATGGAGATTGGATAAAAAATGCAAATCTGAGAAACCAAGAACACGCGCGTGTTCTTCAGCTTGTTCTTGGCGCCATTTTTAGAAATTCAAATATTTGAATTTTGTGATTTTGTTTAATTGATTCAAAAATTAATTTCTCTCTGAGTTTTAATGATTTTGAGTTGATTCTTTTTTTAATAATTCACAAAAATGTTAAAATATTTTATTTTCCCAAAAAATCCCAAAAATATTATTTATTTCATATAATTGATATTTTTGTAAAGAATTAATATTTTGATTGTTTTTGGCATTTTAAATATTTTTTCTACATTGATTTTGCAACTTTTAATGCTTTCTAATTATTTTGTAGGTCAATACTTAATTTTTGAAGCATTAATCCAAGATCACAATTTGTTTTCCATGTGTTAAACAATTTTTGATCATTTTAATTGAATTTTTATTCAATTAAATACATTTTGAAAACAAATTAGGGTTTTGGATTAATTCAACCCTCATAAATCATTTTCAAAACTCTTTAGGCCTCTTGAGAGAGTGTAAGACCCATCCCCCCTTGTACAAAAACTTTTTGGGCCTCATCCATTGTATAAGTCCCTCTGTACAAGTAAACGGCGCGATCGTCGCCTTTTTTAAATAAACCTGGGCCTACCCTCGAGTAGTAAGACCCATTTCTTTTTTCTTAAAACTTTTTGGGCCTCTAATAGAGTGTAAGACCCAATCCTTTTTTGACCAAATCATTTTTGGGCCTCAGCATATTTTATAAGTTCCGATACCGTCAAAAGTAAACGGCACGATCGTCGCCCTTTTCAAAATAACCCTTGGGCCTCTCCTTGAGCTATAAGACCCATTCAAAACACTTTGGGCCTCTATTAGAGTGTAAGACCCAATCCCCCTTTTAACCAAAACATTTTGGGCCTCACTTATTGTATAAGTCCCTCCGCGTTAAAAGAAAACCTCGGCGCGATCGCCATTTTTAAACGAAAAATCATTTTGGCCTACCCTCGTGTTATAAGCCCCACTCTTTTTCTTTAAACCTTTTTGGGCCTCTTGAGAGAGTGTAAGACCCATCTCTTTGTACAGAAAACCATTTTTGGGCCCCAGTCACTTGTATAAGTCCCGTTGTACAAATTCAAACAGTGCGCTCACTGATAAAACCCTGGACCTCTCCTTGAGCTGTAAGCCCCAAATCTTTCTTTTTCAAAGCACTTTCTCCTTTGATTTTGAATATACTGTTGTTTCCAATCTTTCTTTGTTGAACAACTAACCAAACAGCATGGAAGCACTCCAACCGAGTAAGTGGTTATCGCTTTCATTTACTGCTTTCATATTATAAACTGTATTGTGGGGCTGCTCACTGTAAGTCTCCTTTCATAAACTCATATCTACTATGTAATAATAGTATAGATATTTCGAGTTTCCCCGGCAACTACGTCTAGAACTAGGTGACGCCGTTTCACTTATTCGTAGAAATAGACGCCTAGATCCCCAATAGGAGCACCAAATACAGTCTTCTCTTCGGCTGTCCTCCTTAGGAATCGTCAAGAAGCTCTACTCCCCAAGATGAATGTATTCTCCGTGAATGGTATCTTTGAGTTTCTTCCAAATTCTCGAACTTTCCTGACTTGATCTATTCCTTGTGGATAGCTTGCCTTGAATGTCTCGTGGTTTGGGTACCCACTACGGTCATAATCTTGGACCTTAACTAAGGAACCCTCTTTAAAAGCTAGAAGTCGCTGGATAGTAAACCTCGCACGTTTACCAGTGGTTTTTATCTTTAAAAGAGTTATCTCTCCTAATGGAAAGGAGATGATAGACCCACGGGCTTCTTAAAAGCATCGGCCTCCTCTTGGGCATTATTCAAGGACCTTACGGCTTCTTAGAAGTATTCACAGCCTCCTCTTAGGCTTCGTATAATGATCTCTTCCTCCGGGAATGATAGCCTCCTCTTGGGCTTCGTACAAATTGTCCCGACGACCTCCTAGAGGTATAGGAACAGAACATAGTCATCCTCATAGAACAGTCCTTTCATAGAGTCTACTACTGTTTCTCAAAGCATAGTACAAAAGATAAAACTTTAGACACGGACAGTCTAACTTCCTTGAGTCTCAAAGACATTCTCAAGCACCCTTCGTTAAATAGGAAGGAAACCCGCAGACTCGGACAGTCTCAATACCCTTTGGATTTCCCGTTTCCTCAAAGAGAAGGAAATATCCCTGATCCTCAAATCAAATCCCTGAGTACAGTGATGCTCATATAAGAACTGATTTTCTCTTTTAAAATCAGTATATTGGATCTGTCACTCAACTGAAACAGTTACAATAGCCTCCATCTCGGGCTTCGTACGAGACACCAAAATTCTCCCCAGTGGAATCAAACAACCATTTATCCTCTCTCTCTCTCGGGCTTTGTACGAGACACATAAAAGACTCTTTTGTTGAGTCAAACCTTTTAGCCTCTATCTCGGGCTTCATACGAGATACAAAAACACTCTCTTGTTGAGTATAAAAGACTCCATCGTCGGGTCAAAAACTTTTAGCCTCTCTCTCGGGCTTCGTACGAGACACAAAAGACTCTATCGTCGGGTCAAAAACTTTTAGCCTCTCTCTCGGGCTTTGTACGAGACACAAATTAGCCTCCTCTTAGGCTTTGTATAATGATTTTCCTAGCGGAAATTAGCCTCCTCTTAGGCTTCGTATAAGAAAACCACTGGTTAATCCAATTAAACCTTTTAGCATCAAAGTTGTGCCTCGTTCACAGTACACAAACATCAATAACTCCTTCCCCTTCATCTAATCGCTGTAAGCGGCAAGCCTCTGGATCATCTACATCCATGCCACTGTCCCTCTTTTAGCATGAGAAATTCCTAAGGAAAGATGGCATTGCTCTACACTGAGTTAAAGTCTTCTCCTTCAAGTTAAAACCCTTTCTTCGGAAATTATGGCATTGCTCGGATCCACGTATCCCAGTTAAAGTAATTCTCCTTCTCCCCTCTTTAGAGATGACAAATTCTCTCTAAAGTCGAGGTCTTTCAGCTTCACATCTTGGGCTTTGAACAAGATACAAACCACCTTTCGCTTCACGTCTTGGGCTTTGAACAAGACACCAAAAACAACCATTTCCTCCCATAGAATAGGAGGAACTACGAACGCTCTGATTTCCCTGTTTCGGTAAACGGGAATACGTAGGCATAAGATCGAAAGAAAAGATCTTAGCGAGCGCAATCAACAAAAAACCAAATCCCATATCTCAGTCAATCAAAAGCAGTATTTCAAAAGCATCAGTCCTAACATCCTAATCCTTGTTCCCCGCCAGAAACCTTCTGCCCAGGTAAAAAAGAAAGAAAACAGTATTGGCGAAAATACAAATAACCAGTACAAAGGCCCCCCACATTGATAGCATCCGTAACCTAACAGACCGCTGTTTAAACTCAGTATGCAAAGCAGGGTTAATTGGAGACATCTATTTCCCTTCCTTATTCAGCTCACAATAGGATAAAAAATGAATCAACCTGTAGTTCAAGCTCAACCGCAGAGAGCGACCAGCGCTTAAGAACCGCGTCCAAAATCGTTCGCTACAAAATGGATCAATGTGGTGTATTAGAGACCCTCAAATCCTCTCTTGAGGTCTTGGCTCATGATTTGTCCCAAAAGTCAACTTAGGGGTGATTAGGTCAAGAAACCCTAATTCCTGATTTTTTTAGTGAATGCATCCCCTGAGGTAAAATTGACTTGATGATTGGGTTCATGATGTCCCTTGGGTCATCATAGGTTATGATTTGAAGCATTGGCTCATGCCCAGAGGAAAATTTCAATCTGGAGGCCCTGGTCGACCAAACCCTAATTTGGTGACACTGGCGATCTTAAGGCTTGATCCACCTAGAAGGGAGAAGCCTTGTGCTTAATCCTTGATGTGGGAGTCATCTTGATGCTTTGTGGATGTTTGAGAGGCTAGACAAGTTGAAGATCATGTCATTTCTTGATTGATCCTTTGTCTAAGAGCTCTGAGAGGGTTTGAAACCCTAAGCCTGATTGTAGTGGATGCTCACCCATCTTTGGGGAGACCAATGGTTCATCCATATGGTGATGATGATTTTCACAATTATGGGAAATCTTAGTGGTCAAAATTTGGGGTATGACTCACATGCACAGACGCACGAAACATTAAAACAGACAAAATTTTAAAATCATGCTAGAAAACAGTAAATCTAACTAGAAAACGGTAAATGTTCCTCCCCCACACTTAAACCAAACATTGTCCTCAATGTTTTGATAAAAGGTGGAAAAAGGAATTATAGAATCTGTATGAATGCCATTGCATGCCACCACAACCAATTTTTGCTCTGATCCTTTTCTTGTTATCCATGTCTTCACAGACCATTTCTACTCCGACGTCTGGCATTTTATGTGATCTTCAATTACATAATTCTTGAACTAGATCATCATATTCGCCCGCTTCCAGAGGAAGTATCTGCAAAGGTGTTAGAAAAATATGGTGCGGTGTGTGCAGGTGGAAACTAGCCATGTAAAGAACGAGGAATAGGTGAGTTATGGACGGGAGAGACATGTTCTCTCCTATCATACTCATCATTGGTGTCACCACCAACAGCGACATTTGTAGGAATGTCCGTGGGCACCATCTTATCTCCAAGATTATCATCCGAGAATTTTTGCCTAGATGTAGCTAAGACGTGACAAGCAATACATTTCTTTAGATTCTGCAAATACAAACAATAAAAGGAAAAATTTAAATTAAAATCTCGTGGGCGGCCTCCCAAGCAGCGCTTTGTTTAACGTCGATAGCTCGACGACTAATAATCTTCGGTTTCCATGGGCACTTATCAAGCCGTCTCACGTATCCCTCACTTTTTATTTTCTTCCTTCTGTGGGGTGGTTCATTCTTTTGAATTTGTGGTGGTGGTTCTGGATCTATTCTAAGTACCATCTTTTCAAGTTTGGGTTTTGTTATTTCATCCATCACCTCAAAGGTTAACCTTACCCTCTTAACAGTAGTGATATCCCTAGTTTCATGGTCCTCAAATTTTCTCTTTTTATGCAGGACCTCAGACAAAGGTGCATTGGTGTGGTTATTTTCCAATACCTCCACGTATGTTTTCGATTGGGAGTCTACCCTAACTTCTACAAACCTTTGCGGGAAAGAAATTGGTGGGGTATAGGGAGAAAAAAAAAATAGGTGCTTCCTTCTCTATCTCATCGACAACCTCCCTTTCGGGTGGCGTCGGTGGATTTTTCTCAATTTCTACGCGTTTCTCACTAAAACTCTCCTCAACCTCGTTATCACTCTCTCTAGGATTTTCTATTTGTTCTTCACTACTGGTTGTTACAACATCCACATGTCTCTCAAGGGAGGGTCCTATAGGTGTCTGGGCAAGCAAAGAATTTGAGTCTCCAAAGCCTTAGTGTGAGTTATGAGGGACTCGACCACAGTGTTCATCTGCCTAAAGGTTTCATAAATTTGGAGATGTTGATTTCTAAACTCTTCATTTTGGAGAGTTTGTGTCTCCAAAAAACGCTCCATCATAGATTCTATCCTAGAGTGAGTAAGCGTTGCATTATATTCCTCCATTAGTATTTTGAGATTGGATTTATGGAAATCTTGTGGTTCCTCACAATAATGGGAGTGGTAATCATAGAGGGAATTTGGGTGAGAATGAGTTAGCATCGCATTGAAATCCTCCATTAATATTTCGAGGTCAGATTTAATGGATTCTTGCGGTTCCTCAAAATATTGGGAGTGGTAATTGTAAAGGAAATCTGGGTGATACATAGTAATTAATATAAGAGTGCCTTAGTCTATACGGTGCAACAACGGAATCACAATATTGACTGTTGGTCCCCGGCAACGGCGCCAAAAACTTGATGCTCCTCAAGTGCACGGAAATATCGAAGTAATATAAAAAATTGTCGAACGCACAGAGACCAATGTCAACCTACCGTTATCTATCATTGCTTTGTAAAGCTAAAGCTAATGAATGATTGATTAAGGGGGAACTAAGACAAAAATAAAGACTAAGATAATAGTTAAAGAAATATGTAATAAAAGAGAGGCCAAAATGTGGATTCCGTATACCTCAGGGGCTCTGTAACTTGTTGGCTTACACTGACGTTGGAAAAGTGTTTAGTAGAAAATATCAATTTAAAGACAATATCGAACACTCTCGTGGTCTTGAATAAAGTCACGTTCCTTGACCATGAGATTTTGCTCTCACTCGCCCATTCTAATCAAGGAACGCGTTTTAAAAACTGAACAAGTTCTACTTAATCCTAAAGCGCTCTCGCTGTGTTTAGGAATAATGCCTAGTTTCTACTATCCGGATCGACCCCCACGCTCTCGCAGTGCCGGCTCGAACCTTAGTTAATTTCTCACTCTCGTGACAAAATCGTGTTAAATAATCTCTCACTCTTGTAACAAAGCTATTTAAATTCAGTTTAAAAACAAAGACTGAAACAATATTTTTGAAACAAATAATTAAGCCAACTCATCACCGAGTCCCGTCGAAAACGACAGTACTCACATACCGGACTCAAGACGTTAAGACAGACATAGTTTGCAACATAAACATGCTATTACGGTAATTAAAAATAAAACAAGATCCTAAGTTGAAAACATAAATAGTAAAAATAAGCAAATAAAATAGAACCTGGAATTAAAATAAAACTGGAAACACTGCTGAAACTTGAATTCAAAAAAATGCCGGCACGCTTGGTACTTGAATACAGAAATGAAATCAAAGAAACAAATCCTAAAACTAGAATTGCAATAGCCTCCCGATGTGGAAGAACTATTACTTTTACAAGTAAATTCTTTGAGAAACAAAATTCTGCCCAAAATTCTTCGACCCTTGATATGGAAACCAACCTTCTCTTTTATACTCAATTGGCTACGTGAGAATCAGATGGTCTGCGTGAAATTCGGATGACTCGGCTTGAACGAGGAAAACTCTAGACGTGGGGAAAATATAGGAGAGATTTTTGGTCCGTGGCAATTGCCACCTATAGTGGCACTCGCCACTTTCTTCTCACTATTCAAGTGGCAGGCGCCATATTCTTCACTTTTTCTTCAAGTGGCAGGCACCACAAATTGTTGGTGGTTGGCGCCACCCTCTTGAAGTGTGGTGGGCCCCGCTTAACCTTCTTTCACATTTATATATTCTTTTCTTTATTATTTCTTCATTTCAATTCTTTTTTTCTTTCTTTTGCAATCTAATCCATTTCTACTCAAGGTACCTGAAAAAGACAATAATACCGGCATTACAAGACATAAATCATGGAAAGTAAAAGAAAATGCAACTAAAATCCATGTGAATCGGGTCTAAAAATATGATACATTTTCATGTTATCAAATCTTCTTTTAAGAAATCTCATATTTATGATACTTTATGTAGTGATAAGGACATCCCTTTATATAAGGGGTGCACAAGTTTTACTCGATTGTCTATGGTTTTAAAATTGCTTAATCTATAACACCCGAGGCCGAAGAGGGCGAAGAGTGGTTACATGTAACACCGGAGGGCGAGGGAGTGGTTGTCGGTGCACGAGGCATGACAATGAGACACACCTAGCAGCTTCTAGGAAAAACCGAATTCACATCAGAATGAGAGGGATCCTGAGACTGGGCAGGTATGAGACTGCATGTTTGAAGGAAATCTTATAAGGATAAATTAGTACTACCTATACCAACAAAATGCATCTTATTTTTGGTAGTCCGTTCCATAAGAACTCCGTAGTTAAGCGTGTTTGACTTGGAGCAATTTTGGGATGGGTGACCTACTGGGAAGTTTCCTAGAAAGCGTGTGAGTGACGACAAAGCATGCTGAAAAGACCCGAGTTGGTTTGAGGGGTTAGTCGGTAATCCTGTAAGTAGTCTGGGGCGTTACAAATGCTATCAAAGTCAGACCTCTCCCAGAACGATGTGGTTCGGGGACGAACCAAAGCAGAAGTTTGTGGGCATGTAACACCCGAGGCCGAAAAGGGTGGAGAGTGGTTACATGTAATACCCGAGGGCGAGGGAGTGGTTGTCGGTGGACGAGGCATGACAATGAGACACTCCTAACAGCTTCTAGGGAAAAACTGAATTCACCTCGGAATGAGATGGATCCTAAGACTGGGTAGGTATGGGACTGTATGTTTAAGGGAAAGCTTATAAGGATAAATTGGTACTACCTATACCGACAAGATGCATCTTCTTTTCGGTAGCCCGTTCCATAAGAACTCTGCAGTTAAGCGTGCTTGACTTGGAGCAATTTTGGGATGGGTGACCTATTGGAAGTTTCCTAGAAAGCGTGTGAGTGAGGACAAAGCATTCTGAAAAGACCCTGAAGATGGCTGATTCATACCTGAGTGAATCGCACACTCAGAGATACAACGGAGTCGCCACCAAACTTTATTTAGTCCCAGAGGACAGGTAAAATATCGATAAAACCCAAGGGGAAGAGAAACGGGAACGGGGGTCGGTTATGCGAAAGGAAGGTACTAGCACCTTACGCATCCATCGTACTCGACGGGAACCATTTCACTGGCTTCTAGGCTTGGATAGGTTATCTATCTTAAGGCTTCTAGCTAAAAGAAGAGGAGAGAGAAGAGAAAAAAGAGAAAAAGAAAGAAAGTGCTCGCGGAGGATTGGGACCCTCGTGCCTACGTACCCTCATTGTGCAATGAGGAAATCAAAGCACTGTAGTTCATGGAACCAGGGAAAAGAAAAGGAAGGAGCGGAGAAGGGTGCTCACCAAGATCATCACGATCTCGTGCCTACGTATCATACATTCAAATGAATGCAGAATCAGAGCTTCTGTAGTTCAGGGAACTAAGATGGAAATGGAAAAAGAGACGAAAGTGGTGTCAAAACCAAGAACAAAAGAAAGAAGGAAACTCCACTGGGGATTCCAAAGGAATGGTGTCAAAGTCAAGAAAGGAGTGCAAAGGAAAAGATAACTGTGCTGAGGATAACGTACAAGAGGTGTCAAAACCAAGAAGATAAAGGAGTAAAAGAGTAAGAGAACAAAGTAATATGCTGGGAACCAGAAGGTAGCGACCCTATTGGGGATCAAAAGAAGAAGGGTTCGGTACGTTAACTGACTGGCAGTGGTTAACCGAAGAAAAAGAGATTAAAACTCTATGGGGAGAAAGGGTTTGGTGTCAACAAGCAGGCTGTGATGAACCAAAAAGATAGAGTATTGAACCAAGAGAAGGTGTTTGACTCTGAAGGGGTTTCGGTATATTAACTGATAAACAATGGTTAACCAAGGAAAGAAAAGGTGGCAACCGTGCGGGGAGAAAAGGTTTTAACAAATAAACTGTGAACAACCAAAAGGATGGGTGTGAGACCAAGAGAAGGTCGTGACCCAAAAGAAGGTTACTAACCCAAAGGGTATTGGTTTTAACAGATGAACTGTGATTAACCAAAAAGAAACGAGTGATTAAAATAGGGAAGGTGATTAACCCAAAAGGGGCTCAGTATGTTAACAGATAGACTGCGCTTAACTTAGAAGAAGTGCAAATTGGTGTTTTAACTGACAAGCAGTGGTTAACAAATCAAAGGGAGAAAACCAAGAGAAGATTGCGAACTCCGCAAGAGTTTCGGTGTTTAACAGGAAGATTATGTTTAGCCGAAGAAAATGAATTGAAACTCTTCTGAGAAATCAAAAGATGATGATTGACCACAAGTAAATAATAATGCAAAAGAGAGAGGGATGCTAACCCAAGACAGTGATCTTTAACAAAGAAGAAAGATGATTGATCAAAGAGAGATTGAAAGAGGTTGAAATTCTGGCATATGCAGACAGCAAATGTCCTAACACATGTTAGGACATTGTGCTACATAGACATTTAAACACAGAGGCGCAACAGCAGACTGATACCTTGAATATCAGAACCGCAGGATCATAGATGTTACAACATCTGATCCAACATGTTTATCATGAAACCTAACAGAAAATGTAAATATGCAGAATGATAAAGAACACATCAATTGTTAACCCAGTTCGGTGCAATTCACCTACATCTGGGGGATACCAATCCAGGAAGAAGACTCCACTATCTGAAGAGTTGTTACAAAGCTAAACTCCCCCGTTTACAAATTTATATCCTAATATCTACCCAATGAACATCTTTACCAAAGTTAAACTCCATCATTTACAACTTTGATATGAGATATCCCACTCACTTCCCTTAATCAATAGTTGTGATATCTACATCATCCCTGTCAATACAGAAATCTGCCAAGCTTTCTTGACAAACAAGCTAACTTGGATTTGCTTAAAAGCTTCATCCAAGAACAATACACAATCCAATACCTCAAGGCTTATGGATCTGTGCGATACCTATATCTGCCACAATGCATCAACTGATACAAAGGGAGACTTACAACCTAGAGAGCCAACGACTCTCAAAACCCTAAACCCTTGTTTTTACACAAGAGAACTAGGTTACAAAAGGCATATCAAATCCTAGGTCTAAGTCTTATACTTATAGTCTTCTGCTATCTTGGGCTTTCTATCTTTAAACAAATCTTTCCTTGATCCACTACTATATGCGCCTAGAAATTTGGAGCAGATTTGAAACAGATTTAAGTAATCTATTATAGTAGTCCAGATGTCGAGTCTTCATGTTGTGACATCTTCTTCGACATCTTGTGTTTGGAAGATTTCTTGATGTTGAATCCTTTTGTTTGACAATGAGTTTTACCAAAATTTAAGTCAAATCTTTAGAGTCTTCAATCTCCCCCTTTTGACAAATTTTGGCTAAAACTCATTTTGTACAATAAAGCTAGGATTCTCCTGATTTCGTGTCAACCTGAATTACCAACTCATACGTATTAATTTAAGACTCCTGAGAATCCAAAAATCCTAAATTAATTTTTCTTTATGTTGGTGTACTTGAAGAGGAGGATAAAACTCCCCCTAAACACATGACTGTGTTCTTAACTCAGGACACAAAAATTGACAACAGTGTCTAGAGCAGCTTCATATCTGGATATAACTTATCCAAACCCTGACAAGAAATACCCCTTTAAATACCCAAGAACTCACATAAGAATCATCAAACCATTGGAAATGACAACAGTCAAGTTAATTAAAGCATTAACAGAGCACCGTCCAAAACATCCACACAAGCACATAACCAGGGAGACTTGCCATATGCCTTTAACAATGTTCTGACATCATGTCAGACATTGTCTCTCAAGGAAAAACTTATGTATTGATCAATACCTTCACAGTCTTATGATTACAATTTGCAGAGAAAAATAAATTCTCCCAGACTCAACCAATGATTCTTAAGCATCCATTAAGAACCATGTTATTTGTAATGTCAAGTTTCCCCCAACTTGAAAAAGTACACTAATGTCAAGATATCCTTCTTGACATCTCATCCTCCTAGGATGGAAACATAATCACAGCTTGCTTGACGCACAATACAAACTGGAACCTAAACTGCACCCCTGCAGTAATATTATATCTTAGATCAGGGAGCATCTCCCCCTATTTGAGATAACCAGTGCTTCTCCAATGAACACTATGTTGATGAATGGAAAACATAAGATGCATCTTCACGTCTTCAAGAGCGCACCCTCTGTCCAACCTACCTGCTGAAGACAAACATCAAATCCTCTTATTGCTTCTTCTGACAAGAACTAATAATCACTCACACATGAACACCATCATGCTACCCGTGAGGATATATTAGGATCACCATCCTAAAATAAAAAACTTTTGGATTGAGATCAAAGCTCCATTGATCCCTCTCGTCCAGAAACTATCCATACACCACACAAATTCCTTCTGAATTCTCATACATAGACCTCCTTGTTCTCTGAGATACAACCCAATTGATCTGGAATGATCCACATTCCTCAAAGAGACGCACAGGGCCCCTTAGTTTGTTATAACGATGTCAGATATCATATACATGCTTCAGAACTTCTCAGCTTGTCAAGCTGATCCACTACTAGCATGACTTGTAGCAAGGGGCAGTATCCCCTTCACAAGATTTTCCATTGACCTTAGCAAGGACAACAACATGAGATAGACACCCCATAATCCAAGATAGTCATTCCTTCATCATTCTTCCGTATGATAACCTGGAATACTTCTTATTTTCCTGGTGAAAATCCAATTTTGAACGCATCACAATCCATACCTTCATGCAATCAACCCGTGATCCACTCCAGTCTTACCAAAACCCTTACATCAGACTTCCAAGACAGCTCCTCTACTCCATCATTCTCCCGTGTGACAAGGTAGATACTTAGACACGATGCAAGTAACCAGTTCCTCACAGAACTTGAAATCCTCCTCCAAGGATAACCAACCCAAATAATGGTCTAACATCAGTTAGGACATCCTTCACACATCACAGACACCACACACCATGGTTCTTGATATGCTCCACCACCGGACTTACTATCTGCATAGTAATCTAAACTGAAGATCTTCACACAACACTGCGCCACCAGCTTGAACAAAGATAACTTCAGAAACCTAGAGAGAAATAAACTCTCATCAACGAAAAGAGGTAATCTTCCATAAACTGAGAACTTCTGCCACAAGCTCCAAGAAAGAACCAATACCTCTTCATTATTTTTAATCAACTACCCTTCTGCCCATGAGTAATCAGTTCCAAGCATCCTGCTTGAATGCACACTATGAAACCAATCAAATGCCACCTTTTAATTGATATCACTCTTCTTCAGAACTCCCACAAGATACACTGATCCACCAATGAAATATGATCTTTAAGTCACATGAACTACTTGCTTCATAGCAAGACATCTTGGATCCACCAAGCCTCTTAGACATGTAACATCTTCTCAAACCACAGCTCTCGCAAACTGTATGAGATAGACCTTTTTGAAGGATCCATAACTTCCATTCTCCTATAGATCACCTTATCTTAAGCTGATGTGCCACATCATCAGCTTAGATTCTGATGTTAAGCTATATGTCAGAACATTTTGATATGACATCCGGCTGCTGAATTCAGCTCCTCCTTCTGCCACTTAGAAGAACCTCCTCCCTATTACAGAACAAGAGTTCCATGCTCTCATAGACTTAATTCAACAACCAAGTTTGAGTAGAAAACCTCCATCCTGCTTATCACAGATATTCCCTTCAAGCTCACACCTTGATGAATAACTGCTTTGAAATTCCAAACACTTCACACTAGCCACATCTAAATCTTCAGAAGAGTAAGTAGTCCTAGACTACACCTTAGCCATACCAAATAATGCCACTTTCCTTTGTAGAGCAGTTTGTAGAAAGTCAGAGATAACTGCCACTTAACCTTGACCTTCAAACTGAGCAAGATCACATGCTCTCAAGTACTTAGATCAGAAATAAACTGATCCAAGTTGTGCCACCACCAGATGCTTCTAGTAACCACTTGAACACACTTACTGCACTCCAATACTCTTAGATCAGAAATGAACTGGTCCAAGAACTAACCATCAAGATTATGATGTCTACATCTTCATCTTCAATAGCATCAACGTCTAAACCAGTTTCTTGCCATGAAACTCTCCAAAGATCACATGTTTCTGTCACACCAGACTGAAGCCCATTCTTAGGTCAACACCCAAGACTAAAACAGATGCTAAAGCGTATGCAGTACCCCTCCCATGATTCTGCATAAACTCTGATGATGAGATGTTCCAACATCTTGTTGAACATCAGCAATCTTGACTATCAAGGATAATCAATTAAATACTTGTGAATTCCACACATAACAATTGATCTTAAATCCTTGTCCAATAACCCTTCTTCACTGTTGTAGCTAAGCTCCACTAGATCACTTCATGAACATTTATCAAGTATTCAATCTTTTGCAAATATCTTCTTTGAACAAACAGTGTTGAGATACCAAGGCTGCCACCCTTGACTCAAGTAACTAAGATTCTCTCTGAACGAATCCTATTTACCTCAACAATTCTGAGAACTCCAATTAGATTGGATCCACCCTTAGGGTTAAGAGAGATGAATCCTTCCTTGTTGTTTTGGATGGTGAAAATAAATCACCTCCACTTTCTTCAGGTTGTGTTTCATAGAAACACCTTCTAGTCAGAGAAATAACTAGAAGACTCCATATGCATGACTGAGATGCCTTTATGAGTGGACTTGAGATAACTCTCAAGTATCTTTGACAACCTAGTCGCTCAACAATTTATCAAACTCCCAGAGCAAGAACTTGATAAACTTAAACTCAACTCCTCTCCTCTTCAACTAACTTCACACTGTACCATGGAACAAGGCTTCCAAGTACCAAGTCACCATACCAGATATCTTCCGATAACTCCCTTTATTCCATCGCTCTCGACTTTGGAATAAAAGAATGCAGATATCTTCACTACTACAAAACGCCCAAACAACAACGCCAGGTTTACAACGGCATCCTATACACCGTTCTTATAGTGCGTACTGGATGCGCGTGCATTATTGTAATTAGAAATCTCAAGGGTATAATAACGGTTGTTATGAAAACCGTGGTGATACAATCTAGCTATCATGGGTTTGAACCTCATCGCCCTCAAATAGTTTATCCCTTCGACGTAAATGCTCACTTTTTAAGTTTTATTAATATTTAACTACAAAATAATAAGGATATCACGACGGATTTTTCTTAAAACCGTTGTTACAAACTGAAGCTTCTTTTTATGTATTTTAAACACCAAGTATATATCAATTTATCCATTGTAAAAAAGAAACAAGACGAAACAACCCTAACACCAACGCCGTCACCATTTTTGGGAAGAAGACAACAATAACAAGAAAGTGTTCTACTTTAAGGTGTTGCAATGTCACATTTGAGGACAAAATCATCCAAAGGTGTTTCTACGTCTTCTTCCAGTGTAAAATCTCGATCTGGACATTTTTGTGGTTGTGATGGTCGTATGATTTCGTATCAATTCAAGAAGGGACAAAATAAAGGAAGGCTTTTTTGGAGATGTCCATTTTGGAGGAGCGATGAAACATGTAATTTGTTCATATGGGATGAAGACGTGGGAGAAAGAGATGGAAATGACGATGAGAGCATTATGAAGTCATTGTTGGAAGTTGTGGGCTATCTGAAGTTATGTATGAGGATTTAAAGAAAAAGAACAAGAATTTGAAGAACAAACTGAAATCAGAGATATTTTCTGGAAATATCAAGATGTTATGTTTTCTTGTCTCCTTTATGTTTAATGTTTACTTTGTTATGAAATGTAATAGTTGAATTAGGGTTTGAATTACATTGTTGATGTTTAAACTGCAGATGCATTGTGAATTACACTGTTGATGTTTAAACTGCAGATGCATTGTGAATTACATTGTTGATGTTTAAACTGCAGATGCATTAAGTTAGAAGTTAAGGCACACCTTTTCTTTTTTATTTATTTTAAAATTCACAAATAAAAGGGTTATCACTACGGTTCTTCTGGTTAACCGTAGTGATATATTTATAATAAATAAATAAATATCTATACGATTTTTATTTATTTTAAAATTCACAGATAAAAGGGTTATCACTACGGTTATTCTGGTTAACCGTAGTGATATATCTATACGGTTGTTATTGTTAACCGTTATGAAATAGTTTACCCATATATAAGCGAAATAACTTTCACTTAATTGACAGTAATGTCGTTGCCTTCAAAGCAAAACCTTAGAACCCATTTTTTCTCTTCGTTTTCACCATTAGCCGTGAATCTCGTGATTCATACATTAAGGTATTCTTCTTCTTCCATCTATTGTTAGATATTTCCCATTATCTCGTTTGTGGATTGTTATTTTTGTTGATTGTTCTCATTTTTTCAGATTCGTTTTCACTACCTTAATAAAGACCATGCTTTGGAAACTTCATAATGTTTGCGTAGCTATGGAAAAAAGTACAAGAAGCATGAAGCTATGATAGAAACTTCATCCACCTTGACTTTTTCTTCATAGCTTCACGAACAAGATGGTAAGCAAACTTTATCTAGTGTGACATCTCCTTCGACATCTTGTGCTTGGCAGATTTCTTGATGTTGAATCCTTTTGTTTGACAATAAGTTTTACCAAAATTTAAGTCAAATCTTTAGAGTCTTCAGAGGTAAGAGTGATCAGGGATCAACTCAACTAGGGAAGGAAATACGCTACCCCTTAGAGATAGAAATGACTAACCAGGCACAGGGTCATTCGTCCCCTACCTGAAGTGGTCAGAATGAGAGTAGGAATTCTCCATTCTCATTCCTTCTCTAACACACAGGGTGTAGTGTAGAAGTTGAAATGGACGGCGTAACAGCTCCAAGTTGTACAATGCTCAAGTGTCGTGCGAAACTCCGACTCCGCGGGAGGGAAGAGGGAGAAAGCTCTAAAGGAAGCCTAAAGAGAAGCGCCAACGGGGGGATTAATAATCGAAACAAAGTTTCGAGTAATTAATCAAAAGGGAGGAGCATGCTAATAATTTTCCAAAATGAATTGAAAAATTATTAAAGCAAAGGGTGCATTATTGATTATACAAGATTAAGCTCATTCTTTGAAGAACAAACTTAATTCAAACATGAATGGAAAGTGCAAAATAGTACCAAATGACACTTAAAATGCAACACAAATCATGTTATTATGTGGATGAAATTGTGCAAGAATGATCATGTTCGTGCAATGTCAAGAATAAGCATAATCATAAAATTGAAAAGATCGAGCATCAGAAAATTCACAATCATGCTTCAAACTGAAATGAAATGACTCATAAAACATCCATAAAAATCAAGCATATTAATCCATGGAAGTTAGAGGAAGAAAGAATGTCAAATAAGCTTGAAAAACCTCAAATTTGGCATTCTGTTACAGTGGTAATCGACTACCCTAAGTGGGTAATCGGTTACTTGCTTGAAAAACAGCAAATCTGGTAAAATTTGTGCAGAGTAATTGGTTACTCTATTGGAGTAATCGATTACTCAGTTAAAAAAAATAGCGCTGGTGCAAATTTGTGAAGAGTAATCGGTTACTCTCTTTGAGTAATCGATTACCACTGTATCAGTGTGTTAACCCTCATTTTCGACGCTAGAAAAGATTAAAGCTATTTTAAGTTAAAAAATTATTTTTAACATAAAGAAGGCTTCGACCCAGCTTTGGTGAAGCTTGAGTCGAATGGAGGTTTTGGAAACCTAAAAAATGGTTAAGTGTTGGGAAAGGCTTCGACCATGGGAATATGGAAAAGCGCGCTGAAGTTGTTATGCTAAGGCTGGAGGGAATTTCCAATGTTTGAAATTTAAATAAGAGCAGTTGTGAACGTGGGAACAGTTGAGACCAAGGAGAAGGCGCCAAAATCCACACGTTTGAAGCAATAACCACCACTTAGTAGTTATTTCCTAGCACTATAAATAGGAGTTAGTTCTATGTAATAAGGGTGTTCATATTTTTGTACAAGTTACTCAAAGAAACTCAAAGTACCCGCGTGTAGAGAAACGAGTTCGTGAGAATGTACGTAATGTAACACCACTTTCTTTCATCAATGCAATTTGTCTTCATCACGTTTAAGATTCAGCCATTTACTTTCTATGCCTTTAGAATTTCTTGAACTTTATCTTTCATGCCAAATTTACTTTCAAAGTCATTTAAACTTTCTGCATTTACCTTCGACTGCACTTTTACATTCAAGCGTTTAATCTTCAAGCATTTACTTTTCAAAGTCTTTTAGTTTCAAGAACGTGGAGTTCACCTTTAATTCATTGCATTTATTTTCAAAGTCCTTTTATTTTTCCTGCGCTTTACCTTCGACAGCAATTTTATCATTCCAGCCTTTACTTTTTAAGAACGTGGAGTTCGTCGCATTTTACTTTCAAAGCTTTTTACTTATTGTCATTTCCTTTCGACGCCTTTAATTTCTGCATCCTTTATTTACAGCCCTTTAAATTTCAAGCCTTCACTTTACCTTATTGCAAGTAGTCGAACGTGGAGTTCAGTTAGATTTCATTTCAGCATTATCGAACGTGGAGTTCAATTTACATTCTCTTTAATTTTCATTTGTCATTTACACTTGTCTCTCAAATTTAGCACATGTCCTAGGATTTGTGTGGTCGATCCTGCAAGTTAGTCAGTTTTCGTTTAAGACTGATAGACCAGAGGTTGTTTATCAAAATTCACAGTAAACAAATTGGCACACCCGGTGGGACCCAGTGCTAATTTTTCCACTTTTTGTCAACCTTATCTTTCTTGGTGAAGAAGTACTTTCGTTGTATGTTATTGAGAAGTGGGAAGTTAGCCACAACAAACGAAGGGATACCAAAGAGAAGATACACTAAGAGAATGGCAACTAATGCTAACCAACAAGTTGATCCTCAAGGGAGTATTTCAAACACTCAGTCCAGTAGCAGTATGGGGTCTCAAAGCACACCAACACCAGTGTCTTCGACAGGAGGACGGGCATCACTTCCATTAGTAGTGTCTGAACCAGGATCAACATATACAAAGTCATATACTCAACCTGTGTTGGAATACATAGGACCACAAAGTCCTAATTCACCAACACCCCCAGGAGGAAATTCAATGTACAGGCATGTCCCTCCTCCAGGTTTTCCACATTCAAGGTCAAGGAGTCAACCCTATGGTATGCCTACATCAATGATGCAAAATCTGCAGAATGCTCCGCCTGTATTTTCAGAAACTGTAGTGTCTTCACCATTACAAGGGTCAGGATCAGGAGGGCGAAACAACCAGAGTATAGGTGTTGGTTACTCTGTTCAAACACCTAGCCTTACAAATACATCCATAAATTGTTTGAGACAACAGATGGATGAAAGTAACATGCAAATGGTGCATACGTTGTCTCAGACAATGGGAGAAGTTTTTCAACCCTTGATTCAAAATATGACTCAAACTAACCAACAATTGGCTGTACAAGTGGCACGCATGGCTGATTTCATGGGAGTACCAGCGGTGGATCGAAGAGCAACTGTTGTCGAAGATATCCCAAGACGTCATCCACGTCAGATACCTGAGGCGAACTTGGAAGATCAAGAGATGATTGATCATTTTAGAGTCGAACCACCAAGAAACCAGATGCCATACCAGATGGAGGAAGAGCCAGTAGTGATGGTGAACAGGAACCAAAATGCAGATCAATTACTTAGACAGGTTCGACATCGAAATCAAGCAGAAGAAAATAACCTTGCAGCCATGGTTGAAAGGATAATGACCAGAAATGGTGTGAATTTTGGCTTCACCAGGCCAAATTATACTTCGCCTATAGTGGATTATATTCTCCAAGCCGAATTACCCCCTAGGATGAAGGTTCCAAAGTTCAGCAAGTTTTAAGGAGATACTACTGAATCTACTGTCAAACATGTGGCTAGGTATTTGATTAAAGCTGGCGAAATTGCAGTTGACGAAAGCCTTAGGATCAAATACTTCCCAAGTTCCCTTACCAAGAATTCCTTCACATGGTTTACTACTTTGCCTCCAAATTCCATATACAATTGGACCCAACTAGAACGTTTATTTCATGAACAGTTCTACATGGGGCAAACTAAGATTAGTTTGAAAGAGTTGGCTAGCATCAAACGCAAAGTTACTGAGCCAATTGATGACTACCTGAATAGGTTTCGACTTCTTAAAGCCAGGTGCTTTACACAAGTGCCAGAACATGAGTTGGTCGAAATGGCTGCTGGGGGTCTTGATTATTCCATTAGGAAGAAATTATATACCCAATATCTTAGAGATATGGCCCAGTTGGCTGATAGGGTTCGACAGCTAGAAAGGTTGAAAGAAGAAAAGGCTAAATTCAGCAGGGGTAAAAAAGTAGCCTTTGTCGAATGCAATGAAGATGTGGATAATCTGTTTGATGGAACATCTTATTTCCACGGAAATGAGGTTGGCGTTGCTGAGTTAAAGCAAGGTCCACCTTATGCCTGCAAATTATTAGCTCCCTCAGAGGGAAAAAATCCTGTCGAATCTAACGACAAATTTCCTAAGAAAACATACACTTTCGACGTTACTAAATGTGACGAAATTTTTGATTTGTTAGTTAAAGATGGGCAAATGATAGTGCCTGCTGGTGCTAAGATGCCACCTTTATAACAAAGAAAGAAAAGGGGTTTTTGTAAGTACCATAATTTTTGGGTTATAAAACTTCTCAATGTTTTCTTTTCAGGGATTTGGTGCAAAATGCTATCCAAGAAGGAAGGCTGAAGTTTGGTGACAAAGGCAAAGCTCAGATGAAAATTGACTCTGACCCATTACAAGTTGCAGAGGCTAACTATACAGAGCCTCACGAGGTTCAGATGGTTGAAGCCACAGAGGGATTTGATGAGTCAGTCAACATGGTGGAAGTCACTGAGGACTTCGCCACCAATCTTGTGATAACTGAAGGTTTCAGTAAGGCTGCAAATGGCCTAAATGTTGATGGTACCAGTCTGATGTTGGTAACCAAAGAAACTGCTGATAAATTTGTTAAAATGGATAATGCTGCCAAGATGTTGGATATGGCAGTGAGTGGATTGAAGATAAATGCCACTGAAGGCATTAACATGGTCGAATTGGTTGAGGAATCTGATTCTAGCTCAGGTAGCATCAGCACCAATGAGGCTATGGGCAGAAATGCCCCCAAAGTCCAAGTTGTTAAGGAATTGGAAGATGACTTACTGTTGGTAGGAGAGATGATAGACATGGACGGTTGTTTGGTGGAAAAATGGATATGTATGGCTGCTGAACAATTCTTCAAGACATCCCCTGATGTCGAAAAGGTTAATGCTGAAGAAATGGTTGAAGCTGAAAAAGCTGCTTGGCAAGAAGCTTCCCAAAAAGCTGCAAAAGCAGCAGCAAGTGGTGGATGTCTGGCGAAGACCACTGAAAGTCTGGAAGCCCATTTCTCCAAGATGCGCTTAAAGGACATAATTGATGTCAATATGGTCGAAATTACAGACCAAAAAGCTGAACAGGTGAGTAAGGCAGATGAACAAGAAGAGCGAAACAAGATAGCCTATCCTAAGCAAGAGGAGACAATTGTGGATTTTCTACACCGTTGCCAGAAGAAAGGTTCTGGATTAATGTTATGTCCTAGATGCAGCACCATTTTTTATGAGAAAGCTGCCCACAAGTTAGAAGGTGTCAAAAAAGCTGGTGGAAGCTGGGGGCAGAAGGTAAATAAAGGTCCCAAAGGTTTTGACCATAGACGACTTTCGACAAGGTTAAAAAACCAAGTACCAAGAGTTAGGCCAGGTACATTCAAACCAGCTGCGAATGTGCCAACAGGTAGTTGGATCAAGCCTATCGAAGGGAGAGGACAGAAGAAGAAGTGGGAGAAATTTGATGTGGAAAGAGGTTCTTCATTTGAGTATAGAAAAGAGAACCATACCACCAACAAATCAGCATACATTTCTCAAAATTACAAGGGTAAAAACCCCATGTCTAGATCACAATGGCGAAGAGAGCAACGCAGGCGAAAAGCTATCAGGGAGGCTCAGGTGCAAGGAGAGTCAAGCACCAATGTTGATAATCAAGCTGGGGCAATTGAGAAGATGCCCATAAGACGAAAGTTGTTCACTGTTCAGCCAGAAAAGAAGGTTGAAGATGATGAGAATATGACTGATAACTTCGACAGTGAGTCAGCAGCTTCTCTAGATATTCTTGTGAATGTGGTGTCAGTAATGCCAAAAGAATTTAGTCAAGTCTCAGAGGTCGAAGACTTGGATCAAACTGCTGAATTGGAAATGTTGGCACACAAGCCTGTGTGTTATTACATCATGAACAATGGGTGCATCGAAGAACAGAATGCTTTCTTTGAACGCCCCACAGAGGCAATGAAGGGTCATTTGAAGCCTCTTTACATTACTGGCAAAGTAGAAAATGTTCCCGTCAACAAAATTTTGGTGGATTGTGGTGCAGCTGTCAATTTAATGCCAAGATTTTTGCTGAGCAAGATTGGGAAGTTTGAGACTGATACCAAACCCCACAACATGGTTCTATCGAACTATGAAGGAAAAGTTGGTTCCACTCTAGGAGTGATTCAAGTGGATCTCACTGTGGGAACCATTACCAGACCAACAGTGTTTATGGTCGTCGAGACAAAAGCTAACTACAATCTACTCTTGGGTAGGGAGTGGATTCATGGAATAGGAGTTGTACCTTCATCTATGCATCAAAGAATCACCATTTGGAGACTAGATGGAATAGTTGAAAATATTGAAGCTGATCAAGGGTACTTTAAGGTGCCTATTAATCATGTGGATAGTAGGCAATTTGAGAAACATCTGGCGAACATTGCTCCATGTCCTCCAGCTGATTTTGAGTTTACGCCTGATGTAGAAACGTTTTATTCGTTGTATTTACACCCTATCAAAGGTTTCAGATGGGACAGGGAGGTACCAGGAGGAAGGTTGCCATGCTTAGGCTCACCTCCAATAGAGCCCACAGGATGGGGAGATGAATTCAGTGATCATGACTGAGTTCGACGCTTTAAAAAGAATTCCGGCCTATGTGGCCGAAACAAAACTACAAGCGGCTTTGGAAGCCGCCAATGTCTATATGGCTGGCGAAGCCATTTCTGAATTATATCAAGAAGGTCCTGGTAAGGACTTCGACCCAAAACCTCCAGATAAGGTTGAAACTGGAGAGCAAAGCCAGAGGCTCGACGCCATCTATGAAGATGAGCCTTTGGGATTTGAGAAGGATCCGTTGGGAAATAATATCAAAATGCTAGCACAAGATCCTTTAGAATAAGTTGACCTCAGTGAGGGGACAACCAAAAGGCCTACCTACATCAGTGCCAATCTTGATCCCCAGTTGAAGGTTGAAGTGGTTCAGTTGTTGAAAGAGTTCAAGGACTGCTTCGCCTGGGATTATGATGAGATGCCTGGTTTGAGCAGGGAGTTGGTCGAAAACAGGTTGCCTATGACACCTGGGAAAAAACCAGTCAAGCAAAATCCAAGACGGTTTGCACCAGAGATATTGTCAAAGATCAAAGAGGAAGTCGAAAGACTGCTTCATTGCAAATTCATTCGCACTGCAAGGTATGTCGAATGGTTGGCTAATATAGTACCTGTTATTAAAAAGAATGGGTCTTTGAGAGTTTGCATTGATTTTAGAGATTTGAACTCTACAACTCCTAAAGATGAATATTCAATGCCAGTAGAAGAAATGTTAATAGATTCTGCAGCAGGACATGAATATCTTAGTATGCTGGATGGATATTCTGGCTACAACCAAATATTCATTGCTGAGGAAGATGTTCATAAAACTGCTTTTAGATGCCCTGGAGCCTTAGGCACCTATGAATGGGTAGTGATGCCTTTTGGTCTCAAAAATGCGGGTGCTACTTATCAAAGGGCAATGAATTCAATATTCCACGATTTATAGACACATTCATGCAAATTTATATTGATGATATTGTTATAAAATCTATTTCTGGGAAAAGTCACATTGACCATCTTCGACAGTCCTTTGAAAGGATGAGAAAATATGGTCTTAAAATGAATCCTCTTAAATGTGCTTTTTGTGTGCAGGCAGGGGATTTCCTAGGCTTTGTGGTCCACAAGAAAGGGATCGAAATAAATCAGAATAAAACCAAAGCCATAATGGAGGTGAAAGCGCCATCAACTAAAAAGGAGTTACAGTCGTTGCTGGGCAAGATCAACTTCTTAAGAAGGTTTATATCCAACCTGAGTGGCAAAACACAAGCCTTTTCTCCATTGCTTCGTTTAAACAAAGATGGTTTTGAGTGGGGGCAATTACAGCAGGAAGCCTTCGACAAGATCAAGGAATACCTAAGCCACCCTCCAATTCTTTCACCACCTCGTAGAAACAAGAGTATGAGATTGTATATTGCAGCATCAGATAAAACTCTAGGGAACATGTTAGCTCAGGAGGATGAAAATGGAGTCGAAAGAGCCATTTATTACCTTAGTCGAGTTTTAAATGATGCAGAAACTAGGTATAGCATGATTGAAAATTTATGTTTATGCTTGTATTTCTCTTGTACTAAATTGAAGCAATATATAAAGCCAGTTGATGTGTATGTTTCTTCTCACTTTGATGTTGTAAAACATATGTTATCTAAACCTATTTTGCATAGTCGAATTGGCAAATGGGCATTAGCATTAACAGAATTTTCCCTAACATATCAACCTTTAAAAGCTGTGAAAGGGCAAATAGTTGCAGACTTTATAGTTGACCACTCCATAAATGAAAATGATTTGAATTATGTTGAATTAAAATCCTAGAAGTTATTCTTTGATGGATCAAGTCATAAAAATGGAACAAGAGTGGGAGTACACATTATTTCTCTTGAAAAAATTCCAACAAAATTCAAGTATAAGGTCGAAGGACCTTGCTCTAACAATGAGGCTGAATATGAAGCGTTAATTGCTGGCCTTGAAATTTTGTTAGAATTGGGGGCAACTAGAGTCGAAATAATGGGAGACTCAGAATTGGTTATAAAACAAATCACAAAGGAGTATAAATGTGTTAAAGAAAATCTCATTATGTACTTTGTGATAGCCTATAGATTATTAAAGAAATTTGAGGTAGTGGCCATCCAACACATACCTAGAATAGAGAATCAAGTTGCTAATGACTTGGTTCAAATTGCCTTTGGATACAAGGTGTCGAAGGAAAACCTTCAAGACGTAATTGAAGCAAGAGGTAAGGTGGTGGCTGTGGGATTGTGCCCATCAGACTTATAAACAACTAAGCTTGGATGCATAGATGGCGAAAATTTTGAAATTTTTGCTATAGATAATTTGACCGATGAAGACTGGAGGAAGCCTATAGTTGAGTATTTGCAAAATCCAACAGCTTCGACAGAGCGAAAAGTCAAGTATGAAGCTTTAAGCTATGTGCTTTTGGGTAATGAATTGTTTAAAAAGACCCCTGAGGGAGTCTTATTGAAATGCCTTAGTGAAGCAGAGGCATATTTGGCTCTTTCGACAGTACATAGTGGGGCCTGTGAAGCACACCAAGTTTGCCAGAAGATGAAATGGCTGTTGTTTCGACAAGGCATGTATTGGCCTACTATGCTGCTGAAAGATTACATAGAATTTGCTAAGGGTTTCCAAGAATGTCAAATTCATGCTGGCATACAGCATATCCCTGCAAGTGAATTACATTCCATAGTGAAACCATGGCTTTTCAGAGGATGGGCTTTGGATATAGTGGGAGAGATTCGACCAGCATCTTCAAGGAACCAAAGATATATTTTGGTGGGAATTGATTATTTCACTAAGTGGATTGAAGCAATACCACTAGCGAATATAGGTCAAGAAGATGTTATTGAATTCATTCAGAATCACATTATTTATAGATTTGCCATTCCTGAAACAATTACTACGGATCAAGGATTAGTGTTTACTGGTCGAAAGGTGCAGGAGTTTGCCAAAGAAGTAGGTTTTAAGCTATTGACTTCTACACCTTATTATGCTCAGGCCAATGGGCAAGTCGAAGCTGCCAATAAGGTAGTGATTGGATTAATTAAGAAGCATGTGGGAAAGAGGCCTAGAAATTGGCACAAGACATTAGACCAAGTTCTTTGGGCATGTCGAACATCCCCTAAAAAGGCTACCAACACTACCCCATTTCGACTTACTTTTGGTCATGATGCAGTATTGCCTGTTGAGATTTATTTACAATCTATAAGAGTTCAAAGACATCATGAGATTCCCTCTGAGAATTATTGGGAAATGATGATGAATGAATTAGTGGATTTGGATGAAGAAAGGCTTAGAGCCTTGGAATTGTTAAGAAGACAAAAGAAAAGGGTCGAAGAATCCTACAACAAAAAGGTTAAGTCTAAGTCTTTTGCATGTGGGGAATTAGTTTGGAAAGTGATTTTGCCCATGGATCGAAAGGATAGAACATTAGGCAAATGGTCTCCTAAGTGGGAAGGCCCGTTCCAAGCCATACAAGTTTTCTCTAATGGAGCTTATGAAGTGGAAGAGTTAGACAAATATAAAAGAGTCTTGAAAGTAAATGGCAAGTATTTGAAAAAATATAAGCCTATGCTGCAAGAGATTCATATTAAAACATAAGCTTTATTCAATAAAAAGAAAGCCAAAATAGGCCAAGTTAGGCTAATATGGCATACAAAGCAAAATTAATACAACAATTTCTAATCAAGGAAAGGTTATTCATAATCTCTCCAATCTATGGATTTGAGGAAATCCATATAATCCGCATCTGGTTCATCATCAGAGTCCTGGGTACTGGAGCGTCCTTTCTTGGGGATCTTCATTTTAGTTTCTGTCTTGTTGGCTTGAGAGGTTGCTCCGATAGAGGCTTCAGGTTTCTTGGTTGCCTCCACCTTCTTTGTTTCCTCAACTTCCTTTGCTTTCCCAACCATTTTCTTGGCTGATGATTTCTCTGAATTATTCATGTTTGCTTCTATGCAAAACGTGGTAATGTGGAAGAGATTTATAGAGGCGAAGTACTGATTGGATTGGCCAGTCAAACGGTGGAAACACGTGAGTTATTCTTGGAAGTATGCCTGAGGGCTATGCTATAAATATTACTTTAAAAGCTAGAGGCTTATGCCTTGGAATTTAGAGCTGGAAAGTTTGGCTTTCCAAGGAAAAGATAAAATGCCTTAATTGCAAATTTGACTTAAATGTGAAGCAATAAATAAAATGCATCATAATATAACATGGGTCGAAAGCAGTTAATGGCGAAATAATAACGATTGATTAAGTAATGCCAAAGGCATAAATCTGTCATTACATAAGGGCCTGAAAAAGGCCAAGAAACAAATTATTGGTTAAGCAAATAAAGGTCTTGAAAGCGTCAAAAGGGAAGCCTCGACTCCAACTGGGCAAAGGTTTCGATGTGATGTTTGAGGAGAGCATTGCACAAGGACTCATCAAGCTTGGTTGTGGCAAGCTGTTTCTCAAGTTTTTGAGCTGCCTCAACACGATCTATGGCATGTTTCATTTCCCTAGCCATCTTAGTGGTGTCGAAGTTCTGCAAATCACGGTTGCGTTTTTCAGCATCCTCAATTTTAGCTTGTAACTCAGTGATTTCCTGCTTCCAGGCTTCAATGTTCTTCTAATTAGAGGCTATTTCATGTTGTGTTTTCTTTTGTTTAGCCTCTATGCTTTCGACCTTCTCATATGCCTCCTTTGCACCACACCAAGCTGCACTCTCAAGACCAGATGTTTCCTCTAGGGCCTTCCTGATAGATGGAAGCAGCTTTATCTCTGCAGCTATTTGGTTCACTACAGCAGTTAATTCTATCAAAAAACCAGAAACGTCTGGATTAAGAGTGATGAGTTCCAGCTTTCCAAGGTTATCCTTCAGATAAGCAGTTGCAGATGGGTCTGAGGCCAAAACTCTTTGAATGTTCCCCCTGAAGAATTTTTTCTTGATGGCTTGGAGAATTGGTTGGGCGAAGTCATCTGATGCTGGAGTCGAAGAGACAGAAGAAGAAGAACCATACCTCTGCCCAAGAATTAATTTGGTAAACTCGCGTGGGTTCGACCACTTGAGTGCTGTCAGTGAGTCTCCAGGCGGTGGAAGGACCACAGACGAAGGAGTAAGGTGGGGATTAGGATCAGTTTGTTCTTCTTCCTCCTCTTCTTCTGATTCTTCTCCTTCTTCGTCTTTTTCTTCTTCGACTACCATCTCTTTGTCAGGCTCTTCAGTAGCTGGTCGAATGTTCTCCTGATCATCAGCTGGTGTGGGATGTGGTTCATTTGTCCCCTCAGGTGCAGCTTGACCAAGATTGTCGTGGTGTGTTTGCACTTCAGGTTCATTTCTTTCTTCTTCAACCAATTGACCATCATCCATGAAGTTGGACAGGTTGAAAGGTGGGGGACTTGAGGCATCATCATCATCAGAATTGGCGCCATTAGCTTGTGCATTTTGAGTAGTGGTTTGAACTGGTGGTGTGGTGTGTTCTGCAGCATGTGGAGTAGGTTCATTAATCTCACTCAAACCAGATCCAATATCAGAATATGGGTGATAAGTTGGCTCACCTTGGCTGTTGAGGAGCGTGGTGGTGAAGCTTCCTGAAGTTGGTTGAGGAACAGGATCATCAATTATGGTGGTGGCAAAGTTGCTTGGAGTTGGTTGGGGATCAGGATTGTTGATTATGGGTGCCTAAAGAACACAAGTCGAGAAAATGAGATTGAAATAATGGGTGAAAGACGTCAGCATAATGAAAAAATGGTGCACATACCTGAGTTTGTTCAGCAGCAGGACTTGATTTATCACTCCCATGGTCACCAAAAGGGGTTCTCAAGGCCACTTTGGAAGGTTCTTTCTCGACACCACTTGTGGCGGGTGCCTTTTCGAGTATTTTGGCCACCTTCGAAGCCTTTATGGGTTTTCTTCTTTTCTTTGTGATAACCTCCTCAGGAGATTCATCTGAGGCCTCTGAAGTTATAATCACGGCTGGGTATCCTTTTTGCCTTTCTTGGAAGGTGTTGGAGGTCTACGACCAGTCTGAAGAGGCAATGCAAACATAAGAAAGGAATTCATATAGTAAAAGCGTAAGCAGGGGATGTGAAATATACCTGCGTGCTCTCTGGTTCTTTGCCACTTTGTGAGGCAGCAGCCCTAGTTGAAGCAGTTTTCCTAGGTACAGCTGAAAGACAGTAAAAATTGTTACAAGTTAATGGTTACGTGGTTAGTTATAAAGCCATGGATTAGGGATTCCAAACCTTCATATATTTCAGATTCGACACGAACGTCCTGAATTCCTATATGAAGGTGGCCTTTAAAACTGTCTAACGTATGCTTAGTCGAAACCACTCGTTGGGCCTTTGGCTGAGACTGCTGTCGAAGAAGTTTTAAATGCTCCCCACAGACAAACCAATCTGGAAATGGAGGGGCAAGCGCCACTCCAAAATCAGCATTAGGCAGTCGAGGGAACTTTGGAGGAAAAAGTTTAAAAGCTACCTCATAATGTTTCTCACGAGGGACGCTGGGAGGAATTTTTAATTGATCCAGCTTTTCTAAAAATTTCCTCTTTAGAGTAACAGCAGCCTCATGAATGGTTTGACTAAGATCATCTGGTCGATAGATAGTTTCAAAGTATTTCTAAAAAGCCTGTATTTCTTCGATGTGAGTAAACTTACTCTTTTCCGTCTTGTCCTGCACATTGAGAAAAGCATGGTCAAGTAACGAAGAAAATATAGCCACATCAAGAAAGTGCTCACTATAGTGCTTCGACCACCATTGGTGGAATGATGAAGTGCATAGAAAAAAGGGCTCAAAAAACACAGGAGAGAGGACTCTTCTTTTCTCAGTCCGTCTGTCGAGTGTAAGGGAGACATTTTCCTCGTCAAAGCAGGCAGTGTGAAGAATTACTTGGCCCTTTCTCTCATACAAGCATTGAGGGAAGCTCTGGGCCATCCTAAACTGTCGAGAGACGAGGTTTGGTTGATAGGAAATCAGTGCTGATAAACCTCTCCCTAAGTTCAGCCTGTGGATAAAGAACCTGGGAATCAAAAAGGCTTCCCAGATAGCCACAGATTCTTGATCAAGAGTTTGATGAGGATTTGGAAATGGCCTTTTAAACCACACAGGGTCGTATCTTCGTTGAGCAAAAGGTGCCATGCTAGGAGTGAACTCATAGCGCTTGGCAAACATCATAATATAACTGGTAAAGGCCCTTTGAAGGGTTTCACCATCATCATTAGGAGTGAGTTTGTCCAGACGCGTCCCTTCGATACTCCTTTCCCGAATTTCAGTAGAGGCTTCATCAACTAGGCCTTTTTTGGGGAGGCTAGCCTCAAATGTAGCATTAAGCCACAATTGAAGTAGCCAAAGAGGCCCACTCAAGTGCATAGGACCTTGGGCCTCCACATTTTTAAGTCGAGAAGCCCCTTCGCTGATAGACTCATAAAGGCTCGCCAAGATGAGTTCACTCAAGCAGGTTCCTCTGTTGTTGTGGAGTTGATTCGCCAGGGGCAGGTACTTCTTGGCCACCTGCAAAGACTTTGTACAAAAAACATATCTCGACAGCCAGACTATGAGAAAAGCAATATGTTCTTCATTAGACACTTCGTCATCTTCTTCTTTAAAGTGGTGTTTGATGAAGAGAGTGTATGTAAGTTTGGAGCCTGAAATATTGATGGTGTCTTCAGCATCAACATCAGGATTATAGGTAAGGCCATCTGGGCGAAGCCCTGTGATTGCAGCTACATCGAACAAGGTTGGGGTAACCATTCCACATGGAAGATGGAAGGTATAATGGGTGTTGTCCCAAAAGTATAAGGATGCTGCCAACATGTTTAGACAATATGGTATGCTGGTCTTCGACAGCATAAGAAGGTCATAAATCCCTATATCCTTCCAATGTTCAGCTTTGACCTTCTCCATCTTCGCCATCCATTGGTCAAATTCTTTCAAGGGATTGACAGCCCTCACCAGCCTGGTACCATCAATGAGATAGCCAACGTTGATTTTGGGTAGGGGGATTTTTTCAGGAGAAGTCCCAGCAGCAGCATTGATTTTGGGAAAACTCTTTTTTCTAACGGTCTAGTTTTCTGGTACAAGGGGAGAAACTCACTTAGTCTCTCATTAGATACGTCCACATCAACCAAAGGACCAGATAGCGCATAAGGTTTATCAGACACAACTATAGGAATCATTACCTGAGATTTGTAGATGGCTCTTGTTTCTTCAGTGGTGGGTTCCAGTATGCAACGACGGTTATCTACTAGTTGGGGGCCTGGGATATTAGCGAAGGGAGGAATGGTTTGTTTAAACGGAGTAGCTTTGCCTCTCTGAGTCTTCTTTTGTTGAGGATTGACTTAGGAAGACGCCATTGTTGAAGAAGACGAAAAGATGGTGTTTTTTCTGGGTTTGCGTAAGAGAAACTGAAGAGAATGAGAGGTTGCTTAAGAATATGAAAAGTGTGGAAAGTTCACAAAGTGGCGGAAATAGGTATATATAGACATTTGAAAATCCTAAGAGCCTTGGATCTACCGTTGAAGCTGAGGAGTTAGTGGGACGCGTGTCCTTCTCTTGTAGACGTGATGAAAGGTAGCAGTTATGGTCAGACTGCAAACGTCTGTTTTCAAGAAAAGGGTCATGATTAATACGGCTGAAAAGACGTTTAAGGATTTGTCATGATGGCTTAACGTCATAAGCGTGGGTTAAAGGAACTGAACAATTCAGCCACTAAGTGATTAGTAGATTATTCAGTTAAGGCCATGTTAACAAGCGTCGAAATGGTTATTATATCAAGAAATGACCTTCTTACCAATTCTGGCGAAAGGACATTCCTTGGGGGAAATTTGTTAACCCTCATTTTCGACGCTAGAAAAGATTAAAGCTATTTTAAGTTAAAAAATTATTTTTAACATAAAGAAGGCTTCGACCCAGCTTTGGTGAAGCTTGAGTCGAATGGAGGTTTTGGAAACCTCAAAAATGGTTAAGTGTTGGGAAAGGCTTCGACCATGGGAATATGGAAAAGCGCGCTGAAGTTGTTATGCTAAGGCTGGAGGGAATTTCCAATGTTTGAAATTTAAATAAGAGCAGTTGTGAACGTGGGAACAGTTGAGACCAAGGAGAAGGCGCCAAAATCCACACGTTTGAAGCAATAACCACCACTTAGTAGTTATTTCCTAGCACTATAAATAGGAGTTAGTTCTATGTAATAAGGGTGTTCATATTTTTGTACAAGTTACTCAAAGAAACTCAAAGTACCCGCGTGTAGAGAAACGAGTTCGTGAGAATGTACGTAATGTAACACCACTTTCTTTCATCAATGCAATTTGTCTTCATCACGTTTAAGATTCAGCCATTTACTTTCTATGCCTTTAGAATTTCTTGAACTTTATCTTTCATGCCAAATTTACTTTCAAAGTCATTTAAACTTTCTGCATTTACCTTCGACTGCACTTTTACATTCAAGCGTTTAATCTTCAAGCATTTACTTTTCAAAGTCTTTTAGTTTCAAGAATGTGGAGTTCACCTTTAATTCATTGCATTTATTTTCAAAGTCCTTTTATTTTTCCTGCGCTTTACCTTTGACAGCAATTTTATCATTCCAGCCTTTACTTTTTAAGAACGTGGAGTTCGTCGCATTTTACTTTCAAAGCTTTTTACTTATTGTCATTTCCTTTCGACGCCTTTAATTTCTGCATCCTTTATTTACAGCCCTTTAAATTTCAAGCCTTCACTTTACCTTATTGCAAGTAGTCGAACGTGGAGTTCAGTTAGATTTCATTTTAGCATTGTCGAACGTGGAGTTCAATTTACATTCTCTTTAATTTTCATTTGTCATTTACACTTGTCTCTCAAATTTAGCACATGTCCTAGGATTTGTGTGGTCAATCCTGCAAGTTAGTCAGTTTTCCTTTAAGACTGATAGACCAGAGGTTGTTTATCAAATTCACAGTAAACACAGTGGCAAAAATAGCTTTTCAAAAAGCATTTTCAACCCCTTAATCACTTGTCCAAACTACCACATGCTAGGGTATGAATTTGTACATGAAAATCAAGTTTCAAAACAACAAATAAACAGTAATGGAATCAATCAACATATCAAGATCATGGATCAAGTAATGGTATAATCAATTCACACACAAAAAGCATCGAAACTACACCGTGAATGATACGAAAATGTTCGAAACAGTAAAATGAATGAGAGCTACCAACCTACAAGCCGGAGAATTGGCTTGGTGATTGTTGCAAAGGAATCTTGATGAAGATAATCAAAGAAAACTAGAGAAATCTTCAATTGTAGCCGAATCATACCGAAACCGAGCAAATTGCGACGAAACTCCAAAATACGAATTTGAACCGTAGATTCTTGAATCAAACACTTGAGATGAATCCAAAAGCTAATAAAAATCCAAAAAATAAGTATAATTGCAAGATGATGAAGGTAAAGCTCAAGAAATATTCACTTCCAAGGTGAAAGTGATTATTCTACAATGGAGAAGTTGAGCTATAGTGAGGTTTTGGAAGAAAATGTAGATTAAGATGAAGAAGTTGCAGAAAAATTCAGAGAGAATGTGAGAGAATTGAGACTGAAGTGTGAGAAATGTGTGAAATGGTTGAGTCCTCCTAAAAAATGATTGAAGGTTTGTTTATATAGAGTTTTGGTTTGGAGTGTGAGAGGTTTGGAATTAGGCTAGGAGCTAGCTTAGGGTGGTATGGAATTAGGCTAGGAGTTAGTTACATCTAACTCACTGAGTTAGAGGCTAACTCAGTTAGTTATTTGTTGATTCGGTGGGAACATCCCAATGTAAGCTCCAAATTCAAAGGATCACATCTTAGGAAAATAGGGTGAATGGTAGTCTTGAATGGATATGATACATTGTAATAAATGCAAGTGAATAACTTGAAGAGTCTAGAATATTCCACATACTGCTATAACAATGTAGAATCCAAGAACAAAGAGGGTGCATAGTTGCTGTCCCAAAAAAAAGTGCTTTGATGAATAATCATGGAAACCATTATTTTGTGATGTCCCAAATCTGTGCAGAGTAATCGGTTACCCTATTAGAGTAATCGATTACTTTAGCGAAATTTTGCTTAGATTGCTTAGGAACCAGTGTTGTGGCCCCAGTTTCGATTTTCCACCTCTTGCTTTGATGAATAATCATGGAAACCATTATTTTGTGCTTGTTTTGAGGACGTGATGACCTTGTGAGAGTGCAATTAATCAGGCTTAAAACCTGCATATTCCTGCAACAAAATCAAAGAGAAAAAAGTACGAGTACATATCTCGGCGATGCGAATGCATATGCTTATGCAAAAGCCAAAAAGAGGAGGTCAAATTTCGGGTTACGACAGCTGCCCCTATTTAATCCTCTTGGACCTGAATGTACGAATTGTGCCAGCTTTTTAATGGTTCGAGGTAGAAGGGGATTAAATAAAAGAGTAGCTTGAAAATTTGGTCGATGGCGGAAAAAAGAGAGGTGTGAGTGTAGAGAGTGTTTGAAAGAAGTTTGGCTGAATATCTGTCGGGGAGATGAATCAGGCCAAAAGAAAGTTAGTATGCTTGATGCTTATGCCATGTATATGAACTACATGATGCTTGATATCATGTCATGCAAAGGTGCAAGTCAAGGTATTGCGCGGTGGTTAGGCAGAGATTGTAGCAAACGAACTCGACATCCTTGGTTGGGGAGAGAACCCATAGATGAAGAAAGATCCTGCTGGGGAAAGGCCCCTGAATGGTGACAACTCCGTTGGGGAGGAAACCGAGAAGTCTCAAATTTCTAGACTATCACCATTGCCATTGCTGGGGATGCAGGAATCAGGTCAATCTCTTCACCATGACTGACTCTGATTGGGGAATGAAACCAGAAAACTCCGATTTCTAAGCTACCACTAACTCTGCTGCAGGGAATTACCAAGGTCCGGAGGATCTTCTCTGCTTAGGGGAAGATGAGGAACCAAGTCATACCGCTGCTGGTGCATGACAGTTTTGACATGCTGGGAATGGTGCACGACCCTTGCTGGGAAAAAGGACAATCGTGTCTCTTCTCAGGGTACATCATGATAACTTTACTGGGGACATTATGGATCTGCTCAAGGAATGGAAGGTAAACAACCTTTTCGAAGAAACATAATGGCGCTTGCTGGGGAAATGATGGCTCTGTTAGGGAGATGGCCTTATCTTCAAAGAACCATCTCGATGTTGGTCGGGCATTAGGCTTGGCGAGGATATTACTGATTATCCTGCATGAATTACCAGTATAATGTGCAATGCATAATTCTTTCTCCATTGGTTTAGCTTTTTATTGTTCTCAACGCTTTATAGTATTATGTGATCACAAATAATCGTTAATTTTGCAAACAAAATACTGAAAAGAAAACAATTGAGAAATTGAATGATGAACTTTTATTGAAATGTGAAAACATGTACATAAGATGTGTACAAGGATGCAAAAATCCTTGATGAGGAAATTTGCAATAAAATTGAAAACCAAATGTAAATGGCAAAGGGAAATCATGTTTTGCATTGATTACAACATTGGCTACCATCCACTGTAAGTCTAGGTTCCAAGGCCTTGCACCGGTTGATGATGATTTAACTGTTCTGTTACCATCTGAGGTCCAGCTATGATGAAGAGAGGCTCAAATGTTAGCAGTCAAATGCCTTTATCCCTGATTTTTTCCGGGACATTTTTATATATTTTTTTCGTCCACCGGGATACCCATTTTTGTCTAAGTCGCCCGTTCGGGTTATCAACTTAGAGGGCCGTTATTGTTTTTTTCATTGTCCCTAACTTTTGCATGGACATTTCTTTTTTTTTGGTCCATCGGGACGCCCATTTTTTCCTAGATTGTCCTTGCGGATGTCAATCTATCGGGCTCTTTATCCTTTTTTTTCAGGCATAATTTTTTTTTACTGTATCGGAGTTCCCGGGCGATGGCAACTCTTCCCCATCCATGATGGTGAAGATCAGGGCCCCGCCTGAGAAGCCCTTCTTGACAACAAAGGGTCATTCGTAATTGGGAGTCCACTTGCCACGTGGATCCGAGTGAAGAGGTGAATATCGCTTCAGCACGAGTTCGCCTTCTTGGAACGCTTGAGGGAGAACTTTTTTGTCAAAAGCTCGCTTGAGGCGTCTCTAATACATTTGGCCATGACAAACGGCTGTAAGGCGCTTTTCTTCGATGAGATTCAGCTAGTCATATCTGGATTGGACCCATTCAGCTTCATCTGGATCTGCTTCCATGATGACTCTGAGTGAAGGGATCTCAACTTCAATAGGTAAAACAAACTCCATACCATACACAAGTGAATACGGAGTTGCCCTAGTAGAAGTGCAGACTGAAATTCTGTAGCCATGTAGTGCAAATGGAAGCATTTCATGCCAATCCTTGTAAGTTTTGACCATTTTCTGGACAATCCTCTTGATGTTTTTGATTGTTGTTTCGACGACACCATTCATCTTGGGTCAATATGGTGAAGAGTTGTGGTGCTCAATCTTGAATTCTTGACATAACTCTTTCATCATCTTGTTGTTTAGGTTGCTTGCATTGTTAGTGATAATCTGGCTAGGAACACCATAACGTCAGATGAGATTGTTTTTGATAAATCGGACCACCACTTGTCTGGTCACATTGGTGTATGATACTGCTTCAACCCATTTGGTAAAGTAATCAATGGATACCAGGATGAACCGATGTCCGTTTGAGGCTTTGGGTTTAATCATGCCAATCATGTCGATTCCCCATATAGAGAATGGCCAAGGTGAATTCAAAACGTTCAATGGAGTTGGAGGCACATGGATCTTGTCTTCGTAGATTTGGCACTTGTGACATCTTTTTGCAAAGTTGTAACAATCTACCTCCATTGTTATCCAATAACCTAGCTCGAAGGATCTTTTTTGCCATAGCAGGACCTTTAGCATGTACACCCTTATAACCCTAATGTATGGACCTTAAGATTGTGTTTGCTTCGTCTCTATCCCGCATCTGAGCAACACAAAATCATAATTTCTCTTGTACAGTACACCACCACTTAAGAAGAATTTGGCGCAAAGCCGCCTAAGAGCTTTCTTGTCAGTGATAGTAATACCCTCGGGATATTCTTTTTTTTTCAAGTATCTCTTGATATCTTAGAACCAGGGCTTGTCAACAGACTCGTCCTCGATTGCTAAATAGTGTGCTAGTTTGTTCAAATGATCAATGCGGATAGAAGGAGCTTCATTCTTCCACTTGACTTTGAACATGGATGCCAGGGTGGCAAGAGCATCAGCTAGTTGATTTTCCTCTCTAGGGATATGATGAAAAGAAATATCATCAAAATAGGGGATCAATTTCGCTATGTGCTTTTGGTACGGGACCATCTTGGAATCCCGAGTTTCGAAGTTCCCTCTAACTTGGCCAATGACCAAAGCAGAATCTCCGTAGACCTCAAGAATCTTGATTCTCATGTCAATTGCCACTTAAATACCGTAGATACATGCTTCGTATTCAGCCATATTGTTGGTGCATGCAAAGTATAATCTGGCAGTGAAGGGAAGGTGAAAACCTGTTGGAGAGATAAGGATAACCCCAATTCCACGACCTTTAGCATTGGAGGCACCGTTGAACACGCGTGTCCATCGCGCCCCTGGTTCGGGTCCTATGTCAGGGTCTGGAGTCTCATAGTCTCTGATAAATAGAACATCCTAATCGAGAAAGTCAAACTTCATTTAGTGATAACCCTCTACAAATTGATGAGCAAGGTAGTCAGACAAGACGCTCCCTTTTATTGCTTTCTGGGTAACATGTTGGATATCATACTCAGTTAATAGCATCTGCCACCGAGCAATCATTCCAGAGACAGCAGGCTTTTCGAATATGTACTTTATCGAATCCATTTTGGATATCAATAAAGTAGTATGGCAAATCATGTATTGTCTTAGGCATCGAGCAGCCCAGACCAGAGCACAACAAGTTTTCTCCAAGAGTGAGTAGCTGGTCTCACAATCAGTGAGCTTCTAGCACACATAGTAAATTGCGTGTTCTTTTCTGCCAGTGTCGTCATGTTGACCCAATACACATCCCATTAATTCATTGAGAACAGTGAGATACATGATTAAAGGCTTATCAGGAACCGACGGTACTAAGATTGGTGGTTCTTGCAAGTATTGTTTTATTTTGTCAAATACTTCTTGACAATCATTGTTCCATTTGACCGATTTATTTTTTCTTAGCAATTTGAACATCGGTTCACATGTAGCCATCAAGTGAGAAATGAATCGTGAGATGTAATTAAGTTTGACCAGAAAGCCACGAACTTCTTTTTCTGTTTTGGGAGGCGACATTTTTTAAATTGCTCGAACCTTGTCAGGATCAACTTCAATGCCCTTCTGACTCACATAAAGCCCAACAATTTACTAGATCAAACTCCGAAGGTACACTTTGCAGGATTTAACCGCAGTCTAATCTTACAGAGTCTGTCAAACAGTTTCTTCAAATGAACCAAGTGATCATCTTCGGTTTTGGACTTGGCAATCATATCGTCCACGTAAACCTCAATCTCTTTATGAATCATATCGTGAAAGAGGGTTGTCATGGCACGTTGGTATGTTGCCCCTGCATTCTTCAAACCGAATGGCATAATCTTGTAACAATATGTACCCCATGGCATGATGAAAGTAGTTTTTTCCATATCAGGTGGGGACATTTTGATCTGATTATATCTTGAGAGACCGTTCATAAAGGAAAAAATAGAGAACTACGTCGTGTTATCTACCAAGACATCAATATGAGGCAGAGGAAAATCATCTTTCAGGCTTGCCTTATTGAGATCTCGATAATCCACACACATTCTGACCTTCCCGTCTTTCTTTGGAACCGGGACGATGTTGGCGATCCATTCAGGATATTCGGAAGTGGCTATGAACCCAGCGTCAAGCTGTTTCTTTACCTCTTCTCTGATTTTAAGTGCCATGTCGGATCTAGTCTTCCTGAGTTTTTTCTTGACAGGAGGATATCCGAGCTTTAGTGGCAAGTGATGCTCTACGATGTTGGTGTCCAACCTAGGCATATCTTGATAGGACCAAGCGAAGATATCAACATACTCTTTCAATAACTTGACCAACTCAGAGTGTACATGCTTTGCGAGGGACGCGCCAACCTTAACTTCTCTTTGGACCTCATCACTACCAAGATTAACAACTTCCACTGGCTCTTTGTATGGTTGAATCTCTTCCTGCTCGTGCTCAAGGAGCCTTGCTAGTTAAGCCGGTAATTCACAATCTTCCTCACCATCTACTTCGGCTTGGTTAATTGGAATCCCAGAATTACAATGGATGTTTGCCATGTTGTTATCAATGCATTTATTTGTTCTACATGTTTATGAATATGTTTAGAATGAGCTATTTTGAAAAGGTGAAAAATAAAAGAAACTTTTGCCATTTGTTTGTGAAAAAGAAAGAAAAAAAAGCATGATTTTGAATGCAAAAAAAAACTTTTATTTATTGATCACATAATATTGCAAAAGCGTGAGGCCCTTTACAAGTTATACACTCGTCTCGGGCGAGGATGAGGGAATGAGAAAACAAAATGCATTACATGTTTGTTGGAAAAACCACAGGAATCACGGTAGATGTCCAATTGTTGAGTTCGAAACCCGGCGGGCACTTGCGCACAAAGCTCGAAATCTGGTTGCTAGGACCAACATCATCAATAGCTGCCACGATGTCACCTTTTTGAAAACCCACGCTACTGAACTTGATCAAGTTGCACTACTTCTGACCATGTGAGCTAGATTGTCGACCAGGATGACAACCTAATCCAAAACGATTATGCTTTTCCACCACATCAATCACATGCCCCCGGCCAGGTAAGGCACCTTTCTCGATGGTCTCCTTAGCATTCTTGGCAGATGTCAAAGTCATTTGCGGTGTTCTACTTTGACTAGTCGAAGCAAAGCTGGCATCTTCGAATTCGAGACACTATAATGTCACCTCAGTTATGCCTTCTTCGGTCTTAACATATCAGAAGGATGATAACTAGCTCACAATCAGATCTTCTTCACCACAAACAATGACTAGCTGATCCTCAAACATGAACTTTAATTTCTGATGTAAAGTGGAGGTAATTACCCATGCGGCGTGAATCCACGGGCGACCCAATAGGCATATGTACGCAGGATTGATACCCATCACTTGGAAAGTAATGGTAAACAAATGTGGTCCAACCTTGATGGGTAAATCCACTTCTCCAATGACGTGCCTTTGGGAACCATCAAAGGCTCTGACAACTAAGGCGCTCAGCCTCATCTCGCTCCCTTCCACCAGTAGTTGGCTCAATGTGCCCTTAGGCATCACATTGAGTGAAGAATTGGTATCCACAATAACACGAGATAATAAGGCATCCATGCAGGTTACAGATATGTCCGATGCTCGAGTGTGGGCTGCTCTTTCAGGAGGCAATTCGGATTCATTAAAGCCCAAGTATCTGCTTGCCGTTATGTGGGCAACTACATCATCGAACTCGACAACGAATATATCATGCATCATGTGGGCAGTGTTCAAGACTTTTAACAAAGCTGATTTGTGTTCAGGCGAGCTCATGAGTAAGGACAAGATCGAGATCCTTAAGGGAGTCTACCCTAGTTGATCCACAATTTTAAAGTCACTTTTCTTAATCATCTTTAGGAACTCTTGATCATCAATTGTTTCCTTGTTCTTTGTAACATCCTCAGACGGAATAGTTGGCACTGGTACTGTAGTAGATGCCCCTTGATGAACAACAGGGGTTACATATGCAGGCTTCTCCTTGGGAGGAACAACGGTTGGATCTTGTACAGGCTTTATAGTGACCTTCGGAGCGAACTCCCGTCAACTACGATTCATACCTCTAGCGGTGGTAACATTCACGATCTCAGACTCGGCAAACCTTATCTCTTGACCTCCAGAAAACACAGTATACTCATACCTCCAAGGTACCTCCTTAGAATTCTGATACGAAAATGGTTTTGGAGGGCAAACAACGATAGGGTGTACTTTATGCTTAGGGGATTCAACATGAACCTGCCTATAAATGATGGTGAATGGCTCGATAGTGGCGACTTCTTCAACAGGCTTAGATCTGGCAAATTGAACTTCACCTTGGTTCATCAAAATTTGGACATAACCCTTCAGCCTTCGACACTAGTTGGGATTATCGTCACAAATCTGACACTTACCATGCAATCCTTTCAATAGCATATGTTCATTCAATTTCTGGATAACCATAGTCATCGGGGTCTTTACTTTATCAACATCCATGATCAATTCAGCCCTTGGATTATCCTCAATCATGTTCACCGTAGGTCCACCGCGATTGGGCAATGGATTATGCTGAATGTTAGGACCTTCCTCAGTAAAAGTTAAAATCTTCCTGTCAATGAGCTCCTTAACCTTGGTTTTGAAAATAATACATTCTTCTGTCGCATGTCCTATGTATCCAGCGTGATAAGCATAAGACGCATTTGGATTATGCTTTGGATTAAATGGAGGAATTGCAGGTGCGATCTCCTTGGGAACAATTGCCCCTTGGTGAACCAAGTAAGGAAATAATTCAGTGTAGGGCACTGGAATTCTGTCAAAATTCAGACACTTACGATTTCCTTAATTGTTGTTGTTTTGCCGATTTTGATTCTGCTGATTCTTGTTGTTTTGTTGAGTCTGTTGCTGACGTTGCGGTTGTTGCGGATTCTGAGCATTCTGAACTGGTTGTTGCGGATGATACTGGTATGGCAGTTGTTGATATTGTGTAGCAGTAATATACGAATATGGGTAGTAAGGCATGGAAGCCATGGGTGCCTGATACTGAGGAGAAACTTGAGTTGTCACAGCGTTTGCTTCACCTTCTTTTTTCTTCGACTGACTGTTCTGAGACTTTCTATTGGCTGGATGCTGGGAAAATGCTCCAGAAATCTTTCCAGTCTTCAGACTGTTCTTAATTCGTTCATCGATGGTTACAATGTCAGCAAAGTTTGATGAAGAACTACCCACCATTTTCTCATTGTAGGATCCTTGCAATGTACCCATAAAGATATCAACTAACTCGTTGTCAAAGAGAGCAGGTCACACACGAGATGCCATCTCGCACCATCTTTGTGCATACTCTTTAAATGTTTCAGCTGAGCACTGAGACTGGTTTTGCAACTGTAATCTGGTAGGTTTCAGATCAAGATTTTATTTGTATTGCTTCAAGAACGCTTCAGATAAGTCCCTCCAAGTACGGATTTTGCTGCATTCTAAGCCCATGTACCAATCCAATGAAGCACCAGACAAGCTTTCTTGAAAATAATGAACCAGCAATTCATCATTATCAATATAGGATGACATCTTCCTGCAGTACAAAGTGATGTGACTATGTGGGCAACTCAAACCTTTATACTTTGGAAGCTAAGTGTAGCATGTGATTTTTGTCGGTGACGCGACCACCTTATCGCAAATGGGTTCCTCCTCACTGCAACGGTAGGGAAGGGGTACTACTTTCTGATTTCTTATTTATCCTGTGAAGCTGGAAGGGAAAGGGAAGCTATCTAAAACTAACCTTGCACGCGAATGTTTAACTGAACAAACGCTAAGAGAGATTCGCGGAGTTCGGGTCAGGTTATACAATGGGGAGTTGTCAGTTACCCATCCTATATGTGGTTATCCACATGTTGTTAGCATTAGGTTATGCTTTTATACTTGATGGTGTTTATCTGTTGATGGGTCGGGAAAGTTTGGGAGAGAGAGTGATTTTTTGATGATTTTGGCGAGGTAGTGGACCTAGATTGTTTGATTAGTATGCGAAGGTACTGGACCTAGAGTTTTTGATTGGTATGCGATGGTACTGGACCTAAAGTTTTTTATCGGTAAGCTCGCTGAGATTTCGCAATCTTATGCCTACGTATACCTGTTTAAATAAACAAGGAAATCAGACCAATCATAGTTCCTCCTATTCTATGGGAGGAAAAGATGTTTTGGTGTCTTGTTCAAAGCCCAAGATTGAAGCTAGAGTTTGAGTATTTGTGTCTTGTTCAAAGCCCAAGATTGAAGCTAAAAGGTTTGACTGAGAGAGAATTTGTCATCTCTAAAGGGAGACATCTCGTCTATTTACCACAACTGTTAGGTGACTGATTATAAAGGAGAATTACTTTAACTGAGATATGTGAATCCAACAATGCCATAATTTCCTTTATAGGGGATTTGTCCTGAAGGGGAAAACTTTAACTCAGTGTAGAGCAATGCCATTTTTAGGAACCTTTCACGCTAAGAGAGGGACAGTGGCGTGGATGTAAATAATCCAGAGGCTTGCCATTTACAGCAATTAGATGAAAAATGGACTTTTACCAGGATAAGAGATGGACTGCAGCTTGGATTTTCGAATCAACAAGTGTGCCACTTACAGCAGTTATCTGGGATTAGGGTTTGTTTTTGATTTATCTGTTTTGATGTGTGATATCATGGAGGAATGACTTCCTGCAGAGAGATTTTTATTTCCTCTGAGGGGGGTGTTAATTTTTGTGTGCCTTGATCAAAGCCCAAGGTTGAAGCTAAGAGATTGATTGACTCCACTGGGGAAGTCCTTATACAAAGCCTAAGAGGAGGCTAGAAAAGGATGACTCAACGAGAGAGTGCTTATCTGTCTTGTACAAAGCCCAAGATTGAGGCTAAAAAGAGACTGGCTCTTTTGGGGATATCATTATATAAAGCCTAAGAGGAGGCTAGGAGGAACCGACTCTGCTGGGGAGGTATTTATCTGTCTTGTACGAAGCCAAAGATTGTGGCTGAAAGAAGATTTTTTTATTTAACTGGGGAATATTTGTAGGTGTCTTGTACAAAGTCCAAGATTGAGGCTAAAAAGTGGTTTGACTCTACTTAGGGAAATTTATATGTTGTCTTGTATAAAGCCCAAGATTGAGGCTACAAAATATTTGACTGACCCAGCTGAAGATATTTATGGGTGTCTTGTATAAAGCTCAAGATTGAGACTGACTTTTGCTGAGGAATAGAAGGATCATTATACAAAGCCTAAGAGGAGGCTGAGAGAGATGACTACTCAATAAGAGAGTGGTCTAACGTGGTTGACTCAACAAGAGAGTCTTTTTGTGTGTCTTGTACAAAGCCCAAGATTGAGGCTAAAAGGGTTTGACTCAACAAGAGAGTGTTTTTATCTGTCTTGTACAAAGCCAAGATTGTGGCTGAACAAGCTGGAGAAATCATTATACAAAGCCTAAGAGGTGGCTGACTTCTGCTGAGGATTATTGAGATCCAGAGGCAGGTCCAAATCGGGGAGATCAACTCTTGCTGAGGGTTTCCAGAAGAGTTGTGGTATCAGATGCCTTGAGGTTCTGATGATAAGCTGACCCTAGCTGGGGAAATTTAGGATAAAGGTTGTGTTTTAGATCCTGTGAGGATTTTTAACTCATACTGGAGATTGGTCGAATAATCAAGGTTTTTCCCGTATTCGTAGGGAACTTGAGAATGTCTTTGAGATCCAAGAGGGGATTAGACTGTCCAAGTCTATTGGGATGAAAGGGTTTATCTTTGTATGATGCCCAAGAGGAGGCTGGTATTTTAAGGGATGAGTATCAACCCTAAATTGATATGAGGTTTTGACTCTTTGGAAAGACTGCTCTAACAAAGGATGACTAAGTTCTGTCTTATACCTTTAAGAGATCTTCAGGGTCCTTGTATTAAGCCCAAGAGAAGGCATAAGAACTTCTAAGAAGCTGGAGGGTCCTTGTACAAAGCACAAGAGGAGGCGAGGATGCTTTTAGGAAGCCTGTGGGTCAAAACTTAAGAAAAGTTTAAGAAAAGTTTCACCGGGAATAATCTTTTCTTTAATGAACAGTTCTAAGGTTTGAAGAAATTCAAGAGAGGTTTCACCGGAAATTAATCCTCTCTGGGGAAATGAACTTCTTTGACAATTTCTAATAGTGACAGTCTGAGAAAAGTTTCACCAGAAATAATGCCTTTCTCTTTGTTTCATATTGTTTAAGCCCAAGAGAAGGCAAGACTGTATCTGAAAATTCCTATGGGGAACTAGTTTTTACTGTATTTAAGAGTGACCAACTGGCTTTACCTCGGGGAAAACTCTAAGCACATATACAAGTATATATACAGTTGATATATGACAAGTATTTAAAAGGATATGAAAGAAGGACTTACAGGTGAGCAAGCTTCCAGCAATACATTTATATATATATATATATATATATATATATATATATATATATATATATATATATATATATGAAAGCAAGTAAATGAAAGCTGATACAAACTTACAGGTGATCAAGCTTCCATTGTAACAGCTGTATGGTTAGTTGTTCAATAAATTAAAGAAAGTTTTGATAACAACTATGAATTTAAACCTAAATCAAAAGGGAAGTTGATTTTGAAAAGATTGGGGCTTATACTCAGGGAGAGGCCCAAATATAACAGTGACCGCAGTGTTGTTCTAAAAACTGTATCGGGACTTATACAACGACTAAGGCCCAAAGATTATTTATGTATAAAGGGGTTAGGTCTTACACTCTATTAGAAGCCCAAAGTTTATTTTTGTACAAGAGATGGGGCTTACAACTCAAGGAGAGGCCCAAGTTATTTTGTTGAAAAGGCGACGATCGCGCCGAGGTTTTAAAATCGCAGTGGAACTTATACAATGACTGAGGCCCAAAAACGTTTTTATTTACAAAGGGGTGGTACTTACACTCTATCAAGAGGCTCAAAGATGTCTGAAAAGATTTGTTAGGGTGATAGTGATCAAAACCCTAATTTTTGGCTTTAAAATGTATTTTAATTGAATAAAAATTAAATTAAAATAATCAAATATGTGAAAAAAGGTTGTGATCTTGGATTTATATTTGTAAAATCATGTTTTATTCATAGGATGATTTAAAAATCATTTGAATTTCGTAAAACCAAGAGAAAGAAATATTTTTAATGTTTAAAAACAAATAAAAATATAATTTTTTACAAAAATACCAAATAAGTGAAATAAATAATACTTTTGTGAAATTTTCATGGAATAAAATATTTTAATATTTTTGTGAATTTACAAAAAAAGAATCAATAAAAAATAATTAAAATTGAGAGAGACATTAATTTTTGAATTAATTAATAAAAACATGAAAATAAGGAAAAATATAAAAAATGAGAGAGGTAGCAAAAAAGGTCTGGGTGGGGTTTGAACCCACGTCCTCATACACAAACACACATGCGCGTTACCACTGGGGTGGTAATATATCCGTGTATCAAAACCACCCAATTAATACATATGGGGTGCCCAGTTTTCAGGCCTGGCCAAGGCAAGGCAAGACAAGTTTTGGAAATTTACGTGAAGCATCTAACTTTCTCATTTCTCCATGGATTGGGACAAAATTTAGGTGCATCTGACCTAGAATTTCAGAAGTAATCCAATGGTGCTTTTGGAATTTTCAGAAAGTGCCCCTATTTTAAAACCCGATAGTGGTTTCAAAATAGGCCAAATTTTGCACTTTATATGCTATCTCATGGTACAGGCAAGAATTGTATGACAAATTAGTTCAAATACAACATATATAACATGTATGAGATGTTTATGATCAGTGAACCTCAAATGAATGCATAATTCAAAGAGTTCAAGTTGTGATGCACTTAGCTCTTGGAGCTTCTTGTGCTAACTATCAAGTTCCTTGTGCCAGAAGTTATTCAATGCTTCGAACACTCTTGATTGATCCCTTAGAAGCTTTTAGGATGATTAGAACCAGCTGGAATCTTCAGGAAAAAGTTTTGGCTCTTTCTTGCAAAAGAGGCAAAAGTGACCAATATGGCAACTCTCTCAAATGGTGTTCCAGATGAGGGGAACCATTTGGGACAGTTTGAGGATGATATTTGGAGTGTGTTTGAGGCCTTTTTTGGTTTTGGAAGTGACTGAATCAAGGCATGGCTTGGAAAATGCAGAAAAGTCCAATTTTGAGGTTTTGGAAGTGGATTTTCTGATTTTAGTGTTTCAGGTCACAAGTGAGTGTTTGGACAACTTAGATATAATATATTGGATGTGTTTGGATCATGAGTTGTGGTGGAACTTCTCTCTAACTCAAAAACTCATAGATGACTTGCAAAAGAAGGCATTTTGGCCTAAAGAGAGAGATTTTGAGGAAAACATCAGTTGTAGTGCTTTGGTGTACTCAAACTGATTACAATTGAGCTTTATTTATAGTGTGTCAAGTTTGTTTTGGCATCAATAGTGAGTGACAGCTGCAGTAGGCCTTTGGCCAATGTTGAGCCAAAGGAATCTCAAGTCTCCTCTAGCCATTGTCTTGAGGTTAGGGCGCAGGCCTATGGTCCTTTGATTCAGAGTTTATTCTTGACTCATTCAGTTAGGAATGTGTCAGTCCATGTCACCTTGTTGTATCCATTGAATGCTTGGAAACAAAATTGGAGTCTTGGCACCTTTTTAGCCTTTTTAGGTTTGTTATGGCTAAGTGTAGATTCTTGGACTTTGGAGGCTTGGGGATCAAATCATTCTCCTTTTTTTTTATCCTCAGATGTGTCCAAATGGATGACAAGGCTTGGAGTTATCCAAATTTGTCAAATCGAGCAAAACACCAAATTCTTCCTTGCTTAGGACAGTTGGAAATGGTGATTTTGAGGGATTCATATCTCTCTGCTCAGGTTGAGTTATGGGAGGCTCTTGTGCTTTTTAGAAAGCCCTCATATGATACAAGACATGTGTGATCATAGTTTGTTTTGAAACTATTTGGATCCAACTGAAAAAAATCCCATGAACATTGATGTTCAAGGCTGGTAACTTAGGCAGATTTTCACTAAGTGTTGGAAAAAGTGTAATTTTCATGTTTTTGTGATTTTGATCACTCCATAACTAAAAATCCATAAAGAATTGGAGTTGGAGGTAGTTGAAGCTTTTGTAGAGTGTAGCAAGACCTACAAATCCAGCTTTGGATCACCCAAAATAGATGCTTGGATCTCAAGTTATGGTCCTTGGAATTTGGTACCAAAACCACTTTTGTTCCATAACTTAGAAAAAGTTTGGTTTCTCAAGGTTGCCCCTTTTGCAAGAAACCTCACTTTTCTTGATTTTTCTTGATGAATGATGATCAATGTCACACATTAACATTATTTTTGACTTAGGGGAACCATATTTGTGAAATTTTCCAAAAAGTCAAACCTGATTTTGTGCACAGTTAACTTTTATTGGATGAAATCCAAACCGTGCGATCCTTTATGAAATCAATTCCTTGACCTAAATCAAACCTAATGGATGGATTCCATAGGTGATATAGGGTGTATTGAATCATGTCCCATGGTTTGGGAGCATGTCCTGGTCAAAAGTCATAGGTACAGTTGACTTTTCCCTTCAAAACCCTAATTATGGTCCAGATGAAAATGAAACTTGTGACTCAAGCTTCTTGGATCAATCCATTGTTGTAAATGGATAAATATGGTGTATTTTTGGGCCCTCAAATCATGTCTTGAGATCTTGGCTCATGTTTTATCCCAAAAGTCAACTTAGGGGTGAATTAGGTCAAGAAACCCTAATTCCTGATTTTTGGTAAATGCATCCCCTGAGGTTAAAATGACTTGATGATTGGGTCTATCAAGTCCCTTGGAGTATCTTAGGTTGTGCTTTGAAGCATTGGCTCATGCCTAGATGAAAACTTTCATCTAGAGGCCTTGGTCGACCAAAACCCTAATTTGGTGACACTGGCGATCTTGAGGCTTGATCCACTTGGAATGTTGCAACCTTGTACTTGATTCTTGATGTGGGAGTCCTCTTGATCCTTTATAGGTGTTTGAGAGATTAGACAAGTTGATTATCATGTCATTTCTTGATTGATCCTTTGTCTAAGTGCTCTGAGAGGGCTTGAAACCCTAATTCTTGGTTGTAGTGAAAGCTCAACAATCCTTGAGGAAATTATTGAGGCATGATTACACATCCATATTATGGCAATGACTTGCACAATGATGGGAAATCTTGGTGGTCAAAATTTGGGGTATGACACTAAGGTATCTTGAATTTCTGCGGCAATACAACATTCAGAACCAAACATAAGTCTTTGGCCTCCATGCTAAAAGCAGAAAACCCTTCAATAGCTCTGATACGGTCTTCTAACAACTTGTAACCATCAGGTCTATCTTGATTAACAGGCCTGACAAGAACCTGAGTATTTGGTAGCTGAGATGCGGCCAGAGCGTGCACTTGCGGAGTAGCAAACTGGGAAGGATATATCAATCCGTGATTAACCATCTGACCACTAAACGGATAATTCTAGGGGGGGTACCACAGCAGCTGAAGATACCCCAGGGTAGAGCATTCTAGGATGAACATTCTGAACAACAGTTTGAGTGGCTTGGGATGAAACTGGAACGTGAATAGGAGGACCCCTATACACATGCTCTTCTTCATCAAGAGATTCAATGTCAGCCAACCCAGGAATCTGACGAGTCTGAACCTAAAGATTCTCATGATCATCACTCAACACCAGAGGTGGAACCAGAGTAGGCATACCCCATGGATATGCAGCAGCATATCCTTTAGGCATGGGCACAACAAAAGACTGATATGGTACGAAGGCACCACTATTTGCAATCTGAGGAGTGAAATTCGGAGGCATTCCCCAAGGAAAACTAGTAGGCATCCTGTTCAAACCAGACTGAGAATTTAATGAATGAAAAGCAGGCTGAATCACAGGTTCAATCGGCACTTCAACAGTAGCAGTAGAAGGAACAACACCAGGAGTAGCTGTAACAACAGGAGGAACAGTCACAACAGGAGTGAAAATGGTTGCATCAGTGACAGTTGCAACAACAGTGGAAGCATCAACGTCCTTCTGAGCACGAAGGAGCTCCATAATAACATCCATATTTGTCTGAAATTGATCCACCCGACCTTGAAATTGAGCCAGAGTTTCCTTATAAGCAGCATTCTCTTGCTCGAAATCAGCCATGATTCTAGATTTGCTTGAGCGAGTGAAATACCGATGTCGAGTCGTCGTCTGGCTACAAGCGAAAGACGGACAGGGTGAGCAAAGAGTTTCCGGATGGAGGGACATCCATATATGTGCAAATGAATGTATGCGATGCATGCAAAAATAAAGTTTTAAATTCCAGGAATTCTTAAACTTATCTTTGTTAACAGAAATCATAAAGCAAACAAGTAAAGGTGCAAGGATAAAGCCAGTAATAAACTTTATTCATAAAGGAAAGAAGCACAAGTCAAGTATAAATCAAACATCTTCCTTTTGGGCTACAACAAGATCAGCACGGATCCTATCAAAGACCACCCTACAAACAGACAAGAAGTGGAAAATAGCCCAAGGAGTCTTGTGCGGCAATACATCAGCATATGCATCCCTCAACAACCCTGGTAAGTCCTCAAGTGCGTGCTCAGCAAATCTGGCTAGACGGCCGTGCCTCTCACTCCAATACGTTGCATCCTTCATGAGGTTGTGCAGCAAATAATGGTTAGGTCCCTGAACCATATTCTGAAGAAAGGCCTCTTTCTGATCCAAGAGGTTTTGCTGATGATGGCATTGTTGCTCCCAATGAGTACTCTCTGTGTTGAGCTGACTAATCTGATTTCTGCTCTGATGTGCTTGATCTTGCAGCTTCTGAATCTCACCGAAGGATTTGTCGAGCTTGGCTTGACACTGACAAAAGTCCTTTGCCAACTGATTTGCACGGTCTTGTTCACTTTGCCACTTGGTCTTGTACTCTGACAACTTCCCTCGAAGCTCTTCAAGTTGCTTCTTGAATCTCAACTCATCCTTATAGGCTTGATACTGAGTATCGGCGAGCTATCTCTACTTTGAAGTAAGTCCCTCATAGGTACTTTTCAAAGCATCACCCACTTTCCTTTGCTTATTCTGTTCAACCTCCACCTCTTTGAGCATGCGCTCGCGCTTCTGGTGGAGCTCAATCTGTAAGTTATCCTTCTCGGATGTGACTCTACCAAGGTTAAGACGAAGATCAACATTCTCCTTCTTCAACATCTCAATAGTCAACTTGAGTTGGTCGGCTTCAGATGGAGGAACAATGGCAAGTTCAGGAAGCTTGGCGTTTATAGAAGGCTTGGGAGAGAATGGCAACAAGATCTCCTTGACGCGCTCTTTGACCCTAAGTGTGTAAGCTTCCTTGGCTATGCAATTCTTCTTACCCAAATCGGCTCTTTCTTCGAAGTGAATCTGAGTCCAAGTGGCACTAAACCTCTTTAGTAATCCCATGTCACTAACCCCTTCATGAAAGATGAACTCTTCCACTACCTCAGGATCTGGCTTGGCAACCATAGGATATCCTAACAGTCGGAAGGCAAGTCTCAGATTGTAGTTAATTCCACCCTTTGTACCCAGGAGAGGTACATTGGAGAATTTCCCACAATGAAGAATAATCTTAGTATCGTCGAAAACTCGAGAATACCAAGAAATCTCATCAGCAATAAGAGACATGATTCGTTGAGACCACTTGAGATTACCCTTATTCTCAACAAAGGGACCCTTCTGCGGAAGGTGAGACATGAACCATCGGTACAGCAGAGGAGCACAACAGACAATGGTTCCCTTATTCTTTTCATTCCTCGAATGAATAGAATGATAGGTATCAGCAAGAAGTGTCAGAACAGGGTTCTTGGATAAGAAGATACTGATGGCAGCCTGATCTACGAAATCCTCCATGTTCGGAAACAAGACAATCCCATATATCCTCAAAGCAAGAACAGCGTTGAAAGCCTTCCAGTTTCCATCTGTAGCAAAGGAAGTGGCCTTGTCAACCATAAACTTTGAAGTAAACCCTCGAATACCCTTCCCTTTGGTCGTGATATTAGCTTCCACATCCTTCTTACTAATGCAAAGAGCATCAACAATAAGGGGAAACTTCGGACACCCGCTAGTGTAGACAAAAGGAACCTACTTCTTGATCTCAACCTCCAAGATATAAGCATACTCCTCGAGTGTATGTGCTAGCTGATAATCCTGAAATGTGAAGCACCTAAGTGGAGGATCATAGAACTGAACCAGTGTATGAATGGCAGTGATGTTGACTTCAGTGTTGAGGATGGCCAACAGATTACCATAACTGTCTTTGAAAACCCCTCTGTTATCTTCAACCACGCTGGATGCTAAACCTCTCAAAGTATTCAGCTTAGGCTCCACAAACTTGTAGCTAAAGATACCGCAGCAACCAGTACTCATCTCTATGATAATGTCAACAAAGAATAAGTCTTCGAATAACCTGGAAATGCACATGCAAAAATTAATTTACATGATGAAATGATATGCAACACAAGAACACGAAGCCAGCACAGTCTGAACAATCAAATATGAACAATTTGGATTTCTGCATATAATTCTGTGTCGGTGCAAAATCTGATGTGTCGGTGCAAAATCTGATGTGTGTGAGAGAACAAAGGTATAAAGTGGCTTGATTTCCTGCAAAAACCCATATCCCCCTCACAGGTGTGATCTAGACACAACAAGGTGGTCTTTAGAAAGGTCTCCCAAACCATAAGACTCAGAATGAAAACCCCCACCGTAGCAAATTCTCGCAGGACGGAAGTATTCTTAAGCGAATCACGATCTGGGATGTGGCTCTCATGGTAACGTAACGCGCAAAACGCATGCCTCACGACTATCCACGTTCTAGCCTATGTGTATGCTAAGCCCTGTGTTAGTACTTTTCTCTCCAATAATATATACCCATCCCAACAACAGTAGAAAATACAGTAGATATCCAGAATATACAGCATATGAATATTCAAAGCAGTAAAGAAATGTAGTAAATAAACATAAAGCTAAAGCAAGTAAAATAAGCGAGTAAAGCGCCAAAGATAAACACCCAAGCAAGCAAGAAAAGCAAACAAAACTGGGAGAGACCCCAACTTGCAAGAGCAAGGACTCCCCAGCAGAGTCGCCAGTTGAAGATGGTTGGTTTATACCTATACCAACAAGATGCATCTTCTTTTCGGTAGCCCGTTCCATAAGAACTCCGCATTTAAGCGTGCTTGACTTGGAGTAATTTTGAGATGGGTGACCTATTGGAAGTTTCCTAGAAAGTGTGTGAGTGAGGATAAAACATGCTGAAAAGACCCTAAAGATGGCTGGTTTATACCTGAGTGAATCGCACACTCAAAGATACAACAGAGTCGCCACCGAACTTTATTTAGTCCCAGAGGACAGAGAAAATATCGATAAAACCCAAGGGGAAGAGAAACGGGAACGAGGGTCGGTTATGTGAAAGGAAGGTACTAGCACCTTACGCATCCTTCGTACTCGACGGAAACCATTTCGCTTGCTTCTAGGCGTGGACGGGTTATCTATCTAAAGGCTTCTAGCTAAAAGAAGAGGAGAGAGAAGAGAAAAAAGAGAAAAATAAAGAAAGTGCTCGCGGAGGATTGGGGCTTTAGTGCCTACATACCCTCATAGTGCAATGAAGAAATCAGAGCGTCGTGGTTCATGGAACCAGGGAAAAGAAAAGGAAGGAGTGGAGAAGGGTGCTTGCCAAGATCATCGCAATATCGTGCCTACGTATCATACATTCGAATGAATGCAGAATCAGAGCTTCCGTAGTTCAGGGAACTAAGACGGAAAAGGAAAAAGTGAGGAAAGTGTTGTCAAAACCAAGAACAAAAGAAAGAAGGAAACTCCACTGGGGATTCCAAAGGAATGGTATCAAAATCAAGAAAGGAGTGCAAAGGAAAAGATAATTGTGCTGAGGATAACGTATAAGAGGTGTCGAAACCAAGAAGATAAAGGAGTAAAAGAGTAATAGAACAAAGTAATATGTTGGGGACCAGAAGGTAGCGACCCTACCGGGAATCAAAAGAATAAGGGTTCGGTACGTTAACTGACTGTCAGTGGTTAACCGAAGTAAAAGAGATTAAAACTCTGTGGGGAGAAAGGGTTTAGTGTCAACAGGCAGGCTGTGATGAACCAAAAAGATAGAGTATTGAACCAAGAGAAGGTGTTTGACTCTAAAGGACTTTCGGTATATTAATTGATAAACAGTGGTAAACCGAGGAAAGAAAAGGTGGCAACCGTGCGAGGAGAGAAGGTTTTAACAGATAAATTGTGAACAACCAAAAGGATGAGTGTGGGACCAAGCGAAGGTCGTGACCCAAAGGGGATTTTAGTACGGACTGAACAAACAGTACTCGACCAACGAAAGAGGGTAATGAACCAAAAGAAGGTTACTAACCCAAAGGGTATTGGTTTTAATAGATGAACTATGATTAACCAAAAAGAAACGAGTGATTAACCAAGAGAAGGTGATTAACCCAAAAGGGGCTTAGTATGTTAACAGAAAGACTGCGGTTAACTGAGAAGATGTGCAAATTGGTGTTTTAACTGACAGGCAGTGGTTAACCAATCAAAGGGACAAGAACCAAGAGAAGATTGCGAACTCCGCAAGAGTTTTGATGTTTAACAGGAAGATTGTGTTTAACCGAAAAAAAGGAATTAAAACTCTTATGAGGAATCAAAAGACGATGATTGACCACAAGAAAAGAATAATGTAAAAGAGAGAGGGATGCTAACCCAAGACAATGATCTTTAACCAAGAAGAAAGATGATTGATCAATGAGAGATTAAAAGAGGTAAGAGTGATCAGGGATCGACTCAACTGGGGAAGGAAATACGCTACCGCCTGGAGATAGAGATGACTAAGCCAGGCACAGGGTCATTCGTCCCCTACTTGAAGTGGTCAGAATGAGAGTAGGAATTCTCCATTCTCATTCCTTCTCTAACACACCGGGTGTTGTGCAGAAGTTGAAACAGATGGTGTAACAACTCCAAGTTGTACAGTACTCCAGTGTCGTGCGAAACTCCGACTCCGCGGGAGGGAAGAGAGAGAAAGCTCTAAAGAAAGCCTAAAGAGAAGCGCCAACGGGGGGATTAATAATCGAAACTAAGTTTCGAGTAATTAATCAAAAGGGAGGAACATGCTAATAATTTTCCAAAATGAATTGAAAAATTATTAAAGCAAAGGGTGCATTATTGATTATACAAGATTAAGCTCATTCTTTGAAGAACAAACTTAATTCAATCATGAATGGAAAGTGCAAAATAGTACCAAATGACACTTAAAATGCAACACAAATCATGTTATTATGTGGATGAAATTGTGCAAGAATGGTCATGTTCATGCAATGTCAAGAATGAGCATAATCATGAAATCGAAAAGATCGAGCATCGGAAAATTCACAATCATGCTTCAAACTGAAGTGTAATGACTCATAAAACATCCATAAAAATCAAGCATATTAATCCATGGAAGTTAGAGGAAGAATTGGCATTTTGTTACAGTGGTAATCGATTACCCTAAGTGGGTGATCGGTTACTTGCTCAAAAAATAGCAAATCTGGAAAATTTTGTGCAGAGTAATCGGTTACTCTATTAGAGTAATCGCTTACTGAGTTAAAAAAATAGTGCTGGTGCAAATTTGTGAAGAGTGATCGGTTACTCTCTTTGAGTAATCGATTACCACTGTATCAGTGGCAAGAATAGCTTTTCAAAAAGCACTTTCAACCCCTTAATCACTTGTCCGAACTACCACATGCTAGGGTATGAATTTGTACAGGAAAATCAAGTTTCAAAATAGCAAATAAATAGCAATTGAATTAATTAACACATCAAGATCATGGATCAAGTAATGGCATAATCAATTCACACACAAAAAGCATCGAAACTACATCGTGAATGATACGAAAACGTTTAAAACAGTAAAATGAATGAGAGCTACCAACCTACAAGCCGAAGAATTGGCTTGGTGATTGTTGCAAAGGAATCTTGATGAAGATAATCAAAGAAAACCAGAGAAATCATCAATTGTAGCCGAATCGTACCGAAACCGAGCAAATTCCAACGAAGCTCCGAAATACGAATTCGAACCGTAGAATCTTGAATCAAACAATTGAGATGAAACCAAAAGCTAATAAAACTCCAGAAAATCAAGTATAATTGCAAGATGATGAAGGTAAAGCTAAAGAAATAATCACTTCCAACGTGAAAGTGATTATTCTACAATGGAGAAGTTGAGCTATAATGAGGTTTTGGAAGAAAATGTAGATTAAGATGAAGAAGTTGCAGAAAAATTCAGAGAGAATGTGAGAGAATTGAGAGTGAAATGTGAGAAATGTGTGAAACGGTTAAGTCCTCTTGAAAAATGATTGAAGGGTTGTTTATATATAGTTTTGGTTTGGAATGTGAGAGGTTTGGAATTAGGCTAGGAGCTAGCTTAGGGTGGTTTGGAATTAGGCTAGGAGTTAGTTACATCTAACTCACTGAGTTTGAGGCTAACTCAGTTAGTTATTTGTTGACTCGGTGGAAACATCCCAATGTAAGCTCCAAATCCAAAGGTTCACATCTTAGGAAAATAGGGTGCATGGTAGTCTTGAATGGAAATGATACATTGTAATAAATGCAAGTGAATCACTTGAAGAGTCTAGAATATTCCACATGCTGCTAGAACAGTGTAGAATCCAAGAACAAAGAGTGTGCATAGTTGCTGTCCTAAAAAAGCAGCAGAATTTACAAATCTTTGCAGAGTAATCGGTTACCCTATTAGAGTAATCAATTACTCAAGGCAAATTTTGCTCAGATTTCTTAGGAACAAGTGTTGTGGCCCCGGTTTTGATTTTCCACCTCTTGCTTTGATGAATAATCATGGAAACCATTATTTTGTGCTTGTTTTGAGGACGTGATGACCTTGTGAGGGCACAATTAATCGGGCTTAAAACCTGCATATTCCTGTAACAAAATTAAAGAGAAAAAAGTGCGAGTGCATATGTCGGCGATGCGAATGCGAATGCATATGCTTATGCAAAAGCCAAAACGAGGAGGTCAAATTTCGGGTTACGACAGACCCGTGTTGGTTTGTGGGGTCAGTTGGTAATCATAAAAGCAGTCTGGGGCGTTACAACATCCCTTTATATAAGAGGTGCACAAGTTTTACTCGATTGTCTGCGGTTTTTAAATTGCATAATATGAAAGCAAAAAATGGGTGGTCGGATAAAAGTTTCACGAAATCGCTTTATTTGCTAAAACAAATGCTACCAAAAGATAACAATTTTCCTGATCGTTGTTATGGTGCCAAGAAGATATTGTGTCCAATGGATTTAGAGTATATCAAAAAACATGCATGCCCTAATGACTGCATATTAGACATGAAAGAGTATGAAAATTTTGATCAATGTCTGAAATATGGGGTGTTGCGTTACAAGCTGAAGGACAACAAAGGTGATGACAATGTTAGTAGGAAGAGGCCTCCTGCTAAAGTGTTATGGTACTTGCCAATAATTTCTAGATTCAAGAGACTTTTTGCTAATGTGGATGACACAAAAATATATTAGATGGCATCCAGATGAAAGAAAATGTGATGGAAACATATGCCATGTAGCTGATTCTTTACAATGGAAGAAAATTGATTGTTGTTTTTGGATTTCGCCACTGAGCCAAGAAACCTTAGGCTTGGGCTTGCCACCGATGGAATGAACCCCTTTGGTAATATGAGTACTGACCATTCTTGTCGGTCTGTTCTTCTCACGATTTACAACCTATCTCCTTGGTTGTGCACGAAGCGTAAGTATATGTTGTTAAGTATGATGATTTCTGGACCACGACAACCTAGAAATGACATAGATGTTTATCTAAGTCCATTAATTGAAGATATAAGACTTTTGTGGTAGGAAGACGTGAAGTTGATGATGCATATTCTAATGAAAATTTTAAGATGCGTGGAATGTTATTTTGCACAATCAACGGCTTTCTTGCATATGGTAATTTGGCTGGATACAGTGTCAAAGGACACAAAGTGTGTCCTATTTGTGAATCTGATACATGTTATCACCAACTTAAGTTTGGAAAAAAGACTGTTTACCTTGGGCATCGGAAATTTCTAAAACCAGATCATTCTTATCATAGATTGTGGAAGGCTTTTAATGGAGAGCAGAAGTTTGATATCACTCCTAAATCTTTAACCAGGGATGAAGTTTATCAACGACACAAGCACATTCATGTTGTCCTTGGAAAGAGAGAAAAAGAAAAGGGCAAGTTGTTGAGAAAAATATATGGAAAAAGAGGTATGTGCTTTTTGATCTTCCATATTGGCCAAGTCTTGATGAAAGCCATTGTTTTTATGTGATGCATGTGGAGAAAAATGTGTGTGATAGTTTGATTGGGACACTTATAAGCATTTCAGGCAAGATTAAAGATAGTAAGCAATCTCGTCTCGATATGGAGGCGATGGGTATACTAAAACAATTGGCTCCAATATAAAAAGGGAAAAGAACTTATATTTCTCTGGCTTGTTACACTCTATGTAAAAAGGAAAAGAAAAGTTTTTGTAAGTGTTTTCCTGGTATCAAAGTTCCCCAAAGTTACTTATCAAACATCAAGAAACTTGTATCAATGAAAGATCTAAAGTTAATTGGTTTGAAATCTCATGATTTTCATGTCTTGATGCAACAACTTCTAACAGTGGCTATCCGTAGCATCCTACCAAAAAATGTGAGAGTAACTATCACCAGATTATGTTTGTTTTTCAATGCCATATGTTATAAAGTTCTTGATTTTAAAGAATTAGATGAATTAGAAGAAGAAGCTGCCATAATTTGGTGTCAATTGGAGATGTATTTTCCTCCATCATTTTTTTAACATTATGGTTCACTTACTTGTTCATCTAGTTAGAGAAATCAGAATTTGTGGTCCAGTTTATTTAAGGTGGATGTATCTAAATGAGCGATACATAAAGATCTTTAAAGGATATACGAAGAATCATCAGCGACTGGAAGCTTCGATTGTTGCAAGGTACATCATAGAAGAAGCTATTGAGTTTCGTATAAACTATTTTTCGGAAGTAGAGTCTATAGAAATTCCAAAGTCCCGTCATGCTGACACTGAAGGTAGAGGTATTCAAGATTTAAATGTTAAGTCAATGGCTCGGGATGCAGTTATTCAAGCACATTTTTATATATTGAATAATCTTGAAGAAGTTCAACCTTACGTGGCTACTCACAAAAGATTTTTGAAGAAAAAATATCCACGAATGAGTGACAAGTTGTTGTTGATCGAACATAACAAGAAATTCCTAGATTGGTTTAATAAAAGGATACCAAAAGATCATAGTGCATTCAAGAAAATTAAATGGTTGTCGTTCATGCTAAAACTTAAGATGATAACTTGGACTGCATATGACATTGGTCATTATAACTTTTATACAAAATCAAAAGATGATAGTACAATGCAAAATAGTGGGGTTATGGTTGAGGCCAAATCCATGTATTTCTCTAATTCGAAAGATAATAATCCAACATTGACATCTAGTGTTTTCTATGGTGTCATTGAGGAGATTTGGGAGGTTGATTATGTTATCTTCAGAGTGCCTTTATTTAAATGCAAGTGGGTTCCCAATAATATTAATGTTGTACAAACTGATGACTTAGGATTCACCTTGGTTGACCTTGGCAAGGCAAATTATATGACCAACCATTCGTCATGGCTTCACAAGCAAAACAAGTTTTCTATGTGACCGACCTTTCGGACACATCAGGGAAATGGTCAATCGTTCTCCGAGAAAAAGACATTCCTAATAGTGATGAAAGTATTGAGATTCCTTCTACTCCTTTTTACACAACAAAAGTGCCTACCACTTATGATGAATTTGATAGAGATGATGTGCATGCTATTCCTATCGATCATAATGAAGGCATATGGGAAAATTAAAAAGTAATTAGTATTTTATTCTTTATTTATAATTTAATTAATGTAAGTCATTATTTCTAAGTATATTTACTAACATGTATGTTTATTTGAAATTATAGGTGTTTAAAGTCAATACACTAAGAGACAAGACACCAAGAGACAAAACACCAAGAGACAAAGAAACCAAAACAATATAAGATACAATTGTGTGATGTTATATAATGTTTTTAGGTTGTTTTGTGCCAATTTTCTTTTGATGTAATATATATACAATGTTTGGTTCTTAATCCAATGTATGGATTTGATTTAATACAATACAATTCTTCATTATGATACAATTATGTTTCTGTTCTGATATGGTTCAAAAAAATATAGGTTAAAAAATGGAAAAATTTTAAAATGCAGAAAAATTATTTAAAAAAAGTATATAATTTAACGACGGTTGTAATATATAATCGTGGTTGTATAGTGAACGCTGTCTAGAATAATATATTACATCAAAAGATGCGCTGCTAAGAATCGAACATGCGACCTTTAATATATTACAATGGTTAGTTATAGCAACCGTGATCATATATAGCGCACTTTCAGGTTTTCTACAACGGTCATAAAACCGTGATTGTAAGTAGCGCATATACAACCACACCCTATGTAACAACGGCGGGTTCCACATGATGTTATTCCTTTTCCAACTGTTGTAATAAAAATGAACTGAAAAAAACTACAAAATTTCGTAACTAAAAGATTTTATTATTTTTAAAAGAGATAATAAATCAGTACCTATAAATTTTTTTAATATAAAAATATTTTAATCAAAAAATCTTTTCCCATATATAAATGTTATTTATTTTTTGACATTATTTATAAAAAATATTTGAATCATTAGTAAGCTTATTCACGTTATTATTCAAAATTTTGACCAGTAGTTTGATTTTTCACGTTTCATATAATTTTCATAGAAGGAAAAAAAATTTATTAAAATTTTAAATAAATATATGTTCCTAATATTTATATTAAATTATCTATACCAAAAATGTGAATAAAAATAATTGTTTTTGTTTAGTGTTTTAAAAAATGATAAGTTATGATTTCGTCAAATTTTGTTTTCAATAGTTATCGACATCATCAAAAATATTAATAACAATAAATTCTTAATTTGACAAATAAAAATTATATATTAAATAATTAAAATGCTCAAAGTTATAATATTGTATCATTAGAAAAATAAAATGATTTGATTTAAGATTTTTTTTAATAAAAAATTGTTTCGTACTAAATGATTCAATAATTATTATATATATTTGTCTCACTTAATTCATTAATAAAATTATTTTATTATTTTATATATCAATAAATAAATAAAAATCCAAAGTCATTAAATATGATGGATCTAATTGTATTTACTCGTATTCTACTTTTATTCTTGTCTTTTTATTTAAATTCTATTTAATTCTATTAAAAAATATATTAAAAAGAATGTTGTGTAGAGGAGAAATCAACATTATTCTTTAGATTTTAAAACAGTTTTGGAGATTTTGAACTCTATCAAATACTATAGTTGGAAATGGATTATGGTTGATAAATATAAATTCTGTCACAATTTGTATGAATGGTATACAGTGCCGCCATTAATATGTCTCAAAAGTTTGTAATTCCTGTTTTGTTTGGTTTGCTGTACTTCTGGTTCAGCAGCTATTAATGAAATTCATTGCCTTTAGAAAAAAAAAAAAAAGTTTGATAGAGATTGTTGAGTGAGTGGGTGTGTTTCTATGATTGGTGCATCTTTTTAAGATGTTGGTTTGACTTGTGTATAGTACATTATTGATGATGTCCGTTTGATTCAGCTTTAAAATTTTGAATTTTGAATTTTATTTTTAAAAATAGATTTTATAAAATTATTTTTGAAAATATTACAAATTTTTTTTAAATTAGTTTATTTTAAATAAAAAACTAATTTTGATTTCGTATAACATAAATATAAATTATTAAAGATCAAAATATAGCCGAAAATTGTAAGTTTTTTTTAAAAAATTAATCTCAAAAATGATTTTTATAAAAATATATTTAAAATAGTTTCAAAATTAAGTTATTTTTTGAAATTTTAATATCTAAAAAATATTTAAATAAAATAATGAAATATTTAAATTAATATTTTAAGAATAAGTATTCAAACTAAATTTTGATTTGAAATTTTTATTAAAAAAAATTATAAATTTTTTTACACAAAATTGTATTACACTTTAAATATTATTTTAAAAAAGAAAATAACACAAACGGACTCTATATAACCAAATAGTTTATACCCCGGCAACATCTATAAGGCTACTGACTTTGCATCCGTTTTTACACCGACGAAGCTGAAACCATGTCGTTGATTTGTTTTCGCTTTGTAGATCAAAAACTAACAATTTGAACTGTATAAAAAAAAACATATTTCGTTCATGCTATTTGAAGATTCTTTCATTGAATTAGGGATGGAAGTAGGCTGGGCCGAGCTAGGCTTTGCCAAGCCTAAGTCTGACCTGCCAAAAAAACTGAAGCCTAAGCCTGACCTCTAGCCTGTCATAGGCTTATTTTTAGGTCTGAGTCTGGCCTTTTCTAAGGTCTGGTTAGCCTGTTAGCCTACATAAAAGCCTATTATTTTACAAATATGTAAATACACAATTAAAATAATGTTTAAATAAACTAACAGACTAAAAAATCAATGAGACAAAAAGTTTGTTTGCATTGACTTATTTTAACATACCTATTAGCATAAGTTTTGTGAGACTATTTGTTTAAAATAACTTATGAAAGCAACTTATAACATTGTTCATAAGGTGTTTTCATCTTATTTTCATAAGTTTTCCAAAATAACCAATTTTTATTTATGTATTTTAACTCAAAGTACAAAACATAACATAAGATAATAAAAAAATTATTCATATTTATTTAAATAGGTCGGCTTGTTAGGCTTAAAAGGCTTTTTTATGGCCTGAGGCCTAGCCTTTTTAGCTAAATAGGCTTATAAAAAAGCCTAGGCCTTTTCAATTTAAAAAAATAGCTTGGCCTGGCCTGAGCCTATGTAGGCTAGCCTGTAGGCCCCTGTTATCGGCCTGGCCTACTTCCACCCCTACATTGAATCCATAACATTTTGCTTGTAAGGAGGTATCTCTTCCACTAGGCTAGCATTTCTTTCTTTTCTATTAGCTTGCTTCAAATATATATATTACAACATATAATGAATATGTTACATGTAATATGTAATGAATATGTAATATATTTATTTGTTTGTTTCAATTTAATTAATATTTATATAATTAATATTAACATATAATTAAAAATGTTTAAAATAAATTCTTTTAAAAATGTTAAAATATATTAAAAATATTAAATAGTTAAAAAAAACTAAAATTTATATTTAAAAATTAAAATTTATATTCAAATAATTAAAAAAGTTACATTACTAATGTATTGTAACCTTAAATAATTAATATTAATTAATTTTATTTTTAAAACTAAATTATTAAATATAAATATAATAGATATATATATTAACGTTTGTATAAAATATAAAATAAATTATTTTAAACTAAATTAAAAAAATATTAATTATTAATATAACAAATATTAAAATTAAAATAAATGAAATAAATAAATAAAATATTTATTTAAATATATTATTAACATATTATAATATTAATATTAATATTTTATAATATGTTAATTATTTCATTTTAATATGTTAATTATTTCATTTTATTTCATCACAATACGTTAATATTAATTTATTATAGTTTAGTTAAAATGTTAATATTAATTTAGTTTAGTTTTTTATTAATAATAATTTAGTTAAAACGTTAAAAAACATTAGTTTAGTTTAACTTAGTGTATATTAATATTAGTTTAGTTCAAGCGTTATTATTAATTTAATTTAGTTTATTAAACGTTAATATTAATTTATAAATAAAATACTAAAATAAAATTTAGTTTATTAAAACATTTAAAATGCTGTAATTAAATAAAATTTAATTTAGTTTATATTAAATATTAAATATTAAATAAATAAACTGAAAGTATTAAATATTAAATATTAATTATGTATATTTTAAATATTTTAGTTTAGTTTAGTTTAGTTTATATTAAATATTAAATATTTTAATTAACATTAATTATGTATATTATAAATATTTTAAAATAAACTAAAAGTATTACTTAAAATAGATAGTAGTAAACTGAAAGTAGTAAACTAAAAAATTAAGTAGTAAACTTAAAATATTTAATTAACATTAATATTTGTTGCATATTATAAGTAGTAAACTGAAAGTATAATATAAGTATTTGTTACAAATATTTAAATAAAAGAAACAACTAGCTTAGTGGAAGAGAATATCACTTGCAAGCAAAATGACATGGGTTTAATACTTGGTGTGGACAAAGTTTTTAATTTTTGATCTTTTAACATTTCAATATACAAATAATAAAATAATAATAAAACGCCACGCGTATAATTAAAATAAAAAGAAAAAATATATAAAATTCCAACAAAGCTGACACGTCACGTTAAAATTCTGAAATCACAATTGTAACACCCAAAATAATATATGTCTAAAATCGTATACTGTCATACCCCAATTTTGTCTGTGCATTAAAAATTTATAGGAACCGATTTCATTTTGTTTTGTCTAGAATAAAATTTTGGTTTTATAGATAGATCGGTTGAATCGATATTTTAACCGCGCGTGAAATCAGGTTTGAGCCTGCAACTTGAAGGTGTGAAAAACACAAGAAGGGGGGTTGAATTGGGTTTTTACAATAAAAACGATTCTTTAAAAATAATCCCCTTTACAAATAACCTTCACTTCTTGATAATAAAGCAAGAGAAATTGAAAAGAAAGAACACAGTATGTTTATACTAGTTCACTTGAGAAACCCTCAAGCTAGTCTAGTCCACCCGCCAAGGTGATTTTGCCTCTCTCAAACGAGGTCTTAATCCACTTATCAAACTGATTAATACAATGCACAAGCCAAACTGCAAGTGACTAACAACAATCTCTAAGACACACTAGTCCTAGACTTCTCAAGAATTCTGACCTAACCGGTCTCAAGGAAATCAAACAACTGTTTGAAAATACAATGCACAAGCCAAACTGCAAGTGACTAACAACACTAAAACTCACTGTCTTAGTCTTCCTAAAGCTTCCAACCTACCCGGTCCTTTAGGGAACACAAATCTTCCTAAAGCTTCAGACCTAACCGATCCTTTAGGAATCACAAACAACTGTTTGTTACAAAGGTTTGTTTACAAGAATGATGCTTCTACACAAGCAGAGTAAACACAGTTTCTAGCTCAATCTAACTTAGATCGAATCTACGCAGTAAGAACAATCTTATTCTTTGTATTGTGGTGCTTTACTGTTCACTCATAAATCTCTCTATTTCTTGAGTTCTTTCTTCATATGAATCAGTGTTTTTACTATTTCTCTTTTTCACACTGAGTGTTACACTTGTTATCACTACTGATTCGTTGAATGATCAAGTCTATATATATATATATATATATATATATATATATATATAGCCAGAAAAAGATCCGTTGAAGGGCATATCAGTAATATCAGAAAAGTACTGGCGACTTGAAATAATGTCGTTATGCTGGGGTGAAAATTGTACACTGAAATTGTCCTTTGTATCACCAAATTAGGATAATGGAATGGTAGTGGAAAAGAACGTGTTTGATCTGTACTATGTACTATTTTCCCTCGCAAACGTTTCATCTTCTTCTATCCATCAGAGGTTTCTGAGTTGATATGATTGAAGCGTGATCAGAAGAATGAATCATTGGGTCTTCAGAGTCTTGAGTCTTCAGAGTCTTCAAAACTTGTTCAGCAGAACCTTGTCTTCAGAATCTTCATCACTTAGTCTTTATAAGAACACAACTTCAGAATCCTTAAGTCTTCAGAAGTTAACGACTTCAGAAGCTAAACAGACTTCAGAAGTAGAACATCAGAGTCACGCTCAGAAGTTAGAATCCAAGAGACGTTACAGCATCAACATAATGTCTTCTCAGAATCTATCTGAATGTGATCAGATACAGAAGCAGCCTTGTTTCTTGGAATGGAAGTGACTTTTATCACACAAAGTGATTCGCATATGGTTTTCAATTAAGATTAGAACCTGTTTGTTAAAACCATCAGAATAACAAACGTTAGAGTACCAAAATTGTTCTCACACAAATACTCCATTGTTATCATCAAAATATAGAGATAAGATGCATAACCAAATCTTGTTATTACAATCTCCCCCTTTTTGATGATGACAAAACCATGTATTTTGATAGAACAATTTATACCGGGTAATCACCATAGCCTACAAATTCAGAGTTTAAGCTCTCAGCTCCCCCTGAATCTGTTAATCTCATAATTTCATTTATGCTTGTTCAGAGTCTCCCCATAATCCCAAGACTTACAAAATAAAATTTGAGTTCTTTAGAACATAACAATAGAGAAGGAATACTTCCCTACAACAACTCATCAGAGTCTGACTAGAACACTAGGTCTTCATCTTAGAACCTGGTTACTATCAGAACTTTGATAAAAAATCAAAACTTAATTTTGAGTCTGATTGGATGATGTCGCGCATCTCGTATCAGAACTTCTTATTAGATCTTGATGAATAATTATAACTTCTTAAGTATCAGAGTTTGATTAGAAATGACTTCTCTTTTGTCAATCTTTTCTTAGATTCACCATTCTTAGAATCAGAGCCTGATTGATTTTATCAGAATATCATCTGTTGTAGAGCGTATCTTCTAAATACTATCTTTGAATCAGAGAATTGACTTGACTTGTTTTCAAGGAGATTTCTGCTTCTGAAGCTTTGAGTCTGAATTTCATACTTTCAGAAAGTTTACAACTTCTGAACACTATGATATCAAACAAGATTTCTTGACTTTCAGAAAGTTCACAACTTCTGAACAATATTGTAACATTTGTTTGAATAAACATATATTCTCGAAGTGTACAACTTTTTAACCATGAATTGTCAAAGTTGAAATTATCCATAAGATTTTCAATCTTTAGAGAGTAGGATCTTTATATTCAACCTATCTAGAATGCTAAGTGAACTTTTTCTAAGTTCCTTAATTGAAACATCAAACAAACGGTTAGTTGCAAAAGCATTATGTAATGTTTGAGTTCGATATTCTGAGAATGAGTACTATCAAAATCATTTTACTTTCTCCCCCTTTTTGTCATAATAAAAAAGGGTAATCAAAATTTTAACTAAATCATTTTGATTTGAAAGAATTTAGATAAGTTAAATTTAGTCATTTTCTTCCTTTTTATGGTAATAATTATGGAATGCAGTAAGACAAGATAAAGAAAATAAGGAAAGTACTTCATTGATAGAACAACAAAACGCTGGAGCGTAGTACAGGAACAACATCATAAAACAGGAAAACAAACAACAACAAGGACAACAGACAGGAAAAGTAATGATAAACGGAAGAAAGACCAAGCAACCAGCAACCAAAAGACCAAACAATGATGAAACGCACGCCAACCAGCTATCTCATTCCCTGATGATGGTTTCAGAATAGTTCATGGGAGAACACCATTCAGTATCGAGTTTCTCATTCATTCCGATTTGTCTTAAGTGAGCAACAACTCCTTGGAGATCAATAAAGTGAGAAATAACTCTACTGTAAGGAATCTGAAACGATAACTCTGCTCTTGACGAAAGAATTTCTACTTTCAAGAAGTTGAATATGGATTGAGGTTAATCTTAATCTTGGAGATTAAGAAGAAAATGAAAAGCCTATCCATATCAGAGAGTCGTCATGTTCCCTTTTCCCTGGGTCTAAGATTTATTCCCATGATTTGGTACCATATTTTAGCCTCAGGAGTGAGAGAAGAGGGACTGTCAGCAGGTCCTTCTTGAAGATAGATGATGTGAATATGTTTAGCAAACCAATTATTTCCTCTGTAGTATTCAACACATTCACCATCTTCTTTGCATTCAATAGCTTGAGAGATGATTGAGGAGTTGATCATGATGGGAAATCCATATACAGTAGACAGAATGCAACAAGCATCGAATTCATATGCAAGGATGATGTCTGAGAGAATGTCTGAGAGAATTTCAAGATATCTGTCCCAGTTTTGGTAGATGATGTCTAAGAGAATGTTGGTATGACCATTTTCAACAAGATCATTAAGATCAATAGAGTATTCTTTCAAGAGATCCAAATCAGAGTTTTCTCCTCTAATGGTTTTAGAAGACATCTTGAAAGTAAGAAGGATATGAGCAAAAAGCAAGTTTAGAAACGGATAACTGGTTATATGGTATATAAAGAAAACGAAGAGTGACAACAATAAATAGTAATAAAAACTGGATGAATTGAGACGATAAATTCATCATTTCCAATACACGGGATACAAACAAGAACAAAGAATGATGAAAGAGTGTATCAGTCTCCAAAAGATTATGGAATAGTATACGTTATTGATATTATGACATCAGTCAATAAATATGAATAAATGTATACTAGAAAATGAGTGGGCATAATCTGACAAAGAATAAAGGAAGGAAGACAAGTGTTAAGTCCCAAGAAATCTTTGTCTTACATACATCTTTATGAATGCCTAAAGAGGAAGGAAGACGTAAAGATTTAAACAATTATCAAGTAAATTTTCAAATCCAATGTGTTAAACATGCTATTAAGGAGTAATATGTAATAATTACTTGAAACCTAGTCTCACGAAATCACAACGCTCGAGGTGTCTCTTCAACAGTAGATATGATTTGATTTTGGACACGTTTTGATAGCCCCAGAGTCTGGAAAACCAAAAGGTTTCCGTCTGATCAGAGACACTTCTGACAAAGGCATTTTCTGATGATTAAACAGATAGCAGTAGTATTATCGCAAAAGATAGGAATGTTCTTCTCATGTATCTTATAACCTTCTAGCTGGTTCTTCATCCACAACATCTGCATACTGCATAGAGACGCGGATATGTACTATGCTTCTGCTATTGAGAGAGAAATTGTGTATTGTCTCTTGCTTGACCATGAGATCAGATTCTTCCCGAGAAACTGACAGTTTCCAGAGGTGCTTTTTCTTTCCAATCTGTCTCCTACGTAATCTGCATCACAATAACCAGAAAGAGAGTACTCTGATGTTTTCTCATACATCAAGTCAAGGTTAGTAGTTCCTTTCAGATACCTTAGAATTCTTTTAACAGTAGTTAAATGAGATTCTCTAGGATCTGATTGAAATGTAGCACACAAATGAACACTGAAAAGAATATCAGGTCTAGAAGCAGTTAAGTACAGAAGAGAGCCTATCATACCAAGATAGAGCTTCTGACAAACCTTTCCACTTACCTCTTCCTTTTCCAGAATACATGTTGGATGCATTGGAGTCTTAGCTGGTGTATAATCCATCATGTTGAATTTCTTCAGAAGTTCTTTGGTGTACTTACTTTGATGAATGTAAGTAGCCTCTGATTTTTGGTCAATTTGAATTCCCAGAAAGAACTTCAATTCACCTATCAGACTCATCTCGAATTCTGCCTGCATTAACTTAGAAAACTCTTCAAAAAGAGAGGGATTAGTAGAACCAAAAATAATATCATCAACATAAATCTGAACTATAATCATATCATTTTTGAACATTTTACAGAAGAGGGTGGTGTCAACCTTGCCTCTGGTGAAGTTATTTTCTAAAAGAAAATTACTCAATCTGCCATACCAAGCTCTGGTAGCTTGTTTCAGACCATAAAGAGATTTTTTAAGTTTAAAAACAAAATCTAACTTCTCAGAAATTTCAAATCCAGGTGGTTGTTTGACATAAAATTCTTCTGAAATATAACCATTAAAAAATGCACTCTTAATATCCATCTGATATAAGATGATGTTATGATTTATAGAAAAGGAAATTAATAGGCGTATGGCTTCTAACCTGGCGACTGGAGCAAAGGTTTATGTATAGTCTATTCCTTCTTGTTGACTATATCCTTGTGCAACCAGTTGTGCCTTGTTTGTGATAACCTCACCCTTCTCATTGAGCTTGTTTTTAAATACCTATTTAGTTCCAATAACGTGGACACCTTTAGGCTTCTGAACAAGATCCCAAACATCGTTCTTTGAAAACTGGTTAAGTTCTTCTTCCATCTCCAGAATCCAGTCTTTGTCCAGTAGAGCTTCATCAAAAGATGTTGGCTCGATCAAAGACACCAAACCTAGAAGTGTTTCTTCAGAAGGTTTGAAGGCTGATCTGGTTCTGATAGGAGCGTCCTTATTTCCCAGAATCAATTCTTCAGGATGTGAAGTTGTAACTCTGCTTTTCTTTTGTTATGGAGGATCAGTGGGAGCAACAATAATATCAGAAGTAGGAGCTTCTGAGTCTTTGATTTCTTCTGCCTTTTCCTTAGGTTCTGAAAAACTGATCTCCAAATCTGCAAACTTTTCAACTAGCTTTAACTTTTCAGAGTCAAGCTTATCATCGAATCTGACATGAATTGATTCTTCCACAATTCGTGATTCTGTGTTATAGACTCTGTAGTCTTTTGAGCGTTTAGAATATCCTAACAACAGACACTTCTGTGCTTTGGAATCAAACTTGCCCAGATTCTCTTTAGTGTTCAACATAAAGCAGACACATCCAAAAGGATGAAAATAAGAAATGTTGGGCTTTCTATTCTTCCATAATTCATAAGGAGTCTTACCCAAAATAGGTCTTATTGAGATTCTATTTTGAATATAACATGCTGTGTTAACTGCCTCTGCCCAAAAGTGCTTAGCCATGTCAGTTTCTTGGATCATGGTGCGAGCCATTTCTTGCAATGTCATATTCTTTCTTTCTACAACCCCATTATGTTGTGGAGTTCTAGGACAGGAGAAATCATGGGATATACCATAAGAATAAAAAAGTTTTTCAAAATCTTTGTTTTCAAATTCTCCACCACGATCATTTCTGACTCTAACAATTTTGCAATTCTTTTCATTTTGCACTTGGGTGCAGAAGGAAGCAAACACAGAATGTGACTCATCCTTGTGTCTTAAGAATTTTACCCATGTCCAACGACTGTAATCATCAATGATGACTAGTCCATATTTCTTTCCATTGACTGAAGCAGTTTTCACTGGTCCAAATAAGTCAATGTGAAGAAGTTCTAATGGTTTAGAGGTAGAAACAATCATATTTTCTTTAAAGGAAGTTTTTCAAAACTTGCCTTTCTGACATGCTTCACAAAGAGCATCTGAAGAATTCTTCAGATTGGGCAAGCCCCTGACAAGTCCTAGCTTGTTCAGCTGAGAAATTCTTCTCAAGCTAACATGACCCAGACGTCTGTGCCAGACCCATTACTCTTCATTAACGGGCAGAAGACATTTTAGATTCTGATTTTTCAAATCTGATAGTCTGATTTTGTAAGTATTGTTTTTCCTCTTACCATTGAACAGAACTGACCCATCCTTCTAACTAACAGCCTTACAAGATGTTTGCTTAAAGATAACGTCATAACCATTGTCACTAAGTTGGCTAATTGATAATAAGTTATGCATTAGACCCTCAACTAAAAGAACGTTGTTGATGGAAAGAAGTTTACCATTACCAACAGTTCCAGAGCCAATGATCTTTCCCTTCTGGTTTCCTCCGAAACCAACGACACCTCCAAAGTTAATTTCCAAATCTTGGAACATATGCCTTTCTCCCATCATGTGTCGCGAGCATTCACTGTCAAGGTACCATTACTGGTGTTTCAGTGGCGCCATCAAGGATGCCTCTTTGTCATCACCGGAGTCTGATTCTTCATCAAGTGTCAGTTCATCCTGTGATAAGGTTTCACTCATGCTGGTCTTTGCCATGAGTGCCACGTTGTCATGTTCTTCATCAGAATGTTCTTCTTCTGACTCTGAATCATCCCATGTTGCCATAAGAACCTTTTTAGCTTTGAAAACCTTCTTAGGTTTTCTATCTTTCTTGAGCTTTGGACACTCGTTCTTATAATATCCAGCCTCCTTGCATTCGTAACATGTAACTTCTTTTTCAGAAGCTTTCCTTTGACCAGATGTAGACTCAGGTCTACCTTTTCTTCTTAGCCCTCTGAACTTGCTCTTTCTGTGTTTCCACAGCTGATTTATCTTTCTTGATATGAGAGACAGTTCATCTTCGTCTAAATCTTCTTCAGATTTTTCTGAGTTCTCCTCTTCTTGGTAAGCCTTTGTCTTTTCAGACTTAGACTTCAGAGCAAAAGATTTACCTCTTCTCTGAGGTTCTTCTTCTTGAAGTTCTATCTCATGACTTCTTAAAGAACTAATCAGTTCCTCAAGACTCGTGTTGTTCAGATCCTTTGCCAATTTCAAAGCAGTTAACATTGGTCTCCATTTTATAGGCAGACTACTGATAATCTTCTTGACATGATCAGCAGTAGAATAACCTTTGTTTAGAACTCTGAGTCCTGCAACAAGCATCTAAAATCTTGAAAACATAGTTTCCACAGATTCGTTGTCTTCCATTCTGAAGGCCTCATACTTCTGGATTAGGGTGTCTTCTTGACTTGAGCGTTTCCTTTATTAGTCATTTGAAGAGAGTCAAAGATAGAATTTGCAGTCTCTCTATCTGTAATCTTTTCATACTCTGTATATGAAATAGCATTTAGCATAATCGTTCTCGCTCTGTAATGATTCTTGTAGGTTTTCTTTTGAGCCTCTGAAAATGAGCTTCTGGCAATCTTTTTGCCTTCAGAGTCTACTGGATAATTGTAGCCATCAACTACCAGATCCCATAGATCCAAATCAAATACCAGAAAGTAACTTTTGATTCTGTCTTTCCAATAGTCAAATTTCTCGCCATCAAAGATAGGAGGTTTTGCACTATATGAGTCTCTTTCATTATTATCAGAAGTTACATTAGAAATATTTGCGGCAGCCATTGTTTTTCACACTTTGGATCGGTACTGAACACTGTTAGGTGCTTGATAAAAATTCAAACTTTTTATCTTCTTAGAACCGGAGCTCTGATGCCAATTGAAGGTGTGAAAAGAACAAGAAAGGGGGGTTTGAATTGGGTTTTTACAATAAAAATGATTCTTTAAAAATAATCCCCTTTACAAATAACCTTCACTTCTTGATAATAAAGCAAGAGAAATTGAAAAGAAAGAACACAGTATGTTTATACTAGTTCACTTGAGAAACCCTCAAGCTAGTCTAGTCCACCCGCCAAGGTGATTTTGCCTCTCTCAAACGAGGTCTTAATCCACTAATCAAACTGATTAATACAATGCATAAGCCAAACTGCAAGTGACTAACAACAATCTCTAAGACACACTAGTCCTAGACTTCTCAAGATTTCTGACCTAACCGGTCTCTTAAGGAAATCAAACAACTGTTTAAAAATACAATGCACAAGCCAAACTGCAAGTGACTAACAACACTAAAACTCACTGTCTTAGTCTTCCTAAAGCTTCTGACCTACCTGGTCCTTTAGGGAACACAAATCTTCCTAAAGCTTCAGACCTAACCAGTCCTTTAGGAATCACAAACAACTGTTTGTTACAAAGGTTTGTTTACAATAATGATGCTTCTACACAAGCAGACTAAACACAGTTTCTAGTTCAATCTAACTTAGAGCGAATCTACACAGTAAGAACAATCTTCTTCTTTGTATTGTGGTGCTTTACTGTTCACTCATAAATCTCTCTATTTCTTGAGTTCTTTCTTCATATGAATCAGTGTTTTTAATATTTCTCTTTTTCACACTGAGTGTTACACTTGTTATCACTACAGATTTGTTGAATGATCAAGTATATATATATAGTCTAAAAAAGATCCGTTGAAGGACATATCAGTAATATCAGAAAAGTATTAGGGACTTGAAATAATGTCGTTATGCTGGGGTGAAAATCGTACACTGAAACTGTCCTTTGTATCACCAAATTAGGACAGTGGAATGGTAGCGGAAAAGAACGTGTTTGATCTGTACTATGTACTATTTTCCCTCGCAAACGTTTCATCTTCTTCTATCCATCAGAGGCTTCTGAGTTAATATGATTGAAGCATGATCAGAAGAATGAATCATTGGGTCGTCAGAGTCTTGAGTCTTCAGAGTGTTCAGAACTTGTTCAGCAGAACCTTGTCTTCAGAATCTTCAGCACTTAGTCTTTATAAGAACGCAACTTTAGAATCCTTAAGTCTTCAGAAGTTAACGACTTCAGAAGCTAAACAGGCTTCAGAAGTAAAACATCAGAGTCACGCTCAGAAGTTAGAATCCAAGAGACGTTACAGCAGCAACATAATGTCTTCTCAGAACCTATTTGAATGTGATCAGATACAGAAGCAGCCTTGCTTCTTGGAACGGAAGTGACTTTTATCACACAAAGTGATTTGCATATGGTTTTCAATTAAGATCAGAACCGGTTTGTTAAAACCATCAGAATAACAAACGTTAGAGTACCAAAATTGTTCTCACACAAATACTCCATTGTTATGATCAAAACATAGAGATAAGATGCAGAACCAAATCTTGTTCTTACACAACTATCTGTTTTATTGATCTATAGTATACGTAGTTTAACCTGGTACACTAATTTTATTTTTTTACATCTTTGCGCAGTCGCATTTCGATCAGTTTGAGCATTTTCATCAGAGTATTTTTAACAGCGAAATTTGATCTGTGATTGTCTAATTTACGAAACTATATTTCGCGTAGATTATTTTAATATATTCATTTTATTTTTTCACACATTTTTGCATTCGATTTTTATTCGTTTTAATTCCTTTTATTTTTGTTTTTAATCAAAATGACTAAGGAAAGTAAATAGAGAAATAATCAATTTTATTTTTATTTCTTTATTAAACAATATTTGTGATTTTATTTCATCTCATTTTGATCCAAAAAATATATAAGGGTGTTTTTAACCAAAATGAAATTTGAAAACCCTGAACTCCTATTATATATGTTGTTAACTTTTATGGCCCATGAGTAGGGAATCTGCCACCCACTAATACAAATCTCTCTCTCATCTTTTTTTGAAATGAAAACATAAAAAGTGTAAGAAGATTGAGTCTTCTTCGTACAGACTCCTCTCTCTCTCTCTCTCTCTCTCTCTCATTGTTCAAATATGTACCTCGTCTTTCTTTCCCTCGTCTATTCACTACCTACATTCATCTCTTCTTCCCTCCTGCGCACACAGTAAACATTCCAACTCTCTTCATAACATTTTCTCTTCACTCACCATAGAGCTCCCTAAAAAAACACAAAAAACGTGATCCATCTACTATTCACCACCCTCTAAACAATAACGTCATCCCTACTCTTCATCAATAAAGCACCTCATTCACAAAACCCCACCATCATCTCCCAACATTAACTTCCACTCCTTCATTTAACAACATGCCTATCCACTGTACACACGCCATACATGCACATAACGCACCCCACCTCTCACGTACAACCTCTCTGCCTGCGTTTTCCTTCAACATTCAACCATCTTCCTACAACTTACTACAAACCACCATAACCACCTCACATTTCATGCATACCACCACACAATAACAAACCTGTTCCCATTCACTTTCTACTGTCCATACTTCTTCAAATTACATCGATCAACAACAATCGCGTTTCATGCACCACTTTCCTTCATCCACCACGGACCACTGTAACAACACATCTAGCGGCCTTCAAACAAACAAACTAATCTCCATCAAGCAACCACGAAAACCTCACCACCACCAGCTCAAAACCGCCGACAACCATCAACGTCACCACCACGAAACCTTTCTGAAGATCCTTAAACCACCACAAACCTCAACGCAAACTCCTTCAAAAGCACACCATTAAACTGCCTCCTCACATGAGCTCCAAACACAAGCACCAACATTCGCTCTGGTACCCATCGTTCACGACTCTGACAGCTGTGGTTCCATGCGTCAACAACTTTCACAAACACAAAGTCATTACCAGCTTTAGATTCAACAACACCATCAACGTAGCATACGCATTCAACCTTCGGTATTGCTTCAGCTTTTTTTCTTTTTGCATTTCACAGCATTTCGGTTATTTGATGTGTGATTATATTCAAATGTCGGTTGTATTCGCTTAATATCTTTACTGGACTATTTCGATTATAATTTATAATGATGTAATATTTTTCGATTTGTATGGGTTGTTGTTTGCTGTTTGCTTTGCGTTTAGATCGACTCATATCCGTAGGTTCGACATCATTCGTGACTCTGCTGAATTTTTTTTGATATATAGATGTACGTATTTTTTGTGTATGTGTTGTTGATTGTTGTTCATTCATTGCATTGAAATCTGATCAAATCGGCATATTCGACATGATTGCTGGATTTTCGTTCGATATAATGATGTAAATATTTAGTATACGAGTTGATGTTTGTTATTTATCAACATTGTGTTAAGGGCATTTTATTTCACTTGCGGTGAGTGTGCTTTGCGTTAACAGTTCACTGAATGATTATGCTTTTGTTTAAGTGTGACATTTCAATTTTGTTGTTGACGCGTTTAACTCTGATTCGTACACGGTTTTTGGGAGTTCTGCACATCATCAATTTGCATTTACTCTTCGCTAAATTGTGTTTCGTACATTGCTTTTGATCTTGACGGCTGATCAGAACCTGAAGTGGGCCAGAGATGACGTCTGCGATGCTGGGTGTGAAAGATGAGGAAGAGGTGTACCTGCAAGGCACTCCGATGCTAAAGTAAGAATCGAGAGAAAGAGAAGGCAAGTACAAAGGGTGTATTTTGTAGGATGATTTTGAATACCTGACCCTCTCATTTGAGAGAGTTTTTATAGTGCCCCCAGCACTTGGTCATTGGTCTTTATTTTCGGGGCGAGATAACCGTTTCCTAAAGAATAGGTAACTTCCAGAAACTAGTCGTTGGGACGGGCAGAGGTGCCTGAAACTAACAGTTGCCACGAGCAGAGGCGCAGTTGCGGGCACGAGCGTCGTGGATGTTTCTGGATGGTGGAACCGTGCGTGACGGGCAGGAACAACCGAGGAGGGGCCGTTGACCCTTGGGGTCATCCGACCAGCCTTGCCCGGTAGAGGGGCAGAAAGGTAAATGACACCCTAAATTGGCTGGACTTAGGCAATTGGGTTGTTCTGGGAGCAGAAGTGGATTGGGCCATGCCTAGTCATTGGGCCAATCCGGAACAGGAGCCCCCCAAGTCGTTGCTCCCGAGCATGGGAGTGATGACTTAAGGGTAGTTCGTAATCCCGGGGAGATCCAAGAATGGTCGTCGCTTGTCGACGAGATGAGGCTGTTCTACGATGCTTGAGGGAGTCTGTGCCCTCGGGACATGTAACGTTGTTTGGCGTGCTCGGCTTGCGGGAAACCCAACGGTTGATGTGATCTGAAGAGGTGAAGTGCCACGTGTGCCTCGAGCCATGTGCTGCATTTAATGCGTCATGATGGCTAGGCTAGGGTCATGATGATGCCCCTAGTTGCGCGTGCTCGTGCACGTGCCCAAAGAGTGTCTATAAATAGAGGGAGAAGCTGCTCATTTGCACTTTTCGCTTCTTCTCCTTCTTTGTTCTTCTGTTCTGCGCTCCGCCGTCTACCGCCGTTTCACGCCGTCCAGCCACCGTACAAGCTCTGGCCAGGACTCTTCGACCCTTTAACTTCTTCTTCGACCACGTAAGTTGCTTGAATTGATCTCTGTTACATGCATTTTCATTTCCTGTTTCCTTAGACAACATGTGGTTAGGGTGAAATTAAGTAGTGAAGGAGCAGTTTCCGGTGACTTTTGGTGGCAGACAGTGGTTTGGCCATTTTCCGCCGCCGCTGGGGTCGCCTAAACCTTAGGAACTTAGGCCTTTAGGTTGATTCTGACACTGTTGCGACGACGGAAGCGTTTGTCGTCGGCGGAAACTCATGAATTTTCTGGTGTACTTATGAGTTTTCCGATGGATTCATGAATTTTCTGGTAGATTCTCAACTGTTATTCTGGGTAGTGAACTGGGTAAGATCTCCCCGCGTGCGTCGGAGGGATTGCATTGGGCATCTCCTCGTGCTATAGTTGTGCCATTTGAGTAGGGCTTAGGCCGAGGATGTTGTCCTCGGGCCTTCGCGCGCCCTTTTACTTGACTAGTGGTGGAAGGGTGGATTCGATTATGTCATCGAATTCACTTTTGTCCTCTGCTTTTCAGGTAAAGGAGATGGCCCGTAAAGCCAAGGATGAAATTCTTAGAGACTTGTCCGAGGAGAGTTCCTCGGAGGATAGTGATACAGAAGACACTACTACTCCCTAGGATGCTGACGGAATCCCTTCCTCGAGGACTACCGCGGAGGAGTGGTCCGTTGCGGAACCTGGGGAGCATGCCTCTGTTTTTGCCCTATACACTAGAGATGCTTTCACGACGGTGGGGGCTCAAAGGGAGTGGAAGGTCCATTTCCTCGGAGAAGACGACTGCATATGCTCGAACTTTGGGGAGAGGTTCCCAATGTATGAATATGTCTTCAAGGAGATAGGGTTAAGGTTGACCTTTACGGACTTTCAAAGGTCGATCTTCGTTCATCTGGATCTGGCTCCCTCGTAGTTGCATCCTAACTCGATTGTCTTCATACGGACATTCGAACTAACCTGCGATTATTTGGAGATAGGAGCTACCCTCTCCCTTTAGTTCACAGTCTTCCACCTTCAGCGACAAGTTTTGGGGAGGAAATTCGGCTGGGTCTCCCTGAAGCAGGGAAGGAAGTTGTTCAAACCGTTCTCTGAGTCCATTAGGACTTTCAAGGAGAGGTATTATGTTATTGAGCCCGTGTCAGAGAGGGCCACTGACTCCACGTTCGTCTGGGAGGTCTCGACTGACGAGAACGGGGAGGATATTGTTGACAAGGATGGTAAGGTCCAAAGGTAGAGATTGTTGAGGTTCCTCTTTTGCTGGAGTGGGGACCATTTCACCATAGGGACGGATGGTTACACCGCTACCTTGGAGATGCTGGATGAGGATAACAAGGCCGACTATGAAAAGCTGGTGGGTTTAGTCAACAGTTTTACCCCAGCTAAGTGCGTGACTAAGAGCGGGGAACCAATCTACGAGGACAATGGGGGGATCAAGGTGGAGAGCCGTTATATCAATACGAAGGAGCTCCTCGAGTGCCGCACTCGGGATGATGCCCTAGACTTGTTGGGTAGCTTTTATTTCTTAGCTTGTTTGGACTGTTATCCTTTCCTTTTACTAATGTGCTCGTTATGTTTTTGCAGGTAAAATGTCTTCTGCACATGAACGAATGGTGAAGAATGCTTAGGCGAAGGGCAAGGGTGGCATAATAATCGGGAAGATCCGCCTAAGCCAGCGAGGGACTCCTCCGCAAACAGGGCCGGGGACTTCCTCATCCACTCCCCCAGCCGTCCATACATCCTCTGTGCCCGTTAATTTAAGGCCCAAGCGCACACGGACGGGCAAGATCGTGGACCTAAGCAAGGAGGGAGGGAAGAGTAGGTTCGAGCTGCCTCCGTGCCTCCACAACAAAAGGTTCTTCAAAGGATCTTCTTTGGCTATTTCTCGGGCGGAGTCTTTGAAGCTCGAGGAGATGGACCGCCCGAGCAAAAGGGATATGCTAGTTCAGGATGCCTCCACCCTAATTAGGGTCTTGGAGTAGGTGGTGGTTTACACCGAGGAGGGTCCCTGTCAGGACTCTGAGCTGAAGAAGGCCTAGGCTACGATTGCGGACCTAGAAGAGAAGTTGAAAAAGTCTAAGAAAGTGTAGGCCAGGGCCATCGAGGAGGCGCTGAAGAAATCTTAGGATGAACTGACCAAGGTCAACGGTGAGAAAGACACCCTTTCCGCGGAGAAGAAAGCCGCAGAAGACCTGGTCGAGCAACTGAGAACTGCTCTGCCCCCGCTGAGGACGAGTACGAGGATGTGAAGAAGCTAAAGACTTGGCCTGAGCTGGTCACACGTATCAATCGGGCAGAGGATGATTGCGAAGTCATTGATGAGGATTCGTTCAACTATGCCGTGGTGCTGTTGAGGATCCTGAACCCCGGGGTCAAATTATCCACCGAGGGGGCTGGGTTCCTCTACAGCGTCGAGGACGGCAAAATCGTCATCCCCGAGTTTCTTCAAATCGGTGAAGAGCATGCATAAACTCTCCGCGACGAGCCTCATCAAATGGACGAGTGCTTTCTTTTTAGTTATAACTTCGGCCTGCGTGCCGTATTTATGTAATTTATTTTTTGTATGGGGCATGGCCCCTTGGTGATGTAACCAGTACACTCGTGGTCCTTGTGGCCACTCTTGTTGACAGCCCCGTCGAATATTAGTCCCCATTGGGATCCTGGCTCTTGCCCTTCGTCTAGTAGCGGTTCATCACAATCTTTCATCTTTAGGTACATCACATCCTAGTCTGGGAAGTCGAATCTGATTGATTCATTATTGTCAATTATTTGGTGAGCCAGGTGATCGGCTAAAACACTTCCTTTGACGACTTTCTAAGCATGGTACTCGATGTCGTATTCTGATAACAACATCTGTCAACGGGTAATCCTTCCCGTTAAAGCAGGCTTTTAAAAAAATACTTGATCGGATCCATTTCAGAGATTAACAGTGTAGTGTGACAAATCAATGGCGAAGGCATTTTCCTGCCCAAGCTAGAGCGCAACAAGTTTTCTCGAGCATAGTGTATCGAGTTTCATAATCCGTGAACTTCTTGCTTAAGTAATAAATGGCAGATTCTTTTCTTTTTGTTTCGTCTTGTTGGCCAAGCACACAGCCCATAGAGTCTTCCAAGACTGTTAAGTAGATGATCAATGGTCTTCCTTCGACTGGAGGGGACAAAATAGGTGGTTTTAGGAAATATTCTTTGATGTTGTCAAAAGCTTTTTGGTAATCCTCTATCCATATACAACTTTGGTTCTTTCTGAGTAGTTTGAAGATTGGTGCGCATGTCGTGGTCATGAAGAATATGAATCTCGAGATGTAATTCAGACGTCCCAAAAATCCTCTTACTTGTTTTTCAGTATTTGGAGAAGGCATCTCTTAAATGGCCTTGACTTTATAGGGATCAACCTCAATTCCTTTTTGGCTGACGATGAATCCTAAGAGCTTTCCTGAATGAACGTCGAATGTGCATTTATTTGGATTCAAGCGGAGTTTGTATTTTCTAAGACGCTGGAATAACTTTGATAGGTGTTCAACATGTTCTTCTTCTATTTTAGATTTAGAAATCATGTCATCAACGCACGCTTCAATATCTTTGTGCATCATGTCATTAAATAGAGTTGTCATAGCCCTTTGATAAGTTGCTCATGCGTTCTTTAGACCGAACGACATTACTTTATAGCAAAAGGTTCCCCATAGGCTGATGAATGAAGTTTTCTCCATGTCTCTTGGCGCCATTCTGATTTGATTATAGCTTGAGAATCCATCCATGAAGGAGAAGACTTTGAATTTTGTTGTGTTGTCAACTAGCATGTCAATGTGTGGTAGGGGGAAATCATATTTTGGACTTGCTTTATTTAAATCCCTATAATCTACACACATTCTGACTTTTTCGTCTTTCTTGGGAACTGACACTATCTTGGCTAGCCATTGAGGATATTCTGAGGCGGCAAGGAAACTTGCGTTGATCTTTTTCTGCACTTCTTCTTTAATTTTGATGGCCATATCTGGGTGAGTCCTTCTCAATTTTTGTTTGACTGGAGGGCATTCTGGCTTCAGTGGTAAGTGATGTTCCATAATATTGGTATCTAACCCTGGCATGTCTTGGTAGGACCATGCAAACACATCTGAAAATTCTTTGAGCAATTCTATCAAGGCTTCTTTGACAGTTAGACTGAGTAGTGCTCCAATCTTAACTTCTTTTCTCTCCACTTCTAAACCCAAATTGACTGTTTCCAACGGTTCCTTGTATGGTTGAATAGATTTTTCCTCAAGTCTGAGTAATTGAGAGATCTCATCCAGAATTTCTTCGTCCCCTTCTTCTTCGGCTTCAAATACCGGGAACTCAAAGTTGGGAGAAGGCATTAGATCGTACGTTTCAATGGGGTTTAAAATAAATAATCTTCATAACATGATGATTCTTTTTAGAAAAGACATAGAGAATGCAAAAGTGTGTGCAGTGTATTTTGAAAAATGCTTATTTTTATTTTGTCTGTTTTTTAGAGTTACTATTTTCTGAATAAAAAGAAAGAAGTGAAAATAGCAATAAATGCAGGAATTCAGAATGATATTCTTATTTATGATTTGTCGATTATTGAAACACAAACCCTATAAAACAAAACTCTTTCGCTCTGGGCGAAGCGAATAGGGATATTTACAGAAAAGAAAGCCCTATAAAACATCCTTTTCACCCTGGCAAAGTGAAATGTCAAAACAAAGACGAGGCAATTACTTTGAAACCTAGACAACATCTAGGATATCAACAGCGACCCAGTTACGACGGTCTCCTCTGTGAATCACAAAGTCTGGTACTTTCCTTCCAGGATTGTCTTTAGTGATAGTACTAATTTCTGGCGGAGTTTGATCAGTGGAGTCTTCTTCCCATGCAGAGTTACCGTAAGAGGTATTTTTTGTTGTTCTTTCATTAATATCTTCATTTTTAGGGGAATCTCCCCATCCAGTGCGTTGTATGTCTTCATATCTGATACGAGCACTTTCGGAGCAGTGTACTTCACTAGAAAGTCGTATTTGCCACTTGGCTGCCCCAAAGTATCCCAAGTTTCTGAGGGGAAAGATGAATCATCTTTTTCAATGACATTGACCTCAGGAAATGCAAAGTTGATAAATTCTTGTCCCGCGATTCATGCAACTTCATCAACATGATGTTTGACATCTTCAGAATTTTCCTGGTAAGGTTTCCACGACTCTGGGAGAACAGGTGGATTTTTCTCAAGGTCATTCAGCAGATATGTATTCTCTGGATGATTCTGATACCCTGGATTTTCCATGTAAGGCTCCTAGATGGGCAAATCATCCATGGGATCATATGAGTTGTAATCGAAGTTGTCTTTCATCAGAGTATCTTCTTCCAATGAGTTGGGTGGAGCACGACATCCTTCGAGATCACCATCTTCGTATATCATTCTGACGTCTGATCTTGGTATATATCTGGGACTTTGCTCTGGAGAGCAAAATGGAATGTATGTTTCTTTTTGATATATATATCCTTCATTGTTGAAATATGATTTCCATTCTTCATCTGTATCAGAAGAATTATTTTCCTCGACGGTGTGGACTTCTTGAGAAATTGGGTTGAGGAAGCCTCCACTATAGAAAAAATCTTGAATAGGTCGAGTGGCCTCATCCTTCTTTGTAGTTTTGGGAAGTGTTGGAGAAAAAATGAGACCTTTTCTTGTCTTTTTATCAACAAGAATCACAACTTGCCCCCATCCTTTTATGTCACTGTATCTCATTATATTGGAGAGCGTTTTTGTACGAGGAAATTGATGTTCCTTTTTCTTCATGATTCTCATTGCTCACAGAGAGTGCTTGGAATTGAGTTCTAATGACTTCTTCTGGATCTAAATATGAGAATAACGGTAGATTGCTTACAATTAAAGCATGTTCTCCGTATACTGTGACCAACTTGTTGTTCTTTACAAACTTCAGCTTTTGGTGAAGTGTTTAAGTAACTTCCCCTGCTTCATGTATCAAAGGTCGTCCCAATAAACAGCTGTATATCGCTTGAATGTCCATGACTTGGAAGGTAACTTAGAAAGTGTGGGGAGCAATGGTTATGGGAAGATCAACTTTGCCAATAACAGTTTTCCTGGATCCGTCAAAAGCTTTGACTATGATCTCATTGCCTCTCATGGGGGTGCCTTGAAAAGATAATCGTACCAGAGTTAACCTTGTCATGACGTTCAAGGATGACCCTGTGTCTACGAGCACACTGGCTAAAGCATCATCCTGGCAATTAACTATGATGTTGAGTGCCATGTCATGACTCTTGCCTTCCTCTGGGAGTTCTTCATCACTGAAACCCAAATTGTTGCAGGAGGTGATGTTGGAAATAACGCTGTCAAACTGACTCACTGTTACATCTTGTTCTATAAAGGTTTGTTCCAAGACTTTCTGTAGATCTTCTATGTATGCTTCTGAATTGATCAGGAGAGATAACACGGATATTCGAGAAGGAGTTTGCAATAGTTGATCCACAATGTTGTATTCACTTCTCTAAATGAGTTTTAAAATTTCATCGTTATTTTTCATAGGCTCCGTGTTGCTTAATTGACCAGCTTGATGGTTAGGAACTTCAGTTTGAGGTTCCTTTTCTTTTACAGGCTCTCCAACTCCTCTGTTGAAGATTCGACCACTTCGGGTGACCCAGTTGACATCAACAATGTTGACAATGGATGGCAGCAGAACTTCTTTTCCATCTTCTATTGTGGTTGCACCGTACTTATACGGAATAGCTTTCTCCGACTCGTATGGCACTGGGCATGACAAGTAGATGACCAAAGGGGTTATTTGGGTCTTTCGACTGTCATAAGTAGCCTCAATCGGTTCCAGCTCGGGGATGTTGGAAAATGTTCCATTGTCGAAAGAGATTTCCAAGCGCTTTGGCTCATTGGGCAGGGAATTATGGTGAAAACATCCTTGTTAATTCCATAATTAACAGGCTCTCTTTTATTGAAAACCATGATGGTTCTTTTCTCCAACAGTTCCTGAATCTCGTTTTGGACATGGAGGCAACCATGTCGGCTTCTGCGACATTTTCTGCAAGTTGAGTGATTGTGGTGACTTGGACCAAAATAGTCAATTCTGCACAGGAATTTATGAATTTTGACCAATGGCGTTTCAATGTTTTTAATGTCATAAACTGCATGCTTCCCTGGGTAACCTTGCACCATATTGATTGACTGAGAATTTAGGTATAGTTGAGTTTCCCCTTGGTCTACTTGATTCTGGAGAGCTGCTCGTACAATGTAGACCCTTGGCTATTTTTTGAACATATTCAGCAACGTTCATAATTATGAGGTAGCACACGACCATATCCACTATGTATGCAGTGCATCTTTACCAAATCTGTTTCCAACAAGCGGATGTCACAACTTTGGTGTCTATTTGGATTTCCATTGATTATGCTAGCTTGATGTGTCCTTTCATCCTGGTAGATTGGAAGCCACCAATGGTCCAACAGATGTTGAAGAGTTCTTTGTACAAGTGCGCAACCTTGATCATTTTCGGAGCAATCTTTGCAGTCCTGATAAATATGTGAGGACAGAAAACCGAGTCTGACTTGTTTGGTATGCAATTTTACCATGCTGGTATTCATTAAACGAATGTCAAAAATCTGAATCATGTTGACCTGGTTATTATCACTTCCATGGTAGTCTTGGATCCATCCTAGATCCATTTGACGCTGGAGGGCTTCTTATAGAAAAGAATATCCTTAATTGTTTTTTTGAGCAAATCGGGCAAGCATTGTAGTCGTGCAGCGGTAAATTGTGATACTGACTTTGTCTTGAGTGCATTGCCACTAGATTGTCATTCATTGCGCATATGTCATGATTTTGAACAATGCCTAGACATCTATAGACCATATTTATTCCACAAATCCTGTGATCTTGGATCCAACCTAGATCCATCTGTTCTTGAAGAACCACTTGTATAATGATGCACCCTTGATTGTTCTTGGAAAAAATGTCGCATTGATGATAGTTGTGAGATGGCACATGGCCATACCTGCTTTGCCTGCGATGCATTTTTACTAGATTTGTTCCTAGTAGGGGTACATCGTGAATTTGATAACCGTTGTCGGGTCCTTCATCTATCAAGTTTACTGAAGCTCTTTTATGTTATGGTAACAGGTTTGTTTGAACATTCGGATTTGTATCGTTAAAAGATAAAACTCCGTTTTTGACGAGCCTTTGTACATCAGATTTGAAGCATAGGCAGTTCTCAATGCTATGCCCCGGTCCTCCTTGATGATAAGCGCAAGATTGATCAACTTTGAACCAATAAGGGGGATTGTCTGACACTATGAGAGGAGTCCTGGTTTGAACGTGCCCCTTTTCTAGCAAAAGTGGGAATAGGTCTACATATAACATTGGTATGGGGTCAAACCCTGGCGATCGGGGAAAACAATTATTGTTATTGTATTGCGGGTAAGCCTGCTGAAGAGGCTATTGCTATCTTTGCTGATACGGTTGTTGATTTGGGTGTCTCTGAGCAATCTATGTTGACATGCCGGAACCGGCGCTAGGTTAATAATAGGAGATACCGTTGCTACCTGTCGAGGTTGATACCTTCGCCTTTGCTTACCCTGCGAGATATTACTGATATCTTGCTCTTTCTTCTTTTAGAAAGCACTCCCGTATCTCTTTTTACTACTAGTTTGTTCTGCGTCCTTAACCAATCGACCTTCTCGGTCTGCTTCCTCAAGGAGTACTCCCATGTTTACCATCTCGGTAAAGTCACTAGGTGTACTGGCGACCATTCGGTCATAATAAAATGAGCTTAATGTTTTCAAGAAGATTTTCGTCATTTCGTTCTCCTCGAGAGGAGGATAAATCTGGGCGGCAATTTCATGCCATCTTTGAGTGTACTCCTTGAAGGTTTCTTTATCTCTTTGGGACATAGCTCTGAGTTGATCTCTGTCAGGTGCCATATCCAAATTGTACTTGTACTGCTAAACAAAAGCTTCCCTAAGATCTCTGAAGGTAACGACCTTTGTACAGTTTAACCCCATGTACCATTTAAGCATGGCACCGATTAAACTGTTTTGAAAGTAGTGGATTAGTAGCTGTTGGTTTTCTATCTAGGTAGCCATATTCCGGGCTTACATTACCAAGTGACTTAGAGGGCAAGAGTTGCCTTTGTACTTCTCAAAGTCGGGCACCTTAAACTTGTGCGGTATTTTTACATTTGGGACCAAACAGAGGTCACCGATCTTTGCCAAACAAGTCCTATCCACGAATGGCATGTTGTTCTTTTTGCATTTCCAAGAACCATTCTTGGAATTCATTCATTCTTTCGTATACTTCTTCATCCTTGCCAGGGGTTGCATGAAGGATCTGTTCCTCTAGGATAGTATGCATCACAGGTTGTGGTATAGACATTACTGCAGCAACTCTTGGCTGTTCGGTGACCTAAAGTATGTAACCTTCAGGTGCAGGAGTCTCTGTCGTAGCCCTTGCATCTTCATTCACCTGAAGTTTGTAACCTTCAAGTATGGAGGTTCCGGTTGTGGCTCCTAGGTCTTCAGTGTCGGTGGTATATATCCCTCGTGTATAAAATTGAAAGGCATGCCCAAGGGAAAACCTTTAGGCATATTATACTGAGGAAAACTGACGAGAATCTCAAATGTTGGCGTAGACACAATTTCTGAGATCGCAGTCCTTTGAGGTTGTTGATCCTGAGCTGCTGCCAAGGATTCAATCATGCTGTTGAATCTTTCCAAACTTTCCTTTAGGGTGTTAACTTCCTCTCTTAACTCTCTGTTTTCCACCTCAAGATTGTCCATTTTCATTTGCCGATTGGACCGAGTATTGTACGAATGAGACAGTTTGACTCTAAAGTGCGACACATGTGTGAGACTTTATGACAAAGATGTGTAATGCAAGAATTATGAATGATATGCATAGGATGAGAATAATCTTTTTGTTTTGGTTTCAAAAAGGACTTTTAACAATTGTGTTCCAAATATCAAATAGCGGTGTAAACTTTTTATTGAATTCAAAGGATCAAAATATTTTACAGGGAAAAGTGCATTATTTTACAAAGTGCAGGAAGGAAAACTAGGCATATGAATCCAAAGGAATCTCTGACAAAGGTCCAGATGCTGGCTGCTGACTCCCTTTTTGCTTCTTTGATCGGGCCTCCTCAATCATTGTTGGGTCGATGATCCTTTTCCAAGTGAAAGGAGAGAGTAAACTCCTTCGTGCTTCTTGACTTTCTATAGCATGTTGCTCTAGTATTTCAATCAGGGCATCTTTCTATTTTAGTAACTCTTGAATCTTTGTGCACTCCAAGCTAACAATCTATTACTTGTTCCTTCAAGAGTTCTTTTCACGTTGAGTTTTGTTAAAAGCGACCTGCAGTTTCTCTGTGTCATTCATGAAGTAGAGGATAGATTCTTTGAAGGGAAATACTTCTTAACGAGGGTAATGCATTTTTAACTTGATGGCTCTAGTTTGTACCCATTGGAGATAAGGCTCTATGGAGATGCCGTTTGGTTTTCCCAGAGACTCTCTTCCTTTCCTATGAACATGATGTCAGGCATGCACAATTTCTTCCTTGAGTGCTCTATCATTATCTCCTTCCTTGAAGAAAAGACCTTCCAGATGAATGTTGTAAGGTATATCCCTCATCGGGTATCCAAGATGACGACGAGCTAAAACTGGGTGATAATTAATCCCTCATTTAGTTCCAATGAGAGGTACATTGGGGAAACTTCCACATTTGTAAATGATCTTTATCCCATCATAGACCCGATTCTACCAATCTATGTCGGAGTGGGTGAGAGACATAATCTTTTGCGACCATCGCATACCACTTTTGAGATCCCAAAAAGCAGCAGATTTGGGTAAGTGGAAAATAAACCATTTGTAGAGTAATGGTACACAACATGTAATCATCCCTCCGCTATGCAAGTTCCTTAAATACACTTACTGGTAAGCATATACAAGCAAAGTTGGGACCGGGTTCCCAATTAAGAATATCTTGATAGTGTTTATGTCGACGAAATTGTCAATGTTGGGGAAAAGGAATAATCCATAAGTGAGTAGAACAAACTTATCCTAAAAAACAACTATATTTCCTATACTAGCAAAGTATAGGGCTTTTTCCAACAGAAACCTAGCTGGTAGACCTTGAATTCCTCCCTTAGTGGTCATGTGGGTTTTGATATCTGATATTTCCAAAGAGGTGACTCTTGCAATGATTTGATCTTTAGGAATTTCTTCCAGTCCAGAGAATGGATCTTGACCAGTGATAGGTAAATCAATCAAATGAGAGTATTCTACCAAAATCCATAATGCGGGCTCTGATATTTGCAACACACTATTTTTTTAGTTTTTTTGAAAAAAAAATTGAGAAAGAATTTTTTTGGAAAGTCTTTTTATGGATGCATGAATGCATGAATGCAACAAACACAAATATATGAAAACAAGGGTTTAAGGGTTTATCGTCACGAGCATGAAGCGACGGATCTACCCATCCCAAAGGTATGTACTAGGGGTTCTTTTTTTTTTGTACATGTAGAACGGGTTCTAGCAAGGTTCCTAAAATCATTGACCCCTCTTAAGAATATTACCAGCAAACCGACTGACTCATGAGAGCTGTAATATCCCTAAGATGGATCTCATTCGAGTGTAGTATCACATATCAACTATTCCTGATAGTCACCGCACTACGTCGTAAAATGGCCAAATGGTTAAATGTTTACTAATCCTCAGTTTCAAGGGTGCCTAGTGGAAAAAGTAATATTTTCGCGACTTGCTCGCTTATCATCAGTATTTCCAAAAGGATACCTCTAGTGATTTGGTGGACTTTCAATTTAGCTTGGTCGGGATTCACTCCCTATAAGCCTTATTGAGTCTGCCACCTCCTATCTTAAAATATGCTCTCAAGCCCACTGAGGACTTTTTGACTTACCACATGTGTATTAATCACATTCCCAGATAAAAAACAATTTAAACAAAATGGCAGATAAGCAGGTAGTATGATGAAAAATAGGAAATGATATCAAATGGTAAAGCAAATAAAATAGCAAAAAATATTCAATGTAAGGCTTAACCCTCCTAGAAACAGATTAAGAGGTCCCTAGTAGAGTCGCTGTAACACCCCAGTTTTAGTTTGTTTTATTTAATCGAGTCTATTTAATTATTTTTATTATTATATTATTTTATTTTTGACTTTTATTTGATAATATATTATTTTTCGTCGTGAATATGTTTTATCGCGTTTTGAGAGCGTTTGCGAGATATTTGAGTGTAGGGGTAATTTGGTTATTTCACTTTATTTTTCTTAAGTTAGTAAAAATAGAAAATAGAAAGAGAGAAAGAAAAAGAGAAGAGGAAAAAGAGAAAGAAGGAAAAGAAGAGAAGAAAAAGAGAGAAAACTTGGGATTTAAGAAATCGATCAACCGACTTTTCAAACACGATTAAATCGGGTAAGGGTGCGAAACTCGATTATCTTATACTTGTGTATGATTATGTATGTATGTATTTGGTTGTTTTTGAGTTGAAATTGAATGTAGAACAAAAACCATAATATGTTGAAATTGTTAGAATTCGATTAAATTGTGTCGGAAATCATGTTTTCAGGTCCCTTATTGTTGATACATGTTAGATATATGTTGTTGTGCTATCTATTGGCAATTTTCTGGTGTTTAGGTGAAAATTGGAGTGGGTTTTGAGTGAATTTCGCAGAAAAAATTCTGCACAAAAATTCTGGGTTTCCTCTGTCGTTACGCGTATCAGGCATGTCCATACGCGTATTGGCTTGGGCAATATGCGTATGGGAGGCGCAAAATGAGGAAATACGCTTAATGAATTCCATTTTTCTCGGCCATATGCTGAAACGCATAATGGTACGCGTATGAGTTTGGGAAATACGCGTATGGCTCAGGGCAATATGCGTATGGCCAGCAAGGGTGCAAAATGTTGTTTTTTCGCGATTCCTTTTCTTTATACTTACGTAACTTGTGCTCCGATTATCCGTTTTGAACATTCTTGGTATCGTTGGAAAGCTAATAAAATGTACTTTCTTATAAAAATGGTTTTGAGATTGTTGGCCGATTTAATTATGTCGGGAATTGGAAATAGTGTCGTTTTGTCGACTTTTGTCGTTGTAATTGGGTGTAATTGAGGTGTATCATGTAATGTGCTGTTGATATGGATATCGTGTGACTTGTGTGCTGTTGTGTGAAGAAAATGCAATGTGTTGTATGTGAGGATATATGCATGATTAGGGATGTGTATATGTGTGCATTTGAATGTCATGAGTCATTGTATGCCAAGCATCATGATATGAATTCTGGGGATGTCGTGTGCCCTTGTGGGGTGTCAGCGATGAATCGATTCCAGAGGGAATCCGCTATAACATCGTGTGCCTTATACAAAGAGGTGTGAGCGATGATTATAGACGATCGTGTGCCTTATACAAAGAGGTGTGCGCGATCCATAAACGTCGTGTGCCTTATACAAAAGAGGTGTGAGCGACGGGGAATATCGTTTGCCCGACGGGGAGTTACACTATGTAACAACCGATGGCTCCAATAGTTCCTGAGTGAAATAATGATGAGATTGACGGATGGATGGTACCGCATTTGTATAGAGTCGTTGTGTCGGTCTCTTTGCATTTGCATAAATCATGAATGGATTGATTTTGTGTGGAATTGTGAATGGAATTGATGAGTTGAGATAGATATATATATATATATATATATATATATATATATATATATATATATATATATGTTGTTGATAAATGCATTGAGCTTGATTATATATGTCCTGGTGATGGATGTATGAGATATGCATTGTGTTGTTTTGTGTTTGAATTCTGATATAAGTTGTGGTGAGAATATTTTACATGTGTATTTTTGGTATTATTATATAAATGTATGCAATTATATTATAATTGTGTTTCTCACCCTTCTGCTATTTTGAATGCTCTATGAGGCATTGCAGATTAGATGCTGGAGGTCTTTTTGTGAAGCTTAGGTCTTTAGTCTTTTGTCGGTCGGCTCTGATATGTAGCACCGGGTAGTCGGGGAGATCGTTGTGATTTTTGTGTATATGTATATATATCTTTTGGATTGTATATGTATGGATCTGTGTATGTCAGTCAAACTTTTTATGTGATATAAGTATGAGATTCAGTTGCAGATTTTTTGCTTTTATTCTGTATCTGAATTGTGGGTAGTAGGAACTAAGTTCCTCTGTTATTTGTTGCCTGATTGTTGCATATATTTATGAGCAGGTTTATTGTGTTTTGTCTCAATTGATGTGACGCCTTCGTCTATTCCATGAATGTTTAATTATACTCTGATGAAATTTTTATCGTTTTATTTGATTGGGGGTATAGATTGGAGGTGTTACATTAAGTGGTATCAGAGCCAGTCCGTGTCAGTTTGTGTCAGTCCTTGTTGGTCGTTGTGTTTGGGTGAGCTGTTTGTTTAACCATAGTTGCTGTTATTGGATATGAACAGAATATGGCTGGTAGGAATGATGCTGCTTTGGCTGCTGCTATACAAGCTATGGCTCGGGCGGTGCAGGGTGCACCTAATGCTGGTGGGAATGATGAGTTCAGGAAGAACAAACCGCCTATCTTAAAAGGGAGACATGATCCTGGTGGTGCACAGATTTGGCTTAAGGAGATTGAAAGAATCTTTCGAGTAATGGACTGTGCTGAGGAACATAAGGTGAGACTAGGTACTCACATGTTGCAGGAGGAAGCTGATGATTGGTGGGTTAGTATGCGTCATGTGTTAGAAGCTAGAGATGAAGAGGTCACTTGGACTTTGTTCACCAGGGAATTTTTGAGGAAGTATTTTCTTGAAGATGTAAGAGGAAAGAAAGAGATAGAGTTCTTGGAGTTGAAACAAGGTAATATGTCTGTTGTTGATTACACTGCTAAATTTATGGAACTTGTACAGTTTTATCCACATTATGCTGAAGCTACTTCAGAGGTTTCTAAGTGTGTGAAGTTTGAGAACGGATTGCGTCCTAAGATCAAGTAGGCAATCGGTTATCAAAGGATTATGAGGTTTTCAGATTTGGTGGATTGTTGTAGGATTTATGAGGAAGATAGCAAAGCTCGTTCTACTCACTATAAGAGTGTGAATGAAAGAAAAGGGAAGCAACCGTTTCATGGTGGTCCTTATGTGTCACCAGCTGATAAGGGTAAGCAAAGGGGTATTTTTGAGAAAAGGCCAAGTGGGGGAGGTATGTCTAATCCTCTGAGATGTTATAGGTGTGGCGACTTAGGACATCGTCAGTTTCAGTGTAGGAAAGATATGAGGAAGTGTTCCAATTATGGAGGTTTAGGACATATTGCAGCTGATTGAAAGAGGAACGTGGTGAAGTGTTTCAACTGTGGTGAAGCTGGTCATGTTAGCACGAAGTGTCCAAAACCAAAGCAAGCTCAGGCTGGTGGGAAAGTTTTTGCATTGGCAGGGACTCAGATTGCAAGTGCGGATCGTCTGATCAGAGGTACTTGTTTTATTAATAGTACGCCTTTAGTTGCTATTATTGATACTGGAGCGACTCATTCGTTTATTTCGTCTGAGTGCGCGAAGCATTTGAATCTTTTGTTGTCTTCGATGGGTGGAGAGATGGTTATTGATACTCTAGTAATGGGGTCAGTAACTACTTCTTTGGTTTGTTTAAGTTGTCATTTGACCATTTATGGTAAAGATTTTGAGATGGATTTGGTGTGTTTGCCGTTGAAGGGTTTAGATGTGGTTCTGGGTATGAATTAGTTGCAGTTCAATCGAGTGCATATTGATTGTTATCATAAGTTGGTGAGATTTCCTTCTCTTGAAGAAGACGAGGAATTGAGTTTCTTATCTACCAAAGAGTTGAAGAAACTTTTAGCGGACGAAGCTCAGTTGTTCAGGTTGTTTGCATCGTTGACAATGGATAGTCAAGTTGTACTTGATGTGTTTCCAGTTGTGTGTGAATTTTCAGAGGTGTTTCCAGAGGATATTTCATATGTGCCTCCAGAGAGAGAGGTGGAGTTTTCTATAGACCTAGTTCCTGGTACTAGACCTGTATCTATGGCACCTTATCGTATGTCGCCATTTGAGTTGGTTGAGTTAAAGAAGCAATTGAATGAATTGTTAGAAAAGAGGTTTGTGAGGCCAAGTGTGTCGCCTTGGGGTGCTCCAATTTTATTGGTGAAAAAGAAGGATGGAAGTATGCGATTGTGTATTGATTATCACCAGTTGAATAAGGTGACGATTAAGAATAAGTATCCTCTTCCGAGAATTGATGATTTGATGGACCAGTTGGTAGGTGCATGTGTGTTTAGTAAGATTGATTTGAGGTCAGGTTATCATCAGATTAGAGTGAAAGAGGAAGATATTCAGAAGACGGCTTTTAGGACACGATACGGTCATTACGAATATTCTGTGATGCCGTTCGGGGTTTCTAATGCGCCAGGTGTGTTTATGGAGTAGATGAATCGTATTTTCCATGAGCATTTGGATCGATTCGTTGTTGTGTTTATTGATGATATCTTGATTTATTCTAAGTCTCGGGAGGAACATGCGGAACATTTGCGTGTTGTGTTGCAAATTTTGAAGGAAAGGAAACTTTTTGCCAAGTTGTCCAAGTGTGAGTTCTGGTTGTCAGAAGTGAGTTTTCTTGGGCATGTGATTTCAGGTAATGGTATTGCTGTGGATCCATCTAAAGTAGATGCAGTTCTACAATGGGAGGCTCCTAGATCTGTTACTGAAATTAGAAGCTTTTTGGGTTTAGCTGGATATTATCGAAGGTTCATCGAAGGCTTTTCTAAGTTAGCACTTCCATTGACCCAGTTGACTTGTAAAGGTAAAGCGTTCATTTGGGATATTCAGTTTGAGGAAAGTTTTAATGAGCTGAAGAGAAGATTGACTATAGCTCCGATTTTGGTCTTACCGAATCCTAGTGAACCGTTTGTGGTGTATTATGATGCGTCTTTGATTGGTTTAGGTGGAGTGTTGATGCAAGAAGGTAAGGTTGTGGCTTATGCTTCGAGGCAATTGAGGATTCATGAGAAGAATTACCATACTCATGATTTGGAATTAGCGGTAGTGATTTTTGTGTTGAAAATTTGGAGGCATTATCTCTATGGTGCAAGATTCGAAGTCTTTAGTGATCATAAAAGTTTGAAATACTTGTTTGATCAGAAAGAGTTGAATATGAGGCAACGGAGATGGTTGGAATTTTTGAAGGACTATGACTTTGGCTTGAATTACCATCCTGGTAAAGCTAATGTGGTAGCTGATGCATTAAGCCGGAAATCTTTGCATATGTCTGTTTTGATGGTTAAAGAGTGGGAACTTTTGGAAGCGTTTAGAGATTTGAGTTTGGTGTGTGAATTGACATCTGACAGAGTGAAGCTTGGTATGTTAAAGGTCACTAATGATTTTTTGTTAACCGTTAGCGAGAAACAGAAGTTGGATGTGAAATTTGTTGATTTGATGACGGTTGGAAATCAAAGTGTGAATGGTGACTTTAAAGTGGATGATAAGGGTGTTTTGAGATTCTGTGGTAGAATTTGTATTCTATATGATTAGGACTTGAAAAAGATGATTTTAGAGGAAGGACACCGAAGTAATTTGAGTATACATCCGGGAGATGTATCAAGATTTGAAGAAGATCTTTTGGTGGTCTGGATTAAAGAGGGATGTGGCTCAGTTTGTTTATGCGTGTTTGACGTGTCAGAAGTCTAAGGTGGAACATCAGAAGCCTAGTGGATTGTTGAAACCATTGGATATTCCCGAGTGGAAATGGGACAACATTTCTATGGACTTTGTGACAGGGTTGCCGAATACACAGAGGGGACATAATGCCATTTGGGTGATTGTAGATAGACTGACTAAATCGGCGCATTTCATTCCGATTGACATCAGTTTTTCTTTGGAGAGGTTGGCTGAGATTTATATCAGTGTGATTGTGAAATTGCATGGTGTTCCGTTGAGTATTGTTTCAGATCGAGATTTGAGGTTTACTTCCAGATTTTGGGAAAGTTTGCAAAAGGCGTTAGGTTCCAAGTTGAGATTGAGTTCTGCTTATCATCCGCAGACGGATGGTCAGACCGAGGAACTATTCAGTCGTTGGAAGATTTGTTGCGGGCTTGTGTTCTTGAGCAAAGTGGTGCTTGGGATAGTTATCTTGCGTTGGTTGAATTCACGTATAACAACAGTTTCCATTCGAGTATTGGAATGGCACCTTTTGAAGCGTTGTATGGAAGAAGATGTCGAACACCTTTGTGTTGGCATGAATCTGGTGAGAGTTCGGTGGTTGGACCTGAGTTGGTGCAACAGACTACGGAAAAGGTGAAACTTATTCGTGAGAAAATGAAGGCTTCTCAGAGTAGGCAAAAGAGTTATCATGATCGAAGGAGGAAAGATCTTGAGTTTCAAGAGGGCGATCATGTATTTTTGAGAGTTACACCGGTGACGGGTGTTGGTCGTGCATTGAAGTCGAAGAAGCTTACTTCTCGGTTTATTGGTCCTTATCAGATATCCGCGAGAGTGGGTACTGTGGCTTATCGGGTGGCGTTGCCGCCGAGTCTTTCGAATTTGCACGATGTGTTCCATGTTTCACAGCTTCGGAAGTATGTTCCGGATCCGTCACATGTGATTCCGATGGATGAGGTGGAGGTAAGGGAGAACCTTTCGGTGGAGGCATTACCAGTGAGAATTTTGGATTGCGAGTTAAAGCGGTTAAGAGGCAAGGATATTGCGCTTGTGAAAGTAGCGTGGGGAGGCACTGCTGAGGGCAATTTGACTTAGGAGTTGGAGAGTCGGATGCGGGAGTCGTATCCGGAGTTGTTCGTCTCAGGTAATATTTTCGAGGACGAAAATTTCTAAGTGGGGGAGAGTTGTAATGCCCCAGTTTTAGTTAGTTTTATTTAATCGAGTCGATTTAATTATTTTTATTATTACATTATTTTATTTTGTACTTTTATTTGATAATATATTATTTTTCGTCGTGAATACGTTTTATCGCGTTTGCAAGATATTTGAGTGAGGGGTAATTTGGTCATTTCACTTTATTTTTCTTAAGTTAGTAAAAATAGAAAATAGAAAGAGAGAAAAATAGAGAGAAAGAAAAAGAGAAGAAGAAAAAGAGAAAGAAGGAAAAGAAGAAAAGAAAAAGAGAGAAAACTTGGGATTTAAGAAATCGATCAACCGACTTTTCAAACACGATTAAATCGGGTAAGGGTGCGAAACTCGATTATCTTATACTTGTGTATGATTATTTATATATGTATTTGGTTGTTTTTTAGTTGAAGTTGAATGTAGAACAAAAACCATAATATGTTGAAATTGTTAGAATTCGATTAAATTGTGTCGGAAATCATGTTTTCAGGTCCCTTATTGTTGATACATGTTAGATATATGTTGTTGTGCTATCTATTGGCAATTTTCTGGCGTTTAGGTGAAAATTGGAGTGGGTTTTGAGTGAATTTCGCAGAAAAAATTATGCAGAAAAATTCTAAGTTTCCTCTGCCGTTACGCGTATCAGGCATGTCCATACGCGTATTGGCTTGGGAAATACGCGTATGGGAGGCGCAAAATGAGGCAATACGCGTAATGAATTCCATTTTTCTCGGCCATCTGCTGAAACACGTAATGGTACGCGTATGAGTTTGGGCAATACGCGTATGGCTCAGGGCAATACGCGTATGGCCAGCAAGGGTGCAAAATGTTGTTTTTTCGCGATTCCTTTTCTTTATACTTCCATAACTTGTGCTCCGATTATCCGTTTTGAACATTCTTGGTATCGTTGGAAAGCTAATAAAATGTACTTTCTTATAAAAATGGTTTTGAGATTGTTGGCCGATTTAATTATGTCGGGAATTGGAAATAGTATCGTTTTGTCGACTTTTGTCGTTGTAATTGGGTGTAATTGAGGTGTATCATGCAATGTGTTGTTGATATGGATATCGTGTGACTTGTGTGCTGTTGTGTGAAGAAAATGAAATGTGTTGTATGTGAGGATATATGCATGATTAGAGATGTGTATATGTGTGCATTTGAATGTCATGAGTCATTCTATGCCAAGCATCATGATATGCATTCTTGGGATGTCGTGTGCCCTTGTGGGGTGTGAGCGATGAATCGATTCCAGAGGGAATCCGCTATAACATCGTGTGCCTTGTAGAAAGAGGTGTGACCGATGATTATAGACGATCGTGTGCCTTATACAAAGAGGTGTGAGCGATCGGGTCGTGTGCCTTATACAAAGAGGTGTGAGCGATCCATAAACGTCGTGTGCCTTATACAAAAGAGGTGTGAGCGACGGGGAACATCGTTTTCCCGACGGGGAGTTACACTAAGTAACAAGCGATGGTTCCAATAGTTCCTTAGTGAACTAATGATGAGATTTATGGATGGATGGTACCGCATTTGCATAGAGTCGTTGTGTTGGTCTCTTTGCATTTGCATAAATCATGAATGGATTGATTTTGTGTGGAATTGTGGATGGAATTGATGAGTTGATATATATATATATATATATATATATATATATATATATATATATATATATATATATGTTATTGATAAATGCATTGAGCTTGATTATATATGCCTTGGTGATGGATGTATGAGATATGCATTGTGTTGTTTTGTGTTTGAATTCTGATATAAGTTGTGGTGAGAAAATTTTACATGTGTATTTTTGGTATTATTATATAATTGTATGCAATTATATTATGATTGTGTTTCTCACCCTTCTGCTGTTTTGAATTCTCTATGTGGCATTGCAGATTAGATGCTGGAGGTCTTTTTGTGAAGCTTAGGTCTTCAGTCTTTTGTCGGTCGGCTCTGATATGTAGCACCGGGTAGTCGGGGAGATCGTTGTGATTTTTGCGTATATGTATATATATCTTTTGGATTGTATATGTATGGATCTGTGTATGTCAGACAGACTTTTTATGTGATATATGTATGAGATTCAGTTGCAGATTTTCCACTTTTATTCTGTATCTGAATTGTGGGTAGTAGGAACTAAGTTCCTCTGTTATTTGCTGTCTGATTGTTGCATATCTTTATGAGCAGGTTTATTGTGTTTTGTCTCAATTGATGTGACGCCTTCGTCTATGCCATGAATGTTTAATTATACTTTGATGAAATTTTTATCTCTTTATTTGATTGGGGGTATAGAATGGGGGTGTTACAGTCGCCATTTTTCTGTAGCTCTGGTTTTTGTGATGCGACCACTACCGCTTTTAGTGCTACTTTCTAATTTCTATATTTATCCTATGAAGCTTAAAAGGAAGGGGAAGATATCTTAAACTAACCCTGCGTGCAAATGTTTTCCTTTACAAATGCGAAGAGATCTGGAATCGGTGGTTGGTTATACAAAGGGAAGTTGTTAACACCCACAGTATCTATAGTAATCTATAGGAACCTTTATTTGCTTATGTTTTTACTGTTGAACTGCTCGGTTGCTTAAATCCATTTGCTGATGATTGGGAAAGTTTCTCCTTTATGAAGATTGAGGATATGTTTTTGTTATTTTTATGGTTTTCTATTGTTTTTGGGAAGGTACTTGACCTAAGGTTTTTGATTAGTGTGCTCGCTAAGATTTCGCAATCTTATGCCTACGTATTCCCATAAAGAGACTTGGGGAAATCAAAGCGTTCATAGTTCCTCCTATTCTATGGGAGGAAATTTGTTTAGTGTCTTGTTTAAAGCCCAAGATTGAAGCTAAATGAGTGTTTATGTCTTGTTTAAAGCCCAAGGTTAAAGCTAAAAGTTTATTTGTGTCTTGTTCAAAGCCCAAGATTGAAGATAAAAGTTTGAATGAGAGAGAATTTGTCATCTCTAAAGGGAGATATCTCACATATTCATCACAAACATTGAAGAATTGATTTATGAGGGAAGGTTCTTTAACTGGGACATGTGGAATCCAGCAATGCCACATCTTCCTTTATAGGAGAATTGAAATGTCATGAAGGAAGAAGCTTTAACTCAGTGTAGAGCAATGCCACTTTTTCCTTTATGAATCTTTCATGCTAAGAGAGGGACATTGACTTGGATGTGTAGAATCAAGAGGTTTACCACTTACATCACTTAGATGAAAGAGAACATCATCCATGATAAAGGAGGGACTCCATCTTGGAATTTGAATCAACAAGTGTGTCATTTACATCAATTATCTGGAAAAAACTTTTGATTTGTTTGTTTTGAAATGTGATGTATAGAGGAGATATCCTCCTATAAAGATGACTCATAGTCTCATCTGTGGGGATGTTAAATTTGTGCCTTGATCAAAGCCCAAGGTTGAAGCTAAAAAAAAGAAGTTTAAAACTGACTTAACTGGGGGAGTATTATATATGTCTTGTACAAAGACCAAGATTAAGGTTGGCTGGGGAAATCATTATATGAAGCCTAAGAGAAGGCTAGGGGAATTTAGGTGGAGATTGACTCTTGCTGAGGAAATTTAATTTCAAGAGAAGGTCTAAACTGCACTGAGGAATCAAAAAGGAAACTAACTCTTGCTTAAGAGAGTTGAATTATTAAATGCCACAAAGGCTTTGATTCTTTTGGGGATTTGTTGATTGTAACCTGACCCTGGCTGGGGATTTTTAAATGAAAACCAAATCTTGTTGAGGATCAGAAGAGACTTAAAGGATGAGTTTGAATGTTTTATAGGTTTTGACTCTCTTGGGGGTTAGTGTATTGATAAAGATGACTAGGATCTATCTTATGCTTTTAGGAAGCCCGAGGGTCCTTGTATGAAGCCCAAGAGAAGGTTGAGGATGCTTCTTAGAAGCCTGTGGGTCCTTGTATGAAGCCTAAGAGGAGGCTAAGGATTGAGACTTTCCAAGTCTAGGAAGAGTTCAAGAAAGGTTTCACCAGGAAATAATTCTTTCTTTGTTGAACTGTTCTAGGGTTAAAGGGGTTAAAGAAGAGGTTTCACCAGGAAATAATCATCTCTTTATTGAAGTGTTTCAAGGTTGAATAAATTGAACAAAGTCCAAGAGGAGGCTGGCTGTATTGGGGAGAAGAATTCCTTTGTACAAGAGGGAACTAGTTGTTTGAACTGAGTTATACTGATTGAAAGGATCCTATTATTTAAACTAGTCTAAAGTGAGGATGATTTAAATGCTAAGAGAAACTTAACAAAATATGTACAAGTATATATACAGATATATGAACAAGTATACAAACAAGTATGAATTGAATTAAGTTGAGAAAGGTGGTGGGTCTTATTCTCAGGATAGATGCCCAAATGTATTGTGATTGATTAGATGCCTTCTTCAAGATTGAATTAGTGTTTTTGAGGAAATTGAAGAAAGTTTTGAAATGATTTTGATCTTAAGTAAGAGAGAAGTAAAGGTGTTGGGTCTTACACTCTAAATAGAGGCCCATATGATTGTTTGTATCTTGTAAAAGCCCAGGATGAATGAGGCTAAAAGATTTTCTATTTACAAAAGAGGGCGTTGGGTCTTACACTCTATCAGATACCCAAATAGTTATTTAAAAAAAGTTTATGTATGAAGGAATGAGACTTACACTCCTAACAGAGGCCCAAATGATGTTGCGAAAACAGTAATCGCAACGTGATTTTAAAAAGCGCGATGGGACTTATACTATAGCAAAGGCCCATGAAGTAGTTTACTTACAAAGAGGGTTGGGTCTTACACTCTAATAAAGACCCAAATATTTTGAAATGAAGTTTTGATAGATAGAATCAAAGTAAAACCCAAATTTCATTTTTTAAAGATAATTTTCAAAGAAAAATCAATAAAAAAAGTATAATTTATTAAATGAATCCATTAATATCCATATGAATATTTAAAATCATTTTGGTTTTAGAAAAAAATCAAGAAAAGAAATCATTTTAAAATATTTAAAACAATTTGAATGACATTTGTGATTAAAAAATCAAGAAAAGAAATCATATTAAAATTATATCAAATAATAATTATTTTTTGTGGATTAAAATAATAGGGTATTTAAATGACATTTGTGAAAAAATTGGGATTAAAAATAACTAATTTGATAGGAAAAATCAAAATTTGAAATTATTTTAAAAGACAATTAAAAATAATATATTAAATAAATTAAAAATATATCAAATACAAAATTTTTTATTTTATTTTTTGGTGAATAAATTATTTAAATATGTGGATGATATTTGTACAAAAATTCATTTTAAAATAATTAAAATTGAATATAGAAAATAATTTTTGAAAATAATATGAAAATATTAAAAATATTTAAAAATTTAAAAATTTGAATTATCGCACGAAGAACATCTTCTTCTTCCTTGTGCCAGACAAATGCAAAATCGATTCTATCTCACTCAACTCGTAATGAAATTGCACGATGTAAACATGAAAATTGCTCGCTTTTGAAAAAGGAACACGATGGTACCGATTAATTTCATTTATTTTAAGTGTGGAGTGAGTTATCAAGTGATGAACAGATGAACCCTAACTTTTGCAAGAACAATGTGAAATCCTATACTTGATTGATACATATCAATTGATTGAGGGAAAACATTCTATATAAGTGCAGAAATATGTTGGTAACTTGAAATGTAAAAAATGATGCATGTTTCATGGAGTTTGGGAAGTTCAAGCTTACATGTGCAAGAGGAAATCGAATCCTAAGTTGTAGGTGCTACAAATATGAAATGATGACATTGATAGCTTCCCTAGACCTCAAGAAATGTGTTGATGTTCTTGGAATTGATTGAAACCTTCTGGATTGATGGGCTCAACTCCAACTGCAACTTGCTTGGGATGAACTATGATCTTGATTAATTTGATGTTACAGATGATGTTTAAGTGTTTGGATCACTCATACATGATGTATATAATGTGTTTAAACCAAAAGTTTTAGCCAAGAAGCTCTGGTTTTGAAAACACGATTCTCACTTTTGAAAATTTTGAAACTTGGAGTGAAAGAAAGAAATGAGAGAAAACAAGTGTTTTATTGTTTTGGGGTGGTTTGAATGATCAGAAATGAATTCTATTTATATGTGAATGAGTTTGTCTTGGCTGAATTGTGATAGCTTGAAGGATAAGAGCTCATTCAATGTTTTTGGCAAGATACCATTACTTTCATGCCAAGGTACATTGTCACTTCTAAGTAGCATTGCCAACTTTTGACCAATTCCACATTCCTCAAATGTTTTATTGTTGTTTATGCATGAATCTTGACTGAGAAGAGTACCTTTGTTGAATGTGCACTATTGCACTTAAATGCACTTTGAATTCAAGGCATATGTGACAAAGCTTCATCATTCCAATTGTGATTTTTCTTGACTCATCACTTGATCTTGCAGGTTTGTGGTGACTCATTCTGATCCATGTTAAATTGGTATGATCATGATCATTACACTTGACTTCAAAATCGTGTAGTGCAAGAAATGACCAAAACTGATTTTGTAAAACAGTTTGCAGTAAGGTGTATTAAGACCCCAATAACCCTTTGCTCAAGTGGAGTTATCTCATGCACTTGGGCTCTTTGGAAAGCTGGGATGATGTACTTTAACTTTGATGTTCACCATTGGACTTGATTCATCTTGGATCATGGTGAAAAATCCCTCCACATTTTGATGTTTTGACTGATCTTACCTTAGGCAGAATTTCACTAAGTGTTGAAGTTCATTTCATACTTTTCTTGATTTTGATCACTTCATAACTTAAAATCCAAGCATTTTTTGACCATAGATCAGTTTTACAATTTTGTAGTATGTGATGAGATCTATCATTTGAGCTTTGGATCTAAAAAAATGGTTACTTGGTTTGGAAGTTATGACTTTTGGAAGTTGGGTACTTGAACACTTTTTTTTTTTCATAACTTAGTGAAATTTTCACTTTCTCAACATTGCCCTTTTTACAAGTCACCTTGATTTCTTGATCAAATCTTGTTCAAATGCAACAATGGATCATGTTTTCTTGTATTATGGCTCATGATGAACATTTTTGGCCAAAAAGTCAAACTTTGACTTTGGGTCTTAAATGAATTTTGTGCAGAGAAACCCTAATTCCTGATTGTCAATAAATGAATGTCCCAAGGTGATTTTAAACTTATGAATGGACTTCAAGGGTACATTTGAGTGTCTTGAATCATATCCCAAGGTTTGAGATCATGTCTTGGCCAAAAGTCAAATGTATGGTTGACTTTTCATCAAAATCCTAATTTGTGGCTCAGATGGATTTGAATTCTTGCATTGTTTATGAATCAAGTTCTTTGAATCAATCCAATCATATGAATGGACTAATATGACATGTTTGAGGTCCTTGAAACATATATTGAGGTCTTGGCTCATACCCAGATGAAAATTTCCCTCTAGAAGCCTTGGTCAACTAAAACCCTAATTTAGTGACACTGATGATCTTGAGGCTTGATCAACTTGGAATGATGTAACATTCTGCTTGATTTTTGATGTTGAGGACCTATTGTCCTTCATGAATGATTGAGAAGCTTGATAAGTTGAAGATCATGTCAATTCCTGATTGATCCTTTGCCTGAACCCTCCGCGGGGCTTAAAAAAACCCTAATTCTTGGTCAAGGTGAACACTCAACAATCTTTGAAAGGATTAGTGAGGTATGAAAGTACATCCATATTATGGTGATGATTTGCACAATGATGTGAAGTCTTAGGGAAAAAATTTAGGGCATGACACAGATGCAAAGAAATATGTTGTCAGCCGTTACTTGAATTATAAGATAATGGATGAAAAGTCTATGGAAGCTCAAAGCCACGAAATTCAGAAGATTGCTTATGAAATCATAATTGAAGGTATGCCCCTTGATGAACAATTTCAGATTGCTGTGATAATTGATAAACTGCCCCTAGTTGGAAAGATTTCAAAAAATTTCTTCGACATAAAACAAAAGAGTTTTCAATTGAGCGTCTGATCACTCACCTCCGAATATCAGAAGGATGAAGTCTTGGTTGTTTCTAAGAACAGAAAGTGATTTGGTTCGGTTCTGAAGCCAATGGGAAAACCATTAAAGAATCAGAACTGCAATACTGTGAACCGAATTAAGATTGGGAATCCCTCAAGGGCCCATCTACTCTGAATACTAGACAACAACCACCAACTCAAAGAAATGACGCTCTGATTTTCACTTGCTTTAATTGTAGAAAACTAGGTCATATGGCTAAGAGATGTAAGAGCAGACCTAAACTTGTTGGCTATAATGCACATGTTAACCTTACTGATGAGAAATTCATTGCTATAATTGGTAAAATCAACATGGTTGGTGGAAGCGATGGTTAGTGGATAGACATTAGCGCCTCTCGTTATGTCTGATATGACAGTGCTATGTTCAAGACATACACGAATGCTGAAGATAAGTGTTGTTAGGAGATGCTCACACCACTGATGGTTTTGGAATTGGAGACGTTGAGCTAAACTTCACCTCAGGAAAGACTTTAATCTTGAAGGACGTCATGCACGTTCGTCAAATTAGGAAGAATCTCGTTTCTGGTTTTATTTTGAATAAGCCAGGGTTTAGTCAATCTATTGGGGCAAATTTGTACACCATCACTAAGAATGGTATTTTTGCGGGAAAAGGGTACGCCACTGATGGCATGTTTAAGTTGAAAGTTAATTTGAATAAAATTTATCCTTCTGTTTACTCTTTGTGTGATTTTAATATTTGGCATGCTAGACTTTGTCACGTTAATAAGCGAGTTATCTCTAATGCATGCAACTTAGGCCTAATCCTTAAATTAAATGTCAATGATACAAATAAATGTGAATATTGTAGTCAAGCTATAATTACTAAGACTTCTCATAAATCAATTATTAAAGAATCTGATCCATTAGATCTTAAACACTCTGATATATGTGAATTAGATGGAACTTTAACTAGAAATAGTAAACGTTATTTCATCACTTTTATTGACGATTGCTCTAATTATACTTATGTATACTTAATGAAGAATAAAAGTGAAGCACTTGACATGTTTAAGATGTATGTAACTGAAATTGAGAATCAACTTAGTAAGAAGGTTAAGAAACTTCGTAGTGATAAGGGGATTGAATACGACTCTGGGTTATTTAATGATTTTTATATTGAACATGGAATTGTACATGAAACGACTACTCCATATTCTCTTGAAATGAATGGTAAAGCGGAAAAAAAGAATAGAACTCTTACTGAACTTATTGTTGCAATTATGATGAATTCTGGTGCTACACCTCACTAGTGGGGGGAAATTTTATTGACTGTTTGCTATGTCCTGAATAGAGTTCCCAAGTCAGAAAGTAAGATCTCACCTTATGAGATATTAAAGAAAAGACAACCAAACTTGTTTTATTTGAGAACTTGGAGTTATCTGACTTATGTCAAAATTTCAGATCCGAAACGAGTTAAACACGCTAGTAGAGCCTATGAATGTGTATTCATTGGGTATGTAGCAAACAGTAAGGCATATAGGTTTTATGACCAGAATGCAAAACTGATCATAAAATCAAATGATGATGAATTCTATGAAGACAAATTTCCCTTCAAATCGAGAAATAGTGGGGACACTCAATCGAGTCACATCCCAGTGATAAGAAGCATAGAAAGCGACGACAATGTAGAAATAGAACTTCGACTAAGTAAAAAAGAGTTGCTAAAGATTATGGGCCCGATTATGCAGCTTATAGTGTAGAAGAAGATCCAATAAATCCTTAAGAAGCCTTGTCATCTCTAGATGCAGATTTATGGCAAGAAGCTATAAATGATTAGATAGAATCTCTAGATTCTAACAAGACCTGGCACTCAGTAGACTTGCCTCCTGGTTGCAAACCAATCAGTTGTAAATGGGTTTTGAAAAAGAAATTAAAACCTGATTGAACTATTGATAAATACAAGGCTCACCTTGTAGCCAAGGGTTTTAGACAAAGAGAAAATATAGATTTCTTCGACACTTTTTCTCTAGTCACTAGAATTACATCCATTAGGGTACTTATTTTAATAGTTGCTATTTATAACTTAATAGTACACCAAATGGGTGTTAAAACTACTATTTTAAATGGTGACTTAGAAGAAAAAAAATCTATATGGAACAACTGGAAGGGTTTATGATCCATGCACAAGAAAACAAGGTCAGTAAGTTAGACAAGTCTCTGTATGGACTAAAACAAGCTCCTAAGCAATGGCATGAAAAGTTTGATAACTTAATGATATCAAATGGGTACAAAGTTAATGAAAGTGACAAATGCGTTTATTACAAATCTAAAAATCGTATTTGCAATATCATATGTCTCTATATAGACGATCTACACATATTTGGATCAAATATCCAGACCATTAATGATGTGAAATCAATGTTGTGCAACGACTTTGATATGAAAGGCCTTGGAGAAGCAAACATGATCATTGGTATCAAGATCACGAGATCCGAACAAGGAATTTCTTTGGACCAGTCACACTATGTGGAGAAGATCTTAAAGAAATATAAATACTTTGACTGTAAACCTACGTGTACATATGATCTAAGTGTGAAACTATTTAAGAACACTGGTGACAGTGTCAGACAAACAGAATATGCGAGCATCATTGGCAGTCTTAGGTATGCCATTGATTATACTAGACCCTACATTGCATATGTCGTATGTCATACCCTAATTTTTACCCCTAAGATCCCACCTCATTTCCATCATTGTCATAACATCAAGCATTTCATGTGTGTGTTTTTTATGCATTACTAATCTCATTGAAAATACAAAAATATGTGTCTTGCTTGCTTTGTTTACAAGTTAGGGTTTTGGCATCAAGCAATTCAAGCAGATGATCAATCAAGGATTTGTGTGATCCTCAACATCTCAAGTTCTCCCACTCATTCATGGTGGTCAAAAGATTCCCTTCATCAATACTCAAGTGCAAGATTGCATCAATACAAGTTCATAAAGCTCCATGATGAAAACTAGTTTGTTCCCTTGTTAGTGTAGAGATTGTTTCAAGGTGGATATTTGTGGTATTTTGGATCTAACTCTAATGTCGACAAGGGTAGTTTCATGGTTCGACATGAGTTGTGCATATTGTAGTCGAATTTTGTTTTAGCATCTTGTCGAAATATGTTAGCTTTGTATTAAGTTAGCATGTCGAATCGGGTCTTACTTGCAAGCCCAATTGTTAAGTTAGTTTGTAGCCTAAGTTAGTTAATAGTCTATAAATAGACTAGTTCTCTCATGTTATTGAGAGAGTTTAATTGTTGGTATTTACTTGTACTCTTTGAACCCTTATTGAGTAAGTAAATAGTAAAACACTTTTAACTCATTCTTATTCTTCTTCTTCCTTCTTCTCTATCTTTTGTAAAACCTAATAGGGTTTCTTGTGTTTGTTTAAGAAACTCAATCTTTTTCTCATATTTTGGTTTGTTCTTGCGACATCAAATCACAATAAAATCCATAGTAGCTATGTCTACAATTGAGGTAGAATACATGGTCGTAGGTGAAGCTGCCAAGAAAGCATTGTGGCTTATAGGGTTAGTGAAAGAGTTGAGTGTTTAGCAAGGTGAAGTGCAATTATATTGTGATAGTCATAGTGCTATCTATTTGGCAAACAATCAAGTGTATCATTCTACGACCAATCATATTGATGTGAGGTTCCACGAGATAAGAGAGTTGGTGGCGTCCAAACAGATACTACCTTCGTTCCTTTTTATAAGAGACAACCCACTTTTTAAGTTCATTGAATAATCAATGTATCTAGTCTATAAACTATCCAAATACATTGATTATTGAATGAACCTAAAAAATAATTTGTCTCTTATATAAAGGAACGGAGGTAATATTACTTAAAAAGATTCACAATTCATAAAATGCGGCTGATATGTTGACCAAGCCAGTCACTAATGATAAGTTCAAATAATGTTTGACCTTGTTACATGTTTCTTGGTGTTAAGTAGGAAATACACACCCCCAATTACTAGGATATAATATTATGCAGTTAATCATCATATGAATTGATATTCGGTAAGGTTGAAATTGTTGATCGTCATTATGTAGTAGATATCATACTGAATTTTATTGCTTTAACAATGTTAACAATTTGATATATAAGTCCATAATTCAAATTATAGTTCAAGCCTTTGATGAAATTGTCATGAAGAAATGAAGAAAAACTTGTTAACTATAACATATTTTGTATTGCCATTTGATGAAATCTTCATTAAAACCAAGACTTCGTTATCAATTAGCATTCCATTGACAATAATTCTAAAATTTTTCAAACCATTTAAATCTTTAAATTTTTATATATATTGTCCTGTATACTGTTGTTTTTACCTTAGTCTCCATTTTTATATCATAATCTTCTTTTTTTTTTTCTTGTGGAATTATGATATTTTCAAAAAATTTAAGTGTCGTGATTTTTTTTATAGTCTGAGTCATTAGATTCGATTGATTTAATAATTATATAATTTTGTTATAGAGATTGATTGATTCAACTGAGTTATTCGATTCAATCTGATATAATCATGCAGTTCGATCAATACCGCAATAGTTCGACCAATGAATCAATGACTTAGTTCCTTCACCAATTTGATGAACTATCCGATTTTTAAGACATTTTTTATGGCCCATAAAAGTTATCTAAATATCACATGTAAGGAACCTTTCACAAGTAATATAAATTAGGTTATAATATATTTATTTTTAAAAAAAATTCAATGGATTAAAGATAACTGAGTACAAGGGGTACTCGAACTCTCACAGAAAAATTAAAAGTTCTTCAAACAAACCACTAGATTACTAAACTAGTCAGAAGGAATACTAAAAGAAAACTGCATATAAGCCTTTCCTAACTAAAACTAAGCAGAGGATTTGATTGAGCAGACTATATCATCAACTGAAGGAGAAGAAAGATAATCAACTCCTCTGCAGTGTGGCATATATGGATTGGCCATAACAATTCAGTTGATTACCATATGCAACTACAAAAATTATACTATAGATTAGTATTTTGTTAATGAAAAAATGATAATACATGAATACATTCACACTTAATAATACTTAATACTTAGATAAGATGATAAGAGATATCTTTCAACTTAAATCAGATATTTTGAATTTAAATTCAACTGTGAACACACATGTTTTAAATTTTTTATAAATGATGAGAGTTTTAGTAATTTTATTCCTCTGACTGCCAAAAATAAATAGTGATTGCCCTCAAATATGTAAGTTCCAATTATATAATTTATGTGCAAAAGATGCTTCATTTTTTGATAATTATAATTCTTTAAGGTAATATTGATTCTTTGACCATCTTTAGAAAAATCTATAGCCTACCAAAAATAATCATTAGTATACTTCACTCTTTGATTTTTCTATTGTGCCTTCACACGTCTATGAGTTGAACAAATATAATAAATTATGTATGAAGTGGGTAGCCATAAAACCATGTGATGAGTAGAACGTGAACCATTCATATTTTAATGACATAATTAAAGAGTGTTCATTTAGTAATAACTACAAAGATATTATGTACTCCCTCTGGTCACTATTATAAACAAAAAAAACACCTTAAATCTTAGTCACTAGTATAAGCAAAAGTTATTAAATTTTAGATTAATTAATGCTTGTATTACTATTATACCCTAAATTTAATTCAAAAGCATTTAATATTAGTAGTTGATTCATTAAATAAACTAAGGATATTATCGTAAATTTTACTTTATTAGTACATGAAATCAAGAAAATTAATTACATTTAACTAACTTTCTTAATACGTGTGAAAGTAGTTATTTTAGCTTATAATTGTGACCGGATGGAGTATTAAATTATGTAATCTAATTACTTAATTAATACAAGATATTTACTAAGTGTCAATTTTAATTTATTTTTATTTTTCTAGAAGTATAGCTGTAACCTTACTGAAAAATCCAATAATGAATTAAGTAATCTTTCACTTATGAGTATTTTTGGGCACTCTAAAAGTAAGATGCCTTTCAATTTCAAAAATATTTTTGAAACTACATGCTCTCATGAAGAATTACATGTGATATATATTTAAATCAAGTATGTTTACTTTGTTTGTTTATAAAGTCATATACACTAATTTTTTATTACTAAACTCATCCTTATTAAGATCTTTAAGTTTTTTTTTTTATGTATAAAAGTTGTAATTATTATTTCAGACAAATTAAAACACATAAATAATTTTATATCAGAAATAAAAAATATCAAACATAAATAAGGTTTATACCAAAATTCAATAAAATTTATATTAAAAAATACTATAAACTAATCAAAATAGCTATAAATCCGTGTTAAAATAATTGTTACTAAATAATTTTTTAAATCATGAATTTATAATTTATAAACTAACTTGTTTAGTTTATAGGAGAAAACAAAAACAAAAATTTATTACTACCTTAATTCATTTTTAATTATCATTCTAGGTTTATTAAGCCCATTCAAAACAATAATAAGTTTTAATATTTTTGAAATATTTGTTTATCCTTTTCTATAATATTGTTAATGGGTTTAATGATAGTAGATTGTTAGTGTAAGACAGTTTTACATATGCAACCAATCAAAATGTTTACAATTGCCATATAATATAAGTATTTTTTAAATAAAAATATATTTTATTCTGATAAATGGTTGTGATTGATTGACAGTGTAAAATATTTTACACTGTCAGTGCATTTCCTTTTTTTTTCATTGTTAATTATTTATAATCATTATGTATATATTTTTTAAAAAATAAAAATAAAAAAACAAATAGGGACAGTACTAACCACATTTGGAGAGCTGTTCAATAGTTGACATTTCTTGATTGAAAATCTCTTTAACTTCAATTCTAACTATTTCTTTTCAAAATTGGATTACTAGCTAACAACATTGCAGTCCATGTTAGTAAGAGTGCAGTTGTTTCATGTCCAGCAAAGAAGAATGTTTTGCATTCATCCATAACTAATTGTAGGTTTAAGTTACCACTCTTTTGAAATTCATCTAAAAGCATTCCCAATAAGAAGTGCTTCTTCCCATTTCCACACAATCTTTTCTACTTTGTATTTTCAATTACTTGATTTCTCTATTATAAGTACTAGAGAAAAACCTATATATTATTTTGAAAAAAAAGTCAAAATATATTATACACTACACACAAAAATACATTTTTTATTCATCTTTTTTTTTATAAGCAAATTCATTAATAAGAGATTAAGGAAATCTCAGACCAAGAAACTACAACCATCAATAGGCACGAAACATTAAAGAAAAAACAAACGGAAACTAAAACCAATTGAACAACCTACACTTCTTGCTATCCTTTAAGCCAAGAATCAACCAATTCCATGAAGAAATTTTGAAATCATTGACAAAATCCTCAACTTATCGTGCTCATTAACAAAAAACCTACTAGCCACCAAATTAGATCTAGAAGGCCATCTAATTAGTGCCAACCTCCAGCTGAAAATCTGAACTTTCGACGGAATGACCGTCTTCCATAGAGAATCCAGAAGAGCTGCACAATCTCTTTGTTAACAGAGGGAGTGTCTAGCAACTTGCAGCAGACGTTCCCATCCTGATCAGAAAAGTTAACAACATTATCCATCAATTCTAGCAAACTCCCAACGCCACTGCTCACCATCCCATTCTCCCAAATCCCTAACAACCAACGCCTTGTTCTGTAGGCCACTAAATAAGGATTATCAAGCTGCAATGAAGAAGAACTCTGGTGCATCTCAGAAGCTAGGTTCTTTCACTACGGTAAAAGAGGGAAAAGAGGGCGCTTTTTTTGCCCTATAAAAGTGCTTACAAGCGCTGTCTAAGCCTGCGCTGTCGTAGGTAAAGACGACACTTTTTTATTTATGAAAAAGCGCTCTCTAAAATGGATCTTTAGACAGCGCTTTTAAAAGCGCTGTCTAAAGTATACGTTTAAAATTAAAAAAAAAAATTTATAAACTTTAGAAAGCGTTTTTTCCTTCAAAAGCGCTATCTAAAGGTGCTTTTAGACAGCGCTGTCTAATGTATACGGAAAATGATTTTTTTATATACCTTTGGAGAGCGCTTTTCCCTAAAAGCGCTCTCTAAATAGGACTTTAAAGAGCGCTTTTTCCTTAAAAGCGCTCTCTAAAGTATACCTATAATTTTATTGATTTTTTCTACGTATAAAAAAATCCCATTTTAGCCATTTTTTTATGCAGAAACCTGCATAGTTTCAAACCAGCATTTCTTATATAATTTCTTGCAACAACAGAATTCATATACATTTCAATAAAATTAACATTCACAAAACTTACAACAGAATTCACAAAATTTACAAAATTCACAAAATTCTTGCAACAACAGAATTCATATACATTAACAGAATTCACAAAATTTACAACAGAATTCTTCTTGCAATAGAATTTTCTTATATTCACAAAACTAAAATTTACATTCACAAAACTATACATTCAAAAAATTCTTCTTAGAAGAAAGAATTCGCACAATTCTTCCGTAATATAATTCAATTGTTTCCTTGTGTAACAAGAACACGCCATATCTTCGAAATACTATATAACAAAACAAAATACGCATTATTTAGTTAAAAATAATAAATTATATGACATATCCGATAAATATTAAAATAAATCCTAAGTTATAAAACCATGCATACCCTAATAGAAATCTCCAATTGTCCCATTTGAATGATTTCTCTCATGAACCTCAAAACGAAGTACCCGCAGTCTATGCCATTACGCTGACGAGGGCACTACACATAGACAAACAAATAAGAAATAATATATAGATGTTTTGTGTTATTAAGTAGCATCACTAATAAGCAATATTGTGAAAATTAATATACCTCCACTTTAACCCATGTAATATTGGTTGATCTAGCCCGTGCTACTCGAGTCTCTCTTTGTGCACGGTATAGTAGTATAGCTCTATAAAAGAAAAACGTAAACTTAGAACAATGTCACAGAAATAATTAGATATACAAATACACATGAATATTTCGAACAATCTCACTTACGTGTCAACCACATCCTTCATATTCTGATATGTGGACCAATCAGTATCCAATGAATTAAGATAATAGACCACTTCTGTTATAGGATTAATGGCAACCAACAACCAGTGTCCACTGTAAAATATAACAAAAGTTTAAATGGATAATTTCTACGCAAAAGATATAAATTAAAGATTAGAATGAAATTATAATGAAAATCTTACCCGTTTCCAGTATTATACGGTAAAAGAAACAGACTTTCTGTGTTGCTGGCCATAAATCGCTCAAGTAAGTGGTCTCTTACTTCAATTGCATTCATACCAATTCTCGGTGCATTAACAAGGCTGCAAGAGAAGAAACGGAATTTGTTTGACAAATCTGTCCCCCGTATGAATTTTTCATACATGCACCTTAAATAAAAACATAATAAACATTAGACTATTATCATTGAAATGTGTAAATAAATTGTTCAACTAAATAAATAATAGATTGATTGGAGTACCAGATGTATGAATGCATAACACCGATGCCTAATTCAGTATAATTGAAAACCTGCTCCATGTCCTCTTTTTCGATTATCTCGGAATGAGGAAAACCAAAAACACCTTCGTCCATGTTGATTTGACGAATAGCACCTTGCATCAAATCTGACATTGCCAAAAGTGTTTCTATACACGTCTGAAAGTGAGGTCTTTTTTCCTTCACGGTCCTTGTAGGAGCCTTTTTCTTGCCGGTCTGTTGTGAAGGTTGAGCAGGAACCTAACAATCATATAAGTTAGGTAAAGTAGAAAATCATGAATTCGGATAATAGAATAACACTTAAAAGCTACCTCTCTGTGTGATTCAACAGACTCGTTTTGCAGCAAAACCCCTTTATTCTTTGCTGCGGGTTTTGTAGGAGTCTAACATTACCCTGTAAAAAAATGTAAGCAATGGTTCAGAATGATTTTCATAATCGTTCAGAATTGACATTTGAATACTAAGAGATTCGTAATGGTTTTCAACATACCTCATCACCTATGGAAATGAGGTTTAACGGCCATGCAACAAACGAACCTATTGCATCCCGCAGCAATGTAACCTCTGAAACCGAGTCTGGTATCGGTAGTAATGCATCCGTATCTAAAGTGATATCAACCGACACTTTCAGATAACCTTGTGGGAGCGGATGATGGTGAAGTAACGCTCCCACAAAGTTATGCACTTTTCCCTTTCCAACCATGCGATAAGTCGGAAACGACAAATACAGCTGGCAAGATGAAATGCCCTGAAGCAATAATAAATATGTAACTGTTAATATGTATAAAGGTCAAATAAAATAAATGTGTTAATTTAATTAAAATAAATATGTGCTAATTACCTCGGGAATTTTATTTGGAGAATTGATACTAGCTTTGTCACTAGCATCTTTCAAACCGGAACCGCGCCTTTCCGCCTCATATCTCTCTTTATCCTGCTGCAATGCTTGGACTTGCGCTTGTAGTGCCATCACAGTTTGCATGATTTCTTGGGTGGTGGGATTTTTTTTCTTTGATTTCTTATACAAGGATGATGGAGTCACACCAAATCCTTTACCTCTCACCCGACCGGGATACTCAGGAACATTTAGTACTCGACTAAGAATGCTCCTGCAATCATCCTCACCTGCGGGTATGGATTTAGATAGATTCTCCTGAAATTCATTGACATATCGAAAATTATTAGCGGGGATTAAAAATTAATTATGATTTAATAAAATTTAAATTAACTTTGAGACATAATGTTATACTTACACATTCTTCATAAACATGCTGAACATCTTCTGTAACAGCTCCACCCTTACCCACACGAGCTTCCTTCCACAAAACATGGTCCGGAAGTGATGATTCTTCACTTTTAGACTCTTCTAACTACACATTTAGTTAAATAATAAGTTCATCAATTATAACACAATAATACAATTAATAAAATCATAGCATTAATATATACTTACCAATTTTTGTTGTAATCGTGCATGTCCCAAACACCCTTTTCTGTATGGATACGCGGGGTTTGATGCTCTTTCGCGATTAATGGCACTCAATTTCTGGATAAAAAATTTTAAGTCATATCAAAACAAACTAATGAAACACATATATAATACAATCAATAGACATGACAAGACAACATTACATTGAATTCTTCGGTTTTCCGTTTGTCTACAAAAATGCCTCATTCTTGTGGTGTAATCACATCCGCATACAACGGTGGAAGTTCTGCTTCAACAAAATTTTTGTTCTCATCCCTAATATATTTGTTTGATAATAAGGCTCTAAACCCTCTGTGTCTCTTTCCGGCCAATTGAAGATAATACTTTTGCCGGCTTTCTTCAATATTAAAGGACCTCTACGAAAAAACATACACATATAAACATAAAGTGTTTTAGTATAAGTAAATTAAAGACTTAATCGTCAACAAAAATCTAATAACATCAATCATATTTGGTAAGTACCTGTATCTCAGTCCATATCTTTTCTTTACCGGCATCCAACGATTTACTCCTCCAATTATCACTAGTGATTGGAATGTGCTGACGGACAAGTGAACCAATGTATGAAGATAACATTGAACCGTTAGGCTCAACTAGTTGGTTCTGGTCACTCCAATGTACATCAAATCTCATCCCTTTATCTCTAGCACGGATGATTCTCTTCATAATGGTTTTTCCTCTTTTTATTTCATGTTCTACATTCGAAGCTTCATTCTGAGCTTCTTGTGTATCTTGTGTCTCGTGGGTGTCTTCCTGGTTATTAGACATTTTACCTGTAAGAAAGAAAAAAAAATAATTAAATGACAAATATAAACTCATAAAGCAAAAGAGTTTCTTACCTAGCCCTTTCATCACACATACTACCAAGAAATATAAACTCATAAAGCAAAAGTGTTTCTTACCAACACCCTCACTTCACTGTTAATGAATACTTACAACTTACAAAGCCTAAGCAAGTTAAAGTGAAAATTGAAAAGGAAAAGAAAAATAATTAATAAACACTGAAATTGATACTTGTTAGTAACAGGTACCAAGTAAATAAACAAACACCCTTATAAAAGAATGATAAGATTCTGAGTTTCTAATTCTAACAAGAAGTTGATACTTGTTAGTAACAGGTACCAAAAGGAGAGGTCAATAGTAATCCTACGCAAAATATTCGAATTTTATCATCATTCTACACAGAAACTCTAGCTTTCACTGCAGGGTCATATTCTATTATATATACCAAACAAGAACAACAATAATAGTTTAAAAATCAAGAGAAATAAATTTATAAACAAAAAACATCAACAAAAATGTTGTTTTACGTTTCTTTTAAAAAAAAGAAGAAGAAGTTGCAGGTGGTGGTAAGAAACACTTTTGCTTTATGACAAGAACGAACAACAACGAACAACAGTAACATGCAAGAACGATTGACAATAACGATGACAAGAACAGCAACAACGAACAATGTTAGAAGTAAGAACAACAACAACAATGTACCTCTTCTTCGTCACGACGGCAGCAGTGAAGTCATGACAATGAATGACGGCAACAGAACGACGGCAGCAGAACGACGGCAACCGCGAATGAACGACGGCAATGGCAAAGGGTTTCAGCAGAGAAGAAAGAGAGCAAGGGTTTCAGCAGAGAAGATAGAGAGCAAGGGTCGAGAGAAGAAAATGAATAGAAGCAGTTTCAGAAAATGAAATGAAATGTGTTTTATATTTTAATTAATAAATGACCTTAGAGGGCGCTTTCCTTAAAAAGCGCTTTCTAAAGTGAGGAGACTTAAAGACCTTAGAGGGCGCTTTTCTTAAAGCGCTTTCTAAGGTTAAACTTTAGACAGCGCTTTTCTAAAGCGCTTTCTAAAGGCTATTTTTAGAAGGCTTATAACAACGCTTTGTCCTTAGAAAGCGCTGTCTAAGGTTTACCTGAAAATGTAAAAAAATATAAAAATGAGTCTGGGGCGAGGGGGATTCGAACCCCAGACTCAAAACATGGCAAACAAACACACAAACCTCCTTGACCAGCGGTACTACGCGCTCATCCATTGTATATACTCACTCCATAAATATATAAAATACGGTGTCAACATATATATTTAAATATATTATTTGAATAATTTTAAATATAATTTAAAATAAATTAAAATATAATTTAATATAATTTAAATATATTAAATATAATTTGATATATTAATATAATTTAAAGTATATTTTAAATTATATATTAATATAATATATATATATTAAATATAATTTAAATAAGTTAAAATGTTTGTATTTAAAACATATATATTTAAATATATTATTTGAATAATTTAAAATATAATTTAGGCTTAAATAATGTTTTCGTCCCTATAAGTTGGCGAGTTTTTGGTTTTCGTCCCTGTATCTTTTTTTTTTGGTTTTAGTCCCTGTATCTTACTTTTTGTTGGTGTTAAGTCCCTACAGAGGTTTCCTGCAGATTTTTCTGTAGATTTTCCTGCTGATTTTCCTATGAATTTTGGTTTTTAGGAAAATCCGCAGAAAAATGCACAGGAAACCTTCGGATTTTCCTGCGAATTTTGACTTTAGGGACTAAACACCAACAAAAAGTAAGATATATGGGCTAAAACCGAAAAAAAAAGATACAGGGACAAAAACCAAAAATACACCAACTTACAAGGACGAAAACATTATTTAAGCCTATAATTTAAAATAAATTAAAATATAATTTAATATAATTTAAATATATTAAATATAATTTGATATATTAATATAATTTAAAGTATATTTTAAATTAATATATTTTAAATTATATATTAATATAATTTATATATATTAAATATAATTTAAATAAGTTAAAATGTTTGTATTTAAAACATATATATTTAAATATATTATTTGAATAATTTAAAATATAATTTAAAATAAATTAAAATATAATTTAATATAATTTAAATATATTAAATATAATTTGATATATTAATATAATTTAAAGTATATTTTAAATTATATATTAATATAATTTATATATATTAAATATAATTTAAATAAGTTAAAATGTTTGTATTTAAAACATATATATTTAAATATATTATTTGAATAATTTAAAGTATAATTTAAAATAAATTAAAATATAATTTAATATAATTTAAATATATTAAATATAATTTGATATATTAATATAATTTAAAGTATATATTTAAATTATATATTTATATAATTTATATATATTAAATATAATTTAAATAAGTTAAAATGTTTGTATTTAAAACATATATATTTAAATATATTATTTGAATAATTTTAAATATAATTTAAAGTAAATTAAAATATAATTTAATATAATTTAAATATATTAAATATAATTTGATATATTAATATAATTTAAAGTATATTTTAAATTAATATAGTTTAAATTATATATATTAAATATAATTTAAATAAGTTAAAATATATAATTTAAATATATTAAATATAATTTGATATATTAATATAATTTAAAATTCCTTTCCCTACCTAAAGGGCGTGGGTTCGACACCCCCCCCCCCCCCCTTTGCCATTTTTTGTGATTCTTGATGTTTTTCAGTATAATTGCTGTCTCTGAAAATGTTTAGAATTGTTTTATATTTTAATTAGTCAATGACTTTAGAGGGCGCTTTTCCTTAGAAAGCGCTTTCTAAAGTGAAAAGAAATTGAGCCCTATTAGAGCGCTTTCCAAGGTGATACCTATAGCAGCGCTTTTTAAAAGCGCTTTCTAAGGTGGCACTCTTTTACATACTTTTACAGCCCTAAAGCCTTTCTTTTAAGGCGCTTTTTTTTAGCGAAATTTTTTTATTCTTTTTAGCAGCGCTTTTGCATAATACCGCTGTCTTTTTGGTGCTGTCTAATCATATTTTTGGCGTAGTGTTTCCTAACTCCAAAGGAGAAAAACATTGAGAAAGTTGAAATTCAGAGAGAGTTTTGTTGCAACCAACAACAAGCAGAGGCAAGCAGAAAAACAATGTTTTGTCTCTGGTTTTTATATCCTTCATCCAAAGCGAATCTGACTTCAATTTACCAACATCGGGGAACGATTGCACCTTACCACCCAGAGCTCCATATCTACTAGTGAAACTCTCCCTCCAGATTTCATTCCCCCCACTATGGAACTTCCTTAACCACTTTGCAAGAAGAGCTCGAATAAAACTACTATCATGTTTTATACCAAGACCTACTATTAATTGAAAATTCCTCCAATAGAATTGAATACCAATGAAGCCGTGCCCACAGAAACTAGAGCAGACTTGCAAAGATTTACCATTCCACATCGTAATTAAGCCTCCAGATCTCCCATCAGAATTAATACCCGACCAATCCATATCCTGGTTACCCCATAAGCTAGAAACCAGGTTGGAGTTCAACTATGTGCTTTTATATTCCTGAATAAGACAAGTACCCGTTCGTCCTCTTGAAATGGTTTGAGATACTCTCCTCCTCTTAAGGGAACTACAACACCCACGAACATTATAAGATACAATATTCATGGTCCACCGGTAGCTACAACCATCTTTCCTTCTCTTCTCATCTTGTCTTCTGAGTCCAACTTCCTAAGCACACTGTCCAGCCCATCAGTGGCATTATCATCTACAATACCCAGTTTCAACAGAGAGTCACGTAATTTCAATGGAACTTCATCTAAAGCTTTACGGCATCTCAAGTTACTTCTAATAATGTCTGTTTCAGAGATAGATTCCCAACATAAAAGAGAAGCACTTGAATCATACGATTTGCTTCTAATAGCTTTTCTTCTAGCCGAAGACCTAACTGAATTTCTATCAGAAGTTTTATCTTGATCTCTCACGGAAGAATGAATGAGGTTAGAGAAATAGGAGTGGGTGTAAGGAATATTGATACTATTGTACACCTCGTGAAGAGGTTTCTTCTTCCTGACCTTGCCCCAGTTTGAGGGTCCAACTAAACCACCAGGTGGGCCTGAAATAGGATTTGGGAGGCCCAATTCCACAACAAGTCTCCCTTATTAAGATTAATATTATCAATCTTGATAATCTGATCTTGTTCAAATCCAACAGGGGTTTCAGGAATAGTTTCTTTTGTTAGGTTGGCCCCTATATTGAGCTCCATACTAGCTGTGCAAGCCACAGGTTGAAAGTCACCTAAAACGCTATCTTCAGACCCAATCGAGGTTGTACGAGTCTCAAAGCTATCACCAACCAAGGAGAATCTTGCAGAGTTTGCTTCATGATTCGGATTAGAAAAGCATCTATTAGAAACGTGTCCCATAGGGGAAGTTTCTATCTCCTCATGCTTGTCTTCCGAACCGCTAAAGTCCCCACTCTCTACCTCTACCTCTGGCTCCCACGCGCCTTCATCTTCTGAAGAAAACAAAGACTGTGCTTCATCTGAATCTATCAATTCATCCACTTCCTCACCAAATGAACACGATCTGCCACTACTAAAATCTTCAGTAACAGATATAGTATATTTGATGTTGTGAACTTCCACCCGGATCTTCATGTTGATAATCACCTCTAAATTAGTTTTGATTAGTAACCTTGCTGCGTCCAGCTTCGACTTGTTTCTTGTATTCTTATCACATTGAAAGTAAGTTCCCATCGGGGAGGCAACAAGGTTGAAATTCGTCTCACTCCAAGCAAAACAGGGTAAACCATAACAGTTTATCCACACAAATCTATCAGTGTCAATTACCTCAGGTGACCACAAACGAATTTCACGAAACCAAATGTCCAACCATTCATTAGCTTCAGTGACAAAAACTTCCATGTCTCCCCCTGATGTGTCTTCTAAAAGACACATAGATGCACCAAGGGGAGTAACCTTGATATTGAAATGACCTTCTTCGTTGAAATTTCTTTGTATGTTGAAAGCGTTCCCGTCTTCCATCACCACACCAACTCTCATACGATTCATCTTCTCCCAGTTGATGCTATCTTCCTCCACCAGAATACACTTATCACTATCCTTCTCTACCCTATTTCTGAAACGATCAGGATAACTCACCACTTTGGAATAAGATATCTCAGGGTTGGAGAAGCTCCTAATTCTAACAGGTATTGAAAAGATCTCATTCTTCTTTGTAAGGTTCTTACCAGGAAGCTTCGAATGGGTGTCCATGTTAAATCTCGGGATATTAGCGAAAATATTCTTACCTTCGATCACGATACTATCAAGGTTACAAGCCAAAATGCGAGGGTCATGAACTTTCCTGAATTTCACAAAACCGAATCGTCTTCCTCATTTGCTCCTTCTTGCGGAAATGAAAACTTCGGAGATTACACCATGTACCTTGAAAATCTCGAACAAATCTTTAGCGTTCATACTCTCAGGGAATTCTGTAACATAGAATGAGGTCGTAATTTCTCCAATAGGTGCTCCTTTACCTTTGTTTTCCTTCCACACTGAAAATCCGCCATTGATGTTTTGCTACTTCCTATTGATCTTCTCCCAACTCATCGAAACACATGCAATAAGAACTAAGTACTAATTCTTCTCCTTCAGCTCGAACACAAGAAATCCTACCCAAAGTGAGAACTAAGATGAAACCTAGTTGGAAGAACTGACTCTTGATTGAGCTTGATGCTTTCAACTTGTACATAAATACATTACAAAACCACTAACAATTCACTATTTAGATTCAAGTTCAAGAAAATGATAGACTGGCCAAAACTCAACTTGCTTAGCTCCTTGAAAAGATCCAATCCAAAACAAGCATAGAGCTCTAAAGCAAGGCAGCTGAGCACCAGGAACCTCAAACCAGATCAACCCTTCTCCTCACACCCACCAGACCAGAAGGGATAATACCATTAGTCTAACCAAAGAACAAACCCAAATTTTTTTAATGAATTTAAGATGTGTGTTTCACTTATTTAAACATTGCGTATTTCCACGGCAGGCGCCGGAGGAATTTCATAGGATCAATTAATTTTGAGCATGGTTTGCACACACTATGCCACGGAAGGGAAAAGATAGCGCTTTTTTTGGTTTTTAATAGCGCTTAAAAGCGCTGCCTAATATGGCGCTGCTATAGGTAAAGACAGCATTTTTGTTTTATGCAAAAGTGCTGCCTTATGTAGGCCTTTAGTAACGCTTCTTCTTGAAAAACGCTTTCTAAAGTAGGCCTTTAGCAGCACTTTTTCTGGCCTTTTATGCTTTCTATTGGCATTTTTAGGCAGCGCTTTTTCATACCCCAAATATAAAGTCTCAGAAAACATAAAGGTAAAAAAATAACGCTTGGTATATCATGATCGACCACTCTAAGTCATCTTTTTAAGTACTCGAGGGGCTAGCATATACCTAAAAGGGTAATTCCTTAAAGGAGGAAAAATGACATATTATATAAAATGTCTCAGATGAGCCAAAACATTGTACAATACAATTAAAAAGTGAGCCTGAAGGCCAGAAAAATCACTAACACCCATATAAGGGGACAATCAAAACAACAACAAAATACAATTTCCCCTTTAGAAGCTAATCGCTCTCTCTCCCGCCTCCTGGATAAAGAAAATTGAACCAGTCTTCATCCCAGTCCTCATCAACATCTGCACCAAAATCACGTTTTAGAGCGCAGTCTTTTGTGAGGGATTTCATCTTTGTCACAAATTTCTTCCCGGACAAGGTTGCTCTGATTGATGATGCAGCAGATATTGCAACATTTGGACCGTCCTTCTTCATTTTCTCGGTCACCTTCTTGGTCGGAGAGTTTTTTGAGGAAGTGCTCATGATAAAGTATTGCGCAGTTCACAAGTAACCCATTTATATAGCAAATTCAATAAGTTAATAACACCTCAGACAACTACATCATTATATTCTACACAGTTCATACTATAAACAACAAGGAAATGCAACCAGAATTTGCACATTCAATTCAGAACTCAAAAACAAGTAGCAACATGATAATATGCAATCTGATCAAACATCGGAACCAATACTTTGAAACCCGGGCAGCGGTGACGCAATTGTTTGAAACACGTACAAAACCAATCCGGAAACAAGCAAACTCAACCGTAATAGTCCGTAAATGACCAAAAAGACTCAAACATATATCATGCAAAAATGTACACATCAAATGGAGTCGAATAGCATTAAATTCAAAAATAGGCTCACAAATCATCGGAACGGAATCGCATGAAAATCGCACGATAGCCTACAAACATGCCAACGGACTCAAAAAACTATATGGCTCGAATTAAATCCAACTGGAAGTACCATTTTCGTGCACGGGGCAGCAACTATTTCACATGAAAAATCGGCTAAAAAATGCATGAATCTTGCACGGATGTCAAGCATGACAATTCACAACAAAAGTGTCGGTGTCAAGCATGAAATACAATTCCAAAAGTTGATGGAATTCTAATTTGAATTGAAGATTTAGTATTGAAAGAAAGTGAATCACATTTCTATCCAAACTACAATTCCATCATCTCATGAATTAGCAACAAGTAGTAACCAAAAGAGGCTTCGACATGCACAAGTTAGTAGCTCTTCAAGAATAAAAAATTCACAATCTAATTCTCAAACAACTTCACAATCTCGAAATAAATAAAAAATTATAGGATTCAACACAATTAGCACAATTAGCACCAATTCAAGAATCCAAATCTCAACACAATTATTATCATAATTCTTGAGTTCAAAAATTCACTTAAGTATTTTATCAAACACTTAGTCTGCACAAATATCACTATTTATCATCTTCAACTTTACTACAACAACAATTTCAAAATCAAATTCAAACAACAACCACATCAACACTAATTCACCAAATCGACAACAACCACATCAACACTTTGATACTCATTCAAACTACATTCAAACTAACACATTCAAACTAAAAACAAAACAAAAACAAAACAAGATGCTCAAGAATAAACCCTCAAGAACAAACAAAAGAAACTATATAGCAAGCTCAAGAACATTAAATAATCACTGAAACTCAAGAACAAATAAAAGAAACAGTGACACTCACGGAGGAATGCCGGTCGGAGAAGGGAGATACGAACAGAGGAACAGTTCCGGTCGGAGAAGACGGACAGAGGAACGCCGGTTGGAGAAGACGAACAGAGGAACAATGCGGAGAGAGAAGTCGCAAGAGAGGGGGAGACACGGCGGAGGGAGAAGTCGCGAGAGAGAGGGAGAAAGAAAACAAATGATTAGGGCGTTGTGAAATAATGAAAAGTTTTTTAATATTTATGAAATAATAACATATGGCAGCGCTTTTGGAAAGCGCTTTCTTATGTATTAGCTTTAGCAGCGCTTTTTCTCTAAAAGTGCTTTCTTTTTAATTGCCTATAGCAGCGCTTTCTAATGTGCGACCTATGTAAGGCATTTAGCAGCGCTTTTTAAAAGTGCTTTCTAAATTGTGCCTTTAGCAGCGCTTTCCTAAAAGCGCTTTCTAAGGTGTCACATTTGTATGGCTTTTAGCAGCGCTTTTAGGAAGCGCTTTCTAAAGTAGGCCTTTAGGCAGTGCTATTTTTCAGCGTGTTCTTTTTAACACATATAGCAGCACTTTTGATAAAAAGCGTTGTCTATGTGGTGCTGCCAAAAAGAAATTTTGGCGTAGTGACACTTCGGTTAAAGATGTCAAGGAGGAGGTTTGAAGGTATTTTTCAAATAAATTCATAGAGCCTGATGTACCACCCGATTTATTTTAATTATTTTTCGTAATTAGAATTATATGATGTTGTGTATATGTGTATGACTATGTTGTTTTGGTTGAGGTTGGGTTGCCCTTAGTATAGGGTAGTGATCTTAGAATTATAGAGAATGAGGTATCGGAGGGTGTATGACCAATTATGTAGAGATGTGTGGTGTGGTTAGTAAGTAATTATTAGTTTAAATAATTTAGTTTAAATAATTTAGTTGAAATTATTTAGATTTAAAATAATTAGTTTAATTATTTTATTTATTTAAAATTGGATAATATGAGTGGAGAGATGATAAGGGCAAGGTAGTCCATTCATGAGGATTACTAAGGGTAAAGAAGGAAAAACATATTAGGGGTCTAAGGGTTATAGTAGGAAAAAGAAGAAATTGGAAAAGGGAGAATCATTTTGTGGTGATCGATCGTATTCTGAAGAAAAGAGGAAAAGGTAAAGGGAAGCAGAGCTATGGCTTAGAAAGCATCTGAAGAATCTTCATCTAAGGTAAGGGTGGGGTTCTTTAATCTCTTAAGGGTTGTATAATATATGTGTGAGGGTAGGTAAACCTTTAGCATCATCCCTATATGTTATTTGTGTCGATTTGAATTGGGATTGTCGCGTGTCGGAGGTTTTGATAAGAGAATAAAATGCATGAACTAACCGATTGAAATGTGAACTATATGTTTCTAATTGGTTGTGTGAAAATATGTGAATTGATGTGCAGTTTTTGGACTGATTGTGAGCGAAATCGTAGAAGAATTGGGGTCTGACTCGTGCAGAATCGCAATCGCAGGATTGCTGATTCGCACAGTTTAGTCGGGCGAATGGTGGGTTTCGCCGGGAAAATATGAATTTGTTGGTAGGTCGCCAGGAAAACTGAGGGGCGAGTGAGAAGATGAAAATAGGGGTTGTTGGAATTTGTATGGTGAAAGAAATTCGCTTCTGCTCCATCGGGCGAGCATCAAGCGAGCAGAGCTGAGACGAACAGAACTTTTTAAAACTTTAAAAATTTGTATCTTTTGATCCGTATGACCGTTTTAGTCGCCGTTCGAAGCGTTGGAAAGCTGGTTTCACATACTTTTTATAAAAATCAATTTCAATACCAGAATTCCAACCCTTTGATGCATTAATTGGGTTTTTGTGTATGTTGTTATGTGTTGTAAGTTGAAATGATGAATTCGGTGGTGTGTATACCTGTATGGTTGTGGATTGCTGTTGTTGCATGTGTGACAGGTATGGGCTGCGTGTTGAATAATTGTAGTATGATGTATCGATGCATTCATAGTCTTATTCAATTAGTTGTCGTTGTATGTTGTCATTGTATGCATGCCATATTGCATAAGTTGTGCGATAAGCCGTGTGCCCATGTGGGTTGTGTGCGTCTTATCGGGATTCTCTGATAAAGAATTGTGTTATTGTCGTTGTTGTTGTTGAGGTGATCGTGTGCCTATGTGGGGTGTGAACGATCACGGATGTCGTGTACCCATGTGGGGTGTGAGCGACTGTTATGGAAATTTCGACGGGAATTATGATCATGAAACAGGGATCGAATTGGTACCACATGCATGGAGTCAAGTCGTGGGTCTCAGTGCATTGCATCGTGTTGTGTGGATTGTCTGGTCATGTGGAAAATGCTATTTGCGCTGATGTTGTAATGATAAGGTGGATTGTGTAATGTTTTATGCTTTCATATTTATATTATGCATTTCTTATGTTGATTGAGAATCTCACCCCTTCGATTTGAATGTTACCTCTACGTAGGTAACGTGCAGATAAGCAGGAATAGTGCGGAGTTGAAGTTAGTGAAGATGGAGTCTTCTCTTTTATTTTGTTGAGTCGGGTCTGCTCTGATTATAACACTGGGTTTCAGAACGCTTTTCATTATTTATTTCATTGTTTGTCATCGCTTTATGTATTTGATGTTGATTACGTGGCACTAAGTATGTTATGTTTCAGTTGAATTTCCGATGCCATATGAAAAGATTAATTATGTATGGTTTTTCTGATGTTATCTTCGTGTTATCTATAGTATGCATGAGAAGGTGTTTGTCGAATGTAGCACCCTAACTGATTGTATGTTTATTTTACTCTGATATTTTATCATTAATTGTCATGGGGGATTAGGCTATTACATAGTGGTATCAGAGTCTGGTTGGTCAGTCCGGCCAAGTTGTCGAGTCGTTGTCGTGTGACTGCTAATTGATGTCGATGTCGTTTCCTTAACCATTGTGTTCTGTTGTTGGTGTGTAACAAATTTAGAATGGCTGGAAGGAACGATGCTGCTGCCTTGCAGGCTGTTGCTTAGGCGGTACAGAACCCGCCTCATGCTAGTGAGAATGACGAGTTTCAAAAGAACAGACCACCTACCTTCAAGGTAAGATATGATCTGGATGGAGCGCAAGCTTGGCTCAAAGGAGATCGAGAGAATCTTTCGGGTTATGGAATGTCCTGAAGCACAGAAGGTGCGGTTAGGTACTCACATGCTGGCTGAGGAAGCTGATGATTGGTGGGTTAGCACTCGTCAACTGTTGGGGGCAATTGGAGAGGCAATCACTTGGGCTGTGTTCAGTAGAGAGTTCTTGAGGAAATATTTTCTTGAAGATGTCTGAGGAAAGAAAGAGATCGAGTTTTTGGAACTGAAGCAGGGTAACATGACTGTTACGGAGTATGCTGCCAAATTCTGAGATCTGGCTAAGTTTTACCCTCACTACAGTGCGGAAACTGTTGAGTTCTCAAAGTCTGTCAAGTTTGAGAACGGATTGAGGCCTGAGATCAAACAGGCGATTGGTTATCTGCGAATCCAAAGGTTTCCAGATTTGGTGGACTGTTGTAGGATCATTGAAGAAGACAACAAGGCTTGATCGGTTCACTACAAAGGGCTGGCCGAGAGGAGGGGAAAGCAATTGATGAACCGTGGGAAGCCTTATGTAGCTCCAGCTGAGAAGGGCAAACAAAAACACGCTGATGGAAAGAAGCCGAGTGGGGGAGGTGCCCCTGCTCCTCTTAAGTGTTACAAGTGTGGTGAGTTAGGTCATCGTGTCAGTGAGTGCATAAGCGATGTGAAGAAATGCTTCAAGTGTGGATAGGCTGGGCATTTGATTGTTGACTGCAGAGTTAATGTGGTGACTTGTTACAACTGTGGAGAACAGGGCCATATTAGTACCCGTTGCCAAAAACCAAAGCAAGCTGCGATTGGAGGAAAGGTGTTCGCTTTGACAGGGAGTCAGACTTCCAGTGATGAAAGGCTGATCAGAGGTACATGTTATATTAATAATATGCCTTTGATTGCTATTATTGATACTGGTGCTACTCATTCTTTTATTGCTGCTGATTGTGTGAGAATGCTAGGCCTTTGATAAGGAATTTGGCGTGGATCTGATTTGCCTACCGTTGGAAGGTCTTGATGTGATCTTGGGTATGTACTGGTTGGAGTTCAATCACGTTCATATTAACTGTTTTAACAAGTCGGTGCAATTTCTTGCTCTTGAGGAAGAAGAAGAAGATGGTTTTCTATCTGCTAGAGATTTGAGAGAGCTCTTAAAGGAAGAAGCTCAGGTGCTTGCATTGTTTGCATCTTTGTAAGTGGAGAGTGAGTCGGTGATTAATGATTTGCGAGTAGTGCGTGAATTTCCTGAAGTGTTTCCGGATGATATTGTTGATGTACCGCCAGAGAGAGAATTAGAGTTTACTATTGATCTTATCCCTAGTACCAGACCTATTTCTATGGCACCATACAGGATGTCGGCATCAGAATTAATAGAGTTAAAGAAGCAAGTGAAAGAGTTGTTAGAGAAGAAATTTGTGAGGCCAAGTGTATCGCCTTGGGGAGCTCTAGTGTTGTTGGTAAAGAAAAAGGATGGCAGTATGAGGTTATGTATCGACTACAGACAATTGAATAAAGTGACGATTAAGAAAAAATATCTGCTTCCAAGAATAGATGATTTGATAGATCAGTTAGTCGGTGCCCGTATATTTAGCAAGATTGACTTGAGGCCGGGTTATCATCAGATACGGGTAAATGATGAAGATATTCAGAAAACGGCTTTCAGAACCCGATATGGACATTATGAGTATGTGATGATGTCGTTCGAAGTTACTAAAGCACCTGGTGTATTCATGGAGAATATAAATCGTATTTTCATGCTTACTTGATCAATTTGTGGTTGTCTTTATTGACGATATTCTAATATATTCTAAGTCAGAAGAAGAACATGCTGAGCATTTACTGATCGTGCTACAAGTGTTGAAAGAGAAGAAGCTCTATGCTAAGTTGTCTAAGTGAGAATTCTGGTTGAGAGAGGTAAGTTTTCTTGGTCATGTCATTTTAGGTGATTGCATTGTTGTGGATCCATCCAAGGTAGATGCAGTTCTATAATGGGAGGCTCCAAAGTCGGTAACTGAGATTAGAAGCTTTTTGGGCATGGCTGGTTATTATCGAAGGTTTATTGACGGATTTTCGAAGTTGGAACTTCCATTGACTCAGTTGACTTGTAAAGGTAAGGCGTTTGTGTGGGATGTCCACTGTGAGAAGAGTTTCATTGAGCTAAAGAAGAGGTTGACCACAACTCTAGTTTTAATTCTACCCAAACCAGATGAACCATTTGTGGTGTATTGTGATGCTTCTTTGATGGGTTTAGGAGGTGTGTTGATGCAGGATGGTAAGGTTGTGGCTTATGCTTCACGACAGTTAAGGTCCATGAGAGGAATTATCCAACTTATGATTTGGAATTAGCTGCAATGGTATTCCTACTAAAAATTTGGAGGCACTATCTTTATGGTTCCAGATTTGAAGTTATAGTGATCATAAGAGCTTAAGATATCTGTTTGATCAGAGGGAGTTGAATATGAGACAAAGAAGGTGGTTAGAATTCTTAAAGGATTATGACTTCGGCTTGAACTATCATCCTGGTATCTCTAATGTCGTGGCTGATGCTTTGAGTCTGAAGTCCTTGCATATGTCGACTATGATGGTTAGAGAGTTGGAATTAATTGACCAGTTTAGAGATATGAGTTTGGTTTGCGAATAGACACCGCATAGTGTGATGTTGGGCATGCTGAAGATCAACAATGAATTTCTTAATAGCATCAGAGAGGGTCAGAAGTTGTATGTGAAACTGGTGGATTTGATTATTAAAAATGAACAAGCGGAAAGTAACGAATTCAAAGTGGATGAACAAGGTGTGTTGATGTTCTGTGATAGGATTTGTAGTCCTGATGACCCTGAGTTGAAAAGAATGATTCTAGAAGAAGGTCATAGGAGTAGCTTGAGTTTCCATCCAGGATCCACAAAGATGTATCAAGACTTGAAGAAGATATTTTGGTGACCTGGCTTGAAACGTGATGTGGCTAAGTTTTATATGCTTGCTTGACTTGTCAGAAGTCGAACGTGAAACATCAGAAACCTGCTGGTTTGATGCCACCGTTAGATATTCCAGAGTGGAAGTGGGACAAAATTTCTATGGATTTTGTGACTGGGTTGCCTAATACGCCAAGGGGGCATGATTCCACCTGGGTAGTAGTGGATAGACTGACGAAATCGACACATTTCATTCTGATTAATATCAGTTTTCCTTTGTAGAAGCTGGCAGCAATTTATATTCTGGTGATTGTGAAGTTGCATGGAGTCCTGTTGAGTATTGTGTCGGATAGAGATCCAAGGTTCACTTCCATGTTTTGGGAGAGTTTGCAAGAAGCTTTGAGATCAAAACTGAGGTTGAGTTCGGCCTATCATCCGCAGACGGATGGACAGACATAGGGGACTATACAATCTTTGGAGGATTTGTTGAGTGCTTGTGTGCTTGAACAAGGAGGTGCTTAGGATAGCCATTTTCCGCTGATTGAGTTCACTTATAATAACAGTTATCATTCCAGTATCGGAATGGCGCCTTTTGAAGCATTGTATGGTCGGAGGTGTCGGACGCCTTTGTGTTGGCATGAAGCTGGTGAGAGTGTAGTACTTGGACCTGAGATTGTTCAGCAGACTACAGAAAAGGTGAAGCTGATTCGGGAGAAGATGAAAGCTTCGCAGAGCAGGCAGAAGAGTTACCATGATAAGAGGAGGAAAGATCTTGAGTTCTAAGAAGGAGACCATGTGTTTTTGAGAGTCACCCCGGTGACCGGTGTTGGACGTGCATTGAAGTCGAGGAAGCTTACTCCTCGGTTTATTGGTCCGTATCAGATTTCTGCAAGAGTTAGACCTGTTGCCTACAAAGTGGTGTTGCCGCCCAATTTGTCGAATCTACATGATGTGTTCCATGTGTTATAGCTTCAGAAGTATATTCCAGATCCGTCGCATGTGATTCCGATGGATAATGTGGAAGTAAGGGATAACCTTACGGTTGAGGCCTTACCAATACGAATTGAAGACCGTGAGGTAAAGCAAGTGAGGGGTAAAGAGATCACCCTTGTGAAGGTAGTGTGGGGAGGCGCTGCCAGAGGGAATATGACTTGGGAATTAGAGAATAGGATGCGAGCGTCGTATCCAGAGTTATTCGTATGAGGTAAATTTTCGAGGACGAAAATATTCTAAGTGGGGGAGAGTTGTAACACCCCGATTTATTTTAATTATTTTTCATAATTTAAATTATATGATGTTGTGCATATGTGTATGACTATGTGTGTTTTGGTTGAGGTTGGGTTGCTCTTAGTATAGGGTAGTGATCTTAGAATTGTAGAGAATGAGGTATCGGAGGGTGTGTGACCAATTATGTAGAGATATGTGGTGTGGTTAGTAAGTAATTATTATTTTAAATAATTTAGTTAGAATTATTTAGATTTAAAATAATTAGTTTAATTGTTTTATTTATTTAAAATTGGATAACATGAGTGGAGAGATGATAAGGGCAAGGTGGTCCATTCATGAGGATTAGTAAGGGTAAAGAAGGAAAAACATATTAGGGGTCTAAGGGTTATAGTAGGAAAAAGAAGAAATTGGAAAAGAGAGAATCATTTTGTGGCGATCAATCATATTCTGAAGAAAAGAGGAAAAGGGAAAGGGAAGCAGAGCTAGGGCTTAGAAAGCATCTGAAGAATCTTCATCTAAGGTAAGGGTGGGGTTTTTTAATCTCTTAAGGGTGGTATAATGTATGTATGAGGGTAGGTAAACCTTTAGCATCATCCCTATGTGTTATTTGTGTTGATTTGAATTGGGATTGTCGCGTGTCGGAGCTTTTGATAAGAGAATAAAATGCATGAACTAACCGATTGAAATGTGAATTATATGTTTCTAATTGGTTGTGTGAAAATTTGTGAATTGATGTGCAATTTTAGGACTGATTGTGAGCGAAATCGTAGAAGAATTAGGGTCTGACTCGTGCAGAATCGTAATCTCAAGATTGCTGATTCGCACAGTTTCGCCGGGTGAATGGTGGGTTTCACCGGGCGAATATGAATTCGCTGGTAGGTCGCCAGGTGAACTGAGGGGCGAGTGAGAAGATGAAAATATGGGTTGCTGGAATTTGTATGATGAAAGAAATTCGTTTCTGCTCCACCGGGTGAGCATGAGGCGAAAAGGGAATTCTTCGGGCGAAAGAGGAGTTCGTCAAGCGAACAGGATTTCGCTGGTGCCTCGCTGGACGAGCATCAAGCGAGCAGAGCTGAGACGAACAGAAATTTCTAAAACTTTAAAAATTCATATCTTTTGATCCGTATGACAGTTTCAGTCGCTGTTCGAAGTGTTGGAAAGATGGTTTCACATACTTTTTATAAAAATCAATTTCAATACCAGAATTACAACCCTTTGACACGTTAATTGGGTTTTTGTGTATGTTGTTATGTGTTGTAAGTTGAAATGATGAATTCAGTGGTGTGTATGCGTGTATGGTTGTGGATTGCAGTTGTTGCATGTGTGACAGGTATGGGCTGCGTGTTGAATAGCTGTAGTATGATGTATCGATGGATTGATAGTCATATGCAATTAGTTGTCATTGTATGTTGTCGTTATATGCATGCCATGTTGCATAAGTTGTGCGATAAGTCGTGTGCCCATGTGGGATGTGAGCGTCTTATCAGGATTCTCTGATAAAGAATTATGTTGTTGTTGTTGTTGTTGTTGAGGTGATCGTGTGCCCATGTGGGGTATGAGCGATCACGGATGTTGTGTGCGCATGTGGGGTGTGAGCGACTGTTATGGAAATTCCGACGGGAATTATGATCATGAAACAGGGATCGAATTGGTACGACATGCATGAAGTCAAGTCGTGGGTCTCATTGCATTGCATCGTGTTGTGTGGATAGTTTTCTCGTGTGGAAAATGCTATTTATGCTGATGTTGTAATGATAGGGTGGATTATGTAATGTTTTATGCTTTCATATTTATATTATGCATTTCTTATGTTGATTGAGAATCTCACCCCTTCTATTTGAATGTTACCTCTATGTAGGCAATGTGCAGATAAGCAGGAATAGTGCGGAGTTGAAGTTAGTGAAGATGGAGCCTTCTCTTTTATTTCGTTGAGTCGCGTATGCTCTGATTGTAACACTGGGTTTCAGAATGTTTGTCGTTTTTTATTTCATTGTTTGTCGCCACTTTATGTATTTGATGATATGTGGCACTAAGTATGTTATGTTTCAGTTGAATTTCCGCTGCCATATGAAAAGATTAATTATGTATGGTTTTCTTGATGTTATCTCTGTGCTATCTATAGTATGCATGAGCAGGTGTTTGTTGAATGTAGCACCCTAATTGATTGTATGTTTGTTTTACTCTGACATTTTATCATTAACTGTCGCGGGGGATTAGGGTGTTACACCTGACACAAGCATACCTTCGATGGATGGTGTTGATTTCGAGTGTATCTCTGAGAAGGATCTTGCCAGTCTCGAAGGGGAATTTTCGGAAGCAAAAATTAAGGATGTAGTTTAGAGTTGCGAGGGGTCGAGGTGTCCTGGTCCGGACGAGTTAAGTTTCACTTTTATAAGAAGGTTTTGGTAATTGCTGAAGGAGGATATATTGAGATTCCTCAACGATTTCCACAGCAAAGCAAATCTTTCGAAGGCGTTTATTTCTGTGTTTCTGACTTTGGTCCCTAAGAAGTTAGCTCCGGACAGTTTGGACGACTACAGGCCTATCTGTCTTGTGGGAAGTCTCTATAAGATTCTGAGCAAAATTCTGTCTAGCAGATTGAAAAATGTTCTGAACCCTCTAATTTCTACATGTCAAACAGTTTTTTTACCGGGCAGGCAACTTCTTGATGAAGTCCTTGTGGATAATGAATTAGTAGATTATGTGACTCGGGAAAAAAGGAATGTCTCTTGTTTAAGGTAGATTTCGAAAAAGCTTACGACATGGTGAATTGGGACTTTTTAAGGTACATGTTGAGGAGAATGGGGTTTGGTTCTGTTTGGTTTAAATGGATGGAACTTATGGTCTTTTCGAGTCAAATGTCAGTTTTAGTCAATGGAAGCCCAACGAAAGATTTCATGGTCGAGAGAGGATTACGGCTAGGCGACCCTATTTCCCCTCTTGTTTTTGTTATAATGGCTGAAGGTTTAGCAGGTTTGGTTAGGAAAACAACCGAAATTGGTGATTACAAGGGTATCTTTATCCAAGGGCTTTGTAAAGTTGAGTTACTCCAATTTGCGGATGACACACTGTTTCTGGGGGAAGGAAGCTGGAAGAATGTTTGGGAAGTCAACTCGTTATTGCGTGCTTTCTAGTTAGTGTCAGGTTTACGGGTAACTTTCCACAAAAGTAGGGTGATCGGAATCAACTTGAATAACAATTTCTTGTTGGCAGCTGCAAACTTCCTTTCTTGCAAGGTGGAGGCTAATGAGTTTTCTTTTCTTGGTATCATTATTGGTTCTAACCCTAGGAGAGTTAGTTCCTGGAATTCTTTGGTTGCGAAAGTTAGGGCGAGGTTGTCTAGTTGGAAAGGGAGAATGATATCCATTGGCGGGAGAATCACGTTATTAAAATCTGTTTTGGGTAGTTTGTCTATTTTCACTTTAGCATTTTTCAAAGCCCCTGTTTCTGTTAGGAAAGAGATCAATTGCATTCGTAACAGATTCCTATGGTCGGGAACGGAAGAGAACAAGAAGATCTATTGGGTTACTTGGGATGATACTTGTAAACCTTTCAAAGAATGAGGTTTAGGGGTGAATAAGATTGAGGAGGTTAATATCGTGATTTTGTTAAAATGGAAGTGGAGAATTATGACGAAAAATGATTCATTGTGGTTGGATGTTCTTAAGGCGAAATACGATGACATAAGGAAAAAGGTCAGGGAGAGCGGTAACTCTACTGTGGCGAACTACGAATCTACATGCTGGAAAGATTTGTTGCAGATTGATGGGGTGGAAGAAGGCTATTCTAGTTTCTTTTGGAATAATATTGATTTCAAATTAGGTAACGGTTCTTCGGTTTCATTTTGGTCTGATAAATGGAACTCTGTTGGTGTGCTACAGGAAAGGTTCCCTGAATTTTACTTGGCAAGTAGCAACAACGAGGCAGTGGTTTTTGACATGGGAAATTGGAATTGTAACGAGTGGCATTGGAACAAATTGGTGAATATCGCTTCTGTGGATACTAGTCTGTTGTTAAGCCAAGACTCTTTTATGCAGGTGTTGTGCAATAACAGACTAGAGATGGGGATGACGGATTCATTGCATTGGTTACCGGACGTTGTTGCCGGTTACTCGGTCAAGTCTGTTTCGTGTTTACTACAAGAAGCCAAAAGTGGACCTGATTTATAACTTTGTTCAATCAGGCTTATTTAAATATTTGGGTTACTAATATTTCATTTAGAGTACGTGTGTTCATATGGAGGTGTTTTTTAAACATAATTCAGACCAATGATCAATTAGTTTGCAAGGGTATCCTCATTTCCTCCCACGATTACCCGTGTGTGTTTTATTCTAATGTCAATAAAGATCTTCACCATCTAATGTTTGAACGCATGATTGTTTTGAATGTTTGGAGGTATATAGCGGTATGGATTGAGATCGATTGAGTTCACGTAGATTTGATGTGGAGAAGTTTTTTTAATTGGATAACGACTGATTGTTTTAAAGGGGTGAATAGGGGAAATCATAATATTATTTGGTCGGCGTTGGTGTGGAATATTTGGAAAGTTAGGAATGACATTCAGTTCAAGAGAGCTCGATGTAGTTTACCGGATTTAGTGTGGGATATAAAACTGACGGCTTGGAAATGGTCAGTCATCGAAGAAAATTCTTATTCCAACTGCAGCTCTTTTGACTTTTGTCAGGAACCGTTATTAGTTTGTCTTAATTATCACTTGGTCTAGATTTTCCGCGGTTTTTCGCGTTTCTTTTTGTATCAAGGATTTGTGTACCCCTAGTACTCTGTTTTCATTAATATAATCCTTGCTTACAAAAAAAGACTTCTTTAATTTTATGTTTTTGTTCTAACATAGTATTTAAGAAGCATCAATAATTGAATAACATTTAATATATACTAGTCGATTTTAAGACCATGTAAGGTGGATTATCACATACAATTTGTCACGATTAAATCATAGTTAAATAGAATCTCATAAAATATTTGTCAATGATATATTATTGGTAAATAGAACCTCTAATTATTTAGATAGTTGAACTAAATTTAACATATACAGAGCTTTCAAAAACTTAAAAAGACTCTGAATATATAATGAAGAACTATACAATGTACGCATATATGTATGCAAGTCTGTCTTAAGTTTTTGAAGTTCCTATATAGATTAACAACCGTTCAAATAAGGCAAAATAAAAAGAAATTATATTTACAATTTAACGTGACAAATATATCATTGATTTTATTTATTCACATTTTAATTGTGCAAAATTTTAAACTCTCAAATTCCATTTACTAGAGCTACCAAATGGGCAATCTGCCAAGAAAAAGCCGACAAAAAAAAGTTTGGATGTGGCAGACATAATTGAGAGTGCGAGACTAAAATATTATCTGTTTTCGCAAAAAAAATGGAGATGGGATAAATATGCAGGCATTGTACCCTAAAGATTAAAAATTGATTTTTTTTTTATTAATGTCTATGTCCGTAAAAGTTTAAAAAAAACATAATAGAATGAGGAGAGCATATTAGAGAATGTGGATCTAAAAGTTTGGTTCACTGCATAAAAAATACCGGTAAAATATACATGATCAGCAAATTAGAACTTTTTGTCACCCCCACTTTACACACTATTAAAGTAAATGAAAATAAATAGATTTCTAATAAACTTAGAAATCACAAACCTGGTTTCAGGAAACCAAAGCTTTCGATTTGCTTGTAATTGTTAGTGCGTGAGACACTTTTAGTGAGGAGAGAATAGAGAGAGAATAAGGAAATAAGAATTTGTATTATTGAATTGTGTAAATAATGATACAAACTAGGACTATTTATATACAACCCTAATTGGGCTTAGGCTAACACAACTTGGATTATACTTAAATATTAAATCTAATCAAATCTAATATAATATTTCAACACACCCCCATAATCCAAGTTATGGAGCATACGCTAGTCATAGTCGATCTGAACTATTCCTAATTTTTTTCTCAAATTCAGGAATCTGTTGATCTTCAATCCTTTAGTGAAAATGTCAGTCAACTGTGCTTCACTTGAGCAATTCCTAACTTCAAGTTCACCTCAATTTACCTTTTCCCTCAAGAAGTTAAATCTGGCTTCGATATGCTTACTCCATCCATGCAGAACTAGATTCTTCGCTAGATTTATGGATGACTTGTTGTCGATTTGCAACACAAGAGGTTTCTTCACTTCAAACTTCATTTCTTCAAGTACTGATCTGATCCAAATTGCTTGACATGCAGCATATGATCCTTCTATATATTCTGCTTCACACGATGACAATGCCACCACAGGTTGCTTCTTCGAACACCATGAGATTAGGGCACGAAATACTTGAAAAAAATTGCCAGTTTTACTTCGTCCATTTTCCTTATCTCCACACTAATCAGCATCTGAAAAGCAATTAACTATTGCTCCTTTGCCTTCAGAATCTCGTCGAAATAGAATTCCAAAATCTATTGTTCCTTTTAAGTATATCAGAATTCTTCTTGCAGCTTTCATGTATGACACTCTTGGTTCACCCATGAATTTGCTCACTAATATGACTGCGAAACCTATATCAGGTCGACTGTTGCACACATATCTCAGAGATCCAACTATTTATTTGAACAAAGTTAATCAATTTTGTCTTCCTCTCCATGCTTCTCCAACTTCAAGTTTGGTTCGACAAGTAAGGATGTCGGATTCGAATCATCCATTCTGAATCTCTTGAGTATCTCTTTGACATACTTCTTTTGATGTAGCACCATACCTTGCTTCAGCATTTGAAATTTCATCCCTAGGAAATAAGACAATTTTCCCAGATCCGACATTTCAAATTCCTTCATCATCAGCTCTTTGAACTTCGACAAGTTTTCCAAGCTATTTCCAGTTACCAACAAGTCATCGACATATAAGCAGATGATTGTTATATCTTGTGCTACAACCTGATCATAGACACCATACTCAGACTTGCATTTGACAAATCCCAATTCGACTAAGTATGAGTCGATCTTCTTGTTCCATGCCCTAGGTGCCTGTTTGAGGCCATAGAGCACTTTGTGCAACTTATATACTTTATTCGCTTCCTTCTGAATCACAAACCCAGGAGGTTGTGTGACATAGAACTCTTTGTCTAACGGACCATTCAGAAATGCGGACTTCACATCTAAGTGAAATGTCGGCCAACCTTAGTTATATGCCAATGCTACCACTAGTCGAACAATCTCCAGTCTTGCAACTGGAGCAAATACTTCAGAGTAGTCAAGTCCTTCTCTTTGAAGAAACCCCCGAGCTACTAATCTTGATTTATGTTTGGCTATCGACCCATCAACATTGTGTTTTAACTTGAACACCCACTTTACTTCGATAGCTTTTGTATGTGTTGGTAATTCGACTAACTCCCATATGTTGTTTCTTTCGATTGCCTGTAACTCTTCGGCCATGGCTAACTTCCACTGTTGAATTTTTAAAGCTTCGTTATGGTTGATTGGTTTAGCACCTGCAAGTAAAGCAAAATGAACTAATTCTCCATTTGGTGTGACTTCATCATCACCAGTCACTTCATAATCATGAAGTCTTGTTAGAGGAACTCTATTTCTGCGAGGTCTTTGGCTTGTTTCAACCACAATCTCTGTGTCGGGAATGTCAGCAACTGCTTCTACTTCGACTTCGACTGGATTCTCAACAATTCCTTCAACTTCGACTTCATCCGTTTCTTCGTCGAATTCAGAGCTCGTCAATGGCTTGTTAATTGAATTACTAGAATTCCAATCCCAGGCATAATTTTCATCAATCACAATATCTAGACTCAACATAATATTCTCATTAATTAGATTGAATAGCCTGTATGCACCAGTCTTATGATATCCTACCATAATCATAGGTTCACTCTTGTCATCAAGCTTCCTTCTTCTTGCATTAGGAACATACTTGTAACACATAGAGCCAAACACATTTAGATGACTCACTGATGGTCGTTTTCCACTCCACACTTCTTCAGGAACCTTGTTCTTCAATTTCTTAGTAGGGCATCTGTTCAGGATATAAACTGCAGTCGAAATAACTTCACCCCATAAAGATTTTGGAAAATTCTTCTGCTTGAGCATACATCTCGCCATATCTAATATGGTTCTGTTTCTTCTTTTAGGAATTCCATTATGTTGAGGAGTATAAGAAGCAGTTACCTCATGATCAACACCATGTTCTGCACATAATTTTTTAAACATCTTTGAAGTGTATTCGCCTTCTCCATCGGTTCGCAGAACTTTAATCATCTTCTCACTCAGGTTTTCGACAAGCATCTTGAATCTCTTAAAGATTTCAAATACTTCATCCTTTCTCTTGATCACATAGATCCACGGCTTTCGACTAAACTCATCGACAAACAAAACAAAATATCTGTTTCCACCAATGGTATGTTCTTCGAACGGACCACATACATATGAATGTACAACTTCTAGTATGCAGGATGATCTCATTGGCATAGTCGAAACAACAGAATTTCTGGATTGTTTTCCGACTAAACAACCTTCACAGAGTTTGTCAGGCACCTCAAGACTTGGAATACCAGATACCATATCTTGAGTAATCAACTGATTGAGTGATCGAAAGTCCAAATGTCCAAATCTCAAATGCCACAACCAACTATCCTTGTGGTCGACAACAGTTTGTAGACATTGTACTTCAGTCGAACTGATCATGGTCTTAAATGTCATGTTCTTCGACAACGGAGATTTCAAGACCAAATTGTTCTGGGTGTCGAATAATTTCAAAACTCCATCTTTCATGAGAACTAAGAAGCCTTTTTCGACTAGTTGTCCAACACTTAACAGGTTGCACTTCATTCCAGGTACATAGAACACATCTCTAATCATAGCTTTCTCTCAATTACTCAGTTGAAAAACTATGTTGCTAGTACCTTCTGCTTGCAACGAACTGTTATCAGCAAGTTTTATCTTGCTCTTCTTCGACTCGTCAAAATCTGCCAACCACTCTTTTGGACCAGTCATGTGATTTGAGCAGCCTGAGTCGAGGAACCAGATCTTGGATTCAACATGGTTATCTGCCACTACATCCATAACCACCATACCACCTTCAGAATCATCTGAATCTTGGCGTGCAAGGTTCGCTCCTTCGTCCTTGCCTTTTTTCGATCCATTGTTTTTCCTGTACCAACAATGTCTGGCCAAATGACTCCACTTTTCATAGTTATTACACTGCATACCTTTCTTATCTTCTTTGTCCTTTCGATAGTTTCCTCCTCCTCTTTTCGAGGATTCAGAAGCTCTATCTTCGACCTGATTCTTGTGAGGGTTCGACCAAGACTTCTTTCCTTGAGTCTTGTCGACTTTGCCCTTGGATTTGTCGGAACCACCATTCCTTTTCCATTACTGAGCTTGAAGTGCCTGTATCGAATCCTGAACTCCCTTTCTTTCGACAATCCTCATCTCATGTGCCTCCAACGAACCAACCAAATCTTCCACTTTTAGGGTTTCAAGATTGTAGGATTCTTAAATAGCTACGATAACGTGATCAAAGTGAGAGGTCAAAGTTCTCATTACCTTCTCAACTACCATCTTATCAGTTTGGTTTTGCCACATTCACTAGATGGACGAGTTTCTGAACCTTCAACACATATTCTACAACTTTTTCGTCTTCTCTTATCGACAACAACTCATATTATCGACGCAAGTTTTGCAACTTGACAACCTTGACTTTCTCACCTCATTCGTAATACTTCACCAGAATATCCCATGCTTCCTTCGTCGTTTCAGCATGACAGATTCTGTCGAAGTTAACAACATTAACAGCCGTCTAAATGCAATAAGCAGCCTTGCAATCTTTCTTCTTGACTTCGTTGTGGGCTTTGTTCTTTTCTTCGGTTGCATTTTCAGCCAACACAGGAACACCACCGGTAACCACTTCTAGGGTATCATGGAAGCCAAATAAGGATTGCATCTGTTTTTTCCATCGGATCCAATTCTTGCCATCAAGCATTGGAAGGGAATTCATAATGCTCTTATCACCAGTCATCTTCGCAGCAGTTGATTCACTTGCCTTGAAAACACGATCTCTGACGTGAAGTTATTGAAAACTCGATCAAGAACAATAACCGGAAGCTCTGGATACCAATTTGTTAGTGCGTGATGCATTTTTAGTGAGGAGAGAATAGAGAGAGAATAAGACAATAAAGATTTGTGTTATTGAATTGTGTAAATAATGATACAAACTATGACTATTTATATACAACCCTAATTGGGTTTGAGCTAACACAACTTAGATTATATTTAAATATTAAATCTAATCAAAGCTAATCAAAATTAATCTAATATTTCAACGGTAATTGCGTCAGAAGATGAAATATATGTTTTCCCTTTTGATAATTTGTACCAAATTTAGTTCTTGAAATAATATCTGCAGTGAATTTTGTGAAATATTCTTCAATTTCAACCTCTTTTTTTTCACATTCAATGTAACATTTTGAAGTGATTCAAGCATCTTTTTAGTGCAATCCATCGTGTGCATAGCATAACTCTATATTAAGAGAGAGAAATGAAATTCTTGAGAAAATTTGTGGAATACAAAAACCATATAAACCAATATTTGCAACAGAGTCACTAATATAATTATAGCGGAACTGTAACTGCGACAACAATGGCAATTTGTAAATAATTTGTTTGAAACAAAGATTCTTTGCCGTTAGAATACTTTGAATTTAAGGAGTCGCCGCATCGATGACAATGGATTTAAGTTAACAGTTTGGATTTCAAAATCAACATATTTTATAAATTTTAGAATCTAAATCTAATAATTAGCGATATAATGACTACGTGAATGTAGGGTTGATATGTAGCGTAGCGAATTGATTTTTTCTCAAATTTTCACTACCTTAAGTTTTTCTTCCATGAATGCCGGTAAAACTAAGTGACGTTGGTGATACCAATCATCACCATTTGCCATCAACAAAACTTTGCCTATAAAATTCTTAGATCAATTCAGTTTCTGTTAGACACAATCTTGGTTCTATTCCATTCTAATAGAAGAATCTTTTTCCGGCAAAACAATAAATATAATTTTAAAACCATTATATTAATAAATCTATCAAGCACATACATAAACATAGATATGCGACACGACACACGACACAGACACATCACCACCAATAATAATTAAAAAAATAAATAAATTAAATCTAATCACCATATTTTTTCAAAAATATCTATGCTACAAAGTAAAAGAAAAACACATACAATTATGAATTGCATTATATTTATATATTTTTCATACCATATTGCTTGGACCAAGCAACAAAATGAGGCAAAAGACGAACATAAACATCATGGTTGATTAAAAAGCTTGGTTGATTAAAAAGCTTGTGAGCATCTAAAAAAAAAAGACTCTCTCTCTATGGTAACAATATGTTGTTCTTAATCTCATCCCAATAGTTCATCAGCTCATCTCAATCTTGTTGGGACGAAACTTGTTTAGTGTTTTCGGCTTAAACTCCTAGCTTTAGGGCTAGGGACCTTGGCATTACTCGAGCTTCTTTCCGGTTAAGGTTTGAACTAATAGGATTTAGTTATTAGATAATCTTAGATTAATGGCAATGGAATGGAAGGTAGTGGGAAGAAACAACAGAGAAAAGGACAAACTCAGATTTTCAGTTTGGAAAGATAGGAGTGGTAAATATGTTCGGGAAAATGAAGACATCTTTTCTTTTTTCTTTACTGAAATACCGGATCATTATCATGCAGGTGATATGGAAAAAGTGTTCATGGAGTTTGGGATATTGTTTGAAGTCTTCATTCCAGCTAAATGAGACAAAAGAGGAAAACGTTATGGTTTCGTTAGATTTAGAAAAGTGGAGGATGAAAGAAGAATGGCCATAAGGTTAGATAACATCCAAATCAATGGGAGAAAAATATACGTTAACATTCCATGGTTTGATAGAAGGAGAGAGACAGAAGGTATAGTCAATGAAACAAAACTGACGAGGAAAACTGATCTCAATGATAAGCATCACAAGAGTAGTTGGGAAAAAGTCAGGCAAGGAAGGTCTTATTTGGAAGCAGCTAGTAAGGGTAATGGTTTTACCATAAATAATTTCGTTTCCCACAAGGTGTAAATCCATTGGAGTACAGGGGTCCAAAGCTTAACTGGACAGGACTTACTTTTAAGATTGAAGATAACGAAATGAGACGATTTGAAAAAACTTATGTTGGTGTCATTAAGAAATCAGGCAACTCATACAACATTCAAGAGGTGTTTCATAGAGAAGGTTTCTTTCAAATCAAAGTGACCCCAATGAGAGCCAACATGTTCCTTCTTGAAGATATTGAGGAGAATGTTATGGATACTTTGATAAAAGAAGAAGAAGAATGGCTACAGAACTGGTTCGAAGATATTAGAGGTTGATCTCCATCAGAAGTGGACAAAGAGAGGCTTACTTGGGTCAAGTGTTTCGGCATATACCCTGTCATGCTTGGAGAAATGAATTTTTTAAATACATTACCAGTAGGCTAGGAGAGTTTATATGTTGTGATGAAGAAACAAAATCTCAATCAAAACTGGACGTGGCGAGAATCCTGGTTGAAACTAGATACACGAGCAACATGAATGAGGTCATTGGCATTGCAGTTAATGGTATGGTATTTAGTATAAAATTAGTTGAGGATATCCACGGACCGAAAAGGATCATCATAAACGAGTCAAAGAGGAAGAAGTTTGCAGAATCCGATGAATCAATGGTAGAGGAAACTGAAGACGATTCAGACGAAGATAACGATGAAGAAGGTCACTCCATTAATGAAGATGAAGCAGGGGATGAAGCTGTATCTCCTAAGCTAGGAGATGATGACATTAGAGATAGTGTCAATAGGCAGGTAGCAACTATCGAGCACAACAATTTTTAAGAAGCTGGAAGAAATCATGTAAAAAACCATAATTTCTCTGTCAACATGGGAAGGACAAGTATACACTCTAAAAATGTGTCTTTTGGTGGTATTATTGTGGACAGTCAGAATTCAGAAAAGTTAACTAAGGATGTGGCATTTAATGCTGAAGTGGCTAAAGGTATGTCGATGGGACAAGAGGTAGAAGAGCATGGAAGTAGGAGGGGAATTGGCAGAGAGTTTGAATCTGAAGTTGGTCTAGGGTGTACGGAACAACAGAGTTATGAAGACCCTCAGTGCAACAAAAGGTTGGATCTGGGCCTAAGCATTTGTTCAGATAAGCCTGTGGAAATTAGGCCCATTACTCTTCCTTTTCTTGGGCAGAAGTTGTGTGGTCAGCCCCCTAAATCTTTAACCAGGAAAAAGAAATCTTTGGATGAAATATATGAAAAGCTGCAGATTCCATATACACCATCTTACTACTCTACCTTACTTCACTCTTCAATTAATCAGAACCCTATTAAAGCTTCAGTTGGTCTAGAAGATGGATCTATCTCTATCTCCTCCCAGCAGAGTGAAAGTGAATCAAGGTACTTAGGGGGCTCCATCTTGTGTTGTGAGTCAATATCAGATTTGGATGTGGAAAAAGGTAACGACAGAGTCAAGAGAAGAATTGAAGATGTTCCTGGAAAGGTGTGGATAATTCTCAAGGCTCTGGGGATTGAAGGTGAAGAAGATGATGAAGCACTTGAAGGTATTTTGAGAAGGATGGAATCTAGGGATACAACCAGGAGGGATAATTCGAAGGATACATCAATCAGAGTCCCATGAATTTGACAACATACAACATTCGAGGGTGTAATTCTTCAATAAAGAGAAGAAGAGTCACACAGATGATTGAGAAAAACAACATTGAGGTTTGCCTTTTACAAGAAACAAAGTGCCAAAACATAGATGAAGGGTTTGTTAGAAGTATTTGGGGAAGAGGAGATTTTGAATGGTCTGCTTCAGGTTCCAAGGGTCAATCAGGAGGTATGGTTTCTATCTGGAACAAGAATTCCTTATGTTCAACTTTTAGCTTTTCTGGTAGAGGTTATTTGGGGGTGTTTGGATTGTGGAGGGGGAAACCAATTTATATAGTAAACATTTATTCATCTTGTGTTTTATCTGATAAAAGGAAGTTATGGGAGAAGCTGATTAATTTGAAATTAAATATGCCAATGGGGGATTGGATATTGGGGGTATATTTTAATGCAATCAAATCAAAGGATGAGAGGAAAGGGAGAGGGAGTTATAATCAAGTTGAGATGGAGGAATTTGGAATTTTTATAGAGGATATGAATTTAATAGACCTTCCTGTAGTTGGTAACAAATTTACATGGTTTAAATCTAATGGTTCATGTAAGAGCAGGTTAGATAGCTTTCTTATAGAGGAGAGATTATGTGATGTTTGGAAAGCTGTTAACCAGAAGGTTGGTGAGAGAGATGTATCAGACCATAGGCATGTTTCTTTAGTCTTGAATGACAAGAATTGGGGGCCCAAAGCCTTTAAAACAATAAATGCTTGGTTTGATCATCCTAAGTTCCTAGAATTTGTCAAAGAAAGTTGGAATTCTATTATAGTAAGTGTTAGTGCAGAAAACATTCTAATACAAAAACTGAAAAATCTCAAGAGAAGACTTAGATGTTGGAATTTGGAGGTATTTGGTGTTATTGATCTTAAAGTAGAGGAGAATGTGAAGAAAATCAATGACTTAGAGGATGACATGGCAGTGAATGATGCATATACTCCAGAGAATATTTTGAGATTAAGAGGAGAGGCTATGGAGGATATGTGGAATAAGTTGCATTTTAAGGAAAGTCTACTTAAGCAGAAGGCAAGATCCAAATGGTAAGAGGAGGGGGACTATAACACTAAGTATTTTCATTCCATCATTAATAAAAGAAGAAGGGATAATACATTATCAGCTTTGAATATAGGTCTTAGTGAAGAAGATGGAGTAGAAAAGGTAAAACAAGTGGTCCATGATCATTTTGCAAAGAAATATTAGAATAATTCTACAGACAGTTTTGATATGGATCTAAACTCATTGGAAAAACTTTCTGAGGAGGACAACATAAGATTAACTGAACCCTTTTCACCTGAATACATTTTAGAGGCTATTAAAGCTTGTGATGGGGAAATAAGCCCTGGGCCTAATGGCTTCAATTTGAACTTCATTAGGAAGACTTGGGACATTGTTGGCAAGGACTTTATTAATTGCATATCAGAGTTTCATGAGAAGGCTATTCTTTCAAAATCTTTCTACTCTGCATTTTTGGTTCATATTCCTAATGTAAATAATCCTCAGAATCTGAAGGAGTTTAGACCCATAGCTCTAATAGGCTGCTTGCACAAGATTATGTCCAAGATCCTAGCAGCTAGGTTAAGAAGTGTCATGTGTAAACTGGTATCTTCCTCTCAAACTGCTTTTGTCGCAGGGAGACAACTTCTAGATGGAGTTCTTGTTGCTAATGAAGTATTGGATTATTTTAAAAATAAAAGGAGAAAAGGCTTTATGTTTAAGATAGACTTTTCCCAAGCTTATGATAGTGTCATCTGGAGCTTCCTTTTAAAAGTGCTAGAAGCAATGAATTTTTGTTCTAAGTGGAAAGACTGGATGAGGGGTTTAATCTGTAATAGCTATGGATATGTACTAGTGAATAGGAGTTCATCAAGGGATTTCAAGATTAGTAGGGGCCTGAAGCAGGGTGACCCTTTGTCACCATTTCTGTTAGTACTAATCACAGAATGTATGGCTCTTCTTTTCATGAAAGCTAAGGAAGGTGGAATGTTGAGTGGTGTCAAGATTAAGAATGACATAAATATCTCTCTTCTACAGTTTGCTAAAGATACCCTGGTCTTATGTGATGAAACATGGTCAAACATTTGGGCAATTAAATCTGTTCTAAGAGGTTTTGAGGTCCTATCTGGTTTGAAGGTGAATTTCAATAAAAGCAAACTCATCAGGTTGAAGCTACAGCTGCATTCCTGAACTGTAAAGTTGGACAGTTCCCTTTAAAATTCTTAGGAATGTCTGTTGGGGGTAGACATAAGTCCACTGAATTCTGGAAACATGTCATTTCATCTATTAAAAATCATTTGGCTTCTTGGAGGGGCAGGATGCTATCTATTGGGGGTCGTGTAACATTGATCAATTCAGTTCTAACCAACTTGCCAATACATTTTCTAGCTTTTTACCTTGCACCAATTAAAGTCTTAAAGGAAATATAAGCTATTCAGAGGAGATTTTTATGGTCTGGAGATGGGGAGAAGGAAAGCATGTCTTGGGTGAAATGGTCTTTAGTTTGTAAACCAAGAAATCAAGGTGGATTAAGAGTGAAAGATATCTTCACATTCAACAGGGCATTAGTTTCTAAGTGGTTGTGGTGAATAACTAAAGAATCATAAGCTATTTGGAATGGAATCATTAAGTCAAGGTATGGTGGCGATTTCTTTAGCCTTTTTCTAAAGCAACCAATGTTTCCTACAAAACATTGGTCAAGACGGTGGAGTGATTTGGTTGATCTTGCTAAGCCTACAAATGAATAAGGCATTTTCAATCAATTGACTTGGAAAGTAGGCAATGGAAACAATACTTCCTTTTGGCACTCAAGGTGGATTGGTTGGAATGCTCTCAAAATTTAGTTTCCATTGCTTTATATCTCTTCTCCAAATCAGAACATTATCTTAAAGGATTGTGGAACCTGGTTGGAAGGTATTTGGAACTGGGATATCATTAGAGATAATGTTATTCTGGCTGATGAAGATGGAGAACTAGTTGGGGAATTGCAGCAGGTCATTGATGAAGTTAGGCTAAACTGGCAGATGGAAGATGAGGTTTTGTGGCCAAGGAGAGTCGACAATAGCTTAAGTGTCAAGGACTGCTACAAGAATTGGAACCAAAGTAAGGAAGAGGAGAATTTGGATAGTAATTTAAAGGAGGCATTGGATTTTATGTGGAAGACAAAGGTCCCATTGAATGTCTTGATATTTGGCTGTCGTCTGTTGTTAAATAGGCTGCCTACTCGAGGAAACCTGATTAGAAGAGGTGTTATAACTGATCCTCACCAAATATCCAGTGTTTTTTTGCTTAAAGGAGTTAGAAGATGTTAATTATATTTTGCTTGGTTGCGAAAAGATCAAAACAGTTTGGAAGGAATTGGAAAACTGGTTGGAAATTCAACTGCCTGAAGGAACTTGCTGTGTTGATATGTTCATAAACTGGTCCAAAACTGTGGAAACATGTTCATCATTAATCTATATTTGGTTGATATCATGTTGGTGTGTATGGAAGACCAGAAATCAAGTTCTGTATAATGATGTAGTAGCAAATCCAAGTTCAATCTGTGAAGACATTAAGTTGTTATCTTGGAGGTGGAAAAAGATGAAGATAAAGAAAGACTTTACAGGTAGTTTTTGCGAATGGCATAAAATGCCCTTGGATCTATACAAATAATCAAACACTTGAACTGAGGGAGGGCTGAGGGTGATGCCTGCTTTAGATGGTCCAAGTTGGCTTGCCTTTGTGGTGTCACCATTCCCTATTTCCTTTTCATCTGTCATTTTAGTTTAGTTTTTGTTTGGAAACTTCTTTTTATTTTGTTTATGTTCTGGACTGGGCCGAGGCTGCCCAACAGTCGAGCAGGCCCAACCCATACTGCCCAGGGAGGCCCAATAAGGCAAGGTCCCTCTGCGGACACGCGACTGCCACGTGCTAGCCACAGTCTCGCTGGGGCACTCAGGTAGTGTCGGGCACCTTGGACAACAGGAGTCGGGGACGTCCCACCCCGCTGATACGTGACTCCCCGACAATCTAATCTCTCCCCCGCGAGCATGCTACTCGTCCCTCTTCGACGGGCAGTATCGCCTCCCCGCGAGACCATGCCCTTCCTACGGGCTTCACATCTCCTCGACACCGAGGGCTCCTCCCCGCGAGGAGCACCCAACGGTCCATCCTGCGTGGACCCGTTCCAAGTAACCTCCCACTTCCGAAAGATTCGGTCTGTCCTACTTCCGGAAATCTAGGAGCAGTTACTCTAGGGCGAAGACCACGTGCTGGTCTTCACTACTACACGTAAGCCCTAGCAGTTACTTGGAGTGGGCCTGATTGATCCAGCCCATTGCAGGTAACCGTTGGCCCCGTGCTGGGGGCTCTCTATAAATACCCTATCGTTTGAGAGGTCCAGGTTAGACACTTTCTTCCTACCATTATCACTTTCTCGTATTTGCTGATATTCTGTACACTCTTTCACTTGAGCGTCGGAGTACCTTGCAAGTACACCCCCCCCCCCCCCCCGACGTCTCTCACCATCACCGGAGCTGCCGTTCCAGACGTCGTTGGCCACCATCACTGCTGATCCAGGTACGATCAGTGGCGCCGTCTGTGGGAACAACATAAGCTTCCCCGTTTTTCTGTTCGATAAACCAAAGCTTTCTCCGTTCAACAACTATCATGGCCAACCCATCGCCGAATCAAGCTCTATACAACGTAATTGCACAGCTCAGCGCTGGCAACCACGTCGACAACAGCTCTGCCCAACCCGTCGTGGAAAACGACGTCAGAGACCGACTCACCGCCTCCCCGTCCTCCGACAAAGTGGAGTACGAGACAACTCACCAAGACGGACAGGAAACGGTCCTCCAGCCTGTCTTTCAGCCCGTGGACCTGCCGCCAAATGCGGATCCGAGCACAGCCGCCCTGTTTGCGTTGGTCAATCAGACCAACCAGATGATCTTCAACCAGAACATCCGGATCGAGGCGCTGGAGAAAAGTCGTGGTCGTTCTTCCCCGCGAAGGCACCGACCACCGCTATTTCCAAGACGTTCTCCGTCCCCGGAGGCATCGCGAAGCCCTTCCCCGGTTCCCAGAGGTCGCAGGCCACGTTTAGAGCGTTCACAGCCGGAACAGCCTCAGAAACGCCACCGCTCCCCGCCACCGAGGGAACCAGTTCGCTCCTCGAAAAGTAAAAGGAGCAGGCCGGACGCCGAGGAGGCCAGAGGCCGCCCGAAGGACCACTCCCCGAAGCGTCACTATGTTCATGGACACCGCTCCCCCTCCGTGCCACCGGGGGCCAGCGAGGACGACGACTATCGGACCCCTCTGGCCAGACACATCATGGACGCCCCTATCCCTAAGGGCCCGGAGAGACCCCCATCCTTAGGAACCTATGACGGGACGTCCGATCCTGATGACCATGTCGAGAGTTTCGAAGCTCTCCTCGATTTCAGGAACATCTCCGGCTCCATCAAATGTCGACTACTCCCTACGACTCTTCGGAAAGGGGCCATGGCTTGGTATAAAAACTTAGCTTCTGAGTCAGTTACGTCGTGGAGGGTCCTGAGGGAACGCTTTCGAAAACACTTTACGGCGTCTCGTCGACATTCGAAGACGACTGCCTCCCTAGAAGCCATCTTTCAGGGGAAGGATGAACCTCTCTGAAGCTACATAGAGAGGTTCAACAAAGAGGCAGTCGAGATCCACGTGACCGACCACATCAAAATATACCTCATCATCAAGGGTTTGAGGATAGGATCCAAGTTCGCAGAATCCGTCGGGCTGCACCATCCCCGCAGCTTTGAAGGCCTCCTCGAGAGGGCTCAGTCGCATATTGAGTTTGAGGAATATGAGGCTGCGCAAATTGCCCTCGACTCGAGGCGCAGAGAAGGCCCCCGCGGCAACAAGGAAGAAGACTCCCCTCCACCCAGGCGAAGTGGAGACAAGAGAAGAGGAGACTCCCCTCCACCCAGGCGAGGCGGAGAAAGAAGGAAAGAAGCCCAGACCAAAGAGCCCCGCGAATCACGGGGACCGTCTGGTCTTTTCAAAGACTACACACCATTGAACGTGTCCCGCTCGCGCATTTTCAGCGACTGTGCCAATTCGGAGTTCGTCAAAGGGGGAATCTGCTTCCCGAAACCGACGACTTCCAAACCAAATGCTGACAAGTCCAAGTATTTCCGGTATCATCGCAGTCACGGGCACGTCACTGAAGATTGCGTCCACCTTAAGGACGCGATCGAAACGCTGCTTAAAGAAGGGTACCTGAAGAAGTACGCTAAGCAGCAAGAGGCCCCCCGCCCCAGCGGCTAGGAGGCCCAGAACGTCGACGAGTCAACTCCCTCTCCCAACAACGGATCGCTGTAGGTCGCGTTGAGCATCACGCGGCCTGAAGACTTCGGCTTTTCGGGAGAGCTCGACAGCCCAGAAGCTGTCCGAAACATGTGGAACAATTTCCCAGTAGAGGACTCGATAAGTGCCCGCAGTACCTGGGAGTCCTTTCCCCAGGCACTGGTCATATCTGGCGGAGCCCCGGACCGTTTGACTGTGGGGTCGATGAAGAGGAAGTTCGACGAACTGAAGGCGACAACTCCTCGAGCGCCTACTCTCGAGCGAGTCAAGGGAAGATCATATCCGATCACCTTCTACCTCGAGGAAATTCCCGGTGGGGCACCGAACCCCAACATCCCCCTCTTGATCCGGGCACAGATGACCAACTTTGATGTCCATAGAATTGTGGTCGACCAGGGGAGCTCGGTGGACATCATGTACGTCCACCTCTTCGAGACCCTCCAGCTGACCAAGCAACACTTGTCCCCATACGTGGGATCGGACCTGCAAGGCTTCAACGGCGCGACCACCCGACCATGGGGTTTCGTCGAATTGATGGTCACCTTCGGGATTGAGGAAACTGCCCGACAAGTGAAGACGCGTTTCTTAGTGGTGGACTGCCCGTCCCTCTACAACTGTATAATGGAGAGGACCACGCTGGCGGAGCTAACGGCAGTGCCATCAACGGTCCACCTGAAGATGAAATACTACACGAAGCGCGGACGTGTGGTCACTCTCCACGGGGACATCAACGCGGCCAGAAGGTGTTTCGACGCAGCAATCAGGGGTTTGAACGTCGTTGGCGGCACCGAATCTAAGACTCAGGCCGAGACACCTTCAGACGTCGTACAGGCTCCACTACCGCCGGTCAGTGCGGTCGACCTTGACAGCCGATTTCCCAGAGCGCAGGAGGAAGCTGATGGCGAGGATCTTCCACTTGAAGTCAACGGGCAGCCTCTCCACCCAACGCGTCCCGTCCCAGATGGAGATTTCGAGCTGGTCCCACTCGGCGACAACCCAGACCGAAGCGTGAAGATCGGCTCTGGACTCCCCGACCTAGCGAAAAGGCAACTGAAGGTGTGCCTCCGAGAAAATGCAGATTTGTTCGCCTGTAGTGCTGCTGAGATGCCCGGACTGGACCCTGAAGTAGCTTGTCATCAGCGGACTATAGACCCGACCGCTAGGGCCGTATCTCAACGTAGGCGTAGGCATTCTCTGGAAAAAATGGAGGCTGCTGAAAAAGCTGTAAAAGACCTCCTAGAGGCAAATTTTATTTCCGAGGCCAAGTACACAACTTGGCTCTCAAATGTTGTACTCGTTAAGAAAAGTAATGGAAAATAGAGGATGTGCGTTGACTACACGGATCTTAATCGGGCGTGCCCGAAGGATTCTTATCCCTTACCTAAGATCGACCAACTAGTCGATAATTCTGCAGGATTTAAATTACTATATTTTATGGACGCTTATTCGGGGTACAACCAAATCCCCATGGACGAGGCCGACAAACGACATATAGCCTTCATGACCGAATCGGGCAATTACTACTATAACGTAATTCCCTTTGGCTTGAAAAATGCGGGCGCCACCTACCAACGGATGATGAACAAAGTCTTCCGGGCAGATATCGGCGATGTGCTTGAGGTTTATATGGACGACATGATCGTCAAATCTGCGGAGGAAGTCGACCACGCCGCTCATCTCCAGAAAATGTTCGACACGGCAAGGAGATGTCGCATGAGGTTCAACCCCGACAAATGCACATTCGGTGTTCGCGCAGGGAAATTCCTCGGCTTCTACCTCACGGAGAGGGGCATCGAGGCGAACCCCGACAAATGTAGGGCGTTCTCTGAAATCCCCACACCAAACTCGAAGAATTCGATCCAGTCGCTTAACGGAATGCTGACGTCTCTCTCCCGTTTCGTAGCCAAATCCGCGCAATACACACTCCCCTTCTTCAAGCTTCTCCGACAGAAGGCGACATTCGAATGGAGTGAAGAATGCGAGCAAGCCCTCCTCCATCTATAGCAAATCTTGTCTCAACCTCCGGTCTTATCCCGACCAGATACCGGGGAAACACTTTTCTTGTACCTGGCCGTCAGCGGCGAAGCAGTAACGCTGTCCTTATACAGGAGACTCCCGACGGACAAAAATCGATTTATTTCACGAGCAGAGCTCTTCAGGGCCCCGAGCTTAGATACCAACAGATTGAAAATTTCAGCTTGGCCCTCGTATCTGCAGCCTGAAGATTACATCATTACTTTCTGGCCCACACAGTCGTGGTAAGAACAGAGCAGCCCATCCGACAGCTCCTCAGTCGGCCAGATATGGCGGGGAGGATGCTCCGGTGGTCTCTCAAACTATCCGAGTTCGACCTTCGATACGAAGGAAGAAAAGCCCTGAAAGCCCAAGTACTGGCCGACTTCGTAGCGGAAATGACCGTCCCTGAATCCCCGACCAATGGCTCCCAGAAATGGACGATTTATGTCGACGGGGCCTCCAGTGCGAAGGGAAGCGGAGCGGGCATTATCCTAGAAAATGAGCAGGGCATCCTGATAGAGGTCTCCCTTGAACTGTCTTTCAAGACGTCGAACAACCAAGCCGAATACGAGGCCTTCCTCGCGGGACTTCGGCTTGCGGAAGACCTCGGCGCAAAAGAGGTCAAAATCTTTACAGACTCCCAGCTCGTGGCATCACAAGTTCGGGGAGAGTTCCAAGCTAAAAACGACAGTCTCATCGAGTACCTCACCTTGGTGCAAAAAAAGTTGAAGAAATTTATCTCCGCGGAAGTAGCTCACATCCCGCGCGAGCACAACACTCGGGCAGACGTACTCTCCAAGCTTGCGAGCACTAAGAAAAAAGGAGGGAACAAATCAGTTATCCAGGAGATGCTGACCCAACCGAGCATAACCAAAACCGCACCGACCACGGAAGTCAACGCAATCAGAGACGCCAACTGTTGGATGACCCCAGTTCACGAATACTTGACGACAGGCAAACTGCCTGACGATCCTAAGGAAGCAGGGATAGTCAAGAGGCGGGCATGTGCGTATACCATCATCGAAGGTAAACTATACCGTCGAGGATTCTCCATTCCCTTACTCCGGTGTGTCAAAGAAGGCAAATTTTCGGGGATCCTCCAAGAAATTCACGAAGGAATCAACTCCCAACACCTCGGCGGTAGGTCCTTAGCCCGAAAGGCACTCCGAGCAGGGTATTATTGGTCCACTATGCAACATGATGCAAAGGAGCACGTTAAGAAATGTGACCGCTGCCAAAGACACGGAGACATGCACCTCGCTCCTCCAAACGAGCTTAAGTCATTGTCGTCCTCATGGCCATTTGCGTGGTGGGGAATGGATATCCTCAGACCTTTCGTCATGGGGTCATACCAAAACAAGTACCTCATAGTCGGGGTGGATTACTTCACGAAGTGGATTGAGGCCGAGGCACTAGCCAAAATCACCGCTTTCAACATACTCCGTTTCTACAAGAGAAACATCCTCGCTCGATTCGGGGTGCCCCAAGCCATTGTCACGGACAACGGGACGCAGTTCACAGACAGGAACTTCCAGGACTTCGTCGCCAAACTGGGCACAAAATAACACTTCACGTCGGTCGAACACCCTCAAACTAACAGGCAAGCCGAAGTAGCGAACAGAATGATACTCCGAGGACTTAAGCGACGACTCGGCGAAGCCAAACAACGGTGGGTCGAGGAGTTGCACAGCGTCCTCTGGGCGTATCGAATGACCCCGTACTCCACGACCGGGGAGACCCCGTTTTGCCAAACGTATGGAACCGAAGCGGTTATCCCCGTCAAGATCAGAGAACCCTCGAGGAGAACAGAAGCTCCCCTCGACGATGAAACGAACGACGAAGCTCTGCGCGAGGAACTCGATCTTGTCGATGAGATAAGGACCGGTGCTTCCCTCCGAGAAGCCTCTTTAAAACAAAAAATAACTTTGCGTTATAATGACAAAGTTATCAAACGAGACTTCCAAGTAGGCAGTCTTGTCCTGCGAAGAAATCAAAAAGATTCGCGCGAAGGAAAGCTGGCCGCAAACTGGGAGGGCCCCTACCGCGTCACTGCTAAGACGGGGACGGGTGCCTATTACCTCGAGAACCTACACGGGGAACAACTTGCTCGACCATGGAATGCTGAGAAGCTCAAGCAATACTACAGTTAGACACTGCCCGGGACAGTACAACGTCGCGACCACGGGGGCATGCAACGGTACATACGCGACACCTCTACATAATACACGACGGCCAAAAACCACGGAGTGTGTGCGTGGGACTTTTTGGCCCGGCGAGGAGACCTCAACCGAGCTCCTTCGTCGACGTACCAAATAGGCAAAACACCCAGCTCGCGATGGGAAGTTCACGCCGCGAAGCTAAGACATCGACCGCTCTCTTAGCCTCGTCGAAGGCCGGAGTACAACCCCTGACCGCTCGGATAAGCTCTCTTCGCAGTCGAGCATCATCAAAGTCGAGCACAAGCCCAAGGCGCCGGTGGTATCAACTACTTAGACAAAAATAAGTAATGCATAAAATGTCACACACAAGCAAAATTAATAAAGAGGCACAACGAAGTATGAAAATCGGGCAAAGCCCATTGTACGAATATTACACATATAACCCCACAAAGCGGGCAAAATAACCATTGTGCGAAAAGTACATCAAAAAAGCCCACAAGCCAGGCAAAAACAAAAATGGCACGCAGGCCAAGCAAACTATGTCCCTACTCTGCAGCAGTCTCGGTGGTGTCCGGCCCACCTCCCTCGTTGGCGTCCTCTCCTTGCCCGGGCGGAACTATCCGGCCGCCGACCACCTCGAAGTCAACGTCCGCCCCATCGGTCACCAGGTCGGGGTTCAGGATCTGGAGTTGCGCCACTTGCGTTTCGGAACCCTATGTCCGCAGTCTCAAGAGCGTCATCCTCGGCCAGACGAATATCCTGCTCGAGTTTCCTGAGTTGGGCCACCAACGCTGATCGAGTGGTTAGGAGCCTGTCTTCTTCGGTTTCGCCTTCAGCTGGCCGCACAACAGCCTCCAACTTGGTGACCCTCTTCCTTGAGCCGCTTCTCCTCTGCCTCCAGTTCGGCGATGCGGGCAATGTGACCTCTCTCCATTTCTTCGACTTCCTTCAGTTTTTTCTCAGCCCGCTGCTGCTGCTCGCCTTGTTCTTTGTTTAGGTCCCTGCACTCCTTTAACTCATTGCACAGTTCGAGCATCTCAGCATCCAATTTCTCGAGCTTTTCTTGCAGTCGAGAAAACTCAGCAACAGGGCGAGTCTCGTCGTTCAGGACAATGGCAGTCGAGCAAAGCCGCATAAACCGCGGATAAATCCTCGAAGATCGTCTTCCTCCTCGCCTCCGCGGCAGCTCCCAGCACAGCTTGGACTTCAGAGGGAGGGACGCGGGGATAGATGACCTCGGAGAAGAAGCGAGGCTTTTGATGGCATGGTGGAAGTTCAAACCTTGAAGGAGGTGGGGGACTGTCTTCATTGGCCCAGGCCGACGATCTCCACGCTCGAAAGCCGTTGCCCGCTTTGGAGTCCCTTGAGCACTCGGAGACTGGCTCCCAGCAGGAGGTGTCCGCCTCTCTGAAATCTCAGACACAGTGGCAGCAGGCTGAGACTGACTGGAACCTTCGGGCATGGTGGCCGAGGAACCACCCTTAGGCGTGGCCCCGGAAGGAGTGACATCTTGACCCTTCGAGCGAGACGCCTCCACCTGAAGCTGCTCTTCCCTAGCCCTCTTCGCCTTCATTTTCTTAAATCTTTCCTCGGCTCCGGCCATTTTTCATGTAAAAAGAAAGAAAATGTTAGTAAGGCAAGGAATAAGAGGGACTCAGATGCGAGGAATGCTTAGATCGTGGATGTTTTCACCACCTAACAACTCGATGGCCTCTTCGTCGGAGAAGGTCTCGAGCAAAACGCGGGTGTTGATCAGACGGCGTTGTTTCTTCACCTGCCCGTCTGCTCCCATTATGGGTTGGCCGTCCAACATTTTGTGCTGAGCCTCGTTGAAGCCTCGACGAACGCGACGATCTTGTCGTAAGCTTCCCGGTCCTCGACGACCAACTGACTATGCTTCACCTTATATCTTTCGACCCCCTTCTTGAAGTGTTCCTCCGTCCAGTATAGGGGGAACCTCGGCTCTAGAACCTCCTCGGAGACACCGTCGACGTCGCGAGTAACTTTCCGGTACAACGAGTATACGGCCCCGACGGTGACCGGCTTCACGAAATAATAACGGAACTTGAAGTCCCGGATGGAGTCTAAATATGTATGAAACAGAGCTTTGCTCTGCTTGAAGGACACCCATCCATGTCGTCCACCTGATGACGACCTCTGTAGATGGAATATCCAAAAAAAGAGGGACGCCGTCGGGACGATTGCTAAATGCTTACAGATAAGCTCGAAAGCCCGGATAAAGGCCAAGGAGTTCGGATGAAATTTGTGAAGGGGCCAACTGCAACCAGGAGAAGATTCCCTCTTGTAAGTCCGTGAAGGGCAACCTCCACCCCGCCTGGTTGAACATAAATTCATGCAACGGGATTCGCATTCCCCGATAAGGCTGGCATATCCGATGATGCTCCTCTGGATGGAAGACCTTCCAAGATTTGTCCGAACCAATGAGCCTGTGCTCGACAGTGCAGAACGCGTCGTCCACGTCCTTGTAGGTGAAGATTGACGACATCTCCAGGGCTTCTTTACAGACCCACTCTTCGAGCGGGCGCTCCTGGGCAAAAGCCATGTGAGCCATGGGGGAGTCAGGTTGGTCGTCGTCTTCTTCGAATGATCCTACGACCACCTTCGTAGACAAATCGTCCATTTACTTGAAAAGCAGAAGGAAACGGTGAATTCGATGGGTCGTATCAAATTCACCCCTCCACCGCTGTTCAAGCGAACGGGCGAGGAAGGGGGCAAGGCTCTCTCGGTTCCCCGACATAACCGGCCGAGGATCGACACGTTCGCCGGGGAACTCATCGCCTCCCCGGAAGATTCTGCCCCGTGTCCCCGTGACGCTAAGGAAAGAGAGTAACTATTGGGGACCTCGAGACATTCAACGGGTCCCCGACATGTTCATCCCTAGTCCCCGAAACATTCAACGAAAGCGGGTGAAGTTCTTAGCACCCCCTCTTTCAACAACTAAAGATTCCCGCCGTATTCGCCAGGAATCCTCACATTTCTCATGAGAACATCATCAGTTCATCAAGGAAATGCCTTATACTAGATGAAATTAAAGAGAAATGTAAGAAAAAAGGTCAACTTCGAAGCAAGTACCCTTGTGAGTAGCGGTTTAGGGTTTCGGTACGGAGTTTCCGGCAGCTTTACGGCGGAGAGCGACAGTTGTTGGTTCCTGGCACGGAGTGTCCGGCGGCTGACAGCGGCGACCGGCAACGGGGAGAGCGTAGAGAGAGAAGGAGAAGGATTCTTGAGAGAGAAAGGCAAGAGTGAAAAATGAACGAGGGGAGCAGCTTTTTATAGGCGATTCTCGCGGGACTCGAGGGGCCTAGGGCACTCAAGTGCACTACCCTAGCCAGCTGCCCTAGCCTCCCTAGGTAATAATGGCAGGCGACACGTGGCATGCATGCAGCTGCGCGTCTTCCCACGCGTGTCGTTCCAAGTTCCCCCAACGCTTTGGTTCTGAAACTCCTCATCTCCCCGGCGTGCCGACCAAACGCGACTGAACGATGCCCGACGTATGTGCGACCCTACGTCCGTCGACCACGAAGATGGCTTCCTCGGCTCCTCTCTTGGGGTATCCCCGACGTGCCAGTAAGCCTTAAGTCATTACTCTGACGACTCCGAGCAACGACTTGGGGGGCTCCTGTTCTGGACTGGGCCGAGGCTGCCCAACAGTCGAGCAGGCCCAACCCATACTGCCCAGGGAGGCCCAATAAGGCAAGGTCCCTCTGCGGACACGCGGACTGCCACGTGCTAGCCACAGTCTCGCTGGGGCACTCAGGTAGTGTCGGGCACCTTAGACAACAGGAGTCGGGGACGTCCCACCCCGCTGATACGTGACTCCCCGACAATCTAACCTCTCCCCCGCGAGCATGCTACTCGTCCCTCCTCGACGGGCAGTATCGCCTCCTCGCGAGACCATGCCCTTCCTACGGGCTTCACATCTCCTCGACACCGAGGGCTCCTCCCCACGAGGAGCACCCAACGGTCCATCCCGCGTGGACCCGTTCCAAGTAACCTCCCACTTCCAAAAGATTCGGTCTGTCCTACTTCCGGAAATCTAGGAGCAGTTACTCTAGGGCGAAGACCACGTGCTGGTCTTCACTACTACACGTAAGCCCTAGCAGTTACTTGGAGTGGGCCTGATTGATCCAGCCCATTGCAGGTAACCGTTGGCCCCGCGCTAAGGGCTCTCTATAAATACCCTCTCGTTTGAGAGGGCCAGGTTAGACACTTTCTTCCTACCATTCTCACTTTCTCGTATTTGCTAATATTCTGTACACTCTCTCACTTGAGCGTCGGAGTACCTTGCAGGTACACCCCCGCCCCCCCCCCCCCCCCCCCCCCCGCCCCCCCCCCCCCCCCCCCCCCCCCCCCCGTCTCTCACCATCACCGGAGCTGCCGTTCCAGACGCCGTTGGCCACCATCACTGTCTGATCCAGGTACG